>OY740770.1:45897269-47362328 GCA_963513935.1 Aphrophora alni | reverse complement strand
AAATTTTGGAAACGTATTAAATGTGAGGATTTGTGTTTTTTAAATTATAAATTATTGTCATCACAAAAGTCAAGATTAATATTTAACTGCGTTAATCTTGCTTAAGTTGATCATAAACGATTGGAAAACCTATAAAAGTTAACGATAAAATGATCACGGTATTTAGGGAAAGTTATTTACATCGTGTGGTATTGTTCTGAGGTGTGGGTATAAAGAAATGGGTGTTTTATAGAGCACTTAACTAACTGTTATTGGTATGAGAGAGCATATCATAAAACATACCTGAGTGTTAGACATATGTCAAACATAAACTCAAACATATGTCTGAGTGTTAAACGATAGAATAATTTTCTAACGGAAGAGTTGGTCAGGTTTAGATTAGAGTGGTTTCAATTAGAGACTTATGTATTATTTTTAATCTGGTAATAAGTTTACAGTAAATGACTTAAAATAATGACAGTAAATAAAATACTGTAAAAGTATGAATAATTTAGTGTTTTATAAGTTGAATAATAATCGAGATATTAACAAATAACTGTTTAAAATGCTGCCATTTTGAAGTTTTTAAATTTATATTGAGAGAGAGAGAGAGAGAGAGAGAGAGAGAGAGAGAGAGAGAGAGAGAGAGAGAGAGAGAGAGAGAGAGAGAGAGAGAGAGAGAGAGAGAACTATCACAGCTACCTTTCCGGGCATACTCACTCGTCCTGTAAAGTACTTCTGGGGATGTTGTCCCTTGTGGGGATATCCCCACAAGGGCAAGCGGCCTAAATCAAGTTTATATGTAATATACATATACTTTTAAGCATATTAGATCGAAAATAAAAATATTTTTAAATATCCCCTAAAATAGCTTTTGGGACGACAGCTTTAGTTTTGAAGAGAGACCACCAGGGCTGCGCTGAACGCAATACTCTCTCCTATAGAAGAGATTCGGGCTTTAGCCCTAAAGGTGACTTATGGGGCTCTTGAGTATGATTGGTCCATTCAAATTCGAGAGAAAAGAGCAAGTTGGTTAATGCCTTTGTGAGGATACCAAAATATTTGTATGTAGACTGCAACGAACGTCACTATGCCTTTGGGGACATTGTTGCCAGATGGAACAGATCCAGTGTTGCCGTCAATTGCACCTTTCATAAACTTAGAGTTCAGTCCGTTTGTCCATTTCAATTTCTTAGAGGTGGTTGTATACTTGTTGCTTCTTTGCGTTATTTGAATGTGTGCAATATATATTATAAATTACATAAGTTATTCGCCATTCTAAATAATTAGTCCCTTTAAAGAGTTCTACCTTTTATATGAAATGGAAAAACTATTTATCTGTTTACGTCGAAAAGTGTTTGTATATCAGATATAAATTTGTCAGATTTTTACATAATATATATCACTAGTTTTAAAGAACAAAATTATCTTTATTAAATATTTTGTTACATATTTTATGTATGAATTAATCAATTAGGAATGGTTACGTAGTAATTTATCTAGGAGACCAATTTATATTGGAAACTTTGGTTACAAACTGAAATGAAATAAAAGATGTATTAAAAATCCATAATATGGTATAGTTTTGGGTTTTTGGAATAGTAATATATTACTGTTCATATTCTTCCCAGAAACAATGTACAGTTTTATTAAAAATAATAATTGTTTTAGAGTAAATTCAACAATCAATACATTTTACTTAGTACAACTTATTATAAAATTGCATTAGTTTTAATTCAACCCATCCTACTTTTACTCCTTATTTCTAAACATCCAATGAAAATGAAAATGTATTTCATTTATATTTTTAAATGATATATGAAATGTTTTTTATTCCCAGTTATTCTTGACAAGTGGTAATAGAATGTACAAATTCTCTGATTCAAAAAATGTGATGTATTTTAACTTTATACAATTAAATATTATACAGTTCAATTGGCAATGACAATAGAGGGTTGAGATGTTATTTCAAGGTTTAGAATGAAAAATTTTATAAATATGTTACACAATTATAACATATATCATGTTTATATAATTATGTTTATTTATACAAATAAATATAGTCTATAGTTCAATAGTATAGTGGATTCTTTTTATTGTTTGTTTTTAGTTATTATGGGGTTGTTATGCAACAAGGCATGGTTAATCATGTATAACTTGTGTTAACAACTGTTGATGGAATTTAATTGTGAATTCAAAAATGTTTTGATATTTCAAATCCGTTCAGTGGTTTTCGAGATACAAATGATTTAATAAAGTCGTGTCATCGCATTTCAATAAAATGCAAACGCTAATGTACGCGGGTTTTTAAATTGTGTATATTTTGGGAACCGTTGAATGGATGTTAACTATCTAAAGAAATTTAAATTCACAATTAAATTGTCTATAAATTGGTGTATCAGAATATTACTACAGCGATTAATAAACCAACAAAAATAGCAGTATTGTCCATACTTTTCTATCAGAAATACAGCATACAATTAACAGCTGATCAAGTACTTATAAGCGCGTAACGTACTCAACAAAAATTGATATATATTTTTAACCGTTTAATGGATTTTTGTTTTGAAAAAATATTTGAATTCACAATAAAATTATCTATAAAATCATTATGAGTAGGCTACTTGTTGTTAGGTTAATTTGTATTAAAAACCACGATAAATTGTATTTAATTCGTTTTAAGTATACATTGGCGTAAATTAATTCAAATAGCTAAACTATAATTGTCCATACATAAAAACATAAAACTGACAATTTATAGTAAATTTTATGAGGAATCCGAATCCGTTTTAAAAAATAACTTCCGATAATTAGTTTTCGATATATAAGCGTTTTTGTACTATCGCCTGCCCAATTTTTATACTCTCTGTACGAAAATCAAAACCGAGTACGCGGGTTTACTAAATTGTGTTTATTTCTAGAACCGTGGAACGGATGTTAATTACCTAAAGAAAATTGAATTCACAATTAAATTTTCTATAAATTGGTATATCAGAATATTACCAAAGAGATTAATAAACGTGAGTAATAAACCAATAAACATAGCAGTATTTAGAAATCGTTTATAATTTTGAGCGATTACTATTAACGTTCATAAATCAAAAAACATTTTATATATCATTTTCAAATTTTTGTAGGTTTTTTATATAGTCATATAGAATATTTCCTGAAAATGTTAACAAAATATATAAATAAAAAGACTAGGCCTATACAAGTTATAATTTGACGCTATTTTCAACCAAACCGATAGATGTAAACTGTTGTAAATTGTTTAATTATAATTATACTATTAGCATAGATCTGATAGTTTATAGAAAATTTAATTGTGAATTCAAATTTTTTTTGATATTTCAAATCCGTTCGGTAGTTTTCGAGATACAAATGATTTAATAAAGGCGTGTCATTGCATTTCAATAAAATTCAAACGCTAATGTACACGGGTTTACTAAATTGTGTTTATTTCGAGAACCGTAGAATGGATGTTAATTATCTAAAGAAAATTGAATTCACAATTAAATTTTCTATAAATTGGTATATCATATTACTACAGCGATTAATAAACGTATGTAATAAACCAATAATAATAGCAATATTTAGAAATCGGTTACTATTTTGCTATAAACGTTCATAAATCAAAAAAATATGTATATATCATTTTCAAATTGTTGTATGATTTTTTATATAGTCATAAAGAACATTTCCTGAAAATTTTAATAAAATCTTTATTTAATATAATCTTTATAACGAAAATTCGTTATCAAACTTCTTAAGAGTTTGAAAAAAATAATAAGTAGCGGTCCTATGATATGTACAAAACGCCGACCGCAATACAGACCGGTGTCGTATACAGCTAAAAAAAACTGTTTTTTCAGAGCTCGTTGATTCGACAGAAAAACTGTTGCGAGATTCGTCTGTCTATGGAAGTAAGGAAGGACAAAATTCTGCTGGAAGGACAAATCTAAAACAAACATCTCTGGTCGGAAATTAATCAAAATAGGCCAAAAATAGTCTTCAGATAGTATGTAGACGATACTATAGTACTTTTCTATGGCAACAATAGATAATTAAAAACTCTGATTAACTTCGTAAACACAATGCATCCAAAACTCCAATTCACGGTTGAAGTGAAACAAATAACAATTTAAACTTTTTAGACCTATCAATTTCAAAAATAAACAATAGTGTTAAGTTCAACATCTATAGAAAACCTACCACAACAAACCAGACTATACACGCTTCTTCCCATCATCCATGTCATATAAAAATGGCAGCTTACAATAATTTCGTTAACAGGCTAGCCTCAGTACCTCTAGACAAGAAGAAGTATGAACAGGAAGTAAACATAATTAAACCCATCGCAGTATACAATTGGTACAAGAGCTCAGATATCGACCAACTCATCAGGTAACATACAAATAAGAAACCCATTATTAAAAAGAAAAAGCAAACTTACGTCTCCACAGAATATGGATCAGCATTGAGTCATACTCCAAAACGTAGACTGGCTAAAGAGAGCGTAACCGTTGCTTTCAATACCTCAAACAAACTATACTATTTTTTAAATAACCCAAAAAAAGACATACATAATGACAAACACGATAAGACTGCCACATACAATATCACTTGTTATAGGCCTACAGTAATGAATGTCCGAATTTTTATATAGGACAGACTGCCCGCTCTTTCAACAAAAGTTTTAAGGAACACTTCCCTAAGAGGACTTCATATACAAACTCTGCTTTTGGTGAACATCTTATCAACAAAAACGATAAATACACAGATATCTAACCTAACATGGAGATATTGCAACAAAAGTTTGGTGTCAATTCCCAAACACGGTTACGGCTTGCCAACGTCAAAGCAAGTGCCAATTCACTCAAATATCAGCCACAAAAATATTCCCGAATTAAATATACCAACAAATAAAATAAAACGTCAATTATTGAATATATTTGGTCACATTTTCTAAAAATTAAATTAAATTCTTGGTATCTTTTAAAATTTTTAAAGTTATTACTAGAAACATGTAGTTATAATCACTGATCATACCTGAACAAAGGCTACATAATGAAACAATGGTAGGCCTATCAGTCGTGAAATTAAATTCAAGTTCGGGATGTTGGGGTATTCGGTAACGTAGGCTACTCAACATTATTTATATATATTTTTAACCGTTTGATGGATTTTTGTTTTGAAAAAATATTTGAATTCACAATAAAATTTTCTATAAAATCTTTATTAGTAGGCTACTAGTTGTTAGGTTAACTTGTATTAAAAACCATGATGAATTGTATATTTTAAATATGCATTGGCGTAAATTAATTCAAAAAGTTAAACTATAATTGTCCGTACATATAAACATAAAATTTATAATTTATAGTATTTTTTATGAGGAATCCAAATCCGTTTTAAAAAATAAGCGTTTTTGTACTATCGCGTACCCAATTTGTATACTCTCTGTACGAAAATCAAAACAGAATACGTTGGTTTACTAAATTGTGTTTATTTCGAGAACCGTTAAACGGATGTTAATTATCTAAAAAAAAATTGAATTCACAATTCTATACATTTTATATAATTTGGTATATCAGAATATAACTACAGCGATTAATAAACGTATGTAGCCTAATAAACCAATAAAAATAGCAGTATTTAGAAATCGTTTACATTTTTGCTATACACGTTCATAAATCAAAACATTGTGTATATATCATTTTCAAATTTTTGTATGATTTTTATATAGTCATATAGAACATTTCCTGAAAATTTTAACAAAATCTATAAATAAATAGACTAGGCCTATACAAGTTATAATTTGACACTATTTTCAACCAGACCGATAGCGGTAAATGGTTGTAAATTGTTTAATTATTATTAGTCTAGATATGATAGTTATAGAAGTCTAGCTTTGATAGTTTATAGAAAATTTAATTGTGAATTCAAAAATGTTTTGATATTTCAAATCCGTTGGGTGGTTTTCGAGATGCAAATGATTTAAAAAAGGCGTATCGTCGCATTTCAATAAAGTTCACAAAAAGTTTAGGTTACTTTATTTATTTGAAAATTTATTTATATATTTTATGAAATTTATTTCAATGTTGTTTTGAAGAAATTTGTTTTTTCGTTGTAAAGTAATTAAATTTTATTGTATCTTGATGAAATTTTCACAACATGTACGTATATATTTTGTTGTCATAATTATTAAATTTTATTTAATTTTGTTAATTAGTTAAGAGAAATTGTTTTTTTTTTGTTGTAAATCAATAAAATTTTACTATATCTTGATGATTTTTTCACAAAATGTGTATAAATATATTAGTAAGAAGTGTGGTAAATTTTGTTTAAATCTCTCAATTCGTTTAAAAAATATATATCGAAATAGACGATGATTTGTATATATATATATATATATATATATATATATATATATATATATATATATATATATATAAATCCCACTATCATTATGGCATCATTTCATATCCATACAATATGGCAGCCCCTTAAAAGAATAGAGTATATTTCTTTTTAGAAATGTATAGTGGCTTTGCAAGGTGATATCAATTACTTTATACATTTTGATATCTCAAAAAATTTAAAATACAATTTTTTTTTTCAATCACTAAATTAACATCATTGTTGCAGCTTTTGACGTTTCTAACATTACGAAGGCCACTGTATATATTTTACATTGCGATACCATTATGGCAACTAAGGTGTATATTTTAACCACCGAAATATCACAAAGAGAACCGGCACTGTTGCCAGTTTGACATCCTGTTGGCCTTCTGTTTTACCCCAAGTCGCTTAAGCAGTTTTGAAATGCACGTAGACATTTGTTGTGTGTTATCGTCGTTTGGTAGTATTTCACTTATAAAATATAGTATTTTATAAGTGTTTATAGTATATCAATCGGCCTACCTGCTGCTATTGGTTCTTCTATGAATCACCAACTAGCCCTTGTGCTACAAAATCAATTTTTTCTAGATTTTAACTTTACCTAACTTTTACTCTAATTACTAAACTCTAAATATTATTTTTCGCAAAATGGGTCCAAACACGGTACAATTGTGACAACTCTAACCGGGTTTTGAGTTTAAAAACTAGAAAATACTTAAAACGTGTCCTTTATCACGTGTTTTATATTGTAATAATCAGAAGTCTAATGTAATAGTTATCTGATCAATACAATGGAAAATGTTATTGTAAAGTAACATTTAAAACGAATTTGTAATTATTTGTATTTTCTTTTACTTTAGTATACGTTCACTGTTAGCCTATATTGATTCTGATTTAGATTCTTTGTTTTTTTTTTTGCATACCGGTACGTTTGAAAACACTGCTAGAATTACTGTAATTATTATGTATGTTATTGTGATCGTGCTAATTCAAATAAAATGTCTATAACCATTTTTAAGTAGTCAAATTTATGATTTTGTAACCTACTGACCATAAAACCACATAGAGTTGTCACAATATTGTACCGTGTTTGGACTCATTGTGCTAGAAATAATATTTAGAGTTCAGTAATTAGAGTAAAATTTTAGTAAAGTTAAAATCTAGAAAAAATTGATTTTGTAGCACAAGGGCTAGATTATGATTCATAGAAGAACCATTAGCAGCAGGTAGGCCAAGCCGCACGTGTGAGTGTGTCTGCGCGTTGGGGAGCAAGGGTCACCCTAATCCTTTAGAGCGCACGGCTGTTTGGACAAACTATACAAAATATTGGGGCCATTTTTCAGAGGTGGTCTTTACTACAACCAATACATTATTGTTGGTAAATTGTTCGATTGTCAATGTGTTGACCAAAATAAATCATTGTAAAAAACAAATTAAGGTTTTGAAATAACTTTTAGTATTTATTATTATTTTTGGTGTGATAACAATGGTCCTGTGCTGTGAATAAGTGTGAAGCGTCATCCGTCACGCGTTACGCTTCGTGATGATTAGGTTTCATTCGGGTATTTTCGAGCGAAAAAACGAGTGTACTAAAAAAGAAAGTGCTGTATGCAAAAACTTCCCTAGAAAGCTTCAACATTTATGGTTCTGTACTGTTTTATAAAATAAACTATGCAATATATTTCTCGAATAAAACTTTATTTCCTTGTCAAGGAGACCTCGCTGTCTTATATAAAACCAACTAAGCAATAACTTTCTCTGATAAAACTTATTTTCTTGTCAATGAGATTCACAGTCCTAAAGAAAACTAACTAAACAATAACTTTATCAGATAAAACTTATTTCCTTTTCAAGGTGACCTCGCAAATCTTACAGAAAACCAAAAAAGCAATAACATTCTCAGAAAAAACTAATTTCTTTGTCAAGGAGATGTTGCAATTCTGAATTACGCAATAACTTTCTCAGGGTAAACAAATGTTTATTTTAAAGAGATGCTTTGCACTTTTATAAAAGAAACTATACAATAACTTTCTTAGGAACAATGAATATTCTTGTTAAAGAGGTGCTGTAATCTTTTATAAGAAAACTATGTAGTAACTTTCTCAGGTTAAATTAATATTCACGTTAAGGAGCTGTTGTACAATTATATTTTCAATATTGTTCTAAGGTTAAATAATTGCTCATGTCAAGTAGGTGATTTAGCCTACTCTTTTGCAAAAGAAACTATGCAATAATTTTCTTAGGTTAAATCAATGCAATAAATAATAATAATAGTATTACGTTATTAATAATAATTATTAATATCAATCATACAATGTAACTACTATATTGTTTGGATGTCGCCGTTTCGAATATTGACTAAAATTCAACAATTAAACAGCAGTGACTTGAAAATGGCTAAATAGCCGAAACGACCGTCGTTTGTATGGAGAATACGATAAGTCTCATAATTGTTGAAATGTAACTATTACTGTGAAATGGTTTTGATCACCATAGACATTTTCACTTCCGTCGTACAGTACACCACACACCAGATAAAACAATAAATAAAAGTATGTAAACATATACATATTGGGATGGAGTTTTATAATACTTAGTAAATACAAATAGTACTCGGTCTTCTACTTCTCACGCTCAGGCGGCCTCAATAATTCCGAGAAATGTATCGAGTATCGTTGCCAACAAAACAGTTTTAGGGGCTGGATACTGGACAGTAATATTCAACTTTGTCCACAGCTTTGAATGCTCAACTCTGCGTCTTGTGTGTAAAATGGAAGGAAACAAGCAACTGATATCAAAGCAGGTACGTTCAAGTTATAGTTATTAATGTTACTTTATAGCGTCATTAGTAATTTCATAATATTATTGTGATGCGTATGTGCTAGAATAAACAGACGGAATTAACAACAAATGTGATAGGCCTAACCCTGGATATGATGTATGAGAAGAACTACCGACATTTCATGTTTATTTAATAGTTGTACCAAAACCTGCTTGTTAAAAATAGGGTCTAGCTATTATTTAGATTTCTTAACTTTATTTATCGCTTATTTAAATTTTTTGTAGTGGATCCCACTCTTAAACCGAATTCAAAATAAATCAACAAAATTTGAAAAACATTATTATAATAACAGATATTGCCCAAACTAACACTATTTCAGATTTTCTAAGTACTGTCGGAATTTTACTTCTGTGTTTTACATAATAGTGGACACCACTTTTCAAAAAACCCATCAATATATTTTAAAAAATATCTATTTATTGACTGAGTTTGCCCAAACTCACAATATTTCAGTTATTCAATTTACTAAGTGGAAATTTGGCATTTCTTTTAATGTAGTGGATCCCACATTTTAACGAAATTCATCCCACAAAAAAATTAATAAAACTTTAGGTATAGATTTTGCCCAAACTATATACGTTTTTAATATACTGAGTAAAAATTTTAAATGGGTTTTAATGTAGTTGGTCCAAAAATAATCAAATCCAACCAAATCCAAAATAAACAATCAAGTATGAAAATATGGAACATGTGCACAGCGGTAATGCTGAGCTCGTTTTATTTTATTTTTTTAATAGAGAATGGATAGATATATAGGATTCAGTTTACTGCATTTAATTCAAAATTAATTAAATGTTTGTAATAGTCTCAACTGCATTCTTGAAATTAAAATGTTTACACATTTTCAAAGTGTTTGACAAATTGTGAATCTTTGTTGTTTATTTTCGTTTCTTTCTTCTTCTCGAATAAATGGTTAAGTATTAATACCATCACGTTTACATTGCAAAACAATATTTTAATGGGTATAGTAAGATTCTGCAAAAATATTTATAAGATGTTGTAATTTCTTATGTACTTATTTCTGAAAAACCAATATAGCTACACTAAATGTTATTTCATCATTATTATCATCAATATTCTCTATTTATTAGTGTATGGTATATTTATAAATATAAATAAATATAAACTTGTCTGAGCAATATTTATATAATCTTTTTTTTGGTATAAGTGTAAGTTATTTGAGGTGAAATGAAAACAATTACCCTAAATTATAGAAATTATAAAACAAAAAAAAAAATTACGTAAACTAAATATTATTTTTATCAATTTTAAACCTTAACAACCTATGAAAATGTTTATTTGTAAAATAAAAAAACATCCAATATTGTCGGCTAAATCAAATGGTTTTAGTTTTATTTACTTACAACCAACCGTTAAATATTTATATCCCAATAGGCCTTTAGGGAAACGTTTTTGGAACGAAATTTCAAACTTTAATATTTTGTATTTTCCCAAGAAATAACTAAAAGAGACATCTTCTCAAAGTTTTCATTAAAATTGCCAGAAATTGTGGCTTCTAGATCAAACTATCGTAAATAGGCCTACAGTTTTTTTTTCTATAGATTATCTAGCAAAAATAGCATTACGGTACGATTTTGTAGGAACTCTTGAAGAAATTGATAATTTTGTAAGGAAAAAAATAATAACATTAAAAAATGGTTGAGGGATTTTGCTTATATTTATTAATCTGTTTGAAATTCATTCAACAAGGTTTGTAGTCCTTTGATTAAGTAGATGCCTACAGTAAGGAATCCTACCTTGCTTTAAAACCTATTCATGTCACCTGTCAACAAGTTTTAAAATATTCTACTGCTGCTCTTGAAGTTATTGAAAACTTAACCTTAAAACTACTGTTTCTAAGAAATATTGTGTTTATTTAATTCCTAGGCCAGTGGTTGCTTTCCCAGTAAACAGGTAGCAAAGAATACAGAGGTATACCATTGTATTCTAACAAGCTTCTGTTTATAACCATTTAGGCTTAAATGACATCTTTCAATCAAAGGAATCAAAGGAATTCCATAGTCAAACATGCTAAAAACTTTATTACTAGAAGTAAATAGGAAACTCATCTACAGTGGCAACTGATTCCACTATTTTATTTTTACTTTTAGGCAATTAATTTGACGTGTACCCGAAAACCGTAAAACCATATTGATACTAAAGTACCAGGCTGTCCTGTGATACGCATAACTCCTATGATGCCCGAATTCAACAAAATGTATTCTATGCATAAATAAATGTTCTGTGTAAATTTCATCATGATAAAACTAGTTTCAATAATTTTGTGTATGAAAAAACTACAGGTTATTTCTAATTTCCTTCCAACGGTTCATTTGGCCTTACACATTTTATAAAAACGATCACGAAAAGCGTATTTATAAATATTTTTCAATAAATCTTTCACAAAATGTTCTTTGTATGTTCGATAATAGACTGTTATAATGTCAATTATATCTAATCGTTTTAAGTATGTTTTTTGGTCAAAAAATCATTTACGCTTTATTGTAAATTGTTCTTCAGAGTAGGTTTTCGCTTATAATTCGAATATTTCTTAATATTGGCATATATATATTATTATAAAATTTCATTTTATGAATTTTAATTTTAGGATAATTAGTTTCAAAGGAAAGAAAACTGAATTTGCGATCTATGACATTAATTATTAAAACAAATATAAAAAGTGATTTATTTGGACGTCATATTTTTTTTTTTTTTTTTTAATAATTAAATATGTGAACGTTAAATTTTTATTATTTATTTTAACTCGAATAAGAATATGGAAATTTACTCATTTTTTTCCATGAAATATCAGCATGTAATTAATATGTTAGAAGTACGTACAATGTTAGAATTGAGTCGATCATTAGTTAATAGTTTAAGGTTATAGTTTTAAATACGGGACTGTTGTTTATTAGGCCTATTTGTTTATTTTTCCCATGAACTGTGAAAGGTCGCATGGTTCCACCAGTTTAATATATGTTATATTTAGTGGTTTACAATGTTTTAAAACAAATCTACCTGATCGTTTATCACTAACCTAGAAAATTTCTTATAGGCCTATTGTCTTTAAACTGTGGGGAATACCAGATAGTTTCAATGCAACAGTATCTTGCAGAGAGATTTGTTAAGTTTTGACATAAAAGGGTAAAATATATGTCTTCTAAGAATATAGTCCGACCACCACTATAGTTCTGGAATGGTCGTAGTTAGGTAGAGATTCGGTCACCTGACACTAATCGGCTTAGCTTGCCCGGACCCCATTGTTTAACAAGACTGAAAAATTATTATTAATTTATGTGGGATTATTTTTATATAAGTTTTAAATATTGTATAAGGCAGTTGTGTATTTCAAAAGGGTAATTTGTCCCTTTCAACGAGTCTATTATCTTGTTTCTATTAAACTATCTCTATAGTTTATCTCTGACAGGAATGTGGGTACACATTGAAACGTCAAACCTATTTTGCAAGAGAAGTGTCTTTGCGGTTAAACCTCTTTTGCTGTAGGCCTACTAGTTACCTAAAAACTCTCTATTGTTATAAATGTTTATTATGGATAATGTTTAAGTAGATTTATATGATAATATTCTTCTGTAATACCTAATAAATATGTTTATGCATGGTGATTCAAGAAATATCAGGATGTAATTAATATGTTAGAATGTACGTACAATGTTAGAATTGAGTCAATCATTAGTTAATAGTTTATTTTTCCCATGAACTATGAAAGGTCGCATGGCTCCGCTAGTTTAATATATTTTATTTTAAAGTTAGTTGTTTACAATGTTTTATAACAATCTAACAGACTTTAAAAAATTATTTTAAAATAATGAAACAAATAATGGAAGTTTAAAGTAACATCCAAGAAATAACTACTAACTACATTATGTCCAGAAATACATACATAGTTGGAAGTATTGTTATAAAAACTCTAACTTTGTTAACAATTTTTTGCATTTAGGCCATAGTTTTGATCCCGAAAAGAATGTTTAAATCTTTTATATTGAAAATAAATGCCTATGTCTAAATAATTTAAAATGTTTAGATATTAATAGATCTATGTTATAATAACAATAATACAAATCTACAATGTTTTGCTTTTTAGGATGGAAAATGTTTTTATTTCAAGAAACTGAGAGCATAACGCCAATTTTTCAGCCACTTGTGCCGTACAGTGATAGCTCTGATGGAGAATCATCAAGCAACTCGATTTCATTTCCTGGTTTGGTTTCAAATTCAAATGAGCCAGTTCAACAAAAAGACGAGACATTTAATTTTGAAAGTTCTGTTCCTGAAGAAAATACTCAAGGAGGACAGATACCAATCAAAGGACATACAAAACATTTTAATTATTTACAGGGCAGCTATTTATATGATGAAAATTTGACTCGAACCAGTCTTGTGAACTGTCAAAACCCATCGCCTTCCATTGATTATTATGATTCGGATATTGACCCAGAATATGTCCCTGATAGTAGTAGTGGTAGTAATACAGATTTTTAAGCCCAGACATCTTCACAAAATAACATAATAGAAGACTTCTCGTGTTCATTCGATCTGAAGGTATTTTCTGAAGAACGATTAATCCGTAATAGTATTGAAGTTGGAGCCAGATATGAAGAAAATATTATTGATAAAACAAATTCACCCCAAAGAAGTTTGTTAACTGAAAGTTGGGATCTCCAAAACAAACCGTATTCGGGTAATAATTCTGAAAATAACACATTTTTATTTCAGGATAATAATAAACCTAAGCGCGTTAGAAGAAAAGACTTTTGTTTTTATTGTGAGACACTAGTTACTACATTTGCTAGACACCTTTTAAGAAACCATCGATTCGAAATTGAAGTTGAACGAATAAATTCAAAACCAATTAAATCTAAGGAGAGAAAACATTTAATTGATTTACTACGAAAAAAGGGGAACTACCTTTACGGTACCACAAATACTGTGTGTTCTGCGTGCCTACCGTCAGTTGGTTGAGACTACATACTGTAGAGTACTCCTTTTGTGCAGAAAACGAGTAGGTGAGCTTCAGAGACTTCCACTAGATCTATATGAAAATATTCAAATAACCATAATTATGAGGAGTTCGAACAAGTAGTGAGACCTATTGAAATGATTCTTATAAGAAAATTTAAACGGGTGGTCAATCAGGGAAAACGAAAAGTGACACCTGTGTTGTTCAGTTTTGACGTGCAAAAGATTTGCTGATTAAATTAAGAAGCAATTTTATTCCATCAGAGAACATATTCCTCTTTGCAAATGTAAATACTACTAATCCGATCACTGGTTATAAAGTGTTGCAGAAACACTCCAAAATAGCAGGTTTGAAAAATCCTGATGCAGTCACATCAAGAACCCTCAGGAAATATTAAGCAATAATATCTCAATTGTTCCAATTAAATGACCAGGATATTGAACAGCTCGCTTCGTTTATGGGGCATACGTCTTCAGTCCATCGTAGTGAATATAGGCTCCCAGATGACGTTTTCCAAACAGCAAAAATTGCAAAGTTATTGTTGTCAATTGAGAGTAGCGAAGGAGCTAAAAATAAAGGTAAATCGCTAGATGAGATAGAGGTAAATCTTGACGAAGATATATTACAATCTACCAACTTCAATGAAGTTGATAAAGGAAGTAAAAGTTCAGAAGAAGAAGAAGACGGAGACTTGTTACCTTTAAAAGACCTAATCGGAGTAAGTGAGTCTTCTTCCAGTTCATTTCTGCAAACTAAAAGAAACATAGTAGCCTCTAAGAAATCTATAAAAAGAGAGATTACAAAATGGACCGATCAAGAGAAAAATATTGTATTCAATTTTTTGTAAGACTCACATTGCCAAGTGCAAGCCACCAAGAAAACACGAATGTGAGATGTTAATGTCCCAATATCAAACAGTTTTCAAAAACAAAACTTGGCCTGAAATAAAAGTTTTAGTTCAAAAACTTCTATACAAAAAAAGCTTTCTGTAAATAAACAAATTGTGTATATTTTCATGACTCTTATGAGACCTTTAACTATACGCTATTCGGTTTATTTGTAAGACTATCGCAAGTACAATGTTCAGCCTGTCCCAGCTTCGTCACTCTCTCATTTGTTGACGCGTTTCGGATAACCTACATTGTCAAAACAACTATTTGTACTGATCATCCTACTCTGGGAATCGTTATATTAAATCGACGTTAAATTTAAAATAACGATTCCCATAGTAGGATGATCAGTACAAATAGTTGTTTTGAAATGGAGGTTATCCGAAACGTGTCAACAAATGACAGAGTGACGAAGCTGGGACAGGCGGAAAATTGTACTCATGATAGTTGCAACAATTCAAGCGGAAAAGAAAATATTTAAAATAATTTATTTGAGGATTTTATAACGTAATTAGAACAATTTATTATTGTTAGTTATACGTACGTGTACTTTATTTATAGTATAGGCATAGTACGAGTGTTTTATTTGTTTATATTAAGTGTGATTTCCTTTACCTTTATGGGCATTAATAGTAATTTTAATTAATTTAATAACAATTAATATAATTTAGTAAATAATGTTATTTTTTCTTCAATAATACAGTTTAATATTTGTGTAACTTTGTCTTGCCAAACATTTGAGGACTAATGTTATAACACAGTAAAGCAAGAGAATTATGTTATTTAGCTGATGATTTGGCTATTCCTCTCTAAGGAAATACTGTATTATTGTTAGTTATACGTACGTGTACTTTATTTATAGTATAGGCATAGTACGAGTGTTTTATTTGTTTATATTAAGTGTGATTTCCTTTACCTTTATGGGCATTAATAGTAATTTTAATTAATTTAATAACAATTAATTTAATTTAGTAAATAATGTTATTTTTTCTTCAATAATACAGTTTAATATTTGTGTAACTTTGTCTTGCCAAACATTTGAGGACTAATGTTATAACACAGTAAAGCAAGAGAATTATGTTATTTAGCTGATGATTTGGCTCTTCCTCTGTAAGGAAATGCTGTACAGTATTATTATTAGTTTTTAAGTTTAGGCATACGTACAATTTATTTTACTTGTTTATACTAAGCTTGATTCCTTTGCCTTCATGGGGAACAATATTAATTTTAATTAAATGATTTAATTTGGTTAATTATTTAATTATATTTATTTATTTTATTTTAGTGTTTATAAATTGTACATATTTTCTGAAATAAAAATGTTTCGTCTGATATACGGAAGTTTTATTAATACAGTAAACCATTTATAACTTCACTAATCACTCTGTGTTTGTCACAGATGACCGATTCCTTTGAAATTTGGTATCTAAATAATCAGAAAATTGCAATGTAACACGTGTTATCATTTGTTTTTCGGAATTTAAGGAAGGAGGAAAAGTTGCATATCGTTACTGGAGTCATTAGTTATGATTCACTGACCCCAGCCAGTGGCTACTTAACGCGGCCGAGTCGCACAATAGACACCAAGGGTAGGCGATTAGTGCGGTCGACTGGGTTTCCGCCTCAAGCTGACTTGAATTTTACTATAGTAAACTATATAATATTACTATGGCAGATAATTTTAGAAAAGTAAAAATCACTTCCGTCAGTAAGAAAAGTGTCAGTGGACTTTGGACCCATGAAAAGGACCATCTGTAAGTTGTCTAAACCATAAAGTTCTACTTGTTTACAATTATTTTACTTACAAACAACCCGCCGTGTAATAAATAACTTTCTCTGTAGACATATTTTTGAGTTCTAAGTCCAAGCTATTGTAATTTATTCAGGTAACACACACCCACTTGAACCTGTTTAAACCCCAGGCCTCGCTTCCGCCTTCAGCTAATTCAATATTGTGTCTCATTTATGCATCTCCACTATAGGAAATTAACATTCTTTTCATGATCGTAATTTGGAAATTTCCATCGAATATTTGAAAAGTACAGTAAATGAAAAAATTAGAAGAAAGATACCAAACACGACATAATTTGGTAAAAAAATCATACAATATAGGCGCAGCCTGTTTGTGTGCAGTAACAATCGAGTTGGTTTTTGGTAACGATATTAAATTAAATTTTGTCAAAAATGTATACATAACAATAGTCGTAGTACGCCTAATGTTTAAGTTTTTTCTTATTTCTTAAGTGTATTGACAAATCAAACCTAGCATCCCTTGTGCATTTACGACCTACCAGTAGCCGACCAAGCCCTTAGTCCCAACCTTTTGTTTGTTAATGGGGGGTAATAAACATGACAGAAATTGTGTGGTAAAGTTAACAGCACTTTGATTTTTTATACAAATTAATTGTATTTAGAGCTGTTAACGAATTATAAAGCCAGTTGTAGTTATTTTTTACGTTCCTAATAAGTAGGCCTATACTTAAAAGAGTTGATTTTATTATCAGTTTGTACGAATGTATTATTATTATTTTTGTTAACTTCTTTACTGTATTCCAATTAGACTAATAAAGTCAGAAGAGATAGTTACACGCAGTAAAAAAAAAACTTTAGTAACTAGGTTTGAACCTACGCAACTAAGTTGTAGGTCCATCTGTAACCTACCAGAATAGACGAATAGGGTTAATCGTAAGTTTCTTAATGCTGAACATTTGATTTTTTTTAACCTTTTGGTTAGTCATATCTTCAAAGAATTAAAAATGGCAGCAAAAATAAAAGTAAAGAACGACTTAACGTTTTTATGACCCATTTAAAAAAAATGTTTACTATGTTTTTAATGGGAAACCATAAAAATATTACGCTACCGTTTTCGCGTCTCGAGATCTGATTCAAATTACAGTATTTGTATAGGAATTTCTGTTTTAATTCTAACTTATAATTATTTTTATTTCTATGTTATATTTTTCTGTGTAAAACTTGAGCAGTAGCCTACTAATAATAAAAGTTACAAGGTATTAATTCATAGACAAAATGTATTTTACCTCAGTTACATTTTGAGAAGAATATGTTTATTTAATTTGCATGTGTCCCGTTGAAAATATAACTTTTTTTGGTTGTAGTTTGAATAATATAATGTTCCTGGATGAGAGTGGGAAGTAACAAATCTAATTTAAATGTTCATACCGATAATTATAAAATGAAATAAATAAAATTGTATGTTCGAGTATCGCGGTGTCTTGATTCATAATTTTAAAATGCTCTAAAATGGTGGTGGTAAAACGAAACACAATAATTACAAAGAATTCACACAAACATTGTTAGTGAGTTTTTCAGGATTATTTCCATGTAACATTCCTTTGAAGCTTCCTTGTATCAACCAGGCGTTTTTGTTATACATTATTAGTTTTGTTTCCGAAGTAATAATTTAAAACTTGACTTATCAAAAAGTTTGTAAATTTGTTAGTATACTGTTATTTTCATTTACTACAATTTACTTTATAAATTACAATCTATTTAACAAATATGAAACATAATTTAATTTAATCAATCACTTAACGAATAACAACAAAAATATAAACATAATGACATGCAATAAAATGTAAACGTGGGACAAATAATACATCCCCGTAAATCACTCTCTCACATCCTCGCAAAGCTTCTCTCTAACAAAATAATCATATCCCCAGAAAAGCTTGTCTCTTACATGCCCACAAGTTTCTGTCTCTCGTAACCGTTATATCCCCACAAAACACATATTTAAAAAAAAATCAAAATCAAAATTTTCGAGAGATAACGTATTAGGAGTAATACTTATTTATTAAGCAATACATTTTTTAAAAATCAGACTTCTACCTTTTATATTTACCGAGATCCCACAAGGTATCTCCAGGACGTATATCCCCAGAAGGGTACATGCGATAGACAGAGAGAGAGAGAGAGAGAGAGAGAGAGAGAGAGAGAGAGAGAGAGAGAGAGAGAGAGAGAGAGAGAGAGAGAGAGAGAGACGATTATATGTAATACAAATTTAATAAAAACTTATATGGAGGGATCATTCATTCTTTACCAACTTGTTTCGTACAAGATATACATTTGGAAATCGCATTAATGAAGTCAATGTCATTTTGTTTTGTCAATGTGGATAGACATTGTTTAACATATTGCTACCAATTTTTTAAATATTTCCGTTGGATTTGTCAGAAAGTTTGTGCATAATTTTTAAATTTCTCAGCCTATTTCATATAGAACACAGATTTTTTTTTTAACCTGTTACCTAACATTAACTCAAGTCCTTATTGTCATAGCTATGAAGAATATATTATGTACGACTATATCTAGTGTACAATATATTCCAAGCACATTTATGCCTCCTTACCATATTTGATATGGCTCATAGTTTATATGAGGTTACAAACAAGTTAGTTTGTTCTAAAACAAGATGCTACATCTAAGTATAAACACATAATGTTTGAAGTATGACGCGACAATTTACAGCCATGTGATTAATTGGCGAAGGTCCACGTGTCAAGCATAATTACCTATTGTCTGTATGCGTTCCAAACAGAGGCTTAACTGGTAGCCTTGCTAACTCTTCCTCATCTATACGTTACAACTAAGTCTGCGAGCTTTTCCTACTTATTGCAATGTTATCATGTCCATTCCCTAGATCTCTTGCTAATGTCGCCCTATGAACATGAAAATTTATCTTTCATCACCTTCGCTCTAACTTTATTCTATGAATTAAAAAGGTGTCCAAACATGACAGTAAGGGGAAGCAACAATTCTTATGAGTTGTCGTACGTAAATACGCTGAACACTATAGGACCTTGTAAAACCTTACAGGGATAAAACTTTTTTGTGCATGTTATAAGCATATTTACAAAGGCTATATTACTACACATAATTTTAGAGAAAGATGCATTGAATGCAGCTGTGTTGTTGTTGTGATGGGGTAAAATATACTGCGACGTCCAGAGATCTATTGTTTCCCCCTATTTCTACTCAACTGAGGAAGTTCCGTCTATAGAAGTCTCTCCAGCCTCATTAAGGAAGTGCAGCATATGCAGGCGATCGAGGGTGGGTATCTCCTATAAATCAATCTGGTACCATCCCCAAACTTAAAACCTTTTGTTGCAGCACTGCACCACATTCGACTAATAAATGATGTGAAGTCTCCTACCGCTCTTGACAGAATCTGTAGGTCCCATCATTCTTTATTCCGAATAATGTTTTTAGTTCTATGAGCGGGGGGGGGGGAGATGCTGGCCCTATTCTCGTAATCTCTCTACTCTTACGGGCCCGGGCCCTAGCACTCAGACGAGGGTGACGAGGGTTGTTGTTCTCTTAGAACTTAATGAACTAGGTAAAAATTAATTTGTGAAAAGAAAAAATATTTGGAGTCAATACGTCAATAATTACACAACTGTTTTGTTCGTGTTGCATAAAAGTCACAAAAAATGTAGTTATATGCTGCTTTTAGTTATATTTTGAACGCTCTTGGAGGATCATCCATAAACAAGGTTCACGTTTATAAAGTTGTATGAACTCTAGTATTACTGGACGATAAAACATTTCACAGAAAGAATAACTAAAGAGAAAATACACTAGAAAATGGCAGCAAGGTGTACAGAGAATTAACAAAAAAACTCGGAGAGTGGAGAAATATTTGTGCAAATAGATTTCACAAATTTTTCTCATTTACTGTCCCTAAAATCAAATAAAAACGAACCAAATCTAATCGTTATAAAAAAATCTGAGTTGGGTAGTTGTCAATCAAAAAGTGAAATGAACCATGGATACCGTTTTGAAAACGATGTTATTCAAATAAGCGCCGAAACTGGCTTCGATTTAGCCATAAATTGTTCCTCAATGTAAATCTTATGTATTTAAAATCAAGTTTATTGACATCAGTCAAAGTTCATATGTTTTTATTTCCATTATTCTTGCAACGTAATATTTTTTTACAAACTATTTTGAACACGGATTTGTTTCACTCAAATATAAAGAACACCGGTAAAAGTAGATCATTGGTTTTATTGCAATAACCCTTAAAAGAGATTTTTTGAAGAAATAGCAACTAATACGTTTTGTTTAGGTTCTTTGAGGTTTTCTTTTTTGTTTAATCTGATCAAAACTGTTATAATCGATTTTGAGAAAATCTTTTTTAGTAACACTTCCACAGAGGACGGACGCTACTTTACATGAAAATTCCACTACACAGATCGAGCTCACACGACTCTAGAATGACCGTCAAAAAACACAATCTTTTAAAGTCTCTCTTTCCTTAACCATCCCTTCTATGTTTTCAAAATATTCATTTAAATTATAATATTTTAATAATCCTAAGAGTGATAATAAGATAAGAATAGAAAAAAGTCACATACTTTCTCAAAATACCCAGACCTAGACAATTCATCCTAGAAGGGTCGCATCTATGTGCAAATGATACTAAATTTTATTTCCGAGTAAACGTCACTCAGTGCAAGTATTCACCCTAACCTCCCCGACTTCAATGGATATTATTTGTTACAAAATTCACATTTAAGTTCTCTTACAAATAATGCGGCAGAATAAATACAGAACATGATGGTTGGATTATAGTAATTCAGTAAAAAGATATTTCCGTTGTTGTTTAAAGGCGAAAAACCTCTCGGTCATATTAAAATATAGACCTCTCTAGCTCTGGAATACTCTATTAGTGTCAGGGTCGGAAAAAAACAAAAGTTGGTAGGTAAAGAGAGATCTGATAGATAAGATGAAAGAGAGGGATCTAATCCAAGGCTATGTGAATAAAAGGCGTAGATCCAGCCTGTATAGTGAGTCTCCGAAGGGAACTAAAAAGAAACAGCATGACAGTTATGGAAGACAAATTGGTTCATTGATAACAGAAAGCAGATTACGGCGTCAAAGAAATACTCAAGGGTTGAACTAGCTCAATGAGGACCTGATTTTGTGAGATCACATAAAACGACAAAGATTAAAATGGTTTGGTGACTTGAATGATGGGCGACATGTGAAATCGAGGACATTGTTTGGTAAGCAAGTAAAAGGTCGGTCTAGAAGAGTTGAGGAGGACATGAAACGCGCTAATGTCACGGAACAGAGTGAGGACAGATGCTTGTGCAGGCCAAGGACCACCAAGGAGTCTGTAGAACCGGAAGAACTTTATGGTTTCCGTTTTAAACAAATGATTTATCTGTTAAACTTGCTCATTTAGCTCTTCAAGGTCAAAGAACACACCTTTACTATTCCATTTAAGTAATCACTGTATGTAATACTTTAAAAACCCCTTCAGGTCGTCTGTCTGTTTCCAGAATTCTAAATCTGTATCAAATTTTAGCAAATCATAATAGTACCGCAGTGAAATCATTGTTTGACTTATGTGTCGTGTTAAAGATTCGCATGAAACTTTAAAAATTGTTATTTTTGGTTTACCACTATTCTACAACCTAACGGTTATTTTTCAAACTAACCCATCAACTGACCGAGATGAGATGAAATCACACGTTAAAAATATAAATGTATCAAAGATCTTTGTTACATAAAATAAATTTCAGTATACAATTTTAATTTATGCTAGCACACATTCGTTTGCACTAAAAGCCCGACCTCAATTTAAATGGTATTTGATTAGGATCTACCTTTTAATAACGGAGGTAAAGGTATATCTCAAAATGCCATATTTTATACGGTTTTGGGTTAGTAATCTTCACAATTCGCAAAAATTTTAATTAAATCGGTATAGCCGATTATGAAAACAAATTCTTATGGCAGATACCCTTTAGTTTTGAGTTATCAAAAAAAATGTCTCTAGATATGGGTGAGTAGTCCACAAAACAAATTTGATTAAATCTGTTCCCGCGTTCGATTATACTACACACTCTACAGGCTGTAGATAGAGACATACAGTCATCATTCAACGAATCACTTTTTTGGACTCAAAACGAAAAAAAACTTCACATCGATTTTTTAACCAATCACTAAAGTTTCTCGTAGATAGGTATAGGCTACACAGAAAAGCAATGTAATTCAACAAAAAACAATATAGAATACATATTCTATATAATTAGTCAAACTTTGTTAATCTAGCCCAGTTTAAAAAGAATGTATAAGAAGAGTAAAATATAAAAATTATATTGTTATTTTGGTTGAATGCCATCAGTAAAGTTTCTCATACGCAGTATGAGTTAACCCACCTCACCCTACAGCAGACAGACCACCGACTATCGGGTCTTGTAAAGACTAGGTAGGAAAATAGAACAAGTCCAATATTTAGTAGGGTGTAAACTTTCCTCTGTGGAGATTTAACAGGCGACTCTACCACTGTCAGTCGAGTTTTGTCTCATTATCTATAAAAGATAACAAAGCAATGTGGAGTAGGCAAAGAACAAAAGCAACCAAAGTTCATTATATCGGACTTTGTCCCTCATTGTGTACACAATAGACAGATAATAACCAATATGATCTCCGAGATGTAATGCGAATACTTCGTAGCTAGTTCAGAAATATTCACAAAAGGGTTAATCACTTGAAATATTAAGCTAAATCATAATACTTCTAGTATTATATAGTGATATAATAATTATTATTACTAATTTTTTAAAACAAATATTATTTTTGTTGATTTCTAAGATATTCCATTCCAAGACTTTTTAAAATAATTCTATTATTGAATAGTAATATAATATTGAGAATGGTTTCCATGATGACAGATATAAGTGTGCCAGCTGTTTTATTTGGAAAGTATTTATTTGATATAATACAAAAAATCAAGTGGCAACTTTTTATGTTGTCTTATTTGGGGAGTTTTATAATATATATACCAACACTCATTTTTGAATTATGGATCAACTTTAATTTCTTATATAAATACATATTTTTAATATGGTTTTAAATTCTACACATAATTGTAAAACATTTTTATTCTTTTGTATTTTTTTATTCTATTTAGGAGCTCCAAGGAGCTTACACAGAGACTTAAAATAGTGAAAACCAGATATTAGGGGTTTTTAGAAAGTTCATTTTCTGTACTTAAAACAGTTGAACCAAGATTAAAATTGTACAGTATAATGAAAACTACTAAAAATTTGAAAATCACACGTAAGGCCTCTTTTAGACTAGTCGCAGTAATTTAATGCATGTTTTAAACTAGGAACAGTTGCATGACAAAGGAATGGCATAATTTAAATAAAACTAAATTATAAATAATTTGGAAACATAATTTTTTGTAAGAATTAATTTTACATCAAAAAAACAAAAACAATTGTAAGACTGTGTTTTTAAAATACGCAAGTGAAAAAATTACTAGGTTCTTGATCTAAATTATGTATGAAAATAGCATGTTCTAGTTAATTAAATTTAAATAGTATGTAAAAAATGAACCCTTGTGTGATCTAGTAAATTTAAAATAAAGTTTTTGATCGATATCTTTGTTACTCTATGAGTTATACAGTATAACAAACACACAGAACACAATTCTCACAAAAAAATACGCCTAAGTATCAGTCGCGTTTCAACGACAAGGTCGTCCTCTTCAGTGATACACGAGCTACACCAATCAAACTATAACTTAGCCTATCTTGTCGTTGAAACGCGACTGATACTTAGGCGTATTTTTTGTGAGAATTGTGTTCTGTGTGTGTTGTTATACTGTATAATTTTTCTCATAAGTCGAGCTCAACATTTAATATACTCTATGAATTACAAGAAACGTGAAGATATTATCTTGCTTAGCATTAAAGAAATTAAAACTAGTAATTTTGTGTAAAGCTGCCATTTTAAAATCTATAAGTGTAATATTATAAGGTTTTGTTTTAAATAAATAGCAGATTACTAGCGAAGTATTTAATCAGGAAACATAAATTATTAATTAATTGTTCACTAAATATTATCACTTATTAGATCTGTCACGTGACTAGTAGTTTTTATTACATTATACTCTATTTAAGTTCCTATTTTAATCTCGGTTCAATGGTTTAAGTACAGAAATTGGACCTCTGAAAACCTCAAAATCTTTTTTACCCCTAATTTGAGCCTCTTTAGCTCCTAAACAGTTGAATGTATAATAAATACAGAAGAATAAACCCGTATTCTGTAAAATCTAAAACATAAAAGTAATTCTATAAGAAATTTTAAGTTGGTTAATATTGAAAAAAATGTCTGATGGTAACAAAATTTTTAAAAAACCCCCAAATAAAACGTAAAACGTTCAGTTGAGTTGCCATTTTATTTTTTAAATAAATCAAATACTTTCCAAGTTAACAGCTGGCACACTTTTATATCAACAACACTGTGAAAAATTAATCGAGCAAAAGATCAATTAGTGATATAAACTAATCCATAGAAAACAAATTGATGAATAATTTATTTTTGAGAAGACAATGACAGATTTTTATTACTTTTTAATTACCTCTAGGTATTTCATATCTTCTGTCAGAATTAGTTCTAAATATCCGATAATGGTTAAACTATTAAAGTGAGTATTTCTGTATTGTAATCAAATAAAATGTATACAATTTTTTTTAATTTAAATTTTGTAGGAACCTATACAGTGACGAACATTTTAATTATAATCAAGTTTTAAATAATAAAACTGACGCCATTTTCAAACTGAAATTCTAAGTAAGTAGGTTAATACTTTCAACCCTTATTACCTTGTTAAAATATAAATTCAATAAAAATTTCAGAAAAATCGGTCTTGCTATTACCACAGCTATTTACGTTATTGAAAAACGGCTCGCTATTTTTAAACAGATATTTTAAATACATTTAAAAACTGCATACAAAGGAAATTGGTTGAATATATCATCACCTTAAAAAAAGAACAACGAGCAAAAAATAGAGATCCCCTTGAATAGGGTAATAGGGTACTATTACCCTATTATTAATAGGGTACTCTAGTAATAATAATTTTTTTTAATATTTTTTTTAGTTATTAGTATTAGTTTATTTCAAAAATACAGTATAATTTTACAATTTATTTTTGGAATGTCATTCATCTTTATCATATAGCCGCCAGGGTCGGAAGGAAATAAAAATTGGTCTTTGGAATTGGAGAGTTTCAAGACTACAGCAAGCAGCAAGAAATGTGTAAATCCAACTTTGATTCTTCGGTAATGCCACACTCACTTTTGTTTTAATTTAGAGGTTATGTTTTTAACGATTTTGATTTTAGAAATAATTGCTATTTTTTTATATTAGGAAATGATTTTAAGCATCAATGAATCTAGATTTCACGGCTAGTAAAAATGGGCTTTTATGAAACCTTGTGCAAAGTAAGAGTAAACCAATTATCCTCTACAAACTGTTTTTTTTTTTTTTTTTTTTTTTGAAAATCAGCCACTATTTTGAATTTTACCGACTAATATTTTGGTTGATGAACTTGTCCTACGGTTCATAAAACCAAGGTTAGATACGAAATTCGAACAAAATTGGACCAAAAAATTAAATATGATTGACAAAACTAACAAAAAATGTCAAAATTATAGCTAAATTGGAATTTGTTTTTTGTAGGCAAACGATCAGATACGTAATAATAAGAATAGAAATTCTTACAAACGGAGTTTATTATTGTTTATTATTTTCTGATCAATGACGACACATTATGTTCATTTCTTTGGCGGATTGATATATTTTACATATAAAATAGCTGGTTAAAAGTTGGAAAGTATTGATGCCTATGCAATATGCTCTAGATAGTAGATTATCTAGGAGTGACTATTACATCACAGTCAAAGATAAAGATAACTTAACTAACTAACGCACAGTTTAAACACGCAACATGCAAATATACTAGAGATGGAGCCTAGCCTTGACTCACTTTCTGTGACAAGAGTTCGTGCTTTGAAAGAGCTGTAGCTAACTTTACACAAATCTCAAGAACATTAAACTTCCACACACTGACAATAGAAGTTTTTTCTTGTTGTTTATAAGCGAAAAACCTCTCGGTGATCATCGGTTTAAAAGAAGAATATTGCATAAAATAGAGGATCCTTATCCCTCGAATACTCAAATAGCGTCGGGTCGGAAAAAGACAAGAGTTTGACAAGAAAGACCTGCTAGGAAAGGTTAAAGAGAGGGATCTAACCACGGACTACATGAAGAAAGTCGCAGATCCAGATAGAGTGCTTTGGGATTGCAACACCCGTCGTACTCAATATGAACGATCCCCTGAGGGAGAACTTCTTTGACGGACAGATTAGAGTGAAACTAGTTTTAAGTAAATATATTGATTGGTAAAGTAGTAAAATGTAAATTTGCAGTGTATGAAACGATTGTAACTAAACTTTGCAAAACTACGAATTACAGGCATTAGTTTTTTCCTGGCTCTGACGCCCGGTTACCAAGCAGCCATATTGAGTCAAAAAGGAAAGCAAGAAAGACTTGCTTTGTCATAATAACGTCATCTGTTGTGAATTGTACATTCCTGCTGGAACATATGTTTTAACGTGGTGAAGAATACATAAACTTTATTAACAACGATTTCTGACACATTTCCGGAAAAGAAGGTGCTTCTTTTTAATTATGCTTGGAAGTTAATTAAAAATCCCTTAAACCCGGTTCCATATATGACGTTATTACGTTTGGAAGGCCATCATTACTAACGGACGAGAAACTATTGGATATCTCAGATAGCAAGTCCCAAAGTCCGAAGAAATTCATCAGGAAATTATTTTAGCAGGTTGGTGTTCACACTGGTTTATAAAAACCTAGGCTTACATTACTTACAGATGGATACGCCTACTTTTATTTGTCAAGGAACGTCAACATTCAGAATTCACGTGTCCTGTCTGCATACAATCGACGGGAAAGATATGAAAAAAAATCTATTTTTTCTTTAAGACTATCAACTCCCAACGTTACTGGAGTATTATTCTCTGTACTTTCATTGCGCTATTCAATGAATCTGAAATGGCAAGGAATACTTTCAAGATGGCGCCACGTCTCATACAGCCGAAATATCTATCCCTTTTTTTGGTTTAAACGGAAAACTCATCGCTGTCATGATAGCCTTAACAATAAAAGGGTCAAGGGTAAAACCGGACGACTTAGCGTCCGTAGACATATAGGGGCAATTATTTTTTATAAAGTCAAAGTTTTCTCAGCGACAGTTTAAATTGTGGAGAGACACATGGGTGCAAGTGTGTCTACGGACCCTAATAAAGAGAAATCAATAAAAATGCAATCCATCTTTAATGGCTATTGAATCGTTTATCTCACATCTCACAAAAATTTCTTTTAAAACTTACACGCTACGAATTTCTCATTGTGTAAAATTAAGTACTATATATTATACTATATGATTGAGTACTGCAATTTAAATATAAATCCAAATAATTGTTATTGAGATTTGTAGGACGCGTGTTCACGTTAGGGAGGTTGGGCATGATGTCTGGCACTTTAAATTTGGTCTAGTGCCAACATATTTATTTTGTTGTCAAATAAACAACATATTCCTAATCAGAATAACTTATAGTTTTATTTGATATCCCACTCATAATATTTCCCAAAACAAAAATAAAAAGTAGGTATAGTTTTTGCCCTTTACCTACCCCAAGGTCATCTTGTTGTTGTTACCTTTATATTTATTCCTAGTGTGGGACAATACAAACAATACAAATACAAAGTTTGAAATATTATAAGATTTTTCGTCGTCTGTGTAGACTGGTTACGACTTGAACAGGCACACGCGTGAAATTATAAGGGTCCATGGACTCTAACGGACCCTAAAAATATAGTATAAAATTATGTGTAACATGAAATCAACAATAGTAACATAAAAATGTTAACTTCACATACTAAGGGAGTACTGGAGATCTGTCTCCTTATCCGTAGTCAAATTAACCTTCATTTCACATTCATTTCAGACTCGTACATTTAAAAATTGAGAAAAAAAAGATGTAAGAAATAAGATCTCTACTCTCATATCACCAGAGAAGAAAATATGAGTTGATCAAGACGAGAAATTGGAGGACGTGTTTTATGGATAGAACTATTTGGCCTCCAACACCTCAGGATGTTCCTCCACCCGATCCTCTGGTGTTTGATGAAAAAACTCAGTGTATTCGAACAATCTCTACATAGTGATAATTTGAAGATGACCATCATAGAATAGATTCGGAATGTGGAGCATATTGTGATAATATACTTACATATCGACGTCTTTTTGCAATATAAATTTTTAATTGTGTTACTTGTGCTTTAATGATATACAGATCATACATACTAAATGGAAAATTGGCTAGGAACAACTAATTCTATGTGATCATATTAAGTGATTAAAATTATTTTTGTATTTCACTATTTAAAATGTTAAACTAAAATTATATAGTCAAATTTATATTTTAAATAACAATGTTTTAATATGTTTAAAATATAAATGTATATTTATTAATGGATTATAAGTAATTAAAAATATATATGATAATTTCCAAGCTGATAAGACAAAAACAACAATTTTAAAACAATATTTCATGCTCCTCTTTAAACATAAAGCAATCAAATGGAGTATTCATTGCGTTTTTAATAAATTACCAAAAATTAAGTTACAACTTAATACATTTTTTCTTAGAAATCTAAAGACATCCAGAGATAAAGAGTTTTTCAACGTCTTGTATACAGTCTGATATTATGGACAATTAAGTGGACAACTACAGCTATAAATAATATATAATCTTTTAATGTATTCACACATCTCCAAAACCAAATAAAATCCACCAAAACTATTCGTTACCAAAATTGCCAGTTCAATAGTTTTCTGTCAAAATTGTAAAAGAAAATTGGTTGCCGATTTATAAGAGAGTTGTTTATTTAAAACATGCTTTGCTTGTGTCGAAATTTTAATGACGTCATGGCATTTCATTTTTTTTTTTTTTTTATGACAACTACACACATCATATTTTCTCCATTTCATAAAATTAATAATAAATAATTATTATTAATTTCATATTTTTTAATTGTAAATAAATCATTTTCTGAGTAAATCTGTTCATTTAATACTTTCACTGAAGAAACTAGGAGCTAATACTTTGTACAAAATACTTAAGCATTATACCCAATGCCTAAGCAAAGTGAGTGAAGATCTAACAAAATTACTTTATTTCATATTTTGCCAAAATTGTTTAGCCAATGTATAGAATGCCTAGGAATTCTATAGAATGACTGAATTTTATACATTACCGGCAACACACACACACACACGCACACACACACACACACATATATATATATATATATATATATATATATATATATATATAAATACAGGTTCTTCAAAAGTGACGACAATTTTAATTTACTACCAATAATTAATTTTTTGATAATTATACACTTTGACTTCTATAGATATAGTATTTAGAAAAAAGTTGGATTTGATACCTAAAGTCAAATTGTAACAAAATCATACCCTATTTGACATGTAGCCGAAGTATTCATTATGACAGCTATTATACTCCTGGACAACACAGGTAAAGGTTTCCTGCACAACGTGGGTAGCAACAACCAAGTTATCGTCGAGACTAATTGTTGCTACGTCTTGAGTAATTGATGCCTTCAGTTCTTGAATGGTTATTGGTTTTAAGCGATAAACTCTGTCCATCAGATAGCCCCAGACCCCGAAGTCCATAGGGTTCAAGTCAGGAGATTTCGGAGGCCAAGACACTGCACACTGTCTTCCAATTACACGGTATCCAAAATGTTTTAGTCTAATATTGTTACTGTGTGAAGGTACTCCATCATTCATGAACGTTATAACCTCAAGATCTTCAACTCATGTAATCCAATTCACCTATTTTCAGAAGGTTGGTGACAAATGTTTACACAACCATTCAGATAAAAGTGTGCTACAAGGTTTCTGCCACATTCATAATAGCTCTAAATTAGTCCGATACGTGTTTGTGTTGGTAACGACATAATAAAAAATCTAAAAATCAAACGAGAATGTTAATTTAATATTAATCACAAGTGACACCTTTAACCTATACAGAATATAAACAGTAAGTTCAAACAAACTCCTTGCAATGGCAACAATGCAATACATAATTTTCAAACAGCTGATTATTAAATCGGGAATGGCATTGCATAGAGGTGTGCATTGTTTTAGATAGACCCGTTATTTTTTTTCCAAATAATCTGAATAAATTTAAAATGGCGTTTATGATACATTATCTTTTTCATTGACAACGACAGAACTGACGAAAACGTGACTAATACTTTTGTTTAGTAGTTGGGTGGGTCTGTGAGAAAGTTTGTGCACTGTATTTATAACATTGGTTAATTAATTTAAACGATAATTTATCCCACAACAAATAGAATAGGTTTATAAATATTAAATGGAATTTATAAGAATTGTCTAGGTGGGAATGTAAATTTTTAAACAAATATGGAACTGCTCTTTTAAAAACAGCTGACTATTAAGAAAGTCGACCTATTAATTCCAAACTGGACAGTTTATTTTTACGATTTGTTTGCAATATTGCATAATTAAACGCATCAAAACTAAACTATAAGACGGCCCCACAATGAATATTTAAATGGTGAATTTCAACCAGTACAAATATTCGTTTTCAGATCTCATTTATCCTGAATGCACGAGTGTCTCAGCCACAAATTCCCCCGTATTGGTGTCATAGTCTGCAGCAGCCTAACACATAGCATACGAAGATTTTGGCTTTTCAAATGACTAATAACAAAATAGTAGTTAAATTTAAATTTATACCACGACTTTTTGCTACTCTTGCGTCAATAGGTTGATGAGCACCATAACTGTACTTACATAGTACTTTCAAAATGTTTATCTGTCCATCTGTCATGAAATATAATACTGTATATATTTATATTATACAAAGATGCCCGGAACTAAAATGTATTCAAATAAGGTTATACTTCTATTGACAACGATTTAAATCATCTCAGCCATAGTTGTTGGCTAGCCTGGATGAACTGACTAGTCGATTATTTCAGGTTGCTAATTTGATTGTTGTTATTCAATTTCAGAACATAATTTTGGACAGTTTTGGTCTCGTTAATTGAACAGTGCATTTAAAAAGACGCACTACCGTACAAAAACGTGTGTTTCATGTCGAAAACTTCAATAAATATTGTTCTTACAAAGTAGCATTCCTTGTAAAATATGGGAAAGAATCTAGCGAAAAGTGTTACTCAGGAATTTATTAAGAAGTTTCGCCAAACTGCTCTATTAACGGACAAAAAACGTCAATGGAACAAATCTGTTTTAACAGAACAAAAATTATAAGACATTGAAGCTGCTAATAGATCTTCTGACAAGTCATTACGAAATTAAGTACTCAAATAATGTTTCCTAGGTTTCAGGTCATACTGCTCTAAGGAAAGTTCATAAATTGAACCCATACAAAATGCATAATATTTATGAACTAACTCCTTTTGGTTATTAAAAAAGATTCAATACTGTGTTTATTTTAAGGGACTAACAAAAAATAATATTGAGTGGTACACAAATAGCAAACATACCATACTTGGTGTAAACGTAACCCTCATAACTTCATTGTTGGTGTTTATCAAGAAAAAATAATTATTGTTCTTTGATACTATTGTGAATGCCGAGGTGTATCAAGAAATTATTCAACACTTCATCGCTCTGCTTGAAGATAATGAGCGCTACTGTTGGTTGCAGCAGAACGGTGTTCGCTCTGCCGTGATTTTTAAATAAAAGAATTGTTTTTAAAGGACTTTGGTCACCAAGATCTCCTGATCAGTCTTGTTTAGATTTCTTCTTATAAGTAATTTGAAAAATTAAGTATTCAAGAGTAACTCAAATACTAGAGGAGTTGAAAATAAATATCAACCGTCTTATTGCAGTGATAAGTGAGGAAATATGAAATACCAGAAGCGTGAAGATTTAATATAATCTTGAATAATTCCGTCTATGTGAACTTATTATCAACGTACTTATTCTTGAAGCGTTTCGGAACTGTATTCCATCATCAGAAAACCACTCTATGGAGGTCGTCTTGAAATTAAGAAATTACAAACACAACATAAATGTATATTACACAAAGCAACAAGTTAAAATACAACAAACACCGTATTTGACATTAGACCCATGTCTGCTGACATTTAAAGTCTGCTATCATTCTTTTAGTCTCAGAGATCACAAAGGTTACCGGGTTAAAATAAATACCCAGTTATACATACGAAAACGAGATTTTCAAAATGAAGGTTTTCTGTATAATTACGTTGTAACCACCTCGTCAATATACAGTTATGCCAACCATCGTTTATTTAAGTGAGCCCCCCCCCCCCTCTAAAAAGTTTGAAAGAATTAAATTTCTCAGACAAACCTTGTTTTCTGTTTAAAACAGTTGCATAATTATAGATATTGGTATAGAATCGATTGTCTAACAGCGCGCCCATTGAATTGTGTGCCTAAAAACAGTTTTAATAGCGAACGTCATCGAATAATGAACATTGCCAATCGGCATTCGAGTATCTCACACACTTCCAGAAAGTGACCCGACTCTACAATATTCGTCCATATTTGTATATACTGTATAATAAGGCTGGCTGAAGCAGAAAATTCCTCTTGTTCCTTTGAAACATGTAATATACGAACACTTTACTATGCTAACGCCTCGTCTAAATGCTACATGCCACATACCACATACCATCATATAAATTTGGTCAATATAAAATGTTGTATCATCTGTTATTTACCAGGAGAAACTTCCAAGTATACAGACATGTTAGTCAAACTTCATATGCACAATAAATGTGAACACTCAAATGAAGGTTTACTTTTGTCACAGCTGTTTACAGAGTTAGTCATTAATTATATTTTATCTAAGGTATAAAACTTTATCTTTGTGACGTTTTTTATTTGCCTTTGTGTAACAAAACTACTTCAACTGTGTTACGTATCGATATGTCCACTTGATTTGTCCACTCTTGCATGAACTAATTTTAGTATAAATAAGCATATGAGTTATTAGACTGATATAAAAATTATTTTTCAAGTTCGCAATTTTTGACTTTCTTCTTACAATATTGCAAATTTAAAACAGTGAATAGCTGGGAAAAATCTACGATAAAGCGATACTGATATTAAAATTCGATCTAGATTACTTTAGGAAATAAAAAAGAATAAATGTATTACTCCCGCTGTAAGACTGCACAAAATTTACTTTTAGAATTTACAATTACTAATTGTTATAAATCTATACACTACTAAACTGATATTATTGTAACGAGGTTGAAACAAAAGTACATAAGCTCAGTCAGTGAGATATTATGGAAGGATTCACCAAATTGAGCACGTTGGCAGTTTCTAGTATTTAGGCTCTATTATTGAAAATACGGGGATATCAAAGGTGAATTAATAGAAAAATTTCAGCGACTAATCGACGTAACTACACGATACAAATTATATTACGGTCGTCTTTATCTACAAAAAAATAAATTATTTTATGAAACAGTAATTAGATATATAGTCTTATACGAAACTCAAAAATGTTATCTCTCTAAAGCATGTGAAAGAAAAGGGAAGAAATGCGAAAGATATTGATATAAATAGATTGTGGCGAAAAATAATAGGACCAGAAAGTGCGGAACCTCAACAGAAAATCAGATTTAATGATGGGAATAAAAATGGTTAAAGTGTTGGGTCAATTAGAAAGGATGGAAGAAGGGAAATGTTAAGAAGGGGTATATCGGAAATTTGAAGGGAAGGAGAAAGATGAGGCCGACCTAAGAAAGTATGTAAGAATGATGTTATGGAAGAAAAGAGCTGTGGAAAAGGTAAGAGAGGGTTTTCTAAGAACTGTACTGCCGTAAGTAAATTTTTTTTTTAAATTTATTTATTTACAACTACAACTAAGTTTTTATGACCTTATCTAGTAGTATTCATTTCAATATAATAACGTTAAACAAAACAATCTATTCCACTGAATAAACGATCACATTACCAGGTCCAAAGGCTTTCTTCGTTTAAGCCTCCTCACAACATCACTACTATTTAGTTCTAGCATCTCGGAGTTGACATGACTCCATAGTCTCCTAGCGTGTCTAACTGCAGTAGTCCTGATTACTTCTTCGACAGTTTCCATACGAAGATCTCTATGGATATTATCATTCCTGATGTACCATGGAGCACCAATAGCTGCTCGCAAAACCTTATTCTGGAATGTTTGTATAGCTTGAATGTTGGTCTTTTTAGTGCAACCCCACAACTGTATCCCGTATGTCCACACAGGTCTCAGAATTTGCTTATACAACAATAGCTTATTGCAGGTATCTAATTCGGATCTTCGGCCAAGTAGCCAATACATTTTCCTATATTTAAGGTCAAGCTCCAATTTCTTTTTTTTTATATGTGTCTTCCAATTTAGTCTAGTATCCAATATCATACCAAGATACTTTACTTCATTTCGACATGGTACTATCCTAGAATTAAGAAAAATAGGCATTGAATTGATTTTTTTATTTGTAAGTAAATGATTAAAAAAAAAAAAGGTAGAATGATGTTTTGGAAAATCTTAACCATATGGATGAAAGCAGCTGGAGAAGGAAAGTACAAGACTGTATAAGGTTCCCCAAGGACTATAGTGTCGTAAGTAAACAACCTAAAAAAACTGGAAGAATGATGTTATGGAAAATCTGAACTATATGGGTGAAAGCAGTTGGAGAAGGAAAGTACAAGACTGTATAAGGTTCTCCAAGGACTGTAGTGTCGTAAGTAAACAACCTAAAAAAACTTGGAAGGATGATTTCAGGCAAAACTTGAAGCCTACGGGAGAACGCAGCCGCAGAAGGAAAGTAGAAGACTGAATACGGTTCTCTAAGGACTGTAGCACCGTATGTAAATGAGCTAAAGAAGTTGGAAGAATGATGTTATGGAAAACCTGAAGCATATGGAGGAACAGCTGGAGAAGGAAAGTACAAGACCGAAGAAAATTAGCCGCTGTTGTGATAAATGAGGGATCTCCAAGAAAAAAATGTAGTGCCAGAAAAGTATGAGAAGGTGGAAGGATGTCATGGAAAACCTAAAGTAGAAAGATGGGAAGAAACAGCTGGATAAGGAAAGTACAAGATCGAAGAGAATGTACGGTTATGGTGATATGAGGTTCGAAGTAAGTAAATGATTTTATTTTTTTCTTCTAATTTTGTTACAAACATCTTTAATGAAACGACAATCTACCACTCCCCGCTTCTTAACATACTTTGTATGTTTTCCAATTTACCATATTAAACAGCTGTGATAGATGTAACATTCTCTAGAATGAAGGCTGGGAAGGAAAGGGAAATGTAAACAGACACAAAATGAAGTCATGTATTGCATGTGCACGGGACAGGAGACACCGAGGTTCATGGCTTCTTAGATCAAGTAGGCCATGGCCATACCTTTGCTTTCTACCGCACTCATATGCGCCAACCTTCGACTCTAACTACTTTGTAATCAACAAAATACTCAAATACTTTATTAAAACTTATTGAAACCAATATCACTTTAAAATGAACTATTTAATGATCGAAGTGATTTTTTAACATTGTGTAATTTTTAATAGTCTATTTAATAAATTTTAAATTTAAACTATAGTAAACAAATACGAACATTTAAAAGATTACAATATTCGAATCGCGCATAATTTTCCGTACATTATTCATGAATGTAACATTATTTTTATGAACATTAAATTCAAGATTACGTATAAGTCTACAGAGCCTTATAATCGACTGTTATTCACAATGTCGCTAGGTCTTAAGAAACTCCAGTCATATAAAAATAACTGTGAGGGGTAATCACATGAATAATTCTTGAGTTACACTTTTTCTTATATTTACTTTTTTTTATATTTACTTGAAACATTAAAAGCAACCGTCTGTAAAATGATATATGACAAGGGAAGTATGAATTTCTAAAGTCTAGCTAGACCAATCAATGAATAAAGATTTTTACTGGGCAAAAATCCTCCAAACAGGAAATTTGGTAGAAAGTTAGGTTTTGGGGTTACATCAACAGGGACAAAATAGGACACTTCAGCTCACCGCTGGGCCCCCTTGGGGGAGGGGGGTTGAAAGGTGGGGTATAACGGTTTTGCAAGATTCAAATTATATTGATTCTGATCTCATCCTTGATCTGATTTTCATATTTAAAAATACATTATAAAATATATTAGTTTTATATCTAAACATATAAAAAATTTTTTACTTAGTTGGGAGTAGTTTTTGATGACCACTTGAATTGGACCGCTCATATTCAATACATAAGGAAAATCTCAGAAAGTTAGTTTTTGTTTTTCGTAAAGTTCTAACCCCTAACTTACTGAAAAATACTTTGCATACGTTCAGGCAATTTTAGAGTTTGGGATTATTGCCTGCAGAGAGGTCTTAAAATCAGTTTGTGCACCGTTGCAAATAACTCAGAAGGCAATAATGAAGACAGCATTACGTAAAAATAACTGGTATCTCTCGGATTTGTTTGTTATTCTCAACTATATGTACGACTCATTATGTGTATTTACAAAAATAAATCCGACATCTATAACCCTATTACTCATAACCACCTAACCAATATTAAAACAGGGATCATTATGCCTAGGGTAACGAAAACTATTACTATAATACAGTATAACAAACACAAAGAACACAATTCTCACAAAAAATACGCCTAAGTATCAGACGCGTTTCAACGACAAGGTCGTCCTCTTCAGTGATAAAGAGGAAGAGGACGAAACTCCTCGTCTTCTCGTCTTCTTCTTTATCGCTGAAGAGGACGACGACCTTGTCGTTGAAACGCGTTTGATACTTAGGCGTATTGTTTGTGAGAATTGTGTTCTGTGTGTTTGTTATACTGTATAATTTTTCTCATAAGTCAAGCTCAAACATTTAATATTACTATAATGTCTCCTTCATAGTTTAATTGTTCACTAAAATATTAAATTCCTCGACCCTTGTAACTGTAGGAGAACGGTGACGAATTGGAAGGGAGAATATTGACTACTTTATGACTCCGACTTATCCTCAGATTTGTTTATGGATGGAGTGTAGGCGTGTGTAAACATAACACCACGTACGATAACTGAAAGCTACCTAACGAACAACCTAAGCATAATCTCACCCTTGTATGTAAATGGAAAGAGAGAAGCGAATACGAAGAGATTTACCCGGACTGTGTTGGGAACTAAATGGTGCAAGTCAAGAAATGGACAGAGAGAAGCAACACACGAAAAGACTGTATTGCTATATCACTTGTAAAAGAGTAAAAGAGCTAAATCACTTGTTATTCCATTATTGCTGATTGCTATTTTATAATTTACTAATAGATAGAGAGTACATTCACCTGTACAATATGTATACACAGTTGTTAATAACAGGTGGTGTAACCTGTATTAAGGTCAGAGTTAGGCTAGGTTATGCTTTTTCTAAAGACGAATTTATTGTTGATTAGAAATATAATACGAAAACCTTACTTTTTTTGGTTTTAATATTCTATACAATTGGCATACATGCACCAATATTATCAGCTGTTATATGAGTGATACAGTATTTGTTTTGTAGTGTATACATAATTAGTATAATAAATAGATATTTTAACTACTGCAATCTACCTCATAGAAACATACATATATAGGGGTTCATCAATCCTACCCTCGGGAGTACTTTGGCGCCATTATATTTTTTTGGACATTTACGGCATCGCGGTAATCATCGCTTTAAAAAAAAGAAAAGAGCATTTAAAATTTTAACCTAGCGCTGGAACACCCTAAAGGCGGGTTCACACCAAACGTCAGTCCATCCAGTGGACGGATGTTTCGGAAATGCTCGCCGAGCGATTTATTCAAAACATCCAAGCGGACATTTCATTCTGCGCATGTGCGACACTTCACTAGGGCAACAGACGCCAGCCACCTCGTTTCATTTCTGTGTACGTTTACTTAACAAAATACACGTTGTGCTGACAGTGCTTTACTAGTTCGTTGCTAAGGTAGATTTTATTAAACAGCTTATTGAAGAAGTCAGATCTCAAGCTGCACTGTGGGCCACTAGATTACCAGAATACAGGGACGCCACTGTGAAGGAGAAGACTTGGGATGAGATTTCAGCTGCTTTGGGAAAAAACAGTAAATTTAAACCCTTGTTACTAGTTATTTATATATTTATACGTTTAATACATAGCCGTTCTTTGCTGGTTATAGCTTTCCTATAATTTGTATCTTTTTTTTCTAATTTCATCGTCAATGAATGACAAAACTTAGTTAAATCGTTCCTTATTTAGTCTAAAATAACGCCTAAACTTTTCTTTAAATCTGAAATCAAATGATGGAACTCTCTATACGAAATCCTTTTCTTGTTAATTGAATGCACCCACTGGGATCTACTACTCACAGAATAGATTAGAACTAAACCATCATCATCACTATTTGATGAGCTGTCTAGCTACGGTACACTATTATATTCACCACAAGGCACGTGGTAAGACATTATTTATTGATCACGAGTAAACTGGGGACAAACAGAAAGTAAACCTTAGATTTTAGAAACTGTATGTGTGAAGTAGCATTCCTTGGACATCCATCCATCGGTGTCGAAAGGCCTTAATAGTGTCAGAGTCGGAAGAAACAGAGGTTGGTCAAAAGAGATCATACACAAAAAAAAAAAGAAAGAGATGAAACATAAGACTAGATGAAGAAAGGGACAGATCCAGCTTTGTTTCCTCGTGATTGGCACATCCATAGTCACTATACGTGACCCCCCCCCCATTATAAATTCTAACTAATGTGATTACCCTGAAGAAACCGCCGACACCCGAAACCATCCTCCGTTTTTACTGGTCCAATTTTATCAACTTTTGAATTCAGGCTCGCTTTTACAAACCATTGAACATGTATTTTAATCAGAAAAATCGACCATTTAGTTTTTTAACGTTGGACGATTTTTAAACCTCACTGACTCGGGGATAATTTGTACCTCCAAGTTCTCTAACGTCCTACAATAACTCATTCTATATAAACTTTAAATTGCATCATTGAAGCTCAAATAAATTTCTACGATAAAAGATATAATAGTAATACTGTAACTAAAAAAAAAAAAAAAGTTAATAACAACCTAAAAATCTTACAAACATCAACAACAAAGAGCTCTAGTATTTTAGTTAAATTTCCGTCAAGCTTAGTTAGTTCTTAACTAGATTCTGTACATTGTGTTCGTAAATTAATGTTTTTCAAAACTTCAGGAAGGAGTAGGAAATATCGAAAGAAACGGAAAGTTTATATATGTCTTCAAATGCTTCCTTTTCTGTCTGTCCGCCATTTTGTATTCTTTTCAACAAGATATAATTTCAGAACTAATAGAGATATCGATACCAAATACTTATAATGGTTTATTTAACGGTTTCAAAATGGCGGCCATTAAAAATGTTTAAAGTTAAATTACAGAGAAACAAATAGCATTGAATATCATACTACAGTGCGTAGGCTACTGTATACCTTGTAACAACCTAAGTCGACGTACTTTTCAGATCGTTTTCTTCTTTAATGTTCCATAGAGTCATAAGGAAGTACAGTAGTGAAATGTATTTAGCAACTAAGTATAAACCTATGGTAGTTAGTGTTATTTAAATGTACTCTAAAACTAACAAGTATACTAATTGATTTTACCATCAGTTTTTATATTTGTTTTTCTTATTTTTCTGATGTGAAATAAAATAAATGAGCTATGATTTTGTTTAGATTTATGATTTTAATACATTTTGTAATCGATTAAATATTAAACTGCGGCCATAGATTAAAACTTTATTTCAAATGTCCCTGAATCACATGAAATAATGTGCAGTTGCATGCAAATCGTTCAATTTACTTCGACAAATTGAATGCTAACCATTGCCTTTAGAGCAATAATGTGCACAAGTTTAAGGCACGCAAATGAAATGAAAATAATAATGCATATCCAGAACAAATAAGAAGAAACGGTCTATCGTTGTAGTATTATTTCTAAAATCCTTTCAATGGAAGTAAAATAAAACTGTGCAATGATTTACTTACACACTTATCTACGAGAAAACCAAGTAAAAATAACCCTAGCCGCATTCTATCCCAAACTGTTTCTGTACTTAAGGGTATGAGATACACGAATGACGAATGCTCAAAGTTCGATAGCGTTCGCTCTGGGAGCACGATTCAAAGGATGCGAATGTTGGCGATTGAATGTACTCGTCATACATACAGTCCTTCCCCTCACTAGACACCTGTCCATAACACCATAACACGCATTACACATACCACTATTAGTTTCATAATTTTGTGGCGGTTGTGGAATTTTCAGACAAGTACACTCTTAACTATTTATTTAATCAATTAAGATTATTCCTCTTTGTTGTTTAAAAACGAAAAGCTTAATAATAACGAAAGTAAAAACGTAAATACACCCTCCTAAACCTCGAATACACTACTAATAGCTTAATAAAGATTATTGAAGTGTAACGTCAAATATTAGTTTTACATCATAGCCTAAGAATTATTTGTTATTGAGGGTGACTGAATACATCTACGTTTACGTAAATTCCTGACCGATTACATTTACGTTTACGTAATTTCTGACTGAATACACTTACGTTTAGTAACTTGCTGACTGATTACATTTAAGTTTACGTAATTCTTGACTGATTACATTTACATTTACGTAAATTGCTGACTGATTTACGGTTTTTGTCTGAAAGAAATGTGTATATTTCTAATGTTAACACTACAAACATCTACGCTAAGTTATGTCACTTTGATACTGATTGCTATGTTTTCGTAAAAGTGTATGTTGCCAAAAATATTCCTAGAGAATTAAGTTTTCATTTAGATTTTCCTCATATCGAAATATTGAAAATCTTCAAACATGTTCATCAATCAGTCCAACATGAAATATATGATAGATTTGTTTGGTAAGTTTTGCGAAAAATTTGTGTAACTGTCCCTAACAGAAAGAGGACGAGTTTACAATTTTGGTACTGTATTTGGTTTATATACACAAAGACCCTTTGTAAGTTTTTGAGCTCTATGCCTTCAAAAATGGGGTTTAAAATAAGGAGGCAACAATGTATGAAATACGGCAAAATTTTGGTTCTGTGAATTAAATTAATTGTTAAGTTTTAATTAAAATCTGAAACTGATTTTGTTTTTTTAACACAAATATGCTATACAGTGAAACCAGGACTACATTGTGGACTACACCATAAAAATTGGCATAACAATTAATTGAGGTAAAGACATTCCACACATTCGAGAGACGTGTGTATAAGTTTCGCGATGGCGAATATATTAACAGGTTTCATTAAGGAGATAGTGATTGAATGAAGGCGAAAATTAGTCCGAAACTGTTAGGAATATTCGCAAATTAACAGACAGGCGTATGCCTTTGTCTTGCCTATTTGCGAGTACTTGACTCAAAAATAATAGTTTTTGTTTATATTTAACTTCTTCATTAAAAAAAAAAAAAAAAAAAAATTGTTAACTTCCTATAGGTAAAAGTTGTGAAGAGCTACTTTAAAAAATACGTATGATAAAAATGAACCTCATAATATTATAAGCTCTCAATAATTACCAACTACAGTTTTGCTAATGTAGTTTAGCTATTAATTTTATAACTTCAAGTTCGCCTGAAAAAAATACACAAATTCAAAACAATTAATCAATTTTGTGTTTTGTCAAGCAAACCTGTTACAACTAATTTTTAAAATACTAGGTATATAGTAAGTATACTAGGATGCGAATCTATCTGTTCACACTTGTTCACATTTTCGATAAACGTAGTTTGTAAAAAAAAAAAAAAAAAAATTATTTTGTTCAAATCTTGGATTCTATTTTACTTGTGTCGGATAACTCTAGTCTTGTATAAAATTGTAAAAAGCAATTTATTTGAATAAATGGTATCTGGAAAAATATTTGGCATTAAGGTGAAAATATATATTAAACTGAGAAACTAACAAAACATGATGAGGTTAACTTTTTGAAATATATATAAATATTTTTCAAGTTTGATATCAAGGTGTTTTAGTCTTTTAAAGTTTTTTGGATCACTTATATTTTACAAGAAAGATTTACGTCCATGAAACAATTAATCAGGTTTTACCTTCAAAAATGATGAGGAAATACAGTATATATTTAAGTTGTCTCACCTTAAGATTTATTCATTATAATGATTTTATACGTGATAAATTATTTACTTATTTCTTGATATTTTACCTTGTCCTGTTCTCTAATACCCTTTTTCTCCTTTTAAAAGTCCACAGGTAAAACCAAAAACGCTTTTAATTTCAAGTGCTTGTCTGTCCGTCTACACGGACAAGACGATAAATCCTATATATTTCAATCTTTCCATTTATATTCATTGTATTGTCCCAAATACAGGAAACATATTGCAAGGTAACAAAGAAAAATGAACTTGCTTTATTTGTAAATATCGTGTGTGGAGTATCAAATAAAACTAGAAGTTAATTTGATTACGAATATTTATCTTTATTTGACGAACAAAATAATATGTTGGCGCTAGACCTAATTTAACGTATGGATATCATGTCACTCTCCCCCTCCCCTTACTTGAACACAGCGTGACCTACAAATCTGACAAAATGTATTTTTATTTGAAATTATATTGATGCGAAATCGTATATTATAGTTTTTTGTATGGCGAATACAACTTAATTTTAACACAAATTTACTAACATACCCCCGTATATACAGCTAGTCAAACCAAGTCCCAAATTACACCTTTGGATAAAATTGGAGGACAATTTATAAACCTCAGCTTTCCTTGAGGGAGATCGTAATAATGAAAATTTATCAGTTGTGACAATTCCGAGACACCTTCCTGGTGTATCCTCGATGGCTGGATTCAAGATTATCTATGTCTTGGATTAGATCTTTCATCTTTTCTATCAGATATCACTTGACTAACTCTTGTTCTCTTCCGACCCTGACATTATTAGAGTAATTCAAGGGTTAGCGAAGGGGGGAGTATTTAATGTTCCTTTTTATGACGTTGTTATACCTTTAAATTACAAGAAAAAAAGCTAATATGTAGATCACTACAACTTGTAGATCAGTAAAAGTTAAAATTTCCTATTAATTTCTCTCGATCTCGTGAAGAACTAAGTACTGCACAAAAACGTATTCACCAAACTATGTTCGAAGCTAGTAAAGACATTCTTATTGCGAATCAGTAAGCAAGGGGTTGTCGTGTAAAGCTTCAGGAGTTCCCCCAGTAAGTTATTCAATTTGAGTTTCATACTTGGGGGAGTTGTAGGACTATGTTATATTGCCATGGTAACACATCAGCTTCTCCAATATAAAGCCGAATACAACTGACAATGTGAGAATGCCCAAGAATATTAGTCAGCTGAAGATTTCTGCGCCAAAAATCGAGGTACGCTAACAATTGACATATTACGTAATCGTATGTATTCTCGAACTATCTTTAGAGAACAAATATCGATACAAACCTTTTGGTACAGTATCTTACAGTTTCTTAACACTTCAGCGAATATATTCACATTCAGTCATATTTCCATAGAGGCTATACAGTCGCAATGATTGGATTAATTTTAAATGAAGAAACTCTTTTACGTTTTGCATTTGGAAATACTTAATTGTAATTTTTATTAACGATCACACAGGGTTAATTTTTGGTCATACATTTTAAATTAAAAAGGTAACTAAACGCGCAAGTCCTCAAACTCTTCCTACCTCTTGAAGTCAAAAGATTACCTATTCTGTCAGAGTTCACGTGGGAAGTCACTCAGGCGCCAGATGGTTCATTGTTCAGCGAAAATATCAGTGCAGTTCCTACCTACTTTCAACAAAGGATAATACTGATGTATAAGAACACTCAATATAAATCTATGGAGAAGTTATTTTCATAGACGATAGTCAACAGAAAGGATTACTGAATCGACTGTAAAACCACGTAAACAGAAAATTATCCCATGGTTATATTTGATTAATTCAAAGTTTCCGTTTAACGTGTGCACATGTTTATGCATCCACACATAACCTCACACCTTTATAAAAATGCACTTACTTGGCAATGGATTTATAAACTTAATATTTTCATTTCAGTCAGTAGCCAATTGAATGTTGGCATCTTAAAATACCTATAAAACTCTGAGCCTATTTTTTAATAATGTAATAACAAAAACCGGACTTCGAAAGATGGTTAGAGGGTGTTAAGAAGGATGAAAGAACTATGGAAATATGAAAATGGAGAAAACATTACAGAAACGACTGGGGTCACCTTTTGAAGGAGACTAAGACCTAATATGGATAAATTGTAACGCCAGCGAATAAGATAAGATTCCAACTAATTGGGGGTCCAGAAAAGAAGTTAAGGATAATATAAGAACTGCGAGAGTACGAAAATGAAAGAGATTCTTTAGTAACAGAAATGACTGGAGGCAGCTCTTAAAATTAATCACCTACGGTTGGTTTATAAAGAAATGTGGTAAAGTTATGAACACATTCAGTGCAGTTGAAAATGTAAAGAAAACGTAAAAGATTACACAGCAACACAAATAAAATAGAACGCAATTAGTGTAGCCTATTTAGACTTGACATTTCAGGTCCAATTTGGACTTTTCCCGTTAAAATTCCCGCTATTTTAAATGGTTACTTTAAAATTCATTAAAAAACTTTAAAAATTTTACTTAACTTGTCATAGACGTCAGATACTTGTTGTAGCTTATTTATATTGAATGTCTATTTTATATGATCAACGCAACTTCAGTGAATTAACCCAGTAATTTGTTGTCTCTAATTCCACACCTTGCAATATATCTGTTTACGTCGCAAATCAGCCCTCAGAATAGTGATCACAATTTCTCAATCATTAAGTTAGGTTGCATATATATGATATTCTCACTTTTTTTTAATACTGGGAAGTTCCATGAAGCCAAGGTAAGTCAATTTCGATCTATTAATTTGTAATATTATTATAGTATAATTTTTAAGGTTAGGACCTATTGAAGGAAGAGATTTATCAAATTTTTCATACACATTTAGTTCGATTATAATTAAGAACCTAACCTTGACATTTAATATAACTATAGGTTAGTAACGTTTGACCTCATTCTGACAAACTGGATTCTAAACGCCATCATACAGTGGTCAAGTTTACAGAACTACAACAAACGACCTCCACTTTAGGGAAGATTCTGTTACTGTAACTCATGCCTATTACTTGAAGTCATTTATTTTACATTGATATTTTATTACATGTATATATTAATTTTTTCAATAGAAAATCATTTATTGCAGCCGCATTCACATTAAGTCCCAGAGCCTAGATCATCAATCGAAAGGGTTACGATCTTATCATTTGAAATTCTTTAGCACTGTATTTAGAAAATATGCTTCAAATGACCCACTTTTTAAGTAATTTAAGAAAATTGATATTCAGATTGCTTTCAGAAACATCTTGAATTTAGTTCTTAAATCGGTAAAATAGATTTACGTGTATCTTTCTTGATACCAAGGCGTAGTTACGTATTATATGGACTAATGAAATAGAAGTTAGGCCAGGTTATTATAGTTAAATAGTACTGTTGTTTACCTTTTGCTCAATATTGAATGATTCTACAATAATATCTGACCGTTGGAAAGGTTATAAAACAAAAGAACTTAACAGGACCGGTTTGCATATTTTAAGGCTAACACAACTTGTAAAAAGAATGTGCGTTTTTGCAAAATGGAGAAATAAAAAACATCGTGGTAAATCATCTAGATATTTTGTCTATATTCATACGGCAGTGAGCGACGAAAGCTTAGGGCGACAATTGTTTCTAGACCCTACTGGCTGACATCGCAAAATTCATGTTGCTCTCAAAACCATAATCTTTTTTGTAATTTTTGATAAATAAAATGTTGAACCTCAAAGTTTATCTATATAATAAAATTGGTATTTACGTATTAAATTAGCTATAATAACTTGGCTTAACCTAATCCATTTCACTAGTCCGTATAAATTCCTGTTTTAGTGCCGAAACTATTGATTTTAGGAAAGGAAAGGTTAAGACATAAATTGTAGGAAATTTTCTCTACTTTTATTTTGTATAAATATGTTTTTCCTGTAAAATGCGCCAGAAAGGAGTTATTATCAAAAAACTGCTTTTCGGCGCCATTTTTTCAATATGGCGGCGCGAGCGGCAGCCATACGAGGTGGCAAAGTTGAAATTTGGCAAGAGCATCCCAAAATCTATAAAATTGCCAAATTTCAAAACTCCCGGAAAACTTTCCAGGTAAAAATACTAAATGACTGTACTACTACGACACCCAAGAATAGACTAAAAGCAAAATACTTTTGAATTCTCAAATAGTTTTTATTTTAGGCCTTTTGAATTAAAAATAAGTTCCTATTTTCATCTTATTTTTATTATTAGCTTTATTAACATCAATTAACTCAGAATTAAATTTTTTGAATTGTGTTTTTCGACTACGTTTTTATTGGTTTTACAATAATTTTCTCAAAAACCTAATAATAATAGGTTCTGGGACCTTATTTTTACAATTTTTAAAGTCACAAAAGGCATAGGAGTAGGACCACCAAATTTGCATAGTAATTTATGCCCTGTGAAATTAAATATGGCCGCATATTACCGGTGGATCAAAAACCCTTGCGAAATCTTTCGTTAGCTGCAACTCGCTAAAGAAAAATTCTTAGAACTGTTTATATGTACGTTTTATCTTATTTTTAGCTATAGAATTATCCGAGAGAATACCGTTTAGTTCTGAAACACCCTATGAGTGACATTTGTAACGTATACAACATTAATACAGTAAGATGTAATTTAACTCATGGAAACTTACTCCGGCACCATTTACACACTGTACATATAGTTTCATGGAGAAACTTTCAAGACATATTCTACTGGGAAAAATAAATAAAGTTCATGTAAACGTAGGTTTGAAAACGCGTAGTTTGCCGCCATTTAGTTTCTCTAAAAAAAACATAACTTTGGAAATAGATATGATATTGAGTTCAAATTTGTTACGCACGTTTTTTGTTAAAGTTTATATGTGTACCACGCCAACATCACACATAGCTTATCTGCATAAGAGAACTGAGGTCGGTAACGAATATAATTTTTTTTTAAACTTCATATCTGTGTTATCAGCTGGGAGCATTTTATTTGTTTGCCTAGGAATAAATATTGTGACGAGGAAAGTTTGCCAAACAAAACTCTACAAACAGGCCTGTTTTACAAATATCAGTTTTTGTATGTTCGGAATTCCTACGTACAGTACCCTCAGACTAGGACTGTGTCTGGTGTCCTCCCTTCTACTCGATTCCCTAACCTGACTTGACGGTACAACCCATTCCAAGAAAACTAGGTGCACAAATTACTGCTTAGCTACATTTAATCCCTAAAGTTACAACTTCGTGACAGACTTTTGTAAACGTTTTATTCTTATTTACACCGATAAAAGAAACGAAAGTAGGATAGGCGTTTCCATACCGGATGGGGAAAAGGATTTATTCCGAATGCACTACTTGTCTACCCATCAACCCAAACTTGTGGAGACTACCATCATGATATGAACTTTAACAACTTTAATTTGTTGAAAAACTAATCCCAAATTTGCTTGCCCCCTCCCCAAATCCGTTATTGTTCTTGATAATGCATCTTATCACAATGTTCAGACTAATCCTGCACCAACCTCGAACAGCAGAAAACAAGTTATGATGGACTAATTATAAGGTAATTTCATATCACCCTAGCATGCAAAAACCCCAGCTTTACGAGATAATACAATTAAATAAAGCAAAATTTAAAACTTTTGCAAGTGACCAACTGGTTGTATCGTACGTATCGTAACATCCGGACCTCAATGCTATTGAAAAGATGTAAACCCAACTTTAAAGACAATTTGACACAAAAAATTGTGTCATTTCAACTAGACGATGCAAAAAAACTGTTCATTGAAAAGGTAAATATGAGTGGAAACCAGGAATGGACAACACTATGAAGGATAGAAAATGAATACATGATGGCAGAGTGGATAAAACTAGTGAGAGAATTATAAACCTTGGGGAAGAGAAAAACGACGATGATGAAATGTCTAAGTAACCAACAAAGACAATAATACGGAGACAGATGATGATTTTGATGATAATACAACCTCTAAATACTTAATTTAAATTAAACTTACCTACAAATTAAACTTGTATACTTCATATGATTTGAAAATTTAAAAAGTAAAATTAATTTGTGTTTTTTTCTTATAAAATCTACCTAGCCTGCTGATAAAAATGTATAAAAAGAAATAAGTAAAATAATGCTTACATTCTTTTCAATATTCAAAAATAAATTACTTAATAAAATCATATGTAATGAAAATCAATAAGTCGGAAAAAAATCAGATCTTTTTTAAAAATAAATATCAAATAAAATCAAAAATCAGTTTTTAAATTATTAAAAGAGTATGTAAACCTTATTTTATGGTCAAAAACCTTGACAACCGAAAGACAAAGTCCAGTAAAATAAACCTGCCAATAGGTTTAAACACATAGTTAGAAAAAACTCGAACACAAGATCTCACAAAAATTACTTTTACTTAATCAAACGCGTTTCAACGACAAAGTCGCCATACTCAATTTATCATATTATATAGTTTAGTTATTGTAGTTCATGTATCACTGAGGATGGCGACTTTGTCTTTGAAACGCGTTTAATTAAGTAAACGTAATTTTTGAAATCTTGTGTTCGAGTTTTTTTATATCTAATATTATCTCACAAGTCAAGCTCAATATTTATTTATACATTGTTGTTGGTAAAAAAATATTAACCTTTCTTTATTAGAAAAGTTGTGTTCTAGTTTAATATTAAAATAGCTGCTGAATGCGCTGAAACAGCAGTTTTTAAAAATTTTATTGCACAGTACTTTCATGTCAACATGACATCGTCATGTCAGTCAATCTCCTACCCACGAATGTTTTTGAAAAGGGTAGTACAGGTATACTGTCCAAAACTCGACCCACCCGAGTGGTTTACGTAGGTCGGCTGGTGCATTATCTTTTTTCTCAGACTCTAATACAAGTAGACTCCTATATACACAAAATATAATGCACGCTGTTAATTTCTTATACCTAGTAAGAAAACTGAGGGTTTGTCCCAGTAATCCCAACCGTAGCGTGGGGTAGGTTTGTTTAAAACAGTTGTTATGCAGATAATCTGAACCTTCTAATGTTGTGTCACTACTTTCTTGAAGTCCCTTGAGGGCTATTTTTGTGTATATTAAATGGTTTCCACTCGCTTCGCTCTTGACAGCTGTTCAGCCCTCGCAGAGTGTGAAGGAGCTTCCACGCTCTAACTTGGTTCTGCCGGATCTCAACATTTTACGAATATCATGTTTTGGTTAGGTTAGGGTTGGAAATTACATTTTTGAGAATAATTTCGCTGGAGAGAGAGAGAGAGAGAGATAGAGAGAGAGAGAGAGAGAGAGAGAGAGAGAGAGAGAGAGAGAGAGAGAGAGAGAGAGAGAGAGAGAGAGAGAGAGAGAGAGAGAGTAACATTACAAGCAGAATTGAAATCTGCAAATTTGTATCTAATTTAAGTGTGTTTATAAGATGAATAACACACGAGATAGAAACAAAAAACTGTTTAAAATGGCCCCATTTCTATCCTTAAAAGCTACATTAGGAAAATATTATGAGACAACGTTGTAGCTATTAATGTACCGAGATAAAACAGAAAATATAAATTAGAAACTACGGAAATTGGCACCATTTCACCTCAGGGGCTTCTCTATAGACAATCCGGAGGGAAAATGACTCCATCTACACTTTTTGTACGTAGTCAGGGAATAGATCCCTCTCTTGACTAACTCTTACTATCATCCGACACTGACACTATTGATGTAACATGATAGGCACTGCATTTATTTGATGCTTAATATGATTGTGAATGAGAAGGGTGGGGAGTTTTGTTAGTCGCATCACAATGTCGAGGTCGACAAACGAACTGATACTTAAAACATTCTCGTTCTATCGTGTCGAGTCTTGTGACAAAGTATTTGCATTGCATCAATATCACCACTGTGACGCAACTCTTGCATATGTTTGAGATTAGTTTGTGAAATCCTACAAATACTTCGACCTGTTACAACATGTTTGTTATCACTGTCTGTCTCTACTACCTGCCAAGTGTTATGCTGCTGCTGCATTCTCCATTAGAAATGAAAAAAATCGAGGAATTAGAAAAAAAAACATTATAAATTTGTTTAATTTTTACATTTTTTACATGATGAAAGAAAGTAGGTAACCTACTTAAATTATAGATTATTTAATAGATTAAATTATAACCCTACAAACTAAATTGTTTAAAACTTTTTTTAGAGTTATAAGTACCAGTGTAAAAGTGATTCAATCAGCTGTCAATGCTTTAACCTGGACAAATTGAAAACGGCCGTAGTGAAACTGCCCCGACATTTTGGGTACTTTTGAAACGATGAAACTGCCCCGCTCATTAAAGAGGATTAGAAAGGGTCGCCTCGCAATGACTAGAAATGCTGAAATTGCCCCGAGCGCCCAAATAATATTGAAAATTTTATTTTACATGTTACGCTACGGGACCTAACATAACCTAATATGCTTGATTGAGGTTAAATTTAAACACATACTACAGAAATTGCGCTCGGGGCAATTTAAGCATTTCTGGCCTTGCGAGGCGACCCTTCCTAATCCTCTTTAATGAGCGGGGCAGTTTCATCGTTTTAGTAATAATTTTTTCACGTCTTTACTTCAAAATTTTTCGTTGCTTAGATGTGAAAACTGAAATGTAAACTTGGAGCGCCATATCGTTTTACTGTTTTATTTCTGAGTCGAACCCTTAAGGTTGAATAGCACAAAACAATGTCAATCAACTTTTGATAAAATAGTAAGCTTTTCTGACTTCAATCGATGTGCCAAGTCGCACGTAAAATACGATACCCTGATAATTTAAAAAAAAAAACCTTGACTCTCATCAATTTCAAAATTATGTTTGTCAGTCTGTGAGTTCATTGTTGTCACTCAGTAATATCAAGAACAAATACTGTGATTGACACAAAATTTTGCAGTTTTGTTGATTTCTCAAAGAAAATAATTTCTTGTTAAAATTGCCTATCAGGAGAGGGGGTGAAAATGTTTGAATATTTTAAATAATGGTTTAAAATAGTGAGTTATAATTTGATATAGATTTGCTAGTAACCGTCTACTGTATACCACAAATTAAAAATAAACTTTACTTTAATTTTGTATTATTTTTATTTATTTATTACTTGTTTTCAGATCATTTCTGGAAAGTAGTGTCCTATAATGCTGGACATTTTCATTTTAGTTCTAGCTTAAAGTGCTTATTTTTAGTAAGTTGTAGGGTTTAGAAAAAATGTTATACCTTGATAATTTTCAATCGAAAATCGTTATCTTCTTTAACATAAAGTAAATTAATTGTAGAATGAAAAAAAAAAAATAATAATAAATAAATAAATAACCAATGAATAGCAATCTCCACAAAATCACAAATTATGAAGTATTTTTGTTGAGAAATCAAATTATACACCTTTTTTGAAAATAATACAGTACGGTAGTTTTTTTTCAGAAAGTTTGGCGCGTGATGTTGTAGAGAAACATAAAGTAACGTGTTCATAGTAAGCAGCAAATCTTACAGTTGCTTCAATATAAACAAACCCTCCCGAGGGAACATAGCTGAATCTACACCTTTTTTCAAAGATTACAACCCCTCTATTTCTTCTTTCCTATCCGGTCTCTCTTGACCAACTCTTATTCTTTTCTGACTATGGCGCTATTAGAATATTCGAGTGGTAGGAGTCTTTATTTTATGCCCATTTCTGTTTTATAAAACAATGACGACCGAGAAGTCTAGGACGACAACAAGGATCAATACAAACAATATTATGATTAATATGAGTTTTAAACTTTAAAAACAATTTCTTTTGACGACCGAAAAATCGGACACCGGCACTTTATGCTTGTTATTTCAACTTTTGAACAATTTGGACGTTAGCACTTGCTGGACAAGTTAGCTGTTTATTTTAAAACGCTGAATCTCAAATTTGACTTGTTTGAACTTGTATCTGGCATCTAAATACCACAAAATTAAAAACAATTTTGAGCGATTTTTATAATGTTTCATATTTAGGCGTTGATTTCGAATTTAACATCAGGGATTTTTTTTTACATAAGAAATTAGAAAGTAATATACTGCCTGGTTCTACTATTTTATTGTGGCCCAGCCAAGGAGCCCACCAAATAAAAACTATAACGAGAATAAATTAGGAAGTAACGTGAAGGGATTCTAAATAATAAAATATCAATAGGCACTTGTGATTTTGTTAAGCAGTGCAAGATCACGGAGAAGAGTGGGAGAGATGAGGAGTGGAGGGCTTGAACCAGCGAGTCGGGAGAGACTAGAGAGTCTGTTCAGAGAGCCGCGAGAAGGACCGCTATGGGACGGGACGAGGTCAGTCCATTTTTCGGCCACGTGCTATCTAAATTAATCAGTACGCTTTCCGGCCACTATTAAGGCCTTTATCTAGCCGTTATGTGTTTTTTATAAATTATAGTTATTACTGTATTTTTCTAATTCGACGCTAGAATAAAAGATAACATTTGCGTGCGTTTATTTAGCGTCCTTGGCCCATCCTGACAAGATTCGGCTGAAGTGTACGCGGTCTCCAGCCAGCCGGAGCTTCCCGCTGGTAAAAAAAAAGTGGGTACGGTCACATCAGTACAAAATGGAGGCGTCTCAACTCAATATACGTAAACTCTCTCTGTAGTACGTACTATAGATTATATTTAGTAACCTAATTAATTAAACCGTTATCGTAAGCAAAGTCAAATCGTAGGCCTAGACTATATTTGCTTAATTGTTTTATTGGTGAATCCCAGTTTTTAAACTTATCTCAGTTGTGACGTACTTGTATTTCCCATGACATCCTGTGTTAGCAAGAAATAAACAACTTTTATGTCCTATAGACCAATGCAGATCTACACATTAAGGGGTGCTGACTTTTCTCGTGTAAACTCCCCTCCTTTCTACCCCCACCCACCGACAATCATAATACATAGTGCAAAACACTATTCATATTCAGTACAGCAAAGTTAGCAAAATTTCGTGTAGCGAATTGATGATAATTTCCCTAATTCACTTTTTTCTTAATATCTCGAAACTACAAGGTTGTACAAGGGCCTGTATTGTTCGTCTATATAGCATTTTCCATTTAGAGTTCAAAAATATCATGTTATCTGCATTGAAATTGAAAAGTCGTAAAAAACTGTAGGCTATTTTGATTTTACACCTATATGAATTTTTCGACGATTCTTTTCTATCAGATTTCTCTTGACCAACTCTTGTTTTTTTCGACCTTGACACTATTTGAAGGGTCTTAATTTTTTTTTTTAATGATTATGTCCGAGAGGGGGGAAATATTTCGTTTATAACGTCTGATCAGAAGAAATCGAGATAAAAATCTTCTCCAAAAACCAATAAAATATTACACACACTTTGTATTTAACCCTTATTGGACTAGTAGAAATAGGACAATACGAATTGCAGTTTCTTCCGAGAAAATTGTTGGACAGATAGACTACTAACTACTGAAGCAGATTAGATTATAAATTCATCTGTCAACGAAACTATGAGGAAGTAGGCTATACGCATTTAGTGTTTCAAATTAAAATATATCAAGTTCATATCGGTAGAGCTTTAAAAGTACAGCAAAGTATTTGTTGGTAAAACTATTAGATATTTCGAAACGTTGAAATTAAAAAAAAAAAAAAAAAAAAAGTAGGGCCTAATGAAGATGATTTAGCAACACAAGTGTTTTTTGGTTTTTAACAGACCTATACATTGTTAGCATAAAGATGTTAAACGTTTTAAGTTTTCTTTTTTCTAAAATATATCAGCATTACTTTGTTTAAAAAAAAAACTATTTTAGGTACATTTAAAACCAAATTATCAAATGTTCATAGCGGAGATAAATATTAGATTAAACATAAACTACAATCCCAGCAGAATTTCATGTTACTCAACTTATTCCAAATTCATTGATAATAACAAACAAAATAAATAATTTAATTAGACCTAATGTTACACGACAACCAATCAAATTACAAAATATTTATTTCTTTGACATTTTAACAAATTACGGCGATAACAATTTTCTTTTCTCTTTAACTCTAAAGGGTTAAATTTTTTTCCGACTAAAAAAGGGTTTTGAACAAATGATTTTAACCTAATACAATATTTTTCTGTGAGAATCGTCAAATGATAGGCCTATTTCTACATAAAATATTATTTTATACAATTAAAAGTATAAGATATTAAATACATTTCCCACTAATTTCATTTAAATAGTAATTCTTTGAAATATATATAAAATTTATATAAATGAGCTTTATGGTTCATAGCTTTTAATTATGTTTAATGATGGTAAAAATTAAAACTGAACTTAATTCCAATGTACTTTACACGCCAAAAAAAAAAAAATTAATACAGGTTAACTTTTAAAAAACCCATAGGCCTAATACACGTTTACTTTACTGGGCGATTTAAAATAATTTGATTTTTCAAAAAGAATTGTTTTCTCAAAATTTTTCTGGAAAGACAACACCCTACACTTTGGGGATCTAAATTTCTGAAGAAAAAAACTCATAGATTTTACATTTGTAGAAAGGGAAAAAATCAAGTCAATTTCATCCACTGATATCACTTTCATTAGAAAAATAGGTATTGTATTAAATTCATTTTTTCAAAACAACTTTTTTATCTGAAAAACATTTACACTTAGATTCAAGAAGTAAAGAGAAAAAAATTGTGAGTTTCAATCAGTAAAATCTTATGTTAATTTCATACTGTACTAGATAAAAACACCTTACACCTGCCCTATTTCTTGAGATAGGCAGTGACACATGCAGAATCTTTTGCTTCTTTTAGAAAAGCAGTAGAATTATTCAGTCCTACACAAATAATTATCGAATTATATTTGATTCAGAAAACTAACAAATACATGCTAGTTTCGCAATCATGTGTTCTTTAAGATGAGACATGATAATTCTGAGATGAAGTAAAACTTTACATTTAATAATATTGTTATAAGCGATAAATCCAATATGGAAGCGGTGGGAGAGAGTTGTACAAATATTCGCGTGTAACTCAAGTAATAGTTCCTCAACAGGCAATTTCCAAATTTGGCAATGAAACTACTAAAGTATGATACTAAAAATAAAAATTTAATATGTAAAAAGTGCAGAGGCATAGTTTTTTGTATTCACTTTCAGGTTTTTTAAACTGTATTTATATACAAATATGAAGTCATATATAAATAATAAAATTACATGTTTTATAGTTTCATCAATATAAAATACATATAATGAAACAAAAATAATAAGTGAAGAATTTAAAATTTTTAAAAAAGAAGGAGAAAAAGATAATCTTAATTAAAATGTATTAAAGTCTTTTACAAGGAATGTATTCAATATCAATTGTAGAAAACCATTCAATGTAGAAACTGTGTATGCCTGTACCCAATTTAACTTTTGAAAAATTAAGGTAATCAATAAAAAAGGTCTTCTTTCTAAAGTTATAATATACCCACATGATACATTATTAGTATTTAGAAACCACTGGAAAGCTGGAGCCAAAATTTTAGCAAAAAATGCTACTCTCTCTATTTTCTACAATGATCAGCCTTAAAAATGTATATAATTGGTTCTTACTAACAGACATAACATGATAATACAATAAAAATTTCAATTCGAAGAAGTGAAAGGCGACATTTCTGATTTTGTGCAATGGCTGTAAATTGGCTACTCTGTTAACTAAATGTTTATTACCTATAAACAAATAGTATGTTATTTTAAACTTGGCCAATTAAAGGGAAACATTACTAAATATAACTCGCATCTCAGATTTATAAAAACATTTAGTTTTACTTACACAATTGCACTTGTAAAATGGTTTTTACTCTTCAGAAATAAAATGTTAACATATTATATAGATTTCATACCTAAATGTATCCTGCAAAGTTTAAAGTTAATCAAAAGTAATATTTCCAAGAAACATAATTTTAAAATAGTCATGTTTTTTAACCACAAAAAACCTGACTTTATATACATTTCTAGAAACAAACATGTAACCCGTTTAAATACATTTTGAAGCCTAAGAATGTGGCAAGGATCAAATTTTTTTCCCTGAAAATATTGATTCAGTAATAAAAGAAAACATTAAAATAACCTCAAATACATCTTTCTTTAAAAAACATCAATTATATTGGTATTCCATTAAAAAAAAAAAGAAGAAAAAAGCTAACATACAGTATTCATATTTCACCCTTTATGCATCTTCAAACTTCCAAGTCGGCCATTAAAACTGAACACACGTTATTTTCTCACAAACAGAAATGTAAGTCGGATTTAAATTCTTGACTTTATGAATATTTGTTTTGTTTTTAAGATTTCTTAAAAACATAACCTTAAAACATGTGATCAGTTTTAATCGATTAGAAGTGTTAGAATGTGCTAAGGTTGAGAACTTGATACATAAATATGTATTGATAAAAAAAATATATATATATATTTATTTATTCAGTAAAAACTTTTGTTTTGTTTGTCTTATAGTGCATGTATATTTAAATGTTAAAATAACGCAAAATAAAATTGTGTAGGTTAAACATTTTGACAGCTCAGAATAAAATTAGTTATTTGTGAATAAGGTAGGAAATAAATTAATCATTTCTAATGGTAATACTTATTCATTTATTTTTTCTTAGAATTTTCTTTTAAATTTGCATAAAAATAATTTTTTACACAATCTAATGATCACATATTTTATATTAACACAACATAAGACAATCTCTCATAATTATTCAAAAACCTTAGTTTGCAAGGTCAACGTATAAAAATAGAAATGGGACCAACCTAGATATCTATAATATTGTATAAAACACACTATATGCAATGTATAAAATATACAGCAGATCCAAAATGTAAAAGGCACATATTTCAAGAGACACCATCAATACAAATGTTGCAATAATATTTATGGTATTGTATAAATTACTATAGAAAAAAACAATGTGAAATAAATAAGTCTATCTCTTAAAGTAAGTTATATTTTATCATTTTGACATAAAAAAGTGTAGTAAATTTTAGGTAAACAACACTATACTTTCTATAATTTATATATAATTTAATATCTTAATCTATAAATAAAATCTCTTTACAATTCTTTAGTAAATAGCTTGACATTAAAATAAAATATCAAACAGACAAAAATTGTAATCTTTCAAAGCCAATGAAATACAATACAGTTTTAAGGAGTAAATAACTCCAAAATACAAGCATAAGAGTTATGTTAATGTCGCCTAAATGTCAAAGGAATCCAATTTAGGTCTAATTTCAGCATTAACACATTAAGGAAGGAAAAATGTGATTTTGCCACCAGTTTAATAGTTATTAATAATACAAAATAAGATTGATAATGAATCCAAATACCAAATGCTTTAATTTAAAAAAAATAATTTAAATTATTTGTTGATTAAGTCCACAATATTTGTTTAAAATTCACTACCATCCTTCAAAAGGTAATCACCACAAATAAATAAACTGTAATAGATTAAATAACAATTTTCTACTATGTTTAACTAACATTTGCCAATAAAAATATATTAGTGGTATTAAATTTCATTATTGATGGCATAATACTAGATTTCTTATTTTAAAAAGCAAAGATCACAATCTAGACTATTTCATTAAAGCTTGAAAGAGAATGTAATAAGTTAACATATTAAAACAATTTGTTTTAATAATATTGGAGAAAGGATTAAATCGCATACAGCTAAAGAGAGTCAACAACACACAAATAAGGTAACATTTGAATAATATCCATTTATCAATTTGCCATTCATCTTTTATCAATTTATGGGAATGTGGGGCATAGTCTATCAAAACCTACAATGTTAGGCATAATTATTATCATAAGAACAGGTCTAAAGAAAAAGAAGTTGTTTATTTAACAATTCATTTGAATATACTAAACTTCTTTATTAAACAAAATAAAGAACCCTTTATTGAGAGTTTAAAATATGTATTTTCAAAAAATAATAAAAATTCATTTTATTAACAGAAGATCAATGGTTCACACGATCTAGGTTTAATTTAATTTTCAGAATGTTGTGACTATTTCAAATAAATGATTCAATAATAAATATAACCTCAAAAGCCATACAACCAATAATTGAATAACAATCCAAGTGGTAAAATAATCATAAGTAGCAATATGGGTTATTGATTTTTTTAAATCATTTGAAATTATCATGTTACTGTTTCTACACTACAATAACATTTTTACTTTAGACCCATACTTATTGATTGTACTTAATTGACCTGAATTATTTAAAAAATCAAAATATAAACAAAAATGTAAAACAAATATAAGAAAACTGCAAGCAAAAATTAAGCTGAACAGAATTAGGTTTATTGCTCAATATACCCTAGGCCTACATCACATACATGTAGGCTGCCCTATCAAATATTTAAGAAATTTTTATAAACTAACATTTCTTAAATTTAGTCACAGTTTTCAGAGTTTTACATATAAACAAATAATAAAGGACAGAAACAAACTCAAAGTTCAAATTTATTAAACAAATTCTATTAGTTAAATAGAATTATTCAAAGCCTATATAAACATAATGGTAACCAAGAATTTAACAGCTTTCATTTCACTGTTTGTATTAAACAAAAGAGCTTTGTAATGATCACCTAATTATAAAGTGTAAGCAAATTAAGAGATTTTCCATTTTTATCATGACAGTAAAAATTATCTAGTAGGTATAATAATTAAATTAAGGAGCATGGAAGCATAGTATGAGCCAACTTACTCATTTTAATACAAGTATCTTTGATTACGGTCTTTAATCTGATTATAAATTCCAATATTCTGTATGTAGTGTGGGCATGTAATATTTGGGCTATATATTAGCCTATACGAATGTGTAATGGACAAAATAGTGTTTAAAAAAAGTAAACCAATAATTATTGTTAATCTGAAAATATTTTGATATTGAAGTTAATAGGGCCTACTCATGATGATTAAGTTTATGTCAATATTTTGTAGTTAAATTTAGGTTATATTCTCTCACTAAAGTGATTGTTTAGGCCTATATATTATTTTTTTAAATATAGTTAGTTGTAAATTTACATCAATAAATAATCATACAAAGCTTCCGTTTTTACGCTCTGTCTATGGTTTATAGTTGTAACCCATATTGGGTCATGACTAGAGAAATGTTTTACAAAAAAACATACAAAAGCACACATACATTAAAACTAATCTAACCTATGCCTAATCACGACTAAAATTTATAGCCTTATTTTTACAGTAGGCTACTTACCAAAAGCAATTTAATTTATCCCTTGAATTCAATAAAATTGCATTTTGCACGAAAGAATACTGCACAGTTTTTATCAAAATATTACAATAAATCTAGATGAAAGACAGTTTTTGTTTGTCCTTGGTATCAAACACTATAAAATTTATTGCGCAACTGTTTCCGTGCATTTCTCTGGTCTCTCGCGAGGGCCTAGATTTTATTATTGTATTGTGGCACAATTGGAAGAAAAATCATAATTATTGCTTCAACTAAAAACAAAATTTAATTTTATATCGACAAGTCTTCAAAAAACATGTTTAAAAATGCCAAAAAACAAAAAGAATTTAATAAAAATGGACGGTAGGTACAGTTGAGCAAGTGGCACTTTGTACCTCGTATCGAGGCTAGGCTAGTACAGTCTGTTAAAACCGATTCTGCATCATCTGGCAACCACTATGCACGTGATCCATCACCTGTTCTTTCAACCTACATACCTGTTCCTTAAGTTTATTCACAACCCCACTTAACTCCGAGTTTTCACCCTTAAGCAGCTTCACCTTATCTTCTAAACGTGCGATCCTTTCTAATTTTCGTCGTCGACATTTCGATGCAGCTACCCTATTTCTTTGACGTTTCCTTTCCAGTTTGATTCTTTCTTGACATTCCATGTTGATAGGAGATAGTGGAGGCGTTGAACCCAAGCTAGGCACTGTCTGGGGTTCGTCTTTAACCATGATTGTTGAATTCGAAGGCGACATGACTAGACCATAATTAGACGCAAGAGATACAGGTGGAAACTGAGAATCCAATGTCACGTATGTTGCTCCAGAAGAACTGCTACTACTGCTACATCTTGGTAACTCAACTTGATTGATTCCTCCTTGACTGGAGTCGCTATGGTGCAATTCGTTTAAAGCGTCTTCAAATCCTCTTGCAAAATATTCCTGTTCATGTGTAACATTCTTTGGAAATAAAATTTGTGAAGGAGTCGGTGTATTTAAAACTCCACCGCCTTGTATTAAATTCTCTATTTCTGGTGAACCAAGATTACATTTTTTAATATCGGGTGAAGATAAAACAGGCGCTGCGGAAACCGCAGCAATAAACTTTGGTCTTTTAACTGGATTCATATTACCATTATTTAAATCTAAAGTCATACTTCTTTTAAGTTTATTAACAGAATCACCACACAATCTTTGATGAAAAGATTCTGTGTCATAAAAAGTCGTCTCCATTCTAGGAGCGGCCGTGTTACGTACCATGTAGATAAACTTAAATCCCAACTTCACACCTAATCCAACAAAACCACGCACATTACTGGCACAACACAATATGAATTAACCGTCTGAGTTAAACCGATCAATATCAGACAGGCGCCGTAGTGTTTGTCGACGAACAACTAAACACTGAACTGAACTGAAACTTGTATCACACAACCTCACAACTGAACTGACTACAATCAAGTGTTTCGAAGCGACTACAAACTGGCTTTTATCTCATGACTCAGAAATTCTATTTCTGTATCCTACGTCATTTTCTAGCGTTCCTATTGGCTGGCAATGACGACATCAAGTTTTCCACGAACCTGAAGTGGGGGTCTCGTTCGGCCAACTTGACAGTACAGAGCAGCGCATAAACATGCGCGTTAGCTTTGAAAAGAGAGAAAGAATTATATGGCGCGACTTCAAAACTACAGTACTGTATTTCGTTTGTATATTCCAATGTTTGTAAGAGAGTAAATAATGACGTTCTTCCTTTGTAGTTTTATTAAAATATAACAGATACTTAAATTTATTATTTCATTTAGTAAAACGAAACTGTGCCAAAATGGCTTTAATTTTTTACGATCAAATTTTAAATTATGTTTAAAAATCAGAAATTAAATAAACCATTTTTATAAAGCAGTATTCAACTTTTAGTATATCATCTTTTGACAACAAGGTTAAACTGTGTTTATTTAATGTTCTGTTTTGTAAAACGTTATTAAACTGCAGTTTATCTACCATTTATCATTTTAGAACTGATTAAATCAATAGGTAAACGCAACATTATCATGATAAAAAGATATGTAAAATATATATAACAACTATTTTCAACTTAAAATTATCTGAAAATGAAGTACCTATTTATATAACTAATATACAAATCAATGTAACCTGTCAAGTAATACAATTTAAAAATCTTAAAACATGATTAGACATATAGCTTTTCTCTTTTAATATTTATAACATGACCTTCAGGTTTGTTTAGTTTAAACTTTTCAGTTACATGGAGATTAAAATACTAGTTTATGTTGGAAATATTCACATTTCACAACAATTTGATTGAAATCGCTTGGGCTGGTTTTGATCTATTTGACCTTTTAGAATGGCAGCCAAGGTTCGTTTCTCCCTTTTTCCTGCTAAATCCCGAATGTATTTTTATATTCCTTCTACAATAAATTATATTTTTTATCCTTAAAGGCAGCAAAATTTTAATCTACATATTATTAGAGCCGATTTTGGTTTATTTCAGTTATCCTCCAATTTTGATCTTGATTGTGTATAGTTGTGTAAGAAAGTTTGTACATTGTTTATTTTTTATTTAATCTCATTTAGCCTACTATTTATTGATCTGGGTAGATCTGATCCATTGCAGGAGTCTAGTAGTACGAACTTTTGTAACATTTGTGTAAACGCAAAGCTCAACGATCGATTTAGAATTGCTAATTTTTTTTTCTTTCTCGTGTGAATTATTTTTAATTAAAATTTATGTAGTATGAAAATACAATACTTCTTTATCATTAACTTTAATAAATATACCCAAATTGTTAAAAAAAAGAGTATAACTGTATTAATTTGATTGACAAACTCTATCATGAATATCTAACGCGCTCTCTCACACACACGAGCAATAACTTTTGTTTACCACGCTTGCGTAGAGTGAAGCAGTTTATCAACCTGCCCCAACTCTTAGCGGGAAAGCAATTTCCAGTTCTAGGAACGCCCCCCAGCACAGGTCCCTCGATGAGTCACACTGTTTGGAAGTTCCTATAAGGTTTCTTGACCTGGACAAATTTAAGAAAACAAAGACAAAAACACATGTTTTAAACGTTTATTCAAAATGAACTCTTGTTTCTTTTTTAGCCCATCATTTAGACAATTAGTTATTTTAAAACGCGTAAGAGTTGTGTAAGATATTTCCATGTGGGTTAATTTATTTAAAGCAATTTCTGAGGTTAATAATTAAATAATGAAACTTGTAGAGCAGATATTAGTTACAAGATTGGCGCGTGACGGCAGCACTAGTCGAGTAATGACAGTGCTTGTAAGACTTACCAACAATAGTTTAGAAATTACAAACAGTGATATTTCCAAAGTTAAATGTAAGAAAATAAACATAATCGTGGGCTTGCGTTTATATGCAAAACCGACAATGCTATTTTAAAGTACCTATAGGCTAATCAAATAGTTTTCGGAGCCACAAATAGAATAAACTGTCTACACACAACCAAAACTAACAAATCATCAGTTTCATTAAAAACAAACAAAAATCTCTAAAATAAGCTAGAAAGAACAATAAATTGATTTTTTTTATCATACAGATTTTCTCCCATATATTTCTTGTGATAGATAAGTTGGCTGATCAATTTTTAGTGAATTAAAAAATATATATATATTTGAACAGAGCCAAAAAACTAGTCCCAAGCATGTCGTATTTCATTAGTTTTTAGCGACGTCAGTCATGGTTTATTTTAGTTTTTTTACTAATTTTCATAAACCGTAATGTTATTTTACTTATAAGTTTCTACACACTATGAATCCACATTTTGCCAAAATTTGAACGAATTCAGCAGTTTTTTTAACGATTTGAGAAAAGAAGTTTTTTAGATAACTCCTAAATCGGCATTTTTAGGGAAATCACGTCCAAATATTTTGTTTCGAATTCTTTAATTCTATATTTTATCAAAATTTTATAAAAATAGTTACTACTGGTTTTAAGATATTTTTAAAACTGTGTCTATTTTTTGAGTTACAACTACTGACCATAGATTGTTTGGTGACAAATAGTTTTGGTTACTATTTGGTTTTGGGATAGAGTGGGTGCAATATTTTTTGATCATTTATTTTATACAGGCCTACAGTTTTCGTAGGATATATAAATGAATGATTAATATACGTTAAATGTATTATCTACACAATTACGATGATAATCCGGATAATTGTGATAAAAAATGATTAGAATTATATAATTTTCAATTTATATCCCTAAAAAATCAAATGGCGGTAATAATTGTTTTAATGATGTATCGATTTTAATGAAACTCAGTGTTTGCACGTGTTTGGGTCTTAGAAAATCACTGGAAACTGGTTTTGGTGTACTGTAATTTAAATCAAAATTAAATGTCATAATGACGACTCAAATATGAACTTTTTTTTTATTCACTTTTGATAAAACTCAGTTACCTCTTATTTTATAGGAAACCATACAAGATATAGTTACTATTTTATATCTAACATAAGAAATATCAAAATTTTAAAATGGTCTCAATAATTATTCAATTTAACACCTGGTTTGTGGTGTTTGGATTAGAAAGTTACCTAAAAGCACAGTTTTTTTTTGATTAATTTTTATTGTCAAGCAAGTTAAAATATCTTTAACTTGTTTCAACCCAACCTTAAATTGAAGTAATGTCATAAGCCCAGAAGGTTATTATCAGGAGTTGCAGCAAAAAATTCATTGTGTGAACCTCCAACCTTCAACCAAATATAACATCATAAAATAATGGGAAACAATACCTAAACTGAGACCATCCCCATTTTTCTTCTTTTTGATTAAATTATTTCTTGAGAGCTAATAGAAGAGGGTTGGTAGACCTGTAGCGAGGATACTCTGTATATAACCAAATAAAGTTGTGTTTACTTACTCTTACATATAGGCTACGTATTATAGAGAAAGTTATGTAAAGGGGAAAACAATGGATGTTAAAGTATTAACTGATTAACTACTTAAAACCCCTAATTAATTTAAAAAAAGAGTTTTGAAATGATATCTATATTCCGTAATGTGGCTTACAGAATAAACGAGTGGACTGTTTTTGATGAAATTTGGTATGTACAATATTTTTCAGGTAATACTGTATATTTTTATGATAAGTCCACCTTATCATAATAATTGTGGTTTTATGATAATTTGGAAATAGCTACTTCAATACCTTATAATTCCCATTTGATCCATTTTTGTTGCCTAAAAATGTAACCTAAACAAACGAATGATCGTTTATTTTATCAAAAACTATATATTATTATTATTTTTAAATTTCCTAGAAGGTGGAAAATTTTCAATAAGACAGGGAATTCGGTACTCACAATAGTGTGAGTTTCTATAGTACCCGTAACATGTAGGACCTATACAAGGCCTAATTCCTCAAAACCCATGCTACCAATTTCGGTTAAATACTGATGAAATGGTGAGATCAATAACCAGTGAACCAAATCTTATTAAAGATAATAAAACACAATGTTTTTATTTTGTAACATCCAGTTTTTATTAGTCTAGCCGACCGATGCCTTAGTAGGCTAAACCATTGGTCGGCTAGACTAATAAAAACTGGATGTTACAAAATAAAAACATTGTGTTTTATTATCTTTAAACATGGAATTCCACCAAGAACCTTCGGTCTCAACTGTAATCAAATCTTATTACAAAAAGAAATTCAATAATAATGGATAAAAACGAAAATGAATTTTTACCGCCATCTTTAACACTCAATTTCAATCAAAATCGATTTACGATTAGAGGGAGTTACTAAAATAGAACAACTTTAGATTTCATTTCACAATACAGTAGACTATAGATGTTTTCAAACATTTTAATGTCGATATTGTCACCCCTTTCATACCAATTGATCTCCCATCGGGGAAAAGTCAATAATTAATTATGAAAGTTACTTTTTTCTTTCTTAACAAGCCTTCTAAAGTGCATTTATGGAAAAATTTTGATAGTCCAATCTGTAAACACAGTTTATTTCTTTTTCTAACCATAAAACTTTACGTACGAATGTCTAAACACTGTCTAGTACAGTCAGAATCACTAAAAACTAGACCCAAGAGAAAAACTTTCTATTTCTGGTCTAAACGTATGAAATTCCAAGGGGAAAATGTTAACGTTTATTTAATCGACATGTAATATTGATGAAATACATTTTCGTGGAATGGTCCAACCTGCAAAACCATCAAGGTAGCTGTGTAGTCCGGGGTTTGAACTGCGCATGTGCAAAGGAGTTTCCCACATTCCGATGGATGATTCATTCTACTTCACCACCTCCAGCCCTAGACACTTCTTCCCTTCCCTGAAGCAAGATAAATGAACTGGGCCACTGCTTGAAACCTTGTCAAGGTCATGGCCTCTTGAACTGTTTGGAAGGTATGCATTCGTTGCATTGAAATCATTTCATACCCCCTACTTTATGTTAATGAATAAATTCCAAAAATTAAAACCCTTCATCACAATAATAACTACCATAGTGAAATAGTCTCTCTCTCTCGCTCTCTCGCTCTCTCTCTCTCTCTCTCTCTCTCTCTCTCTCTCTCTCTCTCTCTCTCTCTCTCTCTCTCTCTCTCTCTCTCTCTCTCTCTCTCTCTCTCTCTCTCTCTCTCTCTCTCTCTCTCTCTCTCTCTCTCTCCTCTCTCTCTCTCTCTCTCTCTCTCTCTCTCTCTCAGATTTTGTAAAAAATTCAAAATTTTAAGGGTGTTTAATTTTAACAACGGAAACTTCCAACTATTATAATTCAAAATTTGATTGTTTTGTTTTAAAATTAAAATTATAAGACTAGCTTTTTGGTCTTTGTCTTTCTCTCTAACTTTTCTCAGATTCTGTGAAAAAATCGAGAAAGAAAATCTTAATTTCAATAACGGAAATTATTATAATTGAAAATTTAATTGTTTTGTTTAAAAATTAAAATTACAAAAAATTCTTAGCCTAGATTTTGTTTTGTTTTTGTTTTAATAAACATAACTCGAATGTGCTAAAATTATCTCCAAAATTTGTATTTGTATAATACTCTTAGACACCATACACAAAAATATACCTAAGGAACCAAAAATATATGTCAACATCCCCCTAAAAATGCTATTCAGTAGTTACCAGTAAAAACATGATCTTGCCCGGCTTGAAACTTGTATATCTCAAAATCCGTTAATGAGAATCAAATTTTGATGAAATGTGAAAACAATATTTTCCAATATGAGCCATAATTGTCTCAATTTTTGTTTGGTCCATTCATTTGAATAATAAAACTACTCATTTCAACAAAATTTGATCGCAACATATAAGTTAACTTTTAGAATGTTCACTTCCTAAGTCAGTTTAGCCTATTTACATTTATCGACCAAAACTTCCTAAACTGTTATTTTTGGGCTAAGATGAACGGATGTTAGGTTCGAAATCACACCACTAAAATTCATTATATGATACATGCTGTAATCCCAAAATACTAGCCTAAGTTCCTGTTTTCACAAAATCGGGTCAGATTACGTTTGCCTTTAGACCAATAAAATAAGGGGTGTTTACCATCTTCTTAAAAATATAATTCGAATACAAACGAATTTAAGGAGAAAAGTTAATTGTTATAGTTTTGTCCAATCAAAGGGTTCGCTCTAATGAGTAGGGATTTGAAAATACCTAGGGAACCTAACGACCTTTCTTCGTGTAGATCCTGTTAGATCCTTCTCTTTCATCTTTCCTTTCAGGTCTATTGACTAACTATTGTTTTTCTTCCGATCCTGGTTCTATTGGAGTATTCCATGGCAAGTCTCTTTATTTTATGATCTTCTTTTACTTTTTTAATAAGGAAATAATGTCCAAGAAGTTATTTGCCTTTTAACAACAAGGAAAAAGTATATTTTTGTCCAATAATCGGTTTCGAGTTTCTAAGTTCAATGATTTTGTTACAGTTTTTACCGAATAGCGACCAACGTAAAAACGCACTGGGGGAAGTGAATTGAAATGATTGAAAATAACAGAGAGAAGTAAAACGGAGGGGGGGGAGGGTTCGGCCGAAAACACATGAAAGCAAGAAAAATAAATACTATTATTCCATCCTTGTTTAGTCCTAGAAATTATACACAATACAGGTATGTTAAGTATTTCTGTCTCTTTTTATCGAGAAATAACCCTTTATTTTAAAAAATTAATAAAACAGTCAGCATATTGTTACAAATTTTAATTATATAATCTAAAGGAACACTGTTTTCATTTATTCCACATACTGTTAATTTCTGAAAATTATATCGTCCATATTAATAACCTTCACTATTAATGCAGGTTTGTAACCTCACTTTGTCACTCGTCTGGTCATTTCCGGTGGTGTTGCAGCGATTTTTTGTTCTATAGTAGCTTGAAAATCATCGATGGGTGTTGGCTTCTTTTGAAAAACTTCAGCTTTCAGATTACTTCCCCAAAGACAAAAAATTACACGCTCATTTCTCTCAGGACATTCATGGATTGTCTTGAAGTGTGCACGGTAGCACCATCCTGTTAAAACCACATATTTTTGACCCGATCTCCGAGTTTATTAGTTTTGACTATAAGAAGTTGCGTAACATAAGTATTGGAATTAATTGTAATGGTTTCTCCTCTTTCCAATAAAAAATATGGACCTATTGCTCTATATTCAGCCGCACCAAAGAGAATGCTCGTGAAACTATAGTGGATTATTTTCTGCTTAGTACAGTAGCCTCAGACTAGGATTGTGTCTGGTGTAAGGGGCGTGTCCTCCCTTCTACTTGCTTCCCTAGCCTGACTTGACGGTACAATCCATTCCAAGAAAACTAAGTATACAAATTTACTGCTTAGCTACTTTTAATTCCTAAAGTTACAACTTCGTGACAGACTTTTGTAAACGTTTTATTCTTATTTACACCGATAAAAGAAACGAAAGTAGGGTAGGCGTTTACACAGAAGGTTTTGAGGTCTATATATTTTTTTTATTGGGGTTGTACCGGTAAAAGTAAACGTAACAAACAAAGTGTGGGGGCCCCACTTTTCCTTTCCACCCCAGACACATTTTTACCTTGAGGATAATGTACTTAATATTCTGTTTATTTATACAACCCGAGAAATGAAAATGGGCTTCATCACTTGACAGCACAATAGAAGCATCACTGGAACATTTTCAACAATAGCCTGGCAAGAAGCGACACGGCTAATCCAGTCACGCTCATGTAGATGTTATAAAAATCCTCCTTACACTCCGACAATATGCCTAACGCAGCTTTGATTATTTGGTTTAACAGCTGATCATCGTGGAGGTTGTGTAAATGATTGTCTTACGGTTTGGAGGTTTACGAGTCTTCAAACGTTTCTCGGTCTATCAAGTGGTTCCTTTTTTAAAGCTACATCTATACCTCTGTAAAATGTCAGGTCATTTTCTGCAAAATGGCGTACAGACTCTACGCCTAGTACTGGATGGGTCCTAGTCTGTGCGCGCGGCTTGCTATGGCGAGGCGGGGAAGAGGGGAGTGGTTATCGCTCATTTCCAAAAACATGTGGTCCTGCGCGGCGCGCCGGACGTAGATTATTCACCTGTCTTCAATGTAGCTTCGAGTTGTTTGTAAACATCATGTTTCTATATGCACTACAAATCTTGTAAACTGTAATTATGTGTCGCGAAAGGTAGACAAACATAGTTGGGTGAGCGAGCCCTACTTTTACAGAACGGCTAGTAGCGTCAGAACCGCGCGCACAGACAAATGGTCCCATCAGTACTACTATCGCTCCACTAGCAGCTGTAATAAATCGAGTTCTTTCTGTCGGCCTCTGTACAACTCACTACAACATACCTACTCTGTGACGATCACCACTCTTTGTTATAATTAGTGCAACAGCTGACTGTAAATCCTAACTAAAACTGTTAATATGACAGGTTATCTCAAACAAAATTAACAACTAGACAAAACTTTTGTAAATCTAAAACAACTGAATAGATGGATAGATATTGACGCAAACATTACAAAAGTCCTCCCATTTTTGAACACCGAAACAATGAACTTTGAAATTGTAAAATAGTTTAACTTGGTAAATCCCGGTTCTAATAGAAAATTTATCTTCACCACCTTACAAAGAGGTAATATTGAATTACAAATAGGTCATCTTCATATTGGGTATTTCAGGTTATCCTGTTAGATTGTGGAAGGTGGACAAATTATAAATCAAAAACGTTAAGAACTGATTTCGAGAAAATCAATATTTTGTCTTACGGAAGGTAAACCAAATTTCAAGTTAAATGTAAAAAAACTCGTCTCAAGATACGGACAAAATACATCCAAGTACCAAAGGTGGGATAAATCCTAAATCGGTTCTCCAGTAGCGTACTGCAAGAACGAGAGACGGACATTGTTTAGGACTCGGGGGACTTGGAAACGAACATTGCCATCGAATATTCAACATCAATTTTGTTTGCCACTTCACGGAACTTGTTCTATTTTACGTATATATTTTTAAGGTGTAAAGTAAAGTTTTCAGTTCTTTATAGCTTGCAATACATTAAAATGAGGTGTTTACAATGTTCACACTCTCTCGAATGTCCTTGACACAGAAGCATAGTATTGTAAACAAATCCGCCTCAAACTCCCCTCCCTCCTTACAGTCTGGAACTGTGCCAATCTATTACTGAGCGTCAATTACTCAAAAAAATGGCGCCAACAGTCCATCCCAACTCATCCTTCCTGTTTTGTCAGGCTGGCAGTTTAATTTTCGTGATGAGTTGAAAACGTTTTTATTTCGTTATGAAGATTATTTACATTATAAAAGCAAGTAACAATTAAAAAGTTGTGAAAATGAGCAATAGTTTAATTAACATAATCATATTATTTAATAAAGTAGGACCTATTCTTCCAGTTAAGAATTTAATCACAACCGATAAAACTATTACGACTCCAAAAACCATTATGAAAACTAAAAAAATAAACCAGGCTAAAACATTGCACTTCTTTACACACCCATTCACATAACCTCTGCTAAATCATAAAAAATATTTCTATTCTTTTTATACGTGATTCAAAATCTTTATTACTGAGTTGCCCATGTGAGATAAGTTGGTATAGAATTTTAAATATTCTCTTAAATTTTAACCTCAAATTACATCATTGATCCTTTTCTTCTTGTTTACTTCGAAATAATACAACATTTACAAAATAATACAAACAATAAATAGTTAAAAGTTTTTACGATAAAAATCATTGCCCAGTCCAGGCGGCATGTAGTTTGTATATCTAAAGGTTTCAATTTGTCAGGATTGTAGATGTAGATACCCACAACTACAATGAATATTTTGCATATTTTAGCAAGTCAAATGAAGTTAAGCATTATTCATTTAACTTAGTCTTAAACTGTTGTTTTGGCAGTAACTAGTAATTTGGCCTTAACTAATTGTCTTTAGTTTTCATGTTCTTTTTGTATAATTCTAGTATCCCATAACTCGGTGGAGTAGCCAGGTACTAAATTAACTAACTTACCTGATAGTAATAGATTTAAAAAGGACAAAATTAAAGTCTCAAAAACTCTGGAATGCTACTTTAAAAAATCTATGCGTCTCGAGTAAAACTCGATAATGGGAGAAGATAAAAGGGTTGAAAAATCGATTGTCTAGTAAAATATGAATTTTACGAAAAAATGTTAAATATAACATTTAAAGATCACAATATTCCCTATAATTTGGGATCAAAATTTTTTAAATTATTATTTTTTTATGGCAGCTTTTCTTTTAATTGGAGACTTCATTAGTGTTTAGTTTGTGTTTCTGAAAAAGTTCGTGCAATGTTCATTTTTTACTTATATCGAATTTTAAATCAAATTTATAGACTACGGAAAATCGAAACTTTTTTTTTTTTATAATTTAGCACTTAAAACCCCCATGTAAGCCGACAATTATTTGTCAAAAGCCAAAGGCGTCGACACTTGAGTCCAATGTCCTCTAACTGAATTATTAACAAACTGGACACAGCGGAAGCGAGACTATTACTATTGATGTGACTGGCATGTTACAGTGGCGCCAAATAACATTCACTGTACTCTGTTTTAATGTTTAGTTGACATTGATTGAGTCAAAAGAAGAAAAGATCATCAAATAAAGACCTCTTAGGTTCGACTACTCAACGTCAGGGCCGGAATAGAACAAGGAATGGTCATAAGAGACCTGATGGGGAAAATTAAAGAGAGTGATCTAACCCTAGACTACATAAAAATGTGTAGATCCAGCTAGGATACCTAGGGATTACCAAAACCGTACTCACTATATGCTCTAAGGCCTCTAATCAATGGGAGTTTCAGCACTAGTATCCAAATTAAAAAACTAGCATCAAAATTAACATTCGATTTCAAAGGGCAAGGTTACCTGTATGATTTATTTTATTCTTTTATTGTTAAGGTTTGGAATACATACAATTTAATATGTTTTAGAGTTATATTAGGCAATGTTTTAACACGACTTTTTTAAGCAACAATAGCAAAGTCTCACTGCATAGGCTAGACAGAAGTGAACAAAAATTTCATTATTCTAGAATAAAATCTTTTACATAATGCTTGTTCTTCATTTCTAATAATATCTAATTTTGTGCGGACTTGCTTTCATTATAAAGCAAATGTTTCACCAGATTTAATTTTATAAAACTATATTACAAGTGTCGTAATCTTTTTTAATTTTTTATATCTTCGATATTTCAAATTAAAATGTAACGTTTCCTAAATTTTTACCTTAGGTTAATGTCGAAATAGTTTATGTACTCTCGAAGTGTTTTCGGCAGAAAAGGCGATAAAGAGGCGGTCTGGAGAAGATAAGGATGAGCTCAAAAAATCTTGTGGAGAAAAGTAAGAAGAGGATTTTCAAGTCTAACATGAGGAGTGGAAGTTAGACAAGCCGGTACGGTAGTTGAGAAGCTCCAGGTGTTCATGAACAGATGTATCACAAGAATTAAAATAACATGGTTGGGCGCAATCAGAAACGAAAAGTGATGGAGAAGAGCGATGCAATAATCCATAGTGAAGGAAAAGAGGTGGATTTGGGACATCTTGAGGAAAGGAAAAGGTGACTTTCCAGAGAAGCATCGAGGTGGAATCCTGGAGATAGCATCCCCTAGAACTTCCGAGGAAGAGGAGTTGAAATGTTCTGCTTTACGTACATGCAGTATACGTAATTAAAGCCAATTCAATTTGTGTAATATTTTTTAATAAATTATACCCACATAATGTTTGAACTCACAATTTAAAATTTACTGTTTGTTGAGAGTGTGAATAATAACATAGGTAATTAATCCCTGTAATATTTCCTACACTCTTCATTGATGAAAATAAATGCGATGGTAGCCTATATTGTCAAAAAAGGTTGGTAACTTCGTACGAGAAGGGTGTGGTAAAATAGAAAGGGTGAACAAATCTAATAGTGTGTAATATTTTGAAGGAAAATAAATAATTCCACCTTTTTTGTTTAAAATAAATTTTTGAATATCTGATAGTCTAGTGAGGACGGTACACCAACATAATCAAAGGGACAAAAAGGCGGAGTTAATACACGATTAAAGACATGAAGTCGCCTTGATATATCAAATAATGTTCTATCGTAATTGGAGAAACATCTTGCGAGTGGAGGTCGGCGATGAAAAAATCAAAATTAAATAATGAAGCAGAGTGTCCTGTTTGAACTTCAAATGTGCTCGGGTGATGGTAGAGGACGTTCGTATTGGTATCTCGTCGCGTTAACAATCTTACCGTCGCTTTAAGAACAAACCTATCCACTTCGAGCAGTCAACGCGCCATTGCGCCTGATCGCTTAAAAACCAAGTTTAATTTAACTCTCTCTCTCTCTCTCTCTCTCTCTCTCTCTCTCTCTCTCTCTCTCTCTCTCTCTCTCTCTCTCTCTCTCTCTCTCTCTCTCTCTCTCTCTCTCTCTCTCTCTCTCTCTCTCTCTCTCTCTCTCTCAAAATATGATATTTTAATAAATATTTCAAAGTCCTCAAGATAATAATTTTAAGATTCGTCCATGGAAATATAATGACTGGGCGAAATTTAAATTTTCGTTTGTCACACAGTTATATCCACACCCGTATTTGAAATTTAAGAATAAAGTCCATTGCAACTGGGCAGTGGTCTTTGGGGAGTTCTGCAGTTCCCCAGGCGGTCAGGGACAGCCTCCGAAGAGTATCTGCAGTTCCCCCGGAGCCCCTTTTTGGGTGTACTGATGTTCCCCCGGCGGTCATTCCTGTATTAACGTTATTTGCTAACCCAACAAATAAATTATGTAATGCAATAAAAAATAACTTGTATAAGAAAAAACGGCAACAGTTACCTCCCCTAACGAAGAATATATCGGAAGTTCATGACACTCTAATCAGTATTCGTATAGTTAGTAATGAAGATGAAGAATTACTTCAGGTTAGGTTAGGTTAGGTTAGGTTGTGAGTGACCGCCGGGGGAACTGCAGACATTTGGGGGGGGGGGGGCAGGATTATCGAACGTAATAAATTCCTTCAACCGCCGGGGGAACTGCATGTCAGCCGGTCTTTGAGTTCCCCTTCGCAATGTTTTTTGTGTCTTCTCCCTTCGCAAATATTAAAAATGTTTGTAATTCAAAATATTTAACCAACAGCCACAGATTTAGAAAAGAAATAGAGTTCAGTGAAAGAAATATTATTTATAGAAAAACTAATCATCAGAGAAGCTTTGAGCATGCAAGATAAAACAGATTCAGACAGATTTATACAAAGCTCTCAATTATTTCACAAGATGTATAATTAATTATAAACTTTTAAATTCATTTTTAGAAGAAACAATTATATATATATATATATATATATAATGCATTATTCACCTTACACTACATATGATCGAAAGCCACATAACTATTTTTTTAGTGCAATTTATTTATTTTTATTTAAGACATTAAGAACAGACACTTTACTTGCATTTTCCTTTGTGAACAGTTGTACTAGACTGCTTGCATTTATAGAATTGACGTTGGACTGTCTAGCGATAACAGATTACAAAACTACTTTTACACAGTTCTTTGGTTTTATTATACAGTAGGAATGTGACAATCCCGAGGAACCTAGCTGGATCTACACCTTCTTTCATTTAGTCTTGTGTTAAATCCCTCTCATACGTCTCACTTGACCAACTCTTGATATTTTCCGAGACTGATGCTGTAAGAATATTCGAGGGTTAGAAGTCTCTATTTTATGCTTTCTTTTTCTTTTTCTTTTAAGGCGATGATGACTGCGAGGGTTTTCGCCTTTAAACACAAAACAAACAAAAATCACTATTTAAGAGGAAGGTTCACTGTTTGTTTTATTGTTTACGATTTTTAAAGGAACATCAATATTTAAATACACACTGCCAACTAAACACGAAAAATAGACAAAAATTGATATATTTGTTAGACTGCTAGTTCAGTTTGGCACGTTGCAATACCAAAACGAAAATAGATAATATTTTTGTTGATGTTGCGGTAGGCCCAGGATCCTGTCAATCATGTGTAGTGAATCAAAAAGATGTAATATTGTGTAAAGATAATCAAAATTTGTGAACTACAATCATATGTCGATACTTATTTCGAGAGACAGAGTTACGTATAGGGAAAACCGGACAAATAGGGGACGCAGCCAGGGGAATTCCCCATGTTGGTGATGTCTAATTGGCGAACAGATAACCATGAAATTGTTTACTTAGTGACTAGGGAACTAGTTTGTTTAAGTTTTAACTTATGTTTTATGATTTTGTAATTCATTTCACAATTTTTAATGATTTTAGCTTGGATGAAAGGTTTTTGTACAGCATACAATTTTCGTCAAAAATAATTAACGGCACTTTGGTAGGAGAAATGAGCAAATAATCGGGGTCTTTTCTATTATACGACCGCATGGCTCAAATTATTTTCTATACTAACAGAATGATAATAAAGTAGGTTTTCTCACCTCAATTGATGAAATCATCTATAAAATAAATGGTTTTATTGTTTTTCACAAAACAAACAAATATACAAAATAGAAAATACACTAACACAAACTAATTACATGTGAACGTTTTTATGACTTTTACACTTCTGGTTAGGTCTGGGTTAGGTTAGGTTAGGTTAGGTTTTACACTTCTGGTGGCTAAAATATTTTGGGACCATTTATTGCAAATAATTTTTACAGACATAGAAGATTTAAACGAATACAAAAATACATTTTAATTTTAAAATACAATACATTTTTATATATTAGGGTGAAGGCTCTTGTAGTTTCTTCTTCCGCTCCCTGTGCCACTTATTCTTCTTGTTCCGCCAGCGTCTCTGGGATCTTAGTTCCTTTTCCTCTACTTCCATGCGGTCCTCCCAGTCTGCGAGAAGCATGCTAGCAGCTCTGAAACTGGGAGGTTCGAGGGTATGTTCTGCAGGGAGTTCCCCCCGGGCCATGATTAATTGCATGACCTCGGGTAGAACTCCCTCATCCTTATATCCGCCGTCGTGTCCACATCCAGTTCTGACTCTGGAAGAAGGGGTATTTTGCCTTAAGCTCCTTGATCCTTTTCGGAGCTACCTTCCATCGACGCCGGCCATCCACCCGCCTAAGCTCGGGTGGAAGGATTCGTCCTCCTGGTACAGCGAGTCTCGCTTTTTCTTCGTTTTGACTTTACCAAGAGGAGCAGATGTTGTAGCTTTGGTGGCAACAGGCAGCGGAACAGCCTTCACTTCGCTGCTCGTAGATGGCCGAGCAGCACCGGGGGAAGGTCCGTCTGGACGGAGGCATCCGCCCGGTCCTGGTGATCGCCCAGGATCGGGGTCCTCTTCTGTCGGTGGGTTGGCGTAGCGGCGAAGAACTTGCAGCCGCCGTACTTGCGTGATGCATGTCCGGCTGCACCGCAATCCCTGCAGCAGCCCGTAGGAAGGTCCTTCTGCGCCGACGAACGTGAAGCTCGGACGGTCACAGTCAGACGCATACCTCTGCGAAGAGTCGCTAGTAGTTCTCCGTATAGACGTTCCAGGTCCTCCTCACATGTGACAGCCGCCGTCAGAAACTCTTGATAAGCCGGCTCCAACAGTCGAGGACTTCCACCTCCAGTCCATGGTGTAGGTTTAGCCTGTGAAGGCATTGACCTTGGTATAATTAAGCTGACCTTAATCTAGTATAATTAAGCTGATAAGAACAGATTTAGGACATTTATTCAAATAACTTTTACAAACATAAAGATTGACATAATATACAAAAAAAGACATTTATTTAAACAATATAATAGAAAATTTTAATACTATGGTGAAGGCTCCATTTTCTTCTTCCGCTCCCTGTGCCGCTTGTTCTTCTTATCTTAGCCAAGAGGCCGAGAAGCGATATAATTTGAGCCATGCGGTCGTATATAATGGTTTCCAAGCTGCAAGCTACATTTTTATAATCTAGAGTAAGAACCTCCAAACAGTGCAAAACCAGGCTCCATTATTTAGGAAGCGGAGTTTACCCCCTAGACTTCGTAGTTATAGACTTCAGAGTTATGAAGAATTATAAAATTAAAATTCGTTCGTTGCAATGGATTATAATTGACTTCTTCGAAAATAAATACTCATTTAAAGTATAACAAATACACAGAACACAATTCTCATAAAAAAAATTTACGCCTAAGTATCAACGCGTTTCAACGATAAGGTCGTCCTCTTCAGTGATACACCAGCTACACCAACCAAACCACAACTCATTTAAAGTTTTCGCTTTTAATTTGTTGTCCAATCCCCAAGAAAAACTATTGTATGCAGATGTAATTGGGATTTTTTTTAAACATCAGCTGTTATTTTTATTGCTAGACCTATATAATTTATGCCATAGAAACGAGTTTTTTCATTGTTGACTAATTTCAAAGACAAGACTCTAGTGAGTGGTAAACTTGTAGAAGTTTACAATTAATTGGGTTTTATTCCATAATGACTTTAGCTTTACAAATGCATTGATTCAGTGTTATTATGAATGTGAACGCAGTTTATCAGCCGGGTTAAGAAAGTTGCGTACTGACTACAGTTTAAGGGACAGACCGTATAGTGTAGTCGCGTATAAAAAGCTTGTTGGTAACTTTCCAGCAGGTCCCTTGGAGACATCAATACCTTCAATGTGTAGTGTCAAGGCCTTTGTTGAAGTCTTAAATGAAATCTTTTTTAAAATAACACTGAATAAGGAGAATGTAGCGTCAAAGTGGAAAGACTACTGCTTTGCAGGAAGAGAATTAAGCGGTCACTTCTAACACCTGTCATAATAACCCCAACAAGTAAGAATTAGACTATTTTAAGATTTTTTTTTATTAGATCCCGTTTAATTCCAAAGGAATTTATATACTTATTTTGTTCTGTTAAAAAAACAAATAAACTATAGTCTATAGTTTTAACTTACTTTTGAAAGACCCAATAGTCTATATAAAACATTAGCTTATAGAAAGAAATAGCACACAAAAAATGAGGTTAAATATTTTTGTAATGTGAAAAAACTTTTAATGTTGCTATTTGTGTATTTAAAAGTGCAAAGTACTCATTTGTTATTTTAGATATAAAGTTAGCAAGACTAACAAAGGCACTCTTTGCTCGAAATACACATAAGAGTTTTTCTACAGCTGCAAAAATTAAAATGAAAATAAAATAGATTAGGCCTAAATATTAAACATTATTATTAATACATTGCTTTTGAAGTAGGCTACTCTATGCATTAAGATATATAATTACGACACCAATTATTAAATTATTCCACAATAAATCCAAAGTAACTTCTATCGCCAAACTACTTACATCCGGTGGTGTACTGAAAACATCACCGCTCTCAACATGCTTGCATCCATGTTTATAACGATAAACGTAAATATGTGGTTTTGAGGTTAGTTGTTTGTTTGGTACTGTTGGCAATAGTAGACTAACTAGGCTGTACTTTCCTCTCTATAATGCAAAATAAGCTGTTTCGCATTCTTTTAGTAGAGGGTACAAAGTTACTTTCCACAGTAGCTGTAGGAGAAATATATTATTACAAAGCGAATACTATAAAAATTCTTATGGAATATTTATCACAATAATTTGTGAGCCAATGTAAAAATGTGCGAAGTTGTGATGTGATTATCCAACAAAAATTGTTTACAACTTATATTCTATAAAAAACTATTCTTTATATTTTTTCCGAAAAGCAATACTTTCAAGATATATATAGACTAATAACGAAAATATTTACAGCTTTTGGAAATTTTTTCGGTTGTGTCTCATTTGCAGTCAGTCCTATTAGCGGTCGAGGGTAAAATCGACAAGTCTGTGGTCACCACAAAAATATCTTGGGCTCACCTAATTATATTTTTCCAATTTGCGGTCATATATTATATAACCTAACCTAACCTATATTAACTAGACATGATTTGTGATTGTAGTCAAATCATTCTGTTATGTATTTAGTGGCTAGGTATGCAAAGGACGGGAAGAAATTAACTACATCTCAAGACGTGACCGCAAACTGGAAACCCTTCCACCCCCAGGACCTTGATCGTCCCTTCATAAAACTACACTTGACCGCAAATATGACTGACCGCAAATAGGAAGACACCATTTTTTCATGATGAAACTATTGAATTTGTTTTTCTTGTTGTAGGCCCTAAGCGAAAAACTTAAAACCTAAGCTCAATCACTGTCTTATACAAAAAGGAAGAAACGAATATAAAGACTTTTAGGCCTCGAATAGCACCAGGGTCGGAAAAGAATAAGAGTTGATCAAGAAAGGGATCTAACCCAAGCTACACGAAACAAAATACCTCGGGTGTATATACCTTGGGGATTGTCACATCTAAACTAAACCCAGGACAGATATGACAACCCCCCCCCCCAGATATGTAAACCCCTGAGAGAATTACTAAATCATAAAGGCTATGATTTATCCAAATTCAACGAGTTATCAAAACTTACTCATCTACTCGTCTTTTCGTAGATAATCCACTTGTCTATAAGAGTAAGGTACGAAAAGATTGGTAGTCCAGGAAAAATAAATAATTGAAACGTCAAGCGAAAGATAAGCAGCAAAGATGGCTGCTGTTATGCGGAAACCGCAATAACTATTTTCTAAATAGTAAATTAGATTTCAGGTAGAGAATCATTACGTAAACGCAATTTCATACGATGGCTCAAAATTAGTATTTTTTAACATGTGCCCACAACTCTACTTATCGTGACGCAAATAAAAATGTATGATACTTCTTTTCAAGAATATAATACCTTTGTTCATCTAGAACCTACCATAATTTATGCAGCTTGTCGATCTAATACCATTAGTAGTGTTTGAAGGCGGCAAAAGGGCGGAGAATAAAATAACTTGAAATAAATTCGACTATCTACATTGAACAATGATGTTACGGAGAAGTAGGGTTAGGTTTTACCACTGCATAGCAGACTACACTGATGTTTTGTTTATTTTGGCAGGGTGCAAGACTCAACAGACGCCCACTCTAGGATCAATATTTGCAACAATCACCTTGCGCAACAATCCTACGTAGCCTATAACCCTTGTTTATTTCGAATTACATCCGTTTTTCCACATATCTGACATAACCTATATTCAATATTTTATTTCAATTTTAATAAAGAAAATGATGAGACGATATTAAAATTTTTATATTGGGTTTTAGGTACATATTTAGACCACTTTTAGAATTATGTGTTTCTGTCTATCCGTTCTTCTTATATACCATTTTTGTTATGTATTATCTTAAGGAAGGGCGGTCCGATAGACTCAAGATTTGATGTTTAATATGGAGTGAGCATTCTTTGGATTGATTACATTTTTTAGTTAAGGTGGGACTGGAAGGTTTGTTCCCAAAACAATTCGTAATACTTTTGTATTTTGGAGCATTGAATTCGAATTTAACATTGTTTCGTATACACCTTTAATTTTTTTAAAAAATAAAGTGGGCTGGAAGGGTGGTAATGTAAGTTGTAATGAGATGCACTACTGGGGAAAAGGGTCTTATCATTGACACGCAGGAGGTGTCAATGGAACGATAAATTCACCACTTTTGATTTTTGAATGTAAAATGTAAAACTTTATCTTTTTACTATCTTATCTTTATATAGGATATTTATTTTAAAATTATTTGCACACATAATCGCTACCAATATATTTTGTTATAAGAATAAATCACTATTAATAAAAAATTAAAATGGGTGAACAATAAAAAAATAATTATAATACGTAATAACTATAAAGGTAATTTGTATTATTTTTGTATAATAAACATTCATATAAACTTTGTAAATTAGTCATTTGTATTAACCTAACTTTGTAAAATACATAATAAAATAGATAACTTTGTAAATAGTCATAACAAGCTTTGTAAAATAGTAATTTCTATTAATTTTGTGAAATAGTTAAGTTATTCGTATTAAATTTATAGAAATCATTTGCATTAACTTTGTGAAATAGTAATTTGTCTACATTACAACTTTGTAATGTAGACAAAATGATATTAAATGTGTTGACACCATAGTCGAGTTTAGTATCATTTTCCATAATGTTTTTAGTAGGTTACAAATAACTGATTAAAATAATCATATTATATTATATATATATATATATATATATAAAATTATATCCTCGTAGTAAGATAACAGTAGGTCGAGGGTAAAATCGTCAAGTCTGTGGTCACCACAAAAATATCTTGGGCTCACCTAATTATATTTTTCCAATTTGCGGTCATATATTATATAACCTAACCTAACCTATATTAACTAGACATGATTTGTGATTGGAGTCAAATCATTCTGTTATGTATTTAGTGGCTAGGTATGCAAAGGACGGGAAGAAATTAACTACATCTCAAGACGTGACCGCAAACTGGAAACCCTTCCACCCCCAGGACCTTGATCGTCCCCTCATAAAACTACACTTGACCGCAAACAGGACTGACCGCAAATAGGAAGACACCATTTTTTCATGATGAAACTATTGGCGAAATACTCATTGGCGAAACAACTGCAGGCCAGCCAGTCCGATTCCGGAAGGGTTTATTAGGGGTGGCCGCAGGTATTCCCGGTCCAGGGTCTACCAGACCTATACATAGTTCTATATATTATACCGGCGCGAATGCTGGCACTTGAACTTACCCTTGCGCGATGAGCGGGGTGCGGGGGAAGGGCATAAGTGGAAGGAAAAAACATTTCCCAAGGCCGCTTTCTAATGTGACTCATCTTTTCAACGAAAAATACCTCACTTTTTTTTTAAATGTGATCGATTCTAAGCTTTATCAACATAGACTAATATCTTAAAAAAGACCTCGGATATAAGTTGAAAATCATACAATTGGAATATGTAACTGGTTTATCTACCCGCCGGTAGTACAGTACTGATGTTTTTGGTTAGGTTAGTAGCGGTTTGCTACCGATAGTCCAAGTGGCAGCATTCGCGGCGGGACCTATACACAAATACCGAACTTTGACGTTTACACAAACGCTTAAAATACATTTATCACTATAAAAACATTCAGAATAGAAATCATTGTTAAAATCTAATTATTGTTCTTAAGTGGCCACATTAGTAAGGTTTATTTGTTCACGTAAGGTGAATAGGTAACTGAAGTTTTAGGTTAGGCTTTTAGGACGCTGATTAAAAGTTACCAGCCTGATTCATCTTGCTCGATGATATTACCTGCTTATAATTCATTAAAATACCGTAGATAGGGTTGGAGTTGTAATTAAGTTTCTCATTTGCTAGCGTGTTTGGTTCAGTTTTTAAGAAGTATAATATATTGTATAAAAAAGTATAACAACTAGCCTATACTTAATTTTTACTCTAATTACCTACTGAACTCTAAATATTATTTCTCGCAAAATGAGTCCAAACACGGTACAATTGTGACAACTCTAAGAGGCTTTAGTGAGTTTAATAACTAGAAAATAAATAAAACAGTCCTTTATCACGTATTTTATATTGTATTAATGGGTGTCGTGCCATATTGTCCAGGTGCTATCTCATCCAAGTGCCATCTCATCCAGATTCCACGGACGTAGGGCAGGGGGTTAATTCTTTACCCGCCAACTAGTGCCATCTCGTCCAAAAACCTATGCTATTGTTTACTTGACAGGTCTACAAAAACTATTGGACCGTTTGTAGTAGCCTACCTTTATAATTTTATAAAATTCTTATTATGTATAAAATTTCGGGTCTTCCATATTTTCTAGCTTCATACTATTTAAACCCCCCCTAAATGCTCTTTGCGTTTTATATCAAAATGCTATAAATCATGTACAATCATGTTAAATCGCCTTGTATGTAATACAGGGAGAAAACTAATCTTCTTGCGGGTGCTCCTTACCTAGGCTCCAGGTTGCGCAGTTCAACAACAGTCTGTTCTAATGTTCCACCTCAAGGTTTGTAGAATATGAAGCCGCTTGTATATTAACAGAATTACAAATAAAATCTGAAAATATTCAAAGCTGCCGTTAGGTTAGGTTAGGTTAATCAACTGTAAAACTGCACTGGACGAGATGGCACTTTTTCTAGTAAATTGGATGTTGGATGAGATGGCACTACATCGTATTAATAAGACGTCTTTAATGTAATAGTAATCAGATCATAACATGGAAACTGTTTACAATTATTCTAGGGCTGAGACTTACATTGTTTGCAAAATTAGCCGTAGTCCTAACTTTTAATAAATTAATTAAGGAAAGAAATTTGAAATATTAATTTACTAGATAAGGAAGAAACTATGAAAAAAATAAGTTATGTAACATCAAACAAGAAACAAATTTTACTAATTACACTACAAACTAGCTTGTTGTTACTCGTAAATAGTTGTAAAACGCAAAGTCCTTTAAATTGTTTTTTGGTTTAACATTGGATGGCTGTGTAAATATGCTTGTGATAATTTTACTCTTAGTATACGTTTCTTGTTACATTGACTCTGATTATAGTTTATTTTTTGCGTACGTTGGAAATTTTAGAAGACACTTATGTTATTTTAGGGTCTACATTAAATATATCACCCTACTAATATTCTTCAAAACTCAAATAATTTTTAAATGCCATATTGATCTTAGTGGAAGTTTTCAAGGTGTAAATTGACATTTTGTTTTTAAATGTCAACTTAATGTTGATTAATGGACGTTAAAATAAATACAGTCTATGAAAACAAAAACATCTTTGTGTTAATTCAGGAAAAAGAAACATCTTGATACTACCGGCTATATATATAGTTTCCATTAGGCCATTGTTACAGAAAAGTTGCTATACCTGGAGCTGGATGACTCATGTGTTTACAGTTAGACCGCCCTTTGCTCCTTAGGGGTGGGAAGTCCCTAGTGTTGAAAGCAAAGTCCAAATCGACAAAAACTTTACTAAACTCGCTCAAGTGTAACTAACCTTCTCTGCCTGTCTCTCCTTTTTGGCTTTATATGATTGTTTAATGGCACTAATGGTGTGTCTAAATTTACATTTGGCCTAATGACAATATAATAGACCATTTAACAAAAGGAAATACTGTAAGAGATAAACAGTGCACACAAATTGGACGGTCTTTCTCATTTACAGATCTCAGATAAAAATAAAAACTATCCAAAACCATTAGACACCAAAAATATCAGTAGTCAGATCAAAGTGAAAATTAACTATTGATACCTTCTTTAAAAAAATATGTAGCCTATACGGATATATTTAAAGGTAGGGTGTATACTCGTGTCGCTTGTGTCGCGTTCTTAGCGTAAATCGTCTTTTGATAAATCGTATTGATATATTTTTGTTTCTGTAAAATATGGTAATAGTTTTACTTGCCATTTCCACACGGGTTTGAATCTTCACATTTTACTAAAATTTTCACGAAATCGATAGAGCTGTTTTTGAGAATTCACGTCTTTTATAACAGCTTCATTTATTTGGTTTGGAGATGGGTGAACGAGAAATTTTGTGAAATACGTTTTGTTTAGGTCCTTAGGGGCTAAGCTTTAATACAATTTCATTAAAACTGTTAGAGCCAATCTGGAAATATATAATTTTGTGTCATTTTTTACAGCAACTACCTTTAACTTATGAGTTATTTAAAAAATACAAAAAGGGTGGTAATAACATAATCACACTATCCCTACATGTCAAATTAGATAGACGGGGTTCACACGTTTTGGATGTAACGCCACTGCTCAGACCACAGGCAGACAACATTCTAAAAAAAAAACTTTTTAAGACTCGAAAAAACCCAAAACGGATATAGCTGCAAAAAAACTAGACATTGATTTTTTGATTCATCATATAGGCTAATTTTCTTTATACTACGTATATGTTAAAAAGTAATCATGAATAAATACACTTACAAGTGTAGGCGGTAAGAGTAGACAATGTATTACACAACAGAAGGTTTGAAATAAAACGCAAATGTTTTAAATTTAGAAATGCGAGTTAAATAACAGTATATTGAGTGGACCAAAAGTCCCAAAACTAAAACACAAGCAGTTTACCTTAAACATATTATACATTATTAATAGAATTATAAACTTTGTCTGTCTTCGGGTGGCGTGCCACGAGACAGAATAATTTATACAAAATATCCGCTCGCAGGGTTGTATTGGAATGTAAGGGGAGGATCGACATAAAATCGTGTCCTCTCTAAGATCGGACGATAAAACTACCACAAATATTGGTCTTATCTAGTAGCCTATCTCGGTTCCTTTAAGGAGAGTATGACGGTCTGGTTAACATTTAAAGAAAAATATTCAATAAAAATTTTTTTTTTAATTACGAGAAGTTCCCACAATACTTCCTTTTTACAAAACCAATGAGTTCTCCGAGGCGTCTCGTCTCAAAATATCTGCAAGAAAAATGTATCCATAATAAATAAGATAATGAGTCTCCAAACATCCGAAAAGTCTATTTAAAATATTGGTGAGATGCGGCCTAATATTCATATATGGTTAGGTTTGGTCAGGTTAAATTAGGTTATGTTAGGTTAGATTATATGCAGATGTGCACGGTTGCTTGTTCCATTATTCACAATGCATTTGAAGAAAAGTGCAAGAACTTGGTCTGTCCCAAATATACAAACAAAACGAAGATGTGAGACAGTGTATTAGGATGTGTGCGGTACTCGCTTTGTTAAAGCCGGAGGATGTAGAAGAGGGATGGATGGAACTCCTCAGTCAAACACTGATAGCTGAGAATTTGGATAATTTTTTTGATTATTTCGTAGACCAGTGGCTTGACAATGCTCAACTTCCAATTGAGCTATGGAATTGCTACGGCAAGCGCCACCGCTACGAACAATCCATTGAAGGGTGGAATTCAAGATTGGGCAAACCTAACCCACGCGTCAAAAAATTAATATCTAGTTTGAAAGTTGAGGCTGAGACATCTGACATCAAAATTGTCAGGATGGAGGTAAATCTTGAAGGATACAAGAGAAGAAAGAAGTATTGTGCCCTTGACGAAAGGATAAAGAGGACTGCTGCAAAGTATGAAGAGACTGGAAACATAAGGTCTTTTTTGTTGACTATTATACAATATAATCAACATGAACAACAGAAACTTGCAATAACGGAACTTTGGCCAGATGAAGTTGAATTTGTATTTGTGCTAACAATGAACCTTTTTTTTAAATTTCTACAGTATAGTCCTTGGCCAGAATACGACGGGGATATTCTGAGACTCGTCGACCAGGTAGTAAGCGAGGATAATAATTAGGGTTCCTCTGGAATTCGGATATTTTGTGACTCGGATATTTTGAGACACAATCCTCTGATGAGTCTTTTTTTAAGGAGAGGGGGTTGCAAAATCGGTTTTTAGGGTTGCCTCTTAAAATATGAATTTTACACACAAAAATGTCAAATGTAACTTTAAAAGATCATATATCCCTACAATTTGGAATTTTACTGTTTAGATGCGATTAAAATTAACAGAATTATGATCTTTTAAATGAGGCACTAAAACTACCCCCACGTCGCACACATTTATTCTATTTAATAACCATTCGTCGTATCAAAAATTCTGCTAATTAGTATTTTAAATAATTTAATTGCCTTAATTTGGAGCTCATATGATTAAAGCGCTATTTGGAAACTGCGGATTTTTATCAAACCGTTTCAGAGAATCACAAAAACTGCTTTCTCAGATTGTGTTAATTCTTTGGCATGTGTTTGTTACAATTACTTTTTGTATAGACACCATTTGTTATGTATGCAAAATATGAAGGATGCTGGTTGTACTGATAAAAGTTTACAGGGAAGAGAACTTATCTTTCACTTATGAACGAGTTGTTGCCGGTTTCTACTCGTTGTTTTAAATTCTTTTATAAGTTTTGCACAGTGTTATATGAATTTGTTGGGTCTCGTTGAAATTTATCGCCACTTGACAGGTGCTATTGTTATCTGATAGAAAAGAAACACAAAGCTAGTTCAAAACTAACATTATAGCAGATTTCAATAACAAAAAACTTGTAAAAATTCATTTTAACCTAAGTAACGCCTGTATAGAGAGATAGTTATAATGATCTGAAATTACCAATTTAAATGAAATAAATTATGTTTATATAGAGATTTTTGAAACACCCAGTACAGCAATATTTAAGACACTAATAAAAACTATATTTTTCTAATAACGAAACACCACAAGTTAATTTAAAAAATCAACACTTAATTAAAGGAAGTAAACGGTATAAAACTAAATAAATAAGCTTGGAAGATGCATTAGTTTCCAGATACTGTATTGTGCTTATATGCAGTCTTTGATAGTTGGTAGTTTCCAGAAAGCCGCGATATCGGGCGTAAGGACGGCCGGCCGGGTGGGGGAAGAAACCTTTCTTAGAACCTGAATCTAACCAGCACAACTGACACTACCGTTTTACGATTTTTCTATTGCAAGTAACAGGATCTTACAACGTATTTAAGACATGTTAGTTACTGCATTCTCTCATTAAATTCTAACTAAAGTCTATTTACAATCCACCTTAAATATTAATATTTTATTATGACATAAAACATCAGTAGAACTTAACCTCATAGTTGTGAAACCTCCTAGTTTGCATTAAGTTAAGTATTGCAGATATTTGTTATTTAATTGCAGACTAGGATTATTTCACAACTATTGAAAATATTAGGTTGAGTTCTACTTTTGTTTTAATTAGTATTTAAGTTGAAATATACATTGACCGTAATTACGTAATAGGCTTTATATTTAGTTTCCGTCCAAGGGTGTGGCAATCCCGAGATAGTAACTGGATCTACACCTTTCTTTATATAGTTTTGGGTTAGAACCCTCTCTTTCACTTATCCACTCAGTATCAAGTCTCTCTTGAACCATTCTTGTTCTCTTCAGACCCTGATACTACTGTATTACACTATTCGACGAATCTTTATTTTTTTTCTTCTTTTTTTTATAAGGCGAAGAAGCAACAACATTATAACAAGTTTTATTGTTTGGAAATTGCCAATATTATTTCAAATAATACATATCAAGTTTATTTGATTTCAAATCAAAACTTTTAACCTATAAAACTTTAAGAAGTTGAAGAGCAGACGATGTTAGTTGGTTGTAAAGTGTCAGAAAGACGTTTAAAATGTAATTATTGACAATTTCCACTAACAACAGTTAATGCACTAAATTCGAAGTGGTGTAGTTATACACTCCGAAGATTGTTGTTAGAGTGTATTGGTTATTTTTGGTCTAATGAAAAACACAAAGAGCAGTCTAACACGCTGACCAAAGTGTAGTGGTGGGCTGTCAGTAGTACCACAGAGAAGAGAATATGACTTTTTTCTCTGCTAGTACTTAACACACTTTGCAGATATAAAACCGTAAAATATGTAGTGTTCGTTTGTGCTGGCTAGAACTGGTGGACTGTTCTGCATCTTCTATGGTAGTGTACATAGAATTGTTCTGTACACTTCAGAATAATATCTATGGTCACGAAAAATGCACATTGGACAATGATATCTAACCATGTGAAGGTCCTTCTCAAAACCATTTAGGCTAGATTGGTAATGATACCTGACCGCAAGGAATGACTAACGGGAAGGAAAACCCTATGCTTGAACTCGAATGGTTTACAGACTGCTCTAAAACAAAGGGTGGAACAGAAGCTGCGGTCTTCGGAGGCAGACTAGGACAGGAAGGTGTGTTTCAGTCAGAAGTTAGAGCCTACATGGAATGTCTCCAAGAAAACCAGACTTGGATACAAGGATAAGGCAGTATATATACAGGGTGATTCTTATATCTCCAGTTCTAAAGAACTTCAATATAAAAATTGTAAAATTTATGTTATTTAACGCAATGTTTATTTTATACATTGGAAATTCCAGTTTTTAAGATACCTTTACAAAAGATACTGAAATTGTCCTCCATTTTGTAACGGACACAAATCTACTTGATGACTCATGTTCGCAGATATGCGATTGAGTACATTGTGCGGGACGGCCTTACAGTGTCGATTATGTTATTTTGTAGTGTTCAAAAAATAGGCACAATTTGTTCGATATTAATCGATAGTCGAAGCATCGTCATTGTTTCATTAGAAGTGTGACAGGTCGCACAGTCTTGTTGCAGCCAACAATAACGTACAATCAACGTGAAATATAACTACAAATTGTTTTATGATATCTGAATAAACTACAGAATTAACCGTGTTGTTGAAGAAAATTGGATATGGGACACCTAACTCCAATTTTTGTCGGGTGAAGAGAAACCTCGTACAAGGCGTGAGGATTAGCATCATAACTAAATCAGGAGCATCAGGGAGTTTTCTATGAACAACTTAACACAACAATTGTAAGATTTTACCGCGAAGTAAATTTCCAACAAAGTGACCCTCTGATTCTGGGTGAGAGTCATGACGAAATGACTGACAAACTATCACGGGCGTATGACGAAGGTAGGGGGTAATGACGTCACAAAAACTCTTACACCAAGGTTACCCAAATATACTACAACCAACAATGGTTAGTTTTTAAGCTAACAACAATAAGAAATACAGTCCGGAGATATAGAATCCCACTGTACATCTTTACAAACAGTGAACAACGAGGCGGGTTTGAAAGCTCTGGAACCTAACGAATTTATGTCAAAGTTAATCTGGGATTGTGTCAGAATCAAAACACGGCTGAAGGAATCTGTGGTTTGAGCTCAACAATGAAACGCTTTTCTGGCTTCCTGAACATTTTTAGTTTAGTGGGAATGAATATGCGTAATTAACCGGTAGCAGCAAAGACGTTGGATTTAAAAGTCATTAGCACTTGGGCTCAGAAAGAGCATGAGACTGTTTAAGATTTAAGAATGATAAACTCTCACTTCGTGGTTGTATTAATCCTCCAAGAGCTAAAGTCGCATTGTAACGAGTCTCAAATAGTCATTTTTCATTGAATCTGTGAGTTTATTATACGGTTTTGTCAGAAATCGATTATTTTATTATAGTGTAAAGTTTGGAATCGATACTTTAAAAAATGTATTGTTGGTAGCATTGCAAATTCAGCTGTTATAGAACAAACACGTGTGTGTATCTGTGCTAGACGCTAGACGTATTGTTTATTTGTTTGCAGCTATTCAGTTGTTCTTGAAATAAATATGTAATCTTTTTTATACGGTTATGAAAAAAATGGACTTTTTATTATACTTGTATATAGTTTTTGTGTGTTACTTTCAATATTATGTAAAAGAAAATCATGAAAACTGAAAGCGTTTTTATCAAAAGAGACAAGCTAGCAATTTTTCAAGCCGTGCCCTTTTTTTATGCCACCGTTGTTGCTTCTTGTAATGAACCATAATTATTTGTTTAGACGAGTAATGTTTTACATTTTTATATTTTCTTGTTCATAATGAAATAGTGCAACTTTTGTATATCTTGAAATTTAAATAGTGACATTTTGAAGTTATTTTTAATGGGTGGATATCTAAAAAGTAAAATTTTATTTTTTTAAATGTGCAAAACAAACAGCTGTACAAATTTAGGATTAAAGGTAAGACAATTATTTTATCATTACAAAATACATGCTTTCCTGATTAAAATGATATATAATAACTCTATCTTCACTTTAAGTAAGCATTATATAATTTTTTTTTTAATGCAGATGCACGCTTAAAAATGCTTAGCACTTTGGAAAAAATTGGCAGCTCAAAGTGGATCTGACCTGTTTTCGTTAGATAGGGACAATATACGAAAGTTGCTACGATTCCTTAAAGAACACTGCCGTATTCACTAGGGAACCTCTGTGTAGGAAATGTGGTGATGTTAGGAGCTAAAATAGCATAATAGCTTAACAAAATTGTAGACTTTTATGTGTATTTTTGAGCGTTGAATTTGAATTTTACATCGGTTCTTGTTGTAATTTGAAGACGGAGAGTTCAAAATCGATTAATTTTTTATACTAATATCCAATTTATAATTCTATAAGAGAATAACTGATTAGTGTAACAGACACTGTACTTCGATAAACAAAACCAAACTCTAATTAAGTAAAACATACTCGTCCCAATTTCCAGCAGAATTCCAGTTTGAAAGTTACCGGGCAATAAGTCAGATAAACCATAATCGGCACTCAATTTCAAAATCGACCACAGTGATATATATAGATACATTTTAGATACATTTCAAAGTTTATGACCAAAACTAAAATACCAGACCTCACGCTAGAGTAAATTAGTTTATAATTATCATGAAAAATATTAAAATAAACCAGTTTGGTTTATGTTGGTATTTTCCAAAATTTCCGCGAACAGTAATTTTATTTTCACGTGGGAATTAGCAAATTGGTTTAATAATGTTTCACTTTCACCAAAATTTGATCGATAACGCTATGGTCAAATTTAAAATCTATTGGCTATCTAAAACGACATGCATGCCCAATTAATTTTTTAAATCCGGTAATCTTTCTAGGGAAATTAATTTGTTGAAATCATTAGGAACTGTACTATAACAAAATATTATCAGGGCATTGTTCGGACGAGAGATATCATTCATAAAACTATTTTCTTTGACACGGCGACCTCAAAACGGATTTTTCCGTAAAAAAATTCAACATCGATTACGAAACTTATCATAATTTTCTCTGTAAGTAAGTAAGAAGGCAAACATTGTACTAGATGATTTAATATTTTTTATAGAAAACCGGTTATTTATATTAAGATCTTACAAAGTATCCGTAAATGTCAAGGTACATACATGGTAATGGTATCCGGTATTAAAAAGATGTTCTGTATATAACCTAAAAACTGTGATTTAGTCGGCTAGTTTAGACCTACAGACCATCGGCTTCGAAAAATTGCACAAGTTTAGTGTGTCTTGACCATGTTCAGTTCAGTTACTTTGTAGAGATGGATCACCTTCACGCAGTTCTTAGGATCACCTCAGACACATTTACAGTAAGGCAAATTCCATCGATGTTGGATTTTTATGAGATCTTCACCTTCTCTTCTTATCCTTAGTTCGACTTGTACTGGAGTATGGATCCATAATATGACTTAACTCGGAAAATAAAATTTAAAAAATTGGAATGATTGAGGATTGTTTTGTAAGAGTGTTGTGTCTTAAGCTTGGACATTGCTACCTTGATACATTAATTGACAAAGTTCAGCTTGTAGTTACTTGACTCTTGACCTTCAGCTGGTTGAATTTAAGTTTCTACATTGAATGGTTTAACTAACTGCCCTGATTTCGTGCAAATGTGGATTAGGCCTACCGTATTTCACGTGGTACCCGCTCCAGATGGAACTTCCAGAAAAGACAATTCCCAATAAGTTACGGTCTCAACAGTGATTTTTGAAGGCTTCTGAAGACGAAGAAGTCAGTGGATTCCTTCGGAGTTTCGTTCGGGTACTTCCGTGGGACGCTAAGACGCCATTTTCACTAATTGAGTGTATTTAATTTCTTACATATACGCAGTAAAAAGAAATGTTTTGTGATGGGTCAACCGGTTGTTACTATTTTCCAAAAAATAGATAAAATATATGACTTACTTTTTAAATCAGCAATTGTTGATTGTTCGTGTTATTAATATGGTTTAATCGGACATTTGCCGATTATACAATGAAAACTAATACACGACGTTTCGAGAATATAAATCAACTCTCGTCATCAAGTGTACAACTAGAGTATAAAAGAGGAAAACACCAACATAGCCTTACTAGCCATATTGGAAACTAAACTATACCTATAATCTGAGAAAACAACTCAAACCTAGTCCTGAGTAGTAAAAACTAACCTTTTCTTAGATTATAGATTTAATTTTAGTTTCCAACATGACCCTAGGCAATGTTGGTGTTCTTTTCTTTCACACTTGATAACGAAGGTTGATTTATACTCTCAAAAGTCGTGTATTAGTATACAAATAATGGCAAATGTCTGTTAAACTATATTAATAATATTGTTTTGATTTATAAATTTTCATACTTCACCAAAATTTAATCAAAATTGTTTCAATGAATTGAAATATTCAAACTTTTACGTGGTTTATTTCCTCTTTCTAGCCGACAACTTCCGAACTGGCATGGAGCTTCTGATAAGATGGGGACTGTATTTGGGTTCTTAGGGGTTACTTTTTAGACAAACTTGAACTAAATCCAAGAAAATGTAATTGTTGTGTTTTTCTCCTAAAGGGCTCCATAACAAAAAATGGCAAAAATATTCTCGTAAATCAAATTTGACCAAAATCGGTCCACTAGTTTAAGCTGTAGGTCATATCACATCAGACAGATAATCCAAAAACATCTATTCTCGAAGTAAAAATGAATGTAAATATCTTTCAAGCCTCCCCCCCCCACACATAACTTCGTAGAATGACACGCATATCTGAAGTAATTCAATATCAATAATTAAGTTGAAAGATGACATTGAGAAATTATTTATTAGAATTATATAATGATTTGTTCTCATTGACACTTTGTCATCAAGAATGGGTTTTGCTGTGTTTGGAATTGTGGGAGTTGATGACATTTCCATTGAAGTATAGCGCGTTCATGGTAACAGGTAATGTGAGCTTTGTAGACTTTAGTAGACTATCACATTCATTGTATTTTACCGAAACTAAACTCTCGTGTAAAGTTATGTTTGAGGTCCCTTGTCTAACGTTTATTTATCCCACGCGTAGACAGATTTTAATCAAACTTGTTGGTACAGTATATTTTAGCCATAATCCGGAAAGTTTTTCTTTTTTTTATATTTATCTCAATATTCGGGGGTAGCTGACATATGAAAAAATGCCAAATTATAATTTTATCAAAATCATAAAATTAAAAAAAAAAACTTCTAATTTCTTATTGTGTTTTTCGTTCATATAACCGAGTGTCCTGCAACTATACCACTAACCATGGGCCTCATCGCCGGGGGGGGGGCGTCCCCCCAATATTTGAGATGTAAAAATATTTATGCTAAAAATTAATGATTTACTTAAAACCTTAAAAGGTAAACATCGAGCTTTGTCTTTACTAGGGTTTTTGACATCACATTTCTGTTACAAACGCAAATAGAATTAATTTTGAATAGTTGTAGGCTATGCAATAAAGCCCAGTATGTTGGTAGTTAGTTTGTCGGTATGGAGTATCGTCGTCTCGTCTTGAATCTGATCTGACTCATTGCGCAGAAGGTTTGTTTCTCCGCTCGGCTTAAAAAAGTTATAATAATTAGATTTATTGTTTTAGTGTACTTCATTTGCTGACAAAATATTAAAATAAATGCATAAAAAGGATGTTTTGGGAAGTTTAAATTTAAAAAATTTACATACCACCAGACCCCCGGCATACCGCCCCCCCCAATAATGAACTGGTGATGACGCCCATGCCACTAACTCGTTTAACACTTATGTGAATATTGTTGCTTAAATAACTCGGATGCTCCAGTAACACGTTGTTTTCATAAAAATATGCAATCATTGAAACCTTTTCTATATTAATCATAATTTGATGTAAATCATTCAATAACCATTAATCATAATTTGGAAAAATTACATAATCAACAAATACTATAAATACACGTCTTATTTCTGGCAAAACACAAACTACTGTTCAATGCAGGCATGTTGACCGGTGAGGATAAGAAGGGTTGACGATTATCTATACAGTAGTATGATTTTCTAAAGAATGTCCCTGGCGGAGCAGCCGCACTTAAAATCTTTCTCAAAACGTTATAAAAGCATCAATAAATTAGCAATTAACAGAAATAGAATCCTTGGTTATTGTACTTTCCTTGTGTAAAATCAAAAAATATTTAACCCATCTCAAAAATTCACAGTAAACTTGTATGTGTAAAAAACACGGTTTAATAACTCTTCAAGGATAAAATAAAGCAAAAGCTTAATATTGCAAAATACCTAATAATATAAATGAGCTACATCATTTATATTATTAAAATATTTTGAAACTTTAAGCTTTTGCTTTATTTTATCCTTGAATATGGAGTTTCAACAAGAAATATCTGCTATTAAATTAAAATTAAAATAACTCTGTTCACAATATTAAACTTGAGATAGTTTTTTTAAATTTTTATTTTATACAAGGAAAGTACAATAACCAAGTATTTTATTTCTGTTAATTGCTAATTTACTGATGCTTTTATAAAGTTTTTAGAAAGATTTTTAGTGCGGCTGCTCCGCCAGGGACATTCTTTAGAAAATCATACTATACGCGGCAATCATACTACGTAGCCTGTATGCGACAAAGTAAAAATAATGTTAATATGATAATACAGGAATAATAGATAACAGATGTTATATTGGATATAAATACGATGCAGCTTGTTTCGAATCTTATTGTTTGCGTTGGGATTTAAGTGTGTCAAGTTACTCCCTTCCCTTCCACTCTAGAACAAAACCCTCACTATAATACTGTTGGCAGATCGGTAAAAACATTTTGTTCCACCTCTCCACTGCTCCTTATGAACAAACAAGGAGGCGATGCGACCGAAGGTTGTCGGTGAGGAAAGTGGAGAAACACTGTGCACGGAACGAATGTTCGCATTAAAGTATGAATACGAATGGCGTTTAGCTGCTCCGGCTGCTCGGTTTTTAGAGAATTCAATGTCTCCAGTTCAGTGAATTGTCTCAATTTTTTTTGCAATTAATCTCCCGTAAAAATCGCATCGTCCACATTTGTTTCCTTCATTTCTTACTAAGGACTAATTCAGCGTCTTAAACGATGCATCCATTTTTTTCATTTACCTCCTGCAACTCCGTCGGATTATTTGTTCGGCGTTGTTGTGGTCGGTGTGGTCATTGCGAAGATGGGGCGTGGTCCTCTTTTTGAAAAAAGCACATTGTCTCTGTCTTTGTGAGTATCCGTAATATCAACATTTAGTGTTTCCTATCAGAATAGTTATACGAAATCTGCCCTAAATTTCAAACAAAAGAAACAAGCTTGGATACATAAGTTAACGTCATTATGTCTTAGTATTATTTGTTTAATAAATGGCCTTTTCAAAGATCTATTTTGAATATGAGAAAAGGTAAACGGCATGATCTTTTTTCCAGATACCTACTGCTGCATATGATTGGTTCTTAAAAGCAGCACCGAGTATTATATTTAAAAAGGAGGTTACAGTATTGTAGTTCTAGCTCTAGTAGACCACGATTATTGCGTTATGTTTGCCGAGGACGAATTAGTGATGGGGGTGTGTTCAACCAAAGTGTTTTAAAAGGAAAAAGTAGCCTTTCTACCTCCTTCCTGCTCACTCCCAGGCAGCGATGTTTCCCTGTCCTATGTCTTTTGAGTAACGGGATATTTGTTCAATTACGCATCGATAAAGTCGTGTCCAGGTCATCATGCGATGAGTTCCCCCAAAGAGTATTCAACCAAGAACTATCCAGTTCTTGGGTGGTGGTTGAAAATACTTTTTGGAATTTTTGCCAACATTTTAAAAAATGTTGAAAGAGAAATACCTTGGATGTCATTAATGTCTCCATCATAATGAAGACATGAGTCTTGTTGTATAACTTTCTGAGAAAAAGTAAAACATCCGGGTTCATTTGTCAGCTACATCAATGGGGGATTAATTCACCCAGGCTCTTGGAGAATTAACCACGGAGGTGCAACCTTTTTTCTTCTACACCCTATAGGTCGTAGGAGTACTAACGATGCTATGAACATCAAAGAAACTTTTATGAAACTTAATCAAGAAGAGGAACAATGAGGCATCTTATAGACGTAAGCTGTAAATTGTTTAACTAAATAAAACTACTTTGTTTTATCTCTAATATGTTTTTGTTTTACTTACTTCCTCCTCTGTGTTTACGATGCTTTTGTATTCATATATGTCCTTCAGGAAAATATTCATTGGTTCATAAAAGAGCCATATAAGTTTGTAGACATCCTCTTCTCCAGCCCACTTTTTATGGATGCCTTTTTTAAAAAAAGGCGCTATGAAGGATTCTTTCTTTTTTTACATTTTACGATGGGGATACCCGTACCATCACCTATATGGGCGCAGATATCATTCACCTGCAAAATACCATTCCATGACATAGTAATTGATAACAATCTGGTAAGTAAGAAAGAAATTAAATTCCAATTTGTATGTGATACATATATATAGGTATTTGAAAAAAAAATCAATTTTCCTTTTCTTTTTAATTAATGTAATTAATTTAATAATGTAATAATATTTAAGAGATTGAAAATTTTTTAATGAAATTTGGCTAATTGTTAATATCAAAATTATTTTAATGTAATTGAGCGAAACCCTCCCAGGATAAAAAAAAAATTATTTCTAAATAAGAAATTTCCTGTAATTTTCATTTTTTCAATTATTGAATTTATGTTCTACCGTGGGCTAAATATAGTACTTAGAGGCACTATAGGATATTTCAAATAATGCAAATTAAAAAAGTTCTTTTTTACCAAAAATGAGTTTGGTCAACGCTATTGTGCTAGGTAATTACGTGATTTCTAGTTACCTTGTTTTTATTGTCCCACAAAGATTTCTCCCCAATAAAACGGACCGTCTATTCATTGCTCCAATTCATCTTGTGTTATCAACTAATAAGTAATTAGAATAATTAGAATTAAATTCGAACACAAGGAACAAAATAAAATTAAAGTGTATAATTCAATTTTAAATAACACAGTTCACAATGAATGACAGGGCAACAAATGGGCTCGACAGGAGGGGAGCCACTGCGCATCCTTGCTTGCGCAGACGGGTTCCCTTTGATTTATGAACAAAAACTGCCTCCAATCGCCAAAGCTTGCCAACAGCAGCCCAACAGTCACCAACACTCAATCTACACATTGGCCCAACACGTTGTGTACAAATATTTATAAGACCCTGCATGTTCACCATTCGCGTACCTCCCAGACTTTCGGACAATTATCACAACACTGTGTTTCATAAATAATGTGGAGCCGAATAAAAGCAATGCAAGAGGGTCTTATAATTTGCTTAGTGGAGCACACACAATAATTTAGTCATATCTATAGGACGTTTTTTCACTTGAAAAACAAACATTAAAAAATTACTGAACTCTAACCTTCATCACGCCATTCCTTTTTGGAGTAATAGATTTAAACCGTTGGATGTTGAGCAAATCCTCGAGGTTTTATGACAGAAATGTTTAGAAATCAAAAAAGTCCATTGGCTTTACAAATGTTGATAACATTTGATGAATCTCAAAGATTATAATCCCAAACAATTATTGTTCTAGTACCTCAATGTCCCGGGTATGTGTTATGTATTCATTTTTGCTATACAATTAAATTTTATGGTGTACATGTTTAGTAGTTTCAAAAAACATGTAGTCGTTTTTTCTACATTTAAACAAATGGATTTTATTGCATCATTAAGTAGTTAAACTTAATTATTGAGCATTGTATTTAGTAACACGTTAGAATTTTATCTTCATTTTTATGTTGGCAACATTTAACTGTTTATCAGGTGTTGGTTTTATAAACAAATAAGTTATTCTTGTAACAGTAAACAAAAGGTAAAATTTTATAATTCTTTCTATGTCCTTATTCTATTTCCTACTGAATGTAATATTACAGTATCATTATTGCTTTGTAGTACATGATTACTAAATTTCTCGCACAACTTTTAGAAAATATTTCTAAAATAATGGAACCTATTTGTTTAGATTTAAATATGCCTGATTAATATAGACACGTGATACTTATTTACTTTGATGTTACAGGGGAGGATGATTCTTGGGTACAAATTGTTAATTTTTATAATTTACAATGATTATACACCTAATATCAAAAATATTTGGACGAAAATCCAAAACAGTGCGACAGACAATGTGTTAAATATTAGCTTCTTTCCTGTATAAGGCTACGGTTATTATGGATGCGAATTCTGACGAAATTTTGTTCTGACTAATTTTGATGATTTCGTACGAAGTCATCCGAACAAACAAACGTCTATTATCTAATGAGCGTGTTTACAGTGGCAGCGACTTTGACGTCAGAACAGAGACGACGTCGTCAGAACCATTTGAGCGTTCAAACAAGTTTGATTTTTTCGTACGACCTGCGACTGTTTGGGCCTGTTAGTGCGGTGAATTTCGAGTTATTAGCTTATTTCACCATGGATAAATTAATCCGTCTTGTGTACGAGAACAGGTGTTTGTGGGACCTGTAGGATGTGTTCAAATGTTGCTGGTCTCATTCTAAAATATTCAATAAAACCTTTCCGGTTGGTCCCACTAATCTTTAAATAACATTTCAAACTCTCCTTTCTCGTCTCTACTAACAAATATCTGGTTGACATGCTCTGTTTTTCCACTATTCAACAACAATAACTTTAATAACGGGCTTTCAAGAAAATATAGTTCATCGTGTTCATCCATTTTGTTGGGCGGCTTTGACTAACAGAAGATCAGAAAACGCGCACTGTGTAACCGCTTTGTTCTGACGAAGGTATCGGACGTACTCGTCAGAACAAAATTTCGTCAGAATTTGCATCCATAGTAACCGTAGCCTAAATTCACAAAAACGGTCAGAGTTGTTGGGCCAAGTTTGTTGACCTAGTAGGTGTGCCTCGTCCCTGTCCCTGTACAGTCAACGACAACCGACAACAGTGCTCCTACATGACCTTGGCCAATTTTCAAACCTACGTCGCGCCTTGGCCTAGAGCCTATTATGTTAACCAGCTGAGTATAAACAGGTATTTTGTTCAGTTCTGTAGAACCATTAGGATAGGGATCATTTTAACAATTTGTTTTACTACCTTCAAGTCCAAATTTAACATAGTTATTTCTGCAAATTTAGTTAATCGTGGAAATGTATATACAGTAGTAGTATAATATCAGAATCCTAACCTTTGTGCTTAGTAGGTTATTTGTTAGCAAAACTGCGTGTATGTTTGAATAATTTAAATTTGACTAGTAAGCTGACTGGGTTAAAACTCAATTTTATGGCGAGAAAAAATAATCGAAAAAATTGAAATGATCTTATATAAATTTGTGTTTGAATACCAAAAAAGTGTGCAGTGATTGAGTTTTTTTTTCTTACATAGAAAGTTCAATAAATTTAATATTATTTAGAGTGTTTGTAATTTAGTTATAAATATGCAACAAATTAAATTTTATAAGACTATAAAGTGGAACCTCGCTAATTCAAACCTCATTAAATCGAATTCCTTGATGAACTGTTTTTTTTTCCATTCCCATTAAACTTGCCTATTCTTCTCCTATGTTATTCTGTAACTCCTCTATAAATCGAAAGGTTAACAAAAAGAAATCGATAATTCGATTTTGTTCCGTCTGCTGGACTTGTGGTCGGACTCTATAAATCGAAGTTTTAGGCTAAAAAACCACTACAAATCGAAGTTTATTTTGATAAATCAGATAGTTCAGTTATTCGAATAACCCACAGTTAGGCTTACAATATATAACCCACACCATGTGTCCCGCTATTGTCTGGTTAAGCCTGAGATTGGAGGTTTGAATTTACTAAAAGTGCGCCTTTATTTATAATACTTTTTAGTGAACGTTTTTCCAAGTTTAAGGTTATCTTTATTAAGTACTGTATTTAAAAATTAATGTAGGTCTATTTTATACATATAAGTAAACTGATGTAAATTTATGAATCCAAATACTGTAAAGTAAAACTTTTGATTACTGCTATTTCAATGCTTTAGTAGAAGTCAGCTTCATGAAAGTACAGTGCAGAAGTATAACAACCTGATGTAGTCATCAACCTAACATAACCTAAATCGAATGCTGTCAAAGCTGCCCTTCGGTATTTCGAAATACTCTATTGAGTAGCCTACTTTGATCGTTCTCCCCTGAGATTCGAATTAACTAGTTTCTACTACTGTACTATGAAAACTAACTATAAGTACATTTCTGTTTTGCATACACTGAAGACCTATCATAACCTCCTCAAGGCTATCTAATTCTTCCTAAAAAGTTACTACTTTTAATGTTCCTCAAAACGTTATAAAAGCATCAATAAATTAGCAAATATCTGAAATGGGATCCTTGGCTTTTTGTACTTTCTTTGTGTAGAATCTCAAAAAAATTATCTCATCTCAAAAATTCATAGTAAACATGTAGGCCTATGTGTAAAAAAAACAGGTTTTTTAATTAAAATAACTCAATTTACAATATTGAACTCGATGAAACAAAAAATCCTAAAAAACTTTCTTATTCAGGGACATTAATAACGATATGGTAAACTTACAAACAATTCCTTATCTAACCAACAATACTACTTGTGATTTTGGTTTACTTTTCATTAGCCTAGTGGAGTTAAATACATTATTAAGTAAGTTTTTTGAAAAAAATAAAACATGATTTCGCAGGAATGCGTGGTCAAAGCCGAAGTACAGTAACAGCGCATTGAAAATGGAACAGGCGGATACCCAAGTGCTTTGTTCCTGTTTTATTTCCACTAATCAACAGCAGAAAATAACTAGGCCTAAATAAGTTCACTTATTTTATACACTTCACTATAAACAGTTAAAAAAAAAACTAAAATAATAACTTCAAAAATTATAATATATACTTTAATATAAGAAATAGAGGATAATATAAACTTATTTTAAACTATTACAGTACCTATATATAACGCCAAAATATTATAAACAGAATAACCTTGTATCAAAAACATCCGACACAACTCTTCTGTATTGTTGCCACACGAAACTAATTTGATGAAGACTAAACATCCTCATATTATTGCTCTATCTAGACTCTAGACAACAGAGATAAGGTTTTGTTTATTTTTCAGGCTCGTGGAGACAATGTGTCCACTAGTGAACAGACTGTACACACAGTCCGTTAATCTACGCTTTATTATTACTTAAACACTCCCGCCCTGCTATTATAATTTACTAAAATTATAAATATTATTTTTCTATATAATTTATTCTCACTATTAATTGTGAACTACCATACTATTGGTCTCCTTATTTATTTAAACTGAGTTTATGAAAACATTAATAACGCCCATAGTAACTATTCTATCACTTTGTAACTTTACCATATCCTTTCTAAGGAACCAATCTACCATCCCTGAATAAGAAAGTTTTTTAGGATTTTTGTTTCATCGAGTTCAATATTGCGAACCGAGTTATTTTAATTAAAAAACCTGTTTTTTTACACATAGGCCTACATGTTTACTATGAATTCTTGAGATGAGATAATTCACAATTTTTTTTTTGAGATTTTACACAAGGAAAATACAATAATCAAGGATCCCATTTCAGTTCATTGCATGATTTTTAACGTAGTTATAAAAATCGCTAAACAATAAAATTGTTTTTTCTCTATTGTTGAAAACTAAGTACTAAAATAGGGTATATTTATATATCAATTATTTAATATATATATAGGCTATACCAAGTGTCCTAAAAGTCCCACCCCCTATAATTTTTTATTAATGGAAATAGACAGATTTGCTTTGGGGAAAGTTTATATAACCAAAGGAGGAGTTTTTGAAGTATCAACATTTTCAACCCTTACCCCCAAAATGGGGTAGTTTGGGGGTAAGTCAAGAATTTTAAATAGCAACCCCTATTGAGTGATACCTCATTTAAAAGGCCTTTTAAAAATAAGAATAATGACGTAAACTAGAGGTCTCTAAGTTCATCCTACCCAACATAGCGACCAATCGAATTGTGAATTTTACGTTAATAATTACACGGGAAATGTTACGAAATGTACAACATGCTTTTGAGTCCAGAATCTATTTCTGCCAAGAAGTAAATGGTAGCCATTTCGAGAACTTAATCTGAGCTAAAAAAACAAGGTAAGGCTCTTACCATCATTTTACCAACATAGAGCAGTTTGTAATGTAATAAAAACAACCGGAGTTTGTAGGTTAACATTCACAATTCGTTTGGTCGCTATGTTGGATAGGATGAACTTAGATAGATACCTCTAGTTTACGTGATTATTCTTATTTTTAAAAGGCCTTTAAAATGAGGTATCACTTAATAGGGGTTGCTATTTAAAATTCTTGACTTACCCCCAAACTACCCCATTTTGGGGGTAAGGGTTGAAAATTTTGATACTTCAAAAAAACTCCTCCTTTGATTATCTAAACTTTCCCCAAAGCAAATCTGTCTATTTCCATTAATAAAAAAATTATAGGGGGTGGGACTTTTAGGGCACTTGTTATAATACTTATGTAATAAGCCGACTTATGTAGTATTACTTATAATGTATTAAGGGTCAGTTTATAAAACACTTTAAGCCGGGCGCACACTTATCCAGCTGCTTTAAGCAAGAACGTTTTTGCTTTAACGTGCTTAAACCTTAATTTTCCATATTTAAGATTAGAACACCGCACACTTATCTAGCAAGGATACAAAACGCTGTGCAGCATGTTTGAGCATGATTAAGCAAAAAGAAAAAACACCTTTAAGCACGTTTAAGCATGTTTTATCGACAAGCAAAAACGCTGTACAGCATAATACAGCAAGTTTAAGCGGAACTGGCGTTGCTCGTCTCACAAGCAACGACCATTGTTTAAAGGCAAAACATTTAGTACTGCGCATGCGCTTCCAGTTTTACCCTCTTGTTGCTTTCACAAACCACTTGTTAAGTACGCTTACGTTACGTGCATCAAATATATTTCCGAATATAATATAGGCCATTCATATAGTGAGTTATTTTTTATAATGGAAATTGATGCAGAAAGATTAGTTGTCCTCGTGCAAGAGAGGCCTTCAATATATAATTACACATTAAAAGAACATCATAACAAGGATCATATTGAACAACTGTGGGAAGAAGTAGCAAATGCAATTGGTGATGTTACAAGTAAGCAGTATAATTATTATTTTATTCATAAATTCATCATCATAATTAATTTATGAAGCGTACATAATTTTTTTTTTTTTTTACAATTTGAACTATTGGAACATAATTTTTATATTTTTAACGTTTGAAAATAAGGTGTTAATGTGATACATATTTTTTATAACTATTTGAAAGAAAAAATTCAATTTTTAATAAATATTGTGAAGTTCTAGCAAATTTCACTCCAGAATAATATTAAGAATTCAGTTAATGAACACTACTCCAATTTCTTTTGAAATGTAAAATAAGGAATGTAAAAAATTATGCTAAGAAAACATGTTTAAAAATACCTTAAACATAAAAATTTTCATCCACGCTTTCTTAATTAGTCGATATTTTAATTTTGTCATAATATATATTTATATGAATAGTATGTTATTGTTCAAATAAAAATGTTCTTAGGATTTTTCTCTAAAGTTCGAATCATGAAACTATGTATGCACACTTATCTTGCCAAGGAAGAAGTATAATATTTCACAAATTTCTCACGAACATTCACTGCAGAAATTGATCTTCTGTTTGAAATTGGTATTTCCTCACTATCCTCGGAAAATTGCAGCAGTTCCTCATAAATGTCACTAACTCTTCCCTCTCTTTCCCGAATCACATTATGCAAAATACAGCAAGCTAATGTAATATCAGTTGCCTTTTCCGGACCCAAAAGCATGTTATTTTCAAGAACACGAAACTTTTTTGTTAGCATGCCAAATGCGCATTCTGCTATTCGTCTTGCCCGTGAATGACGATAGTTATAAATTCTTTCATTGTTGAGCCGTCTCTTTGGAAAAGGCCTCATTAAGTTAACAGACAGTGGATAGGCCTCATCAGCAATGAAGACAAATGGAAATTCGTCTATATTGTTTCTACCATAGATCGTGCGAGGGTTTGGTAAATTCAATTTCTTTTGCAGAAATAATTTCCCAAAATTTGAAGCTGCAAATATTCCACTATCACTGTTTCGACCGTAATCGCCCACATCTACAAATATAAACTTGGCGTCTGAATCTTCAACTGCTTGCATAGAAATTGAATGGAAATGCTTATAGTTGAAAAATGCAGATCCAGCATATGCTGGGTTTTCAATTCTGATCAATTTTACATCAATAGCACCCAAGCAATTTATATAATTCCAACGACTGTGAAACCTATCTGCTATCTCTATCCATTTCTCAGTTGTTGGAACTTTCATATATAAAGGAGTCAGTTCTTCCCAGATAACTTTGCAAGTTTCTATTACTTGCATAAACGTTTGTCTTGGTCTTCTACTGCACATAACCAGTTCCATAATACTACCACTACATCATCGTCCAGCGCCATTGAGAAGTTATGTTGTGGATAAAACAAAAGCTGAAAACGTAATGTTGCAAGCAAACTTGTTTTTGATTTCACCAAAAACGTTCTTGCTTTAAGCAACAACGTTCTTGCTCTCTGACCTAACAAAAATGCTTAAACATGTTTTTGCTTTAAGTGAAAACGTTCTTGCTTAAAGCAGTTTTGCTGGATAAGTGTGCGCCCGGCCTAAGATATAATATATATAATTACTTTCACGAAGTATTATTTGTCTGCCATCAATGCAAAATTAATCAGGGTTGTAGTGTATATTTTCACTTTGTATAAAAGGGAAGCATATATTTTGCTTAACATCCTACTATACTTCAACGCTAAATACCGCAATTCAACTGACAAACTTTACTATGATCAATAAACTAAATAATATTGCAATAAGCTGTTATAAAAAATAATAAGGGATGTATCAATCGTTCACGAAATAAATAATACAAGTTTATGTCCTTTACTTGCTTGTAGGCTACTGTAACATTGATCGAATTATTTAGGGTGTCCAATTATTTAACTAATTCCTACGTTGGAAGTATAATGTAGGAATTGTGTAATGACGCTTAGACACGAAGTGTTGAATAGTTCACTTAATGTGTTTATCTTCTCTAGTGGTTGGTTCACACATTATTTACTTATCCAGGCTATTATTAGTGTATAGATTAGACTACGATAAAAAACCAAAATTAGTATATTTCATCACTAGGACCAAAAGTAAAGCTTTTCAATACAAGTTCAAGTTTAACGGCCGGAAAATGAGCGAGGATCGAAAAGCTTCTTTTGGTCCTAGTGATGAATTATATTTTGTCTACAGTCTGTTGTTGACAAAGTGGCATTTTGTTCATTTAAATTAGTTTGCAAAACAGCTGATTTCTCAACAGTTTCACTTTGCCCACTACTTTGCTCACTCCAAATGGCAACCGAACAAAACGAAATTTAGGTTAAGTTTATTTGAATTGATTTATAATATACAGGAAATGTCCCGTATGCAGGTTAGATTAATTCTTACATGTAAAATAACATAAACAACAAAACCACGTTTTAAAGTTGAAAAAGGAAGTAATTATTCATGAAGATGATTGACAGTGTATGTACACGGAGAGTATTTTTCGTTTGCCGAGTTTTGAAGTTGGCAATCCCGTTTCCTCAACAATACACCTAAGTTATTTGTAATATTCATAAATAACCTCAGTTTTGACGTGAGAACTTCTACTCAGTGTTGATGTGTTGTTTAGCACTACTGCTATATTTTGTGTAGTTAGTTTTAAAATATGGACAGTTCAGATTTTAAAATAATCTGAAAAATAAGAAAAATGCTGTTATTAAAGATCGAATTGTAATTGATTGTTTGTTTGAACACTATTGTATTAAATTAATGTTTTATTAAATTGTGTTACTGCTGAAGTATGTTTTTTATTTGTCACAAAATAACAAATGTAGACAAAGTATAATGTGTAATTCGTGAGCAAAGTGTCTTTTTTAAACTCGATAAAATTGACGCACTCGGCAAGCCTCGTGCGTCAACATTTTTCTCTCGTTTAAAAAAGTGCCACTTTGCTCACTAGTTGCACAAATAACTATTTCGTTATACTGCAAATAATGTAATAAAACAATTTCACAAGAACTAAAATATTATTACCTATTTACCTTCAAATCGATGGTAACAGATATTTTAACTGTTATTTATAATCGATAGTATCGGTTGTTTTTATAGATGCTTTACAATCGTTAATTAATTCATATAAACGAAGAAACAGCTGATGACCTCGACATCAGCTGATGTTTTTAGATCCTAGGAGCCTACAGTCTGTATGAAGTAACCTGTCTCCTGACCCTTCGACTACCTGGGACAGGCCCGGGCCATTCACGTCGCCCGCAGTTGTTTACCTAATTAGTCGCCTATAAGCTTCCCCACTAGCTTAAGTAACTTTTTTACCTAAATCATAATTTCCGAAATGTTATCAAATATTTGAAAAGTACATAAAAAAATAAGATCAACGATACTAAACAAGGGCAAATTTGTAATTTCATTGTCATATTGTTACATAAAACCAACTTTATTATTACAAGATTTAAACAGACTACTTCTATATTTCTTATTACCTCTATATTGTTAGTTTTTATCAAATTTGCCCTTGTTTAGTATCGTTGATCTTATTTTTTTATGTACTTTTCAAATATTTGATAACATTTCGGAAATTATGATTTAGGTAAAAAAGTTACTTAAGCTAGTGGGGAAGCTTATAGGCGACTAATTAGGTAAACAACTGCAGGCGACGTGAATGGCCCGGGCCTGTCCCAGGTAGTCGAAGGGTCAGGAGACAGGTTACTTCATACAGACTGTAGGACTAAAAAGAACAACTTTAGCATCTCAATGCATGTATTGAAAACAGCTGTTTTTGAAGCAGTATGACGAAAAAGTAATTTTTCAACTGCTGTCTGTATGTGAGCACGATAACGCCACACAAATTAAGATAGGAACATGAAATTTGATAGTGTGCCCATATAAAACCCTATTTAAATTAAGAAAAATCAAATTAAAATGTCAAAATGGAGGCCATTTTAAACAGTTTTTGTGTGTTTTCAACGTACAACAGACTAAATTAGATAAAAATTTCCATATTTTAATTCTGCATGTAATGGTACTGACCATACATCTCTACAATAACAAATACCTAAGTTAATGTCTAATTAATTGAACTGCTGTGTAGGCCTACAATTAATTTGTAACAGTCGCGTTTCTATTATTTTAAACAGTTAGAATCTTCTGCACTCGAGAACATAGGCCTATAGCTGTGCTGTGAATGTATTTATTCCATCTCACAAGAATGCTTACCTATTATTGGCTAGTGGAAAAAATAAACTAACATTTTGGATGTTTAGAGTATATTCGATTGATTTCAGTTTGCAGGTTTGTTTTTGTTTAATAAAATCAAGTGGAGATAGAAGAGATGCATTTCTATATAAGATGACGCTTACAGTAAATATTTAATTTAACCTAAAAAGTGAAATATAATTACATTCTATTTAAACAAAATATTGAACACTTGTATGAAGACACTGAGAACCACTTTCGAAATTCAGTGTAGGGATTATTAATAAAAATTGAAAGAATTTTTAGAAGTGAGTCAATGGACTTACAAAATGTAACTAGATGAAATTTGGCGTCTAGAACAGTTTAGATTATTTTAATATTAATGCTACCATTCGTTGTAAAATCATACTATTTCCCTAAAAAAATTAGAAAATTTTGAGTTGTGAAGCAATTAGCGCTCATATACATTTAGTTGTCGTCATGTGTTCCACTGAATATGAAGTTGAAATAAGGCGATGTTGACGAGAGCACAGACAAAATAATATATCCAGATGGCCAACTGCTGTTAATCGTTTTGACTAAAGTTCAGCCGATGAATCCTAGGTAGTGGTACTGTAGCATTACTTCTATCAATTCGCCCTCAAAATCAAAGCATTTCGGCCTTGTCCCCCACCATTCTAACGCACAGTTTGTACAATGTGGCAACATAGTGGACCCTGTGTTGTAAAGCACTCACTTTCCTGACATCTTTTGGCTTTCAATATAAAGAAAAAATATTCGACTATTTTTCGTATGTCAGTTGGCCGCCTGGAAATACTCTCTTGTCTGTACCGAGATGTATTTCACTTTTGAACAAGGGGAAAATTGAAATAGATGTTCCATAGAATTCCTAATGTGACAATTCTGTGTACAGGCAAAGAATATAATTAACTACAAGGAGGTCAAAGTCAGTCCTACTTAGTGCAAAATATTGTCATGTTAAAAGCAGGTTTTGCATATTCCGGTAGAGTTCTCTGCTTGAAACTTGAGTGCACTGTTGGACTTGTGGAAGTAGGAACGTCTAACTCACAAATTTTGACAGACATTTACGCTTCTCGTTCACATATTGTAATCCAAGTTTCCAAACAGAAATCTGGCTAAAGCTGCTTTAATCGGAATTCCTATGTATGTATAATAAGTTCATGCCTTCATTCGCACATTACATCTCGGACAGTAGGCCTACTCAGTAGGTAGGCTACTAGCATAGATGAATAAATGGGCTATAGATGAAAGTCCCAGGTTTTACTTTTGTTATCAAGTGCGGATGTATTAATTTGAAAGGAAATTATTACGTTTATACTAGTAAAGTGGAGACACCGTGCCGAACTTCTGCTCATTCGTTTCGAGCAACAATGTAAACATAACCACAAATTTAACTTAATAGGCTAATAAGTTGAATAAGTTAAACTCAACAGTTTAAATAAGTAACATTGAACTTAACTTTGTTATATGATGATAGGATTTCTTTCTTCCCGTAAATTTCAAACAAGATTTTCCATAGCATTAAAATATACTAGGGGGTGTTTGCGGACAGGAAAGGGCGGAGCGAAGTTCAAAATACTATGTTTTTAATATTTATTTTCAAATTCCTCAAAATTTAATCTTGCTTTTATAACAGAAAATATGTTTAAAATTACGAGGACGTAAAATGATAAATTTTACTTTGTGTATTTCCATTGTTAGTTATATTACATTATTTACATTTTGTTGTTCGCTTTGTTAGGTGCATTATTATAATAAAGTTATTCACAGTCAATCAGTCAACATTTAACAATTTCTGTTTGCTAAATTCAATAGTAGGCTTATTTGTTATTCATCTTGGGTTTATTGTTATTTATCTTTAACAATCTATTACAATTAAATGATGGTTTCAATAATAATATGTTTAGCCAACTTTGAAACCTTTATCGCATACATCAACTATTGCCTTTTTTAGTGTTATTCCTTATGATCTATGAATGCTAACAGAATATCCAAGGATTAAAACAAATTGAGTTTTAAATGATGAAGTTATAGGTGTTATAGGAATTAGATCACCATAAATCTTTGGTCCAAGTGATGAACTATATTTTTCGTTATACTGTAAACAATATAAAAAAAACTAAAATGTTATAACCTATTTACCTTCAAATCGATGGTAACAGTTAGTTGTTTTATCGGTTATTTACAATCGAGAGTATCGGTTGTTTTTATAGATGCTTTACAATCGTTAATTCGTATAAACGAAGTAACAGTTGATGACTTCGACCTCAACTGATGTTTTTAGGTCCTAGAACTAAAAAGAACAACTTTAGCATCTCAATGCATGTATTGAAAACAGCTGTTTTTGAAACAGTATGACGAAAAATTAATTAGGTGTTGCAGTACTGATTTTCCACTGTGTAGATACATTACAAATCGTGTATGCATTACAGGCATAACAGTATAATTCGAATAAATGAACTAACAAACAAAGATGATCAACTCCTACATTGTAGGCCTAATTAAACACTTGACTTGTCTCTACATTGGACTCGTTATATAACCTGACATAACCTAATTTTACGAAACAGTCTACCCGGACATTCAGAATCGGAAAGTAAAGTTTCGTAACCGCACAATTGCCTTCCCCGGGGCCTACCAGTTGTTAACAGGATGTGTGTTAAGTGATTGACCTAAAATTTGTAGCCAATTGAAAACGTAATAACCTTCATTTTGTTTTATAACTCTGGGAAATCCGTGTTATGTGAATCTATTAACAAAACAGAGACAAGACAAAAATAACAGAATTTTCATGATAAAACATGCTATTGTTAGGAAATTGTGTTGTTTAAAATGTCTATTGACGTGTTCTTTTATGTCAGGCGTAAGTAATAAATTGCCGGATTTTCCGGTTTTCAATTTAGATTGAGTTATTAAAGTGTATACAGATTCAAATAATACCTCGACTACCGTCAAAACGCCCTTGACAAATCATTTATATAAATTCGTAGAACTTATTTTGAAGAAACAGATTTTAATATATTAGCCCTACTGTTGTTTAAGATTCATTTTCGTAATTGGACAGATAATTTAGAATCTGTTTAACTATTTTGACCAAAATATTATATTTTATCATCCTTTATATTATATTTATTGGGTAAACTGTATAAAATAAACAGTTCAAAAACTTCACTAACTTTATCACACTCAACCACACTAACCATAAATAATATTAAGATTAACTTAGGGTCGTAGAACGATTGGCACACATTTTTAGCCGATTTGGAATAGCACGACTGGCACAATCATTAGAGGGGATTAAGAAGGGTCAACCTGTAAGGTTCGGAAAGGCACGATTGGCACAACCGCCCGGCTAGGTAATAGCAGCCAGGTAGCCAGAATGCGGGAAAATGGGAATTGTTTTGTCCCCACAAATTCCCTGCTGTGGTGCTGTAACTGCTGTAAGCAAAGTTTAAGTTCGCGCAACAAATCTGCAGCTATGGCTACTGCGCTAGCTGGATCCAAATAAACAATTAAGTATCCAAATAGTTTAATAAAAAGCAGTTCAGTTCAACAAAAAAATCAAGGTTGGAACTCTAACCTAACCTAACAAAGCCACTTTTAAAAATATACAAATAAAATATACAGTAAAAATTAATTCTAAGTAAATTTGAAAATACGTGATATTACAGGCAAATGACTGTCATTCCGCTCTAATGATTGTGCCAATACTGCCATGGGCAGAAGGTCCAAAAATGTGTGCCAATCGTCCCGTTCCCGTAATTTAGTATCCCAGATAATAATCGAGGCATATCAGTATTTGTTAATAAAAAAAAAAATTCTAGATTAGGTTAGGTTAACATAGGTTAGGTTAGGTTGTGTTAGAAAAAAATTTTTTTAGATTTTTCAAGATATTGATAATAGCTTTTAAGCTTCATTTTGATTCTTGCCATTTTCCCGTGGTACTCACCTTATATCTATTTTTGGATCTTATATGGATACTACCATTGTTTAATGGGACTAAAGGGGTGTCCAAAATGTCTAGATTTACAGTCAGCCTAATGACGAAGTAGTTCATTTAATAAAAAAGAAATAAGAGATAAACTGTGTAAAATCAATACAGAACCTTTCTCATTCATCCATACCCAAAACCAAATAAAAACCAACCAAAACTATCCATCACCAAAAATGTTAGTGCAGTAGTTGTCAGTGAATTTGAACCATGGTCACCGTCCTTGGAAAAAATAATTTTTATGTAGTTAAATAAAGTTTGCTTCGCTGTGCCATCAACGCCCCCTAGTAAATTATTTGAGTAAAAATATTAATATTGTTTTTAATGTCCGCGGTTAGGGTTCATTTTCGTTCCCCCCCTCATTTGGAGAGATAACAACCAATATGGTTTGGGTTCATAGATATTTTAACAAAATTTGATAAAATAGTCAAAGCTTATTTTACGAAAATCCTATTTTCTCCTATGGCAGCTACATCCAAATTTTGAATTGAAGAAATAATGGATCTAAAGTCAAGTGATATGCCCAAATACTAAATTTGATTGAAATAGATCTAGCAGTTTGTGTACATAGACGACAGGCTCCAAACAAATAGACAGACATCATTCCAAACACCACTTTTTAGAACTCAGAAGATATCAAAATCGATATATCTGCAAAAAACTTAACATCAATTTGTTGAGCCATCATATAACTTTCATTATAAAGTAAAAAGAAAAATATGTCTCAAAATATGCCCACTACCAAATTTGATTGAAATCATTCTAGGCGTTTGTGCTACATAGATGACAGATTCCAGACAAATAGGCAGATAGATATCATTCCAAACACCCCCTTTTAGAACTCGAATGACAGACTCCAGAAAAACAGGTAGACCGAACAGCACTTTTTAGAACTCAACTTGAGGTTTGATGACATCAAGACACACCCTGCAAGAAGAGAGACGGACAAATCCGCATCTATATCAGAACTGTTTGACCAGTTTAGAGTACTTCAAAACGGGAGTATCTGGAAAAAACCTGTCATCGATTTGTTGAGCAATCACATAGTTTTCCCTATTAAAGTAAAAAGGAAAAATCATTCCAAAATATGGTTAAAATATCCACACTACCAAATTATAATGGGTCTACTGGTTTGGGCTATAAGAGTACTGCACAGAAGATTGACAGACAGCATTCCCAAAAAACACTCTTTTACACTCAGGGGGTTTGAAAACTCGACATAGATTTTTTGACCCAATTCATAACTTTCTCTTTACTTCTTCAATAATGTGAAAAAGTAAAATTGTTACAAGAAAATAAACTACATGGAACTGATACTCTGACATGCATTTCTTTTTTGTTTGTTAGTATTATCAGCTCTTTTGACTACCTTGATTGATATTATATTATATTACTGAATTTCCAATCTACATAAAATGAACTAATATATGTTCATCGAAGGTATAGATGTTATATTTAGGTAAGAAGAACCTAAATAAAAAAGGTGTTTCAAACGGCCACCATTTTGAAATTTGTATTTTCTTTAAGGTATTTGCTGACAAAAATTATATTTAACTAATGTTAATCTCAAGATTTTTTTCGTAAAGTCAATATGCATTAGTATTACATTTCGTTAGCTTTAATTTAATATAGTTTTCAAAGTTTTAAATAATTTTACTAATAACAAAGGACACTTTTCTCAAATCATGCTAAATGGGGTAATGGGAGCAATGTACCAGCACTCCAACTCATTGTTTTATATGTAAAATTAATTAATAAACTAGAATATTTTTTTAACTACAAAACCTTAATATTTTCCCCATCGACTCTTTTACAGATGTCTGTAACAAAACGTGAGAGCAAAAACCTGCTAGAATAAGATAAAACCACAACCACAAAACCTTTCACATAAACACAACTAGACAACATATAAATTGGTAATAGCAAGACTTTAGTACGTAATTCACCAAAGTGAAGCAAAGAGCGCAGCATTAATCAGAGTACTAACAAACTAAATTATATTGAAAATAACTGCCTACTGTGGGTACCATCCTACCTGAGCTACCTCTTCCTCTCTTAAAGAGTAAGTTCGGTAATGGGCAACAATTTTGACCTCTGATTTTGCCTGATCCTCATATACCATGGCCACAGAAAATTGAAAAAATGATTTTTGACATGCCATTTGTCCATTGTTGTTGTTGTCATCTGGTATGACTGTAACCCTGATTAAATAACCACAAAAAATAAGATAAGAACATGAAATTTATAGTAGAGGACTATACGTGCACATAAAGAACCCTATTGAAATTCAGAAAAAAACTACTTGAAAATATCAAAATGGTGGCCATTTTAAACAATTTTTGTACATATTTTGCGTGTTATTCAACTTATAACACACTAAATTACATAAAAATTTGTAGATTTCAATTCTGAATGTAATGGTACCAACCCCATCTCTCTAACAAATTCACAGTCAAAAATATAATTTCGAACCCTGACTTCTCAAGAAAATGTGATATTTGTATAATTAAGAGTTCAGGCAGGGCCTAATTACTGATGTGAGCATAACGAGTGGAAGTTCCTTCACTTATGTACAGCTTTTAGGGCCTTGGGAGCTGACACTTTATCATGACCAATACGAGTGGAGACATTTTAATATACAGTGTATCTTGGTTATAACACCATTGAAGGAACCACCCAAATTTTGACGCTATATCAGAGTGACGATATAAAAGGGTTACCTCAAAATCTTAATTTTTAACAAAGGAAAAATTAAAAACACTACTGTATTTCCTTGAAGTATCCTGTACAAGGGGTTCTTCTGCCGATAAAAGGCTGTAATTTTCTTTAGTACAGTCCTCTCGCAAAAATACATTTTTTCTGAAGTTGTGTGAAGAAGCTGAGTTGCTTCGAGTATGTTGGCTGACGCCTCCCTGAAGCAGAAAAGTCCACAGTGTATTCAGCAGCTGCCAGAGTTTCTTGCACTGTTGGACAGACGACATCTTTTCTTCCTCAACACTGTCCTCTGCTTCCATGTTTGTACTTCCTCCATAATTTCGACATCACTTAACATTTAAAATGTCTCTATGTGGTCGTCCACTGATGTATAAGCATCGAGGTTTTCCAAAATCATCTCATCCTACATTAAGGTTTTTAATCCATGCGGACTGTGTGGCAGTTCATCATCTTCATCATCATCCGATAAGTTTTGGGTCGAAAGTTTTGCTTTATGAAAACACTTTGAAATTGTCATTGGAGTTACATTTCTCCAGGCGTTATCTAAGAATACAATTGCTTCCAAGACAGTTATGTTCATTGATTCATTATTGTCCATCCAAAAAAACATTTGTTTTAAAAAGCAGTTTACGGTAGTGACATTTTAAACTTCTGATGACGCTTTGGTCCATTTGGTTGTAGTACACTTGTGCAGTTTGCTGGTACGAACACCAAACTGTTGTTTGTCAAATTCAATTTTGGGTGGGCTGCACAATGTCAACTAAGAGAAGAATGTTTCTGTTTTTTGATGATAGGTCCTTATCCCACTTTCTCACTTCATCTTCAAAAATTGCAGACATCATCCATGCTTTTCTGTTGGCAGTATAATTTACTGGAAGTTTTTTAATGTTTTTAATGTTAAAACATCTTGGTTGCAAGCTTTTCCCAATAACCAGGAGCTTCTTCTTCTTCTTCTTTTTTTTTTTTCAGTTCCAGTCATTTGCACATACAAAAGCAGTAAGTCTTTGTTTCAAAAGCTTCCTGCCAACACATATTTCATTTTTAAATTGGAGGGTCTTATCTGGTGTTAGCTTATAAAAAAAAGTTCAGTTTCATCCCTGTTAAAAATGTCTTCATCTTTATATGACTGTCTAAGAAGTGTTATGTACCCAATCACGAGTAACATCCTCATCCACAGTCTTCGTCTCACTGCATATTTTTGCAAATGAAATCGAGTGTCGAGCTTTAAATCTATCTAGCCAGCCATTGGAGCATGTAAAATCAACACATCACAATTTTCCGAACTCTGTTGCTTTCTCTTTTAGAAGCGGTCCACTCACAGAAATATCGGAACTGCGACATTGTTTGAACCATATCAGCAATGCTGCATCCACATCAGTCCCATCACATTTCTTAATTTTTTAAACGTTTTCTCCTTCTTCCTTAAAAGCTTTAAGAATTTTGATCTTGTTTTTAAAAATTTAACTAACAGTTAAACACACTAGACCAAACTCACATGTCTGCTATTTTATGTCCACTCTCACTTGCTCTTATTAATCGCACTTTGTCTTTAATAGGTCGAACCTTTCTTTTTACACTTTAACTCACCATAATTAAGTTGGAAATGTTATTCAAAACTGTGAATAAAATTCTGAAAATTATAAGAAGAAACGAACGACACTATGTTCACTTAGACAAAAACAGTAAAGGAATAATAACCAAGCCTATTTGTACTAAGATGTGATTGTACTGTGATGTTGCAAATATCACTGACCTATCGCTGACTGCTTGTAGGAGGAGTAGAAGGGATGGGGCGGGTTGAAGCATCCATTTCAAAAATACTTTAAGACTGTTTTATGATTTAAGAAACAATGCCACTTAGTTCTGTCGATTCCTTTCTACATTCCTACAGCTTTTATGTGACCCACAGTGTTAGAGGACTGTTTGTATTACATTTTATGATTGGGCTGGGGGTATGTACCATAATGGGCCCATCAATTTGTTTTTATTGTAGATAACAATTAGATACATATTTTAATAGGTAGACAAAAATTATCTGTAGTGGGAGATTATAAGACTTCGAAATTAAATTTCTTAAAATACCTTATTTTAAAATTGGCTACCATTTTGAAATTTACCAACTGATTATTCTAGTTCACAGACTGCCTAAGAATTTGTAAACCAAGTCTTTTCTAAATTTTTTAGAAAAATTAGACAGTAATTGTAACCTGAGAGTCTTGTTTACAAAATCATTTGACAATATGCTGTATAAAATTATTAGTTTTTGAAAATATATAGGTATATTTACAGTGAATAATATAAGTTGAAAATGGTGTCAAATTACATTTATGGGTAGGATTTCATGACTTGGATGTCAGGGACAGTTCTATGAGGGTGATCATAATACGGTAGTTATAATTTCTGTACTAGAAATTTGCTGATATACAACTCAATTCTAAAGTTAAACTAGATAGTCATGAAAAGGTAGACTGAAGATGTACATTAATTTAACACTTACTTCATAAATAAAGTTTAAAAATAAACGATTTAGGAGGCTATAAATAACTTATAAAACAATAAAATACATCCTTATCACTCTTATGTTAGTAATTAAAATGACATTAACACTTAAGCAAGACTATCAATTTCAAAAATAAGGTTAAGCTTGTTTTTATCTAAATAGGTTGTGTTAACCCATTTATAGCCCATAAAAGTATGTATAAAGCCTTACAGTCAAGAGAAATAGCATGTTACTGAGACTATATGGTGTTAGTAATAGAAAATTGTCTTAATTAAAGAATTTCAATAATTAAATATACAGGGTGAAATCAAATTATTAAAGTAGTTCAATATTAAGCATGTAATTGACTTATAAATACACGCAACTCATCATATTAAATATTTCACTAACACAATCTAAATGGTGTTGATTTTCCTAAGCAATTAAAAAGCTGTCAGCTGTCAACATGTCACAATTAGAGCTACTAAATTATGAAAAAATAATAATATTGTACCACTTGAGAAGTTTCAGAAAATGTACACGGTTTGTAGTTTTTCTGAACACTCTATATTACACAGTAGAAGCAAATTCGTAAAGTTCTCTGTAAGTAGTTTATAGTAGACTTTTAATATAGGAGGTAATACATATTTATATTTCAATTAGAAGTTGAAATATAAGCTCAGGGCTTACATATAGTGAGTACAGATGTGGCAATTCCGAGAACCTATATGGATCTGCAGTACACCTTTTTTTCATGTAGTTTTGTGTTAGATCCCTTTATTTTATCTTTCCTATCAGACCTTCTTAACCAATTCTTGTTCTCTTCTGACCCTGATGCTATTATAGTATTCAAGAGCTAGAGGTCTTTATTTTATGTTATTTACTTTCTTTTTTTAAAAGATGATGACTGAAAGGTTTTTCGCCTTTTAACAACAAGGAAGTAACCCATTCTGATACTTTTATTCAACCTATATACAAGGGGTGTTCAAATATGAACAGGAATGTTCATGTTCTGTTCTTGTAGTAAAGTATTGAAGGTAATCATGACTCATTGGACAAACACTGAATGTTTGGACTTGTCATTAGTTGTGTTAGTTCCTATTTTCATCATTTCTGTCAGATGTAATGATTTTGTAGATTTTGGATAAACAAATGTGTTGTTGTCATTACATTGTAGCATTCGGGATATTTAAAAATCATATCAAAGTTAAAATTTTTTTATTTAATCCATTGATCTAAAACTAAGCCCTTGTAAAATAAATAATCAGATAAATCAAATGAAAGTACAAACATAATTTGGATATCGTGCTTAAAAATACATTCAATAAAACATACTGTAAAATAACAATACAGCAGATCATAGTAATCTAATCAAGGAACAGATTTCAGCACCATGCAGAGCTCTGTAAAGTAAAGAGCTGGTGGAGGTTAAACCAAAAGAGCTGGTGGGCCATGTGACAGCATGGTCTGATCTTGCCAAGGTAACTGTTAAATACACTGAATTCATTGCAGATTTGTAATCGTACTTGTGCACTAGTGAAGTTTTGTTGTCTGAAGAGCATTAAATCATGGACCATTGCAAAGATATCTGGCATTTGTGTTAAAGTTTTACTTAACCTTTGAATTGTTTTAAAGTGAAAAGCATAAAAATGGAAAAGAAAAAGAATATGTTATTAATAATTAGTTATAAACATAAATGAATCCAATCAAGGTAATGACATAAATGATTGAACCAGGTAATGATTTACTTTGCTTAGTTGATTAAGCTTTGATCACAGAGCCACCAAATACATTTTTATTGTTGTTTTAATAATTCTGTAATGTTTTATGCGGAATAAAAAACATGTTAACATATCTTCCATCTTGTTTGACCTTGTTTAAACTTTATGTAAGAACTTGCAGAATTGCTGTGTCATCCATTTTTAACCATAGCAAAGTCATGTTCTAAACTGCAAAATACTAATAGTCAAAGGCTAAAGGACTTATTCCATTTTTCTAACCATGATATCTCAAACACTTAAATTGTTTTAATAGAATCTGTCTTTCAAAATAAACAAATAAAAATATTTTATATTTCATTTTGTGCCTTAAGGTAACATGTCATTTTTGTTATTTCACAGCTAAAAGCTGGTCCACATAATTTTTCAAGTAACATCAAGAAAAGGAACTTAAAACTGGAAAAATCCATCTAAAATTGATAAAACAACATCTCTTTCAATTTTCTTATATATATATATATATATATATATATATATATATATATATATATATATATTACCTGTCCCTTTGAAGTTTGAACAAAGAAAAAAGATTGGTTGCAGTCACATAATATCTGCAGTGTTATGAAAGGGATAGAGACAAGTTTCTAGACTCTATAGTAACCTGTGATAAAACATGGGCATATTACTTAACTCCAGAGCTAAAATGAGCAAGTATACTATGGCAACATTGAAGCTTAATTCCATCTCAGAAAGCCAAAATCACATTTTTATATATGAAAATCTTAGCCACTTTCTTTTGGGATTCACAAGTAATTCTTTATCTCTATTTTCTTACAAAACAAAGAATTGTCACTGCTGAGTACTATTCTATAATTTTAAAAGAGAAGGTGAAGGGGAGGTGAAAAGTGAAAGGTAATTCGTTCCAAGAGGAGAGTTGCCCAGCATTTAATTGGTTTCCTTCCCTCACATTGGCGCCTTGACAATTTAAATGTTGAGGGAACTTAAGAATTCTTAGGAGGGAAGAAATTCAACTATATGGAGGAGGTTCTATATAAGAATTCTTGGTTAGGTAGGTATTGATTCTATGTTAGAATCTGTCAACATGCAACTACAAGACTTCTACTCGTTTGGAATTAAGAAACTTCCCGAGTGCTAGAATAAGTGTATTACAGTGGCAGGGGACTACAGAGAAAAATAATATAAAAATCAGTAAATAATTTTAATAATACAAATATCATTGTATTCAATAAGTAAAGTTTAGCTGATAAATTCCTGTTTATTATTATTCACCCCTTTTGTTTTATCATAGTGTTTTATGACTAATCTGGCAAATCTTTTGAAATACATTTCTTGAGTGAAATTATTAGTATAAGTATCAAATTGTTGTGGATGCACAAAGTTCTGTTACTAAAAGGAGTTTACAAAATTAATAAAGGTCATATAAGAGATTATTAAAAACGTCAGAGATTGGAAAAGTTTAGAGTACAACTTAGATGAAAGATATTGAAGCTGTTGTCTCTCTTGAGAAAGCGTCAGTTCACCATTCTATGCGAATATATTTAACTGAATACTCCGAATACAAACCGAAGAGTAAAATGATGGACAGAGTCTTGCTTATTTAAAAATGATAATCTTGCAGACTGTAAAATAATAATCAATCTATAAAGAAATAAGTGCATGAGAAAAGCTACAAATGTAGGTTATATTGCCAACTTATAAGAGCATTGAGACCTGATGATATATAAAGAACTTTATTACAGGGCAACTTCATATCGCACGAGTAGTAGACAGTCTTTCAATGAATATGAGAATCTAACAGATGCAGCTACAAGGAGTTGTGGAAGGAAGACTGATTCCATCTATTAGAGCAATACATTGAATTGTTATTATGATGGAAAACTTAAATCACATAAGTTTTGAACACGGTTGTAATTTATAAATTACCAATTGATGGTCTGTTGCAATGTTCTGAGCAACCACATATATAACATACCCAATTAAAAGTTCAAGACCCAATTTACAGGGCCTTCACATTAGTGGCAGGGGAGGGTTATGTACCTGTTGTACCTGATATTTTTAGTATCAGCTATAGTTTCCAAAATACACAGACATCATAGTCATGACATGTATTTATATATTATAAATTGTTATATATAACTAAATTTAATTAAATGTATTTATTTATGTGCATATATTATAAAATACCCAACTATTGAACTTTGATCCATTAGAACATAAAAAGTGGCTATTTACACGGATATTTAAAAAATTTATTATATACAAAGATTTCCACTTTCCACAAAAAATAAAATTAAAAAATCTTAATGCCGCTTTAATGTGAACTATTGTCTATATTTATCTTACTGTGGTTGTACTAACACAATCAACAGAATAGTATAGAAAACAATACACTTAAGTTATCAACATAAATTTAATATTTATTCTCACAAATTAACGTATTACGCTAACTAACTTAATGGTAGAATGTAAAATGTATTTTTCTAGAACACTGGGAAGAATTTGATATATGAGTATTTGGAAGTTCCTCCTCCATATTATATTAAATAAGTAATTTCATTTTAAGGTGAAAATATAAAAATATTTAAATAAATTATGAAGCTTTTTCATAACAGTTAAAACAGTATTATCAAATATATATCAAATAACAAACAAAAAAAAAATTCTTGTTTTAAATTTACAAGATTAAAGGCTTATTAATAATTATTAGAAATGTATGTTTATAAATTTACAGAGCGTGTTATGTTGGTTGAGTAATACTTATTGGATCCCCTTGGGAAGGTAAGGATAGAGGAGAAAATAAAGTGTAAAAACAAATAAATGAAATACAGACAAAGTACAAAACTCGTTATAAAAATGGTTTGCACATGACTATTATATAAATTAATGAAACAATGTGATACTAATATTTTAGAAACACAATTACCTTTTAACTAAAGTCGGAATTAGGAACACAAATGCTTTGGGGATGACCACTGTATCAATTAATAAAGTAAGTTGGCAGTAACATTTTATAAACACAACTAACCTACAGTGGTTCAGAGTTTAAGACAAACATGCTTTGACGATGAATGATGTATCATACAATACAAACAGTTTGAATGTAACATTTTAGTACATTCAACTAACCTGCTGCGTTGCGGATTCTAACCTACTGTGGTACAGATTACAGAGTTACATACAAACGTGCTTTGTGCATAACCAGTGTATCATATAATGAAACAGCTTCACCATATTAACTTCAATGAGTGCCAGTGCTGTGTCTGACGAGAGAACACTAGGAACATGTGCATCAACTTTCAGCACTACTTATTTGAGCATGATGGGGCTCTCGTACCTGGCAACTAAAGTTTAAAAAAATGTTGTTGTCCAATGGATCAAACTAAGTCACGCCATCTTCAGTCTAACTTCCCAATATAGCTCATGTATGCCTTTTATTCTCGGCTTTCGATTTTGGAAAATATTAGCTTATATTGTTGATTATTTAACACTACCTAGAGGACACATGTATTGTGTATGGTTAAGTGTACAAGTTAAGGTGTCTTATGGACATTCAACTTTGTCCTCCAGTGTTTCAAAATGTATCTCATACTTTAAACTAGGTAACATTTTAACTTATTTGTTACAGATGCTTACCTGTTGCAAAGTAATAGATGATATTTAAAGAACATCTTTAATGAACAGTAATGCTACAGGTGGATGGTCACAGCAAATTAGTCACACTTGCCTGAAGACACCACTAAAAATGAAAACGATTTCAAAGATTAACTTTTTTTATATAAACAAAAATCATTATGATATAGAGTAATCAAAGAGTAGTTAGCAAATGATGATATTAAAAAATTATCAATAAGTATTTTATTTGCTGTCAAAGTACCTTATTTTTGTATAGCACCACTATTGATCAGAATAGAGAGAAGTCTAATCAAACCTTTTCCATAGATTAAAATGTGCCAATGTACAGTATCATGTGTTTTAGCATGGAGAATTTTGTAAAAATTCAAGCACAGACAAGAGATCTTGTCTATGGTTTAAAGTTCTCAATAGGAGGTGCTCTATCCTTTAAGCTTTTTATTAAAAATGCAGAGCACCCCTGCATTCATCATCCTCTATAGAACTGGGGGATGCACAGCCACATTAATGTTTTAAAATATTCTTGTTTTCTGTTATAAGAATTATTGTGATAAAACTTTTACTAGATCATTAATTCTGTTATGATAATTATTCTAGTGAAACAAACTGGTCACAAAATTCATCCCATTGTGATTTTCTCAAATTCCAAATTGAAGTTTGATCATTACAGTGAAAGGATCGGAGCTTATATAAAAACTTGACAGGAGCATTACCAGTGTCATAAAAATTTTAAAGTGAAATTCACATTATTAGTAATAAGATAGAATTTATTTTAGATGGGCACTGATAGGATATTGGTTCATATTCACATAAGTGATCTGCTTCTAGTATTTATTATAATTTACCTGTTGCAGATATTAAAATATAGTCATATTGCAACAAGAAACTTTATATTTGTTATTTTATCTATTTATACAGATTTTATTGTGATAAAACAGAACATATATTTAGAAATCTTGTCTAATATAGGGTGCTTCAAAAAGGATGTTACAACTATAAAACATTATTCAGACTAATTACAGAGCTGGTTTTGGTGTCATATGGTAGAAAATGGATAAATTTTTGACTCACATAGTGAATAGTACCAAGTAGCACCACTGCAAGTTCTAGCTAATGATAGTTGTAACAAAGAAGCCTGGTCTCTGTGGTCTCTGTGTTTTGGTTTGAAGAATCAAAGACTGTGACAATTGTGCAATGGAATTTTCATATCGAGTATGGCAAAGAACCTCCCGGTAGGCTGACCATTTATGAATGAGATAAGTATTTTGTTGAAACTTGGTGTTTAATAAGTCATAAGAAATCCTCAGGGCATCCCCGTGTGCCTGACGATGTAGTAGACCAAGAGAGGCAAAGCTTTAGCAGACCTACAAAATCAACCTGGTGTATTTCTAACAAGCTATGAAATATTCCATATGAAAAATTCCACGTGTGACTGTTTGACGTGAATTAAGAAAATGTTTACATCTCAAACTGTACAGATTAACAATAGTGCAAGAACTAAATTTCCTCAATAACTGCTTTCCAGGTACATGATTAGGTCAAGGTGGGGCGATTGCATGGCCACCTTGTTCACTGGATCTGATACCTCTCGCTTTTTACTTCTGGGGATTTATCAAAGATAAAGTTTATAAACCACCCTTACTGGTTTCTCTCGCCGAGCTCAGAGCAAGAATCTATTCCACAGTTGAAGAAGTTACTCCTGACATGCTACTGCGGGTTTGGCAGGAAATGGATTTCAGATGGGATATCTGCATAATGACCAACAGAAATCACATTGCACCTAACTATAAGGTAAACAATTTGATGTATAAGATACAAAATAACACCAGCTCTGAATAAATATATAAGACAGAAGTATAATTCAAAGATTAATGAGGTGGCTATATTTTACAGTAGAAAAGAAAAATCAAGAATGTTAGTGTCAAATGTTTGTTCAGAGAATCAATAATACATAGCTCATTTTGTTGTGTGAAGAAGCCTCAATAGAGGGTAGCTGAGCAAGTCGTGGGGTGGACTAAGCACTATGTGAACGCTATGAATAGCAAGAGATGATTAAGCTGCTCATTTCCCTCACTACCAAATAGTGCGCGGGAACCGGTTTCCCCGTTGAAGATCAGGATTTTTTACATAACAAACAAGGTATAAGTTATATTAATTTAAACAAAAACGTATGATTGATTGATGGAATCATCTATTTATGCAAAATTTGTTGATAGTTGTTTTACATTCTCACATATAATGTCAAGTTTTTTGCAGATATATCCATTTTGAGTTTTAAAAAATGGTTTTGGAAAGAATGTCATATATCATTTGTTGTATATGACGTGCTCACAGACCAAATGTGTGGACCTATTTATCAAATTACTCTGAACATTTTTTTCATTTTTGTGACTAAAAATTCTTACCGATATCTATAACAATAAAAAACATAAAATCACAATTTTCTGAAAATCTGCTAAAACGATTTTGATCAAATTTGTTCAAGTGTAGTATGTAAGAATCCAAACAAAATATATAGGTTGCCATCTCCAAAAATAAAACGCTGATTTATGTGTGATTTTTTGTGGATTTAGTTTTAGGTCTAAAACAAAACTTATAAAGTTACTTATTCAAATTTTTAAATGTCATCTTCAAACTAAATAAAGCAGGCACATACGAAGTGAGCTAGCATTTTTCTATGTAAAGGCCACATATAATAATTAAAGCTTTGTTATTTAAATATATAAATGTCAGTTTTAAAATGGCTGATGGTTTAAGTATTCAATATCTAAAAAATAAATAAATATATTTTATAAACATGACAGACCAACATTGATGTCAAACTAATAGTAATTTACAAATTGAAATTCTATGTAACTGAAGTCATTTAAAACCAAACTAAATTCTGGATTTTGTAAAAGGGAGATGGGATGTATATATTTTGCTTATGCTCCTGTACAGATAGCGCCATTAGCATGGAGCACAAACAGGGGAGTGTGCAAGTCTCCTACTTCGGCACCCACTAGCCTGGAGAACAATTCCCCCATTGCGGCGAAATATTCACTGAAAAAGAAAATAATTAATAAATGATTGGAGATACAAAATCTTAAATTAGATCTCCTCTCACCTATTAAAGTTATAACCTTTTCAACGATGATCCAATCCATTAGAATCTAGGTGATATTTGTGGAAAAAAACAGGACCTGATATATCAGATCTTCATTTTTTCTGTTATTTTTCAAATAAAACATAAATAAGTGTTGATAAAAACCAAAGCCTATACATTTAACATTGATCATAAATAACAGTTTATGTGTTACTGAACAATGAAATATAATATTGACATTGACTATTTGCAAAAGGTGTGAAAAGGAACTAGCCTATGTTATTTTAAACATGTTTGCTAATTTTAGTAATATCCAAAATTAAATATGAAGGTTGCACGGGAAAAACGATCAGTCACAAAATAATTTTTTTGAAAAAAATGGTTTAAAGTTTTCATTTAGTGTTAGGGAATCTAAAACTATTTTTTATATAGGTGCAGGATACATAATATGATAGTGAATACAGTATATACATTGTCTAATATATTTTTCAATCATTTCCTTTTTTAATGTATAATAACAAAATAAAAAAACCAAGCAAAATATACAACTTGCAATGGAAAAACGATCAAAGTCAATCTACTATGATCTTTTTCCCCTGTGCTTCTATATACCAGAACTACCCTCCACGCTGATTCCATTTACACAGCAGTTGCAAGGTATTTTTGTTGTACACTTTTAATAAGTTGTTCTTACCATTAAATAAGGCACAATAAATAAATTAAGAAAAATAATGAAATGAAAGAACTCTACTATACAATTCTTGTTATTTTATAGTAGTGACTACATCATTGTTAAAGATTATTAGATGAGAAAAAATTGCTTTGAAGTAAAATTAATTGATATAAATACTTGTCATTTTTTCTTCTCTTAAACTTAATCATCTTTTGAGACTATCAATCATTTTCTTTCGTTCTGGACTGCAAAAGCGTTTTAAATATTGTAAATAGATGTATTTTGGAACGCTGATTGGCAACTGGTATAGATGTAGTTTTAGAGGCTTCTCAATGGGTACGGAGGGTTTGAGCACACTTGGTTTGATCCATCTGCCTTCTAATAGAGGTCGATCCAAAATCATTCCTGGTATTTCTTGTGTCGTCAATATTTCTCTAATAGGCCATCTTGGAAATGGGCATTTAGGTAGAAACAGTGGGCTGAGATATTCATTCCAACCATAAAAAAGTCAATTGTGCAATCAACTACCACGAAAGGCTCTAGGTTGTTCCTAGCACTTCTGAATACCTCATGCCAGTCATTTGGTACTTCACAATGTGATTTTACATTGATCAGTACCATATTACGATCACACTCTAAATATCTATGACCTGTTATAGGAAAAATCATCATGAAAGAATCAAGCAATCGTATAGTGTGTACAACATGGTACGTGAACTTGAAAACAAAATAATTCTTATTCTGGCCCGAACATGAATCACAGAATATGAGGAGGTGCTTCACCGTATGAGACATCTTAGTCGTCAGGTAATCGTTTACACATGTAATGACTTCGCCAGAACTTTTTTTACTAATAGTTTCGTCACAAAGTGTAAAAAAAGGCTATTTCAGTAGGAAGTTCATGTATATTAAAACTGTAAAACTTCAGCTGTCTTTTGTAGTATGTTTGGTGCGTTCTTGAACGGGATCACATTATTGACTCCTTTTTTCTTTGCTGTAAATATTATAAGTGTAATTATCTACCTCGACATGTTGGAGTTACACATTCTGTTATTAGTAGTGTATTTACAACTGATAAAACATAACAATAATGATAGTAAATGATAGAAAACAGCTCGGTAGGTATTTTTTTTTGTCAGTAACTTGAGCTAAACGACCAGTATTAAATGGGTTATTGGCGTTTTTGGTAGAATTAATTTTTCCTCCAAGGGTTTTTAACATTTCATTGGTCCTAAAAAATTAATTCTTTTTAGGTACCAATTAGAAGTATCATAACTAAAATAGAAGTATTAAGTAGAAATAAAATAGTAAGATGAAAATATCTGTCTGAAGTTTTTAAAACAATACTCCAATAAGGAATTCTGAAGATTGATTGAAACAGGTATCTTCATAACATAATATCTATTAATAGCCATACAATTTTCTTAGTTGCCTAAGTAACAGATATTTTTAATCTTGTTGACTGAATTATGTAAGAACTGGGAGATATGGTTAACAAGTAATACTTTTAAGTCATGAGTAAATCGAATGGATGATTCAAAATTTTTAGTTTAGTATTGAAGAATTAGAGTGGTTGAGTCATTTATTGATGAAAGTATATTTCAGGATTGTTATTTAACCATTATAAATATGTTTAATACTTCAGTTTTAAGAAATATAAACTTAATACCTACTGTAATACAGTTGTCGTTGGTAAAAGAGATTTTCATGAAATCAAAAAGAATGTTAACTTTTACACATATACAGTATTTCAGAAATATAAATAATTTATTTTCAAACAAAAGAAGAGTGCAGATTGTTGTTCTTGCTATGGAGGGATTAAAGGTCTTTGGGCCCCTGGGCCGAATTTGCACTGCACTCCCCCCCCCAGAAATCCAACAATGGTCTACTATAATTATAAACAACATGGATATTGGAATAGGAATTAGGATTTGAGGAAAGCTTTTGTGCTATTTGATTGAAGTTTTTCTAATATTATGAACTGAAATCAAAATAATGAATATGTTAATTTAAGCTTTGGAAAAAAATATTCATTATTTTTAAAGACATTATTATAATCATATAACTAAGAAATTAAAAATACATAGCCATAGTTTCTTTTAAACTAGGAAAAGTATTTACTTTGAAATTTGATGTTGATGCACTAAAAACATATTTTAAAATTATTATAAGATATTTTTATTTAAACTAAAACAAAACACAATAGATAATTATTTATTATAATCATGTTTATATTATAATCACTAAGCACATAAAAATAGATTGCAGTATTTTTTTGAAGTTGTGAATACATTTCAACAAATAAATTACAAATCAACTTGCAGCATTCATGGATCAGAATTACGTATTAATGTCATTGAAATTAATTTCATACAGCATTTGCTGTAAAACTGGTTAAGCTCGATAATCTTCAATCTGAAGATAATTTTTTACTCTTTTTAAATACTAAATAATCTTTCACCAAATGCATTTGTCGACATCATACACAACAAAATTATCAGTGCTGTTTCCATATTAAGGAAAAGTGTTAACTGTTTTCACAAAAACTCAGCAGGCAAACTTACAAATTTTAATTATGTAGGCTTAAATATAATTTTTTTAAAATGTTATTCCTTTCATTTGTGGTCCAGGCCTAGTGGTGATGAGATGAGTTGGATAGACTACATGCGCAACTCGGTTGGAAATATTAGTCCACTATGAGGCGCATATATTAAAAGATAATATTGTTGGAATCTAATATTTAAAAAAAAGTCATATAGTTACGGCGAAACTTGTTTTAAGAGAAATTCCTGATACTTCTATTCTAGGGAAAAACAACATACGATTTCGGAAATGTTTTCGTGACACTGGAAGGGTTATGGATAGGCCTAGAAGGGAGTTTTCTGTGTTAAACTCCCATTATACAAATCATATTCAAAGCCTGTTGCTCTTCAGGGAAGTCGGTTCAGCGGTTTTATCATCTTAGTTAGTTTGCTAAACATTTTTAATTACCAGGAACATATTTAGAGCTTTTTGGAATGTTGTCTGTCTGTCAGTGAAAATGTTGTCTCTCTATTTTTCCTGATTTTTAGTTATATATTATCTCAAAAAAGAGATCTAATTGAATCTAAGTTTAGTGATATCAGTTTTTGGTATCTTTCACAATTTCTAGATATTTTAGGCTAATTTGTGTAATGGAGGAAAAAATATGAGGAAGGTGAATATTTTTACTTATTTACCTATTTGGGTAAAAATATAATTATAAATCATTCCATTTTACTTCAGTTTAAAAAAGTAAACATTGTATGTATGTATGGACTACATACAATTAAAAATGAATGTACTAACATTTTCAAACTTCAAAAGCCTAACTCTTTATACAGATGTTTATGTAATCAATAAATATTCAACATATTATTGACATAACAGGAAAAGGTTATCTAGGATTTATCTAGGCCATGAAAACAATAATTGTATTATAATAAATATATCTTTTATTTTATCCAATAAATATATACAAATTAAAAATATAGTGTAATGACTATCTGCGATACCTATACCTCTTGAAATGAAACCACAATTGAAATATATTATTATGAAATTGACATCGAAACCCACGTTTGTATGAGTATTCCCATTCTCGATTGACAATCTTAAAAGCAATGTCTTCATATGGAGGTCCAGCATGGAAGCGCAATATAGCAAAATCATGGTTTTCAGGACATGGCGTCTGTAAATAAAAAAATGCAATTAAAATCTCAATACCAAGCCTGACAGGTTGAACTTATAACATTCTGTGAAATCAGAAGGATGCAAAATGGATAAAAAAAGGTGATTATAGCCAATTCGGAACAAAAAATATTACAAATGGTCACAACATTTTACACAACTACAATTAATCATAAGATAAAATGGAACCCTTAGCTCATGTGTACATGCTATTATAAAATAATACTAATTTCAGTTTCTTATCAAATCTTCACTAAATAATATAATTTTCTTAATATCTCTCAAGATTAAAAAAGACTCAAATTGCTTATTATTGGAGCTTTTTTTATTAAAATTATAAAAATAACATTTCATATACATATAAACAGTGCATAGTGCACAAACTTTCTTACATACTAATATACAAATTAAATACCAATTGTTCAAAATCTAAGGAAAAGCTGCTAGATCAAAAATAAAAATTCTGATTAAAAAAAAAAAATTGGCTTTAACAATTTTGATTACATGTTCCTAAAATGTAGCCTCTAAACATAAAATCTACGAAAGAAAACGTTTTGGTTGTCACCTCTTCAAAAATGTTGGTTTGAGAATTAAAATGGAGACATGAACCACACGTTTGAATATCTTAAAATTGGTGAACCAAGTGATTAAAATAAAATGTTGATGAAATGTGAAGATTTATAATTCAAACCAATATGTCAAACTAATAGGTCCACTTATTTGGACTGCAGATCATTGTTCAGACATCATTTAAGAACCACTTTTTGGGCTCTGGGAAAATCTTAAAATAGATTTTCAAGAAAAATTCAACGTTGATTTTTTAAAGCATTAATAATGTTTTCTACACTGTATGTATGGGAAAATGCAAAAATCCATAAATAACTAACTTCAGATTTTACAATTTTTTGTAACTATATATCCTTCTAGTTCTTCCAGGCTTTTGTAAAATTCAATGTTTTACTAAATTTATGAAATGTTTTTAGAAATTAGGCTCTCTAAAAATAGAAAATAAGGAAAAATATGGTTAAATTAGTTTTTTACACATATGAGTGTTACCAGGGGACTTAAATTTAATAAAGGCGGAACCAAAATGGTAACAATGTTTGAAAAGAAAGATAAAAAAAGACAAAGACAAGTTTAATAATTAACAAGGCTCAAGTTTATTGAAAACAGAAAGAAATTTCGACGGTTCAGACTTTGTCATTTACAACAAAAGACATCCTGACACAAATCATCAGTAAAAAAAAAACTTATGATTAACAAGATCATAAATTGTAAAAGTTATAAGCCCTTAATTGTAACATATAATAATTTAGATAAAAAAAAAATTAATCAACAGATTCTAAAAATTTATCCCCCCTTTTAGTATATATATATATTTATAGTTACAAAAATTTAACAATAAAAAAAAAAACAATGAGCACAGCTTAATAATTCACAGAATTATAATTAATCAAAAAAAAAGAATTATACGCCCTTAATGTAAAAGTATAATAATTTTAAAAAAAAATTAATCAAAAGATTCAAAAAACTTATCCCCCCCCTTTTTAGTTTATAAGATGATAGTTTCTTTTTAAACAGTTACAGAATTTAACAAAATATAAACGAGCTTGATATTTTAAGTTCAAAAGATCATATCTATAGTTAAGATGTTTATCACTAAACTAAAGTTACATAATATAATTGGTTTGAAAATTTCTTAAAAACTATATTGGCCAATAAATTTATATATTTAAAAAAAGAAAAGAATTTAGAAGTTTGAAATTTTGTTAATTGACGTCAATTATTTTAATTTAGAAACTAACCTCTTGGAGGTTGTTAGGACCGAAAATTGCATGCAGGCTCCACCCAAGAAATTGTTATATAATTTATAAATAATTACACAAGTCTACATCTAGAAAATAGTTTTAAGGAACACATATTTGCGGAAGTAAATTTAGGCACATATACAATATGAGTTAGTTAAAGTTCTGTAAAGTCAGCTGTAAAAAGGGACATCACTTTTATGCACTTGAAAATCTGAAGTTATGTTATACAAAAAACGTGTTTTGCCAACAGGACGAAACTTGTTAGGATGTTTCGCTGGTTTGCGCAATGTGAGACAAGAATTTCTCTATTTCTCCTATTTCTTCTACCAGCATATTAGCTATGGCAAACAAAAAACACGTTTTTTTTAAACGTCTGTGCAAAATCAGACATGTTGTAGCATTAATGTTCTTTATTGAAGAAAATATCTGGTTATTTGTCAAAATTAAAGTAAATTAATTGCATCACAGAAATTCGTTAAGATTGTAATTAAAAGCTTCTTAGATGATTATAAATTTATTTATATATATATAGTTTTGTTTAAAAGAAAGCTTGTATAAGACTTGTAAGATTCTTCAAAAGTCTATAAAACGAAATTTTCTGATTTAGAAGAAATTTCTCTAATTGTTTTATATTTGACATGTTCAATAAGATATGCTGATCATTCAATGTTCAACATTAGTTTGCACTTATTTCACAAAATTGTTCAAAACTTAAAATGTGCCTTTACAAGGTTTTGTAAATGATGTTTTAAGAAAAGAAAATTTTTTTATAATCATTTAGTTTCAAAAGAAAATAGAATATCAAATAAAACATGAAATACATATTTTAAAGAATACATGATATTTAACAAATTATTTTAAAAAAAAATTAACAAAATTTATAATATGACAAAATCTGTAAGGTTGAAGTACCTGGTTAATCCTGTCGCAGTTCACGTGAGCTTGTACCGAGAAAAATGATGATTTATTTTACATTTTAGAACGAGATTGTTTAAACTAAAGCGCACAAACTGTAAATTAGCATGATGTAGTATAAGACTTGTAAAATTTGAGAAAGAAAGAACTTTTGTTAACGGAGTAATGCAGAATGTAGACCATGTTGTTATCACATCTAGACTGTGGACGGGTGGTAGGGAAGCTAGCTTGACCGGCGAATTGTACTTTGTATTCAGGTGTCAGGCGATGCTTGGTTTTGGAGAGGGCCGCCAGGTGCCAGCATCTGTCAAGGCTAAGCAAGTTGAATGTATATTTACGAATGTGTTTTTGAATGCTACAGCTCTCCCCCCCCGAAAGACGGAGTTAGGGTGGAGTCAGAAAAGAGGCCAGAAGGGCCTCCCACAAAATTTTGAAAAAAAAAAAGGGACAAAGGGCCAGAGGGGCCTCCAAGAAAAGATAGAAGAAAGGGGCCAGAAGGGCCTCCTACAAGCTTCTGAAGAAAGGGGCCAGAAGGGCCTCCTACAAAATTTTGAAACGGGGCACCTGATAGAAACAACGCTTCATAATGCTTTTATAATCACCACTCTAGGGTGTAGCCTCCTTCGGCACTTACTTATTAAATTTTGAAATTTCTATAGCGTCTCAGCTCTTCCCACCTATGATTGGGATAAGCCCAGGACAGAAAGAGCTGAAGGGTGACGCAAAGGTCGACATTGCTGTGCATGAACTGACTTTGTACTCTAAGGTACGTGGGGAAAAGGGGTGGAGTGGCACCTCGGGAAACCAAGTGGAGGTGACCACTCCGGGGACCAGGGGAGGGAAAAGTGCATAGCACATGGCATTGCAGGAAAGGTCGGACTCAGACGGGGGGGAGTATCCTCTGAGCCGACCTTAACATTAAATTATAAAAATAAATAAAAATAAATGAAAAACTCCTGAAGCCAATTAGGTCAGATCATGCTCAGCGTCGTTATTTTTAAATTCCTCTTCTCCCATACGAAGAGAAATTTAAACTATTCACGGCTCTTAACAATTTCCGTGAGAAAAAAGAATTTTGAAGGGTCTAAACAAATAATACATTTTGAAAATAAACAAAGAAGCAGTATGAAACGTTGGGAAGTCAAGATTGTTTTACTGCACAAGGCAGGGCATGTGGTGTTTGACTTAAGGTCTTATATGTGTATCATGTGCCCCAAAAAAAAAAGGAATTTAATTTAATCAAAAAAATTGTGTAAAAAAAAATTTCATCAAAATATTTAAGTGATTATAAAAAAAAGGTGTAAAAGAAGTGTAGCAAAAAAGGTGTGGCAAAAAGACAGTATAAAAAGGTGACCCACAATGTGAGAAAACCTAACTCCGGTTTTCTCAACCCTAATAAAAAACTAATTAAGGAACAAACATGTTGACCTGCTAATAAAAAAGACAAACAACCGAATAATTTAATCAAGACAAACAGGCCAACCATGTCGTCCTATATACAAAAACTGGGCCCCTATAATTTGGAAGAAGAAAAAAATTTTGCACACAATGATATATTATTAAAGGGTGTTCAACATTTCAATTTACTATTAAACAAATGCCACCATCTGCATCAACCAGTCCACCGCCATGATGATAAAATTAAAAAAAAAATAAATAAAAATAATTTTCCTTCAAGATGACAAAAAAAAAATTCAAAAGCAAGCTCCGTGTTCTTTAACGAGTCCACTAATCGCAGCAAATCCACTGCCATTTTAACTGTTGCTGATAATTATAAAAAAAAAAATAAACCAAGTAATTTAATAAAAAAAATTTCTTTTAAGATGATGCAAAAAAAAGGTGAAAGAGCCAGAGAATGACTCAAGAATTATATGTAGTGTAGTTGTTGTGTATATATGTGTGTGTGTAAGTATGAATTGATACAGACAAGCGAAAGAAAACTCGAGAAAATTTTGAAGGAAATTTTTGAATATTTTTTTTGTTTTTTTTTTTGTTTCTAACTATTTTTGGGTTTTATTATTTTTTTTAAATTTTTTTTGGAATTCCCGAATGAGCCCGCTGTCGGGATCAAATTCAGTGAATGACTAGTGTGCAGTGTATGTAAATATATATATATAAAAAAAAATATATTTAAGCAGACAAAGTAATAATAAAAAAAAAATTTATCGAAATTGGTTTAGAAGTTTTTGTGTAAGTGTTTATAAAAATAAATAAATAATAAAAAAGAGACTATAGATTTATAGATATCTAAATATTTAAACTAAATATATATAAAAAAAAAAATTTCATCAGCAACAGTTGTGCAGTATTTGAAAAAGCTGCAAAACATAAAAATGAGCCTTGTTTAACAAAGATAATTTTGAATTTAAATTTAGATAGTTCCAATGCAAAATTTTGAAAATTAACTACGGTTCCAGAATTTAAATTAACAACTCTATAATTTAATTTAACCACACTAGAATCTAGAATCAACCACTTTATAATTTAGAGAAAACCACGCTAGAATTTAAAGCTAACCACGCTCTGCTACCAGAAACATGTTACCAGGGGACTTAAATTTAATAAAGGCGGAACCAAAATGGTAACAATGTTTGAAAAGAAAGATAAAAAAAGACAAAGACAAGTTTAATAATTAACAAGGCTCAAGTTTATTGAAAACAGAAAGAAATTTCGACGGTTCAGACTTTGTCATTTACAACAAAAGACATCCTGACACAAATCATCAGTAAAAAAAAAACTTATGATTAACAAGATCATAAATTGTAAAAGTTATAAGCCCTTAATTGTAACATATAATAATTTAGATAAAAAAAAAATTAATCAACAGATTCTAAAAATTTATCCCCCCTTTTAGTATATATATATATTTATAGTTACAAAAATTTAACAATAAAAAAAAAAACAATGAGCACAGCTTAATAATTCACAGAATTATAATTAATCAAAAAAAAAGAATTATACGCCCTTAATGTAAAAGTATAATAATTTAAAAAAAAAATTAATCAAAAGATTCAAAAAACTTATCCCCCCCCTTTTTAGTTTATAAGATGATAGTTTCTTTTTAAACAGTTACAGAATTTAACAAAATATAAACGAGCTTGATATTTTAAGTTCAAAAGATCATATCTATAGTTAAGATGTTTATCACTAAACTAAAGTTACATAATATAATTGGTTTGAAAATTTCTTAAAAACTATATTGGCCAATAAATTTATATATTTAAAAAAAGAAAAGAATTTAGAAGTTTGAAATTTTGTTAATTGACGTCAATTATTTTAATTTAGAAACTAACCTCTTGGAGGTTGTTAGGACCGAAAATTGCATGCAGGCTCCACCCAAGAAATTGTTATATAATTTATAAATAATTACACAAGTCTACATCTAGAAAATAGTTTTAAGGAACACATATTTGCGGAAGTAAATTTAGGCACATATACAATATGAGTTAGTTAAAGTTCTGTAAAGTCAGCTGTAAAAAGGGACATCACTTTTATGCACTTGAAAATCTGAAGTTATGTTATACAAAAAACGTGTTTTGCCAACAGGACGAAACTTGTTAGGATGTTTCGCTGGTTTGCGCAATGTGAGACAAGAATTTCTCTATTTCTCCTATTTCTTCTACCAGCATATTAGCTATGGCAAACAAAAAACACGTTTTTTTTAAACGTCTGTGCAAAATCAGACATGTTGTAGCATTAATGTTCTTTATTGAAGAAAATATCTGGTTATTTGTCAAAATTAAAGTAAATTAATTGCATCACAGAAATTCGTTAAGATTGTAATTAAAAGCTTCTTAGATGATTATAAATTTATTTATATATATATAGTTTTGTTTAAAAGAAAGCTTGTATAAGACTTGTAAGATTCTTCAAAAGTCTATAAAACGAAATTTTCTGATTTAGAAGAAATTTCTCTAATTGTTTTATATTTGACATGTTCAATAAGATATGCTGATCATTCAATGTTCAACATTAGTTTGCACTTATTTCACAAAATTGTTCAAAACTTAAAATGTGCCTTTACAAGGTTTTGTAAATGATGTTTTAAGAAAAGAAAATTTTTTTATAATCATTTAGTTTCAAAAGAAAATAGAATATCAAATAAAACATGAAATACATATTTTAAAGAATACATGATATTTAACAAATTATTTTAAAAAAAAATTAACAAAATTTATAATATGACAAAATCTGTAAGGTTGAAGTACCTGGTTAATCCTGTCGCAGTTCACGTGAGCTTGTACCGAGAAAAATGATGATTTATTTTACATTTTAGAACGAGATTGTTTAAACTAAAGCGCACAAACTGTAAATTAGCATGATGTAGTATAAGACTTGTAAAATTTGAGAAAGAAAGAACTTTTGTTAACGGAGTAATGCAGAATGTAGACCATGTTGTTATCACATCTAGACTGTGGACGGGTGGTAGGGAAGCTAGCTTGACCGGCGAATTGTACTTTGTATTCAGGTGTCAGGCGATGCTTGGTTTTGGAGAGGGCCGCCAGGTGCCAGCATCTGTCAAGGCTAAGCAAGTTGAATGTATATTTACGAATGTGTTTTTGAATGCTACATGAGTATGATTTGTGCATTCACCTCTTTTCTTGCCCTCAAATTACTACCATACTTCATTTTTCATTTTCTACTTTAGACAAACTTTATCTAGAGTTTAATAGTGGATTATATAGTACAGTTGATGTTTTTCCCTAATTTTAATAAACAAATTATTCTGAAATTTTGTTATACGATTATTTGATCCCAATTTTAACATCTAGTTACTTCAAGTTTGCATTTTATTACTAAAAGATTTATAAATATATTATTGGCCTGATTTGATTGTTACTTTTAATCCCATTTGTTAACATTAAATTTATACTTCTCAGCTTTAAAAATAAAATAGAGTACAGTACAACTTCGTTAAGTCGGACCAGCCAGGACCGCGACCGATCCGACATAACTAAAATCCGTGTTAGCCGGAGAAAGAGCAGAAAACACAAAAAAATGAAAATATACATACTGTACTTACAATAATTTCCTTTCTTACGAAGAAAAACACTTAAAAAATATTTACTCATCACAATAAAACAACAAACACATCAGTGGACTGCTGTACAGGTATGTCTATTTTTTGGAGAATAAGCTTGTAAGTTTCTGTTGCGCCAGCTTCGACTAACGTTTACGTGCCGCACAGTCACGCATCCGTTTCAACATGAGAAGCTCGGCCGGTGTAGTCTCTTTCTGATGCTCAAAATACACCATCAATTCATCCAAGTGAGATGCTGTTTCTGCGTGACTGATGACTTCTGGTTCTTCAGCGTTTTCCTCGTCTGTATCATCTATGTTGTCTTTGTTTGAACGGGTCGCAACAATTTGCTCATCAGTCAGTGTGTCGTAACCTCCGTCATTATCTTCTTCCAACCACCATTCAATGTCATTAATATCAACATCCGAGCAACCGTCCACCTGCCTAAACATCTCCAGAAACTCCTGAGGTTGTACTTCGTTGTTGGTTTTGTCAGCCACTGGTTCTGTCTGGTTTTCTGGCAAATCACAAACATTAGGCCATAGTTTCTTCCACGGCTTCATGACGCTGCTTCTAGCAACTTGTTTCCAAGACTCGGACACCATGTACAAAACAGTTTTTACATTAAATGTTTTAAAAATTTCCACGAAACCATGGTTTTCGTCATCAATTAGTTGGCCTAAGATGTGTCGCCTGTAGTAGACACGCTTGATGCACTCAAGAACACCCTGGTCCATTGGTTGTAGCAGTGCAGTCACATTAGGTGGTAAATATTTTACTGTAACGTCGCCCTTGACCATTGATTCAGCTGCCGGATGCAGGGGCATTGTCAATGAGCAGAACAGCTTTGATTGGCAAGCCACGCTCCTTTAAATGTTTCGTCACGCCAGGAACAAAACACTCGTAAAACCATTCTTTAAAAATCATATTGTCCACCCACACACTTTTTTGGGATCTATAAATGACAGGTAACGACCCAAGATTCACGTTTTTCAGTGCACAGGGATTTTTTGATTTTCCTATTAAAAGGAGAGGAAATTTATGCGTAGGGGCTGAAGCATTACTACAAGGGATTATGGTAAGGCGGTCCTTGCTTTTTTTAAAGCCTTTTGCTGACTCGTCAATTTTCATGGTCAGGGTTTTGCTCAGTAACATTCGATAGTATAAACCGGTTTCGTCTGCATTATATATCTGTTCTGGTGACAATTTCTCTTTCTGCACAAACTCTTTAAAATCGTTTTTGGAATTTGTCAGCTGCGTTTATGCCGCCAGATATGGCACCAACTAGACACAAACAGTAACTGAGCTGTCTGACAGTGAACTGAGAAGTGGGGCAACCGGCAGCGCCAATCTCCTTGGTGACAATGACTCACCACGCAGACATGCAGCGCTACAGTTAGACATCAGATGTACAGTCATGGCAAACAAACTCAGTTGTGTGAACTTGGTGGAAACATGATCACTGTGCAAAACGCTAAGATTATGCGCTCGTTTAAAGCAATAGTGCTACCAAAATGCACATTTTATATTCATTTATATTTATGTTTATTTATTGCAAACCGGTCCGGGTTACCCGAAGATCCGACTTAAAGAGGTTGTACTGTATATAGTTTTTTCTAAAAAAATTGTCATATTTAGAACCAGTGAAACTTGATAGATATAAATTTTTTAAATGTTCATTCCATTTTTAAACTTTACTATTCTATATTTCTGAGATTATTATTTTTAAAAACTTTAAAAAATCAATAAAAACCGTAGGATAAGAATTAATACATTGCAAAGACAGATTAAAAATCTGGAATGTATTGAATGCACATTGACCTTGAGTCAAGTTGAAAGTACGTATTTTGTTATCTAGTCTGTACAGGTAGAGGATATGTAACAAAGATATATCAAATAAATGATTGGTCTATTCCTAACCCCCACCCTCACAAAGCAACCTCCATGAACATACCATTTTGAGCGTCCTACTCTGTTCCCAGCCAGCAAGATGATTAGACCATGTTTTAATTTCAATCTAGTGTAATTATTTCTACACCCCAGTTTTTTTAGTTAGTATGTTGCGAGTACAAAATGTACCCTCAATATATTACAGTGGCGACGAGGATTAAAAGTAAATTAACGGCAGTGTGTAAAGCCAGAAAATATAGAGTTTGTAACGACAAACCACATGTGTTTAGAAAACTTTATTAACTACTTTAGAGTTGTGTACGGTAAGGCGTAACACAAAAAAAATTGTCAAATATCGAGAGTGTATACGGGAAGGCATTACATATATTTTAAAAAGTACATACGTGTGTGGAAAGGCATACATTGTTTAGTGAACGTGCTTGATTTTGGAAAACAAAATGGCGACGGTCGGTCGCATGGTCGATTTTAACATTGCAGAAGAAAGTTGGCAATCGTACATTGAACGGTTCGAATTGTTTATTCAATGCAACGACATTGATGAAAAAAAGAAAGTAAGTACTTTATTAACTGTGGTTGGTGTAAAAACTTATAATTTATTGAGAGATTTGTGTATACCGGAAAAACCGGCGTCTAAAACATACGACGAAATAGTGAAATTACTACAGGAACAGTTATATCCGCGTCCATCTTTTATTGCAGAAAGATATAAATTTAGTTTACGAAACCAATTAGAACAAGAAAATATCGCGGAATATGTGGCTCAATTAAAAAAACTGTCTACCCATTGTGAGTTCAAAGAAAATTTGACTGATTATTTAAGGGATCGTCTAGTGAGCGGCCTACGAAGTGAAACGATTAAACAACGACTTCTGGGAGAATCGAAATTGACTTTCGATAAAGCTGTTCACATAGCTACATCGCAGGAAGCAGCAGAAAACAACGCCCTAACCTTCTCAACAGGAAACAACACAGGAAATTTTCACAAAGGACTACACCGTATGGCGAACGGAACCATGTACAATCATCAACCTTTCAATCGAAAAAGGGGAGAGAAAGAAGAGAGTTTTGTGAAGTGTTCGTGTTGTGGAAAAATGGGTCATTATGTCAGTGTTTGTAAATTTAAAAGTTTCAAATGTTTTGTATGTGGTAAACAAGGTCATTTAAAATCTGTGTGCAGAAATGCTGTTAAGTACAAACCAAAATTCTAATAATTTTAGGAAAGCCTTTAAGTCAGATATTTCGGGCAGATATAAACAAACTTATAATAAAAATAATAAATTCAGGCCTAATGCTCAAAATTTTGTTGAAACTTCTACTATTGAAAATTATGAGAATGGATATCAAAATACAATTCATTTAATAGAGATGTAAGTAACATTAATAATGATTTCGATTCAGTAGAGATTTTATATAATAATTCTAAATTTCAAATTTGTGAACCTGTTAGAGTAAAGGTTAATATAAACAATAGAGCGGTGGTCATGGAACTCGATACAGGGTCACCAGTAACAGTTATGTCAGATGTTTTCTATCAAAACAATTTTAGAAATGTTACACTAGAAGCAACTAGGTTAAGGTTACATTCTTACACGAAAACACCAATAATTCCACTTGGTATGATAAAAGTTAATGTCAATTATAAGGGTGTAAATAAAAAATTAAGTTTGTATGTTATTAAAAAAGGAGGTCCAACACTCATGGGTAGAGATTGGCTAAAAGAGTTGCAAGTAGAAATAAAAATTCCATTAAAATATGTTGAATGTGAAAATAATACTAACAGGTTAGAATTAATTAATTCTTTATGTAAGGAATTTCCAGAAGTTATGAACGATAAAATAGGGTTATATAATAAATCAAAAATCAAGCTAGAATTAAAAGAAAATGTTACTCCTAAATATTGTAAACCTAGACCTATTCCTTTTGCTATGAAGCCTAAGGTAGAGGCAGAGTTAAATCGCCTAGTGTCTGAAAATATTTTATGTCCTATTAAAAATTCAGATTGGGGAACTCCAATAGTTCCTATATTAAAGAAAAATGGACAACTAAGAATTTGTGGGGATTATAAGGTCACATTAAATCCATCTTTAAGGGTAGAAAAATATCCTTTACCTAGAATTGAAGAATTATTTGCCAGTTTACATAAAGGGGAATCTTTTACTAAATTAGATTTAAGACAAGCTTATCAACAAATAGAGTTAAGCGATGAGTCAAAAGAATTAGTAACAATCAGTACACATAAGGGATTGTTTGCATATAATAGAATTCCTTATGGAATTTCATCAGCCCCTGGCATTTTTCAGAAAATAATTGAAAAAACATTATTAGGTATAGAAGGGGTAATAGTATTTTTAGACGATATTTTAATTACTGGATGTGACACAAAGCAACATTATGATAGGCTTAGACAAGTGTTAGGTAGGTTAAAAGAAAATGGATTAACACTTGAAAGAAATAAATGTGAATTCTTTAAACCAAGTGTAGAATATTTAGGTTATGTAATTGATAAACATGGGTTGCATAAAGCCGAAAGTAAAATAAAGGCCATAGTGCAAGCTCCAATTCCGGAAAATGTATCACAATTAAAGGGTTTTCTTGGTTTGGTCAATTATTATGCAAGATTTGTAAAAAACATAACTAATATATTGTATCCGTTGTATAATTTACTAAAAGATGAAGTAGAATTTAAATTTGGTAATAAGGAAATGATAGCTTTTAAGCAAATTAAGGATGTATTAGTATCACCAAAAGTATTAGCGCATTATAACTCGGAATTGAATCTTACACTAGCATGTGATGCATCAGCTTATGGTATTGGTTGTGTTTTATCTCAGTTACAACCTGAAGGAATAGAACGTCCAATTGCGTATGTGTCAAGGACACTTAGTAAAGCCGAAACTAATTATTCCCAAGTTGATAAAGAAGCATTAGCTATTGTTTGGGGTATTAAAAAATTAAATCAGTATTTATGGGGAAGACAATTTACTTTAAAAACCGACCATAAGCCGTTGCTGAGCATTTTTGGACCAAAGAGAGGTTTACCTCTTATGGCTGCCAGTAGACTACAAAGGTATGCATGCTCTTTTCTTATCAGCATATAATTTTAATATTTGTTATGTAAGATCACAAGATCATGGAAACGCTGATGGTTTATCTAGGTTGCCTATTTCTGAACCTTTAGAATTAAGTACCCAAGAAAATGAAAATGATGTAATTGGTACTTATCTTCAAAATATAGTTGAAGATAATATACCTATAAATTTTAAAGATGTTAGAGAAGAAACAAAAAAAGATGCAATATTGAAGGTTATTTTAAATGTTTTAAAATACGGTTGGTTTACAGATATGTTAAATAAATGTAAAGTAGATATAAATGATTTTGTCCGTAGAAAAGATGAATTGTCAGTAGAAGGGGATATTCTGTTATGGGGTCATAGAGTAATTATTCCTAAGTCATTAAGATTGTATGTATTAAATGAACTACACGTAGGACATCTAGGAATTGTAAAGATGAAATCTTTAGCTAGGTCGTATTTTTGGTGGCCTGGTTTAGATCAAGATATTGAAAGTTTAGCAAATAGTTGTGAATCATGTATTTTAGTAAGGCAAAATCCGCCTAAGAGTGAACTCCATGTATGGAGTTATCCACAAAAACCTTGGCAACGCATTCACCTAGATTTCTTAGGGCCAATTAAAAACAAAATGTATTTAGTTGTAGTAGATGCTTTCAGTAAATGGTTAGAAGTTTTAGAAGTTAATAATACAAGTGCTAACCAAACAATTAAACATTTAAGAGATTTATTTGCAAGATTTGGTATCGTAGAACATATTTGCTCAGATAATGGTCCCCCTTTTACATCTAATGATTTTAAAAGGTTTTTAACTAATAATGGAATACAACACACATTAATTTCACCGTATCATCCTCAAACTAACGGTTTAGCTGAAAACGCTGTAAAACATGTAAAGAGTAGGTTAAAAATTGCATTAAAGGAAAATATTGACTTTGATTTAGCCATAAATCAGTTTTTGTTGAATTACCGTAACTCGATCCATTTAACAACAAATGAGTCACCTGCTAAACTAATGTTTAACAGGCAATTAAGGACTAGATTAGATTTATTAAGACCAAATTTTCCAGAATTAGTACGTAAAAATCAAAAGAAACAAGTAGAATATGCTGGTGGTACTAAAACTAGAAATTTATTTCCAAATCAAACAGTAATGATAAGAGATTACAGAACTAAAAATAAATGGATCCAGGGTACAGTAATTAAACAACTGTCTAACGTGTCTTACTTAGTTAAATTAATGTCAGGCATAATATGGAAAAGACATATTGATCAGCTGATAGGTTTAAATTCAGAAATAAATGAAAAACCTGTTGAACCGGTATTACCAGTCTCACAAGAGACAGTAGGTCATACTTTAAAAATTGACAACACAGATCAACAAGGATCAGCTGTCTGTCAGACTCCCAGTCCTAACAGGGATGAGAGGGGAGGAAATGACGGTAGGCCTAGTGTAGAAAGGAAGTCAACACCAATTGTTAATTCTCCAATTGTTACTCGGAGATATCCTTTGAGGGAAAGGAAACCTGTAAATAAATATTGTAATCATTTGTCACAGTAGAGTTATGTATTATGTTAAAATGTATTATTTTAAGATCAGTAATAGTTTTATTTTTCTGATATAAAGGAATTGTTTCATTAATTTAAAAATTAAATTCAGTTTATAAAAATTTTTAAAAAATGTTGTTTTTGTTCAATTAGTATTTTTTGGTATGTAAGTGTTTTGTTTACCTGGCAGGACTCATAATTATTTTTATGTTGTTAAATGATTAGTGGAATAGTAAAATTTTTTAATTAAAATTTGTAATGTGGATTAAATAATAAAATTTGTTATTGTAATAAAAAAATTAAAAAAAGGTAGATTTGTAAAATTGGAGGGAGGAGTAAAATTGGAATGTATTGAATGCACATTGACCTTGAGTCAAGTTGAAAGTACGTATTTTGTTATCTAGTCTGTACAGGTAGAGGATATGTAAAAACGATATATCAAATAAATGATTGGTCTATTCCTAACCCCCACCCTCACAAAGCAACCTCCATGAACATACCATTTTGAGCGTCCTACTCTGTTCCCAGCCAGCAAGATGATTAGACCATGTTTTAATTTCAATCTAGTGTAATTATTTCTACACCCCAGTTTTTTTAGTTAGTATGTTGCGAGTACAAAATGTACCCTCAATATATTACAAAATCGTTCAAAAATCAGTCACTGTGGGTTAAAATTTTGACAGTCAAATGGTAAACCATTTGTATGTTATTTGAGATTAAAAAGTAAACAATACTCATTCAAAATGTTAATCTAAAGATGATTAATAAAAGTCTTAGAAACTGGCTGATGAAATGCATTCACATGAAGAGTATAACTTACCAGGAAATATTCAGGAGTTGCATTTTTATCTATTAAATCAGGATAGAAGATGTTGAACTTGTAACCTTGGACAATCTTCGGTGGAGGGTTATCCATATCATAATGCGTTTGATTGTATTTGTTCCATTCAAATCCTGTGTGTACTCTGTAACATAAAAGTAGTAAAAGATAAGCTTAGATAAAATGGTTAAAGTCTGGATGTACTAGATGTAACAAAAGTTAATAAAAACATCAGTCTATGTATCCATCACAAAATGGCGATTTTATATGATCATGAAATAGAATATGATTCTTATTCAATTTTCGACGAAAGAAATAATATTTATAATAAACTTTAAAATTCCTATTTGTGTATTACCACTATTAATTGGATGTCATTTTGAAATGGTAAAAACAATTAGTAGGTCAACCAATCTATTAGTGGGTTTCAATAACATATATTTTTCTCCGATATTTTTAGACAATTGAAAAATTTCTTTAGATGTGACAGGGGTAAATAATACCCATAAGAAATATATATGACAACTGTACTGCGTTTACTATATATTTAATTTTCTCAAAAATGAAAAAAATCAAAAAATTGATTTCAAAATGTATTTTTATGTGATTTTTGTAACTCATTCAGACAGTGAATTCTAAATTGATTAAATAACAAAGATAACTACTAAGTGTTATTTTTAAAATAAATTTTAAACAGCTTCTATTTTGAAACTGAAAAGGATATTGTTAATAAATATAACTAAATTTTTTGTGAGAGAATGTTTTACTAAATAAGAAGCTCAGAAAATTTCTGGGATGCTAGATGGTACTTTTAAATATAACAACCATTTACATGAGTTGATAAGTTTCTCATATAATTTTAAATAGCAAATCTTTTTATACGAGCTTTAAAATATGAAGAACAAGAAAAATATATAAAAAGATTAGAAATTTTAATAAAAAAATAAAAAGTTAAAGTACACCTTATTTGATAGAATAAAACTAGAACACAAGATCTCACAAAAATTATGTTTACTTAATCAAACACGTTGAACAACAAAGTCGCCATCCTCAGTGTTACATGAGCTACGATATGTATCACTGAGGATGGTGACTTTGTCATTGAAATGCGTTTGTTAAGTAAACTTTTTTCTTTTTTTTTTTTTTTGTGTGAGATTTTGTGTTCAAGTTTTATCTAATATTATCTCATAAGTCAAGCTCAATATTTATTTATACACCTTATTTCGTTGCTTTTCTTACCTGTTAAAATATCTAGGCTTTCTTGGTCTATACTTATCTGACCATAAATATATTTGACTATCTAATGCAGATTCGACTGAGAATTCAGCTTCGTCATTGGTCATTCCCTTTCTGGCTTCTCTTTGCATGACTTCATCCTCTGTGCTTCCCACAGTCTGAAACAATACATAATAACTTGGGGTGAAACAGTTCAATGCAAATTCTACTTAATAAATTTGTTGACATTAGGAAAAATTGTAAACAGTGAAATTTAGAGATCTTGGATATATCCGTATAGTTGTTTTCTATATTTTTAGGTCGAATATGCTTTGGTTTGATTCTTTCAGTCTAAAATTGTGTTAATTAATTGACTTATTAAACACAATTCAATGCACCTGCTGTTATCTGTTGACTATGACATAATTCAAGAAACAAAGGAGGGCGGCAATTGGTGCTATAACAATGGAAAACCACATTGTGTCACTACTTACGAATATAACGATGACATGATTAGAACACTAAAACCGTTTAAATATGGGTAATTCAATTCAGGGGAATGTTGATATCTATAGACTAAGAAAAAACTGACAATCCACAATCATAAAAATGTCACCCTTCCATTATTCAATAAGACAATAAATGTTTACTAGTCAGGGGCGTCATGTTGGGGAAGGGAACATTGAAAGTTATTTATCGGCTGATTTGAATAATGTAATTGAGACAGTTGATAGCGAGACTACTTTCTTCTTTCACTAATTTATTAAGACTACCAAATTGCAACAAGTTTTTTTTTTTTGGTTTCATAGCATAAAATTATTTAAATAATTAGGATTCACTTTGAAATTAGTATTCATTCATATAATTTTACAAAGGAAAGAGATTATAAAAATAAAATGCAAAAATTAATCCTTTTTCAAGGACAGTTTCCAAACTCCCGTATAATTCCCGCTTTTCCAGAAATCCCCGGTCGCTGGACACCCCTGATGTAACAACTGAGGATGATGATTTAGTCATTGAAACATCGTCTTGAAAATGAAGTATTTAATGTGAAAAATTGTGTTTTACTTCAAGTGGAAGAAAAAGTTGTAAAGATGTTGATAAAATTAGACATTTGACATCTTTTTAAACATTAATAATTAATGTTTATAACAAACTGAAGATGATGACAAAATTAGGTATTATCTGAGTTAATAGATACGAGTAGTTTAAAAAAAGAGAAATAAACAAAATTGCTTTAGTTTTTACATAGTGAATTTGAAGAGAACCATTATTATTCCTGTGCAAAGTAGCAATTCTAGTTTACATTACAAAAATAATTAGTTCCTTTTATATGTCAATACATTTACTTATTTAAATGAATGGTTTTTTAATTACAAATAAACACATAAACTTAAATTATTTTTTAATTGTGTTTGTTTCTTAATTGCTTAATATTACCTTATAATGGTCTATCAGCAATCTTTGTCTATCCTTAGATACACATTTGTGTTTCAACCATTATTAATCAATGTTGAGACAAGCAATTAAAACCCAAATATTTATAACATGTCGTTGATTCCAATATGAATAACATTGTCATAATACGTATAAAACTCTACAGTGATTATCTTTCCGTAGATAATATTTCTGTGTATCTTACAATTTACTGATGGCAGAAGTCAAAACATGTATTTATAGGCATAAAGAAAATGGACTGCTGATGAACCTGTTAATAGTGCCAATCAAATTAATTATTTCAAAGGAGAATTTGTAGAAAACATGTGTTGTACATCAAATTGTTCAAAAGCTTATTAAATTAGTTAGAAGAAATCTATAATTAAACTAAAAGTGTCAGGAATGGTTTTGTTACCATTTCTAACTATTGACATGTATTACAAATTCTAGTTTCCTACTTACTGAAGTAATAGGAGAGTTCACATTTTTCAGTAATGTGAGGAGTACCGCAAGATCGATATTTTTGATGGTTATAAATGATTTCTTTTCTACACCAGCATTTGCTGATATCACAGCTTTGTTAAATAACATCAAACATGAGAACGTAATTCACTTGAGTTTTTCAAGTTCAATTCTGAAATAGATTATGCATCTAAGCTCGCAAAGCAGGTTTCCACACTGTTAGGGTAAACCAATAAACCCATCTACATCTCCCATAAATACATGTTTAAACCTGATTGGCTTATAGCTTCACATCAATTGAGGAAAAATTTCCTTTCTGGTTGGCTCGGAGTCCTGCTACTCCAGCCTACTCTTAAAGTCACATTCTGGCAGGGAAGATAAATAGGGGTAACACTTGGTGACCGATCGTCCTTCACAATACCAAACTCCTTAACTACCAATCCATCACCATCACTCGCTGTAAGACAACTCTAACTCATATTTTAAAACATATTTTAATAATTTAGGTATAAGAACTTTTTTTACATATTTTGAATATTGCATTAAAAATTTATTCAATGTATTTTTTTTTTTTTAACTCACTTCAAACCTCCACTTTCCCCTTCCCTCCCTACACTCTCCAAACCAACAAAACATTTATTGTTAAGTTTATACATCAAATAATCACCCATTTCTAAGTCATTGTACCAATATTTCATTTCATATGGTAATATACATAATATATAATCTACTAATGTAGTTATAAAACAGTCCAAGTGCAGAAAAACCCCAGCAGTAGGTTATAGGAGTTATATAGAAAACACAGCACCCAAGGGGTTTTTCGCCTAATATTTGGGGAAGTAGATTTGTTCCCCTTAGAAAGTTCTGTAAAAAAGGAATATTCCATAGCCTCCTTCCTAGCTTTATCTCAAAACACATTATTACACTTCATTATCATGATGGTCTTGGAAATGTTTTATAAAGATAGTGGTAAGGAAGGAGTTGTAGCACATAAAGTATTCACAAAGCAGGTTAACAGAAGTTTGCTTCGGTTACCAAAATGCTATAATTAATTTTTAGAAAACTTTCGAATATCTTGGTCCAAACTTTATAACTTATAATAACTTTCTCTTTCCTCATAAGCACTGTAAACTAAATAAGAAGTTTTACAAACATCTTTTTGGAAAACTTTATCTACACATAATATTGTACTTTAAAATTTAGATGCATGGATGAGTTTGTGAATGTAGACAGAAATGAGTTAGGAGTGATAGTTTTGTGTAGTTTGTTGTAAGATAATGGAAAAACATGCATTTGGGTAGGATTATATAACATGCAACAGCAGCAAAATTAATTTACTAATATTAATAAGCCTAAACTTAATTATAAAATTTGACATGTACAGTAGAACGTCTGTTAACCAGCCTCGGATTAACCGGTCCTCGGATTAACCGGCCTATATCATAGTGTACTGGTTGGATGAGAGTTTCCAAAAATAAATTGTAATTGAAACACCAAAGCGGCGGCGATATCAAAGGACTTTGTGGATAGCGGTATCCCATTGTCGGCGGCGTAAAAACACCGCGGCGCTATCAAACAATTTTGTTGATCGCGGTATCCCATTGTCGGCAACGTAAAAACACCACGGCACCAAAGCGGCAGCGATATCAAACGACTTTGTCGATAGCGGTATCCCATTGTCAGCGCCGTAAAAACACCGCGGCATTGGCACCCGTCGGTATAGCAGACATACACCCACAAAAACCTTTGATGGGCCGCTTTTTTTCCACGAATCATTTTAGTATACATTATGAAAAATATAACATTTCTTTTCAGTTTTCTTCTTGTCTTTGACGGGATAAATAAAAATGAGTGAGTTACGAAAACAACGGAAGCGTGTTGGTTTCGTTTGAGATGCGGTTAAATGTGTCAAAAGACTTGACAGAGGGGAATCTGTAAACGAGCTTTGTAGTGTTTAATTTTTTCATGTTTGATGTATAATATACATAACATAATATATAAGATACATTTATGTACAATAAAATGGTTGCAATAACATCTTAATTGCATAATTCTTAGCGTTACCTGGTTAAATAAGCTTTCTTTCAATGAAAACCGATTTTTCAGGGGAACCTCTGATTAACCGGTCAAACGGGCAACCGGCCCGGGTGTCAGTCCCGACTAGACCGGTTAAGAGGGGTTCTACTGTAATTATTATTTTTTTATTGAGTAAAACCATAGTCTGTCTCTTGTTATTGGTATGTGTTGTTGGCATGTATGATAATAATAATGTTAGCATATATGTTTGATAATACATGTTAAAAAAATGTAAATCTGATAGCTCCTGCATATGTACAGTATAATGAAAATAACACTGTTTTTCTTTGTGTATGCTTATTTTCTCTAAGTTATCTACTCCTACATCTCCATTAGTCTAACTGGCATAGTGTAAAGATGTTACATAGAATAAAAATAAAAATTCTACACTTTAAATTAACTATTTCAGTTGATTGTTATTACAATTCAAATATGTTCCGATATGTAAATAAATATATAATTTAGAGTTTTGTCATTGTTATTTTGTACTCTGTTATTTAATTTTATACTGTGGAGAATTAAACACATTCCAATTGCAATAGCAATCAAGGATACATGAAAGATTAGTGTAATTAAAAGTGGAAGTAAAGAGACATTTTATTTTTGGCCCGCCATACACTCCAGGAAATGCAGATGATCTAGTAAAGCAAGTTTTCTGACTTACAAAAAAATATAGAGGTAAGCTGACAGGATTATAATACAGGAAGTGGAAGTACACAAAAAGTGTTTTAGATTGTATGTCTGAACTGGAAAATCATTGTCCTTAAATTAAAAATTGGCAATATAATCATAAAATAATATCTTCTAAAGATTCAAATTAATTTATAAACTACCTGTAAACTGATACCAGTTCCTTGAACTTGAAGTCGAGCAAAAACTAATCTCTTTGCATCATCTTCTTCTGTAGTGATGAGAGTTCCAGGTTCTAATTGTGAAGAACTTAAATACTGAGGACTGTATTGTCCTGATGCATAGTCAGCAAAACTTTCACTCAACATGTCATTCACTACTTGATCTTCATCAATTCTATAAAACAAAAAGAATAAAATGAAATATATGTATGTATTTTAGAAGGAGCAAAGTTACCAAATCAAACACAATAGACTTTTTACAGTGACAATAGTAGGTTCTTGGTGAAACTCCATAATGAAGGCAAAATTATTACTATAACAAGTATAATTTCATAAAGTGCTTTATTTTGCAACATGTTTCACTGTTGAGCATCATATAAAGTAATAATTTTTCACGATACTACTGGAATATCAGTTGCTTTTCTATTGCGTATATTGCCTGGTAAAGTTCGCCATATCCGCACTAGTGAGGATAAATCAGCTGATTATAAATTAGCCCAACAATACAATACAATATTGAAATAATACCAATCTGTTTAAAACATTGTGTTGTTGTGTTTACTTTACTTCGTGTTTAGTTGATGTACAAATGGAAGAATTACCAGAGGCTTTTAAGAAGAAATTTACTGAAATAAGTCAAGACTTATTTGTTATTCAATGAAGTAACATTTTGATTTTGTAAAAACATATATATTTTTGTTTGTTTGTAGTAAATAAACTTTTCAATTTGTAATAATCATATTTTTTGCTGTTGTATCAAATAATTTTTTGCTGTAGTATCGTGAAAAATAGTGTTCAAAACTCATGGGGAAATGTTCTTTTCTGATGCTCGTTCTCTTTAAATTGCTCGTCTACGACTCGCACCTGGAAAAATCACACTTTTCCTACTAGTTGTGAAATATAATATTTCGTTATAGTAGAGTAGTTGTATTCAACTTCTAGGATAAAATAGTAAGAAGGTAATGAAGACTTTCTTGGTTTGATAAGTACCTTGTTAACCATTCGGGAGCACACATACACACTCACACATAGATATTTAAAAAATCAATTCCCTGTTTTCATTGGACAATTTATTTTCAGATATCTAGTACCAAAAAGTTTTCTTTTACAAAATGTATATCTTTATATCTGTTAGTAATCATAAACAGATAACAAAATAAATAACAATGCAAATAGTGCATCCAACACCAAAGATGATAGCATTTTATATATCAACAAGCCAAAATCATATGGTAAATGAGTTTGATAAAAGGTGGAAAACAAAGTTGAATTTTGTAGTAAATTTAAATTAGTACCTTATAAAATTTATTTGAAAAAAAAAAAAAAAATTAGTTGAAAACAAACAAATTTGATTTTGTATTTATAAGTTTGTATTAATAGCAAATTAGATTTTAGGGGACAAGTATAAGTCCTGCATCAAAGATGTAAGAAATTAGAAATCAGCATCCTAAAAAATAACATGGCTTTAATGAATTAAAATCTGATTAAAAACAAAATTAATAAACTTGAAATCAGTATTTAAAACATATGTGAAATGGTAAAATTGGTTATACAAGAAATAAAAAGTTGTAATTTTACCCTCCGTTTTGTTTTATGAGTCAGGTATAAATATTATGTTAAAAGTGATAGACGAAATAGATAAAATCAGTATTCTTAAGGGAAAAAAGGATAATTGCATTTGATACAAATTAATATAAAACATTTGATCTAGTATTAATATCATCATAAAAATATATTTTTTAGAAGAATGTAGTAAATAGGCGAGTTTTCATTTCTATGTGGCTTGACATTTCTAGATCAAGTGTAAACAAAAATTAGTTCAACAGAAAAATCACAGAATTTGCAAGATTTAAGAAACAAATTGAATAATGAAGATCTGTCAAGAATAGTTGCAAAAATATAGTTCTACAAATTCCCTTCTCAATGTGTTAAATGCTGTTATTATAAAATATATAGTATATATTATTTATTATTTTGCCAAAATGATTTATAATTATTTTATGATTTACACTACAGTTTTGATAATGGTGATACATACAAATACAATTTATAGCATTGTTTTTGTTATTTTACAAGAATTAAAGTGCAATATTAATATTATGATTGTAAATTTATTGAATTTAAGCTTTTACAATAACTATAAAAATTTGAGACGAGAATTAAAACCATTAATTTACATATAAATAAATTACTTCATATAAGCATATGAATTGTTAGAAACATATTTGAGTAGAGGTATTTTCATGTGTCGTTTGTAGTAGTTCAAATTAATTTCGATAGTCTTGCACAATTAAATAAATTTTCATTTACATTAACCCCCCCCCCCTCTCACTAATGGAATACTTACTCTGATCCTTCGCTCTCTTCTTTAGTTTCAGACTTTTCTTCTACTTCATCTGACGATTCACTAGACAATTCCTGCTTAATTTCCGTTCCTGCTTCTATTTCGACTCCTTGTTCAGCTTTCAATACCTCCAACTTGCGTCTTAAGTTCTCCTGGTGTCTATCTCTTAATCTCGCTCTTGCCATGTGCGCTAATAAGGCAAACACTTCAATTAGCATATATGGTTTACAAACCATAGAATAAGATCTACTGACAAAATCAGCAACACGTTATAAAATTAAATTAAAACAAAAAGCCTACAACTGTAACTATAGAGAAGGGTATGTTCATTTTCAATAGTTAAATTTTAATCTCTGCAAATATGACCGAGCATCAAGGAACACAGCAGGATTTTGTCCCTGCTAAATATCATAATTTGCCTGATTGTGCATTTGAATAGTTTGATTTAATTTGTGTCAATAAATGTCAACTACTTTAAACTTATCATATAAATAACTGAGTCTCTGAAAAGCCTCACCAACTAATAAATTTAACTTATTACAATATGCAATTGGACAAAGAATCCATTTACAGAAGTTTTAAGTCCACTTTACAAATTCTTTATCTATAATCAAACATTTTCAGGATTGCTAGTCTTATTTTAATTACATGAATATGATGTAGTCAAACACCAAAATTAAACCAACAAATAAAACACAAATATAAAACGAGCAACACAAAATTACCATGTAACTTATTGAATTTCAGAAGATAAGTTAATTAATTTTTAATTTATTGATTTTAACACTAATAGGTTTTTACCAGCAAGTATTGAAAATACTATAATATTTCAAGTGAAAAATATACGACCTAGACTGGAAATCGAACCCAGGACCTTTGGCTTTATGTGCCAATGCTCTAAGAGCATTTCACTTGAAATATTATTGATATAGGTAGAACGACTGTAAAGTGATTCTAAAATAGTTTGTTCAGATAAATACACACTGTAATGAGAGTATTGTAAGATGTTGTAAAGTATGTTTTCTTTTTAACAATAGATAGTGTGTATAACAAGAAAATGGTATGTATCAGACTAAAATTAAGTTTTTTAAAATACAAAAGTGAATAATGAATTTTTAATCAAAGTAAGATTTTGATCGTGTTGGAGATTTGAAGATAGACTTGTTTTTAAACATAAATATATTAAAACTCTTTCTTTTGTGTTTTCTGATATGGGTATTATATATAATTAACGTAACGGGACCAATGTGCTTTGCTACACACACAAATGAATATAAATTCAGAAAAATATGCTCATCAACAGTGTGTCGTACATTATAGAGTGGAAAGTTTTTTAAGTAAAGCTTCTTTCTTTGTAAACTAAATTTTTAGTTTTCTCTTCTGGTGATAAAATGTATAAATTGTCTTTTTTTCTGACTTTTGAACATGCTAAGAAAAAAATTTCTGGTGAAAAGCAAGAAGTATGCAAATCAATACTAACTACAGATAATGTTTGCCCTTGGGCTTTATTTATGAAATAGCAAAAAAACTTTTACAGGGAATTGCAGTCTTTTAAATTCAAAGCGATAATCATTGGGGATCATAGGAATGTGAGGAATAAATACAGTTTCACCTTTTGCACATCTAGTCCTTAAACGCCTTTATGATATTTCGTTAGAATGCTGAAACTCTTAAACGAGTACAAAGTTTTGGAGGGCTTAATTGTCATAGTAAAATTATTGATCTGCCAACTTTAAGAAACAATTACGAGGAACAATTCCTAGTCATTATTGACCAACTCACCATCAATTGCAGATTCCATGGGAATACATACTCAGCCATGTTTACTTCAATACTACTTTATATAACAAAAAGTGTCTATTTATTATATCTTTTTGTATTTTGTCAGTAAAACAAAAATAAAGTTCTCAAAAGAACTGTTGATTTTAATTAACTGAAGTTAAAATTAAATTTAGTTGACAAACAAAAACTAAGTTGAATAGTAGCACGAAATACAATCAGATCAATAAATTAACTGTCTATTGTTTACTGTCAATAGTAAATAAAAATCTGTTTAGTATTGTCTACACTCACATTCAGATGACCGAATGGTGTCTGTGTGACTGGAAGTGCAAACTGGAATGGACGTAAGCACACAATTGTAAAATATTCTAGCGATACAGTAAAAGTTTGTTTCCTTTCTCACACAATTTCTCAGCCATCCATGAAAAGAATTTCATTTGTGTTCTGTATAAAATAATTATATAGATGTTGCGAATGAAATTTAACAAAAGGTCGAAGTTGTATTTAGACGCAAAGATGATGAACATTGGTTGACGGATTATCAAGATTTAGACGTTAGAAGATAAATATAGTTGTTTTCAAAATTTTAAAAGACCCTGCAACTCTCCTAGGAATTTGTTAACTTTCCCGGGGGTTTCAAGTGAAGGGCTAAAAAAGGTCTTTTTTTCCCCTTGCTTCAAGACTCTTTTTCCCAAAACTTCGCTATGCACTTCCCAAAACGAATTAAAAAAGTTAATTAGAAAAATTAATAAAAATTGTGTGGATGTTGGAGAAATCACTCAATACAATTTTGAATGAATGTGATAATAATAGTTTTTGTAAGTAAGTCACAGATTATAGTATACTATCGAGAATAATCGTATAGGTTACAGTTAAATAAATAATGAAACAAATACTAGCTTATTATATCATTAATTTTTAATGTCATAAAAAAATTATAATACTTTCCCACAATTTATATTAAATGGTTTCATTATCATTGTGGTGCCATTCAATTAAAAAATTCCATTAATTTTATTTTGTTTTTGGATGCAACACTATAAACATAATATTGTCTGAATAAGCATATTAAATTGGAAATATTACAATTCTATTTCTTATTTTTGTTTCTCTCTCTTTATATTGTTTCATTCAACAAAAATAATTTTGCATTTGGAAATGTCAAGCTATCCCCTCCTACCATAAAACAAAGTGCTTTATAAACCAAAATATACTAAGAAAAGGTGCCATCAAGTTTTATTAGTTTTTGTTTACTTAAAAAAATGTTATGGTGGGGAAGAAGGTGGGAGAATATTTTCTGTTAATATTGTCTGAAAAATCATATTAAGTTAGAAATATTACACTTCTATTTCTTATTTTTGTTTCTCTTTCTTTACATTTTTCATTCAACATAAGAATATAACAATTTAAAATACTGAAACCCTCACCAAACTTATGGTAGGGGTTTCAGTGTTTTATTGTTTACATTCACCACAGTGCTCATTGAAGATTTTTAAAAATATAAGGTTAACTTTGAAAATGTCATCAAGACTAACTTGACTAAATGTCAAGGGTAACTATCATAAAACAAGAGGCTTTATAAATCAAAGTATACTTAAAAAAATCAGCCCTACTTAGTAGTAAAAAGGTCTTGTCAAGTTCTATTAGTTAATGTTTACTATGAAAAATGTTATTTGGGAAGAGAAAGGGAACCAATTCATGAACAAAATTACCTTTTAATTGTGACAATAAAGACTCCCAGTAACCAATATCAACTCCTTGTGTTTTATCTGTGATCTTCTTCTCAATCTGTGATTGTAATGCTTGAAGCTGTGATGCTGTTTTACCTTTGAACACTGCAGCTACATCCTGAGCCACACACTGATGGATTCCTTCTCTACGCCCAACAGCTGCAACAAGTAAAATGTGTACTAATTAACTATTTAAAAAAAAAGTTTAATAAGCCCTTTCAGGAAGTTATATATATATAAAATCTACTCTTATTATTTTAAGTACAAATATTAAATAATTTTATAGTATTTCCTCTTCCCCTAGTTTGATCTTATTTTTGACTCCACTCCATAATTTTATTTTTGCGGAGCAACCATCTTTTTGTTACTAATAAAAAAGAAAAAAAAGAAGCCTATTAGTGTGATTACATATTTAATTTCTTAGACCTGACTCCACCAATTGTAATGCAACGTAAAGATTAAAACCTGTATAAATTTAACAAATAAAAGAAAGTTAACCACACAAACACAATATCCTCTATAAATATAGATATTTAACAAAATGTTATATTTAGAGTAAAATTTGATGTCTTTGTGACTAGGTGTCATTGTGAATATATGTATATTTTAACAAAAAATATTGTGGATTAATATTTTCACTTTATGTCCATTAAACTAATGAAGCCAGGGGAATAACACACAGAAAACTACAAAACCACCAACTGGGCTTGGACCTGTAAGTCTGAACTGCATAAAGATAAATGTGAACCTTAACCAATTGAGCCTACCAGTTCCCTGACATTATGTATAATGATTGTGCACCATTTGTGATTGTAATTTTTAGATAAGGATCAAACATTTTAAGTCGGTTATGTTAACATATTAAATAAAATTGTTCGGCAAACTTGTTTACAGCAAATAAACTTGTTAATGATGTTTTATGTGTATTTGAAAAGAAATGAGGTGTTTTTATTTGATAATATAACATGAGTTTATTATATAATAAGCAAGATTTTGGTTATTTTATCTATATTTGAAATTTATCAAACTACCCTACAGGATTTAGATTTTAGTTGAACATAAATATATTAAGAATATATACAAAATATATTCATTTTTATGTGAATGTTTTAAAACTTTGTACAAACCACTAGTAATTTATTAAACCAATAATTTGTCTCCACCTCCTAAATAAAATAGTAATTTTCGTATGTAGTTTTTAAAGTTCAAAGGTTAGGTTAGGTTATGGTGATACATATTGTATTTGATATAAAACAAAGAAATGTACCTGCTTCATATTCAGACTGTTTTTCCAGTTTCCTTAATTTGTGCAGTTCATCTTCCACAATCACAGTAATGTCATTCCAATAATCCAGGTTTTTCCCTCTTTCAAGCTCTATATACACCTGAAAAACATTGTTTGTTATTAATTGCACTAACTTTAGTTATTAACTTAATGCTAACAAGGATTTCCATACAGGAAGAATAAGTTTGAGATTTATCTGTTTATTATTAAAAATATATTTTCTAAGGGAGGCAATTAGATATCAAATCCAGAACCATGATATCTGAGTGATCTAATCTTCACTGTGGTGAGAATCCCCTGAACAAGGGATCTGAGTTGCATTTAACCCTTCCTTTTCACTCGGTTAAGATTCTTGTCCTCATTAATTTTGTGGACATTAAGAAAATTAAACGGTGAAAAAAGTTGCACAACTTTCTCACTTATCCATTCCCAAAACCAAATAAAAATCAATCAAATGTATTCAACACCAAAACTGTCAGTTTAGTAGTTGCCAGTCAAAAAGTGAAGATGAACCATGGTTGCTGTCTTTGAACAAATAATACATAAATATGTCTTCAGCATAAATCCTATTTATTAATATTGAGCTTTTTAATGATGGTGGTCAAAGTTCATTTTTGTATTTTGTCAATTATTAATGAACTGTAATATTTAATTCTTGAGATATTTCAAAAGGATTTGGGACATTAAAGTTTCACATTTTACTAAACTGATTTTTATGTCTTTTATATGGCTGAATCTTTGGTTTTTACCAATAACTCACAAACTGGCATTTATAAATATGGCATGCAGAGGAAATTTTATCAAAATCTTTGGAGCTGATTTAGAGAAATAGATGATTTTTTTCTTTTATAGCAACTACCCCTACATTTTGAGTTAGCAAAAGAGAAAAACGAATCCTAAATTTTGACCAAAATTCAAATTTAGCAAATTTTATTAAAATCGGTTTATGCATTTGGACTGCAGAGCACTTCGCAAACAACAGACATCATTCCCAAAACCACTTTATAGATTCAAATAGATATATCCACAATAAACGAGATATCCACCGTATAACTTTCTATTTACAACAGTATATATGAAAAAGTAAAAAGATATTGAATCCAAATTTGTATTAGTTTCACTATGCCTACACAAATTTATGATTTTTCCACAAATCCTTTTCAAAAAATTTCAAGAGAAATATTTCGTGCTCCTTACTCTAAACCGGAATATTTTGTAACCTAATAAAAAATCCATTTGTACGAAAGTAATACAGTAAAATCCCGCTAATTGGAACCGGGACTGGTTTGGATTATTTAAAATTACTACATGAATATAGAAACACAACAGATGACAATTTACTGGCATTTTTAGTGTCTAGAAAGCTCATATTTGCATACTGTTATGGTAAATTATACATACTTTTTTCCCACACGAGATTGAAGAAAGATATACTGTTTTGTAATTACAAATATTGAAAGCATTTTTATTGAAATTATCAATGTGTTTTCAGTATTTCTTTTTATTGTAAAAATGCAATACATAAATTTGTTATTTTATTAATAATTCATATTACACCCTAAATAGCCTATAAAACAAAAAACAACGAAATGTATGTTTGACTCTTATGGTCCCAGAACAGAAAATACAAGTAGTTTCTTAAGGTAGGATTTGTTATTCTCTCATGATGTTTATTACATATATTTTCTTTTGAAGTTAATTCTTATAATGATCGTTTGATTCACAATTTAATTACACTATATTTGATTTTGATATGTTTAAAAACAAAATTAAATTGTATTTTCATTACTGTATTTTTTGAGTGTACATTAGTTAAACTGTACTTGGAAATTGGGTAGGGTATTCAAGAGCTTACCCAACACCTCTAAGGGTTTGGTTGTGAGTAACAGGGTTTAACTGTACTTGGAAATTGAGTAGGATATTCAAGAGCTTACCCAACACCTCTAAGGGTTTGGTTGTGAGTAACAGGGTTTAACTGTACTTGGGAATTGGGTAGGGTATTCAAGAGCTTACCCAACACCTCTAAGGGTTTGGTTGTGAGTAACAGGGTTTAACTGTACTTGGGAATTGGGTAGGGTATTCAAGAACTTACCCAACACCTCTAAGGTTTTGGTTGTGAGTAACAGGGTTTAACTGTACTTGGAAATTGAGTAGGGTATTCAAGAACTTACCCAACACCTCTAAGGTTTTGGTTGTGAGTAACAGGGTTTAACTGTACTTGGGAATTGGGTAGGGTATTCAAGAACTTACCCAACACCTCTAAGGGTTTGGTTGTGAGTAACAGGGTTTAACTGTACTTGGAAATTGAGTAGGGTATTCAAGAGCTTACTCAACACCTCTAAGATTTTAGTTGTGATTAATGGGTTTAACTATACTTGGGAATTGGGTAGGGTATTCAAGAACTTACCCAACACCTCTAAGGGTTTGGTTGTGAGTAACAGGGTTTAACTGTACTTGGAAATTGGGTAGGGTATTCAAGAACTTACCCAACACCTCTAAGGTTTTGGTTGTGAGTAACAGGGTTTAACTGTACTTGGAAATTGAGTAGGGTATTCAAGAACTTACCCAACACCTCTAAGGGTTTGGTTGTGAGTAACAGGGTTTAACTGTACTTGGGAATTGGGTAGGGTATTCAAGAGCTTACTCAACACCTCTAAGATTTTAGTTGTGATTAATGGGTTTAACTATACTTGGGAATTGGGTAGGGTATTCAAGAACTTACCCAACACCTCTAAGGGTTTGGTTGTGAGTAACAGGGTTTAACTGTACTTGGAAATTGAGTAGGGTATTCAAGAGCTTACTCAACACCTCTAAGATTTTAGTTGTGATTAATGGGTTTAACTATACTTGGGAATTGGGTAGGGTATTCAAGAACTTACCCAACACCTCTAAGGGTTTGGTTGTGAGTAACAGGGTTTAACTGTACTTGGAAATTGAGTATGGTTTTCAAGAACTTACCCAACACCTCTAAGGGTTTGGTTGTGAGTAACAGGATTTAACTGTACTTGGAAATTGAGTAGGGTATTCAAGAGCTTACTGAACACCTCTAAGGGTTTGGTTGTGAGTAACAGGGTTTAACTGTACTTGGAAATTGAGTATGGTTTTCAAGAACTTACCCAACACCTCTAAGGGTTTGGTTGTGAGTAACAGGGTTTAACTGTACTTGGAAATTGAGTAGGGTATTCAAGAGCTTACTGAACACCTCTAAGGGTTTGGTTGTGAGTAACAGGGTTTAACTGTACTTGGAAATTGAGTATGGTTTTCAAGAACTTACCCAACACCTCTAAGGGTTTGGTTGTGAATAACGGGGTTTAACTGTACTTGGAAATTGAGTAGGGTATTCAAGAGCTTACTGAACACCTCTAAGGGTTTGGTTGTGAGTAACAACAGGGTTTAACTGTACTTGGAAATTGAGTAGGGTTTTCAAGAACTTACCCAACACCTCTAAGGGTTTGGTTGTGAGTAACAGGGTTTAACTGTACTTGGAAATTGAGTATGGTTTTCAAGAACTTACCCAACACCTCTAAGGGTTTGGTTGTGAATAACGGGGTTTAACTGTACTTGGAAATTGAGTAGGGTATTCAAGAGCTTACTGAACACCTCTAAGGGTTTGGTTGTGAGTAACAGGGTTTAACTGTACTTGGAAATTGAGTAGGGTTTTCAAGAACTTACCCAACACCTCTAAGGGTTTGGTTGTGAGTAACAGGGTTTAACTGTACTTGGAAATTGAGTAGGGTATTCAAGAGCTTACTGAACACCTCTAAGGGTTTGGTTGTGAGTAACAGGGTTTAACTGTACTTGGAAATTGAGTATGGTTTTCAAGAACTTACCCAACACCTCTAAGGGTTTGGTTGTGAATAACAGGGTTTAACTGTACTTGGAAATTGAGTATGGTTTTCAAGAACTTACCCAACACCTCTAAGGGTTTGGTTGTGAGTAACAGGGTTTAACTGTACTTGGAAATTGAGTAGGGTATTCAAGAGCTTACTGAACACCTCTAAGGGTTTGGTTGTGAGTAACAGGGTTTAACTGTACTTGGAAATTGAGTATGGTTTTCAAGAACTTACCCAACACCTCTAAGGGTTTGGTTGTGAGTAACAGGGTTTAACTGTACTTGGAAATTGAGTATGGTTTTCAAGAACTTACCCAACACCTCTAAGGGTTTGGTTGTGAGTAACAGGGTTTAACTGTACTTGGAAATTGAGTAGGGTGTTCAAGAGCTTACTGAACACCTCTAAGGGTTTGGTTGTGAGTAACAGGGTTTAACTGTACTTGGAAATTGAGTATGGTTTTCAAGAACTTACCCAACACCTCTAAGGGTTTGGTTGTGAATAACAGGGTTTAACTGTACTTGGAAATTGAGTAGGGTATCAAGAGCTTACTGAACACCTCTAAGGGTTTGGTTGTGAGTAACAGGGTTTAACTGTACTTGGAAATTGAGTATGGTTTTCAAGAACTTACCCAACACCTCTAAGGGTTTGGTTGTGAGTAACAGGGTTTAACTGTACTTGGAAATTGAGTAGGGTATTCAAGAGCTTACTGAACACCTCTAAGGGTTTGGTTGTGAGTAACAGGGTTTAACTGTACTTGGAAATTGAGTAGGGTATTCAAGAGCTTACCCAACACCTCTAAGGGTTTGGTTGTGAGTAACAGGGTTTAACTGTACTTGGAAATTGAGTATGGTTTTCAAGAACTTACCCAACACCTCTAAGGGTTTGGTTGTGAGTAACAGGGTTTAACTGTACTTGGAAATTGAGTATGGTATTCAAGAACTTACCCAACACCTCTAAGGGTTTGGTTGTGAGTAACAGGGTTTAACTGTACTTGGAAATTGAGTAGGGTATTCAAGAGCTTACCCAACACCTCTAAGGGTTTGGTTGTGAGTAACAGGGTTTAACTGTACTTGGAAATTGAGTAGGGTATTCAAGAACTTACCAAACACATCTAAGGGTTTGGTTGTGAGTAACAGGGTTTAACTGTACTTGGAAATTGAGTAGGGTATTCAAGAGCTTACTGAACACCTCTAAGGGTTTGGTTGTGAGTAACAGGGTTTAACTGTACTTGGAAATTGAGTAGGGTATTCAAGAACTTACCCAACACCTCTAAGGGTTTGGTTGTGAGTAACAGGGTTTAACTGTACTTGGAAATTGAGTAGGGTTTTCAAGAACTTACCCAACACCTCTAAGGGTTTGGTTGTGAGTAACAGGGTTTAACTGTACTTGGAAATTGAGTAGGGTATTCAAGAACTTACCAAACACATCTAAGGGTTTGGTTGTGAGTAACAGGGTTTAACTGTACTTGGAAATTGAGTAGGGTATTCAAGAGCTTACTGAACACCTCTAAGGGTTTGGTTGTGAGTAACAGGGTTTAACTGTACTTGGAAATTGAGTATGGTTTTCAAGAACTTACCCAACACCTCTAAGGGTTTGGTTGTGAGTAACAGGGTTTAACTGTACTTGGAAATTGAGTAGGGTATTAAAGAGCTTACCCAACACCTCTAAGGGTTTGGTTGTGAGTAACAGGGTTTAACTGTACTTGGAAATTGAGTATGGTTTTCAAGAACTTACCCAACACCTCTAAGAGTTTGGTTGTGAGTAACAGGGTTTAACTGTACTTGGAAATTGAGTATGGTATTCAAGAACTTACCCAACACCTCTAAGGGTTTGGTTGTGAGTAACAGGGTTTAACTGTACTTGGAAATTGAGTATGGTTTTCAAGAACTTACCCAACACCTCTAAGGGTTTGGTTGTGAGTAACAGGGTTTAACTGTACTTGGAAATTGAGTATGGTATTCAAGAACTTACCCAACACCTCTAAGGGTTTGGTTGTGAGTAACAGGGTTTAACTGTACTTGGAAATTGAGTATGGTTTTCAAGAACTTACCCAACACCTCTAAGGGTTTGGTTGTGAGTAACAGGGTTTAACTGTACTTGGAATTTGAGTATGGTATTCAAGAACTTACCCAACACCTCTAAGGGTTTGGTTGTGAGTAACAGGGTTTAACTGTACTTGGAAATTGAGTATGGTTTTCAAGAACTTACCCAACACCTCTAAGGGTTTGGTTGTGAGTAACAGGGTTTAACTGTACTTGGAAATTGAGTAGGGTATTCAAGAGCTTACTGAACACCTCTAAGGGTTTGGTTGTGAGTAACAGGGTTTAACTGTACTTGGAAATTGAGTATGGTTTTCAAGAACTTACCCAACACCTCTAAGGGTTTGGTTGTGAGTAACAGGGTTTAACTGTACTTGGAAATTGAGTAGGGTATTCAAGAACTTACCCAACACCTCTAAGGGTTTGGTTGTGAGTAACAGCGTTTAACTGTATTTGGAAATTGAGTAGGGTTTTCAAGAACTTACCCAACACCTCTAAGGGTTTGGTTGTGAGTAACAGGGTTTAACTGTACTTGGAAATTGAGTATGGTTTTCAAGAACTTACCCAACACCTCTAAGGGTTTGGTTGTGAGTAACAGGGTTTAACTGTACTTGGAAATTGAGTAGGGTATTCAAGAGCTTACCCAACACCTCTAAGGGTTTGGTTGTGAGTAACAGGGTTTAACTGTACTTGGAAATTGAGTATGGTTTTCAAGAACTTACCCAACACCTCTAAGGGTTTGGTTGTGAGTAACAGGGTTTAACTGTACTTGGAAATTGAGTAGGGTATTCAAGAACTTACCCAACACCTCTAAGGGTTTGGTTGTGAGTAACAGGGTTTAACTGTACTTGGAAATTGAGTAGGGTTTTCAAGAACTTACCCAACACCTCTAAGGGTTTGGTTGTGAGTAACAGGGTTTAACTGTACTTGGAAATTGAGTATGGTATTCAAGAACTTACCCAACACCTCTAAGGGTTTGGTTGTGAGTAACAGGGTTTAACTGTACTTGGAAATTGAGTATGGTTTTCAAGAACTTACCCAACACCTCTAAGGGTTTGGTTGTGAGTAACAGGGTTTAACTGTACTTGGAAATTAAGTATGGTATTCAAGAACTTACCCAACACCTCTAAGGGTTTGGTTGTGAGTAACAGGGTTTAACTGTACTTGGAAATTGAGTAGGGTATTCAAGAGCTTACTGAACACCTCTAAGGGTTTGGTTGTGAGTAACAGGGTTTAACTGTACTTGGAAATTGAGTAGGGTATTCAAGAGCTTACTGAACACCTCTAAGGGTTTGGTTGTGAGTAACAGGGTTTAACTGTACTTGGAAATTGAGTAGGGTATTCAAGAGCTTACTGAACACCTCTAAGGGTTTGGTTGTGAGTAACAGGGTTTAACTGTACTTGGAAATTGAGTATGGTTTTCAAGAACTTACCCAACACCTCTAAGGGTTTGGTTGTGAATAACGGGGTTTAACTGTACTTGGAAATTGAGTAGGGTATTCAAGAGCTTACTGAACACCTCTAAGGGTTTGGTTGTGAGTAACAACAGGGTTTAACTGTACTTGGAAATTGAGTAGGGTTTTCAAGAACTTACCCAACACCTCTAAGGGTTTGGTTGTGAGTAACAGGGTTTAACTGTACTTGGAAATTGAGTATGGTTTTCAAGAACTTACCCAACACCTCTAAGGGTTTGGTTGTGAATAACGGGGTTTAACTGTACTTGGAAATTGAGTAGGGTATTCAAGAGCTTACTGAACACCTCTAAGGGTTTGGTTGTGAGTAACAGGGTTTAACTGTACTTGGAAATTGAGTAGGGTTTTCAAGAACTTACCCAACACCTCTAAGGGTTTGGTTGTGAGTAACAGGGTTTAACTGTACTTGGAAATTGAGTAGGGTATTCAAGAGCTTACTGAACACCTCTAAGGGTTTGGTTGTGAGTAACAGGGTTTAACTGTACTTGGAAATTGAGTATGGTTTTCAAGAACTTACCCAACACCTCTAAGGGTTTGGTTGTGAATAACAGGGTTTAACTGTACTTGGAAATTGAGTATGGTTTTCAAGAACTTACCCAACACCTCTAAGGGTTTGGTTGTGAGTAACAGGGTTTAACTGTACTTGGAAATTGAGTAGGGTATTCAAGAGCTTACTGAACACCTCTAAGGGTTTGGTTGTGAGTAACAGGGTTTAACTGTACTTGGAAATTGAGTATGGTTTTCAAGAACTTACCCAACACCTCTAAGGGTTTGGTTGTGAGTAACAGGGTTTAACTGTACTTGGAAATTGAGTATGGTTTTCAAGAACTTACCCAACACCTCTAAGGGTTTGGTTGTGAGTAACAGGGTTTAACTGTACTTGGAAATTGAGTAGGGTGTTCAAGAGCTTACTGAACACCTCTAAGGGTTTGGTTGTGAGTAACAGGGTTTAACTGTACTTGGAAATTGAGTATGGTTTTCAAGAACTTACCCAACACCTCTAAGGGTTTGGTTGTGAATAACAGGGTTTAACTGTACTTGGAAATTGAGTAGGGTATCAAGAGCTTACTGAACACCTCTAAGGGTTTGGTTGTGAGTAACAGGGTTTAACTGTACTTGGAAATTGAGTATGGTTTTCAAGAACTTACCCAACACCTCTAAGGGTTTGGTTGTGAGTAACAGGGTTTAACTGTACTTGGAAATTGAGTAGGGTATTCAAGAGCTTACTGAACACCTCTAAGGGTTTGGTTGTGAGTAACAGGGTTTAACTGTACTTGGAAATTGAGTAGGGTATTCAAGAGCTTACCCAACACCTCTAAGGGTTTGGTTGTGAGTAACAGGGTTTAACTGTACTTGGAAATTGAGTATGGTTTTCAAGAACTTACCCAACACCTCTAAGGGTTTGGTTGTGAGTAACAGGGTTTAACTGTACTTGGAAATTGAGTATGGTATTCAAGAACTTACCCAACACCTCTAAGGGTTTGGTTGTGAGTAACAGGGTTTAACTGTACTTGGAAATTGAGTATGGTTTTCAAGAACTTACCCAACACCTCTAAGGGTTTGGTTGTGAGTAACAGGGTTTAACTGTACTTGGAAATTGAGTATGGTTTTCAAGAACTTACCCAACACCTCTAAGGGTTTGGTTGTGAGTAACAGGGTTTAACTGTACTTGGAAATTGAGTAGGGTATTCAAGAGCTTACTGAACACCTCTAAGGGTTTGGTTGTGAGTAACAGGGTTTAACTGTACTTGGAAATTGAGTATGGTATTCAAGAGCTTACTCAACACCTCTAAGATTTTGGTATTGATTAGCAAGGGTTTAACTGTACTTGGAAATTGATTAGGGTTTTCAAGAGCTTACTCAACACCTCTAAGGGGGTTTGGGTTGTGATTAACAGCATTTAACTGTATTTGGAAATTGAGTAGGGTATTCAAGAGCTTACTCAACACCTCTAAGATTTTAGTTGTGATTAATAGGTTTAACTGTACTTGGAAATTGAGTAGGGTATTCAAGAACTTACCAAACACATCTAAGGGTTTGGTTGTGAGTAACAGGGTTTAACTGTACTTGGAAATTGAGTATGGTATTCAAGAGCTTACTCAACACCTCTAAGGTTTTGGTATTGATTAGCAAGGGTTTAACTGTACTTGGAAATTGATTAGGGTTTTCAAGAGCTTACTCAACACCTCTAAGGGGGTTTGGGTTGTGATTAACAGCATTTAACTGTATTTGGAAATTGAGTAGGGTATTCAAGAGCTTACTCAACACCTCTAAGGGGGTTTGGGTTGTGATTAACAGCATTTAACTGTATTTGGAAATTGAGTAGGGTATTCAAGAACTTACCAAACACATCTAAGGGTTTGGTTGTGAATAACGGGGTTTAACTGTACTTGGAAATTGAGTATGGTTTTCAAGAGCTTACGCAAAACCTCTAAGATTTTGGTAGTGATTAACAGGGTTTAACTGTACTTGGAAAATGAGTAGGGTATTCAAGAGCTTACCCAAGACCTCTATGGTTTTGGTTGTGATTAACAGGGTTTAACTGTACTTGGAAATTGAGTAGGGTACACAAGAGCTTACCCAAGACCTCTATGGTTTTTGTAGTGATTAGCAGGGTTTAACTGTACTTGGAAATTGAGTAGGGTATTCAAGAGCTTACCCAAGACCTCTAAGGTTTTGGAATCTTCAATGAAACTAAGAAATAATCCAACAAAACATCAAATTTTAAATCTCATAATGTTTGAGTAATCTATTGTATGTCTTATTACATTAGCAATAATTAATTTCATAGTACTTATGTATATATTTTTTGAGACCTTTGATTATTTTGACCATCTGATTATATATACCACTTACCGCCCCCCCCCATGCAACTGTCTCTAAGCACAGTAATGTTTAACCATTGCAAAATAAAAAAACAAATTTGGTATGATAATGATTCCTGTATCCCCTTGAACAAGTTTGTTAACTAGCAACTTTAAGACAGGTTTATTTATGTCACAAATTAAAATTTTGTATACTGGCTCACCATATGTATCGACTTTGAAATTTGAATAATATTAATACAATTTTAACTGTCAAAAATATATATTGAAAAACAAATAAACTATTATCAAATTTCATAATTTTTCAGTGTAGAAGATTTTTAAAGAACACCCCCAATTCTATTCAATCATTCCATAATCCTCAATTTTTTAGGCAACTGAGTTCAAGAAATTAAAAAATTATTCTTCAAAAATAAATGTATTGTATTTAACTAGAATAGGTTAAAGTAAGTATGATACACAATAGTCTGAGCTCCACCTTTTTGAGTGATCTACATGTTTCATGGTCTAAGGAATCTGAATAAGTGATGTTCGACATAAGATTTACAAACCTATTGAAATTCAGAAAAAATCCAATACAAAATGTTAAAATGAGAGCCATTCTTAAACAGTTGTTTGTCCATACCTTTCAAGAATTTCACCATACAGCACACTACATTAGACCAAAATGTTCAGTGTCGCTCATAATGGTATTAATAACTCCACACGAACTAAAACATAATAAGTTATTGTCAAAATCATAATTTTGAACACTAACTTTACAAGAAAATTTGATTTTCATGTAGTTACGATGCCTGCCAATTAATTCCATCGATATGGTTAAAATCATTTAGACTTCGTAATATATGTAGAGCTATACGGCCTGACAGAGCTAAGTTGTAATCACGAGAAGAACAATAAGTTTAATTATTGTGGCACTGAGTAAACCTGTGAAAATATCAGTTTGCTGAGGAAGCACCAAGATGGAAATGACATCAGTTTTAAATTTTAGTAACAGAAACATTAAGTGCAAACCTGAAAGCTTTTTTTTAAAGAGAAGTGGATAAACATACACTGTAATCTCATAAACACTTTACCCCTTGTATCATATACATAAGGGTATATATGTACATGAGGGTTACAGTAATTAAACTTTCTAACATAAATTCTGTTAGTGTTTTATTTGTAGTTTGGGGATTACTTCTTTCATAATGTTATTTACCACAAAGCTCAATGGATGTTGTATTGATGATGATTTAGTTCAAACTATTTTTGGCTTGTAATAAATATGGGATGATAAAACACCATTTTTCAATGAATTAGAAGGGAAAAATGAAATTTTCAACATTTTTTTTTAAGTCTTCACTTCAATCACAAACAGTGTCTAAGATATGCTAGGTCTAAAGGATTTCTAATTAGTCCTATTGTTGAACACATTAAAAACATGAGTGACTATTTTACACAACATTTCGTTGCAGTTGGCGAAAGTACAATATCATTCAAGGGAAAAGTAAGTTTCAGGGTTTATAACCAATTAAAAAACCTATGAAATTTGGATTGAAAGGTTTTGTTATTTCAGATTCTGTACATGTATACAATTTTATTCCATACTTTAGCAAAGAAGATTTAATTCAAAATTCTACCCTTCTGAAAATTATCCAAATTATAAGACTCTTGAGCCAATCTGTGATTATGAAAGATCCATAAAAAGGGAGAAAATAGCAGACAGTCCTACAAAATAAGAGGTAGATGACGAGCCCAAGGACTTTCAGAAAAAAGACTTAGTAGTAGACATTTCTTAGAGAAAATATCAAAGTATTTTTGATGAACAGAATAACATGTTCTTTACCCGGACATCTGTTTCGAGGATTTCTACATATGAAACAAATTGATCACTAAGTTTTTAGAGACTAAACGTATTGTTTGATTATTAATGTATTTGATCTAAATTTGTCAACAATTAATTAGTAAGCTAAAAAATTCAATGATTCATTTATTTCCAGTTAATGTAAGGGAAAACTACAGTTTTATTCATTTTTGAATGTTTTATGCCTATACATTGTTTTAATTTAGTGACCTAAATATTTATTGTTTATATTGATTTCTTTTACACTTTTTAAACATTTAGTATATACGAATTTACAGAAAGAAGAAAAAAAACCTGATTAGAGAAAAGTATTAACATTTTTACTTATAAAAAGGATGGCCTAAATTTAAAAAAACTAAGTAACAATTATATTTTTTATATAACCTTATATACAACAAAATTAAAAAAATAGCTCTGGGGTTTTGTAAAATTTTGTTTGTATAACATTTAGTATTACGGGGAAATTTATAACATTTTGTCGGGCCGCTAAGGGTTAAAGTAGGCATATAATAACTTCTATCATTAAATAATATAGAAATAAATAATATAATTTAAGATTATGCAGACTTAATCGCTATCTTGGATTCAATGTCCATAAGAACAATGCTAAAGGTATGAACAGATTAACTAATAGTAATTATTGCAAAATTGTGTGGGATGTCATTTTAAAGTTTAGAGCAAATCTAATGTGGTCATCTTTTTAATTCATAACAAATTTTGGTTTATTTTGAAAAGTTACCTTTAAAAGATGCAATTAAGAAATTGTTTAAATTTGGTTGAACTTTAAATACAGTAAAACCTCATTAATTTTAATGCAATAAGTCACAGTTATCCACATTACTGAATGTCTGGGTTTAATAAAAATAACCGAAATAATATCATAAGGTACAATAAAATAGATTGTATAGTGGTAAAATAAGTTTAATAAATTTGTAAATCAGAATGATGAGAGATAGGAAGCTGTGAGAGTCACTCTACAAGGAAGAATTCTCTCTCCTCTACTATGGAATATGGTAGTAGATTTCCTATTAACACGTTAGCTGCCAAGGCCTAATACGATACTCTTGCCGTGAGTGCCACGATTACCAAATTATTTTTCCATTATTATTTTTGCATCTACCTATGTTACATAATATAAGGCAATAGTATTTACTAATTTTATTTACATTTATGCATATATAGTTCCGAGACCGATCGGACCGAAATGCAATTTTTCGGCTTTAATTTTAATCGTAGTATAACGTTTAGGTCCGATCGAACCGAGGTAATTTTCGTGTTAAAAAAAAAAATCTAAACGGGCTATTTTATTTCTTTATGTTGGCAAGCTCACTATTTTATTTGTCTAATATTTATTTTATAAATACATATATTCATTTTACAACTGTATTCTTTGTGAATTATTCATTACTAAATCAAAATGTTTTTGTAAAATTTTTAATCGGTCCGATCGTGCCGACAAGAAAGTGAAAATATCCACTGATTTTAATATGATATTGAGTAACCATGGTAACGGTTATTAAAGCATACAATATACTATGTCTAACACACGTCTTTACCCAATCCAGAGAATACCAAAATATGCCGATAGGTTGCTGCACTATCAAACTGTGAGCCACAAAACAAAACATTACGTCAGTGACTTTATCGGTCTGATCGTGCCGTAACGCTGCATGTACAGTCACCTTAGTTTCGGTCCGATCGGACCGATATGGCAGCTAATGTGTTAACCAGAGTTAATAGTTACATACACGGGTATACCAATACCCATAACATTGTTATGTTGATTAAGTAAAATTCCTAAACACCCTATTGAAGACATTCTAATGGATATAATGCCAATAGAAATTAGTACTTGATCCAAGGAGGAGAGTTTAACCGTAAAAAACTTATTATTACTTAAAGAAGAGTATCTAAATTAGAAACTATGAGATTGAGTTTAGGAAGAATAAAAACAGAGTTTTCAGAGGAAAGCTGAAGTCAAATACTGGATAATAGCTAACCTGGAACAAAAATGTGGGTAAAAGTATACAAAAAGTTATCAAAATATTTAATAATCATTAAACAATTTTTGGGGGAAAAAACTAGTTTTGGTTAAATCACAACTTCAATATGCAGTGCTAGTATGGTGGATTAGAGACTTGCAGAGGGCTATGAAAAACAGGCTAACAAGTCTCTTAAAGTTGGTCTGCATATGCATTTCAAAAGCCTTCAGAAGCACTCCTAATGTAGATATCAAAAGACTTCTCACCATCATAGCTGAGGTAAGTTTTGTTGCTTACAGAAAAATGTTCTGGAATATATAAAGAAAGACTAAAGACATATGATCTGTTCCGACTATGAGACACGATTGTATGAGTCAAACCATTTGTAATTCATAAAATGGGAAAACTATGAACAATTGCATAGTGTTTTACATGGGCAGACCACATACCGCCCAAGGAGTAGGTGGAGATATTTATAATAAATCAGCTAAGGTGGAGATAAGCACAAACTTAGGAAACTATGCAACAAAATTTCAGACAGAAGAGTGGCCTATACTGGAATGTACATGCTGTGCCTGGCAAAAAGAAATGCTAATGAGCGTCACACAGCCAGGGGGGCATAAAATCCCTAAGTTTGTATAAATATAATTCCTTGTTAGTGTGAAAATCTCATACATTTCATTTATTTATTCATGGTCTGAACAAAATACAATTTTTGTATAGCATAAATCACAACAATAACAATATGAATTAAGTTAACAATTAAAGAACAATAAAAAAAGCACTATGAGAATGATTAAAGAACAATTAATAAAAAGTTATAGTAAAAATGGTTAAAAATTAGTTCGTTATAGTTACACTGTTATATATAAACATCCAATAACAATACCAACATTAAATTTTAAAATCCTTTCATTTCTTTAATTGGTCCTATAGATAAAAACAGTTGTATAAGACAAGTCTACAATAATACAAATTTCGAAGATACAATAAATGGTTAAGCTCATCAGACCATGGTTAATTCAACTAGATAGAATTAAATTTTGGTACCTGGTCATAGAGCGTTTAAGGGGAATGAGAAGGATGATGGACTCGCAAAGAAAGGAACTCAGAACCTGTTTACGGAATAACCAAAACAACTGTCGCAAAAACTGTCTTAAAAAAGAAGGTTAAATTAGAGATCCTTAACCATTGGAGAGATCCCCCAGGAGAAGTTTATGGGTCATTGTACCAATCCAATCAAAAACTCTCTAGGTATGTAACCATCAAAGGTAAGGTAGAGTAAAGGAAAATCTTTAGCTTTACAACTAGACTAAGAGTGTAAAACTTGCTTCTAGCTTTTATATAATCAAAATCAGCCTGTAAAGAAAAAAATAGCATTTATATAAACAAAATCAGTCTGTAAAGAAATAAAGTCATACTACGTTTATCTTGAAAATACAGCAACTTTTTTTAATGTTTTTGTTCTACATAGGTTTATTTATGACATTGTATAAACTAAAATTGAAGTTACATGACCGCAGTCATGCAAGTAATTAGTACGAAACATTAGAATGGTTATGATGGAATGGCACCAGATGATGCAAAAACTGTAGAAATATAGACTCAAGGCTACTGTTAAAAATGTAACGTTAACACTACAAATTCGTAGCAAACATTACAGATTCACCTGGGTGTAATTGTTCAAAGATATAAAGCCTTTTTCATGTTTTTATTAGTTCCTACTTCCTGGATTGTTAAATTATTAATATTTGTATTATATACTAACCTTCAAACAATCACTTATTTTCAAATACATCTGACTGCAGTTTCGACATCAGTTGAATATTATATTGTTATGAGATTTTGTTTAAGTGTAATGTGATTTAATTAATGTAATGTAAAAAAATAAACTTCTTGTCTTCGACAATGGCAGTGTGATGTCGAAACTGAAGTCAGACGTATCTGAAAGTAAGTGATTGTTTGAAGGTTAGTATATAATACAAATATAAAGTCTGCTGCCGAATGAATAATTGCTACCCTCAATTATTAACCACACTTGGAATTTAGTTATCTTTAAGTTATATAATTTTCAACAAGTTTGAATAAAGTATAACAAACAAAATTTGATTTATAGTGGAAACATGTGAGAGTTTATGCAATCACAATGAAATTTCTATCCTCCTGCCAACCCTTAAAAAATCTGTCGATGTGATTTTGTTTAGATGGATGTAGAGACAATTAAATTTCAAACCAAACCAATGTCATATAAAAAATAAACTTCTCTAACAATTCTTACTTTAATATCTTCAATTAGATCTTCTAAATCTTTCACCATAAGTCCATTGAGGTACGTGTAAGGTTCATGCATCTCTACTGCGTCAACTTCTTCCTCTGCACTTATATACTTCGCTAACAGATCAATCGGTTTTGCTGAAAAGAAATTAAAAAAAAAAAAAAATTAATTGATAAAAGTTATTAAAACATACTAGAGATTAAGGTCATGGACACTGTTTAAGGTTATAAACATTCCTTATTGCTATACTTCTTTCGTCCATACAACATATCACGAGAACTGCAGGTCAAAATAATGTCTTTTAATGAAACTCAACATTTACTACTTTATAGATTGTAATTCTGGACTCATATTGTAATGTTGACAATAATAAGGCAATAATGTAGCATTTTAAAATTTGAAATTATGTCTGTATAGTTGTGATTAGTATCAATTAGGTTTTCTGCATATTTTAATTCTGTTTTTTGATGGCTGGTTTGGATAGGTTATGTGTACTTTGAAATGTGTGTGGAAAGATTGTCCTGTTTGTCCTATATGAACTTTTGGACAGACTCTCATTGCATGCAATTTGATAGATGCCATTTGCTATAAAATTTGTGTAAATTTCTGGTTTTTGATGATTTTAACATTTTGAATGAAAGTGATGGTGAAATAAGTGAAAATGAGTGTGAGGATGTAGTTGTTGATAGTTACAAGTTGGCAACATCGCATGTTGATAGTTGCAAGTTGGCAACATCTTAAGCCAATCAGCAGGACAAGAATCATGTCATGTCTCTCAAGCAATAGCATGTAATAATGTACAATGATGTTAATAGTATTATACAATAAAGTTACTTGTATCACAAACCGTTATTACTTATGTTTTATTTAACAAACAAACTCACATGAACATGGTGTCAGAAGTGAAAAGCTTCTTGTGATAGGGATTCTAGTACGTATTAAACTAAATGTGATCCAGTAACTAGGCTTGCAATATCAGTTTTGTAATGTGAAAACATGCATAAATATATATACAAGTAAACCTTCAATACTTTGACACAGGAACCTGTCCAGACACGTCACAAAGCGTGCTGTTTGAGCATTCTGCCAATTCCAGGGATTAACAAAAACGTTTGATAATGTGCTCAAATGGAAGAAATTGATTACACATACATTATCGCTTTCTACTCGTAGAAAAGTTTAATACTACACTGCATTAGGATAAACAGGGATAAACTTGATTGACAGATGTCACAATGTACATGTTTCTCATTGGTCTATAGAGTATTTTAGATGAGGGGTGGGGCTTTGTTTGTGTAAATGAACCATTCTCAGTAAGGAAATACAACCCTTTTTCCAAGAATTAAAGAGAAAAGTTTCCTATGAACAAAACTACTTTGTACATAACTCTTCACAACTGCAGCATTTTCCCCGTGTGATATTTTAAATCTTTATAGCGTCTTAAAACTGTACTACTTATATGAATTTATATAAATAAATCAATGCATGAAAATGAAAGTTAAAATGTGATTTTTCGGTAATTTCATAATATTCGGATTCACACAGGTTAATACAAAAACTTGTTTAACATTCCTTTATGTGCCGTTTCTATTTTTATAAACTGAACTTCCAAATTTTTTTGTTTGACTACATCGTTTTTTGACTACCTCAGTTAATGCAGAACTCGGCTAGTTGGAACTCAGATAACCATGGCTCTACTGTACTTTTATTTTTGTTTAATGTTACAGTATCCATTAAATTTGTGGAATTTTCTTATAAGTTATTAGTGTCCAATACACTCCCTATAGTTTGAGATTTTGATACTTCGACACCCCCTAAGTTCACAAAGTGTCGAACTATCAAAATTTTATTGTATATATATTAAAAACATATTTTTCTGTTAATAATAGTGTAATAAAACTGTACGGTGAAATGTTATAGTGGACCAAATTCAACCTAATTTGTGTAGGTTAGCTGTGTTAATAACATTTTGGAGCAATTATGGCTTTTAACTGGGGTAAACCTTGTAACATAGGCCCGATAAGTTTAGAGGGTAATTTGGCTCAAAACTGGAAACAGTGGTTACAAAGATTCGACATCTTTTGAACAGCTTCCAAGTTAGATGCAGAAATGGAGGATCAAAAGGTAGCATTATTATTACATAATTTAGGTGAGAAATGCATAAACATTTTCAAATCTTTTAATCTTAATTCAACTGACTCACCAAAGAATGAACTAGTTTTAGGCAAATTTGAAACTTACTTTATACCTAAAACTAACCTAACAGTAGTGAGACATAAGTTTCTTACAAGGAAACAGGCTACTGAAGAAACCATAGACAGCTATTTAACTGATCTTGTTAATAAAAATTTAGTATGTGAATTAGGCAGTGTGAGAGAAATTTTGGTAAGGGATGTACTTATTTGTGGTTTGAACAATAAAAACCAACATATTAAGACACATTACTTTGGGAAGATGATATAACTTGAAATAAAGCTTTAGCAATATGTAAAGCAGCCGAGCAGTCACAGCAACAGATTCAAGAAATGGAACTCAACGGAAGTTTGTTACATCAAGAAAAAAAAAAATCACCAAATCATCAACCTAACCTAACAACAGAGAAAACAGCACATGGGTACTCCAGGAGAGGTAGTATGTCACGGCATACATCTAAGGTTACACAGCTCTATTACAAAAGATTCTCATGTAATACTACTCAGAAATATCAAGGTAAAAACTTTATTAATAATTGTAAATATTGTGGCAAAGTTCATGTTAAAATAAGTGTCCAGCATTTAATAACACATGTTTTAAGTGTAACAGAAAAGATCACTTTGCGACAATGTGTAAATATAGAAAGGTTAATTAGTGATACTTGTTATTCTAGTGAAATTAATTTGAACCGATGTAATAGTGCTAACCCAGCACATATAGATACTTTCGTTTCTGAAGTTGAATATTTTAGTATTAATAATGTTTTGCTAAAAAATTAAAAAGATGTGCAATTATCTAACAATAATGAATGGGTTCAAGATTTACAAATTACAAATCAAAGAGTTTCTTTCAAATTAGATACAGGTGCACAAATCAGGCTTATTTCAATTAACATGTTAAAAAAATTAAATCTATCCAAATTGTTGATTAAAAAGGCAAAGGTCAATTTAACAACTTTCAGTGGTGAGGATATACTTGTACTTGATCAATGTGAATTAGATTGTAAATTTAAATACAAGAAATATTGTATTAATGGAATAGATAAAAATTGTTCAAATATTTTAAGATTACAAACTTGTTGTTCTCTTGGGCTAAGTCGGACAACTACAGTAGATATGGTTCTTAAAAATAATTTTACATATTATGATAATTTGTTTAAAAAATACAACTCTATTTGATGGTGGCAAATGATGGATTATTGCCAAATGAGGTACATATTAATTGTAAAGAAAATTGATGCAAGTTGGCAACATCTCAAGCCAATCAGCAGGACATGAATCATGTCATGTCTCTCGAGCAATAGCATTTAATAATGAACATTATACAATCAAGTTACTTGTATCGCAAACCATTATAATTACTTATGTTTTATTTAATAAACGAACTCACATAAACAGTAGTTTTGAATGAAAGTAGTGAAAGTGACACAACTGAATATGAAAACCAAAGATAACAAATTACGCAGCCTAGGCCTAACCTCACACATTGACAATGGAAAATGAAACAAACAATCCCAATAACTCTCAGTTTACAGGTAATTTTGGAGTAAATACAGTTTTTGCCTGGCAACTAAATGTTGTTTCTAGCAAATTAAAAGTTTTAGATTCATTTTTACCACAAACATTTTGGATTCATGTCACTAATGAAACTAATAGATATGCAGACAAGACCTCACATATAGACCAAGCTGCTGGTGATAATCAGCTTAATCCGACCTGCGTAGCTGTTAGTCTGATGAAATAAAAGTTTTATTGAAAAAATACTCCCATCAAGCAAGGCTAGGCCTTCAAAACGCTGGAAGGTATGCACAGCTTATGGGAAGAGAGCAGAAACCGTCTTTCAGTATAAAAAATGACAAGTTTCTTTGCATTTGGAAATTTGCTTTGAAGCCTACCATACCCATAACCAATTACTAAAGTAAAAATAAAATGTAAATAGTTTGTGTAAATATTGAAAATGTTAATAAATATATATGTAAAATTAAATATCTATAAATTTGCAACTGGTTATGATGAGTAGAACATTTTTTATAGGCCTACTACTTGTAGTTCATAGTGATAGCAAAAAACTCAAAATTAATTCGGTACAGGGCATGCAGTTTGTACATATTTTAATCGGTAGCCAATGGGTTAAAGCAAAATTTAAATAGGTAATTCTGAATGTCACAAACAATACAGTATCACTACATACAGAGTGATCAAGAGTTCAGTATTTTTTGTGGAAGCATATTATCAGTAGGTATTGTATGCCATAGCATGTTTAAACATGGATCTGGAAAATGCTTTCTTATAACCATTACCAGCTCATAATCAAGAAATGCTTCAACCTATTATAAACAGTATGTGTCATCCAGCATCAACTATGTGCAAGACTCTGACAATGGCAGTGATGAATATTACTGTAAGTTTTATGGTTTTCTAATGGGAAATAAAGTTGTTCTATATATTTTAATTACATACCTCTACCATCTTGAATTCGTATCCTAGATCTTAACCTCGCTTGTTCCAAATGAAACTGATCCTCTTGTCTTTCCCATTCCTGGAACTGAGCTGCCTCTTTACTTCGTTGCATCACTGCCATTTCTTCTTCTCTTTGTTGACGTTCCAACTCTCTCTCTAAACGTCTTTTCTTCACCTATTTTACGAGTCATAAATATCATATTATCTTATACATTTTAGTTTTCACCAGTAAAAGTAAAGTAATTTATTTTAAAATGATAGTGATTTTAGCATATGATATTAAGGAACAAAGTTTATGACCAGATATAACACCGCTAGCTCAATTTACTATTAAAAATTACAATCAAAAAGAAGCTCCAAAGGCTAATCATATGAAACTTTTATTTCAAGTTTGGGATATATTATTCCACTTCTAGAATATCACAAAAATGGAAATAACTATATGAATTTAGTTGAAACTGTATTACCTACTTACCAACTCCTAAAAGTCTCAGGACCGTTTACAGAGGACTATTATTAGAAGTTTTTCATTTAAACATTTTTCGAGAAGAAGTTTTAATATGTAAATAAAACCAAGAAAGCTAACTTAAACCTGTCTTAGACATAACGTTAGTCACAAATTATTTTTTTATCACTTAAATAAAATATCTGACTTTTTTCTGATCTAATTTATGTTTTATACTATTAAGTAAAATTATATAAATTTTGACAAAATTCCGAGTTGATACTATAATTGTTCAGAATTATTTTTTGTTTTTATAGATACACATTCATACATAAATATTACAGACAAATAACACATGCAAATGTTTTAGTTCTTGGTTTTTTAAGGATTTATTATGTTTCTTACTTTCTCTAATTCTCTTCGATTTTCCTCTTGTTTCTGTCTATTTCTTGTTTCTAATTCTTCTCTGCTAACACCAGTCAACCCTTCCTTATCCAACTTCTTTGACCAAACAAATGTTGATAACAGATTACCATCTCCAAAAGGATTATCTGTGTTAGTATAATGAAGATAATCATTGTCCCAACCCATTCTTTCCTTACGCTTTCGCTCTTTTGCTTCTTTTTTCAACAAACGCCGTAACCTCTTTTCTTCAGGAGTCTCTGTTGCTTTCATCACTTCCTTTTGACGTTTCTTTTCCGCTATATGCCTCTCTCTTTCTTGTTTTAACCTCTGCAAAAGCTTCACAGAAGAGGCAGATGAACTACTAGAGGAGTCGTTTGATGAAGATGATGACTCTGAAGAAGAACTCCTACTCCTAAGGTAATAAACAAAATAGAATAATGAATAAAATTTACATAATACATTGTAAAAATAAATTAAATAGTAATGAAGTAATGACTCATATACTGATAAATTACCATATGACAGATTAGTGCTATATCACAAGGGTGCAGAATAAGTCCGAATGCATGGGATAAATTTGAGGGAAAATAAGACACCTATGTGGAAATTATTGTGAAGGTAAAAAAATAGGGAAGGAGAAATTAAGACACCTCTGGGGAAATATTTTTTCCTGGAAAAAAGCCTTAATAAAACAAAATAATTGACTTGCTAGCAACAAATATATTGTTAAAAATAAAGTAATTAACTAACAATAAACGAGCAAACATTTATTTTTTAATAATGCCATGTGTAATGAGGTTCCTCTGCTACCAAATGTAATGGGCACTTGGTGTTCAAGGGTGAAATGGCTAATTGTGGGTACCCTATCTTAGGAACCACGTTTATTTAAATCAGCTCTGTAAATCTTTTGACACTTCAACAATTATAATTACACTTTTCCTGGTCCAACACTACACTGAGGAATCCACTATGATAATAATATCGCATAGTCTATATTATATGGAAGATTACGAAAGCAGTGATGAAAATTTTATAAAGTGTAAACAATTAATAATTTGAATTGTGATTACTATTCTACTTAAAGTATTTTACTATTCACTATTCTACTTTTAAGTTATTTAAGGAGTGCAAGGTTTGTCGATGAGCAAGCAATAGCCTCTCCCATACAAGTGTCACGCTCACTTTCATGATAAGTAATTTGTTAATTGTTCCTGATTAAGTAATCACTTGTTAATTGTTCCTTAAGTAATGCATCCTGTGATTGCTGATGAGGCTCTGGCGACAGAATTTCTATTGGTATAATTGGACAATTTTCCCTTCTCTTATGCAATTCCTTCTTACAACCAGAAATACTTAGCATACCTAATCATTAGCTGGTGTTTAACCTTTCTACTTTTCTATCTCTCTTCTGCTTCAGTCCCACGATGCTCTGGACACATGTTTAGATTCATTTATTCTTGACTCCAACTATCTTCACAATCTGCCTATTCCCCCAATCCTAGGTGGAACAGCATATGCCAATGGATGCACGGTCAGGGGGAGTCTGATTGTAAACATGCGAACTCTGGATACCAAGCACCCTCCAGTTTCAATTTGCCTGAAATTAATATATGCCTGAGGTAAAAGGGTCTGTTCCTCAGTGGACTTTTAATTCCTCACATCTCTTGAGAACTAGATACATGAAAAAAAAATAAACAAACAGAAATGTAGAAACACAAACCCTAAAGGCTGATCCATCACCTAAGAATTTAGAGAAAGAAAATCCTAAGGAAAAAGATGAAGGCTTACAACAAAGTCTACCAATTTCAGAGGAGACGTAACAGTAGAGGAACAAAGAGCCTCCACTTCTACAAGAAAAGCTGGCAGGAAAAGGATGAAGTGGCTAATTTCACAAGGCTACAGTGTGGCTCAAGCACGACTAGAGGCAGTACAAAAGCTACCTCTTAAACAAAATGAAAAACGAGTCTGATCTGTTGAAACTACTGCGGAATCCAGATTGGTAAAAAGGCCTAGAGAAAGCTTTGAAGGTCCAAATTCAGAGGCTGAACAAACAACAACTCCAACTTATGGCCAAGTTGACAGTAGAGTTAAGGGTAGGCTTTCTAGCTGAAGATTTCCCTGATACTCTGCTCACAGTGAGCCAAACAAAATTAGTGCAAAAGGAGGTTCTGGAAAGTATTGCAGCACAGGAAGGGGATCAAACCCAAGTTCCTAGGTGTAATATCAAAGCCACGATAGCTCATCTTCATTTGTTCAAATGAAAAAAACAGCAAATTGGCCCAAAAACATAGCCAAAAAGCTGTCCTGTGAAGCAGCCATAATCTGCACCCTCGGATCTTTCTGCTGGAAGGCTTTCTGCTGGAAGGCGGTCCTCGGTCCGGGGATGCAGATGGTGGCAGCAAGACGGACTCATGCGCCTCCCCGCGGTACAGGATGGGCAACGTTTTCGGTGTGGCCTGATGCTTTGCCGGATGGCGGCACCGAGGGCGGCTAAAGCATGAGACGTCTTACCCCCCTCCCTTCCCCCTCCTGCCTCTTCTTTTCACCACCACACCAAAATGAGGTCGTCAACCATTCTTTGACCTCTCTATAATCTGTCCTATCTCTCTTCTGTCTTCTGTCCCAAGAAGCTTGAGGCTCTTGTGGACGTTCATTTATTCTTAATTCCCACTATCCCCACAATCTGTGGACCCAATCCAAGGTGGAACAGCATATGCCGAAGGATGCGTGTCTAAGGGGGAGCTTAGACTCTAGTATGCGGACTCCGGATACCAGGCGACCTCCGGTTTCAATTTAGCCTTACCACATATGCGGGCTCTGTGTGGTGGACCTTTTAGAACCCTGCATTACTCGTGGGATCTCTATGAAGAACCCCAAAAATAATTCTATACAAACAACGGCAGGGTACCAGCCACAAACAGCTGGAAGCTCAGCCGCAAACCCAGGATCAGTAGCGGCCCCAGAGCATGCGGGACTGATCCAAAATCAAGAAAAACCAACACCTCCTGACTCCGGACGGGGGCCCGCCAATGAGCAGGGCTCGAAGTCGGGGGATATGGAGGTGGAAAAAGGCGCATGTAGGACTCTGGCAAGTCTCTCTTGTCTTCTTGTCAGGAAAAGACAATGCTGAGGGTCCTACAGGTAAACCTTCATCATAGTAAGGCGGCTTCGGCCTCCTTCTGTCAGACCTTCATTAGGTCCAACATCGACCTGGCTCTGGTCCAGGAGCCCTGGCTCCACCGAGGCCGGATTGCCGGACTAGGCGATGCAAAAGGTAGGCTTATATACTGCAATAATATTAATAATAACCGTACCTGTATACTTGTAAGGTCAGGTTTGCAATGCTTGCCCCTAATGGATTTCTGTTCTAGAGACATCACCACGGTGATGATTTACTGGCGCAATGGGAAGGAAAAGGATGGTCCAATTTTTAGCTCCGTCTACCTACCCTATGACGTCAGAACTCCTCCTCCATCTAGGGATCTGGAACTCCTGGTGGAGTCAACTACTGTCAGGCGGCAGCAGCTTCTGGTGGGATGTGATGCTAACGCTCATCATCGCCTAGGCTGGGGCAGCACTGATACTAATACAAGGGGTGAGTCATTATTTGATTTTCTCTTGTCTAATAACTTACAAATTGTTAATGTAGGAAATACACCGACCTTCTCTAATAAAATCAGGAGCGAGGTTATAGACATTACTTTTTGTACAGAAAATATTGCAAAACTGATTGGGAACTGGCATGTTTCAACAGAAGCCTCCCTCTCAGATCACAAATATATAATGTTTCATCTAGAGGCATCAACCATCCAATCTCTCTTTCGAGACCCGAGGACGACAGACTGGGGGTCCTATTCAGACCAACTGTCGACGGTACTTGGGTCCATGCAAGGAGACATTGCAACATTTCCGGATGTAGACAGGGTGGCGTCCTCGCTTCGGGATGCCATCATGGACTGCTATCAGGATAACTGTCCTCTGCGGACGAGATCAGGTAGACCTAACACAAGATGGTGGTCACAGGATCTCGGTCGCATGAGGAAACAAATAAGAAGGCTTTTCAATGCCTCTAAGCGGAGCGGTGAGTGGAGGGAGAATCATTTAGCTCTCACCACATACAGCAAAGCTATCAAAAAAGCCAAGCTTGATTCCTGGAAGGCATTCACCCAAAAAGTGAATAGTCTGAAGGAGGCAGCAAGACTGCAACAAGTTATGGCTTCTAAACCTTACAATCCTGTAGGCACCTTGCGGAAACCAACAGGAGAGTATACCAAAACAGCGGAAGAGACGCTCAAGTTACTACTTGAAACTCACTTCCCTGGTTGCACAAGTTGTGATAATATGGACGGCGGTCTAAGTCTAGCTGGGGACAGCTCTTTGCCAAGGGCATCTCGGGCAGACTGGAAGATAGCCAGAAAAATTGTCACTATTTCTAAATTAAAATGGGCAATAAACAAATTTAGCCCGTTTAAATCACCAGGCGGAGACGGAATCTATCCTGCACTATTGCAGGAAGGACCTGACGCCTTGATCCAACTGATCTGCAAGCTTTCCAGAGCCAGCGTAGCATACGGCTACATTCCGCAGGCATGGAGGGTCAGCAGAGTTACGTTTATTCCCAAGCGTGGCAAAGCAAGTTATTGTGATGCCAAAGCTTATCGACCTATCAGCCTATCCTCGTTTCTGTTGAAAACATTGGAGAGGTTGGTTGAGAGACACATTAGGGAAGGGGTGCTCTTAGGGACACCTCTTCATCGCAATCAACATGCCTACCAACCTGGTAAATCCTGTGAGTCTGCTCTACATAATCTTGTGGGCAGGATCGAGGACACACTGGAAAGGAAGGAAATAGCACTGTGCGCCTTCTTGGACATAGAAGGTGCATTTGACAATACTTTATTTGGATCAATAGTGCGCAGACTGAAAGAGCGAGAGGTGAACCCGGCTGTAACAAGATGGGTTCATTCAATGCTAACAAGCAGACGCATTCAAAGCTCCCTGCTTGGTAATTCGCTGGAGGTCGCTGCCACAAGAGGTTGCCCACAGGGAGGTGTTCTATCACCTCTATTGTGGAGCATGGTGGTGGATGATCTCCTTACGGAAATTAGCCAAACAGGAACATACATCCAAGGCTATGCAGATGACATAGCAATCTTGGTCATTGGAAAAAGTGACTACACTGTCTCGGATATCATGAATAGGAATCTGAGACAGGTGAAGTTGTGGTGCGCAAGGGAAGGCCTCAACGTCAACCCAAGCAAAACCACCATAGTTCCCTTCACTAGGAGGAGAAACTTAACAGCCCTGGATAGGATATCCATGGACAACACACGGATAAATATGTCCATGTCGGCAAAATATCTTGGAATAACCCTTGATCAAAAGCTGACATGGAACGTACATCTGGACAATTTAATACATAAGGCGAAATGGGCGCTAATGACAGCCAGACGCTTTATTGGTACTACCTGGGGACTTAAGCCTCACATAGCCCTTTGGCTATATGAAGCAGTGATTAGACCCCAAATTACATACGGAGCGGTGGTCTGGTGGAAGAAGTCATGCCAAACCACTGCAGGAAGCAAACTAACAAGCCTGCAAAGACTTGCATGCTTGTGCATAACTGGAGCTTTCAGAAGCAGCCCAACAGCTGCTCTGGAAGTTCTTCTCGGACTCCCGCCTCTTGACATTTACATAATGTCAGAGGCAAGGAAATCCGCCTATAGACTGACGTGTGTTAATGAGTGGCGGAAGGGCTTGCCTGGAGCAGGACACTCTGACATAGTTGACACCGTACTTAAAAACTCGGTGCTAGACATGGCGCCAGACGCAATGCAAACTGAGTATGTCTTCAACAGACCCTTCACGGTAACCTTAGGTAACCGGGAAGACTGGGAAGGAAACAACAAACCAGGTTCTTCCAGAGGGACTCTCGTCTGGTACACGGATGGGTCACTTATGGAAGGAAACTCAGGTTATGGAGTATACAGCTCATCACCAAGGACTAACATTAGTGTGAGTCTTGGGACGCACTGTACGGTATTTCAAGCAGAGATACTAGCTATCACTGCTTGTGCCCATTTGGGTTTGTCAAAAGGCCTTCGAGACAGACAAATCCTCATTCTTTCTGACAGTCAAGCAGCACTTAAAGCGCTAGACTCAGTATTAATCACTTCGAAATTGGTGAAGGACTGCCTCTCAACACTAATGAAACTCTCCACAAGGAACATGGTGGAATTAAGATGGGTGCCAGGTCATCGTGGCATCCAAGGTAATGAGATGGCAGATACCCTTGCTAAGAAAGGAGCATCCACACCCTTCATGGGGCCAGAACCAATGTGCTGTATCAGCCGCAACATGGCTAAAAGCGCAGTTAATAACTGGGCCAAGGAAGAGCTACGCCAGAGATGGCATAGGACTCCAGGGCTCACACAGAGTAAACAGCTAATCAACGGACCTAGTAACAACCTTACGAAGTCATTGATCAAGTTAGACAGGCTACAGCTTAAAAGAGCAGTAGGACTTATCACTGGACATGGCCAGTTCAGGAAACATCTTGCAACAGTGGGAGTCTTTGAAGGCGACCAAAGCTGTCGGCTCTGCCTGCAGGCCGTGGAATCAGCAAGACACATCATATTTGATTGTGGGATGCTGGAGCGCAGAAGGAGGGAGCTCTTTGGTATCCTGCAACCAGGAGAGGAAGAGGACACGTACTTGGTAGAGAAAATCCTGAAGCTCGTTCGAGGAACAGGGTTCTAATCCATCAGGAACGGCACATAGGGGGCACAATAAGCCGATGGTTGACGTGCAGGGAGACCTTCTCGAAGAGGGTCTCCACCCCATCTCTAATCTAATCTAATCTAATCTAGCCAAAAAGCTAAAATCATGGGAAAACGCTGCTCTCAAGGTGGTGTTGAAGGGAAAGATGGCTTGTGCAAAGGTTATGACGACTTATTTTCCCCATAGTGAAGACGATTTTAATGAGACCATTCTTCAATATCCGAAGGCACAAAATGAAGGCCTAAGTGTTGATCAATGGAAAGTTTTTCGCAGAGAGCAACAAAGCTCACTTATGACACTTCTGGTCCTCTCCATGGATGTAATGATGGGCACAAAACTAAAAAGAGATACCCCTAAACTTAGTTACAAGTTTGGAGAAATTCAACTTTGGCTAAAAGGGAAAGATGATCTTCCTCCTAAGCTAACAAAGACTATGCCGAGGCTTTGGCAGCTGGTAGTTCTGCTTCTGGTTAGCTAGCCGAAGGCTCATCAGAGCCTGTGGTTTATGCCAGGTGGAGATGGGGGTTTTCCAGCCCTATTGCAGCAGGGCTAGTGCCACTACTGGTATAGGGGCTAGTTTTCCTTTTCATATATTAAAAAAGGATGGAGGGAGATAATGTGATTTTTATACAAAAGGCTGGCAGGAATGACACTGCGGAACCTATGTTATACAGACTAATAAGCCTGACATCCTTCTTTCTTAAAACAATTGAAAAAATACTAGACAAGCACATACCGAGTGAAACCCTTGAAAAGGCTCTACTCCATGATGCTCAGTATGCCTATCAAATGGGCAAACCGACCTCTAATGCACTACAACATCTGTTTGACTAATGCATTACAACATATGGTTGCAGAAGTTGGCAAGTCAATAGAGGATAAGGACATACTTTTATGTGCTTTTTTGGATATTGGAGGAGCTTTTGATAATACCTTCTACAACTCTATTGAAATAGTGTCTAGGGATAAGAAAATTGAACCCCAGATAATTAGATGGATCAGATCTATGTTAATGAGTCAAAGGATGACAACCTTCTTGGGTGGGGAGTCCAAAACAGTGTCGGCAGTCATGGACTGCCCGCAGGGAGGAGCCCTGGTGATGGATGAACTACTTGGGTTGCTGAAGTTTAACAGCTTTAAAATAAGAGCATATGCTGACGATCTGAAAATTATGATTAAATTAAAGCCTCTAATGATAGATGGTGTAGAAAACACTCCTTCAAAGGAAAAAAATATCTGGGTGTAGTTCTGTATCAAAAACTCACCTGGAATAAACACATTGATAAAACCATTAAAAGAGTGAGTATGGCTATATGTGGGCATGCAGACGCCTATATGGTAAAACTTGGGGACTTAAGCCATAGATGGCCTACTGGTCATATTTGGCTATAATTAGACCTATGGTCACCTATGATTCGGAAATATGGTGGCCAAAGACGGAACAAAAATCTATGACAAAAGAGTTTCAAAAGCTTCAAGTTGACTAGGAATCACAAGTGCTATGGGTACCTGCCCAACCACTGCCATGGAAGCGGCTGTGGATCTGCAGCTAACAGTGAAAAGGTGTGCATACAGTGCTGTTCTCAGGCAGTGGGGGACTAACATTACAATGCTAAAAATATTGGCTGGTAAACTGGGTGACCTGCAAGACCAGGATACCACTCAGTTAGCCACAACAGTATCAGTCTTAATGATTAAGACAATAAATTTTGAAAAGAATTTCATAACTTTTTTTCCAGAACGGCAAGTTTGGAAGAAAGGTGGACTAAAACTAAAGTAGGGATTTTTCCAATGGTACACTGATGGATCCACGATCAATCTAACCCAACAGAACTGATATTGAAATATATGCTTGCCACAAGAAAGATGTTTTAAAAAAAAAATCTATTATGTTTTAAAGCTTGATTCCAATTGGTTATGTTCTTTCATTTTATTTATTGTGGAAATTAATTATAAAAATCGCAATAAAGGAGCAGTGTATCTCAGTTGGTTTAAACATGCACTTATCTCGCCAAAATTCGGGGTAGCAATCTATGCATTTATCTCGCCATAGTTTGGACTAGCAAACTATCACAAGTTACACAAATTTGAGCACAGATGATCATGTTGCATTTTCCCTTCAGTTGGCTCTTCCTTCATTAGTGTAATAGGCATAAAGTAAAGATGTTAAACATAAAGTAAGAAGAAAAAACTTTTTGTATGCAATAAAAGTGTTATCATGATGTGATTATCTATGTTTAAAACAAAAAATCGTTTTAATCCATCAGTGGCTTCCAATTGACCAATTTAATGTTGTTGTTGTTTTTTAAATTTAAAGTTCTAGCCTATCACAATGTAAAACATTTTGGTAAGTGTTTTAAACTTGTTTCTATTTGAGGTTTTAACTTGAGATACGAGGTGTGTGAAAAAGTAATGAGACTGGCAACACTGCGGGCGATCTGGCAACATTGTGTCTACCGGCCTGTGCTAGACCGGTTTGTTTATTCCTTCCACTTTCTCAGTCCGAGTATCAACTCCGTACAGCTAACACATTATTTTTAATTAATGTAAGCGGCAAAGCGAAGAGTGGCACACTCCGTCATTTTGAAACTCTGAAGAACATTCAAAAAGTTAAAAGCCATACCAGTTGAAAACTTCCAGCGCTGCTACCAAGAGTGGGAACAACGACTCTGCCAGTGTATAGCTGCCCAAGGAAACTACTTTGAAGGGGATAACATTGTTGTTTGAAAAAAAAAAAGTTTTGGTAAATGAAAAATCAGTCTCAATACTTTTCTTACACACCTCGTATACTATTCATCAATCTGATTCAATTTCCTGTATAATTTCATATTGTTCTGTTTTTCTCTGTAATGTGACAAAATATTTAAACAAAAATTAAATGTAATTTATATCTGAAATTATCTTCAACACTAAATAACTATAGATCTATCAAAAAAGCTGTACAAAACAAATAATATACATTCACAAACACAGCGTCTAGTAAGCCAGTATAACCACAAACATCCATTCAATATTTTATATATCAGTTGTAATATTCTTGATTCAGAATAAGGAACAGCTGGAATTGAACCATAGACAAGCAGTCGAAACCCCAGAATATACATATACCCATTAACCCATTCACTTAAAGTTTTTTTTGTACCTGACCGGGCTAAAAAAACGATTTTTTTCTGGGTGTTTTCACACAATTCACTATATTTTTATTTCTACACAGAATTTTGTACTTTTATATAAAATGTTGTTATTTTTCTAATAAGAATTGAATGTAGGTTTGAAAAAAATACATTATATTGGTTAAAACTAAAATTTATTATTAAATAACACTATCTGAAAAAATAAAATAATATTGGAAAAAAAAAAATTTTAATTAATTTTTTACATTTCTGGCTAAAAAAGGTGAAAATATCTTTCAGTTCTGCCCTAAAATACTAAATAAAATATGATGAATTCAATAAACTATCAAGCAAAGTTCAATTTTGTGTGGTACGTCTTGAAACAATCTGGTAGATGAAGCGCAACGAGACACTTTTCACACTCCCATCGACTGTCACTGCGCTTACCTTGTGCACTGCATACTTTACATCTTCTTGATGGGTTCTGTTTTACCACATTTGGTGGGATTTGCCTTGGGAAATGACCCCAAGCAGCTGCTTGAAGTCTTAGCAGGGTTTCAGAGGCTGATGGTCATCCTCTCCGATTGTAGGCTGGGAGTTGCCTGGTCTGGAACATTTGATCGGTAAAGTTATCCTTGAACTCTGCAAATCCCATCTTCTTCTGGGTGATTTTTCTAAATATAACTTATGAGTTAAAGAGAGCAATGTCCATAATGTAAAAAAAAACTTTTTATATCCTTTGGCATATCTCCTCATAGTTGGAAAAGAAGCAAGCTGTTGGTCTTCTCGGTCGATCTCGCCCATTGAGTTGTTGTAATAGAGGACAGGTTCTGGCTTTTTTATTAATTCTCCACTGACTCTGTCTCTTTTTCCAGTTGTTTTCTTGTTACCTTTATCATGAAAAGTAGACAAGATACAAACTTCTTTTTTGTCCTGCCATCTAAGAGCCATCATGTCATGGCTAAATGTCACTTCATAATCACCGACATCAAGTTTTCCACTTTTAAAACTTTCAGGCATATTTTGTCCTCCACGGGTTTACGGTTCCAATCACATTGAAACCAATCGGTTTCAACCTATAGTAGAGGAGAGGTGAGGAGTACCAGTTATCAACTGTCAGAGTATGACCACTTCCAGAACATTCCTTGACCATTTCAATCACTATAGCCTCACTCACCAAAAGTTTATTCTGCTCAGCAGTGTCTCCACTCTCTTCTTCCACTGTGTCACCTTGTTTGACTTCAGCCCCAGTGTATATTTTAAATTTAGAGCAGTATCCACTGTTTGACTCACAGAGTTTATAAAATTTGATGCCGAACCTTGCTCGTTTTTGGGGTTGAATTGAACATAGCCCAACCTTCCTCGAAACTTCATCAAGCTTTCATCAACTGCAATATTTTCATCAGCCAAATACAACAGAGAAAACTTTCGGTTCATATAGTCAATGATATATCTCAATTTCCATAGTTTGTCATTCTGGGGCTTATTATTATTATCTGTAATGTGAAACACTTTCGATAAGAGTAAAAACCTGCGAAAAGGCATCACTTTGCGAAAAAATGGAGTCTCAGTAGTGGCTTTAATGGCCCAGTACAATTGAATGGCCCTTTTATTCACAAGTGACATCAAGACACAAATACTGTAATAACTTGCCATTTCATCAGGAGTGGTTTCAAACCATTTAGAGAGTAAGTTTTTATTTTCACCACTTGCATTATTTTCTTCAATCATATTTTTGGCATATTTATTAGTTTCTGTAGCAACATGTTGCCAAAAATCATCCTCGACAAACGCGTTGAAAACTTCAACTTCAGTGGGAGATGGTCCTAAATTTCTAGCTAAGCTTGCCCTGACACCAGGACAGCCTGTAAAAGGTATTTTACAAATATTATTTTCTTCTATGGTACTGGTCCATTTCCAACCTTGTTTCTTCTTTTTTTGAGGAGCTGTTTTTTGTTGACCCCTAGACCTTTTAGTAGGCTTATTTAGCACTGAACTAGGTTTTTTTACATTAGGCCTACCTCTTTGATTTCCCCTTGCTCTATCCCTAGTTGTACCTCTACTATGCTTAGGTTCCTGAAAAGTAACATTTTCAGGACTGGGTGTAGGAGAGAGTGCAGGGGCAACTAGTATTATATGTTTCACTTACATGTTCATTGTTTACTTCCAACTCATTGTCACTCTCAAGCCATTCTTCAAACAAGTAACAATTACTGTCCGTGTCACTATCACATTCACCTATAAGTTTTGCAATGTTACTTTCATCCAATTCGTTTCCACAGTCATCAATAAATAAAATATTACTCATTTTTTATTAGAAAACTAACACAATCCTAACCTAATCCTAACTAAACTTACCTAATCCAGCAAACTTTATCACTAACTAAACCTAACACAATACAACACAACTAAATCCTAACTAAACCTAATAATAACTAACAACAATAATAAACAATTATTTATTATAATTTAAAATTATTTATTATTTGCAATTGAAAATAGCGATCAAAACACTGGTTTAAGATGAAGATATCAGCTGTCAACACATATTGGATTTGGCAGCTGGTAAATTGACATTTTCGATCAATCGTTTTTTGCCGATTGGGAAGATAAAAAATATAACCAAAAGGAAGCCTGAAGCTTGCAGAACAAGAAACATATGCGATCTTTTGTATTTTTTAGGAACTAATTCAGCTAATACAGATTATATTGGTGGACGGCGATTCGCCGTCATTTCACACAATGGATATCGGGAGCACGACGGCGAATCGCCGTCGTTATAAGCGAATGGGTTAATAAAGAATTAAAACAAGAGTGTTGAGCTATACTTGGGCTTAGGCTTCAAAGTGTTAAGGGCTGCAGTTTCTCACTATATGTTTTAAAAGGGGGTTTTCAGAATTTTTGAAAGCTATAAACATTTTCCTTTTAACCCTTTTAGGACCATCTGACGATATTTCGTCAATTTTAAAATATGCGCAAAAGACCATCTGACGAAATATCGTCAAATTATTTCAATGCGTAAAAGACCATTTGACAATATTTCGTCATTTGCGAAAAAATTAATTTCAACGTAATTAAATAGGTAAAAGTAATAAAATTGTTATTTTTGAAGACTAAATAATGTCATTTATAATAAATGTAATAATCATTATTAACTCATAATATGAATAAATATTTTAAAATAGACAAACAAACTGTGTTTATTTTCTGCGCATATCTGTGCGATCAGCTGTATAGGTTAGGTTAGGTTTTAATTTTTTCTATATTTTTGTTGTTTCTGTACTTATCTTTATGAAATTTTCAGGATTAATATAGAACATAATAAAAATGATAAAAATCAAGTTTCCCACAGTAAAATTTTTGTTTGTTTTTAAAATAGGAAAATTTGAATTTAAAATTTAAATATGAAATTAAAAATGTTTTCCCAATTTTGGCGTTTTAAAATAAAAATATATATTATTTCAGCTAAAATGTTCATTTATTAAAAAGTCCATTTATTTATCTTCAATTCAAAAAATTTTTTTTTAATTCCATTTATAAATAAATATTTTGTGACTTTTTAAAAAAAACTTGCCAAATAAGTCTATTCTTATAGTGTGCAGTTTTTAAAACCTGTTGCCGAAATTCAGATTACACTTTTTACACACCCCCTGAAAAATGGTTGGTCCTAAAAGGGTTAAATAGAAAGCTATAGAAAATAATTTATTTTTCCTTTACCCCAAAGTATAGAAATCATTAAAATGAGGAGTTTAAAATGATTGTAAGTTCAACCATTGTTTGACAATTTTGAAACAAATATTATGCTCAGAAAAAGGACTGGTTCTTTTAGGAAATTGGACTATACATTATAAATATACAACATACCTTCTTTTATAATTACTTTTTGAACTTGTTCTATGCCTTGAAGAAGAGGTGCTTTTCCTTCTTTTTTTACTTTTTTTTGGTAATGATTGGCTTCTGTCATGACTTCTGTTGCTATCTTCATCGCTTGATTCTGAATTTAAATGCCTTTGATGGTGGCGTGAAGTAGATTCTCCAGATTTCCTATATTTGTTATCATATTTACGCCGACTTGTACTCCTAGAATTTTAAAATGAACATGATATTACAGGCCTACAGATATATGTTTAACAGTTGTTTTTAACCAAACAAAGCAAAAATTATGAGCTGTTTTAAGTTTTTCCTACAATTAAAAAAAAAATTTATAATATTCTCTTAATAACATTAAGCTTCTCTTCCATTGTTACCACGATTTTTCTCCTTTTTCCATTCATAAAATCTTCATAATACAGTATACAAAACAATAATACAATACATAAAACTATCCCATAAAAATTTAAATTCACTCAATACACAAAATATAAATTCAATGACAAAGCAATAGTTAAACGATAACTGATATAGGTAAAAAAGCGCATGAAATACAGAGTGTATGTATGCGCTCCCTATGGACAACAAAACATTTATAGGTCGTAGAAAATTTACAGTTAAATTGAACCTCAATGTTAACGCCTGCTGTTTTGCTTTGATACTACGCACCTATATAATTGTATTATGATTTTACAGCGGAAAAGTTTCAAGCACCATTACGAGTTTGTCAATATGTTTTAGCCCTTATCGTTTTAATTGTTTATAGGATTTTTATTTTACTGAACCGGATAACTCAGTGTGCCGGATAAAACAAGGCCAGATTTTACTTTACTGAATTTAAAAACAATCAATCATCATAAAAAATTACTGATATAGCTAAATATATACAGGGTCCATCAGAAATATCCCCAGATTTTGAAAAATATTTAAAAACAGACATCATAGAAGTTACAAAAATATATATTTTATAATCTAAAATAACAATGAATACCATTTATATAAACTTTGTTTTGAAAATCATATAGTCCTAAAACATTTTGTTTCAACCCAATCTTACTATGTTCAAAGGATTCATGTTATTACCAACAGTTTTTAATTGTGTCTTAACATCCTTACTTTGTGTCTAATAACTAATGGGGAGTGGAGATATATATGCATGTTAAAATGAATACCAACAACGTATAATAACAATCGCCTCAATAATTAAAGAATTCTGTACTTAGGAAGAAAGTAGAATGTTGTTTGTTTCTATTTCTGAAAATGGGTTCTTTTTATAAACATTTTCTTCAACTAGTACTACATAACCTAATTTCACTTTTTAATGGGATTTTATGGGCATATTGAATATGTCTACATAGCCAAAAGTCTCATGTGCACTAGATATCATTGAAAGTGGTTTAAAGTGGATTAAAGTAAACTTATACAACATCACCCCCCCCACCTCTAATCCTTACAGTTTAATTTAAAAGTTTAATAATAAAGATACAGGTTGATTTGTACAATACACAGATTCAAGCTGTTCAAGCAACATTTTTATAGGTATTGGCTTAATTGAAAAAAATCACTTCCACATAAACTACTTCATAAAATAACCAAAAAATTTAACCAAAAATCAAACAACTATGATATACACAATTTTTACTTCACCATCAAGGACCAGAGATCCAATGTCATGCAACATAGTGAAATTAACCTGCTTTTCACTACTGGTACCCATATCATAAATTCACAAACAGAGAAGACAAAGTATAAGAAAAGATCTTTCTAAGCCCTTAAATGCTCTATTAGCATTAGGGTGAGAGGGACAACAAGAGTTGGTCAAGAAAGACCTGATAAGAAAGATCAGAGGGATCTAATCTAATCTAAGATTAAATGAAGAAAGATGTAGATTCAGATTGAGATTGCAACATGCCATACATGTACTCATTATAAAAGAGCCCTTCATAGCACGGATATATTATTCTGAATAGTGGTTGGAACATTATTAACAGGTAAACAATTTCCACTATAAATTAAACCTATACTCCATAATTTTCCCTATAAAATTCAGCCTATAAATTCACATTTCCAATCTGCCAATACTGATTAGAGGCAGTAGCTTTGGTTGTGTATTGTACCTGTCCATGCAATTTAGTTACGAATTTCTGAAAATCGTTTACTACATACCTTATGTTGAAATAATGAGATCCTGATGACTTTTCAAGTGCAAAAAAACATTAGTTAAGTAGAAAACAAGAAATATAAAAGTACGAAATCCAGGTTTGGTTAAGATAGTACGTATGCCTACCTCCGTCAAGCTAGTGAATGTCTGATTGCCTGATGTTTATGTTATAGGCGTACATCCACCAAAATATTAAGGTAAGAAACATTATTACAAAATATATTTTACATGGTAAGGACCAATTGTTTTATTAGGTCTGACTAGTCATATATATATTATATGACTATAGCCTATAGCCTATTCATTTTTGATACTTTTTAGATTGTGATTTTTCAGTGAAAAGAAGTGATCTGCGCAAGTAAAACATTATTTATTTGTACGAAGGAAGGTATGTAGTAGATATTAAAAAAAACTCTGAAAATTACAATTTTTACAAAAATTACAAGTTACCTTACAGTAAACATTTACCATAATATATACACACACACATATATATATATATATATATATATATATATAGTCTGTAATTGTTTAGAAAGAAAGTTACTGCTTTTTTGCAATTTTTTTTTTTAACATCTACATACCTTATTTCTTAATGGAAAAAAAACAACATAATTTCAACTTTTCTAGGTTAAGGTCCAATAAGTGAGTTAGGCATTAAAATATGTATGTACACAGATTTTTACCTTACCTATATATATAGCCACCTTACTTAACCTATGTGTAAATTTGTTAAAAAAAAGAAATTGTGCATTATTTCCCAAGCGGTCACCCATCCAAGTACCAAGTACTAACCACACTCGATGTTGCTTGAATTCGGTGACATATAAATGCATTGAATTCTGTTGTTTTGAAATTGCGATTTGGGGGGGGGGGGGAAATTATCTCCGCACTGAAAACTTATTTTATTATTAACAAATAAGGTATGTAGAACATGTTTTAAAAAAATACAAAAAACAGTGACTTTCTTTGTAAACAAAATTACCATATAGGCTATAGTCACCTAGCCAGACCTCATAAAACAAGGGATCATACATTCAGTGCTGGATGAATGTAGTCATAAAAATTAACATTGACATTCCTAACCTATGTATCTGGATTCCGTACTTTTATAAATCTCATTTCCTACTAAACTAATGCATTTTGTGGCGAAAAAAAATCGGAGACCTAGGTACAACTGATATTTACCCTTTTTTAGGTTAGGAACATAATTTTTGTTTATTTATAATTAATTACTTAAAAGACCAACATATACAGTTGCGTAATTATTGAAATTTCTATGAATTGATCAAGTTATAAACGAAACTGTCCTTTAAAACACTTGTTACCTAAGCTCTTTGTTGAAACTTTTGTTCTTCACATACTACAGGTAGGGCTTAAAATATAAAATAGGCTATACATAAAAACATAATCAGTATAACATTTTAAAGTTTGTTTGTGACAATCTGTCAAAACATAATACATACAGTACCTTAAGTGATCCATTTTAAAGGAGTAACTTTTAAAATAAATCGTCCTTATCTGAACAATTGTTTTATTTTTTCAAAAATAAAAGAAAGTAAACGTTAACACACAACCTGTATCAATCCTACACCTATCGCTTAGCCTGTTAGCCACTAGCCAGACTTGAGCCTAGAGAGTAGAAACTAGAAATGACTGTTATTTAACCGTTTAAATGTAACAGGAAAAATTATATGAATACTAGGTTGGAGATGTTACTGCAGAGAAGGTTACTATTGAGTATTGGTATTGACACCCTATCACCAATGAATACATATACTATTTATATAGTATATGTATTCATTGCTATCACAGACATTAACAATATTGTTTATTTTTATGGTCTGTGCCGTCTGTGATCGTATTAATTTTGTAATGCTGAGCAACAACAGTTATAATAACTCTAGTAACTCCATTGGATTATTTGAAGCAAACGTAACTACTAGATATACTATAGTGCGTCGTAATGATATTACCATGGTTACTACTACTAGCTCTGAAAATCTCATTTGATTTACATTCCTTATGGACTCCCGTACTGAAAGGTGAATTTGGAATCGAAAGTTTTCATGTGGGTGATTGTAATACTTTGAATTTCCTTATTAGAAATTCTCTTACGATACATATTTCTACGGTAACATATGGGAGTTCTCATGTATAATGAAAGGTCAACAGGAACCACGAGTTTTCATGAGAGTGATTGCAATACAGTTAGTAGCTAGAAATTCCTTATTAGAAATTATTCTTATCATGTGGTAAAATCTGACAATACATATGGCATTGATGCGATGGTACATTTGAGCGGGAGATTTGTCCATTTTTTACCTTATTTAGATTTTAGATTGTTAGTAGACAAGTAGACATAGATGTTAGTTACTGTAACCTGGTGAACTGTAAAATTAATAGCTCTAGATAAGATTATGAATCTGATTTCAAAGCAGTTGACATGAGCAACTCTTCTGAATGCCTTTTTAGAAAAGTATGTTTTCAATTTATTTTAATTGGTAATAGTTTTGATTTGTTTTTTGAGGTTACAATTAAGTATAATGTTGGCCCTAGCTGGCCAACAGACTGAACTGTCCCATTGTTTATATAAATACTTACTTAGCAGAGTTGTCAAATTCAATCTCTTAGGCCTTAAACATGAATTATATAAAAATGTTCAAATTTTTGTTTATTTTAGATATCCAGACATTTTTGAAGTAGGTACCAAAATACATTAGTTCAATAAGAAATATAAAAGTATGAAATACAGGTCAGGTTATGATGCATATGTTAATATTTATGACTATGTTAGTCAAGTTAGTGAATGTATGATCTTTTGTTTTATTATGTCTGTCTAGATGACTATATGTATATACATCGCAGCCACATTATAGTGTAATATTATATTTTTTAAATATGTCAAAAAAGCATTACCTAACTTTCTTTGTAAACAATTACCATGTCACAGTATCTGTGGAAAACTTAAATTTTTATTGAGTATCATCAAGATTTCATTAGCCAATTAGATGTTTATTGTAGTTGTCGGAATAAACCTTTGAAATGAGATTCCCCAATAAAACAATGGCTAGATTTAGATTTTTTGGTTTCACCTTCACTGCAGACATGTTGGGTTTTGCATTTGAGTGAACAAATCCAAATTGATAAGTGAATATAGAATTTGACCTAACCTGTTGCAGTGTTACTGGTAGTCCTACCTCAAAAATCTAGCATCGCCTTCACTTTAAGAGGTTACTGCTACGTTATAGGATAGGTTTAAGTTAGCTATATATGTTAACAGTCTTATGTTGTAGTGAAACCTCTACCACTAACAACAAAATAGTAAACTATAGACGGGTTGATTATTCTTTTTAAAACAGGTGATTGAAGAAGAAATATTAGTGATAACTTTAAATATGATTATATTATACATAGGCTAGATGATTTATACGTAAGTAATTTATAAACAACCTTGAAATGACATTTTCTTTTTATATTGTCTAAATGGAGTGGAAAGAGTTCTTTTTTAATCCTGTATTTTTAGCTATAGGTATTCAAACTTTAAAGCCTAGTCCTACTCTATATTAGTTAGAAAAATTAATACGATTGTTGGTTTCCAATTTAGGTAAATAGTATATGAGGTTTAGAGTTAATTGGTAGTGCCATGAGTTTTGATCACATACATGATTACCATTTAGTTAGCACAGCATAGATACTATTGCGATTTAGTTTTCTTTCTCCTGAAAACTTCATCTTGATCTAACAATGGATCTTGTATTATTGGGATGACAATGGAATAGATTGACCCACTAAACTATTCTACATAGTTGAAGGGAATCTTTCAAAAACCCTTTAGTGTGGGAGTTTTTGACCCAGTAGTTAATAGTTGTTTATCAATATAAAATAGCCTCATTCGTATACTCTTTTTTTAATTGTAGGATGTGATAAAGGAAATAGTAAAATTGCACTTTCAAGGAGAGAGAACAAAAATATCAGATGGTGCAATTCAGTTGGTTGTTGAAATAGTTTCTAAAGGTGCAGTGGAAGCTCTACTGAGATCAGGAAAGCAAGCAAAAATTGAAGGTTCTACCTGTATTCAATTACAACATGTTGAAAAGGTTTTAGCACAATTGGTAAGTAATATAGTCTCGTTTTTATGCAAATAGTCTAATTCATTTAAATTTATACATCTTCTAAATATATTTATATTTCTGTTTACAGCTTTTAGATTTATGAGAATGTCAATCGTTACTGAACTCTTCTAGATTTTTGCTGTTTGGTCTTAAAATAATGAACTCTTTTTTACTAAAGGAGAGAGGTAAAACAGAAGTGGCCACCAAATTGTTTCAGTTAATCTTGATAACTGTAAAAAATGTATTCTTAAATAACTATAAATTATGTTTATAAAAAGTTCCTAATTTTCTTCAGTTCACATTTCGTATTAGGGCCTATTTGTACAAAATTAGTCTTTACACTTTGTTGTTATATGCTTCCTTTTTATCCATTATCATCTTTTAATTGTATAAAACTTGGCACACAGCTGATATTATTTGAATGATATTTTTATAGATCTGTAATGACCTTGACATTATTAATAACAGAAAATAGGCTAGTTTTGTATCTACAGACAAAATGAAACTTCTGAATAAATATTTAGACAAATTTTTATATAAAAAAAAAAAAAATTAATCAATAGTAAAATCTGGACCAAAGTTTGACTTAAATATGGGTTATACTAAATAGAATATCACTGATTTATTAAAAATTGTAATGCAGAGTTTCAAGCTGTAAATAAAAAAGCTTCAGCTAAACATCATAAGGTGAAGCATACAAAAAAAAAATATAATGTGTTTTGAAATTGACCAACACCTAAACCACTTAAGTGTTCTTGAGTCATAAAACTTCAGTTTTTGGTCAATTTATTATAGCAAATGATCTTTTAGCTTGGATATTTTAACAGGAATAGATAAGTAGATACAGCAAGTAGTACATAAATCAGGATAGCTAGAAGCCAAAGAACTATGTTCAATCAACAGTAGATTAGCAAGCTGTTTCACATCAGTCATGTTTTTAATCTTAGATCAGAAGGATCTAACTCAGTGGTTCCCAACCTTTTATGGGGCAAGCCCCTTTGTGGAAGATGACTCACACCTGTCGCCCCCTTCTCTTAGTACTGTATACCTAATTTAATTTTAAGTAACGTGTCGTTATACAAATAATAGATTATGTTATTCTGTTAAATGATTTATTACTATTTACAACAAATAATTAACCAATGCAGATGTGTCCAGAATTCTTCATCTCACTATACTTCATCTCATGAGTTGGAGTTCAAACATAAACTTTGGGTATCTTGTAAGCCTGTTGAAGATAACAAGTTTCAGAGAGTTATTTTATATTACATAAAAAAGTATAAGCATTTGGGTTTGTGTGTGTGTAATTTTTAAGGCTGATTTTGCGATAAAAATAGGAAAAAAAGTTCTCTCAAAAACTGCTTTAACGATTTTGATGAAATTTTAGTATGTTATTCTCTTTTTGATTCTGAAGAAAATGACACCCCCTACATCTCTGTAAAAATTACAGTTCAAAGTAATTAGTTATTATTTCCTTTTAGCTACTCCGGGTGCTTACCCGTGTAAAACAACCGTAGAGCGACTACTTTTATAAAAAACATTTTCGTAGTTGTTTTGATATAAATACCTGAAACTGTAGAATGAGAGTAAAAAATATTCCATTAAATAGTTAAAAGAAATATTTTTTTATTTATGTTGCGTCATTCATTAAGTACCCTGAACCAATTTAACAAAATATTTATAGTTTTAAATTAATTAATTTACCTTTTCAATGGCTCCCTTGCGCTTGGAGGACTGCAGTCAAAGCCTGAATATCCGGCTGTATATTCGTCAAGTGAAGGCGCAAGTCTCCTTTGGTGCAAACATCCAATTTATTCTTTTGATTGGTGAGGAGCTGGACAACAGAACTGAATCCTTTTTCAACTAAATATGTTGATGGGAATGAGATGAGAAGGGATTCAGCCTTTTCCCCACAGTTGTGGATAAGTGTCCATAAGTTTTACCCAGGCTAACTCGTAACCGTACTGCTTGAAAACCATCTTTGTCTCACAGTCATATTTAATGTCCAAAAACTCTGTCTGCAAAAGATTTTCAAGAGCGTCCACTGCTTCAAACGAAAATGGATCTAAAATCCAATCCGGAATTTGAAGATTAATCATGTCTTCGAATCTTGATTTCATGTTGCATTGAAACTTATCAAGGTGGTCCGTGAAAGTAAAGATTTGTTCATCTTGAAGATGAAGAGATTCCTTCTTTTTTTAGGGAAGGAAACTGACTCAGTTTGTTACGACCAATGTTAACTTTCTAAATTTCAAACTTGGCAATGAATGACCTTATAATGCCTTTGGATTTAATAAGATTCAAATTATTTCCTTGAAGCTTAACATTAACTTCATTGAGTTTTTCGAAAATGTCGGTAAGGTATGCAATTTTAAATTTGCGATGTCTTAAAGTTTGACTTAATCCAGGATCACATGAGTCGAGAAACTCTGTTACTGTTTCAAACAATTCGAAGAAACGGCGCAAACAGTTTCCTTTGGAAAGCCATCTCACGGCCGTATGAAGAAGCAATCAATCAAACACCTCGTCATTTTCATGGCAAAGTTGTCGGAACAGACGGTCATTTAGGGAATTAGCCTTTATCTTATTTACCCCATTAATGACAAGTTGTAGGGTTTCATGCAGCATACCACTTAATTTTTTCGCCGCTAAGTGTTGGCGATGGATGACACAGTGTATGGTGATAACATCTGGAACTTCTTTCTTGAGGTGGGCCAGAAACCCAGCATGACGACCTGACATGGCAGGAGCACCGTCTGTAGCGCAGGCGCTCACGTTTGATAGGGGAATCTCTTTTTCCTCAAAATACTCTTTTACCACATTAAAAATTGATGACCCCTTCGCATCAGTGATCAAACTTCTTGCAAATAACATTTCCTCAGTTATTTCCTTCTGTTCATTGATAAATCTCACATAGGCCAATAAAATTGCTTTGTTATCAATTACAGTTGATTCATCTATCTGTAAAGCAAATTTACTTTTTTCCAGCATATTGGTAAGTTTGGATTCAATGTCTGCAGCCATTTCATCAATTCGCCTGGAAACAGTATTGTTGCTTAAAGGCACTGATTGATTTATCTTATTACTAGAGCCCTCACCTAACATAATTTCAACAATTTTTTTTTGCAGCAGGTAAAACAAGAGTTTCGCCAATCGTGTGAGGTTTACCACATTTAACGATCAATAAAGACACCTCGTAAGAAGCAAGAAGACCTTTGTCAAGATTGGTTACTCGTTTTTAAAATAGTTCACTCACATTAGGACGTTTTTCTGCTTTAGCTTTGAGCTCTTGAAAATAACTGAGTTCTTTATTCATTTTATCACTGTGTACTCTTGATAAATGTTCTTTCATTCGTGAAGGCTTCATGGCTTCATTGCTAGTAAATGTTTTATCGCACAAAAGACAATGTGGAAACTGCACATTTTTCGGTGACACAATAAAACCGCATTTTAAATACTCAGCTGAGTACTGACGACACTTTTTCTTTGATTCCGTCGTGCGCGGACTTCTGCACTTCATAACTAACGAACGAACACTAAACAGATACACACAATAACTAATCGTTTTATGTAAGCACAGGCTTAGCCTACTAAAGACATAAGAAGACGAATGACAAGTGTGTGGTGAATGTTGTGATTAACACGAAGGTTAGATGTGTACACACCAACAATACGCCCGCAACATTGGACTGAAGGGGTGGTGCCGGTGGAGAGGGAAGTGCAGTGACCTTGCCAGCTAAAAATAGCCGGTGACTCAACAACCTCGCGCTATACCTCCCTTGTCTGCGCGTGATCAACGAGCCCTGTAGAATAACACAACTCTATCACACACACATATTTTATGCAGATCATAGTTTTTCCTCATAACTATATCAAAAACGAGTTTATTTGTTTGTAAAACGCTACCGTGTATCCGCGACAGTAAAGATTCTACCCTACTTCCCCCAGGTTGGGAACCACTGATCTAACTGATAATAATTGTGATTTAAACAAAGGTGTTATGTCGTCAGAAAAGTTTTCTGCAAAATTTTCAGCATCTTTTTCCAGTTGATCATCAGTAGAAGAAGCCAAAAAGAAGTGTTGAATTACCCTATATGTATCCACTACTGACTTCATGCCCTTGAAACTAGTTGTAAAGTTTCAAACATGGAATAATATTTCATCAGCTTAAAATTTGATTTTGGGTCAGTGTCAGTGACTCTCTTGTTTGAAATGAGTCGATATTCCCTATTTTTAGCTACTTCTTCAACTAATAAATTGAAAGAACTTAAAGGTCATTTATATCTAAAAGAGCAAAAGATGTTTTATGAAATTTTACACTGAATACCAACAGTAAAACAAATCTCAAGGGTTCGAATATGTTCTTCACATCAATAGCGGACAGGCTGTGAATCCCGAATTCTCCTTTAGTCAAACACAGTCCCTCCAGTATATTTTTTAAAAAATAATTGCATAATAATAATGCAATTGCAGCAATAAGGAATATTAAATATTTGTATCGTATACCAATATTTTTTTACCACAAAAATCATATTGAATAGGGACCCCACTTTATTAAGGATTCTCCTTTGGGGCCCTGGTGCAGTGTACTGGTTGCACCACCCTAGCTATGCTCTTGAGTACGATTTGTTTTGATTCAAAATGAGCAATTTTATATGTGCCAGGGGGAAACATGTACAAATTCCTTTGCTTTTTGAAGTCTTCAGTCAAAATATGAAATGATTTTTGAATTAATCAAATTGTTTTTAAACCTTTATAAACTGCATATATTGTGTATTTGAGAAAACTTAGGTCATCTACATTCTTGATCATCATCAAAACCTTATTTTAAATAATAAATATAATGCCTCATATTGCACAAATATTTGTTCAGTAGTGTTTGAGAAAATCATATGGTCAAATAGACCTTCGAAACTCTTGTTGTTTATTAATGATTGCTCTATTATCTTGAGTAATAACTGGTATACATATCCCCCCCCCCATAGCACTAAATAACATGCAGTCATTTATAGTTGATAAGTGAACAAAACATTATTGAGCCTTTCAAAAAATGCAATAATGCAAACAACAATCGGTCTAGTCAGCTGGTGAAAGCGTGATATGTAAGACGTGTTTAAAGCTGTAGTTTCCAAATTTGTTTTATCAGTTTTAACGATGTTAATGAAAAAAGGATATTTGCTTTAAAAACTTTTAATAAAAGTGGTGCTACTGCAGTTATTAATTAATGGGGTAGACATTTTAATTCAAACCCAGCCTCTAGACAAATAATGTACCCCAAACGTGATAAATTTGAACAAGATGGATCTGTTATGGATGCACCAAGATCTGGTCGCCCAATAACAGTCGCAACAGAGGAAAATAAATTGTGTGTATGTTTAGCTGTGACTCAAAGTTCACGAAAATCAACTAGACGATTAGCCTCTGAGTTGGAGTTATGAAGGTCTATGCAAAGAATGTTACACACACTTAAATTTAAAGTTTACATTCCACATTTAGTACATGGGCTACTGAAGATGATCTAGATCGACTCTTCAGTTTTGTGAATTGATGATTAACCAACACAAACATCATCCTCAGTTATTCAATAAAATTGTGTGGTCTGATGAGGCCAATTTTAAGTTAAACAGACAAGTTAACTGACATAACTGTACTTACTAGCAGTGGCGGCTCGTGATTAGGTTGCAAGGTTGCATCCTAATAACCCCCATCCTATATAATATCTAAACAATCAAAATATTTTTTAAATCTAAACATTTTTTGAAAATATTAATACAATTTAAAGTGTTATCTACATCCTTTTAAACGAAAAAGAGAAAAAAAGTAGTGTAGAGCTGGTGATAACTAAGAAAGAATTATGTGATGTGACACCATCGTTTAGGTTGCAGAGCTCGTGTGCACCAGGCTTGCCCGTCACTCTAAAAGTAAAATAATATGGAACACTTCGCATCTTGAAAACTTAACTGATTGCCTAGCTGTTGGAATAATTCTCACCTTGTTTGTCCATAATAAATAAAACTAGCTAATCATATTTGTTCTTATATGAAGATATGGGTAAATTGTTTACAAAGAATTCACTGCTTTTTTTTTGCAATTGTTTTTTAATATGTTCTACATACCTTATTTGTTAATAATAAAATAAGTTTTCAACGCTAAGATAATTCCCCCCGCCCGAAAAATAACAATTTCAAAACTACAGAATTCAATGCATTTATGTCACCGAAGTCAAGCAACATTGAGCGCAGTTAGTACTTGGATGGGTGACCGCTTGGGAAACAACACACAATTTTTTATTTTATTTTTTTACAAATTTATACGTTAGTTAAGTATATAGTCAGCTTACTTAACCTTGTAAGGTAAAATTTTGCGTACATACATATTTTTTAACGCGTAACTCATTAAATGGACCAACCTAGAAAAGTTGAAATTATGTTTTTTTCCCGTGAAAAAATTAGCTCCACGCTGAAAACTTATTTTATTATTGAGAAATAAGGATGTAGAACATGTTAAGAAAAAATTGCAAAAAAAAAAACACGTGACTTTCTTTGTAAACAATTACCGAAGTTATGTGGTTTTTTGAGTGGTTCCAAGTAATGTTAGTTTTAAGATTAAGATGTGGTTAAACTATTAGTTAATGACAGATTTGTTAGGACGAAGAATTTTGTTGAAAAATTATTACAAAGATATTTCAGTTTGCTGTCAAGTGAAGAAAAATGTGAAATTAAATGATTGGGTTGTCCTACACCTGACATTCCTGGTTTTACCCATATTGTCCAAACTGGAAAAAGGTCTTTTAAAAGAAAATTTAATTCTGATTTATACATAAAGTGCAGTTGGTTTTGTGGCTGTGAATTAAAATTGGCATTATTTCGTTCACCCTGTTTATTGTTTGGTGAAGAAGACATATGTGTTAAGACAGGATTTAAAGATCTAAATCATATTGCTGATTGAATAAAAAAAAAAAAAAAAAAAAAAACATGAAGCATCAGCTAATCACACACAAAATAACTTACAATTAGCCTCCCGAGAGTTATTGAAAAGTTCACCCACCAGAAAGGACGAGACTTCCTTTTCAAATAATGTAAGATTAATAATTTATTCTAATTTATACCCTTAAAACAAATTGTGTTTGAATGGATGCTAAGTTTATGGTGCATGGGCTCCAATTCAAAAGTACAATCTACAATACAAACAAATATATTGTTATTTAAAACACTTGCAACCACAAAGTGTTTTTTTTTTCAAGCACCAGTCGCCACTGCTTACTGGTATATTGAAAATCAAAATCAACCAGGTGTGATTGTTTGGGGGGCAATATCATCATTTGGCATACTTGTACCATACTTTTATGAAGGAACAATGATACGAGATAAATATTTGGATATGTTTCAAATTTACGTGGTACTAAGACTCATGACGTGTGCTGAAAACTTTCAGGAAATTTACTTCCAACATGATGGTGCTCCACCACATTATGTCCGCAATTATTTGAACGAAACTTTTGAAAAAAAGACTAATAGGTCGAAGGGCAGATATTGACATGCCTCCACGTTCATCAGATATCACGCCAATAGATTTTTTTGTATGGGGTGTCATCAAGGAATCTGTTTAATATAAAACGCAACAGATCAAAACGAATTGAAAGATTACATACACAACACATTCCAAGATTTGAATGAACAGTGATAACAAACTATGCCGTAGAGTATGTAACAGTATTCCCTGAAGACTTGAAAGATGCATTAATGAAGAAGGAAAACAGTTTGAAATAACAAAATAATTGTAAGTATTGTCTGTAATAAATTAAATACATTCAGTATTTGTTTAAAGCAGTGTCAAGTGACATTTGCGCCACCCTGTATATATAGTACTTAATAAACTCCACACTCAAAAAAACCAAAATTGATACAAATAGTTGATTTAAAATGTATCTTTTTTAGAAATCTTCATCAATGTCAAAGAATAAACTTTTTAGATTTTAAATTATATTTTTATTTATCATAATAAAACCATACTAGGACATACAAATATAATAACAGTGCAAATGAAAGAAAAATTAATATAAAAAAAGCTACAAATTTAAGATATAAAGAATAAAAACTAATGATAGTACACACTCACACAATTAAAATCATTTTATATTATATTATATGGTTAGTCTATATTTGAACACTATATTTTTTATGAAAATTTAGGACTTGTAGTTAAACTAGCACTTAGAACTGTTACAGATAAAAGTATTAATTTTATAAAACATTATGTTTACCAAATGAAAACACAATTTTCTAAAATAAATATTTTATTTGTCTAAGATGATGTTTCAATGACTAAGTCATCATATTCAGTTGTTACATATACACAACCTTTTTGGCACTGAACTACAAACACCATAATTTTTTGTATTTAGTGATTGAGGTTTCCAGAAGTGTTGCTCTTTTCAAGTGAACATTACTTTTGCTTGCATTAATTTCTTTATTAGCAGATAGACGGAGTATTACTGAATTTATTCTCCCCAAGTCATTGTTGCAAATAAGATGAATACCTGGGTTAGATTTTTAGTTCAAACAACATTGGACTGATGTTAACTTTATTTTGTCAATTGTCTTTTCACAATATCCTTGAATTTGATGCACACTAAGTTACTAATTAATTATGTTAATTCACTCTATTTTGAATGTTTTCTCAAAATGACTGTTTCTATAAAGATTTATTTGAATGTGTTTTTAGTATGCTCTGAAATGATCTAATTTTCAAAGATGGGCAAAAAACGCACCCTAAAATTACACCCCTCCTCCTAAACTTCTCCTTTAAGTAATTATATAAACATGAAACTACTCCGACAACAATTGGAACAATTAATAACAATTGAAAGTGTACTGAATTTTATTTTTCTACCTCATCATAGTATTAAGAGTTTTAGTTCTAAATTTAGGGGGCTGCCACTCCTCAGACTCATTATGTATCAAGATAAATTGGACTAAATTGGCTTAATTTTGTTTGGTCCTTTTCTTAGACAAACTGTGTATTGTATAAATCTTTCTGTTTGAATTGGTAGCGGCCGAAAGATAGTTTGAAATAATTAACAAAGAGTACTGTAGTTATAATATAAATGTAATTCTTAATAAATATAATTTCATATTAGTTCGGAAAGGAAGAAAAATGTTTACGGAATGGCGTACCTAAGATGACATGCATATTTTAAGAATGTGGGGCCTACTCAATTTTTATACACGGGTAATTTCTTAAATATTATTCCTCATATTTCAGTTTAACTATAACCCTTGCAACATAAAATCTCCTTAGTTAATCCAACTGTAATTACCAAAATTAAACAAAATACATACTTATTTTAAGCAGTACAAAAATATTACATTATGTTATAAATAACCAGGATAGTTCTAAACATAAATCATTTTAACCTTAGCGGACAGTATCTATTATTTATTATTAAAAGCACCATAATTTAATTAGAAAAACACAAACTCGGTATTAGATGATGATTTAATTCAATAAGAAAACCATATAAGAAGATTATAATTTATTCAAATAATGCAGAGAGTACTAAAACATTGTGTTTTCATCACATGGTTATTATTTAAAGAATATATTTTACTAATGTTACATATTTTAAGCGAAATGTTTTTGTAGAACACCTGTTTAAAAATTATTATTTATTGCTATTTATATCTCTATTTGTAAATATGAATATATCTAAAAAATATTTGTAAAATTAATTTGAACTGTTTTAATAAGAAAGCCAAAAATAAATTTTAAAAGTTATTGGAACATTTTAAAATAGTAATTATCATTGGATAAAGTTAATATAAGAGACTATAGCAGACAGCCTTTCGAGTTTCATATAACAACAATTTCGCTGTAATCTTGGTAGTTTTCGCTCCATTCATTTGCATTTGGTTGATATGGTGTAAATTGTTTATAGACCCTTGGATTTAGCATCTGTTGTTTTATATTTTGGATAACAAATTTAAAATGGAGTCTGCTGACTTTTTGCAAGTTCCTTTTCGAGTAATTTCTTGGTGAATGTTTTAAAAATTTTACAATTCTTAAGTAGACAGTACACTATTCAAATACAGTTGTCCATGACATAGACTCAGACTGTGCTTTTTTGGTCATGTTATAAAGATTAGTTTATATGTCAAATTTAATGAAACTGAAATAAAATTATAACTACTAGAGCGTTTACTGCTTATCTGATTCGTAAACAGAATTTTAAAAATTCTGTTTGTTAGCAACAATTTCTATATTTAGTCTCATAATTTGTAACTAATGGTATCAATGGATATATATAATTTCACTCTTCATAAAATGTGCAATATCACAAATTCTTTCATAACAAAATTTTATATAGTTGCCATTTAAGGATTATTATATTTTTGAAATGTTTGGTGCCATGGACCATATGATTATGTGTCGAGTGATGAAATTGGTTCAATAGTTAAAAAAGAAAAATGAACCATAAATGCGTGAATATACAGATGTCAAGTGTTTTGTAATCCAGAGGATGTAATGTGCTTGGATATAATTTTATTTTCCTTATAATAAATCCTCTTTTTTTATTAAGAATGAGAGAAACAAAATATAACTACTGTATATAATTTCAAACAATTGATTTATAATTTTGTCTAAATTTAAAACATAAATTTTGTTATCACTCCTTCATTTTTTTCTATCTATACATTCCATTAAATTTTTTATAGAGTATGTTTAGCTTTACTATAATATATAACGACGTGCAATATTGTTAATTACGAAGAATATGAATACTCCTTACATAACTCATTCACCAACATGATAGAACCTAAATTTCTTTTGACATAATTGTGCATCTTTTCATTTAATGGTCTTAATATACACAAAGGGCTAAATAAAATCCCATTCACAATTTCTACTCTATCTTAAAGAGTAAATATGAGAAAGAAAAATTGTACTTAAAACAATAAGGGCTATTATGCACTTAGAACAATCCCTAACTAAATTAAATACAGCAGATATACAAAAAATAATAAACATGTTTTTTGAAAGAAAAAGTAAGCTTTTCTCCTTTAAAAGTGAAACTTGTCCTTTAGATTTAGCCATTGAACATACTTTTTCATTTTGGCTAGTAGAAATTTACTTTTTTGATTTACCCAGTCAATATATTTCACATATACTGCTAAGTTAACGTAAAATGTAGACTAATTGAGGGTCAAACAATAACTGGTTACTAAGATAAGAGACCATCCATTTGATTGGAAATTTCCGAACTGAGCATACTTTGGTGTTAAGTTGATCATAACTATAGTATCCGCTTAGAATTAAAATGATTATTCCTTAATTGCTTTACAAACACTGCACTGTACAATATGACCTATCATGTCTAGTTAGCTATAATAAATCCATTTCAGTTTCAATTTCTAAACAATCACCATCTTCTTCAACATCACTGTCTGTTAAAAACTCTTGCTCTTGAGGTGGCGGTGGAGTATCTTGATCTGTAGCAGGTGATGGAGGTGGATTAGTCAGTGTTTGTTCGTCATTAATCTCTTCGGGCAATTCCACTTTTACAGCCGAACTGTTCTCATCTGGTAAGTCAGTTTTTAGTTCATCTTCTTTAATGTCAGTTTTTATTAATAAATCTGACAAGTCGTTGTTTAACAATCCATCTGAGAAGAAATGAAAATATTTTAATAAAATGTCAAGCACAACATAATCATTGAAATAAATAATATGTAAACATTTTTTTTATAAATATTCACATGTATAAAAGTACTCATCAATATAATAATAATATGCTGATAATATAATCATTATAATTAAATTATTGTTTTAGTGAGACTAACTCTGAGACCAACACAGAAATTTGATTTCAAGTCTCTAAAACACAAAAATGATATTTATACTCTTATGTATAGCATGCCAACTTTAGAAGGAGTAGTCTAACTTTCTGAATGAAACTCTGTGGAAAAATCAGTCATGCTAATAATTTATAAGTTTATAAGTCAAAACAATCGCTACAAAGAGAAAACCTTATTGAATTTTTTTTATTTTTGCAAAATAAAATTTTGAAGTTTGCAAAATTTATCTTAATTTTTTAGTATGGTTATTATATATTCTAGTATTTTTTATACATAATTTAACATGAAAATATAATACTTACATAATGAAATTACAAGACCACAACAGGTAAAAAAAATATTGTTTGAGGTCCTATACACAAATTATATTTATTTATATATAAAAAATTTCGAGCCATAAGAAAGAAGACATAATTAGTGTGTTTATTACTAGACTGCAAGGAAAGTAGTGACAAAGCAACTGCATGTTACAAAACAAATTTTAGGCTTATTTTTAAAAGTTATATCTGAATTATGAAGATTATTTATTTTTAGAACTTGAAAATCAAATGTTTACGTCTGACCATACATTTCTGCTAACTGATTTATTCCACTATTAAATCAAGATCGCTGTGATAAAGGAAAAGCATAATATATTGTTAATGATTTCGAAAATTGTAGTCAGCTAATTCTGGTACAGTGGTAGTAGACTGAGTGAAAGCTTCACATTTTTCACACTAGGGTTAACAGAATATTGTTACATCTCCAAATTGTGAATAGTGAAAACTGTTTACTAAAACATGATTAAAAGAGAAAAAAATTTTTTTATTTAAAATACAAACTAGTTTTATCTGGGGAGTCTTTTCACTGGTTTTTTGGCTAATTTTTCTACAATGTCTTTGGTTTTGAAATAGAAGGTCATCATCTTTCACACTTACCAATCCTTCACTGACTCTTTTGTGTTACTTATAAACACATGAGTACAAGACAGTAACAATTTAAAAACATTCTGTTGGTACTTTGTTCAATTTTACTAAAACATTTTAATTGGCATGTTGCTCAACTTTAAACTTAGCATTATTCCGGCACAACTGAATGGCCAAGAGTATTGATGTTTATCATGCAGGTTCAAATACATCCAAGGTTTTTGAAAAAGTGTTTGTAATCAGTTTTCAACTCTCATTTTGGTTTCTTTTAATTTTTTTGTAAAGTTAGCAGTTTTTGACATATTTGACATTAAAGATATTAAACGGCTGCTATCTTGAAAATATTCAAAAGAAAATTCTTGTTATTCGTACAGTGATAAAGGGTTACACAACAAATAAGTATACAAAGTTTGAACTCAATATCTTTTCTACTTGTAAATATATTAAGTATTTAAAAAAAAAAAAAAAAAAAAAAAAAAAGGCTGATAACTGGAAACAAAGCATTTTCGGGCCTATGTTCACTGGACAATTTTTCATCAGTATGTTATGTAGAATCACTTCCTGTCGTTTGGCCTTACCTTTTAAATGCAACCTGTATATACAAATACCCTATATATATATATATATATATATATATATATATATATATATATATATATATTGTACATGGTTTGATAGGTTAGTTTTAAATCAGTAACCTTAACATTTTAATAAAATTTGATACATTAGATTACTAAAATTCTTTCAGTTATTTTTATCAATAACATCTGATTTGGAATTAAATTTTTTTGTAAGAAGAGTTAACATGTTTTGTTTGGCAACAATAAAACCTTTTTTGTAATTCTTTTTTTCTGAAATACAGCTAATATAAATAAATACATTAAAACATTGAATATATTATAATTGAAAATAAATCATTTTACTTGTAATAAGTTGTTCTTTGATAGCTTTCGTTTTATATCTGCGTTTCCGAGCACATATTTTTTTCCGCTTAATATTTTCCGCTTTGTGTTCTTCATTAAAAATTGCCTTAATTTTCTCTTGATCCACATGTTCATCATTCGCTACTAATTTTAGAAACACTCCACCAGGAGTTCTACGTCGAGATTGATTCTAAAAAAGATTGATAATAAATAAAGTTTAATATTATCTATTTTCCATCAAGGTAGGGTTTGATACATATAGTAATACACTAATAAAATATGTCTATGTTATATTCTTTTTAATTTCATTTTCAAAATTAGTGGGTAATATATTGAGATCTATGTTTCAGGAATTTTACATTAAGATTGATTCTAAAAATCATAATGAATACACTTCAATATTATCTATTTATTTTCTATCAAGGTTGGGTTTGATACATACAGCATTACACTAATGAAATTGTCTATGTTTTGTGCTTATTAATTTCAGTGGATAATATATTGAGATCTATGTTTAGGAGCTCTACATTAAGATTGATTCTAAACATCATAATAAATACAATTCAATATTATCTATTTATCTTCTATCAAAGTAGGATTTGATTCATACAGATATAAACTATTAAAATATGCCTATGTTATATGTCTATTAAGTTCAGCTTCAAAATTATAGTGTTTAATATATATTTCTTTCTTTTATGTAAAAGCTCAAAAATAAGCAGTGCATAAACAAACCGATATACAAAACAAATATCTACCAATTGAGCTAAAATTTAATGGAGGAAGCTGCCATAAAACTAACTCATAATTCTAATCTTCTCAAAATCGCCACTAACAATTTTACTATTTTTTCTTTAAATGTATACCTAATAGTTAAAACAAAATTTATTGATTTCTATCTCCTGAAAATGTTGGTTTGAAAGTTATCAGTTACAAAGCGAAAATAAACCAACTAAAACTAGTTAACAATCATAAAATTTACCATACAAAATAAATAAATAAAAATAATAATAAAATAAATAATAACAAGAACATGTTATAGAGCTGAAAGGAGACCCTGCAATAAGCTGACAATGATTAAATACAATAAACAATAATTAATGTATATTTTAATATGCTTCTCTGAAGTTGGGAGGTGTTTAATCGATTAGAATAAACTATGATGTTAGAGCCTGGAGCGGCCCTGTCCCAACAACATAGCAGATTCCAATTCCTGTAAGGAAAATAGGTGTTTAATGGACCGCCTGAAGGACCTACGTGAAAGGAACTACATCTTGAGATCTTTTATAAAAACGAAAGGTGTCATTGTAAGCAGCAGTTGATGAAAAGTTAGTGAATGATGAGTTGAAAACATTGTTTGTAGTAAAAATGCATTCTTGCTGCTTAAGTTCTAATAAAGGAGCAGAAGGAGGAGGACTACAAACCGATGTAACTTTTTCTACACCATTGACTTGGGTGTGGTTCTTGATATTGTGGCAATGTACTGATTTCATAATTCCTTCCAACCCTGCCTAAACACTCGACGAGTGCTTTGGCTAGTAGAATTTTATACCTTTTTAAAACTTTCACACAAGTAGGTCTTCGGTTAAACTTCCTTAGAGCTTTACAACGTAAAATGAAAGTGTCACTATATTCACCTCTGGGTCAGTGGTGTACCTCACGTCACTGGCCCCTAGAACCGGGGGTTGGCTGCCCTATCCCATGAATGTGGGTAATGGATGCCGCCTTCGGAATAATTGTGAGGTAAGGGACGCGTGAGCGACCTGACGGTGACTCATCCAACGTTGCTTGGGGAACCTTGCTAACATGAGAATAGGTGAACATGGGTGCCACCTACACTCGGGTCGTGTATTTTACCTCACGGTGCCGGCCCAAGAAAACTAGGGGAAGGCCACCCAATCCTATGTATGTAGGTAACGGGCGCCGCCTCTAGTAGGTGAGTGCGTGAGGGAGGGTATCGCGTAAGCGACCCGACGGTGACTCATCAAACGTGGCTTGAGTAATCTTGCCGACATGAGTACCATGGGAGCATGCTTGGCCTGTCCAGAAGCTTCGGCTTTTGGGAGCGTGCGTTGAGGAATGGTTTCGTGGTGGCAGTGGGGTGCTAGTGGTGAGATTGCACCCAGTTACTATTTCTTTGGAGTGGGGGTTGGTGGTAAGCCGCAAGGCATTAGTGACGCCGCCCTTCTAGTTCTAGTAACTAGTTCTATTTGAAACTCTTCTCAAATCTGTCACTATATTCACCAATCCACAATGGAACTGGTGGACGTACTGGTCTCATTAATATTTTTGGAACATTGTTGTATGTTGCTATAAAAGACTGTACTGTTTCATTTTAAGACTGTAATTGGAACATTATTATTATAAACTCATCAAAGAAATTTTAAAATTTTACTTTGCTCAAAAAATCTATCTGGGAAGGGGGGGGGGGCAGCAGGAGAAGTCTGAAAATGTAAGCTCCAAATTTAGTAACTAGATGAGTTTGTAATAGTGAACATTTTTAGTTCTTTGATCTTAAACAGAATGGAATATATACTTTGATCTTAGATGAAGTAGAGTGTACGTCTAAACTTGATGAATCAATCAGGAAACATATTTTGTTGTTTTTTGAATAAATTCAATAAAAGATTAAAAAAGTAAATAGAGTAGAACTCCAATTATCCGGTTCAGATTGAGAAAAATTTTTAAATCGGGTTTTTAAACACACATCGTCCTGCGAGCAATGAATATACAGGAATTGTGCGCAGTAGTTGACCCTTCTAACTGAGAACATAGTGTAGCAATAGCGGAGGGCATTTGGGGAGGGGGAGTGATGACTCACATTGCCTCACCACCCTGCTATTGTCACTCACTACAGTCTATTAATAGTCAGTCGGCCAGTGCTTCTTCAACCTGCCGGGTGAATTGATATGTTGACTTTTTCGTGTTCCTTGTAACACCTAAAAAAGTTAATCCAGTTTGAATAAATAATAGTGGGAAATCGTATAGAAATAAATTGGGAGGGGGTAAATAAGTCAAAAATGTTCCACACAGGACCACATAGGTTCTTGAGGACAACGTAGGACCAATCTACATAGAACTGTCACTCATTGCACCGTTATGTAACAAATAACTATTGACAGTCTAAACTGTGTGTGCATGTATATATTTAATAATAATAATTTACATCATTTAATTAGTTTCCAAGTAATTAACAAATATAGAATAACTTATTAATTAATGGTTAATTTTGAATATTTAGCTGATGTAGGTCCCAGCTTAGGACATTATTTTGATAAAGAGAAACTTTGTATCTGAAATAATACAAAATTATATATTGAGCAGTCTTCCATGCTTAAAAATAACAAAACAACTCCTTAGTGGGCACTTATTCCGTAAGTGGAAATCAAGCATTTTTTGCCCAAATTCACAAATTTTTATATTAACTTTGAGTTGAATCTCAAAGTAGAAATTTATACTGAAGTTTCATACTATTGAGTCCTTTCATGTGTGCAATTCTTAGATTTTTATCTGATACCCAGAGATATTTCAACTCAAAATTTGACAAAAATTCGATAATTTAATTTTTAAAGGGGTGTAATTTTTAAAGGGTAAGATACTTATCATTGATAGTTTATATATATAGTAACTATACTCTTTTAAATAAAACCACACACAAAATTGAGGCTGAGAAACTGTTCCTTCTTTGACAAATTTCCCTACGAAAATTGAATTTTGTTCATTTGCAATTGATAACTTTGTTTTACAAAGTTTACATGAAAGAATCATATTAAGTAAGTAGAGGTTTGATTTGAAGGCCAGAATGTACTGAACACAATGTAGTTTATTTGAAAATGATAGGACAATACAATATTGAGTAATTAAGAAATCATAGAATTAGATTTCTTCTTGCAAACACAAAAAATAGCAAGAAGTCTAAAACAAAAATGCCCACCCTTTTTGAACCAGATACAATTAAAGTTTAAAAAAATTAGTTTTGATCTACCAAAATATAACGGAATTCATCTAAACAATATAATTTTTTTCAGAGATGGTCAAGCAACCAATTAAATTTTTTCTGGACCATTAGGTTAGAAGCAACTTTTTTTTTTTTATTTAAAAAAAAAAAAATTTTTTTTTAATTATCAGTTACAAATAAATAAATCAAACTTAAAATAGATCTTTATTCAATGTAATAGCAATTTTTTAAGTGCTCAAAGTATAGAACTTAAAAAAAAAATTCTTCAAAATTTAGACTTCTATAGTATTATAATTGAGACTACTGAAATAGTACAGCTTATTCACACAACACTGAAGTCAGCTGTTGTATAAACACTAATTATTATGCTTTGTTTATTGGTGACATAGTCTAATTATTTAGCTCTCAGCCCTGCTGATTTTCCATTATGGTTGTAATTTTGGCAATGGTCTTCCCAACAGTGTAACAACCTTGCGTTCGTACCATCATTAGTTATGTTTACAGATGAACCGACTTTAAACAGAGATGGAAGCGTAAATTTCCACAACCAGCATCAATGGGGTGGAAAACCCACGTGCCATTCATCAAGGAAGACATCAACAGCAGTTCAAAGTAAATGTTTGGGGAGGCATTATAGGGAACTGTTTAATTGGATCCTTTTGTGTTAATCAATAACTAAATGGTGATACTAATTTTGGCAATGGTCTTCCCAACAGTGTAACAACCCTGCGTTCGTACCATCATTAGTTATGTTTACAGATGAACCGACTTTTAACAGAGATGGAAGCATAAATTTCACAACCGGCATCAATGGGTTGAAGAAAACCCACATGCCATTCATCAAGGAAGACATCAACAGCAGTTCAAATTAAGTGTTTGGGGAGGCATTGTAGGGAACTGTTTAATTGGATCCTTTTGTGTTAATCAATAACTAAATGGTGATATAGTAGAACCCCTCTAATCCGCCCTCTGGTGGTCCGTTACTCCGGTTAATCCGACCGTGCTCGAGCTCGCGATATTGTGCCGACTCGCCGATTGTCGATGTCTCACGGCCCGTCTGGCGCCATTCTTTCCGGTTTGTTATCACTTTCCCGCTTCAGTGCTGGGTCATCTCTCGTGAAAAATTATACACTACAAAGCTTTTTCACAGATTCCCCTCTGTCAAGTCTTTTGACACATTTAACCGCGTCTGAAACGAAACCAACACACGCTTCCGTATTCCCGTTTTCGTAACTCGCTCATTTTTATTTACTGTATATACTGTACGTAGATCATAACCAGTCAAAGACAAGAAGAAAACTGAAAAGAAATGTTATATTTTCCATAATGTATACTAAATTGATTCGTGGAAAAAAAGCGGCCCATCAAACGTTTTTGCCTTTGTATGTCTGCTATACCGACGGGTGCTAATGCCGCGGTGTTTTTATGCCGCCGACAATGGGATACCGCTATCGACAAAGTCATTTGACTCGCCGCTGCTTTGGTGCCGCGGAGTTTTTACGCCACCGACAATGGGATACCGCTATCGAAAAAGTCATTTGACTCGCCGCCGCTTTGGTGTTTCAATTACTGTACAATTTATTTTCGGAAACTCTCATCCAACCAGTACACTACGATATAGGCCGGTTAACAGAAGTTCTACTGTACTTGCAAAGTTTATATATAGACTTTATTATATATACTTTTAAAAGTTTATATATCACTTATTTCACTTTAAAAAAATCTGTTTATATACTGTAATATGTAATAAATATTGACTTTTTTCGGATAATCCGACCTTTTTTTCGTTCCGACCATGCCCCCAGTCCCGAAGGTGACGGATTAGAGGGGTTCTACTGTACTAATTTTGGCAATGGTCTTCCCAACAGTTTAACAACCCTGCGTTCGTACCATCATTAGTTATGTTTACAGATGAACCGACTTTTAATAGAGATGGAAGCGTAAATTTCACAACCAGCATCAATGGGTTGAAGAAAACCCACGTGCCATTCATCAAGGAAGACATCAACAGCAGTTCAAATTAAATGTTTGAGGAGGCATTGTAGGGAACTGTTTAATTGATACTGTTTAGGTAACTGATACTTACAAAGATTTCCTGATACCCGATTTGCTAGAGATTTTGGAAGATGTACCATTAGGTGTGAGAGACCGTTTGTGGTTCATGTATGAATGGAGCTCCCCCACACTTTATAGTACACATAAGACAATTGTTGAATGATACTTATGGTGAAATGTGGATACCCAGAAAGGGCCAATATCAAGGCCTCCTCAGTCACCAGATCTGAAAACAATTGATTTTTACATATGGAGTCACCTAAAAACTTTAATGTACACAACACCTGTTACAAGAGAGGACCTCCTGCAGTGTATCTTCGAAGCTTGTATGACAATAAGGAATAGATCTGGCATTTTCGAAAGAATTTGGTAGTCAATGACTAGATGTGTTAACGTGTGTATAATATCAAACAGAGGGAAAGTGAACATTTATTGTAAAATAAACTGTGTCTACTTTTTAAAATAGTTATTTAATTTGAATAGCTATTTTGTTATTAAGTTGGTATGACATTTAAAAAATTGAATTTTCACCACTAAATATTTGAGTTGGACTTTTAATTATTCTTACAATTTTAATTTTCTCACTTGTAATAATAAAATGTAGATACCAGATTTGATTAAATGTGAAAAAATTTTTTTTTTTCAAAGTTCTATACTTGGAGCACCTACAAAAATTGCTAATTAAAAAATTAAGAGGTATTTTGAGTTTGATTTGGATAATTCCATTTTATTATTTTTAAAATTCTGATAATTAAAAAAAAAAAGGTTGCTTCTAATCTAACCTTAGGTGTTGTAGACAACTATCAAGATATTATGTTTTCAGTTTTTTGTCAATAATTCGATTATCTTTTGACTTACAAAAAAATGAAAAACTCAATTATATTTGTTGTTAAAGAGAAAACGTTTATGAAGGCCTACTTACCACAACCAGCATGCCACCATCTGCTTCAATAGCTCTTGTTTGGTTGTACAACTCTATTGCTCTTTCTTTCCCAAATACTTCAACTACTCTTGCTGGAAAAAATAAAATTAATAATTAGATGGTGTAGAATAAATTATTTTAGGACTACATTATAGTTAAACATGTTTTCTTTTTTTAGTAGAATTAGATTTGTCTTTTATTGTGACCATATTAGGACAGAGGCTCATATATTTAGTTGCAGTGTTGTTTTAAGTCCTTGTGTTTTAGAATAAATGCACTGTAGACTTTGAGAAGCTCAAATATGACAACCTTTAAAATAAGCTATTTTTTTTTTTTTTTTTTAATGGGTTATATAACTGTTGAGGTCTAAAGGTCCCTGGAAACGATCAAATGGTTTGTCTAATATTAAGGGTTTGACAAATAATTTATCGAATGCAGCTTGGTTGACACGTTTGTCAAACAATCTACATGTTTGATGGTAATCTTGATTGACAGCTTGTTAAACAAACAAATTTAAGGTATGCTGCAGTGTTTGTCAAACAAGATCTCAGTTGCCGCCTTGTCATCATGGAGGACGTGTCACCCACTAATAACATTGCAGAGGACAATGTACTTACAAAGAGACAAAGAGTTTACTTTGCATTTTATCTCTATTTATCATGACATGCTGATGTTATGGAGAATAAAATCAAAAGATTATATGGACAAGAATAAGAGAATTGTGGTAATAAAAAAAAATTAATATTCTACGAACAAGTTTTTGGCGCGAAAATAATAAAGTGAAAAGGCCAATGCAGTCTGGTTCTGGTACTAATGATATGTATTTATCTTCATTACGATACTACAAAGGGAATTTCTTCAAGATCAAATGGTGGAAGAATCAGGAATCAGTACAGTAGAACAATCGAGAAATATTTTATATTATGTTTAACTAAAGGTCATTACAAATGTACAACATATAAAATTACATTTGTTTTGCCATGAAATAGCACCCGTAGTATTAAAATATTCACAAAATCATCTCTCACTTGTTTTGTTAATGAAGCACTAGTTTCAGATCGAGTACGTTCAATATGAAACAACTGATTTTGTTCATTCCTCCAAGAACCAGGTCCCTGTAACACAATCTTCCATACTTCTTCATGTTGGATGTATTTTTTTGTTTCATAAGTAAATTGCATAAATGACAACATGCCATAACAATAATTTTTACTTTTACAAGAGATAATTTAATTGGGTTTTGGAAAATCTTAAATCGACTTGCAAGAACACCAAACATATTTTCAATTATTCGCCGTGCCCGAGATAATGGAAGATAACAGAAGATAATCCTTCTGTTATCATTTAACACTTGTTTATTGTAGGGTTTTATAAAATTTGAAAGTAGCTGGAAGGCTTCATCACCTACAAACACAAAGGGCATATTTTTTATTAGTATTCGGCAATTCTTCTGGATCTGGAATCTGCAAGTGATTATTCTCAAAGCAGTGCCAAAAGTTTTTTTTAATTACTCCTCCATTTGACACTGCCATTTGTACCAACATCAACCACAATAAATTCATAATTTGGATTGGCTATGGGCATAAGCATTATGCTTCCATCTACAGCCCCAATGCGATTATGAAAGTTCCAAGTATTTCCAAATTGTTGCGCCAATCTCTTCCAATTTTCTTGTGTTCTGGGTACCTGAAATAGAAAAATATTGTTACAACCTTGTTTTTTTTTGTGGGATTCATCATCACAATCCTCCACATCCGTCAATATTTTTATACAATGCTCTTTGCAACCTTCAGCATCTACTAATCCAGTGCAATCAAAGAGGAAGACTTGCAACATGATTTATTGACATTAGCCAGTGATTATTTCAAAAAACCTGAAAATGAATATCAAGTAATGGCAAGGAACTGGGCCTTTAAACTGGAGCGGATGTCTGTACAACAAAGGAGATTAGCAGAAAAGTTCATTAACGAAATACTCTTTGAAGGAGAAGAAGGAAATCTTCATAGACATTAAGTTATAATTAATCTATCTGCCATTTCGCAAACTCCATCTCTCATTCCGCACATTCAATCTCCTATCTCAGCATCATCTTACCCAATAGAGCAAGAATTTCTGTCTATAGAGCAGCCTGTGATTATTCATATTCCATACACTCAAACCAACAAAAATAGTTCAACTGAAGCAGATACAGCAGCAGCAGATTTCATAAAAAGTTTTTATTAATTTTAATTTTAATTCATTTAAATTTTTTAATTAATATGTTTTGTCATTTTCAAATTACAACCTTACCCGAATATTGTTGCTTAGTGTTTTATGTATTGCTTCACAAGAATGCCGTTTAATGTACGAGGTGCAATGCAGGATTGAAATTTTAGGTCTTCAAAATCTGCACCACTAGCCAAGTACCTCAAAGTTATTGATAATTGTTGAGAAGCTGGTATAGATTTGCGAACGGTGTCCATTTTTTCAATGCGAGGACGTAGTAATGATAATAGTTCTTCAAAAGTTGTATGGTCCATACGCAGGAAGTTGATATAGTCATCTGATTCTGTGCGTAATATTTCCTGTAACAAATTTTCGTGAGTATATTTTTCTCTTATATGAACCACTCTCTACTCCATCATCTACTTTTCTTCTTCTTCATACACAGTGCTACAGTCAAGGCTAAAAATGCTTTATCTGTATCATTGCGCTCGGTATGATAATCACGTCACATCTCATGGGAGAAAACCGAAAACTACAGGTAAGTTTGACAAACAAATTTGATGGTTTACAGAGCCTTTAAGAGACACCCTTACAATTTTTTAAAATTCTTTACTACTTTTCAAAAAATGTACAATTGTTTTACTTAACATTTATATTTTTGTGTTTTTTTTTCCAAGAAGGAAGTATTTTTTTGGAACAAAGTTAAGAGGATAAATTTGCAGACCTTTGTCAAGATCTACAATAATGGCTTCTAAAAATGCTGATCTTTTTCATTTCTTTATATATATATATATATATATATATATATATATATATATATATATATATATGTTGTTTTTCATTAGAGGAAATTGCTTTTTAAAAAAGAACAATTTAATTTGTTACAACTTTAATATACTTTTAAACTTAATTATAACAAAATTTACAAAACACTCATTTACAATTGAAACACTGACATGACTATTTTACGCAACTATTCTTTACCTAACTCCTCCATCCCTATATAAAACAACCGGGGGTGGTTGAGCAGCTGCACCCTTGAAGTTGTTATAGGGAATTTTTTAACTGCCAAGTACAACAGTCCACTGATTAGGCTAGGACTCCACTGATTAGGCACTCAATAATCCACCGAGTTTTTGATTATTGTATAGAATGATGTCATTGTTAGGATTTATCAAGAATAAAGCTTGGAGGGTGATTGTAGTTGTATCCTTTTGATTAACAATTTTCAAGGTCTGTTTGGTGAGAAACGTTGTGAGATATTGGTTTATTTCTGGGATCCAGTTGATTACATTGTTTGCGATCTCCAGGGTGGTGCATTTACAGATGTCGGCTTTGTTGTCTTTGATGATTGCAGTAAATTTTTTTATGAGATATTAAGTCGAATGAGCATAAGTATTTTTAATTAGATCTCTTGTTACAGTTATTATCTAAATCTAACATTATAGAAATAGAAACTAACATATATTTTATTTTAGGTACAATAGTTATGTATCCTGAATTGTATTCAGTAGGTACAGAGTGTAATTTGTAAATGTTAAAATCAGTTTTTTCAACAATAGGTAAATTTATAAAATATACAATATTTTTGAATTTATTTTACAGTTGACTTCTATTAGGGTTTCTAACTCCCACATGGTCTCTAGTTTGGGTTCTATGGGTAATCTTTCACCGTAATACTTATAGATTCTCATTATCTCACTGTACAGTTCTTTGGTTGAGATAACGCTAGGATGAAGTACAACTATTTTACAAAATGTTAATGAGTTTTCTAAATAAATCATTATTTGTAACAGCATATCATACAAAATATTCAATTGTCTCAAAATATTCCTAAATTTTTCTAATTCTACAAAATCGTTTATTCTATTATTCTAAATCCTAAATTATTTTTCAGTTAATTAAAATTATTTTCAATAATGTTAAAAGTTTTATTATAGTCTATAATAATATTACTGTTAATGGTATATTGGGATTCTAATTGATTCATAATACTAAACTGATTATCTTCCATTTCTTTTAATATTTTATTATATTTCTTGCCATCATAAGCATCTAAATTACCAGTAATAAATTTTATTACAGATCCTACTCCATCTACAATACCTCTCTCTAGTCTTACGCTATCATTATTCCTTTCCAATATGATTTCTAATTTTTCCTTAACTATTTATCTACTATGGTTAATGTACTCAAAGTAATTGACTATATTTCTAACTTTATTATCATTATCGGTTACAAATTCAATTTTTCCAGGCCTTACAACTAACACAAATAATTCTTATCAAAATAAACTAATACCTTATTATAATAAAATTCTACATTATTCAATTGTTTAACAAAGTCATTTGTGAAAATAATGCATAAACGTGTGATAAGAGGATTTCAGTTGGGCTGGTCCTAAATCAATCGGTATTATTCCAATGTTTTTGGAAATGTCTTTAACTTCTGTTGTGTTGTCATTGGCTGTTGCGAGGAACATGAAGGACCTGGAACAGGATTCATCATAGGAATAAATTTTGGAATTTTACCTTTTTCTTGGTCTCTTAACTTTAGACAGATGACTTTTTTGTTTGGTATTATGATGTCTTGGTTTTATTTCCGCTGTTTTTCTCTCTGAATTTATTGAAGTTATCCTCCTTATTATATTAATTTTTTTTTGTTTTGCTTTGTTTTTGTAGGTTTTTTACGTAAACTTTTGTTGGAATTTCGGGTAATGGTTCTCAGTTCTGATGTTTTCCTTGGTCTTCCAATTAATTTCTTTAATATGTTCGTATCAATTTTTTGTTTTTCCCCTGTGACTCGTTACATAATCATTAGTGAAATGGTGTTCAACATCAATGTTCAAAATGTGATTAGAGTTAATATGTCCATAGAGCACTTCAAAAGGTGTTAATTTAGTCACAGAGTGTATGCTATTATTGTAAGCGAAAATTGCATATTTTACCTTCTTTGTAATGTTATCATTCTTAAATTCTATCTGGTTGTTTAAAAGTTTTATGTGTTCAATCAGTGTGGAATGGAATCTTTCACATAATCCATTAGAAGGTGGGTGTTTGGTGCTTATAAAATGTATTTTAATTCTATGTGCCTCCATGATTTCTTTAATTATTTTATTGCTGAATTCTGTTACATTGTCTGACACGATAAATTCAGAGACACCATAATTTGCAAAGTAGTCTAGAAGATTATTTGCAACTTCTGTAGCATGTGCTCTTCCCACACGGTAAACTTGTGCGTAACGAGAGAATCCGTCCACTACGGTACACTGAGAAATCGATTCTTTCTAGCGAAATGCTATCTATGTGGATTATTTGCAACGGTCTCATTGGTGTAGGCATGAGATTCATTTCAAGTGTTAAAAGTACTCTGTCGTATTTTGTTTTTAAACAGATGTCATAATTATTAATAAAGTTTTGAATCTGTTGGTATGTTTCTTGTATGCAGTGATAATTAGTTTTGCTTACATGATAATTATTTACTATTTCTTGAATTTCATCTCTTCAGTTATATCTAATAATTTAGTATTACATATAACTAACCAAAGTTTAGAACTCTTAAAATATCTAGCTATGCACGTCACAAAATTTTCATAAATATCGTTTTCAAAATAAATACTATATTTAACATTGGGTACTTTTACAAATTTAATGATGTCATTTTGTGAAATTTCAACTATTAATCTCTGTTTAGACACTCCGAATAATTTTATTATTTTTACTTTCTTCGTCTGATGGTTTACTAGTGACAAAAAGATTTGGTTTCTTCCAAAGTTCACGGGTTGATCAGAAATTGGAATTTCCACTAGCATGTTCCACTGGTTCAAATAGGTCTGGTCACTGGTTTCATTGCTCTCCTGTTGATTGACAATGTTGTATTCCTCCTCCGGATCAAAGTTCACTATCATAGACTGGATATCATCCAGTTCTGGGAAGTAAAGTTCAGTCAATGCAGCTGCTGTCTTTTGTAATTCTTCGTCCCACAGTATCTCGAGAGTTTGTCAAAAGTTTTTCAGTGATATTTAGTTGTATAGTAGATAGCGCATCTGCATTTTGGTTTAATTTTCCTTTTTTATATTTTATTTCATAGTCATATTCCTCTCATTGTAACCTCCATCTTAAAAGTTTAGAATTTGGTTCTTTAACTGAAAACAACCATTGTTAACGTTTATGATTTGAAGTTCTTTTTCGATTGCAGAGTAGTTGGTCTCGCTGTCGTTTAAAATTCGACTAGCGTATGTATGGGAAGGTCCTTTAACATATTTTCTTGGCTTATAATTGCTCCTATCCCAAAATTGTTTGCGTCTGTGGTTAGTATAAATTCTTTATCAAAATCAGGGTATTGTAACAATGGTTCATTAGTTAATATGTTTTTGCATGTTTCAAAACAGTCTATATAGTCAGGATTATTAATATCAATTTTAGAATTTTTATTTAAACAATTTGTGAACGGTTTAGTTATTTTTGCGAAATCTTTAATACATTTTTGGCAATACACTAGTACCGTATTCCTAAAAATCCTTTATTTGTTTGGTAGTTTTTTAGAATTGGATAGTTCTTTATTGCTTTAATTTTTTCTGGATTAGGTTTAACTCCGTTTGGTTACTACTTGGCGCAAATAAGCAACTTCTTTCCTTAAAAATTCTGTCTTATCTAATTGTATTTCAAGTTGGCTTCTCTTAATCTATCGAAAACTTCTTTTAACCTAAGTACATGCTCTTGTAAACTGGTTGTGTAGATTATGATATCGTCAAGATAAACCAGGCAAGTCTCATTCTGTATTCCACGTAATATGTTATTTAGTATTCGTTGGAACGTGCGTGGGGTGTTTCTTAGTCCAAAAGGCATTCTTAGAAACTCATAATGGCCAGTTTCTGTTGAGAAGGCTGTCTTATCAACGCTATCTGGATGCATTTCTACTTGATGGAATCCCGAAGCTAAATCCAGGGTGGTAAAATATTGGGAAGATCAAATTGGTCATCAATAGTTTTTTCGTTTAGTCCTCTAAAATCGATTACTAGCCTAAACTTTTACCTGTTTGATGCATCTGCTTTCTTTGGAACAATCCATATGGGTGAATTCGATAGTGAATGTGAGGGTTGGATGATATTTTAAGCTAGCATCTCTTGAATTTGTTTACCTAGCCTACTTCTTTACGATAAATTTCTGGATATCTATAGTTTTTAGTGTACACAGGGATTTCGTTCGTTGTTCTAATCACGTGTTTGATTTGGTTAGTAAACGTCAAATTATTATTTTCCTGGTGGAATATGTCGGAATATTCAGAAATCAATTTTAGTATATCTTGTTTCTCTTCAGTGTTCATGTGATCTACTCTAATTTTTGTTAGGTCTAACTTATTATTTTTATGATTTAACATATTGAGATTTTGAATTTAAAACAAATTGTAATTTGAAGACCACTAAGGTGTTGTACAGAAAGGATATAGTAGGATAGTATAATAAAATCAACAGTTTAAATAGGGTTTTTAACAATAAAGTCATTTATGAACAGAAAAATGCCTATGACTTTTAAATCTCATGTGTTATGAAAAATATGTTTGTTATATTGATAAGGGCTAAAAAAAAAAAAAAATCTGATGAAATTTCATTAAAATTGTTTTTATAGTTTATGATATATGAAAAATTAGAAAAGAGAAATGCTAACATATTTAGTAAAAATCGAAAAATAATAATTTAAAATAAATGGCAACAGTATAATTGAGTATAATAAAATAAATTTAACATTGAAATATAAAATGGGCAAACGGTAATTAAAATATAAGAGCAATTAATATAATAGTGTTAGAATCACTTGAGTCAAAAAACAACCAAATATACATTTTTAAGTGCAACCAATCATAATACTATTTCAAAGCAACAAAAATGAACAATAAAAAAACACTAATAGGTGTGTATTATTATTACGATTAAGACAAAGGAAATAATTAAAGTGCGCATAACTCATGAAATATGAAGCCTATAACAATGTATGTCATATCTATGGATTTAGAAAGCCAAGATCTACAACTTGACATTTTAAGTTTTTTGATAGGATATCAGGATAGTTTTGATGGGAATCTACGAAGAAAATTCAACTTTTAAAACTAGCCATGCATTAAGGGCTAGATACAAGAAATCGGCCTCATTAACGAAGCGTATTGCTAGTGGCGGAAAAAGTGATAATTATCTAGAAGCCTTAAGGAGGACTTAATAACAGGAACTTCACCAAGATTAGTGTAAAAATACAAAATTAGTTTGAGGGAAACGAGAAACACAAAAGGCGGCAAAAGTTTATTTTCTTTTTCAGGAGCTAAGAATGAACTATTCAAAAGGATCACTTTTGAATTGGAAGTCACTATGTCTAGTTGCTATTATTATTTTTTTATAAAAGGTACTTAAAACAAAGTTGTCATGAATAGTTAAAATTAATATTTTATAAACAAATTTTCAACAAGATTCAACATGAAAGTATAATGAATAATAATCAATGTAGTTTGAATAATTAATCGTAATCGGCAGATAGGCAGCGCTTAAAACAATTATATCAATCTAATCCAAAAGTAAGAGTTCTAAAAGACCACCTAGAACGTCTCACTATGAAACCACTTTGCAAATCTAGGGCTGATAAAACAGTCTGGTGAAAAGAATCTCCAAGAAAACTATTTTCTTGAAGAAAGCTAGAGAAGTCGATTCAGTAAAAGAACACATTGATGGACCAAAGAAGATATCCTGAGATTCATCCCACTGTTTGACACCACAAAATATTGGACCTCTAAGTTAGCGAAACAGTACAAAGTCTTACATTTTTATTATTATCTGGCTTTTTATTGAGATAAATTAAAAAAGTAAATTCAAAATTTTTAAATTAATCTAAATAATTCAGAAATTTTATAACAAATTGTTCATTAAGTTAACTATTTATTGTATGCTTAAGGTAGGTTAGGGTTAATTATAAAAAAAAAAAAAAATTTAAATTAAAACTTATACCAACTATGAAGTGTCAACTTGTCTATTTCTGGAGTTATAATATTTTTATGTAAGAGCCAGATAATAATATAATATTTTTATATTAACTAAATGCCAGATAATGAATAGGAATTTGATTATATGTTATTTAACATTTTTTGTTAGTTTGATGTATTTAACTGAAAATTTATAGCCAGTTTACCTTTTTCAGAACAAAATTTTTTAAATAATTAATAAAGAAGTATTAAAATCAGTATTGGAAGTTCTATTTTAATAAATAATCTGTTCATCATTTTAAAAATTGATATAATTAAATAATTCTAATTTTAAAGTGGACCACATTAAAATAATGTCAATGCCAGCAACACAGAAAAGGGAGTGATAAGATATCGAGAAACCTGTGACAGCATTTCGAGACCATGAAATTAAGTAAAGGTAAAGCAAAATAAAAAGTAATAGTTAAATCATTTGTTTTAACAAAAAAAGTAATTTTGGTTAAAAGATTTTTAAATTTTATAAAACACTTAAATTGCATGTGTAGCGAGAGTGTTTATCAACATATAGAAGCAGAATCCCTTTAGTACAAAGGCTATTGCAAACTATAGCTGCACGGAGTAAATACAAATAAATTTGTCACATCTGCCAACAAACCATGACTTTTTGGTGACTTCTGTGATCTTTTCTCTAATTCGAGACTTTTTGGGGACCAGTAGACACCCTGTAGATCATAAAACACATACATACACAGTTCATCATATTTAAAATTAGTTATGCTTTACTAACTACTCACACCCCACTTTCTAAAATATATTGTCAGTTGTCAGACTTCTGCTGATTAAGTTATGTAAAGCTTTTATTTTGCTATGTATTTTAAAACATAAAAGGATCCCTTAATTCTGAACCATTAACACATACAGGCTACAATAATACTTACAGATCAAGTAATCTTTTTCTTCCATTAATCCATCTGCAATATATTTTGCAATAACATGAGGTTGACTATCAGGTGAAACTTTCAGCTTTTGTAGAGTATAAATTAATTTATCACCATTTTTTCTTCGGCCCAGACGTTCTCTTGCACTTTTCCTTTTTTCCCCTGGATGTTTTTTATGACTAAAATAAATATAAGGTCAAATTAATAATGATTTTAAAATGTAATCTCACAATACACGGCTCAATTTAAAACCATAATTTATTTATTCAACAATGGCTCATAGTTTCAAAGCCAAAAATGCTTCCAAATTAAAAAACATCAGGTGTCAGAATTTAAAATACTTAAATTAAATATTTTCTAACTAAAAAAATTTTTTTTTGTATAAATCACAAATTTCTGTAAAACTACTGATTCTAAAGAATATTAGAATATAAATCTGTACATCAGTTAAAGAATTTGAAATAAAGTGAACAAATTTCTTCACACTCATATAAAAATCAAATAATTAACTAACAGAAGGTATTGTTGCATTTCCTCAAAAATATTCAAGAGCAATCTCAAAAAAAGAATTAGTTTACACATAATTTGAAAAAACGTAGGTTATTGTCTAATTATTCTCAATTTACATTTTAATTTATATATTTTAATGATACCTTATATGTCCAGGGACAGTTTAAGCTGTCACAAAAAGAGATGGTAGACTTTGACAGTTTTGTGTATTTAACACGTTCACTGCTGGTCCTAAAAGTACATACTGAATGTGCTGAAAACTTCTTTTCACATTTTTTAAATAATATTATATCATATGGGAATAATTTACTAGTGCATAAAAGAAGATATGTTGCCGGTTTACTTATTAAAAAACTAATACAAATTTAATGACTAGTTTCATTAACATTTAATTCTATACTATTTGCGGGAGACGCCAATTGACATTTTTACTATTTGGCTAAAATAGCCAGAGTATATAAACAATATAAATCCTGTAACTACATTGATATTTTTACTTACTTTTTTAACTAGTTTCGATGAACAATCAGCACAAAAAGATACATAATACAACTATATATTCACAAAGCTAATACAAGTATTCCTAGGCATACTATTATGTATATTTGTGGTACTTTTTGAAGCCGCCATATCTGAGGAGGCTTCACACTGATAAGATGTGTCTGTGCGAACGCCTTTACTATATCATAACAAACACCGCCTTATATGTGGTCTGACTTTTTCCTCCATAGCCATCCTTGTTGGAAGATGCTCAGTTTTAATTTGCTTAGGTAACTGTTCGTTTTGTCTTGGTGTCATGAGGCCATCAATAATTTTCATTCTAAACTCTAGTAAGGACAGCTTTTATCAATACTATATTAGTTGCAAATAAAAAAGACATTCAGCTTTGACATTTGCAAAATATGAATAGTTTTTTATACCAGCGAATAGATTTTCATTCGGATGGATAATAACTCAATAGCTGGTCTTGACTGTCAATGCCACTTATATATTCATTGTATTTTGCTATAGGTAGGGGTTTTTCTTTTTCTTGTCCACTTTTGTTTAGAACAGTAATAATCTGATTTTCAAATTTGTTAGATATACACCAAATAGAATCACATCTTTCCATTTACCAACCATAGTTCCTTTGTGGAAATGAGCATTTTCTGTGTGTCCAGTTCCTGATAAAGCATCTAGAGCACCCAGAACTTCAATACAAGACCATAAATATAGTCTATAACTGGCCTAATCTTATGTAAACGGTTATCACTGTTAGAATTGTCCTTAGAAAATCCAAACAACGAAGTATGATTAAAAATCTGTCTCTAGACATGTAGTCTATTACACATTTTGAAACTTTTGTCTGTTCGCCAGTAATGCTTTAGTTATGGGATTTTTACAACTCCTGTATGTAATAATAATCCTGAAAAGGTTTTTAATTTCTGTATAGTTAAGTTTTTCCATTGACAGATTCTTGAGTGTATATTAAATGTTGAGCTTGACTTATGAGAAAAATTATACAGCATAACAAACACACAGAACACAATTCTCATAAAAAATAAAACAAATTACAAGTATTTTTTTTATGAGAATTGTGTTCTGTGTGTTTGTTATACTGTATGATTCTTGAGTGGTTTCAGACAAAAATAACTCTTCCGCATATTTATTAGTATGTGCAACTACAGACTGGAAAAAAAAAAATCATTCACCATGAGATTAAAATAATCCAAAGGTTTATTGTTACCTGGAAGTGGTACCTGCAAACCAGTATTTTGGTTGAATAAGGTTTTTGTTGCAGGAAAATCATTCAAGTTCAATTGCACCGGTTTTTGTTTTCCTCGCTCACAATGTTCAATAGGTGAAGGTGTTACAGTCAGTGTGTGTGTGTGTGTGTGGTGTTTTTTGTTCAGTACTATAAGATATGAAACACTTATAATTACATCTCATATTAACTATGAAGTTAATACACAAATCTAAGCGTCAAAACAAATGTTTTGAAAGTTGTTGTCTATTTCATATTAGATTTTGATAAATAAAAAATAATAATAAACTGTCGGTAATGTTTAGTGTTATTTGAAATAAAACATCAAAGCACTTCGATTTAGCCTTAAATAGTACTATTTAATTATGCTGAAAATCAAACTTTGTTTTTGTGATAGAAAATACTGCACAAAGTTAAACAAAATGTGCTTACTGTAGTGCTTATAAATACCTATGTTATTGTATTCACCTTACCTATGACAACCATAAAATATGCAAGCATGTTATATCAAAGAAATAAATTTATATACTAATTAGAATAAGGTTTAAATTCTATGCTTTATGCTGGTAAGGCTAATGAAGAATAGCGGAACATATGGATCCCGCTTACACATCATATTTTTTTCATATAAAATGCCTTTTTAATTATTTTTTCATAAAAATTGTAATTTAATGATTCGTTATACAAATTTTTAGTGTAGAGGAGTATAGAATAACCTACTTCCCACTTCAATGTCCTAATTTTAATTAATGCCATACTTACAATTTTTTTTCAATAAAATCATCGCTGTCAAACATTTTTGAACCAGGACTTTCATTCCTTTCTTTATTATACATATAACCCAGCTTATAATTATATGATTCAACACTTCTATCCATCTTGTTAGAATCTAAATCAACACCAAAATTTCCAAGTGTTTCAGTCAAAACTTCTTCCTGTAGAGGTACACTCCAAATATCCCATTTCTTTTTTGGATTAGCTTGAAATGGATTTAAGGTTGGTGGTTTTGGAGTTTTTTCTAGTTTAACTTTAGGCCTTTTTGTTTTAAATGTGTCTGAATCACTACTGTCTGTATCATTATCATCTTTACTACTGTTATCACTATACATATTATTTAACTGTTGAAGTTGAGGTTTTATCTCAGGTGTACATTCTTCTGGCCTTGCCATTATCATGTAGCCATCATCACTATTATTCTCAATCTACAACAAAAGAGTAATCTTATTTTCATTTAATAAATAATGAGTTCAATCAAATTAATGATAAAATTTGGTGCTAATACCTTCAAATAAACAAAATTTGTGAAATATATTTAAATCACAGAAGAAAAAGCTAATGATAAGTTGTTGAAATGTGACGGTAGAACAGATTAATTTAATTATTCATTCTCTCAAACTAAGTATCCTCCTTAATAAACGAGGCCTATCATATTTGCAGTCTCCATGATCGAAATAGTAACAAGTAGCTATCAGTTATTAATTAAGTTTCTACAATTTTGTCAAAAGTGAGGATATTTTACAGGTTCAGTTATAAGTCAATTTTACTCTAAGTTTTATGCTTTTAAGTAAATCTTTGCAATATCTTTATTTAAGCTTATTATTTAATTATATTATGATTGTCTTAAGATATCCTTTTTTGTCTTTAAATTGTTTTAGAGGTAATTGTTAACTTTTTGGATGTCACCTCAAAAATGGAAAAAAAATAATACAAAACGATCCGAAAAGTTTATAGGCCAATGCAAGAAGTTAAAAAAGAATCGGTAAATTATGAAAAGTACGAAAAAAAAAAAAAAAAATAAGAAAGTACAAAATTTATGTATGCGTAGGTTATGTACTAATGATGTGAACTAAGTCTTGGCAGGTCACTAAAGTATATTGACCTAACCAGACCTAGTAAATGAACTGAAGGCCTCATATATACTAGCTTATGGCCCCAGTTTCACCTGGGGATAGTTGAGATAGTTTTATAAAGAAATAATATTTTAGCATAACCCGCCCAAATATATAACAACACACCAATTTTGATCAAAATCGACCCATAAATAACAAAGATATGATACTTGTCTTAGGGGTAAAAAACACCCTTGGAGTGGAACATTTTCAAAACACTTTCTTTACAGATCTACCCTAAACCATGTTTAAAAATTCATAGCTCTAGGTCTTGGATCCGGAGATTTCGTGATCAGTCAGGGAGTTTTGACTTATAGTGATCTTCCCAAACCTCTAGTTCCTTTACTAGGTCTCATCGAGCAAACTGAGATTCAATAGATTGACTAACATTGTCATACGTTTTAATGTAGAAGACAGCAACTGTTGCCTTAACCTCACACGGCCAGGAATTCAAAGGGGTTTACAGATTGTAAGGGTGATATAATGGTCATAATAGAAGGTATCTACAACACAATTTGCATAATTTTCACTACTAAATCGTAACTACAGGTATACGGCATATTTAGTGCTATGTGTAGCACTATGTATGTATTTAATACCTTACTTTACCTACGTGAATTTCGTACTTTTCATTTTTTTCATACTTTTCCGACACTCTTTAATTTCCTGTATTGGCCTACATACTTTTCAGTTCATTTTGTATTCCCCCACCCCTATTTTTGAAGTGACATCCAAATAGTTAACAATTAGCTTTTTAGATAACTAGAAGATGTATTTGTTTAGGGAAGTTATTTCAAATTTGTACGCTTCCATTTTTTATATTTAAAATAATGTTTAAATTAAATCTCAAACTTTTTTTTAGTGTTTTACAAATTACTTTAATAAAGAAATTAATAAGTTGAAATCATCACCAACTTTTGTGTATAGAAATCACATTTCATTCAAATTCTAGAGCTCTGTGTGGACTAGTACAGTAAACAAACTTATAAAATTATGACTATTTGAAAGAGTTTGTAAAATGAGCATTAATGGCTTCTTCCTTCTAAATGACAGAGGAAGCTTTAGGATGAGGCGAAAGATCATCAAATTTGAATTTGGAAAATCATTTGTATCTGCATACATTTCACACCATGGGCGTCATCGCCGGGAGGGACGCCCCCCCCCCAATATTTAAGATGTAAAAATATTTTTGCTAAAAACAAATGATTTACTTAAAACCTTAAAAGGTAAACATCGGGCTTTGTCTTTACTAGGGTTTTTAACATTACATTTCTGTTACAAACGCATAAATAAATGCATAAAAACGATGTTTTGAGAAGTTTAATTTTTAAAAATTACCATACACATGTCCCATACAAAATCCCCCGGCATATGTCCCCCCCAATAATGAACTGGTGATGACGCCCATGTTTCACACACACAATTTAAAATTTGAGATTGTTACAAAAAATCTGGAATGATCATGGTACAATTAGGGTAGTGTCTACCACATCTTAGTTAGTATGTATTATTTTTGTAATTGAAAAATCAGGGAATATTTATCTAAGCTTAGTTAATATTTTGAATTAAAAAAATAACTTATAAGAATTCCATCTTAACAGGCTATGTAAATAAAATCTTCAAGCTAACCTGACCTGCCCAAACATCAAATATTTCATTGTGTAGTTCATATTATTTTTTTATTCTAAATCAAACTTTCCTTATTAACAAGGTTCTAATATTTAGAAAGGTCTAACGGTTTACATGCCCTTGGGATTTATTGGCGAATAATCATGAAATTGATTACTACCTACCTTAATTTGAAATAATCAGACTTTTTGATCCAGGACTTTTCAAGTCCCAAAATCCATTAATATTGTAGAAAATAAGAATTCTAAAAACAAGAAATCTAGGCGTTTTTAGGTTACTACATATGTGTATGTTATTCCATATTAATACGTTAGTGAATATCTTAATTGCTTTATTAGGTCTGGCTAGGTAACTATAAACACACACACACACACACACACACACACACACACACACACATGCACGCATACACACACACACACACACACACACACACACACACACACAGAGTGTTAAAAGCTTTCAGGACTTTGGGATATGATTCCTCATACAAAAAGGAAGAAAAAAGTTCATATGAAGGTATGTCCTAAAAAGTTTAGTTTCTTTCTATCTGTCTGTATATGTTTTTTACTTAATACGTTATATTTTAGGAACATCAACTTCAATCTTAGTACAAGTATTACATCTTATAAGACCCATTTGGTATGGAATATCAAGTTTATACTTTGTACCATTTCAAAATGGCGGCCATTTAAAATGTCTATATCTCAATATCTTAAAATCAGTAAATTTTACAAAATATTTACAAGAGACAAACAGTTGATAAATTTTATCTCCGAAATAACAGTGCATAAATTATTAAGATTACATTATTATTAATTGAGTTTTTGCAATTTTATGGAAATGACTACAAGCAAATTTTTTGGTAATAATGACATGTTTTCATGTTTATTAATAATTTCATGTCAAGCATATGTTGTAATAATTTCATGTTTCTTGTTCGAAAATTGTTACTGTTAAGTTATTTTATAAATCATTCCTTATATGTAGTCCTTATGCTTATTATTCATTAAGCAAAATTTTAGTCATTATTTGTATTTTTAATTTTGTTCCTTAATATCTTATTTCATTAAAAATGACACTGCAAACAGTTTACTTCAATGCATAATTGAAACACAAACTTTAGCCTATATAGTTGCACTAACATTCTAATAAAACATTCTAAACCGCTGCAATTTAGTGCTTACAGTCAAGAATAAATTCATTTATTTATGGGAAACCAATTACAAGGTTTTGTTCTCCATAACAGAAGAAAACTTTCGATGGAGTTGCAGCAAAATTGGTCCACAGATTATTGGTTGAGAGCCTTTTAAAAACTTGGTATAGTTTAAATTAAATATATTTTTTTGAAAAATGTTACTTTTAGTGTGATTATTATTATTTTTTGAAACCATAATTAATTAGTGGGCCCTTGTTGTGTAGATAATTCCCTGTCTTTTAATGTAAAAGTAGCAAATACAACACAATAGGACCACTGTCTAAGCCCAAAACAAAATTTAACTACACTGAAAATAGTGAAAAATGTATTTTTGGCTATAATTCCGTAAGAAAAGTTTTCCGGACCTACGTTGATAGGACATTTCTTTCTTGTCCTGACTTAAGGAATCACCTGGTAAAATTTGTTACACTTATTCTGAAACACCCTGTATACATAGAGTGTCTTTTTTAACTATGCCATCATTGGTACTTTGGAAATGAAAAGATTTACAGGAAAATTTAAATGGGGGACTTCACCTTATTTTTTAAATAAAAACTTGGGAAAATTTTGTTAAAAACTAGGATGTCACACGAATATTAATTTAAATTATTATTATAATGTGATTAGACTTTTAACAACCGTTAAAATTACCTATACATAGTGCCTAAACATAGGCAAAACATGGTATTTTTCAAAATTTGCAGGTTATAACTCCAAAACCATTGAGTTAAAAAAAAAAAAAAAATGTCAAGAATTTTAAAAAGCCTTGAAAAAGTGTATAGTCTACAATTCATATAATATGCAAAAAAATACAGGCTGTTCCATAACAATTTCAAAGTTGGCCGCGATAGGAAAAAGGATGCCGAATTTTAAAATTATAAATTCATATTTTTAATGGGCATTAGTATTTATGTATATTTAGTAAAGACAGATCTCATAAGGTAGCTATATATACTTGGTAAAGAAACAGCATAAATAATATATAATTCACATAACTACGAGATCTAGTTCACATAATTCTGAAATTATACAGCGTAGTAATACATAACTATTTTAAGACACTTTTAACAACACGCTATTCTTAATGTATGAAACCTAGACACATAGGCACATCGTGTAATCTGATCATTGAATCCAAACTTTTAAATTGCTTATTTTAGACAGAAATAATGAATTTTCATACTCGAGAATCGCCTTTCCAGCTTAAGGATGATCCAATTGTTTCATAATGAGGTATGTAAAACACAATTTCATAAAATTTCTATATTAAATCTCAACACGGTATCAACTGGACATTTACAACAAAAAAAATCACCAAAAATATAGATATCGGGATGAATGCTGGCACTTGAACTTACCCTTACGTGATGTGAGGGGCAAGGGCATAAGTGGAGAAAAAAAAAACATTTCCCAACGCCGCTTTCTAATGTGACTCATCCTTTCAATGAAAAATACCTCACCCTTTTTTTAATGTGATCGATTCTAAGCTTTATTAACACGTCAAGGTAATTATAATATCTTAAAAAGACCTTAGATATAAGTTGAAAAGCAAACAATTGGAATATGGAACTGGTTTATCTACCTGCTGGTAGTACTGATGTTTTTGGTCAGGTTAGTAGCGGTTTGCTACCGATAGCCCAAGTGCCAGCATTCGCGCCGGGATCTATACCAGTAGGCCTAGCCTATCTATCTTTGTAAATAATTACCATGTAGTTATCACATGTAGAAAAATAGCAGCACTAAAACTGTGTAAAAGTAGTGTTGGTTTTAATATAACTTTTTAATCTTCTTCTTGATGTGACCCAAAATAGAATAAGTTAAATAAGTAATGTGACCCCCAATAGAAATCAACAATTTCCTAAAGTATAACTGTAGTAGAATTCAAAGAACTGCATTACAGGTCGTGAGGCAAGTGTTGAAACTATCTTGAGGATGCACAGTGGCAAAGAGAAAGATTGCACATGCACAGGACAGCTGCTAGGGGCAACAACCCTCTCAGTTGGCTTTGGTCTCCGTGAGTGATGTTTGTGTTGAGGCCTTTCTAAAAACATTGCATTGTACTTTTAGTGTTGTGTAGCTGTTGCCTCCAGGAATGTCTGGGCCGTCTTCGTCACATAAAACTCCCGCAAATAAGTCTGTTGAGAGGAAAGTGACCCACAGTCAGAGCAGAAAGAAGATTATTTATAACGTTTATAGTTTCACGAAGAAAGAAAATAAGAGCTTATGCGAAAAATCTTTACAGACTAATGTTTTATATCCCTACTGTTTTACTGTAGGTTACTCTTTCTAGAAACTTATTCAGTTTATATTTTTAAACAGTTTTAAGCACCGGAAGACCACTTGTAACTCTGTTACTAAGGGGAAAGAACATGAAACAGAACTATAACAACTCTGTTTGTAAGTAGTGTTTGTTAGTTTTAGTATAGTTTTGATAGGAACATTTCTAAATTTAGATACTTACAAATACAGTATAACTAAACACTGAACTTTCCAGAAGGGTCATCAGGATTACATTATATCTAAAAATTAAAAGGTTTTAATGATAGATAATTAGGAAAACATTCAAACTGTATAGACTCGATGGGAAAGAACTGACTAGTACAAGTGTAGCCACCAACTTCAGGAGAGGGAGCTTCTTCCTCTACTTTCTAATACCCCTCCTACGCGCATCGAGAGTTTCAACACTGACCTCACAGCCTGTACTTAATAAAACTAATGAGCTTTAGAAATCAGAAAGGTAACAAGTATCCAAAATGTATAAATGGTGGTGCCCTGTGTTTATGGCGGCCTAGTTTAAACTATAAGCCTAATCATATATAAAATTTAAAGAATAATAAACAACCTGAATATTTACCTAGAATATTGGGAAAACTATAGAAAAAGTTAGGTTAAGGTGCACAGTGACCTATAATTCTTTGTTTATGAAAGTTTAATGATTGAATTAAAATCATTGAAAAACTATCAAAGGATGCAAATGATTAAACTTTAACTTCTTTCATGTATAGCTTAAATGTAAAGAGAATACAAATTATATTTAGTCTTAAGACATTAAAATAATTTTATGTGCTAAGGTTATTATAATTTTTCACTTATTTAATAAGCTTTACCTCCCCGTCTTCCATATTAATGAGGTGATTCTTAAAATAAAAAAGGTAGATATATGATTTTAGTATGTAACTGAAACTGAACTGTTCAACATTCTACAAGTATTATAAAACTTGTGCAAAACCTTTCTTTGCTCCTTCTTGTTTCTTTAACAATACAATGGCGTCTGGTACTTGGCCACTTGCCGCACTTGCACTTGGGTGCTCAGGTGTTGGGTGTATAATTTACATTGCTGCCAGTCGTTGGTCTTTGATGTTCGCTGCTTATGAATATCTATAAATACTCCATTCAATATATTATATATCAGTATTTTATTTATACAAACGTTTTTATTGATTGTTATATATTTTATGCTATTATATATATTGTGTTGCTATCAATATTTGAAGAAACAGAAGGTTAGATTTTATATAAATAATAAGAAGGTTTGTTGAAATGGTGAGAATAGAAAATAAACATTTTTTGTTCAATGAATTATTTCATTATTCTTTATTCTAATGTTGGTGTCCTTGGTGGACAGCTGAATTAATCAAACAGCTGCGCTGTTTGATGTTTTTGCTCAGCTGAGCTACGTGTGGTGTGTAATTTGAAATTTGTGATTAGAGTTTCTGTTTTTCTAAAGAATTTATTTTCTCCATATTGCTTTTTGTTTCCATTTATAGTGTTATAGAAAGAACATTAATTTGAAACTGTAGTATTCGGTTATTACTTGTCTTTTATTGCCATGGATTCATCAGATGAAGAGGTTCCTTTCTTAGTACCTGCAGTATTTAACCCAGTGCCAGTTACAATAATTACCGGTTATTTGGGCGCTGGAAAAACAACGCTTTTGAATTATATTTTAACAGAACAACATGATAAAAAAATTGCTGTAATCTTGAATGAATTCGGCGAAGGTAAGTATCTGATTAACTAGTAAATTTTTTGGTGAACTGTACTCTAAAATACAAATTTTCCTTTTCGAAGTAAGTTTTGTACTAAATGAATTTGTATTTAAATCTCTTGATGAGTAGGTTGGTAATTATTTGATAAGTTGATTTAAAGATTGTTTTATAAAATTTGTCTAATTGTTTTACTACATACCTTATTTTGAAATTTTAATATAATATTTGTTAATTGTTTACTGTAACAGCAACCTGTCTTTTTAGCGATCATGTATTATACATACCTTATTTATTAATAATAAAATAAGTTTTCACCAAAAAATCACGATTTCAAAACTACAAAATTCTATGCATTTATAGATCACTGAAGTAAAGCAATATTGAGTGCAGTTAGTACGTGGATGGGTGACTGCTGAGAACACACACAGAATTTCTTCTTTTTTTTTTTCAAACTTACATGTAGGTCAGGTAAGGTGGCTATATGTCACCTTACTTGACTTGTAAGGTGAAAAATCTCATACAAACCTATTTTTACCCATAATTCACTTAATGGACCTTAACCTAGAAAGGTTGAAATTACATTTTTTTTTTTTCTGTGAAAAGTTAGCTCCGCTGTGAAAACTTATTTTATTATTAATAAATAAGGTATGTAGACCATGAAAAAAAAAAAAAAAAAAATCGCCAAAAGACCAGTTGCAGTTACAGTAAACAATTACCTAATATTTTGGGAAATATCTATCGTACATTATCATCAGATTTTATTATTAAAAATTATGAAATTGTTAACTATTTACCTTGTATTTAAACAATCAGTTCATATTTTTTGTCGGAAGTCACAAAATATATTATTTTATAGGGGTAATGCTTAGAAAAGAACTTCACACAGGTTTTGTCTCGCGCAGGTAGAACTGTGTTGGGAGAGGGAGAGCCCGAGTTAGGCCAGATATACCCGCTTGCTGCTTCATTGCGTAGGGCTTAATATTTTCCAGCAACTGGTCCCCCACTACTGCTCCAATCCTCTTCACACCGTACACACGAGAGCCACTCTTGAGATGACGGTTCTGTGCAAGTTACTTTTTTCTGGTTTGCCTATAGTAGATAATAAGAAATATAAAAGTGTGAAATCCAGCTAAGGTTACGACTGCCTACGTTAATATTGATAATTACGTTCATCAAGTCAGTCAATGTGCGATCGCTTGTTGAATCTCACATCGATGAGGCCTAGTAAAGAAATTACAGGATATATATATATATATATATATATATATATATATATATATATACACACACACACATATGCCTAATGACCTGCAATGACCTATTTTGGATCATTATGAACTCATACAGCGTAGTGATATTTAACCTGTCAAAAGAGATGTAATGTGCATGCGCCAACGACACGCTATTATCGAAACCTCACACGTCCAGGAATTTGCCATGACAAATAATATTTATATTATATTTTATAATATTATTAATAATAATATATAATAATATTTATAATATATGTTTTTATAATATTATGTTTTTTATTACGAGCATCTTACTTGATGAATGTAGTCATAAATACTAATGTAGGCTTTCGTTATCAGAACTATTTAACCTAACAACATCTGGATTCTCTTGTTTTCAATGTGTTATTTGACAGTGAACAAATGAATTTTGAGACTTGAAATGTGACTTCCGACCAAAAATATGATCCGATTGTTTGAATACAAAGTATTTAGTTAACGATTTTATAATTTTTAAGAATAGAATCCGATGATAATGTACAATAAATATTTACCATTATTTTAAAGCTGAATTCACCTTTTCACTGAAAAATTACAATTTGAAAAGTACCAAATTCACATAGGCCTATGCATTGGTTATGTAGCCTACACATTGCAATGGGAGTTCGTAAGATGACTTCTACGACTTCTAAAACTGACTTTTAGAAAATGACTTCTAAAACTTTAACTATAAAAGCTTATTTTAGAAGAAATTAATTATTTATTCATGAAATTTCAATAGAAAAATGAAATATAATATTATTTTAAAACCTATTAATATTCTTATCATTGCTATTCTTTATCATTGGTATATTTGAATTTTTCTTCTAAAATGTTATAAAGAACCCTTGTTTCACATATCTCAATAGTGAAGAAATCATAGGTGACACAATTATTATAGTAACTTAAACCTTTCTTATGTTTGTTCAACTCAATTTCATCTTTTTCTCTTTACAATTACTATTTAATGATTTCAATATGTTACTTTAGTGTAATTTATTATATTTTTCAACACACTTCATATATTCTGTTTTATATTACTATTTCATGATTACAATGTTAGGTTAGTGTAGTATCTTTTTTGTATTTGTTAATAACACCATGTTCATCCCATTCCTTATTGAAACTACTATTATTTTTAAAGTCAATGTTTTTATGCTAGAGTATATATCGTAAATGTAGATGAAAACATAATTAGAAGGTTAAATTAGGGGTAGTTAAGTGTAGCTCTATGTTAGGTTAGTGTAATTTATTATGTTTGTTTAATTTTGGATGTTGATGGAAACATATTTAGAAAAATTAATTAGGTAATGTTAAGTGTAGTTTAAGACTGGATAACAATCTTCAGTGTACTTCAAGTTAGGTTAGTGTAATTTTGTGGAAATTAAGTTACCATAGCAACTAATATAATAGTAGGCCTACATATTTAAAACAACTGATTAGGTCCATCAGCTTTAATAATTCCACACAAAGCTAGCTTAGATCTAGCCTGTCCATTAGTCTAGACCAATGTACATTTTGAATAGTGTTATTAACTTGATTTTTGCCTAAAATACGTAAAACTATTCAAATCTGATTAAATGAATAGGCCTCTGTAATTTGTTTATTTATTATGTATTACAGGGAGTGCGTTAGAAAAAAGTGTTGCTGTGGGACAAAAAGGAGAGCTGTATGAAGAGTGGCTAGAACTTAGAAATGGCTGCCTCTGCTGTTCAGTTAAGTATGTGTGACAGAACATTTATATCTATTATGCTATTGTTTCATAAGTTATAAAGTTGAAATAATACTGCTGTTTTGATTTTCTAGGGATAATGGTGTGAAAGCTATTGAAAATTTGATGACTAAAAGGGGCAAATTTGACTACATTTTATTAGAAACTACGGGCTTGGCTGATCCTGGTAAGAAAACTGTTATTCTATCATCTAACGTTAAAAAATCTGATGCTTTAGGTAATTAATAATTTTTTAGCTAAAATTGTATGCTAACTAACCCCTTTTTTAATTCCCTTGGAATTACTGGTGTTTCAAGCGCATTGGATCATCAAATCCATAATTATAAAATATATGTAAAAAGTCACATAGGTATAGTTAAGAAATGCTATGCAAGAGGGGTGTAGACTAGCTGCACCTAATAAGAGGGGGTTGGGATCCCCTGTCCAACACTCATAACACTTAAATTATCATCCATATAGTTACACACAGTTCACCTTAACTTAGGTTTCTCATCACAAGGGAGTGGAGATTAGCTTAGGGATTTAGTGTCTCTTGGAAATTCGAGCAATACAAGAATTGAACAATTAACACCCCTTCTCCGAATATGCACACACATACAACACTCAAATTTTTTTACATTTGGTAGTGGCTGTTATAATATATAGGAATTTTTTGATGGTCCAGACCCATAGCACATTTGGTGGTGTTGACAATCTTTGAATCTGGTAAGCTGATATAGGCCTGCTTTGTCAAAGTCGTATGCACGGTTTCTGTTCAGTAACCATACACTAACTTAAGCGTGTGTGAAGGAAATGCAACGGCTGCTTCTTCAGAATATAAAAACCATTTTTATAACCGCAGAATCCCAACTGATAAAACTATCAGTGAAACATTTCATACTCTACAAGAAAGGGGTAACCTTCCGAGCATAATTACTACCGCGAACGTTGTGCTGACCATGAAGTGGATATGGAGGAAACCATTATATCGAGGTTATGCAACTCAGTCCGGGTATTAGTACACGATGCCTATCCCGGTGATTCGGAGTTTCTCAGTCTATGGTGTGGAGGACTCTTCGTAACAACAATATGTTTCCTTACCATCTTCAAAAAGTGCAAAATTTCAACCAAAAGATCTTCCTCTTCATTCATAATATTGGAATTGGTTGAATATGAACTGCTGAATGCTCAGATTAATTTTATTTACTGATGAAGCTCAATTTACTCGCGATGGCATCAATAACCTCCGCAACTAACACACTTGGACAGAAGTCAATCCACACAACACAATCGAACGTAATTTTCAATACAGATTTAGCCTAAATGTATGGTGTGTTCTAATTTACGATTAACTAATAGGACTGTTCATTTTCACAGGACATTTAAATTCAAACATTTATTTGGATTTCCTGAGGGACCAATAACCACTGTTATTACAAGATGTTCCATTAGCAACAAAGTATTGCATGTACTTTCAGCACGACGGTGTGTCTTCCCACTTCTCACATGCCGTATCAGCATACTTAAACAAGCAATTGCCTGAGCAATTGACCTCACTCCTGGTTGCCACGATTACCAGGTCTAAAGCCGTTAGATTTTTGCGTGTGGGGTTGGCTAAAGAGTATTGTGTATTAGAAAAAGGTTAATACACTAGAAGAGTTAATTGCTCGTATTACAGATGACGCCACACAAATTAAGAATAGCCGTGCAGGATTGAGGAGAGCAACGCTAAAAATTCGAAGGTGAGCTTCAAAATGTATTGAAGTAGGACATTTTTTCGAACATTTACTTTAAACCTTATTAAATGTAGCAATGATTGTTATTTATTTTATTGCTGTATCAATTGAATGTTAAATTTGTTTTGTTTGATAAAAAAAAAAATTGTTTCTGGAATAATTCTGGGTATTGTTGACAACTATCACGAAATACATTTTTAGTTTTTTGTTAATATCTCTGTTATCAATTGAGCTATAGACAAAATAAAAAAAGCTGTTGTATTTGCAATTAAAAAAGTAAATTTTTTGGTCTCATGTAATTTTTTGTAAAGTTAGCGGTTTTTGAGATATTTGACATTAAAAAGTGTAAATGACTGTCATTTTGAAAATATTCAAAATACCATTATGGCTTTTAATACAGTGATAAATGGTTACACAATAATTAGGTATACAAAATTTGACCTCAATATCTTTTTTACATTAAAAAATTATTAAGTATTTTTGTAAAAAAAAGAAAGAAAAAAAAAAAAGAAAAAAAAGGCAGATAACTCGAAAACAAAGTATTTCTGAACCTGTGTTTATATGAGCTTTTATCATTATTTTTGCTAGTGGAATCAGGTCAGAAAGTGCTCGGAACCTTATGTGAATCACCCTGTATAGGTACATTTGACACAGGTTTGTTTATAGGCTACAGTATACACTAAAAACCCAAAATAAAACAAATATTATGAAAATTTTAACATTTTGACTAATTTGGAGAAACTTATAACATTTTTTGCTATTTATGCTTTGTTAAAGATGCCAAGTTCAAATGTCATATATTCTTGTGTTCATATATTATGATGAGATTAAAGTTATTTATAATTTTTAAAGCACAGAGTTTAACATTGGATTGCCTACATTGATGATATACACACAAAATGCAAAATGAACACATTTAGAATATTATGTTATTGACTGATTTTTAAAATACTTGTAATATGTGTGGTTTTAAAGATCTATAGTTTGAATGTAACATGGGTGTTTGCATACGAGGAGAATAGATTGCATTCGTACACCTTAAAAATCTAAAACAATAAAGTAAAAAAATCAAATAAAATTTTTTTTTAACATACCGCGTTTTTAAAACGGACTAAAAAGTATAAAATAATTTTTCATGACCCTTCTACAATTTTGAAGGATGATTGTTAGTGGCTATGGATATATTTGGAATACTTAGAGAGAAAAATGTGGGACGCAGGCATTCTATGATAGTTAAGGAGGAGTAAATTAATTAAATTACAGTGAATCTCATTTCCGATTCACTGAAATTAGCTGAGAATTCATCTGGATTGTCTACTCGTATTATTTATTGGCTGTGCCCCACGTTTTTCTCTCCAAGTATTCCAAATATATCCATAGCCACTAACAATCCTCCCTCAAAATTGTACAAGGGTCATGAAAAATTATTTTATACCTTTTAGTCCGTTTTAAAAACGTGGTATGTTAAAAAAAAAATTTTATTAAATTTATTATTTTCTGTTTTTTAGTCTTATGTCCGGGTGAAAGATTCAATCGGTTTTGTGATGAGACTCTGACAGGGACATAATAAATATAGGAAATTCTCAATGCATTTCACATCCTGTTTAGCTGCAAATGTCTGAAATTCAAAATATTACCTCTTATTACCTATACTAGTTCTATTAGTCTTGTAACTCAGAAAATACACACTGGAAATACAAGTTCTGCTGTTATACACGTACACTTGAAACTGAAGTTTTGCTGTTACAGCAACACGAGAGAGCAGAAACAACAGTGCTGATGCTGTATACTACACTGCAAAATATTCAGAGCTCGCAAAGCATACGCTGCTCTCATCAAATATTGTTTAAACAATCTTGCAGACAATGAACAGAGTGAATATTGCATTGTTATCCATCCTCGACCCATATTTAAAATTTCAAGCCTATATCTAATTGGCCAATTTTTATTTGTTTAAACAACTATTGTTTAAACAAATGTAGAGACAAGAAACCAACTGAATATTTTGTTGTTATCTAATTCTGACCTATGTTCAAAATTTCAGGTCTCTAGCTTATCGGGACGTTAGTTTAAACTCGATTGCAAAATTCCACCCTGACAGACAGACAGACAGACAGATATGACGGAAACCGAACTAATAAAAACGTGGTAAAAAGATGTAATTACGCTGAATTGGAATTTAGGCGCATACCTGGCCTTTTATTAATTAAGATGTATTTATGGTTTTTAAACAGCCCGACTTCAAAAATTTAGCACCAGCGTTTCTTAATTGTACAGAGGTGCAGTTAAAAAATCTAAAATATTCCTACAATAATGAAAATTATAAAATTTAAACTATTGTTTTTTAAGTCTTTGAATATATAGCCAAAACCATTAAACACCAAAATTCCTAAATAAAGACAATATTATAATTATATATTTGCAGATTAAAAAAAAAAAAAATATTGAAGCCTATTTATTTAAGCATCGAGTTCAAATTGTACCGCTGTTTGTATAAAATGTATTCTTCAAAATATAAATAAACCAAAAATTTTAAAGTTTCATTAATATGGTTTTTTATGAAAATAGATTGACATTAAATATTAAAGATTTAAGGACGGGCTTGAAATTGGATGCAAAAATCAAGAATAAATTTAATATTTTGAAAAATGATTTATGAACTGATGTAAATTAAATGAATTTTTATATTCTTTTAAGGTGTCTATTTGACCACGGTTCATCTATAAAGTGTAATCTGACCCTCGTATAATCCGAAAATTTTAAAATATTGATGAAAAATAAAATATCTGTTTTTATGGCATTGAGTTTCATTTCACGTGCTGTAAAAGTTATTTTTACTCTATTACAGTATCTACTTTCCCCGTTTCATTATTTATAACTGTCCAAGTAGCTTTATCTTTATACTGTATCTTGAATTTTTAATGAAGTCAGAATTTGCCATCCTTTTATTTTTCTGAATTTCCTGTAATACAACAGTGTATAATTTTTAACTTTTAATTTACTTGCTTTAGTCATTAACATTCTATATTTTTCCTTCCGAAATTGATAGTGCTCTCTCATTAATTTCAGATCTTCATTACACCACAAAACCTCTGTCGATTTCCTTTTATTAGTAATTTTCTTATTCGAAATACATTATTTTTTAAGTGACACAATAACATTATAAAAATATTAACATCTTCATCAACCGACTGATTCAATAAAATGTCATCCCATACAACTGGGCACAAATATGACTTTTACATCTCGGTCTCCGTTTTAGTTAGTACCATTTTTTTTACTTGAATGTAGGGTAACATTGTTCTCAATTACCACAGGTAAGTGACAAACCACCATTTGACCAAAGTGATCAACAATGCCTGTTGTCAATATTGCAAATTTCATATTTCTTTGGTTTGAAGTTATATAAAGATTATCTATGCACAAGGACTGAATTTTATTAATTTTGGTAACTTCAAATATAGTTGAGATAAAACCATAACGAGCCATTAAATTTACATGGCTCTTCGATTTGTTGGCACAAATAATGATTCCAAAGTATCATTCAGAAAGGACTCTGCTTTAAATTTAGAATTGGTCTGTCAGTAAAGATTTAAAAAAAACTTTCGTCATTATAATGTAAAGCTTCTAGAGCAACAATAATAATGAATTGTAAAATAGTATAGAATTAATCAATTTGTTTCTTTGTTTTTCATTCACTTTTTTGTTTTATTTGCGTAGGTCCAATTGCAATGATGTTCTGGTTGGATGCAGAACTAGGAAGTGACATATATCTGGATGGTGAGATAAATGATTTATATTAGTAATGTATGATTTATCCATAAATTTGATATAATACTCAACATGTTTAACTAGCTGGTACTACCAGAAATTATGTAACCTACATGTTATGTTAAACTAAGATCTGCAGCAATTTTGCCTCCTGTTAACTCGCTACCTAAGTGAATATTTTGCAATGAACTTACTGACATTATACTTAGAAACTTGTGATCATTATGTATGGGGGTCATTCCTTTAATCCATGAGGGTATTGGGAATGCATCACCAAAGTATAACAGTCTCTTTGTATGCTAGTCTTGAAGTCACAATACTATATCTTGCTAGAGGAATCTCTAATCATATCATATCATTTTTATTGCACAAAATACATTCAAAAAGAACAGATGCAGAGTCATTTACATCACTATAACTAATTGATTAATACTAACAATTTATAAAATTCATTCTTCACAATTCAGAGAGGATTATTAAAGTATTCATCTGCACTATAATAAACTTTTTTTTACAACTTGCTCCTTTATAACATTTTTAAAACAAGCAAGACTGAGAGTCTTATACATTTGCAGCAAATAGTTATACAATTTTACTTCCACATACTGTGGACTATTTTCGAACAGCTTTAGACGATGGCATGGAAATCTGTAATTTTCTTTAGCTCTAGTACTATTACCCATGCTTAAAACAGTTTTTTACAAAGCCTGCTTTATTTTTGTGGGCCCAGACTAAAGTTTCATAAATATAAAGTCCTAGCAACGTGAGTATGTTACAATCTCTGAAAAGGACCCTACAACTTCTTTCTCTGCCTATACCAGAAAGAGTTCTTAGAATTTTTTTGAAGTATAAATACCTTCTGTACACCAGCAGAACTTCCCCACACCACAATACCACACCTCAACACAGATTAAATATATGCATGGTAAACCACCAAACAAGTGTGACCGTCTCCACTTTTGACCAGCTGGAAGCTCCGGCTGGCTGGAGACCGCGTACACTTTAGCCGAATCTTGTCAGGATGAGCCAAGGAGTCGGGTTAGGACGCTAATGAATGCATGCAACGCAAGTGAAATTAAATGTTATATTTAATTACTGCCGAATTAAAAGATTACAGAATTATTATAATTTATTAAAAAGACATAACGGCAATATAAAGCCTTAATACCTTAATAGTGGCCGAAAAGCATACCGTTTAATTTAGCTAGCACGTGGCCGAAAATGGACTGACCTCGTCCCGTAGCGGTCTTCCTTCTCGCGGCTCTCGGAACAGACTCCCGCTCGGCTCGCTGGTTCAAGCCCTCCACTCCTCGTCTCTCCCCCTTCTACGTCATATTGCACTGCTCAACAAAATCGCAAGTGCCAATTCATATTTTATTATTTAAAATCCCTTTCCATTACATCCTAATTTATGCTTATTATAGTTTTGGTTTGGTGGGCTCCTTGGCTGAGCCAAACAAGCCTTCAAGGAAACCCCATTTCTTAAAACCGATAAAACATAAACCATTGATCTCAACCTTCCCTTAATTTTTTCTAAATGACATTTCTAAGTTAAACCCTCATATACAGGGCCGGATTCCCCAATAGGCCCGGGCCTATGAGCGCAAGCTCCCAGGGGGCGCACGGCGTACATTCTACTGTACATCTATTAATTGCCTTAAGAAAACATACAAAATATCTAGTTTTATTTTATATCAGAGTTTTTGTGTCACATTATCAAAATACTTCATGTAAGCTGTGTTTCTGAGATTAAACCTATTTTATAATGTATTACATAGTTTTTATTTTTTTTATTTGTCCAAATGACTAAATTGAACAAAACCTAAGTTATTAACATCGCAATGGCCATGCTTTGTTGCGGGAATGCTCTGCGGGTTGGATTGTTTTGTTTCAGTCCCACAAACATGAGCTCACTATTTAATACATAAAATTACTAAAAGTGTTTTAAGACGGCATTTTGTTAAGCCAGGAACCAAGTAAATTACTCATAAAAGTAATTCCTATGAAGCTCTTACTTGCCAAGTCTGTCTGGCTTTCTGTGGCATATCCTTCAATGATTGTCCATTTATCAAGTCATAGCCCGGAGCCTTTTTTGAACTCAAATTGGAAATCTCACTTACTACCTCTTTAGGAGTAACAGGCTTCAACTGTGTCATATCTCTATTTTGTAATTTTGGTAAGTGCTCATTTGCTGTTTGTCTGGTATGAGGCTTAAAAGTGTCAGCCAAATATTCTGCAAACAGATCTGCTTTGTCTGCATTGCTCCTTGCCCATTTCTCATCTTCTTTTCGTATTGGGGGTACATAATATTTTGGCCTCTTTAGATATTTAGTTGCCTTCCATAAGGAATAATCGGTTTCCTTATTGTCAGTCAGATTGGCCAGGTACCTTGTCAAACTTTCATTTTTTATATCTTGTATAACTTGCTTCAGCTGTCTGCTGAGTTTATTCAAGAGTCTTTTATCATATGGTGATCTAGTAAATTGCCACCTCTTCCTTGCTTTCCTCTTTTCTATAATCATTTCTCTGATCTCTTTAACAAAGTTAATGCCTGGTGCTCTCGGTTTCAGAATAGGAGTGTTATTATTTCATGCTGCTTGTTGTATATCAACTACAAACTGTTCTGTTTCTTCATCAAGCTGCCTTCTAGTCTTCAAAGGTACCTTCAGTTTAAATTCTATGTTCCAACTCTGTTCTGTATCCATCCCAATCGGTTAGTCAGTTGGACAATGAAGAAGGCTGTTGGGTTTTAATTACTGTTCCACTTATGGTTAGGACAATGCATGTGTGGTCGGATACTAAGTCATGGTTTTCCTCCATGCATGCATATTTAGGTGATGTTCCTTTCATTACAAAGAAGTCAATCAAATCAGGTATTTTCTTTTTATCACTAGGCCAATAGGTAGGTTTTCCTGTTGACAATACTTCACAATTCAATTCTTTGATTGCTCCATATAGTTCCTTACCTTTAACCTTTTCGGAACTAACGTACTCTAAACCCTACTTCATGCTCAAACTAGGTTATTTTATTTAGCTGTATTTATGTCACTTACCTTCATGCAGTAATTCTTTTCTATTATTTATCACTTTTCAAACTTTAGGAATAAATGTTGTTTTTAATAATTGAAAGTATAAATTTTTTTGGGATTTCAGATTCTATTTCTTGTTGTTGATTATTGGAAGTAGATGCAGTTTCTTCACTAACAACAGAATCACTAAAACTAACCTCATTTCCACACGTGATATCATCATCAAAACTATAACTAGAACAATCATTATCAAATTCATCACCTGACTCTTCGTTTAGCAAAATTTCACTGGAATACAATTTCCGCGATTTATCCACATATTTAGAAGAAATAAATACTGAACTCGACTGCAAAGAATCGGCCATGTTTACTAACACTCTTCAACAAAACCTAGTAAACATGATTTTATTCTCTCTATTTTCTACTGTTAGCCGCCTCCTATCGATAGTGCAAATAGTTCATTTTAAAGCTAATAGATTGCAGTACATGTCAGTAAAAGAATTATATTAGTCACGTTAAAGCAATGATAGTACTCAAACGTTAAAGTTCTAAAACGTGTATACGCGACCGTAGTCTGTGTGGACAGTTTACTCCAGTCGCGTCAACGCGTCGACAGTCCCGAAAAGGTTAATAGTGTCTAGCCTCGAGCCCCAAAACATATGCTTAGCATTATAGTCTCCACCAACTATAAAGCATTCTCCCAGGCTTTTAAAGAGGTGAATAAAACCCCTCTTTTGTAGCTTAAATCTTGGTGGACAGTATATTGCCATTATTTTAATATTTTTTGGTTTAGTTTGAATACAAATAGTAGTTACTTACATCTCCTTAGTTTCCAAACTTTATATTATTCTTCACTAACACAGCTGATCCTCCTTTTCCTATTTTATCTGGCCTTAGCGTATAATAAATGTTGTATCCTTTTATTTTTGGATGTGCTTCTCTTGTTAGGTGGGTTTTTGAGATCAAACAAATGTCAATATTCTGATTCCAAAGAAATATTTCTATTTCATTGATCCTTTGTAATAACCCATTGGCATTCCATGCTGCTATTCTTAGAGCTTGGACCATAGTTATTTATTTTTCTTGGGGACATTTACTTTACTATTTTCTAGATTACTGATTCATTCAAGAATCATATTATTGGTCTTTTTCTGTTGCTCTAACTCAGATAAAATTTGTTGTAGTATCTTTTTTATTGAATCAATATTTTCTGGTATATTTTTATCTCTTGTCTTTTTATCTTTTGCAGCATGAGCATAAGGTTCTGCCAATGTAACCTGTTTAAACATAGATTTCTTTGCCTGTGAGTGAATTTGTCCTGAGTCAGTTCTTTCTACTTGCAAATTAAAACTTGCTGCATTCACATTTCTAGAACTAGTTTTTTGTTTTCCATATGAATCATCTCTCATCTTTTGAAGTTTTTTTGCGACCAAGCAACCTCGATAACTTGCTGGATGAGTATCTCCGCAGTTGGCACATTTAGGTTTCTCTTCTCTTCTCTTCGTACAATTGCTTGTGAGATGAGATTCGGCACATTTAACGCACCTTTCCTGCCTATTACAATATTTCTTTGTATGCCCATGCATCTGACACTTTTTACACTGAGGAATAAGAATAGATGTTCTTCTCAGCGGTTCAATTCTCACCCTTAGTCCCAGAATGTTATCAATTTTGTAAATATTGTCTATGTTTTGACTTCTATCAAAGATTAGCATGAATAAGGGAAGATTGCGTTTTATTATCTTATCTCCATCCCTTTCTTTTTTTGTATGTTAGTTACACTCTGGATTTCGAAATTCTTCGCCTTCAGAAACGTAACTATCTCTTCAGGATAAATTCCTCTTGCCATAACTTTGGTAGGTCGTACATTTTTGTCTTCATAAGTGAAATATTCCCATCCATCTCTAGTGACTTGTTCTCTAAGCTGTCTATATTCTTCTCCATTTTCTACATTGAGGCATTTTGTAGATGCCTCCTGCCAGTAATGTTACTTTAGATTGTACATTCACCTTATTTAGAGTTTGGCTACATCATATATGTACGTTCGCCTTTACCTGTTAATAGATTTATTGGTGGAGGAGGTAAAGATTTATTTTTCTCAACCTTGTTTGCTGGTGTGCTATTAGTATCAGGATTATTCTGATTTACTAATATTGACCCTGGTGACACTTCAGGGGAAACAATGGCTTTATGTTTCTTCCCCTTTCTCCTCCTATCCTGTTCTACAATCCACATGGTTTCCTTCGCTAATTCCTCCTCATCAGTACAATACTCCTCTTGTTCACCGTGAATTTGAGCTTCAAGCTCCAATTTCCTATTTGAGGTACTCATTAAATGATTAACTTTTGTTTTGCAAGTCAGATATTATAGCTTTAAGGTTATTACATTCTTCAATGCTCTTCCTCCATTCTTTCCAGATGTATATCTCATTTGTTGTTTGAGGCTCGAATTGCCTTTCTGCAATGATGCCATCTTCCTTTACCTCCTTATCACTTTGAGATCTTGCAACTTTCCCACTCCTCTCAAAAGAGTTTCCACTCTCTTCTATGGTAGTTTTAGTTTTATTGCGGTTGCTTGCTAACGATGCCTTGGAACCCGCTTTCTCACTCCTGACAGGCGCCGGTACTGGGGATCCGACTCCTTGCACCGTAGTAAATTTCTTCTGCTCTCTCTTCATATTTGGTTTAATTTCAGGGTACCTTCCCTTATCTGGTTTTTGTCCACCATGGGTATTTTATTTTCCCATCACCCTCCAACCAAGGTTGGTGAGTGTCCCCATCGCCAGGGGCGGCTCCTTTAGCAGATCCAGAAACAGCCACGGGGTTTTTATTTATGTAAATATTTGAATGGTTATAGAAACTTATTTCAGGTTTTCGGTAATTTTGGATGTTTTGATCCTGTAGGAACATATTAAAACCATTTTAAGGTATTATCAGTCTGTTTGTCCCATCCTTCTATATATCTGTCTGTTTGTAGCATTTCTATCATACATTCCCTGAAGATTTGTGGGTGGTGCATTCTCTCATGTGGATGATTTGGTTTACTCAATATTTTTAAGTATGATATGTGATAGGTGTCCTATGGAACGATTAGATTTTGGACTGAATTATTTAAGGATCGGCTTGATAATAGCACAAGTGTCAAAATGTGTGATATTAGTTGTCACAAAAAAATCTGATATTGCCGAAATGTATAATTTGGTGTGGAGTAGGTCCAATGGAGAATGACTAGGTTTCTGTTAAAATCTTTTAAGTAGAGAAGATACTTGTAATATATATATATATATATATATATATATATATATATATATTTTAAAATGTTAAGTTCCAGTTTGATAAGCGTTTGCATATACCTGACCCCATATAAAGTTTGAAATTTATTTTAAACCAATTTTAATGAAATTAAATAATGTATGTTTTTAATGATGAATAGTTCTAATTTAAAGTTAGTTTTATTATGTAAATTATTTGATACTTTATAATTGTATTTGTATCATGCATTAACTTTCAAAGGTGTTTTATTTTTGTTTCTTTTTAGGGATTGTAACAGTTATTGATTGCAAACATGGATTAATGGTAAGTCAGACTTCAGTTGTATTAAATTATTTGATTACGTTAATATTTTTGAAAAAATATTGTGTTTATATTTACCAAATACAATCTATCATCTTGTCTCATTAAATCAGTTGTAACTATGTAACTTGAAAGTTTGGGAAAATTTAGAGACTTTTCAAGTTCACTTGATTAAGAAATATTAAAAATTGAAGCAATTTATTTGTTTTTACATTAGTAAACGCAAAAGTGTAGGTTTTCTAAAACGATCTGATTGGTGAAGCTGAATTCGAGTCCGGTGCGCAAAATAATTTTTAATATATTCTCGAATTCGAATTAATAATCCCATTATTGAAATCATTTGAAACCGATTACTTTGATTATCCATTTCACCTGATTATCAATATCGCTAATTTAGATAAGTAGAGTCTTAATCCCGGGTCTAGTTGTCGTGCCGGCTTTTTGTATTAAGATTGTTGTTATAGTTTATATTATTTGAAAATTCGTTATAAAAAAAGTTTTCATATATACAGTATATATATAGTCTTAATGTATTTCACTGTTCACTATTTTATTTTGTTCTCATGTTGTTGTACTGATTGTTCCATTTTATTTTGAAGTTCCCGGATGTTTGCTATCTCAATCTCCAAAGTAGTTTGTCTTTATCGTGTCATCTCAATTTGCAAATTTGTTCTGTCTGTTTTTAGCCCTGCTATTTCAATTCTTACATTAGATTTTAATTCTTATTTTAAATCTGTTATGGCGAATAAAATTTGTGACATGAATTCTGAATTTGATACATTCAATCCTATTTGGTCCGTTACTGACAGTACTACTTCGGGAGTGAACTCTTCCATAGACGGATGTGTTTTCATTTGTTCCTCTCATGGTTCGTGGTCGAAGATATCTATTAGTACATGATTGTTTGTATTAGAATCGATTGTTTTCCATATTTGTTTTGTTGCAATTTTTTGTCCTCCCGCTCTCTTAAAACTCTTCTTGTACAAGTTCTTACTTTTCTTTAGCTTCTTCAGGTTTTGTCGAAGATTGTAGGCTTTTCTTTATGCCATGTCGTTCTGATTAAATAATTTTTTAAATATAATTTGTCTTAATCATTATGAATTATGGTTGATATGTGTATGAGGATGATGATTTACACACAAATAAAATAAATTAATAATTGATATCAGTAATTGCTTATTATCTAAAATTATTTCTTATCTTGATAAAATTCTGAACATAATTTAAAAAAATAATAATAACTAAAGTTTTTACTGTTTGTTTAGATTATCATGAATTGTGGATGATAGGTATGAAAGTGGTTTGTGGCGACGATGATCAAGTTGCTATTGGTTTTGTTATTTCTAACATCCTGATATGTTTTTCATTAGGCCTAATACAAGCTACATTCAATTAATTTTTATTTTGTATTGTTTTTCTTTTTAAAATTTTAATGGTTTGTTTCCTTAGTGATTGCATTTTTTTGTGTGTGCTTATTTTTATTAGGCGTGTTTAGAATTATTTTTTTAATTTTGCTCGTGAATTTAGGTTAGGAGATTGGGTTAGGTTACACATTGGGCATGGTGCAATTTTTTTTTAAATAACTAAAAAAAACTTTTTTTAAACAATTAACTAAATTTTTTTTAACTGCTACAGTAACAAAAACTCTTTAAAATAATGATCGAAGAGACTTGTGCAGTAATTTAATCAACCACATACAGTACCACTACTGAAGGAAAATGGGATTAGTCGGAAAGAGGCAATCATCATGTGATCGGTATTACCACAATACTGATAGTCACATGATCATTGTTTCCACTATGCCACGGCTATTAGATCAAACATCTATTTTAGTCGACACATATTGTATTACACTATTTCCTTTCACTAAATGATGTCTGGTTGATGTTTCTGATTTTATTTTCACATCTTACTCAATTTGCAAAGTTCGAAATATAGATTTTATTTTTTATTTATGGAAACACGTTCCATTGCAATTTTCATGTGATTCTAACAAAATTTGATATGTAGAGAATTTTGATATGAAAATGTCAGAAATATGGAGTTCAGATTATATTTATAAAATATTTTGAATTTATATTTAACCTAACCTAACTAAATATTATTAAGTTAAATGGTCAGGGTATATACAATTGTTAGGTCACCTAAAATAACTAATACAAATACCTCAAATTTTCTTTATATGTTCACACAAATTTATATAGGTTAAATTTTTAATTTGTCAGACCAGTTATAGAATCTTAGAATAGAACTTAATATTGTGATATTTCTTTTTAATAGACCTTACCTACCTAATTATAGACTAATCATATAGCATTAATATTGATAAACAGTACGAGTATAATTTTACTAGAGGTGTAATGCAGCAAACCTGTAAAATAACTTAATGTGGTGTTCATCAATAAATAAATATGATCTTCACTTGCTGTACTGACATTTCATTCAAGTTTATTATTATTTTTTGTTGGTCACTATTTCTAATTGGTATATAAGTAATTACATTATTTCAATTTTTACATTTTGTCAATTTTTATAAAATACATAAATTAATAACAATAATAATAAAACAATTGTAAATCACAATTTTTAAATATAATTTACTTAATCTATAGTCAGTTTATTGAAAGACCCTTCTATTCCAAACATTTGGTGGCTTTTGTATTTGTTATCTTCGGGTCTGAGCTTCTCATTGGTTTTCCGTTTTGAATCCTCTAAAAACCAGTCCTTGTGGTCATCGCAAGCCTTCTGCCAATTTTCTGCAACAAAAATTTGTTTATATTACTGTGTCCTACCGTAATAAAATGTAAAAGATCAATATTTTCAATTTAAATTATATAATTTTTTATAGGAAATTTATGTTACAGAGCTTTTAGTTTTCTGGTGAATACTTTGATGTTTTGAACTAACAATTTGCCAACTGGTTTTACTAGAAATCATTCTACTTCGTTGTTTAAATATCTTTGAATGTTAATAAATCCACTTGAGGTCACGATTTTGACTCTATGTCATTCTTATTTCATATTTAAGTTTGTTTTACAAATTCTTAGACAACTTTGATAACAAAAAAATTAGTCATTAACTATTTAGTAGTTCAGTTTTAAAAAAAGATTTCTTTTCGTGCAGTCCAGAAGGTACTGTAAATATTTTACACCTCGCTAATAATCTACGAAAAATTACATAATAATACAGTTAAAACATAACGTCTATATATTACAGTAATTTGAAAAACCATAGTTAATTTTTAGAATACTGTGGTACAGCTACAATTTATCGTAAGCGCTACGCGTTTTAGCACTAAAAACGTAAATTTGCTACGTTTTGTTCACGTTTAAAACCACTTTAACTATATAAAAATAGCCACCCCGAGATCCGGATTTTTCGATATCCGGATCGGGCAGTGCCACATTAATCCGGATTAGAGAGTTTTTACTGTATATAAGAAATAAGTTTTAAGTATTCACTCATTTAAACAAGATCATTGACGAATAAAATTCTACCAATTGTTTCAAAATGGCACCCTCTAATTGTTTCAATTTCTCACAGAACAACTAGTTATGACAAAAAGTACTGATTTTGTACTTTGTTATAAAAATTGACATGATTAGATTAGACCTACAATTAAATAAAAACATAATTTTTTAACTCTGGAGAAAAATAAAGAGACACGAACATTACATACCCAGTCTTTAGGTTTTAGGTACTTCTATTAGATTTAGGAAAATTCCTTGTCAAAAAGTGATTTACTGGTCAAAAAGTGAAAATGAACCATGCACTCTGTTTTAAAAGGTCGAATGTTGCAAATCGACCTAAACTATTTCGACAAAGTATTAGTGGAAATATGTTTGATTATGACAAATGAATGTTCCAAATCTGATATTTTTAAATGTGATTTCTCAACAATTATTGTACTCTACCCACAAATTGTATTATATCATTTTGTTTATCTAATCAAGAAGAAGGTTCTAACATCTTTACTTTTTTCAAAAAATCATTTACAATAGACGATTTATAAAATTTAATTATAATTTTAAAAGTTGTATTTTCCCCTATGAGATTAAACATCTGGCCAACTGGGAGTAAAAGCACATGTTTCATGACTGCATTTAAATTATTTACTGTATCAACCAACATAATAAAAGTGCTTATATTTAAAAAAAAAAGAGATGTCGTAACTTATCTTAATTATTATAATTATCTTTGATTCCTGTTAAAAATAATGTTTAGTGTGTGATTTGTTATTGTGTATTAGTTCATAAAAGCAGTATAATCTGTAAGCTTTTCTCAGGCCTACTATTTTCTTTAATTTTAACAGCATTATGTTGCGATTAACATTGTTTACAGGATTTTAATTTAAGGAAATGAGCTAGAGATTATTCTTAAATATAACCTTAAAAACCTTCCATATTTGAAACGTCTACATACATTATTTGTTTATTTCTTTCTTGATATTCTGTTTTTTTCTTAGGCATAATTTTTTATACAATCTATTTGTGTATTTCTGGCTTAGCCTAATTTTTATTCATTCCGTTTACTTTTATTTTTTAGATTGAATATTAAAATAAACTTATATTACCATTGACTTATATTTACCTCCAGATTTTTATGGAAATAATTATATTGATGACTAATACAATTAAAATGACTTAATTCAATTTTTAAATGTTGTTTAATCACAACCATCATTTGCTCCTCAAACTTTTTTGTTTTTTCAATGATCTGAACAATAGCAATTTGTTTATAGTAAAGATGATTTTGAAATAATTTATGATGGAACTGTGAGACAAGCAGCTGTTGGCCAATGAATTTGCTTTTATTTTCGTTATGTGATAAAAACTGTTGAGATTGTGACAGTTTTAATCGATCTCTTAATCATAAATATTTTGTATCCCCAATATTAATATATATATATATTTTTTTAAATCAGATAAGTCAGCTAGATCTATACTCATGTGGTATTTTCGTAACAGCTTTTACCATGCCTTAGATTTTAAACAGTGATCCAATTGGCTTAAATTTAGAAACAAACCATCTTGTTGCATTTCCAACACATCTAAAATAATAACTGTATCGACCCGAAAAAAAAAAAGAAATAGGCCTAATATTGAACAACTAAATAAAAAGTAAATATCAGCAATTGGTAGAAATACTGCAAACAAAAACAAATTTTGAAGCATTGAAATTCTAAATTCGATTCAAATAGAGATAAATTGAAGAATGCAAATAGATCTAAAATTGGACAACAGAAGCTGTAAGGAGAATTCTTTATTTTGACAAACATGATATCTAACCCACAGTGATACATTTGTCTCTTCATCTTGAAATTGGAAGAAGAGTTTGTTTCAATCTAGAAAACATAGAAGAATGAGTTCAGAAACCTCCTCCTAAAACAACTCTTACATCATTTTTCTATGAAGATTGCAAGAATTCTTTACTATTTTGATATTCCATCTTACTATTCTTGGAATGTTAAACAGTGGATTAGAAGAAAAAAAGGAATATCTTTGAAGAGTTTTCCAAACCAAAAAGGGATATAGCTATAGGAAGGGTCTTTATTCATGCTCACAACTCTGAATGTTTATATTTACGAATGTTGCTATATAATGTTTGGGGTCCAACCTCTTTCAAACATTTAAAAACCGTTAATGGTGTTACTCTTAAAACATTCCGAGCCGCTTTCTACAAAACAATCAATATTGGGATGGTTGTCATAGTGACTCGTTGTTTATCGTTCTCAAGTTTTTCATTCCGAGAGAACTTTTGTTTATTGTTATTAAATTGTGAACTTTCCAATCCCAAAAAAATTATAGGACAAATATGAACATTATTTATCTGAAAACAATTGAACAAAAGTAATAAACCTTTATCTCAAATGTCCAGATGTTCTTTGTAATGAGATTACATGGAAGCATTAAAACAAATTCAAAGCAAAATTAAAACTTTAACAAATAACTCAGGTGTGCCTTCAATTAGTAATGTCACTGATATTGAGTATAAAATTTTTTTACATGAAGCCTCAATATGTGCTTTGCCAACCTTGAAGACTGTGTTAACATTAATGAGCCATTTTTAACTGGAGAGTACCTTTTAATATAAATCACAATATTTCCAATTATAGATCAAAATTGTTCATTATTATTTTTTTAATGCCCCTTGAGGCAAATCCTTTCAAAAATTTGATAAAAAAAAAAAATTGCATTAGCAAGTGCGTCATCTGAAGTAGCGGCAACCTTATTGCAAGGAGGTAGGACAGCCCATTAAATGTTTAATTATATTTAAAGTTATCTAAATCTAATGACACATTGTGTAACATAACGAAACATTCTTCAATGGAAGAGGTACGTTCAAAGTGCTCATTGATAATATGGTACAAGTGTACAATGGTCAAAAACAATTCTTCAGAAGCTCTTGACTGTACATTGTGAGATATTTGTAACTGGAATGTGGAAGAACAACTATATTATTTGGTGACTTTTGTCAGACTCAGAAGATGGTAAATATAAAAATGTAAATTTATTAGCTTGTTTTATTGAAAAGAATATCGTTAAAAATTTTAATTCACTCACTCAGAAAATTTATCCGGACATTCAAAATTTTACAGCAAGCTAAGTGGTTTTGTGAAAGAATAATGCTAACTCCAAAAAAATGACAGAGGACAGAGTAAATTACATTAATAATTTGGTTTGAAACTAATTAATAGTAAGGAGTAAATAATCTACAAATCAGAAGTAGAAATATAAATATAAATATAAATGAAGAATTCTGTTGATTTGCCAATTGAATTTTTAAATTATTAAGAACCAGCTGAGTTACCTCCATATTTATTGTATTTAATAGTTGGCTGTCCAATAATATTATTAAGAAACTTAGATCCTCTGCGCCTCTGTAATGGCACAAGACTTCAAATTATGTCCTTGAACAAATTTTCAATCAAGGCAAAGATTATTACTGGTTAACACCCGGTGTTATACCTGGTGAAGGTAAAACTATAATTATTCCAGAATTCCTTCCAATTGTCCATTTCAATTCAAAAGGCTTCAATTTCCAATAAGAGCAGCTTTTGCTTTAACAATAAATAAATCACTTGGGTAATCACTTAAAGTTGTTGGCTTAGATTTGAAAAATGTTGTATTTTGTCATGGGCTGTATGTAGCGCTAACAAGAATAGAAAATTCATTTAATTTTTACATACACTGTTCTAAACATCAGATATGTGGTTTACAGTAAAATTTTGTAAAAGTATGAAAAAACATTAATTAACTTATGAATATAATACTACATGTTTATCATTATTGACAATAATAAACCAGATTACAAAGATATGTGCCTACATATATTACTACTGATATTATATTTTTGTATCATTATAACTAAAACATAATAATACATGTATACCCACACCCATGCACCCACATGCAAAAATATACATACATACACATACACACAAACCAATAATGACACATATTATTATGTTAGTAAACAATTTTTTGAAATATTGAACATTTTGTGGTTAAGTTTTCACAAATAAGAGTCAAAACACGACGTTTCGGGAATAAGAATCAATTCCCGTTATCAAGTGACTAAAAACTAAAGAAACATGAAATTAGAAATTAAGCCTATGTAAGAAATAAAATTAAATAAGAATACCACCAACCTTAATATCTAAGTATGCATCTCAGAGCTAAAACTGAGAAGTCAAAAAAACACACAATCACGGTAACACACAACTAACGTCAAATACGTGTTGTTGTATCAAAGATACAGCAACAAGTGACGTGGTCCAGAAGGCGTGACAAACTATTAGGGGAGTGACCTATTGTTAGTTGTATTAAGCTTCCTAGCCCGAGAGCGGGTTACAACCCCTTCTGGTGATTTAACAGGTAAAATTTAAGCTTGTTTTTTAGTTGTAGGGGTATTATAATCAAATTTTAGTTCTTTTTTTTAATAATGGGAGCCATAATGGCCTTACAAAAAAAGAACTAAAATTTGATTATAATACCCCTACAACTAAAAAACAAGCTGAAATTTCACCTGTTAAATCGCCAGAAGGGGTTGTAACCCGGTCTCGGGCTAGGAAGCTTAATACAACTAACAATAGGCCACCCCCCTAATAGTTTGTCACGCTTTCTGGACCACGTCACTTGTTGCTGTATCTATGATACAACAACACGTATTTGACGTTAGTTGTGTGTTACCGTGATTGTGTGTTTTTTTGACTTCTCAGTTTTAGCTCTGGGATGCATGCTTAGATATTAAGGTTTGTGGTATTCATATTTAATTTTATTTCTTACATAGGCTTAATTTCTAGTTTCATGTTTCTTTAGTTTTTAGTCACTTGATAACGGGAATTGATTCTTATTCCCGAAACGTTGTGTTTTGATTTTTAACACACAAATGATGGCAAATGTCCGAAAAATGCATAATAATAAAATTGAACTTCCATCATTAACAAATAATTTCAAACAGAGAACAAATAAGAGGTTAGGTTTTCGTTTTAATTTAACCCGGACAATACTGCATACCACAGCTAGTTGTATATAAAAGAAAATTAAAGTTCATGAGTTATATATATATATATATATATATATATATATATATATAAACAGAATGAATTAGACTGAAAAAAATGAGCCAAGCATATAAGCTACAGCTTACAATTCAGTGTACAGAAATTCTGTAAACAAATCTTTTTATAATCAGTGACCCTCAAAATGGTCATTTCCACAAAATATTGAAAACAATTTTTTCATCATTACAATTCGTTTTGAATACTTCATGTATGTGAGAAAATAAAAAGAAAGAAAATTCAATTTTGAAATATTAAATAAAATCAAGAAATTTCAAATTATTTATCCAACCCATTTTTATAAAACTAAATTTTCTTTTTTCAGATACTTATCTCCAATTTGTAATTTGTTTGTCTTAATTAAAGGCATCAGTATATTAAATTCTGCGTTTAATATATAGCTTCATACTTACTGTTTAGTTCAATCATGGAAGGTGCATTTCCACCATATTCTTTAGGTAATATTTCTTTTGGAATATGATTGTATAGAACTGTATGATCTCCACTAAAAATATTCATCTAAAACATACAACAAGATAGTTTTGTTAGCAGTTCAATACCACAACTGCTTCACCTCAGTTTAATATGTGTCTTTACAGGACTGCCCCTTCATTTTAAATGTGGCGACCTTTTTCCTATAAAGGAATGGCGTTTTATGGTTGAGCAAGTAATATGCAAAGGAATAGGAATGATTTAAGTGAACTGGGAATGGGAGATTGTCTAATAGGACAAAGATCAGCAGTTTCATTGGAGTGTTCATAAATATATTTATAAGAGTGCAGACATATTTTCATTGTGTCACGCTTTTCTTTATTTTTGGTGGGTTAAGTAATTAAAGAGTGATCATCATTTATATTATACTTTATATTGTAAAATGGTGATTTATATCATAAAATAACATATATTGTTGTTTTACTTTTTGGAATGTCATGATATTTGGAAAAGTGTTCATGTGATCTGATCCCCAGTTAATCATTCTCCCTGAAATATCTCTCGTACATTGACAACTAAATTAAAAATGAATTAACAATTGATTGATGTAGAATGAAAATGTTTATATATAGTATTTATTCATTTGCTAATTTATTGTTTCCACTGATATATTCAGTAACTCTAACTATAACAAATCAAATGCCAAATAAAAGCAGAAAATTGTTATAACTGACTGTCAAGACAAACATGTTATTTAATAATATCAACTAATTAATAGTTTGAATATGTACAGGAACAACAATTGATTAAGCTTACAAGTATCTTTGTAAGCTTAACAAGTATCTTTGTAAGCTTAACAAATATCTTTGTAAGCTTAACAAGTATCTTTGTAAGCTTAACATTGAATATTTGATTGTTCAATTATATCAGTTGATTGACTGTTGAATAATTACACACAACTATGATTGAAAGTGTCGTCATAAGTTTAACATAGGACATTTGATTGGCCACAAATTAAAGGAATTTTGTTAAAGATTGATATTTTCCTCCATTTTACTATTGGGACCAGGATGCCATAAGTAAAATTTCTTCCTTCTTTGTTACCCGAAAGGATAAGAAAAACTTATGAAAGGAATTGTGAACAGACACTATTATATTAAAGGAAATTTTAAATATGGATGTCGTAGTAGAGTTGACATTCATGTATAAAATGGAGTTCAAATGATCACGGTTTAAGTTAATATAAGATATCATTCGGTAAGTTTATTTTAGTTTATAAGTCTTATATAAACCAGGTTTGGCATTAATCTGCGGACATGTTTATGGATTGTCCTGTACTCGGGAACTGTCAAATAATCTACACCACTAGCAACATACATTCTGCTCTTTGTATAAATGAATAGTTAGCATAATTAACTACTTAATTCTTAATAAAGGCCCACTTAAGAAAAGAAAAGTGAACAGTTCATTGGGTTCTATGTCTACATTCAGTTCTGACATTTTCTATCCTCCAATCTCTCTTAGTGTCACGACTACTGTTATTGTAGTGTAGACCATTTAGAGATTTGGTCAGGAGTAATTTAAGAATGCTGATTTTGACCCCATAATGTTTCAGAAAGACCTAAAAAATTGTACAAAATCACCTTAAAATTTTCCTTGATGAAATCACTCCAAAACTAAATGTATATACTAACTATAGAAGCAAATATAATCTATGACAGGGAACTCTTTATCTTTGAAAGTGGTGTCCAAAAATGTTTTATTGACTTTTAACTCTGAAATTATTGATCATGTAAAATAGTTTCAACCAGAAGTTGTTTAAATTCAATTTTTTATAAATAACTGTGGAACGGACATTACATACACTTTTTCACTTATACATACACAAATTAAAAACCTATAGCAAACAAAAGTACTCGTCACTATATGGCCAAAATGTTGGTTTGTGGGTTATCAGTCTAAAAGTGAAAAAAAACCATGGACCCTTATTAAAAGTTTAAATATGTCAAATATCAGCTCAATCAATATGAATGAATCCAAGTTTAATTTTATTGCTCCTGTTGACAATACTACAATAACAGTTGTAGTCAACTTTTTTATAAAATCGGATCACATAAACTGATTGATATTATGAAACTTATTCTACAATAAAATAAAAATTAACTAAAAACACTAACTCTCGGGGATTCATCATTTGAGTGAGTTTGGACTTGGCAATCCCGATGGACCTAGGTGGATCTACACCTTTTTAAATGTAGTCTTGGGATAGGTCCCTCTCTTTCATCTTTCTAATCAAGTCTCAACCAACTGTAGTTCTCTTCCGACGATGATACTATTGTACTATTTGAGGGCTACAGGTAATTTTGTACACTTTTCTTCTTTTTTAGTTTGTTGCCTTTAAACAACAAGAGAGAAAAAAAACAACTAAACACTACTGAATATTACAGAAACAATAGATATCCCGTGGTTAAAACCTGTTTGAGATGTTAAACTTACAAATATTCTAAAACAAACCAAAAATCAAAACTCAAAGAAAGAATGGGACCCATGGCCGACAGAGTTCCACTGATACAGAATAATGATTATGAGAAACAATATAACATAATATAATGGCTTCATAGCTTTAAAGAAAAGGAACATTATGAATACATCATTATTACAACAGATATAAAATCAACACATATATAAAATATAAACTTTAACAAAGAGATAAAAATGTTTTATAAAAGGAAAAGAAACAGTTTATTCCCTGGCTGATATTAAAATACAACTCTATATTGTCACTTCCTAGCAATAACTTTTTAATTAGTTTTAGAAAACTTATTAATATTTTGGCATTATTTAATATTTGACAGGAATACATTAAAAAATTTCAGGGCCAGGTAAGAATAGAATCTTTTAAAAACGGTTAAATTTGGCTTAGGCACATCTACATTAAGTTTATTGCATAAAGTTCTCCCTAAGGATACCAAGTCAGACATCCTATTTCCATTTAAACTTTAATCAATTCTGTTGAAATGTGAAGGTTTATGACTAAATTTCATGAAAAGAAAATTTCAATTTGGGAGTAAATTGGGGAAAACGCAAAATAAAAATTGACTGGCTCCAAATTTATGTTGGTTTTAAAAATTTACTTGCAGACTTTAATGTTGATGTAGTTGAGTTTGACTTTTCACCAATAATTTTAATACAATAATTTGACTGAAAATTTTGTGCACAGTTTGAAGTGATTTTGAAACGATCAAATTTTTTGTTTTGGTCACAACAAAGGCAACTTTTGAGTTTAAAAAAATAAATATATTTTTAAAACTGTCAGAATGTCCACCGTTTAGAGCTATGGTCTGCTTTTATAGATGATAGATAGACACATAACATTCTAAACACCATTTTTGGACTTAGGAGTCTTCAAAACAGATATCCCATGACAATGTCAACATTTTAAGTTTTTGATGTCACATAAATTAAATAAAGGTTACTGTCACTGTTTACATATCTTCCATGAGATTTCTGTGTGAAGCTACTTTGACATTTTTAGCATATTCCACAATGGCAGATCTAAGATGTTGTTAATGCTGTTAAAATGAAGAACAGATTTATGGAAATACTTGAAGGTATACAAATATTATGTTATTTTCTAATCTAAATCATCTAGGAAAATATTACCCGTTGCTTCACTTTCTCCTTAAGGAATGGCTTGAATATTCCTACAAGAGTTTCAATAAAAGATGGAGCATTGATTACAAATATTCCTTTAACTCGAAGTGGTAATGCTTCCTGAAACAAAAACATTTAATAGTTAGCAACATCCTTACTGGATTTTATATATTCTTGTATTGTTAAAACCAAGGAAATTTTAAAGAACAAAAAATTTATAGTCACTATTTTTTTTTCAAATTTAACATAAGTTATGTTAGAAATTTGTTTATATAAAATTATTATTATTTCGATAACCCAGACCACAATGTAAAGTAGGAAAAAAAAAATTAGGTTGTATAAAAATTTTGTTTTATTGTGTTTTTAAATTCATTAAAATCAAGTACAGTACTTTCATTAAGAATAAAAAATTCATCATAAGCATTAATATCTAAAGAAACCATACATTACAAACATCATGTTAAATTATGAAATTAAATAAGCTCTTTACGAAAAATAGAGTTTTTCAGTACAGTAAGCTAAGTTTCTGTCATGTAAGGTAGGTTTTATTATTTGTTTAATATATTTGTTATAAAAACATTAATGTTTTGAAATTTCAAAATGGTGATGTTTTGAAACAGTTTGTCGGAAGCTTTTTCTTACCAATGTCAAAAACAAATGTCAGAATTTTAATCAAATTGTAGTAAAATGGGGATGTAAACTAGGTTTTATTATTTGCTACTAAAAACTAAACGTTTTCAAATTTCAAAATGGTGATAGTTTGAAAGTTTTTTTTTTTTTCATAAGTTTTTCTTACCTGTAGATCCAACATTGTCTTAATATTACTCATTTTTTCTGTTTTGTGATACATAATTATATTGATGTCAAGGTCATCATTGAATCACAAATAACAGTAAATGAAATTCACGTGTCATCATATCAGTCTATTAGCTGTGTGTCAAGTTATTAAGTTATATTTTCATTATAATATTAACCATAATGAAAACATATTACCTGAGAATAAAGAGAGAACTTTTGTGATATAGAAATCGGAACTTCTGTAACACTAGACAGGTGGAAGTGTTCCATGTCTATTACAATCATATCACCTCCGCAAAACTCTTCTAAATCCATACGAAGGTTGGCAATAAACAGTGCTCTTTTCAAAGTTCCAACTATGTCTTTAGATGTTAGTTTTTTTGTACTTTCAGGTGTGAACTTTAGTATATCCACTCTGTAACCTTCTGGTGTTTCTAATGGTAGTGGAAAATACATACTGAAATAGAATGAAGTGTTTTGTGAATAATTTTACAATATAGGCTAAGCATACATTTAATTTATTTCATCTTATCACATTTAACCCCTTAACTGCTGGCTTTTTAAGGCCTGGTCCCTTGTCACTGCTGGGTTTTTTGGCTTATTTTTTATAATGTACTAGCAACTTAAAAAATCGTATAAAATAGTATATAATGACTAGGGTTATAATATTTCTTGGTTATAATATATGTTGGTTTTCAAAAAGGGGGGAGTGTAAAAAGAGTGTTGTGAGGGGAGGGAGGGGGGTGTACTATAAGACTAAGATAATTATAATAAACCAAAGAATACTCACCATCAAAAGTAAAAACAGAATTTATATTGAACACGTTTAGATATTTTCAATAAAAATAAAATAATAAATATTTACAAACTGTAAATAGATTGGCCTCAAACTGTGCGAGAGGGAAAGGGCGAGGCAATGGAACACAAAAGGTGCAGCTACTCCCCCCTCCTGCAAAAGTTGTAAACAACGAGTGTCAGATTACAGTGCAAGCCAGTCTACAGTGAAGCAGACAACAGTCACGTCCGAATTATCGTCGGTTTCTTTCGGCATAAAACACGAGGAGTATATATACGCCAATAGCAGTTACCCGGTTCTGTGTTACGGACGTATATCTACGTCTACAGCAGTTAAAGGGTTAAACAAATAAGATTAAAAATTGATAAATGCAGCTGAAAACGAAACAGTCCAATGAAACAGTCCAAAAATTACATAGAACTTTTTATTTGATTTTCAAGAGGGATAAATATATTTCTTACTTTGAACACTGCCACTTCAGCTTCTAAAATTTGTAATGATGTGGGTCTTTGAGTAAAACAGGGCATCGGTGTGTCAATTATAAAATTTGGAACAATCCTAAGAATGTGTTTTGAATTTTCTTTTGTGATAATTTTACAATAATAGTTACATACTTTGACCAGTTGATAGAATATGTTATCTCTAGAAGATAATGATAAGGTTAATTTTCTCTTTCTCTTTCTTCATCAACCAACTTACCTGCATCGAACAATAGTCTATGAATTTATTAAAAAGTGACACGTGTATACGTAGTGTTGGTTGCTTGTAAAATTTCTCAAAAATGTTGCAGAGAGAGTTGAATTGATTGTACTTTTTTATAAATAAAAGTACAAGTAAAATAGTTGTGTTATTTAACCAACCATATGAAGATAAGCATGTTAATAGAAAATTTGATAGCAAAGTTTTAAAACACGGGTTCTGTAGCTAATAACAGCCCAGGAAAATAAGAGAAAAATGAGCGGATGTTTTACTCTGAGATTTTTTTATAGAAAAGAGTAGGTTTTGAGGTCATAAAACATATGTCATACATGCAACCACCAGCAACATACAGCATGTTGAGATATAGACAGTGGCGTAACTACATTGATTGGCGCCCCCCGCAAGTTCAATAATGGTGACCCCCAAAAAAAGAAATTTGCAATTGTTGGCTTTAGATGACCCTTCTCCACCCGTAAGCAATCCCACCCCATGGTCTTATATGTAATTACTACCTGGTAATTACCTGGTAGTAATTACACATTATTATTTTTCCTCTAAATTGAAATAAAAGTTAATTAATTGAAGTACAGGACATTCTTTACATAACCAAACTATCTGTTGGTAGCATTGTAGTTAAATATGCCAATCACACAATGTACTCGAAATTGATATATCTCTTCATCTCATTACTTTCTCTCTATCTGTAAAGTGAGAAGTTAAATTGAACAATATTTCTCTGATACTAATACTGATATTTAATTTTAATGATAACCTTAATCTATATAAATGTAATTAATGACATTTGTTTATAAAATAAATATTTGTTACTCTTACACATATTTATAACTCTGATTGACATCTTCTTGAGTAGGGTCTCTGGACTCGAAGATAGCAGGCAGTAGGTTGCGGAAACTAAAGTAGTTATCTATTTTAATTTTTGTGTTTTCAGTTCTTAACTTGCAGCCTTGTAGAAATATATATATTAATCGATCAGCCTCGTTTTCTAGAAATAAATTGAAAGAAATATATATATAAATAGTATGACAATAAACAGATTGACTATAAATCAGTGATAACTTGGGAATTTTTTTGGACAGGGATAAATTGCTAATTTTGTAAATGAATGTAAGAGAAATTTGTTAATAGTTTTAGAATTATCCGCCTGTTCGATTTACATCCAATGATAATTGACATTTGTCATTTTTTAATATAAAAATTTAATTAATACTGTCATCCTCATAAAAACACTGACACCCAAGATTGTGAAATGTCCATCGATCCTGTTCATAGAATTAATTTGTCGACATTAGTGGTGGTTTGTATATATACAGGATGATCAACTTAAAACCAAACCGTTAAAGAAAGTCCACCTTAGAGCAACTCATTGGGGAATACATTGGCTTTTATGAATAAGACCACTCAGGGGCTCTCACTTATAGTAAGTATGGGATATCCTAGCTAGATCTACATCTTTCTTCATCTAGTCGGGGTTTGGAACCTCTCTCTTGCATTTATCCTATCGAGTCTCTCTTGACCATTATTAGATATTATTAGAGTTAGAAGTCTTTATTTTATGATCAATTTTTTGCTTTCTTTTTTTTAGAAGATGATGGCCCAAGGTTTTCCCCCTTTGAACCACAAAACAAATTTATGAATGAGATAAAAAAAATGAAAACAAAAAAAATTTTATAGATTTATTCTTTTAAGTTTTTACATTTATTTTTAGAAAAATGTTGAAATTAAATATTGTGTGCAGCAATATATTTTTGCGCTAAAGTTTCTGGAATTTTGTTACGTTGAGAGACACCCTGATGCAAAATGGGTTTAAATCAATGCCTTTAATTGATCCAAAGTGTGGGGGCTTATTTCATGTACTATAAGAAACTGTTTCCTTGAAGGATTTGAACGAAGATGAGCTTTGACTATTATAAACCTAATTTCACAGAATAAGGAATTTTTTGTATTCCACAATTACGATAATAAACACACTATAGCCTGTTGAAGCATTAACAATGTTCAACTGACAGAAATAGAAAGGCATAGTTTGAAAAAGGTGAACCCAAACTGGAAGAAGGTTTATTTATATCATATGCCGATGGGTCTACAATTTAAAAAAAGGCAGAAGTGGGGACCAAAGGTCACCGTTGGCAAAAAAGGGTTACTTGTTGTGGTTGGCAGAACATGAAGAAATCCTGGGGAACAAAAAAGCAGATCACCATAAAAAATGTAGAAGATGACTTTGTAGGGCTTGAACCATTTTTCCGAAGTACCCAGTACCTATTACACAAATATTTTAAAGGCCTGGAAATAGGGCCAAAAATTCTCTTACTGGAGACACCATTCTGGACTTGAACAATCCTAAAGGTTTATTGTTGTTTCTAGCAAAAGAGCTATGCTACTTACAAAAGAGCTTAGAAGGAAAGAGTTAATGTTGATGGACCTTCTCTCTAAGTATTGCCTAATGAGCCTAACCTAACCTTAAACACATTGGCAAAGCTGAGACTGAGTTGTGCCATTTCTGGAAAGACTCAGTAGCAAGAAACTGACTGAATATGGGTAATATGACAACGAGTCTCTAGCATATAAAGACTCTACAGCCGCAGAAGAAACCTCCCCAAAGTGATTGTAAGCTTTGTTAGGAGACTAGGTATTATATCAATATGTTAGTCACAAAAGATCCATCTTGGCCACAATGACAGGTTGGTCGAAATGCCTCACACCCAAGTAAAACATAGAATGGAATAGTAACAAAAAGAACTCTGATAGTACACAACACAATCGTGAATGTCGACTGGTGTCAATTTTTAGTTGCCTACTCTGTATATGCATGTGTTTAACAATTTTAGCCTTAAATATTTGGTTTTATAAATCATTGGTCAAAGTTCATTAAATTTCAAATTATTGACAGATTTTTAAATATCAAATAATAGAATTTTTAGAATGAGTTTGTATTTGTAGGTCCTAAAAGTCCCACAATTGTTAAAATCTGCATCTAATGATGTCCAAATATTTTTTCAATGATAAAAATTAAGAGACATAGTATTAATTAATTCATACTAGAACTAACAAAAAGTAATATTGGTTTTAACTAAAAAGGAATATTGCTAAAGACATGACCTTATAAATTAGAAACATCAGCAATCAATAGTCTAGTAACTTGAATTTTAGCCAAATTTTTCATATAAGCGCGATTTTACTATTCATTGAATATTATTGGTAATAAAAAAAGAAAAAACCTTTGGTTAAACATAAAATCCCTGATTGGGAATATCATTTCTCCATGTCACTTTTTTTTAGTTCTTTCTCGGAATTTCAACCCAACAATTTCTCTCTCTTTGTAATTGAATCCCTTTCATTTGTCATAAAATGATGTTCTTAATACTTGATTTAGCTTGAATCATCACAAATGGGTTAGGTCTGGTGGTTTTATATATAACAATGCATATCCGTAGATAAGCTATAAGGTAAGTCAATATGCAGATAACATGTATGACCAATGTCATAACAACTTTGTACTTTGTTTTGTTTTTTAATTTTTTATGTCGTTATTCTATATCCATTCTAGATACCTATAGATGCCGATAAGAAGTCAAATTAAACACAGTACAAGTGTCTAATGAATATGAAATGAGCAACATTACTTTATATAGATTTAGTTATTTGGTTAAAAACACATTTCTCTGACTAATTTTCAGTTGAAAACATCATTTTATGACAAATGAAAGATATTCGATTAAAGAAAAGTTAAAAAAGAGGAGTTGAAATTATGAAAGAGATATCTTTTTGTTTTCATAATTAAGTCTGCATTAAAGAGATCTTATTTTGAATCCATACATAAATGCATTGATGGCAAAATCAACAGTACTGATCGAGTTATTAGAAGATGATATTGTAAGATACAACCTAAACTCTGTAGGGATTGGGAATGGAGGAGTACACTGAAAAGAATAACATTTCCATTGTGTAATGTTTTCAAAAAAGATTTATTATTTAGTCAAAATTAAAAAAATTCCATGTAAAATGTTAAAAAAAAAATGATAAAACTGATAGATTACCTGGTAGTTCTGGCAAATGTGGTTGTTTCTTTAACCATTCCTTTAATAGTCTCGTCTTTGCTCTCATTGTTTCTTCTTCATAACCAATGTCTTTCTTAATCATATTCCGCTGATCTTCGTTAGCTTGTATTAACAACATGTTGCTTTATTTAGTCTGAAATCAATAATTTAATGCTTTAGTTTTAAAATATACGAGGTTTATATTATTTAATCTACAAATAATGATCATGAAATTATAAGTTTACAACTTCTTTGGTATTTCACAAGTACCTTCTCACTGGGGTACAATATTTGCCACCATCCTCGATAAATGTTTATACATAGGCTAACTCAATTATAGGTTTGACAGGAACAAATTGTACTGCTGAGTTTTTCCCCATGTATTTTTATGGGAGATAAATTGGTATAGAAGGGAGCTTATTAAGAAAAGTCCTCCTTATCATCTTTTTATGAAATTTATATTTTATTTTGGAATTTATTAAAATAAATCTATATAATATAAGATATTTATATAATAAATAGAGTTTGTTTCTGCCATATACTCAATTAAATCTTATTTGATTTAAATGACTGAGATCAAGATTTACTGTATGTTAGTTTTAGTTTTTTTTTTGTTTGTTAATTTTTCCTGAACAGTCATTTTATTTTATTTGTGGTTTTGTCTGCTAGTTTGTGATAATTAATATATGATACACATTTCTGAAAATATTTGAGTTACATTTTTAAAGTATTTACTTGTCCGTTTTTTGTTAACCTCCAATAACTTGTGAACCGGCATTTTCGGGCTTTCTACAAAATCTGAATTTTTGTTTTTCTCTTATGACAGATATCTCCAAATTTTGAGTTATCAGAAGAAAAAGTCTCCACTCTTTTAGGCTATATAACATATTGTCTTAAACATCCATTTTCTATAAACACACCTATTACAAATTTGTAATTATTACCGTCTAATAACTTGTTTCTAGCTAAATAAACTGTTACATAATATCATTGCACAATCTTTCTCCCTCATCCCTCCCCAAAACCACACATAAACCAATCAAAACTATTTGTCAACAAAAATGTCATTTCAGTAGTTCTCATTCAAAAAATGATAATAAACCATGGATGCTGTCTTTAAAAAAATATTTATAAATTTAAATAGAATCTAAACTTGCTTCGGTTGTGCCATGAACATGTCCTCGGCGTAAATCGTATTTCATTAAAATCTAACTTTTATGACGGTGATCAAGTTTATTTCTATTTTTTTCCAATTACATTTCTAAATGCTAATTTTATTATACCTGCAATTTTGCACACAGGTTTAGATCATTAATCTTCACATTCATGAACATTGAATGAAATCGATAGAGTCGATTTTGAAAAATTATGACTTATAACAGCGCAATGACATAATTTTTTATATTCACTGGTAATTCATGAACCTGCATTTTTGAGAGAGATGGTAATTAGCATATTATGTTTTCGTTCTTAGAATCTACACTTGAACAAAATCGTTCAAGCCAATCTTGATAAAATCATAATTGAGTGTCTTTTTCTTATGGTAACCACCATTTTTCTATGTTATTGAAAAACAAAATGAAAAAAGGATCTTAAGATATGACCAAAATATGCCTAGGTACATAAAAAATACCAGACAGAAAGAGACATCATTCAAAAACCCACTTTTTTTTAGATTCAGGAGACTTCGAAACAGATGTATCCGCAACAACTTTGGCATAAATTTTTTGACCCTTCACATAACTTTTTTTATACTATATGTGAGAAAGTAAAAATTTAAAGCACTTCCACTAATCAGGGATCATTATGTCTTATTTAGTTATTATGTGGAAATAATCTGAGGCCATTATTGATATAGTGGCCAGGGATCTTGTTCGGTGTGTGTGTGAATGTTCTAGGTTAAATTATTATTGGTGCTTATAAAATTACGCCGTTGCTCAACCATCATGGTTAAAGTGGGAAGCTACGAATTGTACAGAATTCTGAATGTTTAGGCCAGAATTATTACAACGGGAACTCATTGTACTAAACCATACATTATCCAATTTTAAATTCTCTTAGCAGGTGTATTTATAAAGTTTGAATGTCGCATTTGTATAATTATACTGATTTTGCCAATCTTCAATGTCAACAATTTATTACTTTGTGAATGTAATTAGTAGCGTTAAAACTCAGTAATATGACTTGATGTATTCAGTATAGGAACAAATCCTCCATAATTAGTCAAACGCTATTGTCAAATAAAAACCTTAACTGTAAGGTCAATTTTAAATACAGTATTCTAGTGGATAATAATGAGGGAGGAGGGACTTGAAATCATGTTGTTATGTGTCTACAAACGAAATGAAATGGCTGTTAAGTTTCTAAATTGACTGCTTCTAGAAAAAAAAGGAACAGTGAATTGAATTTAAATACTAGCTATGCTGCTGATAAGACACATATTTCATTCGCTACATTTTGTTTACCTGCTTATTTTCCGGCCTTCACTTTGGCAATAATATATGCAAATTGCAATTGTAGTACAAAATGAACTATTACAGGGATAGAAAAGAATGAAGAACTGCAAAACTGTTTCAAATAACTACAGTTTAAAAAATTGTAACTATTTTTTTTTCAGTGTTATTCTATGAATAATAAAATCTAATTTACATGGTAAATTTAACTAAAATACAACATAAATTTTGATTACCAGAGCTTTTACTGTTATTTTTGTCTAATTTTGAGAATAAAATTTTAACAATTTGTCCTTAGTAAACATGTTTGTGGATCATTAGATGCATATTTTAAGGTTGTACATAATGAACTATTGTGGAAAGTTGTACATTTGGGTAAATTTTGTTGTTCAAAAAACAACTTTTGAGATTTAAAAATGGCTGCCATTTTTTTATGTTCTGATCGATTTGTTTGGTTAATGGTTTGTAAAACCTTACTTACTAAATTCAAGCAAAATGAAACTAAAATGAGATAAATAACTTGGAGATCGCAATTGTAGTCAGATTTTAATAAAATTTATTTGCCAGATTACTCCAGTGGGTAGGATTGGTAGATATTTCATGGACTCAGGTGTTAACATTTCCATAACGATAATAAGAATATCTATATTAGAAATTTGTAAATTATGGAAGCATTTAAGAAGAGCAACAGAAACCAAATTATACTAAACCGCAGAACATATCATAAGATGAAGTGTAAATCAACATTAAAATTTGTTGACATGGTTTTTGTTTGTTACACTAGTACAATACAATGACATCACAGCTATTATACGAACTAAAGAATATAGGAACCAAACACGTTATCGATTTACTGAGGATAGTTACCGGTGCAAAAATGATCTTCTTTATCTTTGAAAAATAATCTTATCTGATTTATTTAATAAAGAAAGAAATGAAAGAGGAAGTATATTATATGTTTTGTTGAATATGTAAAGTCTTTTACAACATTAGCAAATGTTAAAATAGTTGATTTTGCACCAAAAACATGATATTTTTAATTCTCCAAAAATTTTAAGTTAGGATTACAGTATCTACAAACTATAATGCCCTTGTATTAACATAAAGGTTTGAACTTATTAAAAAATAAGTTCTCAAATTATATCATATTTTGAATGTTTTAAGAAAGATAATTTTTAAGAGAATTATAGTAATAATTTTATAATCAGATGATAACAGAATTACTCTCTTTTGATATAGTATGGTTTTGTATTTTCTACTTTTTTTTACATTCTTGTATATTTAGTAAGAAAATAAACGAAATACTAAAACTAAAATATACTCCTTTATAGAAAAAATTAGACAAAATTATGTGATGGGTCAACAAATTGATGTCAAGTTTTTTGCAGGGATATCCTTTACGAGATCCCCTGAGCCCCAAAAAGTGGTTTTTGGAATGATGTTAGTCAGGTCTGTTGTCTATGAAGCCCAAATAATTTAACTAATTTTGATCAAATTTGCTACCTTAAGACTTTTTTGTTCTGCATCATTAGATATTGGCTCTAACAATTTTGATGAAATTTTGTTAAAATGTGGTTTCTCAGGATTTGAACCAAACATATTAGTTGACATCTCCCTAAAAATGTTTATTTGGGAATTACCGGTGCTAACAATCTCAACGCCAACAAGTCTATAACCTATGCTACATAGATTTACATTTACATAGATTTGAATAGTCAAAGGCTATGATTAAAAAAACAACTAAATCGTCAATGGAGCTGTATTGATTGGTTATACTAATTTCGATGAAATTTTAGTAAAATGTAAAGCTTAATGATGCAAATCAGTGTGCCATCTTACAAGTAAAATTAAATTATAGTTTAGGAATAATTGGCAGATTATTTGTTCGATTTCAAATAAACACGATTTACATATAGAATGTGTTTATGACACAACCGAAGCAACCTAGACTTTTTTAAAATAGATAAGTTTAAAAAAACATTATAAAAAGTTGATTTAGGACTAGACCCTTCTATACTAGCTTATTTCTTGAGAAATGCTTGGGGAAAAGCTTAGTAATAAATTTAATTAAATTTTTCATTCTTAAATTTAAGTTATCATATTTTTGGGAAGATGGTGATGAATATTATTTTTGATTAGTACTTGCTTTGTGGTTGAGAAAATCAATGTAATTTTGCACTGTTTACTCATTATTACTTTACGATAAAACAGGTTCCAAGTAAATCTCACTTTATTCTAGGAAGTTTCTCGTGTCAATGCCAACAAGTTGTTATCTATGTAAGCATTTACATAGATTTAAATAACCAAAGAATATGATTACAAAATAACACTCATTTGTCATGAGTGAATTTAATGAACATTTTGCTAATGAATTATCTCTCTTAGGTTCAAACTTTATGCCACTAAGACTTACAAGGACAGAAAACCATCCTAACCTTGAGCAAAAACATACAGGGTTATCCAGGGTTTGATGTCTTGATTAGAGCTATCCCACTCTAGCGAACACACGTCTTATACAGCTTGGTTCCTGTAAGGGGGTGCAAAGTAGCTACACCTATTAAGAGGGAGTTGGAGTTCCTCGTTGTCCTCAGTCACTAACATTACACTGACAACAGATAAACTATTATATATGTAGTCATTTACATTACAAAATTACCTACACTTTCACCTTTCTTAGGGTTCCTATTTGTGTTGTACATCTCTTTTTTAAGCAGAGTTGGCAACAGAGTGATGTGATTCTGTTATTCTTTCCAGATGTTGAAAGCAATTTTTGGGTATGAGAAAGAAAGAATGCTGTGGTTGTGTCTGTTAAAACTGGGAATTGTGATAGGTATTCTAATTGCCTTGGCGGAATCAGGTGCCACCAAGTTGTGCTTGGCAAGCAAGTGGACATTGGGTTAATAAAGGTTGAACCTCATAACTGATACAGTCAGACCGAGTTGATAATTTTTCATGATTGGAACTCCACCGATCCTTAAACTACTCGAAGGGTGTAGTAACTTGTCGAGATCATCTCCACAATACCCTGGAGGAGATTAAAGCTCAATTAGCTGAGCAATCAGTAATAGATGTACTCGGATAATGCAAATCGATAATAGGAAAAAGTACCAACTATTTCGTTGGTAATTATTTTTGGCATATCTACTCATTCTACTATACCACTTCATATTTATGCCGAGTACCAATGACTACTCGTTAGAGGTTATGTTCTGATCATTAGGACGTTGTTTTAAATGTCCGTGGAGTTTATGTATTTGTGCCTATAATCAAGAGGAAGTGGTGATTACCTGTGTTTGTATCGGTCATTCCATTATTACTGATAGAAGACCGGAAAACACGGGAATCCACTATAATGTACATTTTGTGTAGGACACTACTTGTTGTACCCAATTCCATTTAGGTGATGTTGGGGGATAATGGTGAAATCCTTGATCAGGTATTGTTCTTTTTGCATTGCCTAAAAATGTTTGTTAAAGTACAAAATATTTCGATTTGATTGTTGAACAGTTCTGAATACATTATTACAACCCTGTGATATTATATTTTGTTGCTTTTTAAATTTTATTCTTGTTAACAAGTTCCAGAGCCCTGTTATAGCTCTGATATATTTTATTTTGTTATTTATTAAATTTGATCAAAGTTTATTATTGTTAACTTGTTGCAAGGCCTCTTTACAGTCCTGTAATATGTTATGTTGTTTATTAAATTTAATAAAGTTTATATCTGTTAAATAGTTATATTGTTGTTGTTTATTTTTTGAATTCTATTTGTTTGCATGTTGAAGAGCATGTTAACCCTGTTTTGTGAAGGTGATGACTCCTATAGTTTTCGCCTTAAAAATAAAAAAAGCTTGGCTATTGTGGTCTATCAATTGCCTGAATCAATGCTTATCTGGAAATTCTCTCCTCTCGTATTCTCATCACTACTAGTAATCTTATAGGTTATCTATGGACATAATTTATTTCCTCCAATTCCTGTCGATTTCTTAATATATTATTCAGTTTCTTCTTGTGAAACCTTTTCCGAACTGCGAAATTTCATTTCTGAATCCTCTTAGATCTTTTCCTCATGACATCTAATTTCCTGATCCATATAACAGGCTGGAAATTGCCATAACTTTATAACATTTCAGTTGTGATTCTTTTAATATCTTCCCTTTTAAGTTTTCATAATTGGCCGATAAAGGTGTTGGTATTTAGAAGTTTTATTATTTATAGCTTTATTGTCTTCATAAGTTATAACACAGTCTAAGTATTAAAAACGTAACAGTTGTTCTAGAGTAGTTCTGTCAAGAACAACTTGGTTTTGAGATGGTCACCATCTCACCAGATATGCATTCAGTGAATTTTGAATATTGATATTTCCCAATTTTTTGTTGTGGATCTTAATAGTTCAGTTACAACTTATAATTGGTATTTTCTATAATAAATGATGTTAATTTTACCACAGCCAACAATTATTTTTGGTATGCCTAAACAAGTTTTGTTATAATTGTAGGTTAAACAATTATGCTGGTTCAGTAAAATCAAACACCATCAAACTTGATTATCTAATTTAATAAAGAAGGTGGATTCCTGTCTTTTTTATTGGTATTTTGCTTCAGTTCAATATTCAACAATCATGATTATGCTAATTTTATAACACCACTCCATAAACTGAATCATAAAGGTTTAATTATTTTTTATGATGACCATTAATCATTTTGTCGTCTAGTCATGATTAAATCATTTATATCGCTGATTTAAGAGCCTTCACAAACTTTTTATATTTGGATTTTTAAGATCTCTAAAAATAAATATTTTTTGGAGTAGTTTATGATAAATAATACTAACTCATTTACAACTTGTCAGTTTAATACGTAGGTATTTGAATTTGGTACACATTTATAAAACAACGAAGTTCAAAAGTTTATTTGATAAATAGCCTAGTTAATATGTTGTATAACTTATTTAAACATTGTGTAATGTTTAAGTTTGTAAATAAATTTGACTAAAAAAATGTTAACAGATATCATAATGGTAGCTATTGAAAAGTTTTGTAAACAATTCTTATAAACTATTACATATAGGTTTCTGTAGAACTGGTGTGAGTTATTGGCAAACAAAACAGTTTTGTAATAGTTATATAGATCTAAGCTGAAAACTCTAAATTAGCATCCTTTGGCATAATAAGTGTTTGTTTTGTGAATTGTTTATATCAGTAGGTACTGAATTATGATCTGCACATTTTTATATAATTTAAGTTATTTTTTTGTTTAATTATTGTGCAACTTTTGGGTAACAAGCAATTTTAAACAGCTGCCTATTTAAACTAAGGCTACCATATTTTTCTGATGCATAATAAGGACACCATGATAAAATTGGTGGAATGTACCAGAGCATGTTCTACTACATTAAAACAATATTTACAATCCATTAGTTTATTTACAATTATAAAGTTATTGTATTATATGTAATTTAATTACTTAACTTATGCCTTCGTAATTTGCTTACTGGAAGATCCTTGTTTTTTATTTTTTTAAATTTTCTGATAATGCCGTTTTATCAGTAATATTATCTATATTTTTAATTATTCCATAAAAGTCATTAGAAAATTACGCTCTGTAATATATTTGATACTAAGTAAAGATTTTATTATCATATTGACATCTACACCAACTGTGATAAAGAAGGTGTTTTCGGAACTGCCCCTGAAGGATGTTGTGCTGAAGAATGAGATTATAGCCAGTTTCTTAAGGCTGGTTGATCTATTCAAGTCGGTGAAAAAGAAGTTGTACATACTGATAAACATTCATATGATTATGGAAAGAAAGGATCAATGTATGGCTGTATATATCTTCGAAGGAATGATAGTTATTATGACTACCCAACTATCTGAGAGGAAAGTCAGATTAATCTGCTTCGTTACAAGATGGTTTCAGACTTGACAGGGAAGTGTCAACTATGGAGTTGGAGAGGTTCTTACAATTGGAGGGGTACACTTCATTTTTCTAGTCAGAGATCTAGGCGTTTTTACCGTGGCTAAATGATTCGATTATTTTAAGAATGGCAAGAGAAATATCATTATTTTAAAAATATTGTTCGTTTTGGCATATTATTATAAATGTGATATTTAGAAAATTTTGAATGAAGGTTATATGAATAAATATTTTTCATTTGAGACTTATTTGTGGGATCCTTCCAGTAATGCCAAAATGCTGTAATATTTGTAAGAATATAGGCCAAAGCTAGCAAGTAATAATTAAAATCCACAAAAGTGAATTTTGTATTCATATTTTCATCTACTTCAATTACTCATAGAATAGATATAGATTTTTTGATGAAGTGACTTTTGTATCCTATATTTTTAATAATTTATATATTAAAATCTAGTTACATATTAAGATCTAACAGGTGCTGTTAAGTTTGAATTTAACTGATATGATTTCCAATGACACTAACACGACCATAGACAACACAACTTCCTGGATAACAAGTGCATTTTTCTAATCCCCCCCCCCCCTAGGATTGCCACCATAATACTTAATCATAAAGATACCTCTATAGCACGACTATTGTTATTTTATAAACTTCAATAGCACAGATTTTTGTCCCCATAGAGATCGCTGCTCTAACCCTCTGTAGCACGTCTTTTTGTGAAACCGAACCTTTAGCAAGAGTTCAACCTCAGTAGTAAGTCGTTTTACACAGAGGAACCCTAAATAGCAAGACTTCCTCGATAACAAGTGAATAGTTCCCACGGTCAGTGCCGTAACGGAACCGATGTTTTGAAGGAAACGATGTCTTACGCTCAGGTCTAAACATGAAAACCCAGTTTCCTCCCCTTCATTACAGTACATTCTTTGTTACGATAAATATAAAATGTACTTTTTAAAAACAAAACGTGCTAGTGAGGATTGATTCAAAATGCACTTGCTGTAAAGGGGTTTCAGAAAAAAACAGTGACCTTGATAGTAAAACTTTTAGTCAACATAACCTTGACAGCACGAACCTCAACTAGAAGAGTCCCTCGATAACAAGACTGGTGCCCAAATCCCCTTGAGAGTGTTGCTATCGAGGTTCTACTGTAGTTGTTGTTATTGATCTTGCTTTACAGTGTTTAAATCCCATAATAATTTGTTTAAAAAGTTGAATAAAATATTTAATTTCTGTGTCAATAATGATTAATTTTAATACATTAGTATTGAACCTAATTACTTAAAGTAAATTTCATGAAGAAGCTTTATTTAAAGATCGCGTCCCTGAAACAAGCGAAACAAATGGTAACTGTGTAAAGCAAGAACAACAAGATTCTTCACCTTTAGTTGCCCACAAAATGGCTACATTCACAGAATTTGTACTCATTTCACAGCATTTTAGTAACTTTTCCTGCCACAAGTCGTACGCATGATTGATTACTAACCGCTTTATATCAGTTTGAATATATTCAATTAAGTCATGTTAACGTGATGCGGAAACGGAAACAACACGACACTGCCTTTTTAATCTCTCATACGGCCTCGTCTCCAAGACTTTGTTACAGTTCTTACATTCGTAATTCTTTTTGCAAGGATTTCAGAGGCATTGAAACAGAAACAGTATTTGAATAGGTAGAAAACAAATGCGCTTATTTTTCTTTTGTAATTAAACATAAAAAGTAGTCAATGAACACATGACATTGCAGAATCTACGCTGAAGGTCAGTTTAACAAAGGCGTGGATTCCACGTTTTTTAAATGAAAGTTTTGTGAATATTTCTTCGTAAAGAAAATCTAATGTTATTTTGAATTTTTCGCTAAACTGGTTTCTCTGATATGAAAAATAGTCGGTCTCGTACACTGAAATAATAATACACTGATATGATAGGACTCGAATTTTTTTAGTGTTTTTACTGGTTTTTGGTATTGGTCTCGAGATTAATTAATAGCCTATAGATATATAAAGGAACTACCGTTTAAAACAGCCGACAATTTGAAGTTTTTTCCACCTCTTTTTCAATCATATTCGATAAATAGTGAATTTTATATTAAGCCTACATGCTAAATTTGATCAATATTTCAGCTACTAGGGTTGATTTTTTCTATTTTGAGGTATTACGGTTACATTTTTTAGTTATAACTCGCTCATTTATTTATTATCCTAGAATACATCGTGGGGCATCATTGGATGTACATCCTAAAGCTGCAAAAAGTGAGCTATTGTAGGAAAAGTTATTCTCAAAAAATGGGAAAGGGTAAAATTCTCAAGCTTAATGTTTAAGGATTAAAACTGACCGACATTTTAGATATTTTTAATTCAAATTATTTTACACCTTTGGACAAACAGGTATTTTAAACTTTTTTTTTTTTTATTTATTTATAACACTACAACTAGCTTTATCAGCTAACCAGCAGCTTATTTTCTAACAACAATCGTGACAGTTTATTAGGTTATTTCCCAATGTCAATACCTATGTTCACAGCTCCACACCCACAACTGTGAACTTTAAACCAAGTCAAAAGGCTTCAGTCTTTTAAGGCGTCGCACTAAGGTATTTTAAACTGCTGCCATTTCGAACTTAATTTGCAATGTTTTGTAAAACAGAGATTAAAATACCTAATTTGAACAAAAGCAAAAACATTGAGAATCTTTACCAACACACTAAGACAAAAATGGTACCCAATAACAATGATCTTTGGATACTTCAGGTGTCTACGTTTTCATGAAGGGAGATAGCAATTGATATAATTTATGTATTAGAAATAACCTGCAACGGAACATAATGACTAATTTGAAAATGACTTTAGTTTAAAAAATATAGGCTACACACAATAAAAACTTTACCGAATATAATATTACAGTAGGCCTATATGTTTTAGAAGTTACTACCCTATTTCTAAAGTTTATTACCTAGACAGGTTGTTTTTAGAATTTTCTTGCATAAGATAATTAATAAACAAAATAGTTTTAGTCAATATTATAATGTCAACAGTTTAAAATATTATTTTATAGTTTTGCTGTAATTCCCGAAATTATAGCTTTTATCACAATGTGCAGATTGTGATTCTGCATTTAACTCTTTTAACTTCACTTTCTTTGGTAATTTATATATTTAATTTATTATTATACATATATAATATACATAAAAACAAAAAATTGATATTTCTGACCTTTGAATTTAAATTTAAGCAAGAACGTACACCTACAATCCATAAAATAAATATCTGTTATAACTCCTTAATTTTTAGTGTAGACAGTATATTTAATGTGAGGCTGCTCTATTTACCCGTTTAAAAACATTACGGTACCTAAAATAAAAACTACCGATATGAAAAACTAATAAAACTCTGAAAAGAAAATACTTCAATAATAAAAAAATTAAAATAATGATCTTAGCTGATAATGATAAGTTTGTGCTAAGGATCATTATGTCTAGTAGCACTAAAACTCCCATTAGATTTACACAATCAACGGCTTTTGTACGTTTGCCAACTTAACGGGAGACGCTTTATTGTAAAATGCTATAGGATAAAAAAGTCTTGATTAGTTTTAATGTTAGTATTCTATACAATTTCCAATAAGGAAATTCTTTTCCCTGACATCATCGCTATGATGGTGAGTATCGAGGTTATGTTAAGTTTTAAGGCCTTTGTAGTAGCTGACAGAAGTGTGATGGCTGTTAGAGATGGTATCGTAAGTGTGATTATTTTTTTGTTATTGCAGTTTAACATAACTTATAAAATATTCATCGTAAAATAAACAAATTTATTTCTCACTGTACAATTGAGAAACAAAAGGACGTAATATTGATCGGTTAGGTAAAAGATAATTTATAAAACATTTATCGTAAAATAAACTGTACAATTGAGAAACAAAAGGACCTAATACTGATTAGTTAGGTAAAACATTCATTGTAAAATAAACTACAATTAACAAAAAGGGAAGTATTTTTGATCATAGAGACAGGGACAAACAAAAGGACGTAATATAGATAGGTTAGGTAAAAGATAATTTATAAAACATTTATCGTAAAATAAACTGTACAATTGAGAAACAAAAGGACCTAATAATGATTAGTTAGGTAAAACATTCATTGTAAAATAAACTGTACAATTGAGATACAAAAGGACCTTATAGTGATTAGTTAGGTAAAACATTCATTGTAAAATAAACTACAATTAACAAAAAACGGAAGTATTTTTGATCATAGGGACAGGGACAAACAAAAGGACGTAATATTGATCGGTTAGGTAAAAGATAATTTATAAAACATTTATCGTAAAATAAACTGTACAATTGAGAAACAAAAGGACCTAATAATAATTAGTTAGGTAAAACATTCATTGTAAAATAAACTACAATTAACAAAAAAAGGAAGTATTTTTGATCAGTTAGGTAAAATATAACTTAAAAATAAAATAAACGGTATAATCAACAAACAGAAAGACGTAATATTGTTTTTGTGTAATATATATATATATATATATATATATATATATATATATATATATATATATATATATATATATATATCTTATAAAACATTAATTGTAAAGTAAACGGTGCAATTAACTAACAAATCACGTAATTTTGATCATAGTGACAAACAAATTGACGTAATATTGATCAGTTAGGTAACATATAGATCATATAACAAACCATATAGACAAAACACTATCATAAGCAAACAATTACTATTCTTATTGGTTTATGTCCAAAACATAACAAAAGATCCTTAATAACTTAAATAAATTAATTGACCCTTTAGATTCTGATTTATTCGAAGTGAAAAGATAAATTTCACAAATATGTATTACATATACTACAATTCAACTGATAGTTTTTAATTTTTGTCCTTTACGAGAAAAAAAAAATTTCACAGAATTTCTACACAGTACCAGCTAGTATATATATATATTATATATATATATATATATATATATATATTATATTAAAATTTCTAAACGTTATTTTCGTTTAAAAATTAATGTTAATTAGCATCTAATTTTCTGATCAGCTGTTTAAAATATATTGTTTAGTGTTTACGTTTACATAAATGCAGAGTTGGCAGCTAGTATTACACAGTATTTGCATGAAGCGTGTACTGTGGTGCGAGACGGGGGACACAATGCCTATTGTACAGTTCTGTAAACAAGTACTTGTGAGAGGGTTTCTCTGTTATACATAGACTTGTATGTTGTAACATGAATGTTATATGTAGAAATGTGACAGGTAAGCTATAGAATACAGTACTACTCTGAGTGACAGTAATTAATCAACATATTACTGTGGGGAAAGATATTGTACGAATTTTCTCACTCCGCAATCTCCATGATAAAATAAAAGATAACAAAAGATGTAAATTTGGTAGTTTTTCAGTTAAGAGTGAAAATTAACCGTGGATCCAACCTTTGAAAAATAATTTAAATATCACCTTATTAAACTCGAGCTTTCACTGATAATCCACGAAACGACATTTTTGGAGAGTTGACGATCAATACGTTTTGTTTGGGCTCCTTAGGGGCTATATTTCAGCAAAATTTTGACAACAATCGTCAGAGCCGATTTTGAGAAAATCGTAATTTGGTCTTATTAAAAAATGAAAAAAAAAAAAAGAAAAAAAAACCTAAGTTACGACCAAAATATTATGTTAATGTACTAAGTTTGATTAAAATCGATCGTCGCGTTCATGCTATATAACACTGCACAGACGACAGATAAACATCATTACAAACACAATCTTTTCGGCTTACGAGACCTAAAAATTGACATTGATTTTTTGATCCATCGCATAACATTCTTCATACTTTGTATATGTGAGAAAATAAAAATGTATAAAATGTTTTTCTATAAATCGCACAAGAAAATACAAAATACATCGTTAGCAAAATAGTGCTTTAATATAGTGTGCTGTTCGACTCCTTATCATTTAAAATTCTAGAGATTTCACCTCAACTTAATAGACTGTGTATATTGGAAAATATTATATCTTGACTCCAGATGGCACAAAGCTATTATTATGTTGCCCGGCGGCAAAAGTCAGTACTCTTTACATTGTTATTGTTAATCACCTGTTCTTGTCGTCATTAAGACATCTATTCTTGTAACTTTGTCTCACATTCCTAACCTATGATTATTAGCTAAAACTATCAACCGAACAGCGTGTTAGAAGTTATACTGAAGGACAATTCTCGATAAGTTTCCCTGGGATTCAACCACCAAGTAGAAAAAGGGATTAACAAAGATTTGAAGAAACACGGAACAATGGGTTGATTTACACCACGATCAGGCCAAAATAAATCTGTCGCACATGAAGAAAACTTGCATCCGAAGATATCCGCAGCACCTGCATCAAGAGAATTGACATTTCTGACAAACCTTACATGAAGACGATTTTGACCGCAGCGTAGAATTTTGTGGATGGTCTTAGTTCGCAACGAAGCAGATCCCAACTTTTAAAGACAGTTTTGTGATCTGACGAGGCAAGTTTTAAGTTAAATAGACTTAATGTGGTACCGGTCTACAGAGAATCCTCACCAAGTAATGTAAGAGGAGTTGAACGTAACTGGAGTCACAGTGTCGGCTGGACTTTGCAGTTCAAAAGTGATAGGATCATATTTGTTTGAAGGTATTGTGAATTCCGTAAAGAATACAGGGATATGTCGTAAGAAATAGTTGTAGAATTAGATAACAGTACTGTAATTGAAGGTATTAGGAATAAACTCATTTTGCAACAAGATGACACTTCACCTCATTACGGTATTGTGATATCCTAAACGACCATTTTACTGAGTGGATAGACAGACGTGGTTAGGTTGTACGATCGCCTTTCCATGTGGGGCAGTTTAATGAATCCAGTTTTTACTACAAAATCTACGAATTTGGAACACAATAGTATATTTCATCACTAGGACCAAAAGTGAAGCTTTTCAATACAAGTTCAAGTTTAACTTGAAAATGAGTGAGGATCGAAAAGCTTCTTTTGGTCCAAATGATGAACTGTATTTTTCGTTATACTGCAAATAATATAAGAAAACAATTTCACATAAACTAAAATGTTATTCCCAATTCAAATTGGTGGTAACAGCTGTTTTATCGGTTATTTACAATCGAGAGTATCGGTTGTTTTTATAGATGCTTTACAATCGTTAATTAATTCGTATAAACGATGTAACAGCTGATGTTTTAGGTCCTAGGACTAAAAGGAACAACGTTAGCAACTCAATGCATGTATTGAAAACAGCTGTTTTTGAAGCAGTTTGACGAAACAGACATTATTACTAGGCTACACTCTAAAACCATTTTTAACCACAACACAGAACTATATACAGATCTGTTGGGAAACGGTGTTTACTCTAGAGAAGAAAGAGGGTCATTTCGTGCAGTTCAACATGTTTGCGTGTAAATAAAGTTATATTTAATGTTCATTGAAGTAAACTCATTGAAAGAAGTTCTATAGTCATACTATGAGTCCAGTATTTTTTTTTTCTACAACTAATAAATTCGGGTAGTTTTGGGGAGTACTGACTTATACCGTAGAGACTGGCCAGGTATTTGACACATTAATTAGATTTTGTTAACATATCTTTATTTCAAGTCGATAGTAGTTCTTTATACTAGAGTAATGGCTACATGTTTCGTTGCCATAGGTAGCATCATCAGGTCAGCTAATAACATTTACTTTTGTTCACATACACATCACAAACACATATAAAAATCTCGGCACGCACAAATAATCTTGCAGAAACGGCACTCGTTAAAGTTAAAAATAGCAAGATTATTTGTGCCAGACCGAGATTTTTATATGTGTATGTGAACAAAAGTAAATGTTATTAGCTGGCCTGATGATGCTGCATATGTCAGCGAAACATGTAGCCATTACTCTAGTATAAAGAACTACTATCGACTTGAGATAAGGTATGTTAATTAAATTAATTAAAGTAGTTCTAAGGCAAAACAATGAATATTAGATTTTGCTATTTGTTGAATATAAGTTTTCGTACAAATTAATAATCAACAGTTTTAAACAGTTTTTTGGTAGTTCCATCTCATTTGTAAGTCTGTCTTGCACGAGACTACAATAGCTCATTTTACAGTTTGGCAATCTACATATATTAATATCAAGGTTGTATAATTAGGAGAACTAACATTACAGATTGCCATAATTATTGATAATGTTTACGGATTAATACATTCTTTCATTCACTTTGTAAAAAGAAAACTCTTTATTCAAAATAAACTGTACAAAAGCATTGCACAATATTTCTAACTAACTAAAATCTTGAAACCAACTAAAACTAAAAATGGAATATAGACGTCGTCTTTGAGAAAACTATATAATTAAGAAGTAAAGTTGTTTTCCTTGTCCTCGACGTAAATCGGTCAATGTTGCTCTTTTTATCTTATTTAAGTGAGAAGATTTTATTTAAAACTATTTTTTCTCTACTGTTATGTGCATGAACGTACGAAATCTATTAAAAATTTCTTGCATTTTTTATTTTCAAAACAATGGCTAATATGGTGTAATGACATTTTTTCCGGGACCCTCGTCATTTTTTAACGTGTTTGTTGTAGGCTATTAAAAACAAAAATCAATCAATTATTCAAAAAATTATAAATCTATTTACTTTTTGTATAATTAAACAAATAATAAAACAAAACTAACAAAAATTAACTTTTTTTCCAAAAACAAAACTCTTGGTGTATAACGTTATCCCTATATGATTAACTAACTGAATACATCAAGAACATTTCTTTTAAAATGTATAATGCTTCTTCCTAAAGAAGACATTGTCCCACAATTAATTTAAGTTATAATATTAGGAATTAGGTGTCCAAGAAGAACTCTTACAACCGTCGATGAATAAAAGGCAGGTTCCAGCAATAATAATTACAAAAAGAAATATTCAAATTCAGAATTGAATTGGTACATACTCTGCTTAGAGTCAATTTGATTTATACAAGGTTATTCAAAAAAAATGTTTGTGGACTTTCCTTTAAAATTCGCCAATATATAACTTTAAAACAAATTTAAGTAACGATTTTTTGAAAATATAGCGGTTATTTAATTAGACAGATGTTATGGTTTCCGAAATATCAGTTTGGACATTTAACTGTTGTAAGTTTGATATAAAGACAAAAGACTTACCAGACACAAAGGTAGCAGACGTGTGTGGCCTCCAGTGAGAGAACAGATGCAGCACTATCACCGATAAGTCCCTAGTGGGGAATGGTTCCAGCTACACGATATTCACATCTATCAAATTTAACCTTGATTCTTGACCATAGCCAAAACACGTTTATTCGACCTGCTCACCTCTTCATTCAATTTATTATGTTGGTTTGACTTTGTGTTTTATAATCACAAGGTGATACAATAAAGAGGACACGTTTTGGTTTTATACAGTAGCCTTCAGCTTTCAATTAGTCTTCCTATTCGTATATTGGAGTAAAAAAGTGGAGGGGGGTTTGAGATGATTCCGAGAGACGACGGTATCGTTTTGTAAATTTGTTAGGCAGACCAATTAAAAAGTTATTGAAGAACCAGCTGATACACTTGATATAATAGGCTACCAAGTTTTTCGGTGTTTTATTTTGTCACTATGTAGTTAGTAATGGGTCAAAAATGGATGTTGAGTTTTACACATTTTGTGATAACGCAGCACAATCGCGTACCTACATTGAACATATTATTATGTGGTCATATTTTGGCTATGTCTTATGACTTATATATATATTTTTAATGTAGTTGCCCTCTGACCAAAATAAAATTTTATCAATATTAAAAAAACCCCCTATAGACTTTGATTATATTTTGTTCAAATTTAGCTAAAAATATCGATTCTGAAGTTAAAAAACAAAAATAAACCATGGAGCTCTACCGATTTCGTGAAGTTTTTGGTGAAATTAAAATTTAAGAATATATATTTTTTTTTAAATCCGAAACAAACTATTGCTGGGGTTATTGAAAATTTGATTTCAATTACATCCGATTTACTTTTAGGTTAAGTTGATGAAAAAACGAAGCAAGCTTAGAATTTATATATATATATATATATATTAAAATTGTCACAAAAATTTGATAAGGAAGTCAACAAATCTCACATAAACTCAGTTATTACCTTTTTTTTTGGAGACTGAGTTTTTTATTTGTTACGTGTAAGAAAGTTAGTGAAGTACAGTTTATTTATGTATTTACTGTGTATTTTGTCATATACGGACCTCGAAACAAATAGTAAAGCTGCTTTAACTTTGTGTAGATTTTAGATAAAACAAAAATAATAAAATTGTTACTACTTTGTAATTTTGAGATCATGTAGGCTACATTTTTTGCATAATTTGTTAAAAGTTTAAAAATGAAGACTGTTGCTGAAGATATTATCGCTAAAAAATTTGATCATGAGTTTGTTTTAAAACATTTTACTTTTTTTTTAGTAATAACTATTATTTTTTAGTTATTAGTATTACACGTTGGAATTAAAATACCTGCACAAAATTAGTAATTATCGGACGTTCAAGTGAAATGTTATTCGGAAATTAACATTTTTTGAATTTGATCTGGCGTTAGTTTGTTATTTATAAAAGAATTTTTTTGACTAAAGCACTTGTTAAAACCAAACGTGTATCAAATTTGGTGGAAATAGAAACAAAATGCTGACGTTAAAGAAGCTGACACGTGTATAAAAAAGAAAAATTTAAAAACCATCTAAATATTTTAATGTTAATAAAAGCCGAACCCTTTTTATTCTTATTTCATCACGTAAGAAATATGTGCGAAAAAATTCAGAACTTGTTTTTTCTATTTGGTATTTCACCGATTATCACCATTATGGTCAAATATTTTGTGTTTTTGTCAAATTTTCATAGCAAAATGCTAGAATTCTTTAAGATATCGTTTTTCAAGGTTTATAGATGACGTTTAAAATTATTATTATTATTTTTCAATTATATTTAATAACAAATACACTCGTATCATCCAAAGGGATGGCGTGCCCCTTTTATTAATCTCTTGTTTTGGTCACTGTTTTGTTTTTTTAAACGAAACCTCGGCTAGGGTGGGGGAGAGTCTTAAACCGACTCTTTTGCTTAGTTTAAACTCGATATTTCCATTATAACTAATATCACAATGTAATATTTGGAATTAACTTTCTCTTTTGACAATTTGATTAGTAACCTGTTTCTTAACCTGTTTGCTCAAGTTGCAAATTGTATAAGTTGGCTAACCTTCTTTCAATATTACGGAAGACAGCTGTAGACTTATTTATACACCTTACATGGAATCTTGATTTATTACATCTGAAGGTTTCACTCCTCCGTACATTGAAAGACAAATAAAACAAAATAAAAAATGTTGTTTTTTATAAAATATTTTCTTGTGCAATATTGTCTCTGATATGACAAGACCCCAATTTGTATATATATACGTATACAAATATGCTACCTTGGTTTCAATATTTACAGATCACCGAACCAAATGTGGTATTATAGACACATAATCATATTCAAAAGTTGTAAAACTTAGTTTATATTATAAATTTGAAGGTAATACAAATATAATCCTGGCTAATAGTTTGCTGATTTTTTCTGTAATTTTGAGGTTATGTCTCTTTTTTATTGTAGGAATCATTTTAGTACCAATGGATGGAGATTTTAAAGTTGTACAAAATGAGATATTATAAGCTCGTGTTGTAAAAGACACCAACCTGTTCAGATGGCCGTTAATTTAACATTTTTATACCATTTCTTCTCAATAATATTTAGATGCTAAACTTCCTGTTATAAAGAGCTATATTATTGCTTTGTTGTTGTTACTATTTTGAGGTTATGTTTTTATTAATTAATTATGTACTTTAGCTATACTTTTATTTTTTATAGTAGAAATCTCTTTTAGGTATTTTTGAGTAGAGATTTTAAAGAAAATGAGCTACTGTGCAGGATTTACAGGTAAAACGTTACTATCGAAATAGCTTCTTTTTTTTAAAAATTAGCCTAATTTACCTATTTCCGTAGCTAACGAACGTGCTTAAAGATTTATAAAACCAAGCTTTTATACGAAATTATAGCAAAATTGCGACCTCTAGGACGTTTACTATCACACCGTAGGCTTAAAAATATACCAAATTATTTCTATGGGTAAGATCAGTGGACATTTCATAGTCCCAGGTATCAGTGCTTATTTACGTTAGAAATTCAGAAATAAATTACATTTAATTTTTATTTGGAGGTATTTCTGCTAATTGGATGCGAAGGTAAAATATTGTCGACAATTTTGAAACCGGAAACAATTGATACAGTAATATTTAGGTCAAATTAATAAAACATTAAATAATAGAGTAAGCTATTTTGTAATTTTTCCATCCCCACCCTCATCGTCGTATAATTATTGAGATGAACAGATAAGAACATTATATATGTTATGGCTACAAGTAGGTTTAGGTGACAAGGTGAACCTTACGTTCACAAGGCAAGGTGAATATGATTCTTTCCCTTGTGGTTTAAAGGCGGAAAACCTCACTATAACGCCCCTGGGGTTAGTGAATATGAAGGTCTATATACTTGTAATTGAAGTAGAATTGCATTTTACATGTTGATTTATAATTTTATTATTACTTACACAGTTCAATTCTCATAAAATAAATAAGGTCAAATTTTACCCCAAATTTCTACTTTATTACACGTACAGTAATGTGGAGAGTCAAGAAACCGGTGGCGAATTTTAAATTCAGAAATATTAGTATTGAGGCTTTTTAAATTCAAATAATTTGTTTTTGGAATGATGTCTTTCTGTCTGTTGTTTAAAGTCCAAATAGGATATGTATTTTTTCAGTTTTTCGTTAACTCAAAATTGGGGGGGGGGGGCAGTCATAAGATGAAAACAGAAAATTTTGAGTTTCTCAAAATTGGCTCCAACATTTTAATCAAATTTTGCTGAAATAGCTTCTGAAGTACGCAAACAAAACGTACTAATTTCCAAAAAATCCCAGTTACTGAGTTATCGATAAAAACAAAACAATCGGCCACGGAGAACTGTTATAAAAGATGTAATTTCTCAAAAAACGATTCTACAATTTCATTCAAATTTTGGTGAAGTTGATGACCCATCGCAGTGTGCAAATAATTCAAACTAACCGTTGAAGAATAATTTCAAACTTTGATCACCGTTGTATAAAGTTTGATTTCATCTTATATTGTAGACGCCTAAGTCAAGTTTAGATCTTATTTTAAATATATAAATATTATTTATAATACTAATACTTTAAAATAGTTTAAGAGGCTGCTTTTTACTGACTATTGGCGACTATAGGTTTGTTTGGTTAGTACAGTATTTCAATTGTGATTATGATTAGTGTGTAGAAGGTTTGTGTAATGTTTTAGTACCATTTATTTACTAATGTTATGTCTGTACTCACAGTAGTGGGTGTAGAAAGATAGAGACTTGCAATTTGTTATACAGGACGCATGCGTTTAGCTTTCATCTAGACTTTTATAACGCAATTCCTTTGAACAATAATTTTAAAATAGCGACCATTTAAAAGTTTTTTGTCTATATTTATTCACCAATTTAATTTACAGTACGCTAAAAATACACACATTTTAATTCTGCTTGTAACTATGACAACCCCATACGAACTTGTATGATAAAAAACACATCTGATGTCCTAACGTACAGAAGACGTTATTTCTATGATATTTGTGTATCATTGACGATCTCGACTTTGGTATCAATATGTACAAATCATCCAGCTACATACGAGCTACCGAGGTTTCATAAAGGACGCGACTCGGTTGATAACTTTGCAGTCTCGTAGTTTTTAATATATATAATCTTTATAAAAAATACAAATAGTTGTTTTACCTTTACTAGGTGCTGAAAGTGATTTCCATTAACCTAAATACAGACTCGTACACGTTTCAAGACATTTATAGTGACTCGTCGTAATGTTTGACACTTTTCAGATATCCTGAAAGGTAAAAATCTGAAGGAGTGAGATCCGGGGATCAAGCTGTCATTGTTTCCAGCATTCCAGCAGCATTGTCATTGTTTCATTATTCAATATGGTTGGTTGCGCCTTTTTACTGAAATTAACACGGTCCTTCATTAAAACCAAAAAAGCGATAAACTCGGATTCAATCACGATAAACTTCGCCAGTGATTTTTGTATCGAATGATAAGGTTTTTAAAGTTTAAATTGTTTTAAAGTTTTTAAATGTAATAGAATGATAAAAATGCTTTTAACTTTTTAAATTCGTGTCAATGTTGGTAAATGTGTTGTTTACAAAAAGGTATAATGTTACCGAGTAAATAGCTGAATCGGCCGTAATGCAACAAAACATAAGTGGATGAGCAGACCTAAGTACATTATATCATATTATGTAAAATAAAGGTCCTATCACGCGACTAAGGGATACCAAATATAGGTGCATCTAACGCTCGTTCTGCAAAAGTGTGAGTATTTTCACTGCTCCATATTCGGGTGTTTCGACTGTTTACATAATCATCCAAGTGAAACCAAGTTGCGTCACTACAATAAACAAAATCCAATATCTCCATTCCGTTACCACTAAAACAACGACAGAATCGTAAACTTTTTGACAGTAGGGTTATGAACGACACCGATGAGGTAGGTATTCGTTGACTTTGAAAGCAATTATCAAGTAAACGAGTTAAAGACGTCATCGATAATGTCGATAGTTTAAAATAATTAGCGGCCTTTTGAATCGTGTCAAAATTGATTAATTTTGTAGTTGAAACTCATCACGCATACGTTTATAAGACTTGCATCAGTTTACTCGATGATAAATACGTGATCATCTTTGAAAAAGACATTACTGACAACACAAAGGTTAGGTAGTGTCAACCTACACACAAATTATCCCATAAAATGTACCTCTGCTTTAACAGAACTATTTTATATGCAGGGTTGCGTCCTTATTGAAATAACCGGTATTTTACGATGTATAGGCAAATAGAAACTATGAAACTATAGGGTTTTGAAATTTAAAGAAATTGTTTTTTTAGTAAAAACATATGAAAGGAATATTAAAATCAAGATTGCTTGAAAAAATTGAGTGAAATCTTGCTTATCATTCCAGTAATAGTTTATTACCGATTTAAAACGAAATGTTTTGGTCATGTATTATATTTTTATGAATAATTGTCATAATTTATATTAATATTTTATATTTTTTTAGGTCTAAAAGATCATATATTTTTTAAATTGTCGATATCGTTCCAGTTAAAAATTACAAAATGTCTTTTTTATAAAATACTTGTAAAAATTGTTTGAATTTACGTTTGTTCCAAAATGTATGTTTTAATTAAATCAGATTATGTTATTTATAATTTTGATAATGCAATCTAATAATTTTGTTTGACACATGTTCTTCATTAAACAACAGTTTAAACAGCATTTCTCAAACTTTCTTACTCACCCTTTCCCAACTCCAAATGGAAAGGAACCAAAATTAATCCCACCGGAAATGTCATTTCGGTAGTTGTCAATTAAAAAGTGAAAATGAACCATAAACGCAGTCTTTGAACAAAATATTTATATATTTCAATCAAGGTCTGAACTTGTTTGCTTGGAAGATTGTATGTGGGTCATTTTTTAAGTAAGAACCGTTTTTAAGTGGAGTAACAGCAATTTTATTTATGAACATAAATTGTATCAAAAACTTAAGTATGAACATATTTTACTTTTCTACATAGTCACCAAGAATATCTAAGGATTTGTTAAGTCGTGGCACTAGCTTTTGGATCCCCTCATCATAGAACTCTGCCGCCTGAGCATTTAACCAGTTAGTAACAGTTTCTTTCAACACGTTCTTTCATCATTTTTAAATCGCTTCCCACCAAGATATTCTTTGAGTTTATGAAACACATGAAAGTCTGATAGTGTCAGGTCAGGGCTGTAGGGGGGATGGTCGAGTAATTCCAATCGAAATTTGGCCAGTTGCGTCTTGGTCATTGCTGCAGGGTGAGGCCGAGCGTTATCGTGAATCAGCACGACGCCGCTAGACAGAAGTCCCAGCCGGCAGTTTTGAATAGCGCGCCTAAAGCTTGGTTAGTGTTTCGCAATATCTCTCAGCATTTATGGTCATTCCTCTTGGCAGAAAGTCAATCAGAAGAACGCCTTTCCGATCCCAAAAGACCGTCGCCATGTTTTTCCGTGTTGAAGGTTCTTGTTTGAATTTTCGTGGTTTCGTCCGTGAATTTGAGTGATGCCATTCACTGGATTTACGTTTAGTCTCTGGAGTGTAGTATGCTACCCACGTTTCATCACCGGTAACAATATGATTCAAGAACTCATCACCACTGTTATCGTAGCGGTCCAAAAATGACAAAGAATGTGCCAAACGCTTCTTTTTGTGTTCTTCTGTCAACATTTTTGGCACCCATCTCGCACTAATTTTTTTGTAATGCAGTTTGTCGGAAATAATGTGATAAACAATCGATCTTGAAAATTGTGGAAATTTGTCATGAAGCTTGTCAATCGTAAAGCGCCGGTTTTGGCGAATTTCCTCATCAACTTTTTTTTGTCAAGTCTTCATCAATGACAGTTGGTCGCCCATATCTTTCTTCATCATGAACATTTGTTCTTCCTTCATTGAAAAGTCTACACCATTTACGTACATTACTGTCATTCATTACACCTTCACCATAAACTTCAACAAGCTGTCGATGAATTTCGGCGGGGCGAACTTGTTTTGCGTTTAAAAACCGAATAATCGAGCGCACTTCACAATCCGCGGGTTTATTGATTAACATGGCGACAAACAAAGCAGTGTTACGATAGAACCAACAGTGGTAGAGACATGATTTACCTAATTTAAACTAGACCTAATTTAAAACAATCTAATCTATCCATTTTACACTTCGAACTGTTTGTTCTTAAATTAGATTCTAAACGTAATTGCATCATTATGACATTTCTACCTAAATATAATTTTGTGATGTTATTTGCCTTATACATTTCATTTCAACATATTCATATTCTGTTGATGATCTCATAATCACAATCATCTCAACCGATTAAGTAGGTATAAAAACAAGTGAAGCAATTAAGAATAAAAATAAATAAATATAAAAAGATAAACTACACAGACACTAGGTACAAATAGACTAGTAACATTTTAAACATCAATAACATCGAAAACAATATTAATATTAAAATAAAAAATAAAAATTTAAACATTGAGAATATTAGTTGTGTTCCTACAATGACAGAAAAAGAATATACATAAATAGAAGAAGGAATTAGAACTTCACGTCACAGTTAAGGGATTTTTGAATCACACATTGGTCGTAACATAAGTCATATAAAGGTCATATTTTGTCATATAATTATGGTTATGAATTTGATTATTAAAATAGGATTAAATTTAGCTGAAAATTCAACAAAACTGTTTTCAAAATATAAATATATGTAAATATAAATTATTTAGAAATACTTTTCTATAAGAGTCTGTAACTATAAGCTTTATCTTTATCATCGGTCGAATTGATTTATTTTGGAGCTTTAAAACTCTAAAACAATTGTTATGCTATTGATTTCCCTTCGGTAACAGAGATTTTTATTTCTCGCACATATGGTGGCTTCTGGGGAATGTTTCTTTTGAAGTCAACTCAAAGTGATTTGTATATCGTTGGTACAGTAATTTTGTCGATGTTAGCTTATCTTGGAATGGAAAAACATTGCAAAACGTTTCTTATAAAAAGCAAATAAAAACTAATCATCACTGAAAATATCAGTTCGATAGTTGTTAATCAATAAGTGAAAATGAAGAGTGAAATATATAAATGAGGGCCTAAACTTGCTTTGCAAAGCGTACACAGATTTAATTAAAATCCAGTTTTTAATGACGGCTGTCAAGCTTCATTGCTTTATTAATCATGGTTTGGGCCTTTAATCTTTAGATTTTACTAACATACCAACGAAATCATCCCGGATTTGAGAAATTACATATTTTATAACAGCCCTTTGTTCTATGATTTTTTTTTTTTTTTTTGGTTTTTACCTCACGAACAATAATTTTTGGAGAGACGGGGACCAAACTTTTAGAGGCTAACTTGAGCAAAATTGTTTAAGGTTAGGTTAGGTTAGTCTACTCCAAATTTTGAATTAAAAAAATAAAAATAAATTCACGATATATGGGCAAAATATACCCACATATCAAGTTTGATTAAAATCGGTTCACGCGTTTGCGCTGTAGAGCACTAAACTTATGACAAACGATGGATAGGCATAATTCCAAAAAAACAAAAAAAAAAACAAAAACAGTTTTTTGGACTTGGAACTCTAAAACTGATTTATCCACAAAAAACTCAACAGCTTTTTTTAAGCGATCGGTGCTATTTTCTTTGTATTACGTTTATTTAAGAAGAGAAAGTAATTCACATAAATCAGCATTTTCGAATTTGTTCAAATTTTGCTTTTAAGGACCTAAACAAAACTTATAAGTTGCCATATTCCTAAAATGTTTGTTCAAGCGACACCGCATAAAATGTGAAAATGAACCACGAAAGAAAGGACGATATCTCAAATCAGACTGATATATTATTGTGAAGCATAAGGTTTATGTCCGAAATTAATGTGCCAATAATCGATGTAAATAGGAAAATTCAAAATGGACCTTTACTTCGGGTAGATCGAATCGCTTACTTTTTACGTATGTGGAGAAGCTGTTCAATTCTACAGCCTTTACTTTGAAAATAATTGCAGGTGTATATTTAGTATGTTTAAAACCGTCGATATGAAGTGACATTTTCATGCCTAATTTGAAAGTAAAATTGTGTTTTATTGCAAATCATTGGGTCATGACAATGTATAAACTGGTTTCAAAATCTGCAGGTTCTGTAACCGAACCCATAGGACAACAACGTTGCTTGCGTCAATGTGGCCAACAAAAAAAAACCTTGGAGAAAGGCCAGAAGAATACTAAACTTTGGCCTAACCTTATCTGAACTAGTTTTGCCGTCTAAATCTATTAAACACTTTTTCACACACCCACCCAAAAAATAAAATACAAACACACACATATTTGTCCCATCTTTAAAATGTCTTTATACTGCTTGTATATTTTTCTTTCTGTTTATTTCTGGTGTTTTCCCCGGTTTATATCATGTGGGAGGTTAATGACATTAATTAAACAATTTAAATAGAGCCTGAGCTTGCTTCGCTTGTGCCATAAACTTGTTCTAACCTTAAATATAATTTAATTCAAATCGAGTTTCAAGCTTTATGTTTAATTTTTGACAATTATTCCTGAACAGTAATTCTTATAGTTGAGATTTGTCGGATTGGTTATTAATCTTCATATTTCATAAAAAGTGTGAAATAAATGTTTAAACCTAATTTCGAGAATTTTTTTTTCACCGAGAATTTTTGAAACGAAATTTTTATGAAGATTACAGGAAGGGAACAAAACCCAATCGTCGTGTTTGGATTCTTAGGGGTTTATATTTCAGATAAATTTGATCAGAATTGTTATAGCATATTTTGAAAAAAAAAAGCGTATTTTGGTCTTATGGCAGATAAAAATTTTAGCTATAAAAAATAAATAAATAAAGCTCGTTGACGTAAGGCTAAAATTAACCAAATTTAATCAAAAATACACAGAGGTGTCATTCCAGAAACCACTTCTTAAAATCAGAATATTTCAAAACAGAAATTCCCTTCTTTGTTTATTCTTAATATATTTTTATGTATGGTAATATAGGCTCGTTTTGTCTATTTAGAATTATTTGCACTTCCTCTATGAATTAGACGATAATGTAAATATTTTGTAAGTATATACAGTAGTTTTATAGGAATAGGTAACATTTCATGTTACATCTATTTATTGTAATTTATTTATTGTAATGGAAAGCTATAGTTATGTTTTATAAATTAAATCAAAGTACTACTTGCAAGTATAATATGTAGTTTTATTTAATAAAATCTTTTAAGATTTGTACAAAGATGTTCCTAAATGTGATACAGTATTAGGTCCACTTATTTTCATGTAAATTAAGTTTCATATGCAGACTTGTAGATTAAATTTCATTTTAAATTATTTTAATTGATTTTCAGTATCATTGGTAAAAACTTCCCGATTCTCACTTCAAACTTACTATAAACATTAATAGAAAATCGCGATAAGTAAGGCTACGTGGTTTATTTTTTCCTTTAAACAAAAAACTTTGTATAATTGTACTGGAGCCAGTAGGTACGACTCAGTGACGCAGACTGCGGTAGGCTCGGGGTGTGCCCACCTCCGGGCTCACACAAAAGGCCCAAGAGTAGATATCCTGTTAGTTCAGTCGGCTGGTTCCGCATCACTACAGGTTGAACTTTACTATAGTTCAACATAGCCTATTTTTTATAAGACGTTATTAGAGTATTCAAGAGTAGGGGGTTATGTCATTGTTTTGTGTTCTCTTCCTCCTTTTTTATAAAGCGATGGTGATCGAAAAGTTTTGTCTTTAAACAACGAAGGAGAAAATCTAATAGGTCCTCAGGTGTTCAATTACACTGATTGCCGGATTGACAATCACAAGGGAACCTAGCTGGATCATACACCTTTTTCATGTAGTCTTGGGTTAGGTCCATCTTTCCTGTATGGTCTCTCTTGACCGTGTTCAAAAACATTGAAATAGGGTTATGTACCTAATTGTAAGAAGGACGAGTATACTGTATTTATGTGCCTAGAGAGTAAATATCCCTTCGTTACCTGATCCGCGTTTATTTACGTGATCTGCTTGTTTCGAAATAATTTAAGTAATAGTAAACTAATGAAAAGAGATTCTAAAGTAGATACTTAGTTCAAGGACTGAATGTTTTATCAGTTTCAATTCCTGTCTTCGTCATTATAATTAAGATACATCATGCTAGATAACCACTTTATTTGATAAATATTAATGTTGATTTCATGATTGTAATGTTCCGAAATTAAGAAAGATATTTGTTTAATTCAACCTTCGTTCATACGAAGGTTCCATTATTACTAGTCACTTTAGGTTTTTGAATTTTAAATTAATTTAAATTTGAAGCTTTTATTTGTCTAAATTAAGGTATGAGGGGTGTTTTTTAAGTAAGTACCGTTTTGAAATAAAAATAAAACAAGTAGACTTTTCTTAACAATTTTATTTTTACACGAAAGCCTGTACTTAAATCTACTGTTATACATAATTCCCGCCAATATCGTCGTAAAACCAGCTTATTAATACAATCCTCGTAGAAATTTGCCGTCTGATTAGAGAACCCAGAGTGATCATAACTTTCAATAATTTAAACGTTCTGTCATAATTACATAAAGCACACTTCTTTACACTTCAGAAAACTCATAAGATAACGACGAAATCTTAAAGTGTCTGCATCAAATCGTCAGTAATGACCGAAGGTCGCCCACTTCCTTTCTTTATCATCACATCGGTTATAATGTTTTTCCATACGCTTCACTGATCCGACGATGAGTTTCAACCGCTTTCACGATCCTAGTACATACTACGAATCATAGCGCGTGTTTCACAATCGGCGGGATTCTCAATCGTATAACTTCCGAACTAGAGACGAATACTTTTGTTTGACTAGTATTTTATTTTGTTTTGGAGGTAGTTGAGCGAAATGGTTGTTGTACACTATATTTCTATATGGCGTGCTGAAACTCTCTTTTCAGTGCGCTGCCAACTAAACGAGACACGGAGTATGGTGTAATGGTTATTCTTATTTACATTTTTTTTCTTTCTATTTTTTTTTTTTTTTTTTTTTTTTTTTTTTTTTTTCATGTTTGTAGTTTCTATAAGCCTAATTGTAGATGAATGTAATGAACAGGTTTTCACATCTGTATTTATTTTATGTGTAGCAATCGGGTTTTCCTTGAACTGTTGGGAAATAATATAATCATAATAATGTAAATTACGTAAGTTATAACACGATATACGGTATTAATTTGTTTAACTATTTTCCGTATATATTATTGTTTATTTTATTTTTTATAAGAGTGCTTATGGTGTGGAGTGGAATTCCTAGTTATGTTAACAGCGAAAATTACTGGTTATGTTAACAGCGAAAATTACTGGTTATGATGTTAATAGCAAAAATTACTGGTTATGTTAACAGCAAAAATTACTGGTTATGTTAACAGCAAAAATTACTGGTTATTTTAACAGCAAAAATTACTGGTTGTTAACAGCAAAAATTACTGGTTATGTTAACAGAAAAAATTACTGGTTATGTTAACAGAAAAAAATTACTGGTTATGTTAACAGCAAAAATTACTGGTTATGTTAACAGAAAAAATTACTGGTTATGTTAACAGAAAAAATTACTGGTTATGTTAACAGCGAAAATTACTGGTTACGTTAACAGAAAAAATTACTGGTTATGTTAACAGCAAAAATTACTGGTTATGTTAACAGAAAAAATTACTGGTTATGTTAACAGAAAAAATTACTGGTTATGTTAACAGCAAAAATTACTGGTTATGTTAACAGAAAAAATTACTGGTTATGTTAACAGAAAAAATTACTGGTTATGTTAACAGCGAAAATTACTGGTTACGTTAACAGAAAAAAATTACTGGTTATGTTAACAGCAAAAATTACTGGTATTGTTAACAGAAAAAATTACTGGTTATGTTAACAGAAAAAATTACTGGTTATGTTAACAGCAAAAATTACTGGTTATGTTAACAGCGAAAATTACTGGTTATGTTAACAGCGAAAATTACTGGTTATGTTAACATAAAAAATTACTGGTTATGTTAACAGCAAAAAATACTGGTTATTTTAACAGCAAAAATTACTGGTTATGTTAACAAAAAAAAATATTGGAACGAGAAGTGAAGTTAAAAGAGTTATTCTTAACTGAAATTTTTATTTTTATTTTATCATTTTTGTATATTTCCATGAAAGCTATAGATTTTTGTTTTTGTTATATTTTATCTTAAAAATCCACTTGTTTTTTTTTGTTGTTAAAATAAAAAGGAAAACAGATATTTTTTCATAGCGTTATGATAGTTTTTGATAAGATTTAAATGTCTTTTTTTACTGTTTCCTCAAGTATTACATTATTAATTTTCCCAGGAAGATAAATTAAGAATATTGAATAGATAGATAACGGGGCCTTTTTGAAAGAGTTGGAATTTGTTACAGAAGGGAGAGAGAGAGAGTAACAAGTTTATTATTGGGAAATTTTCGTGATGGGGTTGGGGTTGGGGACACCAGTAAAATTGGCATGTATATGTATATTCTGGATTGGAAAATATTTTTGTTAAGAAATAATGTTGCTTACCTCGTTTGTTCCAGTCAATACATGATTTTTTGTATTAAAAAAAGTTTTAAGACCTCCAGAACAAGAATATCTTGGAAATTTAAATTCATATCTGTGTGTGTGTGTGGGAGGGGGGGGGGGTGTACATGGAGTGAGTTTTAAATCCCTTTCCCCTTATATTTTATGAAACATTTAAGTGCTTGTAGCTCCTAAATGGCTGGAGTTATAGAAAAACCCCCAAGAATAAAAAAAATCTTAAAATAAAGCGTTATACCTAAAATGGTCATGAAATATGGCGGTTATTATTAGAAAATTTCGAGTGCCCGCCATTTTTTGTTTCTTTGTAAATGTTGTGCTTATCGAATAAAACAGCTGTCACACCTGTATAGAGATAGATACACAAGACAAATATTTAACAACCAACTTAAGTTAAATCTATTTTATTTATAGGCTGATGGTCATGATGTTAATCCATTTGTATCTGAGAAACCAATTAACCGTTTGCAAAGAAAATGAAATGTTATATAAATATAATTTTATGTTTATAAATTTGAAACTATTAATTTATATTTTCACCATAAAAGGGAGGCAAAATTTTAAACAGTTTGAGGATAACAATCTCTCCCATTTCTTTCGTATATACGGTTAGTAGGCCATCTATGTTATATTATAAGATTATTAATACTAGCTTGGCAATGCACAGATATTGTAGGCCCTATGCATTTGTTTTAACTAATAGTATAAACATAACCTTAAAATTAAGCAAATTATAAAAGTTGATCAGAAAAAACTCATAGTATTTAAACTTGATTTAGACCTTGAAATGTTTGAGAATATATTACTGAAGTTAGGTTGAACAGTTCTTTATTTGATTTATTTAGTTTCGAGAGCTTAGGGGTCTCTATTTTTAGCTCTTTTCTTCTTTTTTGTTATTGTTGTTAAAGTGATGAGATATTTCGTCTTTAAAAAAGTCACAAATATATATTATATTTTTTTAGCGTTTACACTATAGTTTATTCATAAAGTACAATAGTATAGTTTTTTATTATTTAGAATTGTAATTTCCTCATTGAGAAATAATAAAGGTAAATTCATACATATTTCAGTGCACATTTGGTTAACGAACCTGTAATTTGTAAAACCGAAGCTTTATGCCAAATTTAAGCAATATTTGACTAAAATTGCGACGTTTAAAAGTTTAATTAACACATGTGTTACAAAATTAGTGCCATATTACTCCAATGGATAGGATCGACGAACATTTCATAGTCTAGGGTGTCGGGGTTTCCACGAGGCAATGAAGATTCATTAAAACTTTGTATAAAATCAGCTGTTTCAAATGACAAGTTTTGTCTTGTAATATTTAATATTCTGACAACTAAAAGACCATATGATTTTTACTTTACAGCTGTTTTCACGTTTGTTATTGGCTTTTAGGTTATGTTTGTACAATTGAGCAAAACAATAAAGAACACAGATATGTTCCGCACGGATCGGACTGTTTTAAATGAGTAGAGGTTAGTGTGATCCTTATTGTTTAATTCCTCCAATAGTGAAAGTGTTCTATTTCGAGATTGTTTTGGATGACTCGGAAACTAAAACAATACCTTTACAAAATATTTTAAAGTGGGTCACCACCATTGCTTTCAATGTAACCGTTAAAGATACAAAATTCTTTAAATATGGAATATGCCTTACTTTATTGTTAGAATTATGATGAAATATTTACATAAATGTTCATTTTCATTTGGAAATGGCAGATTGTTCATTTTAAAAAAAATATATCATTGTCTTGTTTCATGACATAGATCGATACAGGTAATGTAAACAAACAAATAAGTTACAACGAAGGAGGGAATACATGTATGGACGTACATCTTTTAACGTCTGTTTGTTTATGTATTTCCTACAAAAAACTGTATCCATAGAACGGACTTAGATAACGTTTGTGATTAATGTACGCTATTTTAAAACTCGCGTGTTTTGGGGAATTTTTGTTAATTAGACCACCTGAATCGATCTGTAACATCAAACATATTGGTTACAATCAACATTTTTTGATCCGCCATTTTGAAATATAAATTAACTTTTTATGTAAATATTTATCACAATTTTATTCCCCATTTAAAGTATTTTATACGTTTAATAGGTAGGTAATGAAGGCATATAAAAAAGCCTTTAGACCTATATGTGCTCTTACAGTAGATTTTTATATAAGTTGGTATGAATGAATTTGTAATATAGAAAATTTACCAATTAATTACGTCATTCTTCATACTAAATCGAGACTATGAAACTTGCAGTCGAGTCCACAGATTTTGTCAACTTGCAAATTTTCTTTCTTTTTTCCCCAAATTTGTTGTGTAAGTTTTGTTTTACGAATCGTTCGACAAGAAAATGGTTGGTAAATTTCCAAATGTTGCATTATTTTAAAATTTTAACAGGTCTAATTCCTTTCCGGAAAACTTCTCACCCGTCAACTTATCACAATAATTCATTTTCTGCAGATTTAAAATCTACTACTAATGATGGCAAAATATATTATATTGTATCTCGTAGATATATTAATATAAACAATAATAGTTATCATTAAAATGAAATTCATTTTAAAACTTTAATCTCAAAATTAGAAAAAGTAATAAGTTAGATTTTAATAAATGTAAATTTGATTGCAAAATAATAATAATAAACAAATGTCAGTTCTAGTGAAAAACAAATGATGGGAGAAATTTCACGGTGGCAGGCGTTTGAATCGGTTTTTCGATAGTTTCATCGTACAGTCTCTTCAGATCCTAGATGACCTTGTTAATTTTGGTCATCATGACAGTTTGAATATATTAATATACAAGATCAAGGTCAAGGTTAGTAAGAGTCGTATTTTAAAGAAAAATGTCGTATCATGTTAGGGAATCGGTTTTGGTACATGTGGTGTTTTTCACATATTTGGTTTTGTTTTAATCTTGAACATTTGTAAACGTAACGAGCACCGATTACCAAGAAACTTAAAGATTTATTTGGAATTTGCATAATAGGATTACTAAAAATTTTCTTTCTTGTAAAATACTAATTAGTTTCTCTTTCAAACACTATTTATCACTATTCTTCTTATTATTTTTTTTAAAGTATAGATTAGACACACTGCTATTTTGAGTATTAATTTCGATTTTTTAAATCTTTGTCGTAGGAAATAATTCACTTGTGCATAATAATAATAATAATAATTAATACTAGTAGTTGTCTGTTAAAATTTTTACAGTTTTGTGTCCCCTTCGATTTCTGTCATTGGCATTTTTATTTCGACCAGTAAATTGGACGGTTACCTGTGTGGTCTTCCTACGGCCGGCATTTAGAATATCCAAGCTCTACACATTAACAATAAGCCTTATAAATCGTTAACTTTTGTGACATGTTAGCAATCAATCACAAAGTAAGTAAGCGCTATACAGTAAAGTCGTGAACTTTTACGAGATATAAAATTCAGACCCATTTGTCACACATTAACAATAATCCATATAAACGGTTTAGTTTTGCGAAATGCAAGCAATCAATCACAACACAACGTGAATCCCTATAAATAAAGTAAACACTATATAAATAAGTTAACCTAAAAATAATTTTAAACAGCTGTTTAATCATTTTCAAACAAAACAACAAAATAAAACTTATTTGATAATTTATAACTGGTATTTGATAAATTTTGAAACTATTTTTGTTGTAAAACATGTTATTGACCCATAGCTGGCATTTAATTTTAATTAACTTAAACAAATTTTAAACAGCTGTTATAAATTCTCAAGCAAAACAACAAAATAATACGTATTTGAGAATTTAAACAGGTGTTTTAAATAAATTATTTTTGTTGTTAAAATATTATTTACCCATAACAGGCATGTTATTTAAACGATAATTGTATTGCAAAATAAATGTTTCCAAGGAAAATTATTCATTTTCGGAAAATCTGGAAGTAACACTGTTTAATTTGACACTTCAATCAATAAAATCGCCTCTATAGTAAAGAAATACGCGACTGGTGCAGAAATTCCTAAGCGAATTAAATATAGGATTATTACTGTATTATTAATTCTTTATGTCTATATTTATTTGTAAAGATTTAATAAATCAAAATATATAGCAGTGTTTCTATACTACACTGGTTTAATTTATTCCATTAATAATCTAATTATAAACATAATAATCTAATTGACTCGAAATTTTAAATTTTGGTTCTTGGTGGATGACTTTGAGTAAAAATTACTTTAATTAGGAATTACTAACAAGTATTTGTTTCATGCAAATTTGTAAATATTCACTTTTAATGTTTAAATTTGGGAATCGAAATTTCATTTTTGGGTATTACTCTTTGTAATTTTTTGTCGTAGACATTTGACATTAGGTGCTAACATTTTGATATGGTTTCATGTATTTTTAAATGAATGAATTAAAGAATATTGATAAATTATTGCAATATTATGAGCAAAAAACATTCTTATTCCGATTGCTTCAAAATTTTCTACCAAAAAAATACGTTCAATTTTATAACGTTAAAAATATTTTGTTATTTCTTATAAAATACGAGAGAAAAACTTCAATTATCAAGAGTAACATCATCAAGAGGTGTAGCTTTGAAATTTTACAGAGTGTTTGAATCCAAAAATCATTTGTATACTCGATAATTTTAGATTTAGTCCCGTTTCAAAATGGAAACGTTGTGTGTAAACCTAAAGACTTTTTTAAATCTTATTTTTACATTTCTGTTATGGAATGATTTTCATAGTTTAAAAATAAAATATAAATGAATACAATTTTCGATGCACAACTGTATAAACAAATATTTACGGTTGCAATTTTGAAAGGTTTTGTTAGTTAAACTGGACTAAAACCCACTTAAACAGAAACGTTATACTATTAGCGAAGGCAATGTGTGTACTCACTTAATCAGTAGGACTGGTCGTGGTTAGGTTAGGCACTACAATATAATGTAATATATGTTACCAGCTGTGCGGTGAAATACTTTCTGATCGTAGCCTTGGTTAGTCTCAGACATTGCCAAGTAAACTCTACACTCACCGGTCTTAGGGATTTCCTGCTACCTCCTCGTCCTTTTAATTTTGTATATTTTGCGTCATCTTTAATTTGATTTGTTTGTTTGGACGAAAATAAAATGCAATTAATGTTATGTTGGAAAGAATTAATTTAGATCTTACTTTCACAAATCGAAATCTAACTTGACCTTCAGAAATTTGTACGGATATTTCGTCATTTCAGCGATATCCGTGACATATCATTTAAACGGTATCACCTATTTAGGTGTAACCTATATTATTCACAACAGGTGTTTATTTAAAAAATTACACAAATAAACGGCGGAAAAAAAAATACATAAACTTTCTCACGCGCCCATTCCAAAAAATAAATAAAATTAACAAAAACTATTCGTCAAAGGACGCTGTCTTCGAGGAAGATATTTATAAATTTAAATAGGGACTTACGTTTTGTTTTGATCGTTAGAGGTACGCGTTAGCAAAATTTAATAAAAATAATTTGAGGAGATTTGAGAAAAACGTAATTTATGTTTTTTCTTATGACAACTATTATTCCAAAAACTTCTTTTTACTAAGCGGACCTCGCAACGGATTTATACATACAAAATTTGACCTCGATTTATTGACCAATCACATAACTTTCTCTATACAACATATATGTGAGAAAGAAAAAAATATGTCGACGCTAAACAGTTGACGAACAATTTTACGAACTCAAGATTTCAAATGGGAAAGAAAATTTTCTTTTTGAAGGACATTTCAATGTTCATTATATTTGTTTATAAATAGCAATCCATAGGCTTATATTTATTTAGCATATTCAGATTATGCGCGTAAAAGAAACTATTTTCCGTGGAAATGTTTTCTCGTCCAACGTTTTGAAATATAAAACTTTTGTGAGGCAAAGTACAGCAAGAGTCTACTTTATGCAACTTTAACTTCCAGTCCTCCCTATTTAGTGCTGCCGCTATCCAGTTTAATAGTCCAAAGATGGACCTGGCACCCGCCTCCACACCATCGTCCTATCTCGGACTATTCCTTCTGGCAAATTTCTGTACGTATAAACGAACTTTGAGAATCTAATCAGAAGTCATTCTAGCTACAGCATCCTCAAGGGAGGAATGTGTCTAGGGTGGAGAGGAAAAGAGGGGCCCTCACACTTTGTTTTTTGCGTTTACTTTCAGCGGTACAACCCCAATAAAAAAATATAGACCTCAAATGCTTCTGGGTAAACGCCTGCCCTACTTTCGTTTCTTTTATTGGTGTAAATAAGAATAAAACGTTTACAAAAGTCTGTCACGAAGTTGTAACTTCATGAATTAAATGTAGCTAAGCAAGTAATTTGTGTACCTATTTTTCTTGGAATGGGTTGTACCGTCAAGTCAGGCTAGGGAAGCAAGTAGAAGGGATGACACGCCCCTAACACCAGACACAATCCTAGTCTGAGGCTACTGTACATAACTAACACATCTTAGCCGGTCTATTTTAATGATTTTGACATCAACATTTACGGTATGTAAAGGATTGAAAGTTCAGAATTTGTTTGTCACCTGCGCACATTATCTTCACACAGTTCCTAACTCTTACGATAGCAACAACTCTTCCTCCCGATCCTTCAGCAACGACCACAATTCCGACACATGTAATACAACGGTATACAAATTGTCTCACCCTTCTCTAAATTAAAATAAAAACCAACCAAAACTATTCGTCACCGAAAGTGTCAAGTCGGTAGGTGTTAGTCGCTCTTAACGTAAATCGTATGTGATTAAAAGCCAGGCGGTTATCTTATTTTATGTTTTTGTAATTATCTTTACATTTATCAAACAAATTTACGATATTGTATAAAAATATAAACAAAGTGATTTGTTTTTATATATATCTTAATTATATACCTTTTTTTGTGTACCAATCTTTTATATTTAAACGTACTCTCTATTTAGGCCTACTATAAAACTATCAGAAACAAGTTTATATTTACAATACTTTATTAATTTAATTATACACAATATTGAATTTACAAATTATTTGAAATCTCTTTCCCCTCGGGATTTCTATGGGTTCAGTTTTTTTTCGTTATACTTACATGTTTTGGGTTATAATATTACATACATGCATATTTTATAACATATAACATATATAATATATAACACACACACACACACATATATATATATATATATATATATATATATATATATATATATATATATATATATATATGTAACGTCCTTCTAAATTCAATATAAATCTGCACTAGTTTATCAACAATTTCACTTGCCGTTCCCTTATCTCTCGTCCCGACCAGGCCTCTAGCGTGTGGTGAAACCTGGTGGCGATAATTATTCTACATCGTACGATACCGGTCCACCCCCACTTCTATACATGCTAGAATCAAGTCTTTCTAATTTACTTCACTTCAGTTCTATCTCTTAAAAAAATGTAGACTCAAAATTTAATAAAACTTCTCTTTGGACAATTTTCTTCAGTGGTTTTGGTTCTAAATTATACATAACATCTTGTTCTGAAGCACAAATGTGATCTTTTCTAAATTATAATGTCAGAATCTACAATAAAGTGTTACTGAGTTTTCTTTTACGACGTATACAAAATAGTGCAAGTTTTCATCGGCACATGGCTCTTTTTGAACTCTTTCAATAGTTACCAGGTATGTCTACTTTAGATTTGACCATACAGTAAGATTGTTAATATTTTTAAGCTTTGTTTACTGAAATATGTGTTTCATATTTTCCTTTTGATTATTCAATGATTCTTATTGAAGGTTAACAACTTGTAAAAAGGCCTTCTTTCATTTAAAGGACAATTTACAAAATCTAACTGTAAACTTAAACAGTCAATGTATTAAGTATTAAATAGTATCAAAATACTAAGTAGACGAATGTTTTTCTGAACTAGAATCTTTGCTTTTAAAATTTTTTTAACTGCTGTTACAATTCTTTATTTCAAACAAAGATCAAGATATTTATATACGTTTCTTTATTAATATCAAAGAAAAACTTAATTATAATCTTTTCTGGACTTCTGTAATTCTGATAATTTTCCTTTCATTTTTGATCAAACAACAAAACATTTTTAATTAAAAAAGACTTGTGCAATAACCTGTATAGTTTTGTATAAATCTCTAGTCGACTTGCCTTTTCTTTTGCTTAGCAAAAGCTGGTCGAAGTTTGTTGGAGATTGTCAGGGATTGGTTGGAGATCTATTTGAGACTGCTCTACCTCTCAATTGCAGACATGTTTAAAAAAAAAACTATTTTCAATCTTCACTAAGTGCACTCAAAATAATAGTTGTTTAAAGGAAAGGAACTTGAATTGTGAATCTATTCTTCAGAAAATAATATTTAGGACTGAACTCTGTACGATAACATGTCTTTTACTATATATATATATATATATAATAATGTGTACTAATTTATAAAATAATTAAACTTGGGTGGTGATGCATGCAAACATTTCGGCCTTCACGACCCCAAAGGGGTTATTTTTCAAAATTAATAAAATAAAACTTATTGACGTCAATATTTAAAAAATATAATATTTTCAAAATTCCAATATTTCACTTTCTTTTTTTAATTTAAAATTTTCTATATATAAATATTTTACAAATCAAAATTAATTTCTATATATATTATAATATGAATTTGTTCTTTTTTAAAATGGATAGTATAACATCCATTTATTTGTAAAATGTGTTTCTATATAATATGTTTAAGTATATATTTGTGTGTATGTTTAGACTAAGCATTGGATAACACAAAACTTGTTAACTAATCTACCTTTTTCATCTTTTTTTATACATGCATATATATATATCTGAAAACTTAAACTTTTATATAAATTCTTTTTTAACAACATTTAAAAAAAAAACTCTGTAATTTTCTTTTAAAACAAAAATTTAATTGTGAATGGTCAAATCTGATCCTTAAACTCAAATTTAAATTAAATATATTTTTGTTTTTTTGTTAATGGAATTTGTCTTTCTTTTTTTTTTTAAACATTGTTACCAGTTGGTTCCACTTTTAATAATTTCAGCCGTCTGGTAACATATATATTAGTCCTTTACAAATTTAAGTATGAGATTATAATATTTTTTTTGTATTTCTTCCAAAGTGAAATACAAATGTTTTGGTTATGTTTGCTAAGTAAATGAATATAAACAACAACATGCAAATAAAAAAAACATATTAAACAACTAATTCTACAGCATCTTAATATCTATTTTGGGTCAGAAATTTGTTACAGTGGGTAGAGTCGATAATGAGAATTTAATCTTTTAAGTGGTAGTTTTTGTGAAATTAGAACACCTATAGTCGTTTGTTTGTGAAACAATTATGAATTTTAACAGATTTCAAAACATTCACTTTTTCATGTTTGATGGCTTGTAAATATCGCATATACTCAGTTTCAAAAAACGATGTTGGTTCTGTCTGTTGTATAAGAAATTTAATGTAAGGTTTGGAAATGGGTTCAATTTACTTGCTAGGTGAAAAATAAAATGAGAAAGTAGAATTTTAACTGAAAAGTCACGTTTTTCCAAAAAAAATGTACATATCAGAAACGAAGCGAGATAGGATGGGCTTATTGTTGTCAATCTTGTTGCAAATGAAGTGTGCATCACTCTGATTTTTTGCCACATTGTTCACCATTCATCTTTACACTAAAATTAATGTTATATACAATTTTTCTAGAGGTTGCGACAACTTCAAATGAAATGTTGCGACCTGCATTTTTTAGAAATTTCGTTAAAAGATCTTTCTCAACTGGCATCCATCTCAAAAGTAAATAAGCACGGTATGTTTGAAGTCGGCCGCATAACGATTAACCAATGTCAATATCAGTTTGCATTTAAATCGTTACGCAATTTTCATAGATCCAGGAAAACAACTTATTGTTTGTAATTGCAGCTTTTGGTTAACATATTGTATTCCGGCTTTTTAAAGTTCGTAGGGAACATTTAAAATTTGGAAAAAGTTGACAACAAAATTTAAAAATCTGTGGATGTCCGAATTTTCGAATCTGAGAATGTCAAATGACTAGACAGGTTTTCGTCCCGTTTTCACAATATATTCATTGCACTACGCTGCCCAATTTTTTAAAATTGTTTCTCCCTTAAATCATCAAATTTTGCAAATTGTTGAAATTGGGCTTTCATTTAATATATGCTGAGAAACGTCATATTTTTGTTTAATGAATAACTCAACTCGATATTTCCATGCTTATTTACTCTCTGAATTAATAATTGGCACTAAACATATTATCATAATAATAATAATAATAATAATAATAATTTAAGACAAATATATAGAACGGCAAATTTCGATGAACACTAATTTATATTTTTTTTAAAATATGAAAATAATTACGACGCGACGATTGGCTGTTTTCTATTTTTTAGCTTAAAGTAGTATTTTATCCCTTGTTCTTATAATATACATATCATTAAGTAATATTGGAAATTTAAAATATGTATTTTATACAAATGATAGTTTGGTTCTTATTAACAAATTTCCGTCTGTTGGATCAGTTTATCTTTACTTTGGTCTGTACGGATCAATCTGTTTCGCTCTGATACTGTGCTTCTTCAAGTCAAGTTTAGGAACTTTCGATATATATATTTCCAGATTTACTTTCCTTTTCTAAGAATAAACTTTTCTACCTCCAGTGTTACATAATTTTTACGGAACATGGACGTTGTTCGGTCAGATGCACATTCTTTTTTTGAGGAAATGTATCTATGATGTTTGAAAATTTAGGCGATCAGGAATTGTCACTAAAAATACAAATATTATTTATGTATATACGTTTGTAAATGATAAAAACAGTAAAGGAATTAATACACGTAAATTTATAAGGTTTATCATTTATTTTGTTTATTAATTCCATCACATCATAAAAGATAATAAATAAAAGTAAACTACTATTATATAAACGATATGATAAAACTAGTTCAATAAACTAAATATAAAAAGAAAAATTATAAATAGTACACCTATAGTTTACGGGAATTGAACCCACATGCTCACAAGTCTGATATACTAAAAAATAAAGCCCCCTCTGACATCGTGCTACTAAGAAAAAGTTTACTCCATACTCTGAATGAAAATTTTGTTAAATTTAAATAATTTGTTAATTTTGTGGGTTTTTTAACATTAAATGGAAGAACAAGAGCAATGTATCTTGCTTGAAATTCTTTCACTTCAGAGTTACCTTTTTTTTAAATGTTGAAATGCAGCATCCAGTTAGCAGAGTGGGTAGCGCTCCTCCGCCAGGTTCAATTCCCGCGGAGACCAAAGAATTTATTCGGTCACATTCTCATATGTTTCAGAATAAATTCGTTTAGTGTTGCAGTCGACAGTCCTTTATGTCCCTCCCCTTCACAATTTTTTTTTTCAAGTTAGTTCGAAATCTATGGGACGAGGAGGTTAAAACTCCTTGAATAAATATTATTATCTGCTGTTTGACCAACATTAATACTTTAATTTATTATTATTATTATTATAAAATTGAAACGACTCCATAACCATAAATTAAATTCTGTATTTAATGTTAGAAATACTATTTTATCCTCTTTTGAGACGCTACCATTGCTGAGCGGTTCGAATCCTAGGTCTTCTTGTGTCTTTTCACTAGATTATAATCCCATCTTCATTAGTCTTGCGGGAATGAATTATGTATGGATAACAATAAGCAACGAAATAATAATATTTTTTAAACAATTTTAAAATGTCTTCTTTTTTCCGTGCGAAGTGATACAATATTGAATCATTTCTTTAGTTTGCGCAGTTTACAGAAAGTGGTTCACTAATTTTGTTATACTTTTTAGATACAGTTTTTCTATAGATAACAAATTGCTTCTAACTTCTAATGTTACCGCTTTTCAAAAATTGTAGACAATAAATAAAATAAAACTTAACTACTAAATCTATGAAAGCTGACTGTATCTACGAAGCCCAAACGGTTAAACCGATTTCTTCGCCATTTCACTATCTCTTCGATGGTAAAGTTATATAGACCCTACCCTGAATCGAAATTTTTATTTTTTATGATTTTAAAACATTGAAAAAGCAAATATCAAAAAAGTTTATAAAATGTTAATAAAGTAGAAGGGGGGATCTTACTACACCTCGCCCATTACAAAATATTTAGATAACAAAACAGGAATGTAAATGATTCTGTTATATTTTTCAGTAAAGACTAGATCGTTAGTGAGAAATAAATAGTCGATCAGTGTCTCAATAATAGTTATGGAAATACCGAATTTATAAATATAGGTAGGAAAAACGTAACACCAAATAGTTCTCATCCTCTTATCAACTTATTCCAAACATGTTTATCGTTTTAATTTTGTGTTTTCCAGGTTACAAAATGGGGGCACAAAAAGGTTTACTTGCCTTATTTTCTTTCATTCCCCTTGAAATAATAATAATGAGGTAGTAACAATAACCTTCTCCACAACCTATCAGGGTTTCATCTATAACACAGTCCTCATCGCCAACGTAATTCATTATCCACTTTTTACTTTTAGGTTATCCTTGGCCTTCCACTAACATTGACCTCCACTTCACTCTATCAGGCACGATTGCTTTTACCTGTATCACCGTCCTCCTCGTCAGTCATAACTCCTTATCCACTGTTCGCTTCTAGGCGATCCTTACACTTCCACTAACATTGACCTCCACTTCACTCTATCAGGCACGATTGCCTTCACCTGTATCACCGTCCTCCTCGTCAGTCATAACTCCTTATCCACTGTTCGCTTCTAGATCATCCTTATCCTTCCACTAACATTGACCTCCACCTCACTCTATCAGGCACGATTGCCTTCACCTGTATCACCGTCCTCCTCGTCAGTCATAACTCCTTATCCACCGTTCGCTTCTAGATCATCCTTATCCTTCCACTAACATTGACCTCCACCTCACTCTATCAGGCAAGATTGCCTTCACCTGTATCACCGTCCTCCTCGCCAGTCATATCTCCTTACCCACCGTTCGCTATACCACTTGTTTGTAAGCTCAGTAGGCTTCAAAACTGATATATCCGCGAAAAGCTAGATATCGATTTTTGGAAACAGCGGAAACATTAGATACTATCATTTTGCGGTAACAGATACAGCATCTGAACACTTGAGTGATTTCTACTTGTCGATAATAATTAATTGTCCACTCAACCTTGCTATCTGCTGATCATGACTCAGTTCACATGTAATTTCCTGAACTCTGCTAATAATTTATGTACAACTGAGTCATACAAACCCATGGAAACTATCCGATATAATAACTATTATTAATTGTTTTTTAATAGGTTTCTTCAAGGGCATTATTTTGCTTGAGCCTCCGACACGTTTTAATTAACATAGTACAGTGCTTTTAAGCGTAAAAGGAGGTAAAATTGCAAAACAATAACACGAGCTGGTTGTTATTAACAATATACTTGTTACAACTAGTAGAATGAATAGTCCGTTTACGGCCGAGCGAATATGAGCGTGTATGTAAACAAGTTTTAAATTGTTGACAAATTAAAACCATAAAATAATAGGCCTATAAATAAACTTTGTTTTTTAGAAATTACGGTTAAAACAACATTTTATCTCCTAACTTTTTAATTATATCGGGATAAATGTTTATATGGGTATTGTTTGATAGTAGTTGTTAGTAGTTCACTTTCAACGGAGAGTGTTTGTTTGTTTAATAATGAACGTAGATTTACACTCCCATGTTTAGAAAGTTTTTTTAAATAGCAGTCCTCAAATTAAAAAAAAAATCGATATCGCAATAGTTGGAGGATGTAGAAAATAGTATTTCCCACTACTTTGCCAGAAAACATTTTTCATTATACTACACAGGTAACAGCTGTTTTCTTAGTCTGTTCATAGACAATAAAGTTCTTCTTTACCTTGTACTACAAAGAAAATTTACTGGAGAGTGCACGGAAAATTTACTGCCCTCCAGCTGATTTTTACCCATAACAGACTTGGCGTTACTAAAGGTTTAATTATTAATCTCAAATAAGTGTAAATATAATTGTACTTTTTACATTTTTTGTGTTTCGTGCAATATTCATCATGCATTTCGACGAAGGAAATATAACTGTTAATAATTTTTCTAAAACGTCATGTACGGGTTACACGGCAAAAAAGTCCAAGATACTAAAATTAGAACAAGTAACCCAATTTATAAATAAAGCTCCTGAGGGGAACTGGTTGTTAGCTAAGATTATTTTAGTATTTGGTACTTTCGGAGTATTTTGCATATTTACTTAGTTTGATTTTGAACGACATAGATGACAATGGACGTTTTTGGTGGTGATGTAAAACTTCACATTCCACTTTTCCTTCACAATAACAGACGATATATGCAGTTTTTAGCAACGCGATTTATAACGTAGGTATATGGCCATAAGACCCCAAAATAAGGAAAGCAGAAGATTTTTGATTGGATATGGCAATGAAAAATGTTTTGCTCAGATCGTAGGAAGCCATACAATCGCATAATATTAAAACCTTTAAAATCTAGAAGAATATACTGAACATAGTTTTAGAAGATCATCAGCATCAATGTTGGTAGAAGGAGGAGGGGATATATTGACCCTAAAAATGCATGGAGGATATCGATGTGCAACAACAGCAGAAGGATATGTTAAAAATTCTGTTCTCGCAAGATAGAAGTTTCATGAAATAATAGAATTATTTAATAATGAAACTGTCACCAATAAAAGATTAGGTGAAGTCAATCAAAATGCATTGCTGAGTAAAGCCTTAAACATCCGAAATGACAAATTGTAGTATTAACAAATATTTTAAATTGTAAGAAAGTTTGCGTAAAGAGTGTTTTACGTGCTCCCATGAAAATCGCGCACTCGGCTCCGTCTCGCACTGAAAAACTATTTACCAGCCTTTAACGTAAGAAAGGATAACAAGTACAAAAACACTCGGTATCTTGTAGTGTAGTAGCTAAAAAGAAAAATGTAGATATAGATCTTCCTTTCTACTCAGATGTCTTAAATATTACAATGTTATAATATTACAATGTTATAATATGTTACAATATTATAATGACGGGTGATGATTCACTAGGGTGTGATTTTGAGGTAAAATAAATTAACTCGGAAAGTTATTTGTCATTATTTTCATTCCAATATAAGAATTCCCCCTCAATTACTCTACATGATAGTAATCTCCACCCAGGTAACCTCAGTCATATCAGTAGTAACAGCCACCATGGCGGCAATGATTGAACACTGATGAGAGAGCTCTTTTATATGGTATAGATCTCGGATTTTCTCAGCGTGGATGATGTTCCTAACGGTAACTCCAGAAGAAAGTCCATAAGGGTCAGATCGGGACTTCTTGGTGAACACAAAACAGGACTATTCCTTCCAATCCAATCGCTAGGACATCTGCCATTGAAAGCTTCTCGAAAAATGACATTTGTTTCGTTTTCCTTTTTATGTCATGAATTTGTGAGAAAACAATAGGTTCGAACATATCCAAATACGTGACACAGTTTTCACAGTAAGCATGTACGGACCCAGGACTCGATCGCGCATTAGACCACATTACACCTTTATCTTAGGAGAATCACTAACATACTGCACAATTTAATTTGGTTGCTGAGTTCATCTGAGTCTACAGTTGTGACGGCTAATAAAGCTATGTGAAAAAGCTGCTTCTCACTGAAAAAAAATAGGTTGAGTTAACTTTCATTATCACATGTGGCATTATCACAGAAAATTCTACTCTTTTAGGGTTATATGCTTGATTAATTTCATGTTTTAGCTGAATTTTATGAGCACGCAATCTCAAATTTTTATGAAGCGCGTTCTGAACAGTTCTTTTAACTGCGTGGTTTCCTTAAACTGATTACACCAATGAATCATGTCCGTAAGGTCGCCGGAAATGATGTTACCTACTAAACCACTGATCATATTGAGCTTTCCGCTTCTCCTCACAATTCTATCAGGCCAACTTATTTAGCCTACCTGGGAACATATATCGCAATTATTACACTCTCAGATATACGAAGTGTACAGAAATTTATGTGTTCAGTCAAAATACCAATGTCAATTTTATTGAGAATATATTGTATTTAAGCTCCGCTGAATAAGAAACATTGATTGAATCTAGAGACCTTTTCCCTCATTTTTTCGATAACGCAGTTTTTGGGTAGATACTATAAGAAAACAACTTACAATTACGATTCAACTTTAACGATTTTGTGAAGTTTTTCTCGACCGTTGCCTCTTGTATTGGTCATGTATCTTCGTGAGTTATCGGGAAAAACAATAAATAAAAAGGTCAAGCGTGTGCTAAACCACACGACACGACGGGTTGGTAGGCATATAAGGACAGTTATTTGTATAAAGCCGAAGTCTTTGAAGCATCAGTTTAAATTGTACGGACATACGGACTGACAAAAACACGCGTGTAATTTAGGAGTCCTTGGTTGTATCTACAGAACGTAATAAAGAGAAATCAATGAAAATGCAATCTATCTTTTAATGGTTATTGAATTAATTCTTTGTCTCACATCACACCAAAACTGGTTTTAAAACTCATACGCTATGTATTTGTCATTGTGTGGTTAAATCAAGTTGTATTTGTCATTCAAAACTATAATATACGCCGTGTTCAAGCGGGGGGGGGGGGGCAAAATAAATTTTGTCTAGCGCCAATGTATTAATATTTCGCCAATTAAACATAATATTCCTAATCAGAATAAATTCTACTTTTATTTGATACCCACACGTAATATTATTTAAAAAAAAACTACCTGATAGTTTTTCCCACTTTACTACCCCCAAGGTTATTTTTTATTACCGCTATATTTTTCCTACACGTGGGACAATACAAAGAATATAAATATAAATTTAGAAATATATAGGATTTATCTTCTTGCCTGTGTAGACTGGTTGTCACTTAACAGTTAGACAGACGGACAGATATGTGCGTGATTATTATAATTAAAAATCGGCCATGCTGCTGTTATAAAAAACCCAATTTTTCAAACCGGCTGTACCGATTTCATTCAAATAGAGAATTGTAAAGATAATGACCCAAATCCGTGTGAAAAATTGTAAAATGAAAATATAGGCCTACTACAGTTCAGGAAAAATTGGCAAAAACAAAAATTAACCTTCACCCCCATCATTAAAAGCTAAGTTAATCAAATACGATTTAGGCTGAGGTGGCGATTATGGCACAAGCGGAGCAAGTTTAGGCCTTATTTAAATATATTTTGAAAGACAACATCCATGGTTCATTTTCATTTTTGTTATTAACGGACTGACATTTTTGATGACAGTAAGTTTTTGGGATGGGTGAGTAAGAGATTTTGTACAATGATTATTGCAATAATACAATATTAAGCCTATACTGTATGGGTGACGAAAGTAAAATTATTTTGTCGACGCTTTTAAATATTGTTAAAAGTACTGAATGTTTAGTCGAAAATGTTTGTTTCTCGTTAAGTTTAATTTTGTTATTGGTATTTTTGGAATTTCAACCCCACTTTTTTAAAAATCGAATCACTTTAATTTGTTAAATGATGTTCTCAATTGAAAATTAGTCAGGGAAATGAGTTTTATAACAAAAAAATTAAATAAATGAATGTTGCTGATTCGATGGTTTACAAAGACATTATACGTTTGTACTGTGTTTAATGCGTCAATTAACAGCATTGGTAGGTATAGAATAGGGGAATAAATGAATAAATAAGGAAGTAAACAAAACACAAAGTTGTTATGACTTTGATTATGCACATTATCTGCACATTGACTTGTCTTATCGCTTATCCGTGGCTATGTATGGTTATATAATCACCTAACATAACCTATTTGTGATGATTCCTAGTATTAAGAACATCATTTTTGACAAATGAAAGAAAATTGGTAAAAAAAAAAAAAATCGTGGAGTTCGAAAAATGGTTTTCATTTACAGTTACTGCAATAATATAACCTCTAAGTTGGGATTTTTATATAAAATATTACGTTTCCTTTTTGTAAATTATAAAATTATCTGTAATGTAATTGTGGAAACCCGTACTTCAAAAAATAAATAAATACCTTGTCAGCCTATCAGTTATATTGCCGAATTTCTCTTAATTTTTTTCACTTCTAACAATACAATTTCAATAATAGGCCTATTATCAATCAGTGAAATTGTGAAAGTGAAGGTTAAGAAAGAATCAAGTTTCAGGAACATTACAGAAGACATTTACATAACTAAACACTATTTGTATGTATATGATGAAACTTTTAGCGGGTCTTTAAAATGTCTTCAAGGTCTTTGGATACTGTAATACAAGTAATGAGTGACTTCTTTGGCCTACTTACAGTAATTATAGGTTACTAATACGCTAACCTGTTTATTATACAATCTTTGACTGATTTTATTTTCTCACTTTACACGTAATGAAGAAAGTTAGGTCGCTTGATAGATTTAACTTTCTCACAGACTCATAATATTGGTTTTGGTTAATTTATTATTCTTACAGAACTTAAGAAATTTATTATTCTGTAATTATCAATGCGTATAAAGAGGGAATAGCAAGATAATGTTGATAATAAATAAATATATTTTTGAAGTCTTCTTAAAGACAGCTGTAAGGGACCCGGTACTAAGAGTGAGTCATTTAAATTAAGCTGTGAATATTTAGATAAAAGGGTCGAGCTTGTGGTAAAACCTGAAGACTTAGAGTGCATAGGCATATAGATACAGTTATTTTTATAAAGTTGAAGTCTTTTAAGCAGCTAACGCCTACATATTAATTTATTCCTCAAATAAACATATTATAGTCACAATCATTGTAATTTCTAGTTTTATTTGATCCCCCACACATATTATTTCCCAAAATAAATTTTTTCAACACTATAGTTTTTGCTCCTGAACTACATCAATTTTTTTATATTTTTCGTATATGTGGAACAATACAAAGGATATACATGCAAAGTTTGAAATATATAGGATTTATTATCTTGTCTGTGTAGACTGGTTGCGACAAACAGATGGTCAGACACATACCTATAATTAAAGTGTCCTTAGTTTTACCTACGGACCCTAAAAATGATTAAATTTATATATATATATATATATATTATGAAAAAATATTCTAAGCCATGTTCATGTTAAAATAAACTATTTATGTCTTTTAAAATGTGTTCTAAAATTAACATTTTTCCAGAAACAAATTCTTGAAGGTCAGGAGAAACTACATACACTTGTCTCAATTTAAATAAGACCCTTTATATATTTAAAATGTAAAAAGTTGATAATCAGAGAAATCTTTTGTTACAGTCCTGTTGCATTAAATACCAATCAACTGATAAAATATTGTTACAGTTTTTTGAGATATTATATTAGTATATCCTTTAATACAACTATGGGGGGAAAGGGTATTTTAAACTGTTTACTCTAAAATAATCTTCTTAAACTTCATAATGGATTCATCTCTTCCAATCATAGCATTTGATTGCCTAATAGTTTTTTAGTACAAAATTGTTGTTTTAACCTATCAAACTGAAATATCAACTATTTTTTTTTCTTTTTGTTGTTTAAAGGCAAAAACCGTTAAGTCAACATCGCCTTATAAAAAAAAGAAGAAAAAACTAAACATATCTATCCCCAGAATAAAAGATTTAGCTATGGTTTTATAAAGTTTATATAATAACATGATCATATAAAGAAATGTTTTTAATTATAATTTTTCAATCAGGCCAAAATTTTACTTTTATATGAAATAATAAATAAAAATTATACTTTCTTCTTTGGATTATATGTACTATAACTTGATATATAATATATATGGAAATTTTCTCTATATAATTTTGATTTTCCATGGTCATTGAGTACACAAATTTAGAGGAGACAGGACTATGCACATCTTGTGATCCTATTTTAACAACCTTTGGTTTTGATTTTACGTGTAGGGTAAGAAAGTTACTGCGATGGTTGCACATAATTTATTTACTGCTTTGAGAGAACATTTATTGGAAAACTATGAACTTCTTTCCTAAATACTTTTTTGATCAAAAAATAAAATTCCAAAGCGTCCTCTTAATCATACAATTAACATCATGATTTATTTCCTTTTTCCTATTGCTTTAATATTAGAATTTGTTTATGAACCTAGAGAATGTAAGCTTTACGTTTTCTGTCATGCTTTAACAAGAATTTATAATTTATCATGCATTTTCTGTAATGTAGAAATTAATACCTGCAGAATGATGCACACACATCATATTTTACTTCTCAGGTTACATCTTCTTGAGTGTGACCTAGCAAATTCAGTATCCTTAAGTTTTTCTTAGAATTTGGGGATTGTGTATTTTTTAAAGCAGTTACTAAACCCTCTAGATTTTGCAAAATTTTGACAAATTTGGTATTTAATTTTTTTTTATGAATTCTTAAACAGTTTCGTTAACCATAAAAATCAGTTGGTAATTTAAAAATAAAAACAAATTTTTTTTACCTTTTTCCGAAATCAGAAATTTTTCATAGACTAAATTTCTACTAGAAGTCCTACTGTGACCAACAATATCTCATTTTGTGCAATTTAAAAATCTGTATCTAATGTTGCCCAAACGATATTTGTGCGATTAAAAAAAAAATTAATGTGTCTAAAATCAAAATTGTTAATAAAATAACCTCTAAAGTTGAAAAATAAAAAATAATTATTCAAAGAGCCAGAATTTTAGCAAAATTTAGTATTAGAGCTATGTTGTAAGCGTTAATGAATGGTTATTAATGTTACTCAAAAAATGGTGGATTTTGTAAATGGATTTTCAGAAGTTCTTTCTTATCTTCATCTTACTCTTACAGCTCATTTTGTGCAGGTGTTCCGAAAGTCCCTTCTCTAAACTTGGAAGATGTAAATTTAAAAACCCCTCTTAGCGAAAGTTTATCACTCTAAAGTCTCTAAAGAAACTAACTTTAGGTATACTGTATAGGGTAATATTTTCACTTTATAAGCCATCATTTTGAATAGTGACAACTTAATCATTTTACTACCTTCAATTTTTTATGTTAAATGAGCTTTTTCTCCGAGGTATTGTAGAACATATTTTCTAAAATTATATATTAGCCATTCTTCACAGCCCAGAAAATCATTATTTTAGTAAGCATTACGAACCCCAACAGAATTTTAGTGAGAAAGATTACATTATGAATGATAATTCATTATTTATGTGCTTCTTTTGTAATTAATTTCTTTCAAGTTAAGGAAAATACATGAGTATATAGCTCTATTTTAACTTTCAATCAGTTACCGATTTGAATAGATGCAACCTAGCGACCTATAGTTTGACACTCTGCCATTTTCTCTACCCTTTAAAATGATATACCGCTTGATAGTGATAATTATTTATAATTGTTAGGTTGCCTCACTAAGATCCAATTTGTGAAACAAAGAGTAAAATTGTGTGAGAGCCAATAGTTTTGTAGTCTTATAGCGTTTACCAAACAATAGTTTTTTGTTTTATACTCGTTCAAAATTTAGACAGAGGAGGTTGGGGACACCAAGGTTAATACCACAGTTAATGAGTGTGCATACACCAGTTAAGATATTTTTATTACATCATTTTGTGTCAATGTATTGTAATATACCATTGAATTTATATTTAAGAGAAGTTTTATAGCATATGATAATGTGAGGAATCAATGTGGTTCGAACAGAGTTGTACTTTTGTGAGTTTGGTTCAGAATCCAGTATTGTTGGAGGATTTGGAAACCCAATGCTGTCCTTGATGTTACTAAAAGTGGGCCAGCACTAGAGTTTCTAAATTTGAGCTTCAAACCATACCTTGAAGATGGTTCATCTATTTTGTATGTAAATCAATGACCATGATCAGATATGGAGTCAAACCAAAACAAAAATTTTTTTTTTCAAATTTAATACATGTCAGTATGGGATATTTCTATTCATTACATTAAAAAGTTAACATTTTTCAAACCTTAATAATTCTTAATCAATGATGTATAAAGTCTTCTTAATTTTTTTGTTTGACTTTCTAGAATTACTCACATTTGGAAAACATAAAATTAAGAGTATTGTAATCAATCTTTGAATATGATACTTATGAAGCTTAATTGCATGGGTGAAGAATATAATGTAAACAGGTTAATTTTGTGTAATATAAGGTGTGTTTAACTCGTATTATGTATAAGTCACCTTACTCAAAACCTTATTTAGAGGAAGACAAAAACTTGAACAACCTTGAAGGGAAGTGTTTGACCAGTTTCTAATGTTTTATAGTTTCAGTTTATACCTTATGTCTTTATACAGTTTTTACTTGTAGCATTTAAAAAAACATTATTATGTTTCCTCATTCCAAAATTTATAGACAACATTTAAATTTAAAATTTAGATAACATTTGTTTTAAGTCTCTCTAAGACCAAATAGATCTATCTAAAGAAGAAAGATGTCTGGATATGTCGTCTAACTCAAAGAGTTAAACAGATTTCGTGTTATTTTAGGCAGTCTCTTCTTAGAGTGACCTAGATGTGGAATTTATTTTTGTTTGTTTTTAGATCCCCACAAAATAACAAAAAAAAAAACTAAAATATTTTATTAAACTTTGGTAAATGTTTCGTATACCTACTTCTCTAAAAAAAAATAATAAAATAAAATAAAATAATCAGACAAACAAGTTAGAAACAACTCAAGCATTACTGAAGTGGCTTTATTTCCCAGCAATAATAAATAATGAAGAAAGTTAATGGTGAAATAGTTTGTTTAGGTCTCAGTATTCATTATGGAAAATACTAACAAAAATCTAAAATCCCTTTTTTTTTATTCTGAATTTTTGTCTTCTTTTATTTCCTATGGGAGACAATACGTAGCTACAAAATTAAATAGGGATCCTCTTTACCAATGTGAAATTTTTTTGAGGAATTTCCTGAAGAAATAAGTTAGGGCGTAAAAACAGTATGAAAATAGGTTCACCCATTTTGGAATGTCTGGACATCGTCTAATTTTGTTTATAGATTTAGTCTTAAGATATGTTTGAAATTAAAAGTTTTCAAGAATTTTATGTGTCATCTATTGTACTTATAAAAGTGAGCAGGGCCGGATTTAAGCATAGGCGACATAGGCGCGCGCCTAGGGGCCCGCACCACAAAGGGGCCCGCACCACAAAAAAATTACAAAATAATTTCACCACAAAAAAATTACAAAATAATTTCACGGGTCATGTTTTATTACCCAGAGCCCTCGTAGATTCTGCTCAATTTGACTCTGAATCTGCTCCAAGAATAAGTGCTTGCTCAAACAATGACATTGGAAAGTGATATCGACAGTTGTGTTAAAATGGACACCAGATTGCTTCAAAACTGTGACGAGGATCTATTGGCATGTAAGTCCGTAAAACAGTCCGATGTAGGCAAATGCTGCGAGGAGATGTCAGGAAATGTCATAAAAATTTGTTTATACGGAAAACCCGAAACGGCGAAACCATCAAACGCAGTTTTCTATGCTTTTCTCCCAGCGATGGTCATGTTTACTGTTATGTATGTAAACTCTTCTCCCCAATACGCTCTCAGTTCACTCATGGTGGCTATTGTGATTGGAAAAATGCTGCAGAACGTCTAATTGAGCATTAAACGTCTAAACTTCATTTAAATGCTGTTATTGACTATGCAGGACGTACCAAAACATTTGGTCAAATAGATCAAAAGCTTACTCATCAAGCGGAAAAAGTAGCTAAGTACTGGCGGGAGGTCCTTAAAAGATTGATAAGTGTAATCGTGTTTATAAGTGAAAGGGGTTTAGCATTTCGTGGAGAGAACGAAAGTCTTGGATCACCGCGAAATGGTAACTACTTGGGAATTTTAGAGCTCCTAGCAGAGTATGACGAGTTTTTAAGAGGCCACCTTGAAACACATGGAAACCTCGGAAGTGGTCACACCAACTACTTATCTTCTACAATATGTGAGGAAGTCGTAAACACAATAGGAAAACAAGTGTTTGGTGAGATCATATCTCGAATCAAGAAGTGTAAATATTTCTCAATATCTCTAGATTCAACACCCGATGAAGGTCATGTTGACCAACTCAGCTTGGTCTTTAGGTACTTGGAAGATTTCACACCTGTTGAAAGCTTTTTGACATTCATGCCTAATCAAGGGCACAAAGCAAAAGACATGTTTAATGGACTGTGTACCTTTTTGAAAGAAAATGATCTGGACATCAAAAACTGTCGTGGTCAGTCTTACGACAACGCCTTTGCAATGAGCGGAAAATACAACGGGTTGCAAGCGCTCGTTTTAGAAGAAAACAGTTTAGCAGCATGGATACCTTGAGCTGGCCATTCATTGAATTTGGTACTACAAGCTGCAGCCGGTTGTTGTCTTAATGCTGTAAGCTTTTTCGATTTTTTGGAAGAAATTTTTGTATATTTCACTGCCTCAACCAACAGATACCAGACCCTAACCGAGTGCTTGAAACGAGCAGAAACTGAAGAAAAAAAGTTCTTGTACCAAAAAGGACGACAACAACACGATGATCATGTCGAGCTGATGATACCAAAGCTCTTTTGCGAGGATACCAAGAAATAAAGCAGGCACTGGTGAAAATTGCAGAAGACAAGGAGGATTCAGGGAAATCAAGAGTGGCTGCTCTAGGTTTAGTCCGAAAAATGAACAAGTTGGAGACATGGCTGTATGCCGTTTTTTGGGACGATATTTTGGGTCAAGTAAACAAAACTAGTGAATTTTTACAAAACCCTAGAATCGACGTGAACACAGCCGCATCACTGTTGAAATCTTTGAGAAGCCTGATTCAAGGTAAACGGGAAAGTTTCGAGGAGTATGAGCAGAAAGCTATCAAATTAACTGACTGTCTAGAATATAAAGTTGAATCAAAACGTAAACTCAAAACAAATGTACGTTTAGCTCCTCTTGACTCTGTACAAGCTCCGGAAGTTGACCTAACGCCATCTGTTACATTTCGGACCCAAAGCTTCATTACAGTCATAGATGAACTTGAAGGTGTATTGACAAAGAGGCTTCAAGCATACGAACTTATCGATACGAGGTTTGGGTTCCTTAACAAATTGGACATGCTCTCTAATGAAGAGGTGTTAGCAGCAAGCAAAACGTTAGTAGACAGCTACAACGAAGATCTAGACGAAGAATTGGTAAATGAATATGAGAAAAGTAAAAAGCACATTAGTAAAGAAAGGTGGCTGTATCAACTTATGTTGGAAAACAAAGTAAAAGATTGCTTTCCTAATGTAGAAGTGGCGTTAAGAATGTACCTTTCCTTGATGGTGACTAATTGCTCTGCAGAAAGATCATTCTCTAAGCTGAAGCTGATCAAGAACAGACTCCGGACCTCTATGTCAGAAGACAGGCTAAACTTTTTGGCCTTGCTTAGTATAGAACACGACGTTCTGAGACAAGTCAACCATGAGCACATCATAAACGCCTTCATTACAGAGAAGCTTAGACGGAAACCAATCAGCAAGAGTGACTGAAGTGAACATGATTCGCAGTACATTTAATATTTAAAAAAAGATTTATTCATAAGTACTTAATATTGACTTGTACTTTTCTTGTAGACTTACCAACGTACATTAAAGTGTTAAAATTATGTTTACTTTTGTGGCTTATCTTTACCTAAAATAACCTGAGTTATAAATTAACGATATTAAAGTTTTCTAATGTCTTACATTTTCTCATCCAAATGGGTACAAAAATTATTTTATAACTGACGAAGCATTAATATTTTCAGGCCAGACAATGCAGAACATTTGATGCTAATTCCTTTAAAAATCAAAATTTTCACCTAATTTTTCAAATTATTCCATACTCCCCAAACCCCCCGGTGCTCCACGAGCCAAGGGCCCGCACCACAGGTGGAGCCTAGGGGCCTGTATTTTCTAAATCCGGCCCTGAAAGTGAGATTGTATATTGTTAATTTTTGTTGTATTATTATTATTTTGCTCAATTTTCTCAATGTTATACATGAGATTCGAGAGGTACTCCACCCAAATAATGGCACACTAGGCCAGATTGTGTTGGGTATTTGACCCAGGGGTTTTACTGTGTGCTAAAAACTGTAATAACCCGTACACGATGTGATACGTGGCTAGTCGGCCATTTTGGTCCAGGTAGTTACATAAGGACCACTGAATTATTAGAGTCAATCCCCCCCACCTAGCATTAATTATTATAAATAATAATATTTAGTTTATTATAGTGTAGTATAATAATAGTAGTAGTTTAGTATGTAAACGCGCATCAATGCTGAATGACAGTCTGTAGAATTGCGTAGTGCCCGGTTTAGGCTAACATTAACTGTTTCCAATCGCTATTCAAAAGTTCCACGACCTACCCTCACACACCCAATCAACCTTAAAAATACTTCACATATGTTACCAGACCTCCCAAACCTCAGCTGTCTGCCGCACGTTACAAGTCCTGTTCTTCACCTTTCTGGCCCGTTTTTGACTGATTTTTAACTTTCATGGATTGTTTTTGACCTATGTTCACGTTTCATGTCCAGTTTTTGACCGATATTCACGTTTCATCGCTATTTATTGACTGATATTCACATGGCCTGTTCTTGACGGATTGGCTATTTACGTTCATGACAGATTTTTACGTTTCTATGCCCGTTTTTAACTGATATTCAGATTTTATGCCCCGTTTTGACTGATATTCACCTTTTATGGCCTGTTTTTGACTGATTATCACTCTTTAAGGAATGTTTTTGACTGATTTCATGTTACATGGGCTGTATTTGACTAATATTAATGTTTCATGTCCTGTTTTTGACAGATCTTCACGTTTAATAACTGGCGATGTAAAGTGATGATCGGTAATAAATGGGTCATGAAAGGTGAGGATCAATCAAAAACGAACCATGAGACATGAATATCAGTCTAAAACTGGCCATGAAACGTGAATATCGGTCAAAAATAGGCAATTAAAGTTGAAAATCAGTCAAAAACAGGCCATGGAAGGTGAAGTTCAATCAAAATCAGGTCATGAAATGTGGAGATCAGTCATAAAAAGCCATGAAAGATGAAGATCAGTCAAAAACGGGGCTTAAAACGTAAATACCAGTCAAAAACGGGCCATAAAAGAGATGTAGTAGCCTCGGGGATAGAGTCCCTTTCAGCTCGTTGAAGCTGTGGGATGGTGAAGGTATATGGAGGAGCGGGTAGGTAGATCGATCCAAGAGGGTCGAGGTGGTTTGGTGCGGGGAACGGTGAAGTGGATTACAGCATACTGGGGACCTTAATGTTGGCCTTGAAAAAAGCCAGTCGGTCTAAGTATCTAGATCACCACGTACAACAGGGCTCTTGGATTGTCGGGGGTGGGGTTAAGGAGATGAACTGGATGTATAGTATATCAGGACGGGGAAGAAATACGTGATCTCTGCAGCTATTCGCTTGGTTTGGGATTGCCTCCTGGCCTTACGGCGGGCGATCCTCCGATCTTGGTTCATCTTGGCCATCTAGACTGTTGTGTCCACCCACTATCGCCAGCGCCAAAGCACCTACAATTTCCTTTTCAGGAGGCAATGCGGATGGAGAAAGTAGCTGCCTTTGCCCGGATTTCTCCGATTAATTTCCCTTACGGGAGTCCACGTAAGTAAGAGGAGTGAGGCCACGATCCTTGCAGTGAGGTGGCAGGAATCAGGTGGAAGGTGTTTTCAGTGATAGCATAAACGTGTATAGTGATTAACAGGCTGGTATGTGGCAGGGGTTCAGGGTCCAATCAGCAAGGTGAGTGTATATTTATATCAGCATTCCCTGTGCATCGAGGGTTGGTGTAGGTGTTTTACTTGTCCTCTCACTGTAAAATTCTCTACAAGATAGCATTGGTTTAAAACTCACACGTGTTATATTTTCGTTGTTATATGGTTGTTATATTTCACTGAAGCCGAAAAAAAGTATTTAAAATTGATGTAATTTTGAAATGCTCAACTGACAGGTAAGAAGTTGTCCAATTCTTATACCAAATGCAGACTTGAATACTTTAAAGTATTACAAAACAAAATCCAAAAACCTGATCCAATTGGTTAATAGTTTTCGCATGAGATATTTGTTAATTATTAGCTCGAAATGTCATCATTTTTTTTTTTTTTTTTTTTTTTTTTTTTTTTTTTTTTTTTTTTTTCGTCAAAGATAGGCATTTCAATTATAATATCAATTTTCATTTTTTAAACAACTTTTTGAGCAATTTTAAAATTTTGACTATAAATAAATGATTTTGTGAAGGGGTTTTGCGGGTTGAAAAATATCTCAAAGTACTGAAAAAAATTCTTAATAAGGACCCTTAATTTTAAAAAAGAACGTTCGAATCGGTTGTATTAGTTCGGAGATATCGAGTGTCAATGTTGACAAGCGTTTGCTGTAAAACTATGTGTAATGTAACCTTGAATTTAATGAATTGAATTTAATAGGTTTTTCCATGAATTTTTCATAGGCGTTTTTATAAATATTATCGCACATGTGCTTTTTGTAGGAAAATTCAATGAATATTGCCAAACCGACCATCTGAGAAGCAAAATCGGAGGGGATGGGATGAACTGCAGAACTTAATGTACATTCTGTCAGAAGTTAAAAAAAAATCATATGTTGGTCACGATCAAGTGACCTCTGACTAGGATATTTAACCTGTTTCACGAACTTACCTCTTCTTTTCCATCATGAGTCCCATAATATTTTCTGAACTTAAGAATTTTCACAAACTAGGTTCGTTGGTTCCACACTTAACTCCTTATCTGGAGGATTAGTGGGTGTGATTTCGGAACCATCTGTCCTTAATTAAATACCTTCATCAACTTTTTTAGAGTTTGTTATACTCATGGTTTTGTGTCAGAGTATCTTCTCATATCCTTTGATAACCCTTCTCTTTGCATGTAGGGGAGTGCTTATTTGCGGGCAATACTTATTATTCAACACAATATTGTTATTGGACATATGTATTTTTTTTTTTTTTTTTTTCAATGAAATGACCTCCACTACACTCTTGTATCAAATTATACTGGGTTTTGTTATTTATTTTAAAAAATAACATAATATAGTAAAAAAAATTAAAATTATAAAATACCGATCAACTGATCAACTAAGTTTGCAATAATTGGAGGACTAATGTATAATAAAAAATCTCTTCTGTTTGTCAGATAAATAAAAATCAGATGAAAATATAATTGATGGTAATTTACTGACTATTTGTGTGAAATTTTAACCAAATTTGGCGTAGAGGTTTTTTTTTCAGTATCTCGGACGATTTAAAAATCTAGGGGGAAAAAAAATCCGAACATTGCGATTGACAAAAACTAATAGACTAATTAGAGTACCAATAGTTTAGGTCCAACCTAAACTGTTGAAGGATTAAGAGGTTCAGGTGAAAATTGAAAAAGCCTATACTTCCAGTGAACCGTCTAAATCCACTCAAAACTCTTGAAAACAAAACCGGTAATAAATATTACAGGGTTTGAGGTAAGTGTGTTAATTAAAAAGGGGAAGACGCACAGCCTAACCCAGTGTACAACAGAATAGCTGAGTTTTTCCGTTGTAGTACATACTAAAATTTATAGTTTCCGAAAGATGTTACATTAAATTTCAATTCGGCATTACCGTGATGTTTGCTCTGTGAAATTAGGGTTAAAAAAAAAAAAAAACACACACACACACACACACATATATATATATTATATTAGCTTCTTTATTAGCATTTTTATCGTATGAGTATATTTATTTATAAATATGTTACTTACGTCGTCTCATACACACTGATTATTGTCTCCAACCGGTTTCAAATTACAAATACAATAACCCAGGTGTATATGAACTAATATGTAAATCATGCAATAGTGCATATATAGGACAAACTGTTAATTTCAAAAAAAGGTATAAACAGCATATGGCTGCAATAAAATTGGATCAACCAGAAAAATCAAATTTCGCGAAGCATATTCTAGATACATGCACTCCTATGACACAATAGAAAGCACAATGAATATTTTAAAACAATGCGAAAAGGGATATAATATGAATGCTTGGGAGCAGTTTTATATATTTGTTGAAAACCAAACCAACAAAACAAAAATAATAAATGAACAAATAAGGTTTGAATCCGACGGTATTTACTCTGCATATTTGAACAATGATAAAAAAATACGAGATACAGATTCAGTACGGGACTGGCCAGCCACCTGACAAAGTGTACGCATGTGTGTCTGTAATGTGTGTTGTGTAGTGTTTTTATGTTAATGACGAAGCAGTAGCAGATAAACCCTGATGATGCTGACTAATTGAAGCAGCGAAACCGGTTGGAGACAATAATCAGTGTGTATGAGACGACGTAAGTAACATATTTATAAATATATTATATTATATATATCTTATAAATAAACACATTTATACATTTATTACGAAATATTTCCAGAAATATCCAAAATAGAACAAAAAAATCCAAATAATTAAAAAAATTAGTAAATCATTGAATTAGTGCATTAAATTAAATTCATAGTCCTGTTAGGTGACTAGCAAACCAGTTCAGTGCAGTTCCTCGAAATCAGCAGCCTCCAATTTTACTAACAATATGTTATGATCTACAAGATCAAATGCCTTTGAAAAATCTATAAACAATCCAGTGGCTTTGTTTTTCATATTAATAGTGGAGTAAATATTGGACTTAAAATCATCAATCACTTATTCCGTTCTTTTATAAAACCATATTGTCTTATAATAAAAAAACTACAACTATTTAAAAACCTTAATAACCTCGTCTTCATAATTTTTTCAAGTATTTTGGGAAAAAACTAAGAGGAGAGCAATAGGTCTGTTAGTTATTCACGCATTCAATATTACCCTTCTTATAAATTGGGACCATTTTAGTGTTCTTTAGTATTTTTGAAAAAATCCCAGTACACAGACTAAAGTTTATTATAATTTAATAGTTGTAACAATTATAATCCAATCTTCTTATATTTTGTCAAAGTTTCGGAACCATATATTACAACTGGCCTTAGATGGTTTTATAAATTCTTAATTTAGATGTTCTCAATAGATTTTTGGACTGGAAGATGTGTTGGAGGGCAAACCAACAGTGACTGCCCATTGGTAACTTGTTTTTTGCTCATCAGAAGGGATTCTAGATAGTTAAAGCTCTGCACACTTAGACATTGGTTATTGTTAATTTTCACCCTGGCTGCTCTATTGCCTCTGTCATTGCTTGTCGTTACCACGTACTTGATTTTAACCATGCTAACTTTCAGTCTCAAATCACTAAACACTCTTAATAGTACCAAATGTTTCCCCATAAACTCTCCTATTCATTGTCACAAAGTCTATGTCACTGATGCATTGAACTAACCTATTCGTGATTGTTCCACTTGGATTTATGGAAAGCTGCCTCTTTACCTTCTCCAATACCATGTTAAAAAAAAGTGTTTATAAGCTGTCACCCTGATTTAATCCTCTGTTAACCATAAACTCCTCTGTTAGCTCTCCATCTACTTTAACTTTACACTTAGTTTCTTCCAAGGTCTTCCTTGTCATGTTTATTAGCTTTGTCGGAATTTGATATTCCTCCTTAACTTAATTATATGGTATATAAACATCGAAATATGAAAATTCCTGATCTCATAATGTCAGCTAATTTGCTGAGTTTTCATAATAGATATTCTGTACAATTACTAGAAATATACCAACTTACTCCTTTCCATACTTGGAAATTAATGTTCTTTAATTAAAAACATGCCCCTTTAAGTAACTAATGTGAGCTGTGTTTTGTATTTCTTTGTGACTATTTTGAAGAAATTGTCTTACATTTTCTAAAGTTTAAAAATTCTATGAATCAGACAAATGGATCTCAATGATTAACTGAAAAAGTTCTGTTGTTGAACATTTTATTGTATTCATTGTATAAAAAATATTTACATTAACGTTTTATAATAGACTTACATTAAAATTATGTTTTTATCTTATATTTTATTATGAACAATATGTACATTCAATTTGTAAGAAATCTAATCTATATTTAGTTGTTTAAAGTTGCCTTTGATTCCGTTGCCTTCAAAAGCTTTGGTTGTTTTGCAAGCTTTTGACCTCTGATCCTCATTTACAGTCTTTGATCCATCTCCAAGAAACCAGCTCCTTTCATTCTCTAATCGTTTCATCCATGAATCTAAACATACAAAATTATTTTAACTTTGTGATTACTTAAGTGTAATTACAATATATACATAGTTTTAAACAGCAGTAGTGTTAAGAATTATTTTGTGCTCAAATCCTAAATCAACTCATATATATGTTCAGTTTTTATATAAAGGGTTCGTGTGAAGAAAATAAGTACTATTTAATTAATTAAAATATAAATTGATAAGGGTAAGGGAGAGTTCCTGCTAGGTCACTTTTTGGGTGTTGAGGGATGGGATCTGAGCAGAAGTTATATACCACTCTGACTCGGAATGTGTTAAGCATGTCATGAGTATGAATGGTTTGGGAACTTAAACAATATTTCTGCAGTAGTAATATAAAATATGTAAGTTAACTTAGGAAACTTAGGTAACATAAAAGTGCAACAGGGGTTGGAATTAAAAGAGGAAGACTTGAGTAGGAATGTAAACTGTCGATGGGGATATACATCATGGTCTTTCAGTAAAACATTACAGTATATACACAGACAGTCAGACAGGCTTAACAGCCCTGGATCTAATGAATTCAGGTCAAAGTTAGTATGGGATTCTTTTAGAATCAAATCACGGCTGGAGATGCTCAACAATGATTTTTTTTTTGCTGGGTTCCTGGACATGCTAGGAAGAGCCTGGCATTGTAACAGAATTGAATGACTACTAGGATATTCTGCTGAATAAACCCAATGGATGAAACAGTATTAAAGAAATCAATGTTCAATTTGATAACAAGCAATAAAGAGTAACAATAATAATTAACCAAAACCATTTCCAAAGTATATTATATTACAATAATAAATCAAAAAAATAAAGAGCAATAATAAAACAAAAATAAATATAAGGACATATATGGGTTACAAATGAAACCACATTTCATTCATGAAGTGTACCACACTATAGTTGAAAAAATTGATCACATCAGGAAGTGCATTGTAATGTTCCTTGATCCTGATCATACTGCTATTCTTTAGGTATGATGTAAAGGTGGGTCCTGAGGAAAGAAACTGCTGTATCTAGTGCTCACTAGGATACAGAAGTTAATTTTTGGTAATCAGTGCCGGATTAAGAACCTTGAGGCCCCAAAGCGAGATAGACAAGGGCCTTGGGGCCCCAATGTACGGCGATATTGACAACGGTCAAAGTTATTGTTTCGTTAATCGTTACGTTATGCATTTCTGAGACCTTCCACTACCCCACTTATTTGATGATTTTATGATACTTAAAATTTCAGACCGTCATTTATCACTTCATTTTTTATTTTATACTATTTTAATATATATTTTTTTAATCCCTCGGGGGGCCCCTTCAGGGCCGGGGCCCCAAAGCGGCCGCTTCGTCTGCTTAGTGCTTAATCCGGCACTGTTGGTAATAGTTCATGAACTAGGTAACACATAATCATTTTCTTAACATCATCCTACAGGTGCTTTTGATGACATGAACAAATTATGATAAAGTACTCCAAATGCAGATTTTCTAGAGTGCAATAGAATATCTTCAAAAAATGAGTCATGGTCATGTTCTTAAAAAACAATAGACGAAACTGAAACAAGACATGGCTCTGTTTATGGGATATGGATATGTCATTTCCAGATGAATGATGAAGTTCCAAATTCGTTACTTCCGATGAACAGCCAAAAATTTCGCCTAATAATATAAGTAGGGTGATTTTACGACTGAAGGAGGGTGTGTACAATTAATTGTTGAGATTGAGGGAAGTAGTTTTGTAACACCAATAATTGATCACGCTCAAGCTCTCTCTGAGAAATAGGTGGTTGTATGAGGCTATATTTATGATGTTCAAGGGTCATCTGGTATTTTATCTGAAGTTTTCAGTTATGGACGTTTGTAGCAAGTCACTCAAGCATTGGTTCAGTAAGATACAAAGTCTCAGCTTATTTATAGATGATTGTCTTACATCTAGTAAAAGGTTTTCAGAAACTCTAAATATAGTATATTAACTTTCTTATCACCAAGAGCTTCTATGCTATATGTTTGGTGGAGAGTCATGTTGTTAGTGACTGGTGACAAATCAGAGATAAGTTTATGTTGTTATTGGTTCAATTGCATTCAAATCAAACCAATAGGTATTATAAAGAATAGCAATTTGAAGATAAATTGACACTACATACAAAACAATGCTTACTCCATCAATTCTTTAATTATATCACTGACTTATTTTGTGTATTAGTTGTTAAATAATCCTGTTTGTTTAATTAAATGTAACACTAAATAGTGCTTACAAATATTATTTTTCATTACTACCTCTTATAAAAGCTAATTACTAAAAACTTCACAATAAAACTAATGATAAGAAAAGATAGTGGTAATCAGTTTCAAGATCTAGTAGAGACTTTGTTCTATGATATACCATCTTTCTGCAAGAGGTGGTTCATATTTCTTCATATCATTTCCTATTAGGCCTGCAGCTTACCCTCCCATTTTAGCGTTGAATGGCAGGGATGAGACTAACAGATAAAAAAAAATTTAATTGAAATCATATGATCTGAGAAGAATTCAGTTACCCAAAATTACCCCACCGGAAGATGTTTAAAATGGGGAAAGTTGTCATTTTCCGCATTTTCAAAATTTAAAGTTTAATTCATCATATCTCAGCTGTTTATGGGTATTTTAATATGAAATGAATTTATTATGAATGTATTCCATCCTTATTTGGTTGGGGGTGGGGGTGGGGGTTGTAAGTCAAAAATAGCAAATAGCAACCCCCTATTGTGTAATATGAGAAAATTAGTGTAAATAAAGTAAACCCTTCTCTCCTGATACCCCAATCCAAAATTAAGAAGTTCAGATTTTTCTATTTTTCTACGTATTGTATTTCAATTTAATGTGTATTCATTTTAAGATGAAAAAACATTGCACACATTTTTTAATCTACATTAATTATGATTTAGAAAAAAATAACTCACAAGATTTTTGTCAAATGAATGAAAATAGGGCCTACTCAATACATAAAACCTAATTATATGTAATTAAATTTAAAATCCTCAACAATTATAGAAATGAAAAATAAATTATATAGTAAATCATTTTGTTCATTAAAATAAATAGATAAATATATAGATATTTAAATATGTTGTATTTATTTAAATAGATATAAAATAGATATTTATTCCAATAAATTATACTATTTTAAAACCTATTTATAAGTTGTAAAATTATGTGTTCATCAGATTAATTATTTTAATAAATAAAATGATTTAGGCTTACTATTTAATTACTTTTTTATTTCTATAATTTTTACTTGCAACCCCCACCCCCAACCAAATAAGGGCTGAATTCATTCATACCCCTAAAAGGTGTAGAATTTTCCCAATATAACTGCCTAAAAGTTTGTAATTAATATGTATAACAGCTTTAAAATTACGAAGGGGTTGTGGAACTTTTGGATATATTATATTGTTTAAAAATATACATATATGTATATATGTAAATGTGTAATTGTATTATACATATAAATATGGTAGGTAATCTATTTTTAAAACGCATCTCAAGAAAAAAATTATAATATTTATTCATTTATAATATCTAAATCGTTAACATTATCATTATGTGCTTACAAATCTTTTGTACATTCTAAATTACAATCAATTACTGTATTATATAATTTGCAACATGGTAAATTTACTGCGTAGCATGCACAAGGTTCACCAGATTGACAAGAGTTACTTTTTTCTCTACAAAATATACTGAATTGTTTTAATTGAATCTCAATGTTTCTAATCAATACTATCGTTTAATGCATTGCTTAAAGACGATTCAGTAAAAATTTGAAACTAAAATACTCATAAACAGCTGAGATATGACGAGTTAAACTTGAAATTTCATTAAATTTTGAAAATGCAGAAAATGACAATTATCCTTATTATAAACATCTTCTGCGAGATAATTTGGGTAACTTTGAACTTAAAGCTTCAGAGGTATTATACTTTTGGTTAAAATTGGTTTGGTCCGGTAGTATCAACCCTGCCACTATTTAGATTTTTTGAGCGTTTTTTGGGGGTGAGGTGCAGGCCTATATTATTGTCATCACATTCGGGTCAGCAGATGACCATTTTACAATTGTGCTTGTTCAATAGTAAATAACACTTTATTTTTAAGCACTGTGAATTTATTACAGTATCCATAAATATGCTTTAACAAAATTCCAACTCAACAACTCTTATACCACTCAAATCAGTACTGAGATAAATTTTCCACTTTTAAAGATAACAGAAAATGTTTGATATTACTTAATCACCTTTACACTCAAGCACTCAACTGACTGATCCTAATTTTTAACAATAAAATAAAAATATTACTCAAAACACCATGACCAATTTCTTTTACAGTGACAACAACCAATTTTTTTTTATTTAACCTTACAACTCATTTTCCCAAATTAATTTCAAACCTGTTGTAAAGTTGAAGAGATGACAATTCTTCTGTCTAAAGGACCTAAAATCATTAGGGTATTATAATAGTAAGTAGTGTGAAAATGTTGAGATTAGATGTTGCAAAACTTAACTATAGTAATACTTGTACACTTACCACTTAAATGTTCTAAGGAAATTTCATCACCTCCATACTCTTTAGGAAGCATCTCCTTTGGGAAGTGGTTTAGTAATACTCTATGGTCATCAGAGTACATTATTATCTAAGTAAACAAAAATAATAATAATAAAACACTTTTTATTCAAAATTGGAAACAATTACTAGGATTTCTCAAGGATATTCTATAGTTATTGTAGTTTCCCTATCACAAAGTTGAGACACTGGCGTAATAAAGTATGGCTATAATAAGCACTGACCATGACATATATTTAAGTTCTGTGTACTGTGTAAATCAAATGTGTGTTTCAGCCCTTTTATAATTTAAGTTAAAAATTGTCTCACATTGATTCATCAAGTGCCAAGTTTATGATAACCTATTACACATCAGTCACAACAGTTTATTAACTGCGTCCTTGTAATTAGAAGTAATGCAGTGATTTATGTTGTCATAGCTAAAAAAAAATGTATGTGTAAGAAAATGAAATAGTTTACTCTTTGTTAATACACTATATTCATGTCTATTCAATTTTGATATATTGGTATTACACTGCTAATAAAGAAAAATCAATAAAATTCAATCCATGTTTTAATGTAAGCATGAACTATTGGTCTGGTATCTCACAAAACTTATATGCTACATATTTCTCACTGTATGGTTAAATTAGGCTTTATTCATCACACGAAAAAAAAGAAAAAAAACTATAATATATGAGTCTGTACTACAATTTTGTTTAAAACCCAAAAAATAAACGGTATCAGAGTGGTGTTACAAGATTTTTCCGTGCATCATTTCCAGACAGGCTTTTTCTCTTTAGACAATTGTACTGTTTAGGTATAAAATAATAATAAATAATGCAAATCAAGCTTTCGTTTATTTTGACAGTTGGTTACACATATGACATATCTTGAACATTAGTGACAGAATACCACATCAAGATGTTAAAGTAAAGCTGTACATACTTTTCGCTGCACAAACTTGCCTACTATTAAGTCGGGTGATTATTTATATTCGTTTATTCTTTGTTTTTTATTTTAAAATATGTGCAGTTCTATGTATTATGTAATTTGTTGTATTTATTTTGTATGATGAATTAGAAACTCTTTAGGTGCATAATAGTGTAGCCTCACTGCATTATTTGTGAGAAATTGTGTTCAAGTTTTATACATTTATGTAATTCTTGTGAATATTCATTCGCTCTTCAGAAAATTCCGGATATGGTAAAAATTCATTGTATAGAACATTTTTTATATATCTTATTCTGATAATTTGATATTCAAATTTCAAAGTGGTGGCCATTAAAAAAAATCTGTAAAAACTCAATAAAAAAAAAAAAAAATTGTGAAGAATATATAGAAAGATTACATTTTCCCTGTATTTGAAAATACTGGTTAATATTTTAATTACTAATTTGCAATTTATTACTGTTTTATAAGTTGTAAAGTAAAGTAATATTGATATTACTACTTTGACATTTGAATAATTATTATTTATTTTCACATTCTGAGGTGTCCCTTTAGCATTTTCATTACTCTCTGTGTACAACTAACAATGTTTATATTAGTACTTTTTCCCTACAATTTATCAGAAGCTTAACAGATTAATGTACTTACTCGGTTCAAAAGTTTGCCCTTTAGAAATGGTTTAATGACATTCACTGTAGCTTCAACTATAGCTGATGAGTTGAAGTATATAATTCCTTTTACTCTAATGGGAAGCACATCCTGTAAAAGTAAGGAATAACTAGAAAAATTACATTTGTTGAAATAATGATGGCTTGAAAATATTAGAGGGTATTTGTAAAAATAATCTTCATTTATCAATTTAAATGTATAATTTCACGTATAATGCATAAAATGTCCAGGTGTCAGGCGATTTCTTAAGATGTATTTGTTTATTTTCCATAGATATTTTAAGCAATTTAAAATATTTAAATGTTTCTCTTGCATCTTTTACTGAATTTACTACATAAAATGTATTGGGAATCAGGTAGAAATACATTTTATTGGTTTCTATCTGAATACCAATACTGTATTCAGTGGTGGACACTGTTTTGAAGGCAAGCCAAGTTTTATACAGATGTCTTATTCTTTTCTTTAGCATAAGGTGCAATTAGCCTCTCTCCACTGTGACACCAAATGGATCTATTGTGAATGATTTAAATAAATGTGAGCTAACTGCTCCTCGGAAACTGAACCCTACTCCTCTCACTTGAAAACCACTCTGACAACTGGAAGGCCCACAAACATGTCTCTTGAGTCAAAGTTGAGACAGGTGCAGGGATTTGTGGTGACTTGCCTAGATTTTTATGACTATAACTTAGCCTCTAGCCTATCATATGTGGGAAGTGTTCTTTAGTTTTTAAGTTTGGCTAATTGGAATATTGCCCTTTAATTTCCTCTTTGTGGGGGTTGAGGTTGTGATACACACTTAAATTTCCAAACTAAACTAGATATCTTATTGAATTTTAAAACGATATCTAAAAAAATTATGAATATTCGGATGTTCAGAAGTTTCTATGTATGTTACAAATCTGCAACCATATTTATCAAAAGAGGGGTTTTGGGGGGGGGGGAAACCTGTTGTTAAAGCTTGTAGTCATTCATTTACACACCTTGTAATCCTCAAATTTTAACTTTAGCTTTGATACGAAAGAAATAGTTGCGTTGAGATTTGAAATATGAAAATAAACATGGAAATTTATAATTGGTCTAAAGAGAAGACAACGTGAGTCAAATTAATGACTGTAAATAATATTAAAACAACGGCTATAAAAAATTTAAATAGCTTTCCAAGATATAAATTTAAGGTAGAAAATGTTAGTTATAAGGTATAATAAATTTTAAAGTGAGAAATTGTATTGTGAAAATAGACAAAGTTTGTCGTCAAGCAAATGCTTTGAACAGTGTCCGTGGGACAAGAAATGTGATCCCTGTGATAGCATTATGTAAAAAAGCAAGCATGCGTGGAGTCAGTTGGAAGGGAACCTTTGAAATAGACAGACATATTTTTAGAGTGATGAGAGAAATATTCAAAGGACAATAAAATGTGTTTTTAAGTAATTTTTGAACAAGTTAGTTGGCAGTCAGAGTTGGTTAGGAACGTTTGAGGAATTAAGATGTGTTTTAATAAAGTTAAAAGCCAGCGTCTGAAATGGACAGATGTATTTTTGAGTGTCTAGAGATGGTGTTCAGGGTAAATGAACATGATTTTCAGTAAAAAATCGGACAATGTGCTTGTGTTGAAAGAGACGCGTTCAAAAAGGTGAAAACGAGTAATTTTGACAAAGAAACGTTGGTGGGAATGCGGTTGAATGGTGATTTTGAGAGACAGACAAAGTTTCATTTTGAACATTATGCAAACTGTTAAGGAAGTATCATCAGGAAGTTCACAAAATCAGCAGACTGCAATGAACAGTCTTTCCTACAATAGCAAATTGGTAACAGGTGCTACAAAGCGCTCAAAATTAAATGTTGTATACACATTTTAGATTAATTATTGTTTGATGTATTAGTTGTAAGTTTAATGATTTTGATATTTTCTTCTTATAACTACTTTGCTATTTAAAATTTAGAGATGCCTATAAATAGGAATAATTTTTGTTGAAATAAATTAAATCAAAACATATTTAAAAAGAAAATAAGTCTATTTAACTCATATTGATGAGTAATTTTTCAGAAGTTGCAACTCAATATTTAAATTAAAGTTTTAAGATTTTGAAATTAATAAAAAAGTAAAATATAAATATAAAAAATAAAGGTAGGATGTTTAAAATAATAAATTGATAATAAATTTATGTGTTTGTTTAAAAGTAAGTTTAATAAAGAATGTTTAGTTTCAGGAAAACAAATAAGGATTTTTTATTTACTGAAAACCACTGACAAGTACACTTATAAAAGAAATACGACCCTGAGAGTATTTTAATTAAAAGTAAATTTTTATTTTCCAAAATTGGTAAGCTATAAGCTTCCTGGCGCCCTTAGCTTAGCAAATCTTTCATAAATTCTTTAATGTTCAAAAGTCAATTTAAGATGAATAAACTCCCCTTATTATTTAATATTTACAATTGGCGCTTCAACTTAGGGGCTATTTGTTTATATTGAAAAATATAAGCAAATAAGTCGAAAAAATAGTGGTTTTTGGTAAATTAGAAGTTCTTAAAAAGGTAAGAATGTTCATAAGTGAAATAGAATAAGAATAATTATCTCTAAAATATTTAAATAAGTGAATAATAAAATAATTAAAAAGTGTTGATAAATAAATATATTTTTTTTAAAATATAGATTGTAGAATAATAGGAAAGATGGATAATGTACAAATAGAACAGGCTCATTCAGGGTTAGAAAATAGTGATGATTTGTTTGATCAGTGTGGGCAAGATTTAATACCATTATCAGAAAGAATGGAGGAAAATGTGGGAATAGGGAATTTAAAGGAGGATGATAATATAATTAGGCAGGATATTGTGAATGTGGTATTGGGAATTGTAGAAGAAACTAGGGAAACAAATAATCTAGATCAAAATGAGAGTATAATTAGTAATGATGAAAGTCTTCATGGTTTTAGTGTAAGCACAGTAAAGAAAAGTAAACAAGATAAAAATGATAATGTGATTGATGAGAATGTTGGAGTTGATGACGATAAACATAAAACAAGATTTTGATAAAAATAGGTTAGAAATAATAAAACAAGAAATGAATAACAAATTTGATCAAAATAGTTTAAACATAAATAATAAATTTTAACAGAATAGTTTAGAATTAAGTAATAAGTTTGAACAAAATAGGTTAGAAATAAAACAAGAAATAAGTAATAAATTTGACCACAATAAGTTAGAAATAAATACAAAATTTGAAGATTTCGATCATACATTTGATCAAAATAATCTAGAGTTAAAGGAAATAAAACAAAATAATGTAGATATGAATGTTAAATTTCAACAGAATAATGTGAAGTTAGATAACTTAGATAAGAAGTTAGAACAAACTAAATTAGAATTGAAAGAAAATTATGTAAAGTTAGAACAGGGTTTGAATGGGAAATTAAACAAATGGGAATTAGCATATCAGAAAAGTTGGGTCAATTTCAAGAAATAATAATGGTTAAATTTGATGAAAAACAAGATAAAACAATAAATAATGTGTGTGTAAATGATTGTGTTATGGAAACTAATGAAAATGTAGAAATTGAGTTATGTAATTTTGAAGAAAAATTAGAATTTGAACAATTTGATAGAGTAGAAGATATTTTGATGGAAATTGGAAATGAGATCAACAATAGCTTAACTCAGTTAGAAGGGGGATTTGAAATAACAAATTTGGTGGGGTAAATGATGATGTAAGCAAGATTAGCAATTTTGTAGACAAGGAACAAATAAATCAAAACAATGGTATGAATGAGAGTGCAGTTAAAATAAATAATCTTGTAAACAAAGTGTCAGATAAGGTAAAAGTACTATCAGTTTTAAATGAGCCGTTGTAGAGTAATAAGATTTGAACAAAATTTGATGAATAAGATTAGAAATGAGTTTAGAATGCAAGACCAGTTGATTTAGAGTTTTTATGAAAAAGATAATTTTGAAAATGAGTATGAAAAGTTGTTTGTATAAACGTTTTAAAAAGTGTAAAGGGATTTGATGGGGTTAAGAGTTTAGAAGGGTCAGATAACAAAAGTAGGTCAGTAATAGTAACAATGTTTGTAAGAGGGGGAGATTATCAAGACAGACTGGTAATAAAACATCTGTTAGAACTTAGGGACAGTTTCAAAAAGAAATCTATTGTTCAGATGGTGTCTAACACAAAAGAAAGTTGTAAGACAAAGTTTCTGTTTGAAAAAGTTGTTAGGTTAAGAATTAATTTGACAAAGAAATACATGTATACCAAAATGTTTAAGCGAAACGGTAATCACTGGAAGAAATAAATCATCTGTATTTAGGTTGTATTGAATAACAAATTTGGAAAGGATTATAATAATGTAAAAAGTTTTTAAAAGCCACACTGACCGAATAAAAATTAATATTAGATAAATACTTTGTTAGCTATTAGATTTAAAATTAATGCACTGTTGAATAAATGTAAGATTAACTGTTTACAATAACAGATAGGAAGTGTATAATAAATATTTAGTAAACACTTGATAAGATGATTTCAGGTTATATTGGAAATGCATTGATGCCACAATCCATAAGATAAAAGATATACCTAAGGGACATTACATAACGTCTGATGTTCAATAATTTGAAGGCTAAGGAATCTATCTTAGATACAGTCTTGACAAAATTTATGAGTCAGGTTCTGAATACAGTACTCATATTTAAAAGTAGTTTAATTTTTTTTCTTTCACACGTAATTTAAAACTGAGCAAAATGCAAATGTAAATGTAATGGTTAATTAGAAACAGGGGTTTTTTTTTAGTAAGGTTTAATGTAGAAAATATTTGTTATGAAATAATAATTTTAATGAGAGGTCGAGTTGAATAAAATCTTAAGGATTACAAGCTTGAATGGCTAAAGTGATTTGTACAGACTTTCAATATTCTCTTCTTCAACTAATCTAGTTGTGCAGAGCAAAGAGCATTTTAAACAAAGTATCTTGACTTACACAATTTTCAATTTTCACCCCTTAAAGTTCAATATGACTGCCATAAATTTCAATTTAGTAGTTTAATGAAACTCATTTTGGGATATTGAACACGATTTCCTTCACTAGTTTTATTTGATTATTGTTGTTTAGGTCCATTTTGAAATATTTAACATTTTAAAACATTGTGTGAAAAACAGAAATGAGAATTCTGATTTTAAAGCTATTTTAGCGATGGATTGTTACAATATTTTCCAGTTTTGTGTATATAAAATACACATTGTTTGAAGAGTGTGGTTCAACTTTCCTTATCGAGTGAAAAAACGTAGAAATAACGAACATAAAAAGGGCCACCATAGCCTCTCCTATGTTGGGAACTAAAACTAATATCTGAGCCGTCAATATAACTAATAATTGTGTACAAACATCAATAGGAAAAATCATAGTCAACAGAACTGCATACTAACACAAGGAATGTCAAACACCAAGATGAACTGAGACCATACACTGCTCAGAGTATTATACACACTCAAGGGTTTATGTGTCAATGGTACTCTCTACTGGCACCTAACGATTTTATCAGATTGAATAGCCTTTTGGCCCCTTTCTCAAGAGTTCAATATGGATCCTTGTAGTCATGCCTTGGGTTATACATTAATTTTTTATATTCACAAATGTCTGAATAAACTATACCAGTAATAAAAACTAGTATATTTATCCTTACAAGATAACTGCATTCAGTGTAGAAATAATTTAGTTGTAACCCTAAATTGAATACTATTTTATAGTATTACAATAAAACTTATTAGTGTATATTAGATGAAATTAAAAAATTACTCTACCTGAGAACAGTAAATAAGTTGTTTGGCTAATGTTGGTGTTAGACGCAATGCATGGCTAAAAGTGAATTGTTTTCCATCTAAAATCAGATAGTCACCATTTATAAATATTTCATTATGAAACCTTACATCTGCTATGGATAACAATCGTTTTGTAAATGTTCTCACATCATATTTGTTTGGATCTGCTGAATTGAAAGCTGCCATTGTAACTCGGCATCCATCAGGTGTTAGCTTTGGTAGAGGAGATACAAACCTGTTCAGAATAACAATCACATTTACAATACAAGGAAAGTTTTTGTTTTATTTTATAATAGTTCAACTTTAACTTAATGCAGTTCTATTTATTTACTTATTGCTACTCATTTATGAGGTCAAGAGAAGGATATTACAAAGTGATAAATGAACCCCTGCAATCCTTGACCAATTTTTGTAATAATGGTATTAGAGATTTAATAATTTATGGGTTAGTTACTCGACTTTTTTGTTTAAGTGAAAATACCTACCTCATATTAAAGGTCTCTTTAAGATAAGATGTATCTAGGGAGCAAAGTTGCGGGCTCAATATTTTAATAGATCCTTATTAAAATTGTTTATTGAAAAGTCCCTATTATTATTGGTTACTTATAAATAAATTTGTTTGTTTTAAAAATTATTGAAAGTTTTTAGTTAATAGATACAGTAATAATAAAGAACAAATTAAAATCATTAAATGTTCAAATTGTTCGCTTTATACCGTTTGATGTGTTAGATTGGTGTAAAAAGCTGACAATATTTCATTTAATGATGTCCTTAAATTGTTTGTGCTGCTTCCTGAGTTTGATGTTGCAAATCAGCAACATTTTCAAGTTTTGTTTGGTAAATCATATCTTTAGAAGTCAAGTTTGCTTACTTATTCAAACTTTTCAGCTCCTGCCATTTTTCATAGAATTATCAGAGTAATTTTTCTACCACTTTTCTTGTGTTCCTGAAGCGTCACAATGTATTTCCCCCCCCCCCCATTGTTTAAAGGCAAATACCTCTTGGTTATCATCTCCTTACAAAGAAAGGAAGAAAATAAGATAAAATAAAGATAAAATATTTAATTTCTTAGGTTCGTCTTGTGACTTCGTTGTTGATTGCTTCTTACATGTTTCGAGGCTGTAACCCCATCATCAGAAAATTACTTTGTTCACTTTGAAGAACTTTTCATTGATTATATTAAAAAACACATTTAACAAAAGAACATACACTGACATAAAAATAAACAATACAATTTTATGTCAGTGTATGTTCTTGTGTTAAATGTGTTTTTTAATATAATCAATGGCGAGTTCTTCAAAGTGAACAAAGTAATATTCTGATGATGGGGTTACTGTCTCGAAACATGTAAGAAGCAACCAACAACGAAGTCACAAGACGGACCTAAGGTAATTAAATATTTTATTTAAATTGTGACCTGGAACCAAAAATATGCTTATAAAAATAGACTCCTTACCCTAGAATATTTTAATATGCCAGGGTTGAAAAAGAACAAGAGAGACCAGATAGGAAAGATGAATGAGAGAGATCTAACCCAAGACAAGATGAATTAAGGTGTAAATCTAGATAGGGTCCCTCGAGATTACCAAGCTCGTACTCACTATAAATGAGCCCCTTAGGGTTGAACATGTTCAGATGCAAACATATATTTTGTATCATCACTTTAAAATTATTTTATTCTGTTACATTTCAAAATAACTGATTCAGTCTGTATCTAATCACCATTACAAAATTTATCAGGGATTGCAGGACTTATTTTCCATTCACATATTAAATAGATAGTATAAAAATAGAATTATGTAGAAAATGCTTAAAATGGTAATTTATTATTAGATATTATTGAATGATGAGTATTGAATGTTCATATGCATGTGAAAACGAAGGTTTGTGAAACTTTGTATACTATTTAATTTCTATTACTAAATCTCCTTGGGTAGGCACAATGAAACAATAATCACTAGTGATTGCACGATAAAGATTTTAATAAACTTAATGTCATAGTTATAAATTCATTAGTCATATGACAATTTTTAATGAAGACTTATTTATTGTTTATATAAATTAATATTGCACCAACATCATCTGCTGTACCAGGGTTAGGCACAATGCTTGTTCTGGCTTCACCATCTAATTCTCTGTCTTCCCACACTTCTCCTCTTAGCAAGTTTATAACCTAATTCTTGTCTAAGAATTCTTTCCTCAGATATATTCATCACATTATCGGTCCATTTATCTCTACTTTTTGTATTTGTTGTTCCAAAGGTTGGATATCTAGTTTCTGTCTGATATCTTTATTTGTATTCTTATAATCTTGTACTAACTTATGAAATATCATTTTGGATGGCTCTAATTGTCTACGATATATTTTCTATGGCACTCGTCCAATATATTGAGCCATATATAGCAGGCTGGGAACTGCATAACCCTATAATCTTATACAAATTTAACTGTCTTTTCTTCAAGAGTATTCCTATTGTTCAAAAAATATGTTAATATTTACTTGTATTGATTATTGGAGTGGAGTGAATCAATTGAGTGAAGCTCCCTTAACAGAGGTTTGAAATCAAAATGTAACAGACACTGTTGTTTTAAAACTATGTGAATAATCATCACTATTATTTACATGGAATCAGAAGATCATTGTACCAGTTTTGATAATGGCGGATTTTTGACTTCTAATTGATCAAAATTTCAAATACACTAAGCCTATATGAACTTAGTCTGTTTTATAAATTTTTGAACTCAACATTCATTATCATAACAACCAGTTTTACAAATTTTTGTAGTTTTAGCATCACCGTAAAATAAATTATTGATTAGGGTATAATATATCGAAATATTAACATTTATAATATGTATTATTTTTGTTTTGTCACATGCCTATTGTTATGTATTTTTCTTTTAAATGACAAAACTATGATACAAAACCTTTCTTATACAAACTGTCATAAGGAAACAAAGAAGTATAGGCATTTTGTATAACACCAGGTTCTAAATAATAGTGGTCAAGTTTTCAAAAAAATTGACTAAGAATCTTGCTTCACTTCAATCTGTGTCATTTCATAATGAACTAGTATCTTTGTTGTCTTCATTAGTTATGTCTCAGCCTATGTATTAAAAATATGACATTTATTGTATAGTAGTTCGTCAAGAACAATTTTGGTTAGGGATAGCTTCCCATGGGTGCAGTCAGTGTAATTTTAGTTTTGGGCTTATATATTTTGTATATTATGGAACCTAGACGTTGCAGCTTAAGGTCCGAAATAAACAACTTTTTTATTTTTTATTATTTTTTAAATGAATAACCTGATCATCTACATAAGTGCAGTGGTCACATAATTGTTGTAGTAGATTTGTATATCTCAATATTCAACAATAATGATTATGATAATTTTACACCAAATGGATAGTAATGGTGATAATTTTTTTTATGATCACCATTAATCATTTTACATCTAGTCATGATTACATCATTTATATTCCTGATTTAAGTTTCATCAAACTCTTATGTTATTTTTACTCTGAAAGTGTCGTATGATTTAGCCCGTCAAATTCAAATTAGCAGAAATTTGTCTTTTGATTAGCGAGAAATCTTTAGTCAGTCTTCTTGGTACATAAAAGGTGTTGTAGTCTTGTTTGTGTAAAAGGGCAAAATGTGTGCATAGTCTACATTCCAGATATATTTGGAAGTAAATTAAAGAAAGAAAGGGGAAAAAAAGGGAAAAAAAGAGAAGAAAAAAAAACACTTTTACTATTCCCCAAAATTTATTTCAAAAGCAGATATCTGAATTTAAAAAGCAGGGTTGATGTCTGAATTTCTAAAATCTTACAAGGCTGATTTCTTACAACTCTCCAACCACTTTGATCTCTCTATCATAATATATTGGTTGACCAGTATGCTGGCTAAATCAATGAATCTCAAGATCAGCGGTTTTGATAAACACACTGGTACAAGTCAATTTACAAGACAGAAACCCCAGAGAGGATTTAGGGCAAGTTTCACACTCTTTGGCCTCGGTAGGATTTGGAATAGATTAGCTTGATGAATATTATGAGTCCTGTTAAACAGTTGTGTAGCTAATGCAATCTTAATAACATCATTTATTATGAGTAGTGGGATAATGCTGGTTAAGTTTGCTTTAAAATACAAACTAATTAATAGTGGCTTTGTAGAGAGGTGGTGGAGATCTGATTTTTAGTGTGTGTGTGTGTGTGTGTGTGTGTGTGTGTGTGTGTGTGTGTGCGCGTGCGTGTGTAAGAACTAAAGAATGTCTGAATAATTAAAAATAATATGTGGATTCATTCAAAAATAGAGGAGATTAGTACAGAATATTTAGAAACCTTTTAAACCAATTAGAGACTAGTCCAGTTGACATTACATATATCTGCTGGAGTTAACATTATAGATGAGGATATAGTAGGCAGTCTGGAATCAAGGTTTTGGGGTCTTTTGGCTGATGGATTGCTGGAAGATTTATGTTCACAATCAAGTCTTAACATACTTTGTCTACCATCCAGACATATTCTAGGGAATGGTGAGGTTAGGTCAGGTTTGCCAGGTGGAAGTTAAGGCCGGCCCTTTTGTGGGTCAAAGTACACTTTTCGATTGTGAGATTTAACAGGATGTTTGATGGTGGCTTTTAGCCCAAGAATTTTTCCCAGAGTATACCAGTTTGAGACTTGAGTTTGACAGGAACAGTCCTTTTTGTGGGTCAAGATTGGATAAATTCAAGATCCTGGTCAGATTATTTCGTTATGACAAACATGCCTTATATGTGTTATAAGAAAATTTGGAAAATGATTAGAATTAATTAAGAAAAGTTCGTACAAAATGACTAATTTATAACCTATTCATTTACAGATGTTTAATTTGATTTTTAAGTCATATAAAGCTGCACTATATTTTAAGGAAAATTAAGGTATTTTATATTTGTCAGTATATTTACATATACTGACAAATATATTTACAGTAGAAAAGATATTTTGATCAAAACCAAATCAAATTGGTAAATTGTTTAAGGAAATATTTCTGTACCAATGTCTCAATAATAATGTATTAATAAAAAAAACTACACAAATACTGTCTAGTTAAAGTTCAACATTACAAAATTTATCGTAAAAGTTATTATTCTATGATATAAAGATGTATACGTGTTTTGTATGTGAGATTTAGCACTTGCTTATAAGATGAGAAATACAATTCTTAAAACGGTTTTGTTTAAACAAATTAATAAAAGACAATAAATGTAACCAAAATATCTATTTTATTAGAAAGTCATCATTCTTCGCAAAATTAAAGAAATTAAACTTGCAACTCAGTCGTTTTGAATTTGGAAAGTTATGAAGAACAGATGACAACTTGGTTGAAATAAATCTATCGTCAAGGAAACAAGTGTTTTTATTTAATTCATTAATTGTAAATGTTCACAACTCTTGCTCAGTACATTTAAAGTGATTGATTACTTTTATTTAGTGAATATGTTCTATCATGTTACTTACATTGCTTCAGCACTTTTTTTCATTGTGTTGTCCAGTGGATCTCTGTTGCTGTATAGGTCTGGTACTGTAGTTCTTGCTGTGTAGTAGTTGTCTAACTTTTGTTTTGCTATCTCAATACTGTTTCTGGAACCGATGAGGAATGCAGCAATCATCGTGTTACCTAACGTATTACCAATTTGTAAATTCTTTGTAATTTAATATATGAGAGGTCTCCAGAAAGTAATGAATGTTTGTAAATGGCATATGCAGAGGTTAATCTATAAAAGTGTTTATCCATCTCCTTGTTCTTCTAAATTAATCTATACTGAGCTGAGAGTTGATTTGAATGTTTGTCTTTTTTGTAGACCTTTAAAAAATGCCAATATTAAAAATCCGGCTGGTTGTTAAGTTTATTGTAATAACATTAAGATTGAATCGTCTATGAGAAATGGTGCATTATTTGTTATGAAGGAGGGTTGCATGTTCACAAAAAAAGATCATTATGGACAATTTTCTATTGTGATGGAGAAGTACAAGACAAAAATCAAAGGGAAGAAGATTCATGAAGACAGAGATTTAACGTTAGACATACAGTATATCTCTTTATCTTAAATTTCTAGAAATTTTCATGAAATTGTTTTGAAATACCTTGAATACAAATAATGTGTGTCCAATTGATCCGAGGATCACAAGATAAAACGAATGGAAGAGACATTCACTCTTCTTGATCATTGAGAGAGAAAATTTCTTAACCATATTGTAAGACTGGTAATGAGACATGTGTCTCCCAAAAATGCTTGAAGTCAGTCAATGGAGTTACATCATTTAAGAACTTCATCAATAACCAATAAAAAATTGAACTTACAGAAAATTACACGGAACATATTTTTGGTGAAAAGCATCCTACGGATTGGTTTCATAACAAGAGGAGCAAAAATATACTCAGAGGCCGGAACTGATGCATCCCTGTCTTTGTTGCACCATTCAAAACAAATGGCAGTGTTTATAACTAAGAGTCTAAGAAGCAATATTTTGATTTATGATGAAGGTCACCAGACTTGGATACAGCATCTCAAGAATTGCTTGAAGATTATAATTGGAAAATGTTTGAACATCTACTATACAGCTTAGAATAACTACCAGTGAATTTTACTTGTTTCCAAAATCGAAAGAATTTTTAGGCATAATTCATTTTCAAAATGACGAACTGAAAACAACTGTTACCAAATGATTACAGATCTGGTGGTAAATGAATACTGTACAATGATGAAGAAGAAAAACTACTATTATGTTATTATACGTGCATAAATGGGGAGTAATCTAAAACAAAGAGTAACTTCTCATTGTAAGTAGAAAATATTTGAATTTTTACTTTTAGATACAGCCAAACATTTTTTACTCTCTGGATGACCCTGGTATCTATGTAATGAGTTATTTTTATGAAAGATATAAATTAAAACTAACAGAAATAGAATCATTATCCAATTTAAACAATGTTAATAGTCTGAGAAAACATTTTGATTTGTTCGATCATATATTTATTATCATTGCACAAAAAATGTTATCAGAGGAGGGGGTGGGGGAGGCAGGAATATTTTAGATAATTTGTATGGCAATAATATATATTATAGTATTTGCTATTATTAGAACAGTTTCTTTATTTATTTGTTTTTAAACATGTTAAACATTTCAAATATAATTTGCAAAAATAATTTAATTCGATTAGTAAGGTTGAAGAACAAGTTTACTTTAAGAAAACATTGTAATAGAGTAAGAGTGAAGCAAATAATATAATGCCACCTTCTGGTAAATAATTTTATTACCTTAACACATACAACGAGTTATTTGATGAGTCAAAAATGTTAAGGTTTTCATAGAATATCCTGAGTCTCCTAAGTCGAAAAAGAAGTTTGCATAATGTCTATCATTTATGTAGTTTGTTACAGCCCAAACATGTAGACTGATTTTGATTAAATTTAGTATCTTGACATAATTTGGCCGTATCTTTTTCATTTTTTTTATAACACAATATTTTGAGTATTGCTATAATGAAAGAAAAAAGGGGTATCTATTAAAATTATTACAATATTTTAAGAACCCAAACATCCGACTCCCCAAACATATAGCATTGATTGTTTAAAAAAGTGGAAATAAAATGAGAATGAGTCTTATATTAGCTCAAATGTTTCCAAGTCGCCCCTAGTCACTTCTATCAGATTTTACTAAAATGTAAAAGTTTATAACCCAAACCTATGTACTAAACAATATTTTTCAAAAATTACCGTTTCTGCTATTTTGCAAATTACTTGCAAACTGTATTTTTTATTATTTTTTTTAGCAACATTGACTTAGAATTTAGTTTTCAAATGACACAAAATCACTTTTGTCAATTTAAAGATATTCAACTTTCTGAAACAGTGATCATGGTTTATTTTCTTTTTTTTGCCAAACTTCAAGCTCCGAACTTCAAACTCAGAGTTTTGGGAATATTTTAGTTTGTTTAGGTTTTGATTTTATGTATTGGTGAGTGAAACAGTTTGAGTAATTTTATGCATTTTTCAAAACAACTTCATATGCATATACTTCTTAGCATACATTTGCTTAGGTTTTGATTTTATGTATATGGACGAGTGGGAAGGTTTGTGTAATTTTTATACATTTTTTCAAAACAAATTCATATGCATATACTTCTTAGCATACATTTGCTTAGGTTTTGATTTTATGTATGGACGAGTGGGAAGGTTTGTGTAATTTTTATACATTTTTTCAAAACAAATTCATATGCATATACTTCTTAGCATACATTTGCTTAGGTTTTGATTTTATGTATGGATTAGTAGAAAAGTTTGTGTAAGTATTATACATTTTTTCTCAAAACAAATTCATCTGCATTTACTTACTAACATACATTTGCTTAGGTTTTGATTTTATATATGGATGGAGTGGGAAAGTTTTACATTGTGTAATTTTTATACATTTTTACTTTTTTTTCTTCAAAAAGTACTTTCATATTTACTTACTAGCATACATTTGTTTGCTTAGGTTTTGATTTTGTGTATGGATGAGTGGAAAAGTTTGTGGAATGAATTTTTGTCCTTTTTTCAAACAATTTGATCATCCACTTAACTTACCTGCATACACAATTTAAGATAATTATTATAGTAAATCAAAAGAAAATTCTACCTCCATTTTTAATGATCTTAACTTAAGGAGTCCGTAAAAGGATTTTTTTCGACATTGCTTACTTTTACCATTTTTATCATCTCTGTGTGTATAAAAGCAAGTAAGTGCCTAACAGGACTGGGATAGTGACCATCAACTTGTCAGTAGATCCAGCTTTTATTTATTTATTTTTTGTACCAGAGTAGTTCCAAATAAATAGAAAGAAACTATTTTGACTCATTAAAATGTTTAAAGATAATATATTCTGTTTATAGGTCTAATTAATTAATTTAGATTTTTTACAAAATAATTGAATAGTTTAAAAAAATGTATTATTTGATGTAGATAAAATTAGTTAAATATCTTAGGATTATTGATCTGTTAACATTTATGATTACAGTAACTTATAGTATTAATGACAATGAATGAATGGCTTATTTCTACATATAAAATAGACTTTGATCTTGATCATCATACTCGTATTTTGTTGAGGAAATGACTAACTGCATTAATAGACATGATTTGCTTGATTGGTTTTCAAATTATATTTGTTATAGAAAGCTGTATATTAGAATACAATTAAAACTAAGTGAAATGGATGTGGGTTAAATACAGTTGTTACAAGGATCATCTAGTTTGTTCATTTATTAAAATTATTCTTCTATTTCTTTCTTGAATGCTAATTTTAAACATTTGTTTCGTCATTGGGAGAGACCCCTTTGGAATTCATCCACCATTAAGTAATTTGTTTAAACTAGTAACCATTTAAATTGTATAAACGTTAAACATAATTTACAACTTACATTTATACATTACTAAAGAAATAACACATTTAAATCAAAATACAGTACATACATTCTTTTTAATTGCATTTATTTTTATTTTTTCACATAGGAATATACAAGTTTACCTTAATTAAAATTACTATAGGTATTTAATCAATCAACACATTGGCACTAGAGAAAACTTATTCAAGCAGTTGAAATTAACTGCTATGTTAGATTATTTGTGGGAGGTGGACTCAAGGGTTCTGCACTTCAACCAAGGCTTTTTGTGGTCACAAACAACTATGATGTTACAATATTCACTTTGTTTTAATAATTCAAACTGATTTCTAAGCAAAGAAATAAATTAATTTATAATTGAAACCGGCTAAGCACATTTTAAACTAATCGATTAACGTAAAAATTAACACAATCTCCAGTTTTTACGTTGTTATCTTACAAATTACGCCATTGCATCATTTATTAATTTGATATCATTTAGACATATTTTAAATTTAATGAAAACATGTTATATTTCACCATAAACAACAACAATATTTTTCTTCAAATGCTTTAGTTTATTTATGTGTATGTGTATGAGAGATTATTATTTAAAAATAAAAATTCTGTCAATGCTTATAATTTTATCCATTTTTTGTTACCCACTTTGGATAGCCTAATGATCTTTATCAGAATTAATGGTGTTGGAAAAATATCTTAATTAACATTACCAGGATTAAGTATTGGTGTTAAACAGTAAAATAAAATAAAAAAGAATGAGTATATGATAGTTTTAAGGGATTACGACAAATATAATTGGGGCGTCAACACCTATATTTGAGCCAAATTTACCATAATCGCCTTACATTAAAATTATATACATTGCATCTTTTTACATTAATCGTTATATCAAAATAGATCAATTAGTTTGCAGATTGATGAAACAAGTAATAGTGCACGGACAACATTTAAAAATGAAATGAATATATTAGTGATAATTGTGACAGATGTATATTTTAATTGAAAAAGTTAAACTTCTCAGAAGAGTATTTAAGTGACTTAATAAGAATTAATCAATATGTCATAACCGTTAATTAAAAGGGTTTATCTGATCAATGAAGACTCGGAGTTTCAGTAACTACGTTTAATCTCAAATCTTTGTCCATTTCATTGGGAATTAGAGACAATTTATAACAAATTGCTTGGCGTAGTTATGGACTTATCCAGATTTGTAATATAAACTAACTTATTGGCTTACTCTGAATCTATGCCGATATAACACATTCTCCATTTATTAAGCTATTCTTTTTACATAACATTGTTATTTTTTATCATAGAGAGATTGGTACCATGGGATATAGAAATGAAATCTAAAAATTTTGGCCATATTTAGTGTGTTATATGTTGAACTACAAATAATCGTATTATTCTAAACTCATAGACTCCCCAATCTAAATTTTAAGTCTGTCAATTTTTGTAAGCATTACAGGCTAATATTTACATACTGATACAAAGCAAAATAGAATGTCGAAAATTATTTTTTAATTCTTAAATCCTTATTGTAAAAAGGAGAGAGAGGTTGGTTTTTATGTTTATTCAGGGATTTTTTAAATATTTTAGGTTCTTATTTAAAATATAATGACTTATAAATGTTAGCTTGTTAGGACTCTAAGTATATATGTCGAAATTGCTGAGCGTTACGTCTTGCTTTATTGTCTATATGTAAATGATGCAGGTTTTAGAGGGAGGGTCATGGATATTTAAATACTTAAAGTCAGTTAGAGTGCAAGAGATTTTGGTCAGGCTGGTAGACCTGACATTAGAACCAGAGAGTCACTGCCGTATTTTAGAGGGGCAAAATAATGGGGGATATTGTAAATTGTGGCAAGATCATTTTTTTAAAATAAATATTTGCTTTGTGAAAGAAGAAACATTTGTTGTTTATATTTGTACTTATGTATTTCAAGTTGGGGTTTTGTTTAAATAAGATTTTTGGTTAGTTAAATGAGAAAAACTTCAAATTTGAGTTTTAGGTCTAAACCATTTTTGATATTTTTCATTCAAGATTTAATTTCGCTGCATCATAGGCTATTTTGAAAACTATATGCTGACCTTTAGATCGAATTATTTTTAATATTTTAATGTACTAGGAATATCTGTTGAAGTTTGCAAGCAGGTGTGTTACTGTTTTTAGTTCCCAGTTAAATGTAGCAAATTTGTATAGCATCCTGAGGGAAAAGTTCCTTAACAAATTTAGTACAGCTGCCTGAAGGAAAAGTTCCTTTCATGAATTTGGTTTAGGTGCTTGAAATAAAAGCACCTTAACAAATTTGGTATAGCTGCTTGAGAGAAAAAATCTATAACAATTTCCCCTATAACAAGTTTGAGGGAAAAGTCTCTGTAACAATGTTCCCTTTTAATAAATTTGGTACAGTTTCCAGAGGGAAAGGTCCTCTTAAAAATTTCGTATAGCTGCTTGATGAAAAAGTCCCTTTAACAATTTCCGCCTTAACAAAATTGGTTTAGTTCTCCGAGGTAAAATTTGCCTCAACAAATTTGCCTCAACATCCTGAAATATTAAAATTGGCTCAAAACAAATGAAAACTGGTTTATTTTACTTCATCTTATGTATGCAGGTTAATTATTAACATTAATTTGGTAGGCCCACTTACTAGTGCATTGTGGTAAATGAGTTTGAAGCTTGAGCCAGTCTCTGATAGTGAGGACATCTTTGTTGAGTTGATTGTGGTCTGTGTTGAATTTATTTAGAATTTGTTTTTGTTGCTCTTCTGTTGCCAAATGTAACGTCATACTCTGAAAAATAAAAGCAAATAAAATACATCTTTCAGACAAATTTATCAACAGGAGAGGAAAGGAATTAGTGTTTAGGAATTAAATATTTTTAGTGTTTACCCTTTAGGAGGTACACACGTGGTATGCATGCTACTAGAGGGATAAAACACCAGAACAATATGGTGCTCCACATTACAGTATCTAGAATAGGGCTTGTAAGCAATACACACGTGGTATGCATGCTACTAGAGGGATAAAACACCAGAACAATATGGTGCTCCACATTACAGTATCTAGAATAGGGCTTGTAAGCACTTAAGATTTTCTTTCTGCCAACATTATTTTAATTTTAGGCAATTGCATTTTAGAACTTAATTTTATAATTCATAGATATCATAAAATTGTTACATTAATTGGATGTTTACAAATAATTTAGTTTAAAGTAGTGTTTTCCCTCCTGGTTATACAATAGTTTTACACTAACTCGCCCTGGTATTGCACACTTGTAAGCTGTCGGTAGCTGTAAAGGTGAATGACATCGAGGACATTAAAAAAAAAATTATTATAGTGACCAATCTGATCAAGATTGTCGTCTAAGGATTTGAATTTCTCATAAAATATTATTTTAATATATCATATTAGTTCATTTCATTTAGTATGTAGGAATTTGTCATTTAACCACTTCGAGAATAGATTAATTTTCTTGGTTATCATGCACATGAAGTTGCATGACATATAATATAGCAAACGCCTTTATTTCTCTAGTACTATGTTGAAGGTCACGGTTGTAAGTCATCATTATAGCCATACCATGATGCTATTAAATATCCTATGTCTATTATTTTATTGAGATATGGATGGTTGATTCTTAGATTTGTTTTGCTTACACAGATCCAATGTTGGATGCTCTATGGTCCATACGAATTTATAACGATTTTTTTGTAGATCTTGAGATGAGTTTATTGTGAATTGACAACTTAAAATTTCAACCAAGCAAATAATATAGCTTTCAGTATTCAATGTCAAATTCTTTTTTATTCGCGCCTTCCATTTCAACTTGATATCAAGATTCATACCCAAATATGCCACATTATAGCAAAGATAATGTACATTTCCTTCTGATAACATTATTTAGGCCTTACTTTTAATAAAAGATTAACTTCAATTTAATTTCAGTTTTAACTTCACAAAAGCCCCTTTTCATATCTAAAATATCTTCATTTTGTTGTTTTTAGACATATCAAGAATGTCATTTTAGTTTGTGGAGAATATGAGTTTTGATTTTCAAAATTGGAACAGAACAGATTATATGAACTTATTGTCATGTATAATTTGTATTATTAATGTAACATTGTGTTCCACCTCTCGTGGTCTTCCCAGAAGTGACTTTTCATTACTAAAGCAATACTTAGACTCATACTTTTACATTTGGACATTAACAATTGTTATGTGTAATAAGTTTTTATTCCTATTTTCGTATATCTGTATTCTGTACTAGTTTATTTTCTCCACTAACATACCTTAGCAAACAATGCCTAACCTATTATTTCTTAATAATAATTAATATCATAACAAATAATATGATTTGCACATTGGTATAAACTCAATTAGTCATTTAGTTATTTTAAATTTTTTAATTTTTTACTTTCAGTTAGTGAAAGACTGAATTAATTAATTTTAAAACTTGGAAAAAAATAAATAAATAAACATGTTGATTTTCAGTTATGACTGAAACAGTTTATTTGTAAATACTTAATAATTTATTATCTAATTATTTAAATTCACAAATAAAACTATTGTATTTCTAATAAAATGAGTTTTTACAACCATTACAGTTAATTAGTCTTGCATGGGTATTGAGTTGGAGACTTTGAGAAATTGTAATTAATTGTTAAAACATCTTGATACATACTTTTAAATCCCAGTACTGAAAGCTAAGATTTGGTAATTTTGACAGAAGTGAGTTTTTTCACAAATAACCACGATTTAGTATTCAATGAAAATATAAATTTTTACATAAAAGTTAAGTAACTAATATATATAAATAAATACTTATACTTAAATTACAAAACTATATTTATTCATGTATGTATATAGGAATGAACATATATTGTTATTTTTATATATGAGGGCTGAACTGATACTAAAAATATCAAGTGTATCAGTTATATAAAGTTGAAACCACCTAATTGATATTCACTTTTCCAACTTTTTTGATTCAACATTATGCATAGGCTTCATCTTTTCCTTTATGTACTATTATATTCACCATGGTGGAATGAGCCTTTAAAATAAATTTGTTTAATCACTTGAAAATGTACTTACTGTATATAATGTTGCTTAAAAGTTGAAATAATATAGATTTGTTTATATGTAGTTCAAATAAAAGAACAGATGGTACAGAGATATTTAATAATTTAAAAAATAAATATTTTATACTCATAAAATTTTCTGTATTGTTATTATTATAGAAAAGCTATTAAAGTATTAACAGGTGAACATGTATAGTTGTGTGTGGGTGTCTATGAGCAAATGTACTTTGTTATGTGAGGATTTGTCATGAGCTATATAATGTTTATATAAGCTATGGATGACATTGTTAAACTAAAAACATATGTTTGGAGTGATATTTACTGGAATATTTAGGGACTGAAGAATGACAAATTGTAATCAACAACTTCATATGAACTAAATTTGTGGAAAATTCAATTACTAAATTACACAATTTTCCACAATTAACACTTTATTTGTTCAAGACTACGTTTGTTCATTTTCATTTTATACTTGAACATAAACTTTCCCGGCACTGAACTAAAACTGACAAGGCCAATGCTTTACTCAGATAACAACATTAACCTTACTAGTTGTAGTTCATTGCCAAGAAGTTGTCTATATGAAACAACTAAAGATAACTTAATCATTGAAACTTGGTAATCTTGAACAAATAAAGTGTTTATTAGTTTTAAACTTTTTCAATCACTACTAAAAGTTCAAAATAATATTTACTACTTAATCAGATTCTTAATGTTTATTTTCGGTTTTATTTTTTAATTCCCTGTAGTGCAGTGTGTAGTAGTTAAACATTTCATGTATTTTGTTGTTCGCTTATCAGTCCTCCAATTATTTTTTTAAAGATGGATGTATGAATACTCCGATAAAAAACAAATAAGTTAGTGTCTGCCAAAATGATAACCAATCAGTAACTCATAACCATCAATATTATCACTCAAGCATGTGGCACAAGCTTGTAGTCTTAGATTTTAATGACAAAGATAAAATGATTTTAAGTCGTTTCATCTGTATAGCTTCATTGTTATAAAAAAAAGCTTTTTGTTAATTTATTTAGAACTTATTTTCTTGATTTATGGAAACTATAAAACATGTTATAAAGTGATAATAAAAGTGGGGTTTGCCTATAAATAATAATAATAAATTAAATATATTATTACTTATGAGAAAATGTTAAATCTAAAGTAAATTGTTAGTAGATTTACCTGAAAAAATACGTGTATTAATAAAGGAATTTTTGTTCAGTTTTTATCATATTTGGTTCTGAAGTTAGTTTGTACAAATTTTTGGCCATGTTTGTTTCAACCATTAAAATCGATTTTAAAATGACAAGCATATTTCAAATTTCAATGAATAGTTTTTCTAAAATAACTTTTTACTTGTAGTACAACATAATAATTAATTTTATGCTTTAAAATATAGATTTAATGATACCCAAAATCGTTTTATACTTTAAAAAATAACTTATATGTACTGAAAACAAAATCCATAAAAATATAACCTTAAAATTAAAAAAAAATCATGAATGATAGCTGTAGTAACTAGAATTTTAGTAAAATTATGCACGACTGAAAAAATTATCACAAAATTTGAAAATCCCTTTGAAATAATTTTGCTTTAATTGTTTCTTATTTAGAGGCATTACCCGGTATTAGCTTATTTTATGTATGCCTTACTACCTTATATTAAAATTATTGAAGACAAAAAATTTTGAAATTAAATTGTAATGTGTGTTATTTTATAGCATTATTAAATTTGTTGTTTTGATTTGATGTATTTTAATTTTGTTAGACTGTTGATTTTGTTGTTTATTAATTATTGATAAAATGCAGTTACCATGGATCAGTTGTTTACTTTCCATTTTTAAATAATTTATATTGCTTTTGTTGATTTTAACTGACTTTTAGTTAAAATGATCAATGTCTATTTAATTATTTATTTATAATAAGCATGCATTTCTAATTAACTTCTTTTTAGAGAATTTAGTTTAAATTTATTTTTTAAGAAAACATACTGAGTGATATTTATTTATTGCCAATGTCCATTGTCTTTAAACTAGGCTTGATGGTCAATAATAATATTTTTAATTTGTTTGCAATGTTTTTGCACTATTGTGGATAACATGTTATTATATGTATGTAATTTTTATTGATGGTTTGCTATTTAGTTGAACATCTTTACCTTGCTGTGTAATTAATCTTAGATGCTGTAGTTCTTATTTTCTAAAATAAATGTTTTCATCATTGTTATTTGTTAAAATATATGTTTGCAGAATTTTTTTAATTTTTTTGAAGGGGGGTCGAGATAAAGGGAAAGTACTGTTTTTTTTTATCTTATAATCACAGAATTAAGTTTGTGCCTTATAATGAATAAAATGGAGGGGAAATATATGATTATCTCATATAGAAAATGTAAATTAAGCAAAGGAAGTTATAGAGATTGGTTTTTATAGATGTATGAAAGTAAATCAATTCACATTCTGATACTTTGACTGATAGTAAGTCAAATGGTGTATAATGATACCATAAATCACAAGACCCTGACCGCCACCAAAACAGTCATGATCAACAAACCTTCTCATTACATAGCCCATTTCCATTCATGGACCATAACATACACATTAAAAGTAGTTGTTCATTCACCAGATTCTTACGCATATATATTTAAAAAAATAAACAGTGAATATAATTTATTTATTAAAGTGCAGTGCTATTCATATCAAAAGTGAGGTAACAAAAAGGAAACACAATTAACACACAGTTACGAACATATTTCAATTTTCTCTGACACTATAGCCTAAACAAAATACTACACTTTCACCTAATATCGCAACACAAATACGCAGTACATTGAAATTGAAAACCTTATACAGATAATGAGATGTTGGATGTTATGCAACATGGCGCTTCTGAAATTGAACTTGAGACAGTGACAGCATCAGGAACGACCAATACAATGGGTGAAATTATAAAACTGTTATCAACACAGGTTAATACATTAAACGCCAAATTCAATACACAAAACAGAAGTTTAAATGACAAAATCGACACAAAACACTTAGATAGATTGACAGTTACACACGCTTAACGCCAACTTACATCACAGCTGATCGCATTCAAAGCTGGAATTGAATTGAAAATAAATGACATCATAGAGTAAAACTCAATTAACTTCTACCATCTCGGAGATATAAGCAAAAATGAATGAACTTTTACCATATGAACGCAATTCACCAAACAGAAATTAAAAACATAACTACACATTTAGAACAATACACTCTAAACACTCACCAAACAATATCAACATTAGAGTCAGAATTCACAAACTTGACACTGAGATAAATCGGGTAAATGATGAATTCAACAAAAAATGCAATGCCAACCGTAATTAATTATACAAACTTAGCCTGACACTCAATACTTACTCTGAATCACACAAAACTTCAATACTAACACTAACACAATATATACTAAAATTAGAAACTAACCTAAAGGACACACAAATCCACAACAAATACTCATAACATGTTTAGGAAACACTAATAAAACAACATAAAACTACCTCATTTTCACAGGGATGTTATGGAATCCACTGATTATTTGGCTGATATCAATAAATATATCAATAAAATGTCAACCTTAATAGACCCAGTTACAGGAAACACCTCACAAACATCCATTCAAGACATCATCGAATCATGTCTACACAGCCATGGCTACCACTTGTCCAAGATGAAATAAAGGACAATCTTTTAAAAAACTTCTCAAATAAAATTTTTGGAATGAGACCATCCAATGTAATATTAAGCGGCGATTAGAAAATGAAAAATTTTAATCAAATGGACCGATGAATCGCTGCGAATATTTTAGAAGCAAAGCCACCATTTTAAAGAAAATTCAGGAATTAATTACAAAGAGGAAATAGTCAAACTTTTAACCCACCATTTCGACGACATAGTTAAATATGGCCAAAGAATACAAGGGTATATCAAAACAATAAGTACCATGGAAAATCAGTTTAACGAGCAGTGACTCAACAAAGAATATATACAATTTACTATGTGATAAGGATTTCTTAACAAATGAAAGCAACGACAAAACACACTCACCACTACATATGATACACATTACTGTCCTGAAATTTCTGTGAAAATTGGGGAAATTGATATTGTGTTGTTATTCGATACCGGGTTTGGAGTCACATGTCTCTCGTCTGATTAGTTTCATATACATCAGCAGTTACACAAATACCCCATGATCCCAATTACCAACAACACTTATCACTGGTAATGGTCAGTGGACACAAAAAATAACCCAACTCATATTCTTACCATTTACATTTAAAAACGTTACCATTCATGCACAGTTCCTCATAGTCCCCAAATTATCCAAGAACAGTATTCTAGGTACAGTGCTCATGAACACCTTTAGAGCACAGATCGACTTCACAAACAACACTATAATCTTACACTACAATGAAATAAAAAATACACTAGCTTTCTCAATGAAACATGAGCGATTTAATATGAAACTGAAAAATACAGAAATACATACAAACAGTAGAAACTAACCAAACAGAACACTGCCTCAGCATACATATCCTAGAAAACATGATACACTCCAACACTTTGTTAAATAGCAAACAGAAACACAAATCATTAAATTAATATAGGAATACTGACACATATTCTCTGACTTACCAGGCCTAAACAATAAATATACACATACATAAAACTCAACAACAAAACACTCAACATCCACAAAAATTATTCCATACCAATACTATATATGTCAGCGGTTGATAAGAAAATAGCAGAAATGGAGGAAATAGGAATCATAGAACGATGCAACACTCCATATGTCAATCCAATACTACTGTAGTTGTCGTTAAAAATTGTGGTGAATTAAGATTATGTCTTGATGCACAAAAATTGAACTCACTCATCATATCAGACTTTGACCATAATGTAAGTGTAAATGATTTGTTGGCCCGCTGCAAATCCACGAAATGGTTATCAACAATTAATTTGATCAGCTCATATTGACAAATCCCATTAAGTGAAAAGTCGAAACAATACACTGAGTTTCAAGATCAGAAAAAAACATACTGCTTCAAGTTAGTCCCATTTGGTCTTTGTACAGCGCAAGTGGCATTATTCAAAAATCTTGCCTTGAGGGAGCAGTGACAGAACGAACGTTAATTTATGTGGATGGTATCCTACCCTACTCAGAAACATTTGAAAGACTCTTTGTGCAACTTCGCAACTTGTTTCAACGATTCTCGGCTGCAAACATGACCATTAAATTTGACAAATCTTCATTTTGCAGGCATGACGTAATATTTCTATGGTACAAATACGTGACGAAATCCAGCCGGATGACGGCAAAATAAAAGCCATTATAGACTTCCCATCCCCAAAGAGTTAACAAGCAACTGAAACAATTCATAAGTGCATGCAATTATTACAACCAATTCCTTGATCAATACTCCAAATATTCAACCCATCAACCACCTAACTTCCAAAAAGAGAAAATTCGTATGGACAGACAAAGAAGAGAATTTTTTTAAAGAACTCGAGGCAAAATTCCTTCAAACAAATTTCATCCACCATCCCGAACTAGAATAGTTGTTTTTACCTACAGATGGATGCGAATGACATAGCCATCGGTGGTCACATCTTCCAAATAGACGCAGAAGGACATTGGAGAGCTGTAATGTTTATGAGTCGAACTCTAAAAGGCAGCGAACTCCTAATACTACACTATAGAAAAGGAGCTACTAGCAATTGTCTACTGCTTACAAAATGGACGACAGATCTTGCTTGGTTCGCAAGTCACCATCATAACAGATCACCAAGCACATACGAAACTGCAGACTAACGAATTCTCGTATTTCAAGATGGATCCTGGGATTACAAGAATTCAATAATACCATAGAACACTGTCAAAGACATGCTAAGTAGGTGCATTTATATCACCACCAACACACAAAACACTAACCACAAATACTACTACATAAACAAAATCAAAAGAGCCATAAACAGCCACCTCATACAAGACTTCAAACAATTCCAAAGAAATGACCCAACACTTGGGCCCATAATCCAATAAATACATCTCACAGGACGTCGATATCACACCACATGCCAACCAATACAAATTCATACACGATACACTATTTTCGAAACACAACTGCACTTGGAAAATCATGGTCCCACACGCCATGATTGATAAAATCATCACAGAAACACACAAATTTTATCTACACTGCGGACCAACCAAGTGCATTAATTGATTGGAAGAGGGTTTCATTTTCAGCAATATGAATAGAAGCATACAGGGACTGCTGGCGACCTGTGACATTTGCCAGAAATGTAAACACTAAAACCAAATCAGCTACAGGCGGATGAAACCCATCAAAACAGACGGGCCGTGTCAGCAACTGTCCATTGATTTCTTCAGTAAACTTCCCACTGGCAAACACGGACTACAATATCTACAGTACAACTTCGTTAAGTCGGCCCCCTTTAAGTCAGATCTCCGGGTAACCTGGACCGGTTTGCAATAAATAAATATAAAATATGCATTTTGGTAGCGCTATTGGTTTATTCGAGCACATAATAGTAGCATATTATTAATATCGGTGATCGTGTTTCCGCCGAGTTCACGCAACCGAGTTTGTTTGCCGTGACTGTACATCTGATGCCTAACTGTAGCGCTGCATGCCTGCGTGGTGAGTTATTGTCACCCAGGTGATTGGCGTGCACGAAACGGATGCACGACCGTGCAGCATGTAAACGTTAGTCGAAGCTGATGCAACAGAAACTTACAAGCTTATTCTCCAAAAAGTGACATATCTGTGTACAGTCCATAGATGTGTTTGTTGTTTTATAGTAATGAGTAAATATTTTGAAAGTGTTTTTCTCCATAATAAAAGAAATTATTGTAAGTACAGTATGTATATTTTCTTTTTTTTTGTGCTTTCTGCTCTTTCTCCGGCTAACACGGATTTTCATTATGTCGGATCGGCCGCGGTCCCAGTTGGTCCGACTTAACGAGGTTGTACTGTACTTGTGACCATAACACCTTTTCAAAATTGGTACAGATCTACCCAATGAAGCATGCAACAACACATGCCACTATCCGAGCCCTATTTGACGATTACTTTTCGAAGTATGGGAAACCCTTGCGGATCCAAAGTGACCACAGTAAGCAATTCACAAACAATAAATGGATCAACACACTGAAGGACAACGGCATAACACCCATCTTTTCGCCCATACATCGACTGCACAGCACAACCAAGTAGAAAGGACAAACAGAGAAATAGGTAGATGTCTGAGGACCTACTATTCAAATCAGCAGAAAAACTGGGTGGACTTCATACCATTACTCGACTAATGCCTCAACATATTACACCATACCACCTGTGGTTACACTCTTCAAGAGCTACACTTCAACACCACACCCACAAGGTTCTGGCACAAACACTTTTCAGAACTTACACACGAACACTGACATAAACTTAAAACTACAAATCGCGAGTGAATGCATCACCAAAAATGGGGATAAACATATACAGAAATTTAACCACACACATAAATTACATGAATTTCAAAAGTCCTCATCAGACTGCAAAATGTATCAAACAGACTTACAGGAGTGACCGCCAAGCTATCCCAGTTGTACGATGGACCATATATATCATACACCAGAAGTTAGGTCGAGCCACCTACACACTTACAGACATAAACAACAAGCCGAAACATGGCATATACCACACCACATTATTGAAAACATATAAAACATTAAACACACACACCAACAACATAAACGACTAATTACAAAAAACAAAAAAAAATCAATTTAATAAAGGGGGGCACGCAAAATCCCGGAGTTTGAATTACGGTATCTTAATTTTGATTTCATTAAGACACAATATTTTACTGAAATCAAAAGAAGGCTTTTCATAATGATACCATAATTCAAGTTATAAACAAACCACCATCTCAGGGTAACGTCCCACAAATCACAAGACCCTGACCGCCACCAAAACGGTTATGCTCAACAAACCTTCTCATTACATACCCCATTTCCATTCATGAATCATAACATACACATTAAAAATAATTGTTCATTCACCAGATTGTTACCCATATAATTTTATTTAATAAACCGTGAATATAGTTTATTTATTAAAGTGCAGTGCTATTCATATCAAAAGTGAGTAAAAGAAATAGAGAAAAGAGGTTTCATCAGAGGAGAGGAAGAAGGTGAAAACCATTATGAGGAATCTTGCAGAGATCATCAAACTAGACAGTTCATTTAAATTTACACAGAAAATATTTAGTAATATTTATAAATAATTATATAAGAAGACACAAACAATAATCATATATAACTAAAACATTAAGAACTTCTTCAAATATTATTAAAAAACCTACCTGGCTTTTATTATATAGCTAATAATAACTATAAATTGGTGAGTGACTAAAATTTCATTTAATCTTCACAAGACTCACTACAGTTAAATCACCTTCAATTGTGTTTATAAATCATTATACTTGAACCAACAAACGAGACATTAAAAGGAGGATTTATTTAATTATTAATACTGATCATTAGCTATAATATTGTCAAATCAATCGTCCATCATATCATAAATTCACCCCAAACCATCACCCATATAGATTATAAGCATCACCTAACTATTTTGTTAATCTTAAGTTTTCTTTTATTTAAGTTTTAATTGAAACAATTGTTAATATCTTCCTTTTTTAAATATTATATATGTACAAGTAAAAGCTATAAGAGGACATTCATTCTAAAGGTGTTTGGAATGTTTTGTGTCGGTGTAGTCCTATTGACTTTTTCATGATCATATTCTTAGTTATTTAGGCTGCTCAAACCTAGCCATGGGTTCTTTCTCAGATTTACAATATTTAGTTTAGTTTCCAACATAGTCTTAGTTGGCCTATTTCATGTTTGTCAGTTTCTAAGTTTTTCACTTAGTAACAAGAGTTGATCTCTATTCTCAAAGCGTTGTGTATTATTTTATATATACAAAACGATGGCCAATGTCCGAATGAACTATTTAAATCATTTGAACAATCCATCATTTTCCAATAACTTTGAAACCAGAACAAGATATTGATTAAAGTAAATATTAGAATTATGAATACAAATATGTGTTTCTTTGGAATACACAAATATCTTAGCAGTACATTCAACCCTGAACATAATAACATTGCTTATTTATTTTTTACATTAATTAAAATAATCATAAGGTTTAAGTTTAGATAAATATAAACTATTAATTACAAGTGAATCGGTCTCAATGTAATATTAGTTTTGTAACAAGTATTCTTTATCTCGGGTTAACTGGTTGTCTGGCGGTTAAATATTTTATATTACATATTTCCTTAAATGATAAATAAATATCTTTACAAAAAATTTAATTGTTCTTAAGATTAACTTGTCTTTATTGCTTATGAATTCTTTTGCTGGCTGAGTTCTAAAATTGATCAAAGTTCAGCATAATATATTTCAAATCAGGGCCTAATCCTTCTAAATTTCAAATTATTTTTTAACTTTTTGAATCCGAATTAGTACTCAAGTGAGTGCTCTTTGAGCTGACACAAAAACATATAAAAAAATGTTTAAACAAAATATTAACTGTACAACAATATACATGTATTTACACAACTGCAAAATCAAATTTACTTCTCGACAGTTCATATAAATAGATAATGATCTTATCTGATTAGTATTCTAACAGATTTTATTGAATGTATTTTTAAGTTAATTTCGATTCTGCTGCGCTTAAAATGTTTTAAATAAATTATCATTTTATACAACAAATTCAAAATCATTACTTACATTTTTAAGGTTTTGATTAAACGAGATTGAGGTTTCTTCCAATGTTTATTATAATATGTATTTATTGTATCACATTATTTGCATGTAGCATTTGGCTGTTTCTAGTTTTTTGTTTTGTTTTATGTTTTGCAGGAAAATGGTAGAGAAGTTGTGGTAGGGTACTGATATATTTATATTTTAGTATAATTTGTTTATAAATTTATTTATTTCTTAATTTTGACAATATGATTGGGATTATTGTTCTAACTTATATCAATTATATTAGTCAACAAAATTTGAAAATTATGTTTATGACACTTGTTAAGTGATGACACAGTGTTTTGGGAATAAGTGGGAAGAAATCAAAACCATTATCAATGCTGCCTCAAGTGCTCTTAGATGGTAGTGTACAAAATATAAATTTTTTGAAAATAAAACATATTAAATTAACTTTAATTTGAGGGAAGTTAATTTTGACAACCCAGTTTAGATGTGTTGAAATCTATTGGTTCTGGTTCTGATGGTAACATTTCATATTATTTAACAGCCTACTTCTGTAAAATTATTTGGGAATTATTTTTTATATGGCATTAAACTAGAAGAGACATGTAAAAATATTTGGAACATAAGCTTGATAATTTTTTTATGCTGCTGTTTTCAGAATATACCGAGTATGTTTTATTTTACTTTAGTCAATAGTAGAGTTGATTATGATCCATATTTATTAGTGATAGGGGAGAGAGCGAAGTTTATATAAATTGTCATAGGCTTATACCAAAAAATTATTTTACAATGACTAATAAGGAAATCAAAAGATGGATATTCGTTACTACTTGCTCTAAAAACCCTATTTATCATTTATAAAAATTCATTTAATTTTCAAGTAATGAGTCTGTTTCATAAAAGAAGTTAAAATATGTTATGTAGTGTTAATATTTTAAAGGTTGGAGAATAGAAATGGGGTAAATTTTTAGAATTATTTAATCAACTATTGTAGTTTTCATTTGATTTGTGATTGCATCTAAAATATTTAATCAGCTACTTGAAGATATAAAACATTTCAGAAAAATATTTATATAGAAAAAATAAAATAGTTTTTTAAATTCCCGGGTGTTGATTTTCTTTTGAAATTCATCCATAAATATAAAACACAAAATTAAGGGTTTTCAGGAAGATTTAAGCAAAAAAAATTTTTGAATTACGCTGAATGTAAGCAATATTATTATTTACTTCACAAATAAATTCTCTTTAAGCTTAGTAGTTTATTACTTCAAATAAAGGTAAAAGAAAATCCTTACAAAGAACTTTAACCCATCTCCTTTTAAAATTTCACCCTGTAAGAAAAACCCTATACTTATTGTTTCTAATGAATATATTTCTGTATGAGAAAGATTTTGTAATGCATTTATTAATTTAATTATTAATAATTTTAAATATTAATGCCAGAAAATAATGCGGGATGTTAGGGTCCGATGCAAAGTGATCACCTTATAGATACAGTATATTTTTATAGTTTGTATGAATGAGAGAACATTTGTGCAATGACTAAATTAAACAATAACATTCAAAAACCATCATTTGAGATGTAGTACCTATGTATTTAATGTTATTTGTATTTTTGTTTACTGTTTTTGAGCTGTTAGATTTTGTTACAATGATCACTATGGTAACATTTAAGATATTAGCCTAATTATTGCAGTTTCTCCTATTATATTTTTAATGGGATTTGTTAAACATTTTTGAACAATATTTACATTTTTCTATTCCACTTTTAAACTAATACTTTCCCCAACCCCACGGCGTAGAAATCTTTAAAGTTGAAATGAAACTTACAAAGTTCAGCCATTCCTTCACAAATTAAATTTAAAAAATGATCACCTTAAAAATTGTATATATATATATATATATAGATTATTAAAAATTATAAAATAAAGACTCCTAGCCCTCGAATATTCTAATATTAGAATAGAACAAGAGTTGGTCAAGAGAGACCTGATAGGAAAGATGAAAGCGAGCGATCTAGTCCAAGACTACATGAAAAAAAGTTTATATCCAGACAAGCCCCTTGATATTACCAAGCCCTTACTAACCATATGTGAACCCCTGAGGGTTTGTTGTTTTAAAATTTATAAACTTTAGTCTGAGCCATAGAGAGCGATTTTTTTAGTTTTATTCGTTACTTTTTTTTGGTTAAGTAAATAGTTTAATTAATTTTTGTTTTTGTATTTAGGGTTTTGAAAAATATTTATAAATGATATTATAACTCGTATTACATTACATTAATTGTATTTTTGTTATTATTAAAAATATTAACTTTTAGTAAGCTAAATGAATGTGTTGATTTATTTGATGTATTTAAAATTTTGTTTGTTCATGCAATCAAGAAAAAAGAAATAAAATAATCATACAAAATTAGTAATACTCTTATTAAATAGTTAGTATATTTTAAGCAATTAACTCACCTTAAGTGGTTCCATATTTAAAAGCTCTTTCGTTCTTGTGTTTTTCTCACTTTCAATGGGAATAAATTTGTTTATCAGTTATTTTAAAATCTAGAGACAGGTAGACATAAGTGTTTATTTGCTTGAAAATATTAACTACTCAGTTTTATTCAGACATCAATAATAAATTGTCACAATCTAAGCTATCACCATTTAAAAAGCTTACTTATTGGAGATAGCTCCCATCAAATAGGAGTGCCATCCAGACAGCAAGTTGTATACTGAACTAAGGCTTATTGACTGACCAAGGTCAGATGTCAATCTATTCACTTTGTAATTAGAGTTACTTACATAATGTCTCTTCTCTGTTCACTGTTAAATTCATTAGTGCCTTGTAAATGAATGAAATACCATTAGTTATTTAATTATGAAAGGAAATATGAAACTTGATTGTTTGCTAATTGTGTTACTAGAATTGTTTGTGTGTTTATAGTGTGTGCAGTGTGATTCACGTGATTATCTTATCTATATATATAAGGTTATTCAAAATGATTAATATTTATTCAAATAAACTTATTCTGGATTTATTAATTATATAATAAGTTAGTCAACATTAAATGACTCTCATGTTGAACATTATTGAATCTCTCATGTTTTAAATGTCACCGTTTGATGCTGATGCTGTCACCGTCATCTGCTACAAATAAATGCCTCCATCATAGGTTACCAAACCATTGGGTTTTGTCAAAAGATGGGGACTAGAAAACAATAGATTGTGCTGTAGTTTTCTAAGTTTCAATTAGTAGTGTCAGTTCAGTGCGGGTCATTATGGAATTGATCCAATATTCAGGGTCAGCATTTGGAAGAAATATTATGTTAACGTAAAGGTAACTGAGTGTTTTATATGATAAATAATATGTAAAGAACTAGAAAAACTCCAACCATATGTCAAACAATAGTGCCAGTCGAAAACTGGAAATTCCTCAGATAACTGTTTGGTATGTTTTGAGATGATGAATAAATATGAAGCCATACATGTTGGAACTTTTGCATGATATAAGTGCAAGATATTTCTACCCCTTGGTTGGTGTTCAGAGAGTAATGTTAAATTTTGAGTGAAGGGCATGGAAAACCCACAAGAAATAACCAAGCAATGTCTTCTGTATAATTTTTTGGTCAACAATGTAGGGCTCTTATTTTAAGAAACAAACCGTGAATTGTCGGTAATGTTTTGGTATCCTGAGGAACTGGCTGTTTTCCAAACTAATTGAAGATTTTTTTGATTTTCCAACAAAACAAGATGCAACCTCTCTGACATTTGGATATTTGTAGTTTATTCAGTGAAGTGCTCCCTTGCTGCTGAATTGCTTGCAGTGAACTTCATGAATTGGTGCTCTGCAGTTGGCCTTCTAGGTTACTGTGATTGTTTTATGCCATTTGACTTCTTCTCTGAGAGCATATTAAAAACACTGTTATCGCCACCATTGCTGACAACCTTGGATGAACTAAATAATAATGGACAAACTGATGCAAGTATGAATTATTTGAATATCATCTCACTATTGTGTATTCATGAAAGTCAGATATTGATCACTTATATGACATATGTTGAACAGGTTTTCTTTCATTTGAGTTACTATAACCACTCTAATCATTTGAAATCTGCTAAATTATTTTGAGTGAACTGTATTATGTACAATTCAGATTATCCTGAAATTCATTGCAATAGAGTATTCTTGCTTACAGTATTAGTACTTTGGTATTTATCTAGCACTTTCACGATTGGAACAATCAATTGGATCAATGTTAGTAAATCACGCCATAAACAATAAGCACATTTTTTTTTCTACAATTAATATAATAATTCTGATAAAAGGAATTCCAAAAAGTTCAAAAACGAACATTTAGAAAACTTACAAATGTATAAATAAAAATCAATACATAAATAATTACAAATGATTATAAAGTCAATGATTTATTTATAATCATATTGAGACAAAAACCTGATAAAAAAAGAAATTTGGCAACACTGTACAACTCAGATTTTACCCTCTAAAATTTATCAACAATTGTATTAATATTGTAATTAGTGTAATCATATTTATAAACAGGCTAATCATAATATAATAATAAGGTTTAAATACCTGATAGTATAGCAATGGGTACATATTGAGAAATTCAGCAGCCTGTTTAAGTGCTAATAAATTACCAGTAGCAATGATTGTTTTGTTTATTGTGGTGTTGCTTTTCACCGGGTGGTCCCAGAACATGAAATAACTTTTGAACCAATAATAGCAGAAAAACAAGAATTGGACTACATCTATTGGACATGGCAAAACAAAAATGAAAAAGCACTTATAATTTCACAAAAAAAACAATTTATTGCTACAGCTGTTTCGCCGTTAGGCATCGTCAGACAACTAAGAACTAAAAACTAAAATACAGGTCAACTTAACACTAACATCTAGGAATGAAGGTGGGGATGAAAGCAGAGGTTGGGCAATGACCTCTTAGTTGAGCACCTTCTTAGTTGTCTGACGATGCCTAACGGCGAAACAGCTGTAGCAATAAATTGTTTTTTTTGTGAAATTATAAGTGCTTTTTCATTTTTGTTTTGCCTTATTATGGAATTTCACCGAGTACCGACTGTAGTCACACTCAATATCTATTGGACATATTGAACTACCTTTTTGTATACAACCCAATTTCACTAGCCCCCATAAAAAGGAGTCCTACAGAAGAAGTGTCATAATTTTCAAATGTAATCCTATATTTTTTATTACAAAATTTTAAGATGATTTCATTCCTAGAACTTTTTAAAATATGTTATTATTTAGGAGATAGTGCTTTTCAAAAGTTCTTGATATTATTGATTTTCAGCACTAGAACCAAAATCAAGCTTCTAGAAAAAAGTAAAGAAGAGAATCGCTCATTTTTATAAATAAATAATATATATAGATATAGATCACTAATAAATAAATTGAATTAATACAGCTTCAATTTTTAATTTAAGAACTAAAATTATTATTTTTTATATTTTTTACCAAATTAATTGATAAAATTTAGTAATTTCTAAAATTTTATTTTATTCTTTCAAATGTTTTAATTAGGAAATCAGTCTAAAATTCTGTTTTAGTCATGATTTTCTTTTTTGATAACTGTTATCTTAAACCTATAGAATAGATACCATTTGTTTGTCGTTGTAATGAATAATATTTTGCCACATTCACATTTTTTAATAATCTATGGTTAAAATATTCAAAATTTAAAATGATTATTGGTTGCCATTTTGAAAATGTACAAAATAGAATTCTCAGTATCTCATTCATTTCCGTAGTTTATATATTTATTTATGAAAAACACAATCAGAATGACAGACAGAAAAACACGTTTTCGGACATACATTTTCAGGATATTTTCCTCATAAAATGACGCGAGGAGCATGTTTAGAAAATATTGGATATTATTTAGCACAAATCTTTTGTATTTATTCTATTTTTCTAGACTATTAATTGTAAGATAATGTGACATGATAAATATTGACAACTAACAACAGAACTTTGTGATTTAGAAACAATAATAAAGCCGATTAAAATTTTTAAATGAGAACTTTTGATTTTTGTAGTTACCTGTTTTAATTAGAGCTAATAACACATGACACTAGCATACAGCATACACAGACATGTTTCTGCAGTGTGGAAGGCAATAGGTGTGCCTGTATACTGAAGTTATCTAGGTAAGATTACTGTTATCACTGAAGGTTGTGTCACTGACTCATGTAATTAAAAATTAGAATCAATACCTTAGATGATGGAGTTTATCGTAGAATTTTTCATTCAGCTATTTTGTAGTGTGGTAAATGGTAGTGTTAATGTTAGATAGATATATTCTGTTTTAATTATTAAAAAACAAACATTTTTATACCATTTTACTATTATTCAGTGTTAAAAATTTAATGGTTTGAGTTTTACAAACTGTGTTTATAAACAAGACATAGGTCTATTACAAAATTACTGCTACCATTTTAAATTAAAATGTGTTTTAATTAAGACGAAACTCATAGTTTTGTAATAAACAAAAGATAGCTGAGTTTCAAAAACAAGTGACATAATTGGATTTTATTTCATAGAAGTTTTATCATTATCCGTAAATAATAGGAAAAAATTATTCACTGTTTTAAATTTGTAAAAGAAACAAATTGAAAATCGTGTAACTCTGAGATTAATGTTATTCTCATCGTACTGAAAATGAATAGTTTTTACATTTACTAATATTAAATACATGGAAAATTAAACTATGGAAAATGTGTAATTCCCATTTAAACCAATGTTTTATTTTTGTTTATAAGGGGGTGAAAAAACATTGCACTGACTTTGTCCCACACTCATCCACAAAACTAAAATTAATATTTGATGTTCTAGTCAAAATTGAACTCCAAAATTTTAAACCTGAAAAATTAAATTTATGCAATTCATGACTTTAAACTAACATGACATTCTTTTTATAAAACACAAACAAATAAAAATCTTTTAATACAATATTAGTTTTGACATTAAAACAAGTTTTAAAGAAAGGGAGTAGGTTTATTTAATGATAATGCAAAACTACAACTCCTTAATATATATGCAAATATTTACTTAATAATTTGGCTTATTTTATTATGGCACAACTGTATTCATAGGCGGTATTCCAACCAAATATCACATATTTTCCCTAATATCTTTTCTTTTTTCCCCCCTTTCTTTTTCCCCTCTTTCAAATCTCCATTTTTCTTCCAGAGAGTACTTCACAAACCCCATTTCCTCCATCGTAAGTTCAGCAAATACGAATTGACTACAATTCATATTTTACTCCAAACTAAATAACTTTAATCCCTAAATTTGTTTACGATTATCAATTAGCACTGTTATGAAATTCACAATATTAATTGATAATTACCCTGATTACAATTACATGTACACAAAATTTAATGATTATTATTTAGTTTATTCCCTTAAATACCTTGATATACATGGTTATCATCGTCATAGGATAGTTTCATAACAGAGAGGGGAAACCTGACTGGAATCCTGGCCCTCCTTGCAATAATAATCATCAGAGGACCTTACAGCTAAACTAGAATTACCATATTTTAAATCTATGCTAACATAAATGGTGGCCTACCACCACTCCCATTCTACAGATCTATCAACCAATTAGCTTGAAGCCATGTCAGCCACATGTCATTGACTTGGTGGTGAGATGGTCAATAACCTTACAAAACAAGGTACAATATGTTAGCTGCTCCTTGCACTTAATCAGTGTAAATATTTGTTATTTTACAAACACTATAGAGGTATATTTAGTACTAACTGTACTTACGTTCCAACATGACTCGTATCTTCAAAGAAATAGTATCTTTTTTATATATAAAAAAAGTAGTATTTATGTTGACTTTCAGCATATGCCTACATAATTGTTTCTGTAGACTTTAATGATATTGTTTTTCTAATGTAAAAATGGGATGCAAGTGTTCAACTTTGTTAAGATTATAAGCGTAGATTTATAATTAATTATAAATTAATTTATAAATATTTGTATTTCTTAATGTAGTAAATGTATTAATGGTATTAATTAATTGGGAGGAAGAGTTATCATCTTGATTTGTCATAAACCTTTATTTTATGATTATTATATATAACGTCTGCACACTCAAATTTTTGACACTGGCTCTTGTAAATCTGCACTTTATTGTTTTTATCTAGTTGCTAAATAAGAAACAATATTCCAACTATATAGAAAAAATTACACCTGAAGATGAATGTATTTTTAATTCTAATTCAGTTTAATCTGGGAAACATAATGTTTTAGGAATATTGCTGTCAGAGAGAATTATTGTAAGTGATTTATCAAACTATAAGTATTAGTAATAGGAATGTCGAGATGAATTAAATTAGTTATATAAGTCTCAAAGTATTTTAAAATTCCTGAGAAATCCCCTTAGAATTCAAAAACTTACAACTTTACCAATTTATGAAGAATCTTTCACAGATTTGTAACAGTAGCCTTACTTTGCATCATCAGATTTGGCTCATAGAACAAATGCCGTGTCTGCAGATACATAACTGTTAGATAACAATTATAAGAATTTAAATATTGTTAGATAAACATTATTTATAATCAACAGATAAGTTTGTAGAGCAATTATATTCACCCGTCTGGTAAATTTTCAATAAAATTCTTTTTATACGGCTAGTATAGATAGTGAAGATATTGACCTAAAATAATCTTATCACTGGTTTGAAATTTAATTTCTCATGTCTATGGCATTAATTACAATAGTAATTTATAAGAGAAATGTTAAAACTATGCAATACTACAGCCATCGTTCATTTTACGGGGGTGTGCTGATTGGCCCTCATCATGTTCCTAGGTAGCTACGAAAACAGTGAACTGAATACCAGTAGATAGCTTTCCATGTGATAGTCCTTCATATATGCCAATTGAAATGAAATTGAGTGCAAAGAGAATAAATAGTCTTTTACAAGATTTTTGACAAATTCTGCTTAATGTGAAATGAGAAAACTCTGACAGATAAAAGGCATGAACTTGGATTGGACAAAGTATAAAATCTATATAGCCTAGCATAAATATAATACAGGCAAATACCTCATTATGAGAGAAAGTAGAATGGATATAAACAAGACGAGAAATATGGTGGAAGCCCCACAAGACTTCCAACAACAATATTTATAACCAGTTAAAACAAAAAGCTAGCAAGAAAGATGAAGATATCTCAATTGGATAGAAGGAAGAGAAGAAGGATGACACCATCAACTGAATCATTGTCTGACATTACCTTACAGAATACAGTTAAAATATGTCTTATGCATTGGAATACCAGATCCTTGAGGGGGAAAGTGAAGTAAGTAAAAAGGAAATATCAGAAAAAGGGAATCATCCTGTAAGATTTCAAAATGTTACACCCAATGTTAAAGAACTTTCAAGTTTTCTGTGAAGGGAAAACAGTAGGGGAGGTGGCCTGACCACCTTGGTCTATGATTCGTTGTATGTGATAGACTGTAATATGCACATAAGGGCTAACATGGAGGTTATGCAACTGGATGTGTTTTTACTTTACTCTACTGAACACCTGTATACCTGCTCAGGGTATTCTGAAAATTGAGCTAAGTGTTCTCATATCTGACTCTTAAACTATCTAATTGTTGGTGATTTCAATACCAAACACTATAATTGGAACAATGGTATAATGAACAGAAATAGCCAAGTGGATTCAAACAAAAAAGTTAATACTTGTGAACCAAGGAAAATCAGCTATTTGCCAAACTCCTGCAACAGAGTCTCTAAGTACACTTAATCTGAATTATCACCAAAATTGTGTAAGGCTATAAATAATTGGACAACTGGGAATGACCTAGGAAGTGACAATTTTCCTATGGTCTGTGAGCTTGGTTTCACTAGAAAACTGGTGCCTTATTCTAATATAGTACATGATAAATATAACATCAAGAAAGCAAGACTGCTATCAGTTCTGTGAAAATAACATTGCAACTGACAAGGAGAATACTATCTTCAATACTTTGAAACAGTTGAAAAAATCATACTCATACTCAATGCTGCTACAAGGCCATCTTTGTGAAAAGGAAGTTACGGATATAAAAAAGTTTTGCTGGAGAGAATATTGATTTTTGTTAATGAAGTATGGACATCAGGAAATATTCTACAAAAATGGAAAACATTAACCATCATACCTCTTCTAAAGCCAGGAAAAAAACTCAATAGAAAGAAACTTGTCCTATTAAAATTACATTGTCAATGGGTATAATCTTTGTGAAAGAGTTGTAAACACCACTCAAACATGGAAATTGAAGATTGCACGTCTTTTGAGAAACTTCCAATTTAGATGGAGATAACTGTTGTGTTTAACCAATAAAATATATGGAGGGTTCCAAAAACGACAGTCAGCAATAGCAGTTGTAATTGGAGGCTGAATGCGATATAGTATCCTATATAACAATATTACTGTAATGAGTGAAGTTGGGAATAACGGTGAAAATGCTGAAATATTTGGCAAACTTTCTAAATAATAACTTAAAAGTATCTATGAATCCAGATGCTTGAATGTTGGCAATAGAATACCACAGGGCTCGGTAATCAGCCCTAGTCTGTTTAACATAGCCGTCCATAATATCAATACTGTCCTTCCACCAGAGGTAAAATGATTTTTGTTGTTGGTATAAATACTATGGATTATAAATGTGAATCCAGAAAGTATAATAATAGAGTCAAGCAGCTGGTGCTCACCCAGATTGATCAGTGGTACAAGAAATGGTCATAAGATCTCACCACTAAAATTCACCAAGACTAAATGCATTAAACATTCTGTTGTTAATAGAGAATGGGGCACAGGCACGGTGACCTTAAAGATGTTTTATAAAATTTACATTAGATCAAAGAATGCCTACTGTACTGAGATGTAGGGCTCTGTAGCAGCTGTATACTTATTCAATCACCAGCTTTAAGAATCATTCTAGGATGCCACAAAACCACTTCCATCTATGATATGGAAATAGAATTGGGAACAGGACCATTAAACCATTCAGTAAATCTGAAATAAATACTTAGAAAAATCAGACTCTTCCAACTAGTCATTAGATCAATTCCATTATTAAAACAAGGGATCATTCACAAACAGAGTCAAATTTAAGTTATCATAGATCATGGCGAAAGACAGACTAGAGCTCATACCTACACATTACTCAGAACGGCCTTGGAAGAATTTAGAAGTGCAGGCTATGGCCAACTTAGCAATTAAGAGATCAAAAGCTGATTCAGTTGATATCCTCAAATGGGAAACTCAAATACTGAACATTAGTTATTAAGATTATGTGAAAAACTACACATATTTTAGTTTATTTGATGGTTCAGTTGATCTTAATAAACTAAAATTAAGTTATTTCAACCAGTCGACACAGGATAGTGCTTCTATATTCCAACAAATTTAGCATCTAGTATGGATGATGACCTTTTGACCATCAATCCAGTTCTAATATGCTATTTGATGACAAGTAAGTGGAACATTTGAATTCGCACAAACTCAGGAGCAGCTATGACCCTAGAGATCCAATCCTTGCGACTTCTCTTTTAGAATATCTGAATTGAAATCCCTACTGACTTTTCTCTTCGAAAAAAGGAAGCAAATAGTGTTCCACTGGATCCCACCTCAGTGTATAACTAAAAATGAAAAAGCTGATGAAAGAGGCAAACTTACTGTGAATATGACTCCAGTTGAAAGAACTCAGAACTCTTTAGCATATTGTAAGAGGAAGGGAGCAAAACTCATCAAGGGGAGTGAATGAATCGGTGGAGGACAGTAGAGATTGGTAAACAGGTGTATGAGATTCAAAAAGAGCCTGAGACCAAACATTATATCAGGACGTATCAAGACTCATTGCCATATTCGTGGCACAAGCCATAATTTGACTTATTCTCACAGGCCAATACCTGCACTGCTTCAACTTAAGAGACTCTTCAAGCTGCCAGTCCTGTCGAGACCGAGGAGGAGACTTTGGAACTTATATTGCTGAGATGCATTACTACCAACACACAAGAGACTGTTTGAGAGTCATTGTTAGTATCAATGGAGGTTTAATTAAGATTAACTGACAGGCTCACTCACAGTTGCGGTATACTACTGACATCGGGCCGTCTGCGTCACTTGAAACAAGAAGCTTGTGACAAGAAGTAAATAGTAAGTAATAATCATTTTAAAATCTATAATGTAACTTGTTCACTTCTACAACTCTTAATTCTTCCTTAGTATCTCCTAACAATTTATACTTTAATCTTTTAACTCCTTAACTTCTTAAAGGGGTCTCATCTTGGCAGTTTGGGGAGGGACAAACCTTTACCGCCATAGGCAGTAGTTACATTACTACTCGTCATCTATTTGTTGATAGTGAGAGGGGTCTTTCCAAAAACTTTTTCTAATAGTAAGAGGACCATAAAACTAATTATCAAACATTTGGAAATCACTGTTTTCAGGACTTAATAACCTGTTATATTATATGTATATATAAGAAAATGAAACATGTATTAATAAAATATGTATCACATAATATTTCTATTTGTAACGATAATGATAATTTCTATTTTTATATTTTAAACCGTGATATCTGATGAGCAAAATTTTAAATGATATTTGTCAAGTCCATACTCTGCAACAATTACTGGAGAGTATAACTGGTAAGTTTAATAATTCCTCTGTCATATTAAAACCAAAAATTTTTCACTCTTCTAGCCAAGAGAAGGGATGTTCCACTGAGCAGTTTGAGACTGCAGTACAGTTGCCTTCTTTGACTTGTGTTTATTTCCAATAACTAACATCAAGTAGACAGATATTGATTGTTTTTATAACTCCCATTATTTCTATTCAACTATTATTTACTTTTTCAAATATACATAATATAGAAAAAGTTATGTAATGAGTCAAAAACCTATTGTGGACATATTTTCGTCATATCTCAGAACATTTTCTTCTTCATTTTTTCAATAACCTAAAATTTCTGGGCAGCTGCCATGAAAAAAACAAAATTATGATTTTCTCAAAATTGCTATAACAATTTTAATCGAACTTTTGCTTAAGGGTAGCTTTAAGGACCTAAACAAATCATATTGGTCACTATGTCTACAAAAATTCTGGTTCGTGTGTTAGTAGTAAAAACTAAAGAATCAGCTATTTGATGTAAATAAAGGGTAATTTTTCCATTTGTAAGAATGTAACTGTTCAGAAATAATTGCCAAAAGAGTCAAATGAAACTGAACCACCTAAAAGTAGGACATGTTTATAGCATTTGTCTCGGTTCATATTCATTTTTTTGAACTATTCAAACTACTGAACTATCATTTTGGTGATGAATAGTTTTGTTTTGTTTTTATTTAGTTTTGGGGATGGATTAGTGACAAAGTTTGTGCAATATTTTTTACTGTTTATTTAATTTATTTTTAACCAACAACCATCTCTAGTTTCTTTTCTCACTCATTCCTTTTCTAGACCTACCATGGATATGTTTACATTCTATTATCATTATGTTATTTTAATTAAAGTTGAAATGCATCATAAAAAAGAATGTATAATAATGATAATATTTCAATTTATTATAAAAACTTCACAAATTAAAACAAATTTGATAGTAAAATAGATTAATATATATATATATATATATATATATATATATATATATATATAGAAAAATATATATAAAAAGTAACAGCTGATTTTTAAACAACTCACTTGTATTAAACAAATTTCTATATTATAATGTATATTATGTTTTAACCTCATAGAATGTGGTTTGTAATTATATTAGAAAAGAAATATCACTCTAATCCAGTTTTTTATTGTAAGAACAATTTAGAGAAATTTTTTGAAAATTCTAAGGATATAATTGATAATATGCACAAAAAAAAAAAAAACAAAAAAAAAACGGTTTTTATAAACTGATGAGTAATACAGTTTATATAGGGTCAATAGGTCGTAATTTCAATTGTATGTTAAAAGAACACGAAAGGAGTTGTTAGTTGGATTATAATGACTTTAGATTTTCTAACCATTTAAAAATAATGTAGTGTCAGATTTTTATTTGAATATTAATTTTAATATTCTCCATGTCAATGCAAAAAGTGGAAAATTAAACAGTTTGGAAATTTTAGAAATTATGAAGACATTATTTTGTAAAGATGCTTGTTTAGTTTTGAACGATCATGTAGAATTTTTCACAAATTCCCTGCTCCTTCAACATGGCTATAGTCGCCCTACCCTTCTATCTGAAATTTATATTGTATGTAAAGTAATAGGGTTTTCCTAATACATATAAATTGCTTGCATTCTAAAATTTTCCGTAGTCTGTGTTAAGCTGATTCGTAAATGCTGTAACAGAGCTGAATAAATTGTAGAGTTAATTAAATATTTCATTTGTTTTTCTATTTAACCTAGAGTTCTACCTAGCACCTTCGGTTGTTAGTATAAATTGTTTATAAATAATGTCTTGAAGTTTGGCTAAATAGTTTTTGAATTACCCTCTATATAATTATAATTATTACTTACAATGAATGTCACTAGTACAAAATTCAATCACCAAATGAAAAATCACATTGATGTCAATAAAGTATACTGTATTAACAACAATATGACGTTTTAGTGACTAATATTTGAATGATGATGTCACAGTTAGTTGTTGACTAAGATTTGTATGAAAATATCATAGTCATTGAAACGTCATCTAGGTCATAATAATATATTTTAACGCATTGTGATATATTGTGTTAGATTTGGGAATTAAGATTATTATTTTTAAAGAGTATTCAGTAACAATTTGGTTACTGAATACTGAATACTGGTTACTGAATACCCTCACAAAACGTTTGGACATGTTCAGCTTAAATATTAAGCTTAATGAAAGCTGTTGTAATATATTTGAGTCGATATTAGGCTTCAAAACTGATTATAAGATTTAACCTTAATAATTACCTTTGGTAACTAATAACATTGTCAATAACGATGGAACAAAAAAATTAAACAAAACTGTTTATATTGTGTAGCATCTGGTATATACATGCCTGTTATTTATATACAGCCCCTCCCCATTCAAAATACTACCTGTGATATTGGCTTATGTCAGACTATGCAATAGCAAAAACTAAGAAAAAACTGTATCAGATATCATGGTTTGATTACAAACACTTTGTCTTTCATTATCTCCCAGATGGATAAGTCACAAGACACCTGGTGACTCTGAAGCCCAATCAATATTTCCACATCTGTCTATATATTCTTTGAAATGTTCATTAAAGTAACCCTATCGGTTAACCTGTGATGGGGTGAAACAGTGCCTTTGTGTGAGATGAATTTGTTATTTATACCTTGAAAAATAGGACTAGTGTCTAATTAAATAGCTTCTTCAGTCAACATATTTCTGTATTTTCCATTGTTCCCAACATTACCATTAAAAAATGTGGTTCTATCATAATAGCACTACATATCTTTACTTTTACAATGACACCAATACATTTAATTCCACTTTAATTACTTAAAGTTTGTTCGAGAAAGACCAATACACACAATGATTTCTGTTAATCAGACGATTGAATTTAGTCACCTCATCATATAGACTTGAAAAAAAAAAGCTAGGATCAGCTTCATTGTGAATTCTATACCATTCACGTTCTGGATGGCATAATTACTATTGTTAACCGATATATGCTGCATTCTGAAAAACGTCACTAGATTCACAATTAGTTTTATCAGTAAAAATAACACTACTAGAGAAAGATACTAAATGTGTAATTAATTCTACTACATAGGTAGTGAAATATGCCTACTATTATGTTGACAGCCTCAATTAATTTTATCTGGAATTTTAAAATTAAGATTTAGTTCTGAAAAAATATTTGTTTAAAATTTCAGTTTCCTTAAAATGATTCAGCAGGGGTTTAGCAAATAAATATGTAGTAAATGGTGAAATAACAAGAATAATAAAAACAATATGTCCTTTAGGAAAATATTAAGTTATAAATTTAGCATAATTTTTTTCCGGATTTTGATTTTGATATTGTCAGTTTGGTCCAAACATGTTTTATTATGATATATCCTTTTCTTCTAATTAAATTTGATTTAGAATTCATTTAATGGTAATTTCCCTTCTTACATGAGAACTTGTATTAAGAAATAGTTATAAACATAGTCTAGAAAGAACTAATACAGTTTATAAATAGAAAACATTTAAAATATAAGGTAGAGCACTGATAAAAAGAGTTTGACAAATCAAAGTTTAATGTAAATTTAAGAAAATTCATGAGAAATTCCTTATCTGCTTTTAACTTGGAAAAAACTGTTACATTAAATTGTAAAAATATTTGAAGTGTGACTGAATTGTTGTCTTACATTAAAAATTCATTCGTTAAAAAAAATTATCTTTTAATAGCTTTTTTTTATCTGGCATTAATAATAGTGTCCATTATGTTTTTAGATTGATAGTGATTTATTTTAATCTCTAACTAAATTGAAAACATCAATATTTTTCCCTACTATCAAATAAACCACATTTTTATCAAATAAAACTAGGTACCTAGATAATTTAAACTGTAATTAAATTGTTTAAACTGAAGTCTAGTTATCAATAAATTCAGGCACATTCATAATTTTGTGAATATTTACTACTTAATGTCTCATATATTAATAGAATTTGAAAATAGAAATTTTAACTAATGTGATTGGTCACATATAAACACTGATACACAATACTATAAAATGTCCATTGATCATAAGGAGTAATTTGAACCACCGTATATATTATATTACCTCATGGGAGTACTCATGATTTTTTAATCATAAATGATAAAATTAATCAAATATGAATTATTCTAAATCATCAGTTATTTAAATATTTTTATGAAAAAAATAGCTTCACAATTTATTATTAGTAGGTACTGTAGATCTGGATTTTAGGAGTTATTATTATTGTGTATTAGTATTAATTTTCATTTTTTGATACATGTTGTGGACAGGAGATTTAATAAGTTTAAAAAAATTAAAACAACACTTTGTCAAACATAAATGAATATAAATATTTTAACTTATATGAATCTAACAATTAAATTCAAAGACTAATAAGTTTACATTAACATATTCTATTATAGATGACTTGTATGACAATTGTCAAGTAAGTAAATAAACATGTTAGGACTAAGCTATAGAATAAAAACAGATTAACAAACAAAACAGAAATAATTAGTAACAGTCAGTATTAGACCTATTTAAAACTTTCAGAACTATATATATATATAAGCTGATAAGATAAGTTTTGTAATTGTACTATTACTGTACCTCCTAATTATAAACTTTTACTAATTTTAAAAATCCATAAATTTATTGATTAAGTTGCTTGTAATATTTTGTAAATCATATAGCAATTTTAACAAAGGACTTATTCAAACACTGAACACCCGCCAATTTGGATATTTCTGATTATCATATCCTCTCATTATGAACAATTTAAATCATCTCAGTTTCATTCAACTCCATTGTTTAGAAAAACTAACTGTAATTAGCTTCATTTCAGTGTCCCAAAAGAATACAGTATAAATGATTACTTGTTCCATTTTAATTGTGGATAAAAACTAAATCATTTGAAGCAAATTTGTAAGGAACATGTTTCATTCAAACAAAACTAACATACTTTATTCTTTTCAGCCAAAGTTCAAACCTTGATAATGAGTTTGTAAATTCCACTGTTCCACATTTTAAGGATTTTCATTTTTTTTTTATACTGATATGAACATTGGTTACCTTTTTTATGTAAAAAAAAAAAAAAAAAATTAGAATAATAACCACATTATTATTTTTAAATGATTAATAGCAAGATATTTTACATTTACCTACTAAAGTAAAGTTAGTTTATTCTTAAAACGCAAAGTTATGTTTGCCTTTGCGTATTAATGTAGGTTCTAAAGTTGTTATGTTAGGCCACTATAATTTATTAATTGTAATATTATTTTATAATAAACAATGTTTAAATATGCATAACTGACAAAGGTAAATATCAGTATTTTTATAGATAGGTGCAAACAAAACTTTTACTTTGTAACCTGGGCTGTAATAATAAGATAAAAAAATAACATTGTTATGTTTAAAAATATGTATAAAACATATTTTATACATTTTGGAGCACCCTGTATTTAGTAAAAACTGTTTGAACCATTTTGTAGATTGCTGAGGTCAAGATGTTTGTAATACGGGTCATATTTTTTTCTAATTAGAGTAGAATCAGCGATATGAAGCCATTTCTGGATTGATTGTTTCCCTGTTGTTTAAAGGCAAACAATCTCTCTGTTATCATCACCTAATTAAAAAAAGGATGAAAAGAGCATAAATAAAGGGAGCCCTTGAAGTTGGTGTTGAAAATTATTGTGGGTAAAATACATGATTCTAGTGATAAAATAGTGGATAGTACTACACAACCTGTTAAATCTGTGTGTTTGGAATAGGAAATTGTAGTAATATGTGTTCTTTTATCACTTTATCACTAAAATCTTTAATACGAACTTCAATCCACCCTGTACATATGCACTATGTTGTTTACAGGTTGGAATAAAAGTTTGGAAATGGGTTCATACTTTTGGTATGAAAAATGTGCAAAGTTGTTGACCTAAGGGCTATATATAAATTTTAAGATATATAAATTTTGATACCAAATACAGAATGTTCCAAAAATTTATAACACACATTTTTCTCAATTTTTAAAAATATAATGATGTTATAGTTACTTTACTTTATAAGTCTGAGAAATACAACCATTTGGAGTTTAGCAGTATGATAATCTTAAGCAACCATTTTCTACCCTTAACTAAAGAGCATAGCTTTGTGAACTATACAATTTGTCAAATCATTTATGCCAGTAAGTTTTGTCTGGTAAACTGTGTTTTAAAATATTTAACTTTGTGAACTAAACTTGTAGTACATAGAGAGGTGGAGCTCTATCTACTAAAACAACAATATATTGAAAGCTGGTCTTACAATATTTTGAATTTCAGGTACAGTATAGTAGAGAATGAACTAATAAATTGTTATAGGAATTTTCTGTTAATTTTCCATGCTCCAATTACATTAGTGCCAACAATTTTTCCCATATGTTCATTTTTGTGATGCTGGTTGTGTCTTAAACAACCACCATGAATTTGTATCAGTATCAGTAACCTATTTAAATGTACATTAATATAAATGTTGTTTCATATGAAAATACCACATAATTAACAAAGTTTGGGTCTCTAGTTAATTTTTTCATAATAATATCACAATATTGAATATAGCGATAATATATATATATTAATAATGAACAAGATGAATTGAATGGATGAAATTGATTGGCTGTAAGAATTTTGTGAACAAAAATCTTTTGATACCGTGTTCAACGGCAGCTTTCTTTAGTGAGGTGTAGGGATCATCTACAAACATTTGTAACACATCAAAAACATGTCATCTTTTTGCCTTCTAGATCAAACACGGTCTTTGTAGTTCTGGTTTCATGAAGATAGTGCACTTTGTTGAATATTTGACTTTTGGAGTTAATTGAGAAGTGTATTATTAAATAAATCACAGACATATTGATAGGCTACGGTGTACACAGTTGCCATATCTTCTAATCACAAGCGAAATAATCCTCCTAGTTTCATTTTAGGTAACGCTAATATAAAATTATTATTTTAGTGTGTACAAATTTACTCATTAACTTCATACACAGATGAAGGTGTAAATGATTTGAAAGAGTATTTTACATGTTGTGAACAGAAATAAACAAAAAACTTTTTAGGCTTTATCTTTTCAAACCAAAGTCTATATTTTGATAATTAAATAGCAGTGGACCTGAGCCAGCAAATCTATGGGTGTTTTTAATTTAATGAGGTAGAATGATGGTTCATTAATTTGTTATTTATAATTTGATTTTAAACGTTAAAGTTTTATTCATAAAATAGTTTACAAAAAGATAAATGTATAAGAGATTTTCCTAATTTAAAGAATTCCCCTCCCCTTTAATAATGCCTAGTAGACTAATGAAGATTGCAGATTATGGCATGGGCGTCATCACCAGTTCATTATTGGGGGGGGGGGGACATATGCCGGGGGTCTGGGGGTATGGAAATTTTTAAAAATTAAACTTCTCAAAACATCGTCTTTATGCATTTATTTATGCGTTTGTAACAGAAATGTAATGTTAAAAACCCTAGTAAAGACAAAGCCCTTTATTCGTTTTTAGCAAAAATATTTTTACATCTCAAATATTGGTTTGACCTGACCTTAGTCCAAACTGTGGCAAGATAAGCATACTGGCAACTGAGCTAAGCCACTCTTCTAAAATAATCAAGTAATAAAAAAAAATAATAAAAAAATAAAATAAATAAAAAAAAAAACCAGAGACTGACAAATGTAATGTTAAAAACCCTAGTAAAGACAAAGCCCTTTATTCGTTTTTAGCAAAAATATTTTTACATCTCAAATATTGGTTTGACCTGACCTTAGTCCAAACTGTGGCAAGATAAAAGCATACTGGCAATTGAGCTAAGCCACTCTTCTAAAATAATCAAGTAATAAAAAAAAATAATAAAAAAAAATAATAAAAAAAAATAATAAATTTAAAAAAAAACCAGAGACTGACCTTAATGTTGGTGGCAAGATGTTCAACACTTGTCATTATTGTGGGTTTAGAGATTATTGTAATTTTTTAATTTTTATAAATGTAAAAAAAAATTAGGTCATATTTATCTAAATAGCATGTTAAATGTTTTTTGTTTTTTTTTTGTTGTCAAACCTTAATCCTGCGTTTACTGAATGATAAAATTTAAACTTTTAAACACTCATAACTTTGACATTTATTTTAAAAATTAGGTAATTATGTATTGAAGCTTCTTCCAGATTTTGGTTGATAAAAATCATGCAAGTTTCAACTATTTATTTATTTATTCATTAATTAGATATTTTTTAACAACACGAAATAATTTTCATGTCTCATAATCTATTAATAATGAAGAAAATCATACTTTTTGACACAAGGAATTAAGGCTTATTTGGGTTATGACAAATGTGTACAATGACAATGTGAGATATTGTAAGTTTCTTAAATATTAATGGATTTTGAGACTTGAAAATTGTTTCGCATTGTTAAAAAAATCTGATTAATGACAAACAAGTTAAATAGTTTAAGTTTGGATGATTTTTAGCAACTAAAATCTGGGGAAAGCTTTAAACATAATTACCAAAAATTGCATGCTAGGGTTATAAAATAAAATAAAAATAACATCATTATTGTGTGTTTAAAATAGGTTTTGGAAAACCCTGAATTTGGTATCAGTTTTTAGAATCATCCTGTATAAACCTGAGATCAAGAGCTTTGCATTTTTAAATTGAGTGGAAGTAGAATTATTATGAACCATATTTATACTTTTCCATTTTTATGTCTATCCTGTACACACTGTTAATATGTTAGAAATACTCTAAGAGGTCACAAATTTGTTCTCATTTTACTCAATTTGATATGTAATTATGTACTTTAGTTTTATTCATTAGACATGTTCATTAACACAAAATTTAGTTCATTTTTGAATCAACTTTTTGAAGGATAATTTTTTAACTGTAGGTTTCACAAAAGCTTTTTTGTGCATCTTTAAAAAACACTGCAAGCATTGTTCCTACAATAAAATATAAAATAGTTATTACTCAACACAAAATTGTTATAAATATAACCTCAAAATGATAGAGAAAAATTTGAAATAATAGCTTTTTTTTAAGCAGGAATTTTTGTCAAATTTAGTTCAAGTAGGCTATTAATTGAATATGATTGACAAAAATGGTTGGCAACAGGTTGAAACATTTTGGTAATAGAAAAAAGTAATTTTATTGAGTTTGTGATATAAAAACATAAAAAACTAAAGTTTGCGAGCGCCTACAAATAGGTTAGTCGCGAGCTCAAAGTTTAGAAAGTGAGGTTAATTTACCGCTTCATGAGTATGACAAATTCGCAATTAACTAATTTACCGGGTTAATTTAACATATGTCTAAAGATATTATTTCCGAAAGAAAAAATTGGCGGCAACAATTATTCTAAATATTAAAACTAAAACAAAACAACGCTCATTGAACATTTACCATTGAATTTGCCATGCTGTATGCCATCTTCCACCTTAGCTAATTGATGTTACAGTATTTGGTATGCACTATATACACTATTATGAATTTTGTTAATGCCTTCTTGCACTAAGACGCGTGGTCATTTCCATATCTTAAATAAAGAACCTTATCAATCCACAAAGAACCATCAACTCAAATGTGTACATTTGTAGCTGGAGTGTAATGTTGGTATGTCTGTAGAATAGGCCGGCGCGAAACACATTTAAGACTGTTAAAAGCACCATTGTTTTTGCTTTTAGTGTTGTAAACTTTTTACCAACTCTTCACTTTTCAAACGATGTTAGCTTTTCAACATTTAACTGAATCCAATCATTTTTGTTGCCCCTCTTGTCCAAATATCGCCAAAAAGTTGTTTTATGTTAAAAAGGCTAGGTAGATTGTTACGTTTAAAATTCAATACAACAGCCTCCGGGTACTGCTGTTCCAACAAACGGGGCTGGCGAAATAGAAATTTTCTATTATATGCAATTGCGCTTCTGAATTGAGTTCAAAACTCAGAAACCTTCAATTTAAGTTATTGTCAAACAAAAGCTTTAGAACCATCGGACTAGCATAATCACTGGTTGCGCTAAAAATATGAAAAAAATGGCGGGAAAATGAACTAGCAATTTGCTTACATTTGCCTTTTATGCATTTTAAACACAATAATCGAATGAAAAGTTATGGTAATTTAATTTTAAAATGGAATATTTTTTTAACGAGGTATAAATAAGTATTTTCTTTATGTATAGTATTTATACATTTTAAGAAAACACATTTTATCCAGTAACCCAAATTTTGCTTTTTTGTACGTTTCTTTCAGTAGTTAATCCTAATTATTTTGAAAATAATAAACTTAAATAATACCTATTAAACAAATTAAAAATAAAAATTATATTTTCTAAACTTATATTTATATATTTTCTTAAAATGGGTTTTTCAACAATTTATGTATTTTCTTTATTTGGTCTAAATTTTGTATTATTTTGGAAGGCTTTTTAAAACTTATGGTACATTTTCGGAATATGCCCACCAATTTAATTTAATTTTTTTTTACACGATTCTTTTTGTATTGTTATAAAAACACCTTTACAGTTGAAATTATGTAAGAGAAATGCATATTTATCACATTTTTAAACATTTCAAACATTAAGAATTCAATGCATTTATAGATCAGCGAAGTCAAGCAACATTGAGGGTGGTTAGTACTTGGATGAGTGACTGCTTGGAAACCCATGCCCATTTTCCTATTTTTTTTCAATTTATTTACATCAGGTAAGGCATCTCTCTCTCTCTCTCTCTCTCTCTCTCTCTCTCTCTCTCTCTCTCTCTCTCTCTCTCTATATATATATATATATATATATATATCATTATTATTTTATATTTTTAAAACAATTTTTCCCTGGTTTAAGAGGAAATGTTTCACAAAACCTTGACAAAAAATCACCAAGAAACAAATTGTATGCTGAGTCCACGTCATCTGTCACGCCATATACAACATTCCAATCTGTGTTAGACATAAACACAGTAAAGTTCATTATATTATTTTTTGTGGATTTTGTTATGAATGGTTTAGGAATTTTATCTATACATAGCTTTGTTTGCTCAACATTTAATGGTAGTATGTTAGCTGTATGATGTTACAGCCCTGGCTCTAAAACTATAGCTTTACTTCTAGATGCATCTGATTTTATAATAATATAATCAATAGTTTTGCTTGAATACTTTATAAGTCTAGTAGCTTCATTTATTTTGCATTCTAAGTTATAGAATTAATTATAGAGCATTGACTAATATTTGTTTTTCATTACTATGCCCAGAGAAATCTAAATTTAAGTCACCAGTTATTATTAAATGTTTTCTTCTAATTTCTTTATGTATTTTATTCAAGACTGAATTTAACATATTGATAATTTAAAAAAAAAATTATAACTAGGCCGACGATAGATGTTAATAATAATAAAATTAGCTTTTGAAAGTTTATCTATATTCTCTACTCCACAGTATTCAAAATCACCTTCAAGCCTAAATTTGTCAGTGTCAGTCTTTAGTTTGTGAACCGAGTTCCCCTTTTAATAAGAATTGCTGTTCTCCCTCTCAACATGGATGTCTTAGTAAAAGTACCAGCTATAGTGTATCCATCAAGAGTATTTACTATAAATATATTTCCCTGGCATAGCCAGTGTTCATATGAACACATAATCATAGGTGAATAGGTAATAGTCTCAAAAACAATAACAATTTTAGTATTTTTTTACTATTTATACCTTCGATGTTATAATGCAAGACAGATGTGGGAAACAGTCTTATCCTAGCAAGTTTTTCAATCTTATCATTAATATCATATATCATTTTTTGAGAAACACTTAAACATTTAAGTTTACTTAGTTTTAAATCTATAAAAAGGTTTACTACAACTAGAAAGTCCATTAAGTTATTTTTAATGGGATATATTTTCCCAGTCTTCAACCATCTTTCCAAGGGCGTTGAATCACTCATACTGATTTGTTTCAAGTTACAACGTATTCCTGATGTCCTTGGCAATCGCCAACCAATTCTCCAGAAAAGTTTTTGTTTAGGTGTTTATCATTTCAAAAAACTGCATACAGATTATATTGTCTTTTATATACAGTATTGTCTTTCCTCTCTGATTTAAATGCCCCAATTCTTGTAAAATGGGTTGTATAAACTCTGTTATTTACAAAATTAATAGAGATGTTTTTAAAGTTTTTATTATTACTAGAAATTACATGTTTATATATAATCTTATTTCCATTGTCCACTAAATGTTTTATCAGTTAACTATTTGGAGGACTTTGGGTTGTATTTATTTATAACCTTAGTTTTAAAAGTAATTTTGAGATTCTTATCTATTTCTTCCTGAAGAATATTTTCATATTATGTCCCTGGTACAACATCATTCGCTCCACCAAAGAAGATTAAAATATCTTTCTCATCTAGATTTTTTTTGCAATTGTTTGTGCTTTTTCAGTAATATATGATATTGGGGCTCCTGGAGAGACATAGCCGACAAATTTGTAATTTTATATTGCCATATCTATTTTTTGCTATATTTTTTAGCATGGCTATCATCAATAATGATGATTTTTCTTTCTTTTATTATTTTTTGTTATATAATTTTTCTTGAATTTGATTTTCCAGTTCTGATTTCTTGAATTTTGTTTTGACAGTGAACATCTTCACTAGGATTTACAATAATTTGTGAATAATCTTTATTATCTATACCATTTATTTTTGGTGACAAGAATAACACATTTATTTTTTTCGATTGAGATTTAATTTGTCTTAATTCACCATTTAGTTTTAGTCCTAGAGTTTGTTTATCAAATGAGACTGCTCGATTACCAGATTCATTATCTTCTGCAAATATGTCAAATTAATTTTCCATTGGTAATTTAAAAGATGACAGACTTCTTGATATATTTTTATTATCTCTTAATAAGGGAGTTCATTTACTTTTAGATAATACTATTTCTTCTTCTCTTTCAATTATCATATTTTCTAGAAATTTATAATTATTTTTTTAGTTGTTTAATTTCTTTTCTTGCTCCTGTTAGTTCATTGCCCAATGACGTAAGTAACAAGTTTATTTTTTGAACCTTTTCAACCAGTGGTTTATTTCTTTCTTCATTTCAAAAATCATCTTCTTCTAAACAAGAATTGTTTTTATCAAGTTTTTGAATTCCTAGTACTCAAGTCTGTACATTTCCTATGAAACCATAGGACATTGTCTCTTTCACAAAATTCCTTGACTCCTATTTCCAATGGATTTTCCACAGTTTCCACATGGAAATTTATGTATATTTTTTCCATACTTTCTAATAATAAACTATGATAGGAGTATATTTAATCTGGTTGGATTGTATTTATATATAGTTTATCTTGAGACAATGCACAAAGATCTAAACCAACACTATAGGCACTATGTCAATAAATATAATTCAACATAAACTACTTTTACTTCAGACTTTGACTGTGACTGTGTGATGTCAAATTTATTATTTATCTGCTCATAATCAGCAAAGTCAAAGTCCAAAATTTAAAAGTTTAATAATTTATTATGAGCATAGATATACTCAAGTGTTTAGACTTCAAAGTCAAGTAAACTTCAAAGTAAATAAACAATTACAGATTAAGATTAAATAATAAGATTGTAATCTTGAATCCAATCTAAAATGAAGGTTTAAATTTTAAAGAGTCTAAAGTTTATACAAACAAGAAAGTAATTCGTACCAAACTGTTATCTAAATATGATTTCAGAATAGTTAAAAAAAATCAAACTAGGAGGAAAATCACAGAGCTCACAAGATAATACAGGGTGTTTATAAAAGAACTCCTTGATTTAAAGTTTTATTATTACACAGTAAAGTGAAATTAATAGTTATTAATAAACCTTTATATTATTAAAGAGAATGTTCTCAAGTTTTTTTTCATACCTAATAAAGTTCTATATGAGCACCATTTGTTGCCCTGGCCATGTCTAAACGATATTCAGTTTCTTTCCAGGTATTCAGCGGCATATCAGGCGTGACGGATGCTACAGCTTCAACAATCCTCTCCCTCAGATGAGCAATGTCACGGATCTTCTCGGAATACACAATGTTTTTTACATGTCCCCAAAGGAAAAAATCTAGTGGCTCACATCTACCAATCCACCTATTAGGAAAACGCAAGTTCAACGCATCATGGACACGGTTGCTGTATTGATGTGGCGAGCCATCTTGCTGGAAGAAAATTGGTCCCTTTTCTTGTTCAATATCATCTATTTGTGGGAAAACGTATAGTTCTAACATATCACAATAAATATTCCCATTAATTGTCTTCTCTGCGAAGATGAAAGGTCCGACGATACGATCATGCATCAATCCACACCAAACATTCACTTTGGGTGAGTCTCGCTGATGTTCTATGAATTCATGCGGTGGCTCTGACCCACAAATCCTACAATTGTGTCGATTGACAGACCCACTAACGTGAAATGTCGCCTCATCAGAAAACATGACATTTTCCGGGAAGTTCTCATTTTCTTCAATGCTGTCCAAAATGAAGACTGCGAAATCGATTATTTTCACATTGTCAGTGATCTTGATTTCATGCAGAAGTTGAATCTTATACGCACATAATTTAAGCCTCTTTCGCACCACTTTATACACGGTAGACTTAGGTATTCCCAACTCCATCTTGCCACTGACTTTTTAGGGCTACGAGTACAAGACGTACGGATTCGTTCCACATTCTGTTCAGAGACTGAAGGCCTATCCGGTGACTTCCCTTTTAAGACACTACCTGTTTCCCGAAACTGATTATACCAATTGAGAATAGTTTTGTTAGTAGGTGCAACACCGCCATATTCACGTCTATAATTACGCTGAACTGTGATCATTGAACTTGATTGAATAAACCAAATCACACATTGAGCTTTTTCCTGTGGCGTAGCCATGACTGTTGAATAGTGACTGGCCGGCGCTCTTCCCCCACCACGCTCGCTTTAAGGTCATGCACGGGTGCCAACTGCGATCGAATATTAGCCAAAAAATCTTGACAATATACTGAACTCAAATTCGAAAACCGAAAGTTTATTGCTGGTTTCGTTTTTTAATAATGATTTTTTTAAATCAAGGAGTTCTTTTATAAACACCCTGTACAATGAAGCTCACACTTAGTTAATCAATTTGATTAGGATTTAGTCAGATTTAAAACACTATAGCCACAGTTAATCAGGAGCACAGCACAACACAACTTGTTCAATTTTTTTTTTTTAAAGTCAGCTGTGGACATGCACAAAGTAAAAAAGTAAGAAAATAACATAAAATAAAGACCCCTAGTTATTGATTACTCTATTAGTATGAGGGTTAGAAGAGAACAACAGGTGTTCAAGAGAGATTAATTCATAAAAAGAGCTGTAGATCCAGCTAGGATCTGTCGGGTTTACCATTACTCAGTATAGTGTGCTGAGGGTTTTTATTTTTTATTCAAGATAAGGTTTTATACAATATAACTATGAAAACCTTCAATATTTAATACTTGTTAAATAAAATGATGACATCTATTTTTTCACTAAAGTTTTGGTAATAGCTGTGATCTCGATTATAGATTCACTGAAAATTGAGATCCACTAGATAAAATTGGCAGGTGGTAAAATTGACTTAAATTTTAATTTATTTCATTAAATTTAAATTATATAAAAGTAATAGTCACACTAATATATTAATGTATGAGCCCTTTATAAATTCATAATTATTTTGTCATAATGAATACATTTGTGTTTATAACAAAGAGTCTTTTATTTCCGTCCTATTCACTGTAGAAAGTTTATACTAATATTGAACATTGACAACCGAGTTCATTTGAAATACATAATGTATGCTCAATTTATAGTATATATATATTTTCAGATGTTTAGAATTTTGTTTCCCTCAATTTTTTTCTTTCAAAAATATTACCTGTAGATTTAAAAAACAAATTTTTTAAACAAAATTCTATAACATAAGTTACAGGAACATTTCACTAATACCTGTGTTACGTTTCACTAATAAGTTACGTTTCATTGGATATCAAGTAAGCAGATACAGGCGGACACATAAAATTTGCTTCCTATCATGACACTTTATCAAAACTATTGATTATATAAGTGATTTGTTTTTATAAAATAATTTTACATTTAATAGAAGCCATTACTGCAGAATATTTCATTGGTTTTATGTTGTGTTTGTAATAATATCTTTGGTTTCATTTTAATGATATCTTTTTTTATGTACTAGTCATAAGCCTTACAACATTTTCTGCTCACATTTTTTTCTTCTGTTGATATTGGCCTCAAGCTTCACCATTCCAATGTTATATTTTAAGGAGGAAATAAATAATTTAAATAAAATAAGATGAGGGAAAAATAAACTTTTGATAAGTTTTAAACTTACACAGTATTTTAAAATCAGTTTATAAAATCATTATGTTTTAAATAAATAAATTCAGTTACAATCTTATAAATTTTTTCAATACTCTGATAGTAAATCACAAAAACAAAGTAGAAAGCCTACACATTCAAGAAGCATTGTTTAGTTAATTGCAAGTTACAGAGTAATTCACGAGTAACCAGCATACTTCGAGAGATGATAGGGGATAAGCAAAAAATTCATATCAACAATATGCTCAAAACACTTAAGAGTTTTCTGTTTGTCTGTCTGCATGTTTTTTTTTATAAAATAAATAAATTCTTAAGAATGATAGAACTTAGCAAATTTGTTATACACTTTTATCTTAATAAAGATCATATTCATGTAAAATTCAAAAATTGTATCTTTCAAAACGGCGGCCAGTAAAAATTTTCTATTAAAAATAACATGGACACCGGAAGTATTACAAAACATTTATACGAATACTTATTTTAAGCGTATTTCATTCTGAACACAATGGTATGCTCGGATTTACTTTAAAAAGCAGTAACCCAACAGCTGTTTTTTAAAATACCATACTAAAAAAAAAAAAAAAATAGACTTTTAAATTGTTTCGAAATGAAAACTTTCTGTAGTAGGCTACAATCACTAATATTTAATTTAAAAAATTAAACGTTTTGGAAAAACACATCATACAGTAGGCCTACATTTTTATTGAAAAACTACTATATACTGCTTACAATAACTGCTTGAAGTGGTGGCCTCTTTCTTAGATGCATGCATTAGTATAGCGGTACAATGAATTTCATACTCTCTTGTTAATACTGAGAGTAGTTCTAATATTATTACATTCTTTCTCCACTTTGTATTGGAGCTCTAATAGGTCAGGATCTCCTGTTTCATAAGCCAATGCTTTTAGATGACTCCACAGAAAATTCCATTGGGTTTATTAGATCTGTGTATCTAGCTGGCCAATGAATTGTACCTTTCCAACCATTCCATCTTGAGGGGTAAGGTGCGGCAACATATAATCTTACTTTGTTACTAAAGTGGACAGGAGCACTGTCATGCAAAAACCCCATGTTCATTCTTGTTGCGAGAGGTACCCCATCTAATAACTCAAGCAATCTTTGTTCCAAAAAAGATTATAAATAGCACCATTAAGACGAGGTAGTAAGATGCGTGGTCCATATCTTTGAGGTAGAAAGTGATTATCAATTTTCTCACACCAAACTTTAGGCTAAACTATTGTTGGTGAGAGTGTGTGTCTGTTCTGCCCAATTGTGCATATCATTCGAGTTTATAATGTCTACTCTTATAGTGAACAAAATTTTACTGGAAAAGTGAGCAGTTTGAATATTTTTTGTCACAAACCACTCACAATACATGGAGCATAATATTGTGGTAGACGTTTTTGAAACTTAGTGGGCTGAAATGGGTCCAAATCATATTTGTGGATTGTGCACCACACTGTGGTAGAGGATTACCTAAATCATTTCCAATTTGTCTAGTGCTTGTTCCAGGATATTCTTCTACAATCTGTAAAATGTGTTCTTCGACACCCACATTTTTTTGAGTGTTGGTGGTATTTAAACTCCCAATTTCTTTGTTGCCTTTAAATGACCAGACTCTCTTAAATGCTATTGAATTCCCTCATCAATTTACTTTCAGGAACTCTTCTATTAGGGAACTGTTCCTAATAAATTATTCTTGCCTCAGCGCTATTTCCCCAAACAGACCATATACGAAATAAACTATACACAGGCATTATGAAAGAAAATTTAAAATGCCTACTTAGTTTTAAAAAAAACACTCTTTAACTGCTCAAAAGCAATAGGAAAACTAATGAAAGAACAACATATTCTTTACAAATGACATGTGACATTCGATTGTTGTGTTTAATGAACGAGTTATTTAGTAGTTTAAGAAATGCTAGATTTTATAAATGGAAAGGAACACAAACCAATTAGAAATTACCAGTATTTTATTAAACCATTCATATTCAAACTGCTTTGTTACTTTTAAATAAACACTATCTTTAGTATTACAACAACTGCTACTTAGACCTATGATAAAGTCAAGTTTCTCGATGATTTCAAATTTGTAATTCAAATACACTGCACATAAACCAAATAATAAAGGAAACAAAAGATGTATACATTTTCTCAGTGACCAAGGGAAAATAATAATTCTTCAATAGGGAATAATAAACCTCTTTACATGTAGGAATAAGTGGGTATTAAAGAGCTGATCTACTGGCAAAGTATGTTACAACATTGTAAACAAAGGAAACACATCAACTTTGTGACGGTCAAAAGACATGTTAAAAACAAAATTCAGGAATAGTTCTCCAATGCAGCCAGGATCTAGCAATAAACAGTGGAAAGAGATAGAAGTACTTGTAAAATTACAAAAATATACAAAGAAAACAAACAGTGATAAACTCTTCATAGGATGCAATTGTCTTTCTGTAAACCTCCATTGTATCCATGATCTTCAAATCACATCAACGTACTATTTACAAACAACGAAACACAATAATGAACAATGATAACCTCCTGTGTGTTCAAAATTAGGTTATAACTCCCAAAACAATCCATATTGGAATGCCAAAAGATAAATGGAAAGAACCATGAATGCATCATAAAACAACAATTAAAAAAAAAATCATTTTTACAGTTACATACAATTTACATTTGAGTTAGTTCATCAATTGGTTGTGAAGATTATCCACGGCTGACATTTCGGACGTTTTACAGATGTCCAGTCTCAAGATTATTTACTCTCTGTAATGTCAGACTCACTTGATCTGTATTTATTATCAGAAAGTCAATTGCTTTGAGAATGTACCTGTTTAGAGTCCTAAAGATCTGGTGTAGTAACTGTAGTGTACAGAACCAATCTATGCAATCTAGCTCAGAAAATCAAGAAAATGTACATAAACCATAATTAAATTATATTTGTGATCTTAAGTCATTTTCTTAAGACTTCTTATTTAAAAAAAATCAAAACTAAGGACGAATCATCAATTGGTGGAAATATTACCACAGGTATCTAATGAACTCACACAATGGTTTGAGAAATTTGGTTTTACTTTTACTTTGTGGAAGTAAAATTCTAGATTCTTGGAATTTGGTTTATAATGCTATTTATCAAGAGCTAAATGGATTTTTCTTCAACATCAAGTATCTTAGACAAACCTGTCTGCCAATTATGATGGCAATAATCCAATTGAAACAAACAAATTCTAAAATTAATTAAATTACTTAACAGTAAATTTAACTATTTTTAATCAATGCTAAGTGTTTTAAAAGATCCTTCAATCCCAAAGAGTTGTTCAGGTTTGTAGATACATTTCTCTGGCCTCTTAGATTCATCCACAATACGCTTACCATCTTCAAGGAACCAGTCTTGAAAACTATTCATGTATTCAGTCCATGAACCTGAAATAGTTAAATATTTAAAAAAAAAATTAAATATCACTCTTGACATACAATTCTGAGTATAAATTTTACAAAACTATGTTTGATTGGTGACAACCAAGAAGACGTTAAAAGAAACAGCTGGTCAGAAAATGTGAGAGAAATTTTTCTAGTCACTTCACATGATGTATTTAAGTTTAAAAAAAAATCTTATTGGGTTATATATACTTTTAAAAATAAATTTGTCTACAGTTGTTGACAAAGTGGCATTTTGTTCATTTAAATTAGTTTGCAAAAAAACTGATTTCTCAACAGTTTCACTTTGCCCACTACTTTGCTCACTCCGAATGGCAACCGAACAAAACGAAATTTAGGTTAAGTTTATTTGAATTGATTTATAATATACAGGAAATGTCCCTTATGTAGGTTAGATTAATTCTTACATGTAAAATAACATAAATAAACAACAAAACAATGTTTTAAAGTTGAAAAAGGAAGTAATTATTCATGAAGATGATTGATAGTGTATGTACACGGAGAGTATTTTTCGTTTGCCGAGTTTTGAAGTTGGCAATCCCATTTCCTCAACAATACACCTAAGTTATTTGTAATATTCATAAATAACCTCAGTTTTGACGTGAGAACTTCTACTCAGTGTTGATGTGTTGTTTAGCACTACTGCTACATTTTGTGTAGTTAGTTTTAAAATATGGACAGTTCAGAGGATGAAAACCTGTCAAATACCCCGCCTAAATTAGTGGAAAAAGCTAACAATGTTGTACTAAATCTCCTTCATATCAAATCAAGGAAAAAGTACGACCGCCAGTATGAACTGTTATTATTGCCAAAATAACAACTGTAGACAAAGTATAATGTGCAATTCGTGAGCAAAGTGTCTTTTTTAAACTTGATAAAATTGACGCACTCGGCAAGCCTCGTGCGTCAACATTTTTCTCTCGTTTAAAAAAGTGCCACTTTGCTCACTAGTTGCACAAATAACTATTTCCATAGGCATTTTTAACTACAAAGATATTTTTGTGTGAAATTTCAACTCCATCTATAGTGAGTATGCAAAACAACAAGTTTATAGATTTTCTTGTTGTTTAAAGGCAAAAAACCTTGGTCATCATTGCCTTAAAAAGTTTATATTACATAATTCATCAAACACTTTAGTTTCCGAATGATTGAAAGGAACATGTTTTTAGGTAATACTTGTGATTTAATTTTATTTGTGTCAACAATTTTATTTTTGAAAATTTCGATTTTATTGTTTTTCTTCAAAATGAATTAAATTGAAAATGTGTATACTAAGTTACCATTCGACCACCTCATTGAATAAAAGAAGCTATTGCACATTAAAATCGGTTCAGCTGTTTGGAGCCGTTCAACATTGAAAAAGAAGAGCCAATTTTGTTTGGCATTTCAGGAATGATTTTGTTTTTCTCTACATTTTGTTAGTCTCTAATGCTCCTTTTCATAATTAGAGAAAACAATTTAGTCATATAGAATGTCCTAGTAAATGGTTCTTAACTAAGATAATTTACTTATTTTGACGTTATAATCATCTGCTTGCTCCAACACCCTGCAGCCTTTTCTTTTGTAGATTTCATCTCAAGAACTTTTTGCAATCTTAATTTAGTGGGTCACTTATAAGGGTTTCAGGTTGAAACCATATAGTGAATAGTGACTTAAAACTAATTAGTTGATTATAACAGTGTTTGGTTTTTTCTTCTCACATAATATGTAATTGTCATTCTTATTTTTACCGCTAGTCACTCATGTCCTGTAGCATAACCCTAGAATTCTGCCTACAAATATCTTTCGTGCTTTATCACAGATTCGTAACATGATCTTTAGGAAATAAACAATGTTATCATAATCCCTGATGTATTGACAGTCAGACTTTCCTGTTCTCTTTTGTGTATAATTAAAATATTTCTAAAACAGTTTAGAGTATTTTTCAATTTTACGTATATTTGAGTCCTTCTGACTTAGAAGAGAATCAAAAATAATTTACTACATAGTATACTCTTTTATTAAGACAGATTTACGAAATGATGTGTTTGGTATTATATTATTCATTATTGTTGTTCAGTTCACTTATAGTGGGTATTTCCTAGGGACCTAGTTGGATCTACACCTTTTTTCATGTAGTCTTGTGCTAAATCCCTTTCTTTCATTTTCCCTATCATGTTTCTTTTTACCAACTGTTGTTATTTTCCAAACCTGATGCTATTATAGTATTCGAAGGCTGGAGGTTTTTATATTATGTTCTTATCTTCCTTTTTTTTTATGTGGCAGATATCCTTGGTTTTGTCTTTAAACATCAAGAAAAAAAACAGTTTATAGTTTTTTAATCTAATACTGTAATTAGTGTTATTTCAAGCTTACTTTTATAAGTTTAAGATGAGATATTTGTAAAATTTTCTGCACTAACAGCTAATATCTAAATTAAGGATACATCTATAGAGTAAATATTTTAAAAATACAAAAATCGTTTAATTAAATTTAACATTATTTATTTAGACAGAAAATATTGAATACATTAAATTCTTTAAATAAAATCTATTATACTTACGCTGTAAGTCATCCAGTGTACCAGCTTTTCCACCGTACTCATTTGGTAATATGTCTTGAGGAATGTATTTGTAAAGAGAAGTATGATCTCCAGAACAAACATGAATCTAAAAACAAACCTATAAATTAATTAATCTCTTTCTGTTGTTTAGTTGTAAATAAACTAGTGATTGTATTTGGATTCCTTAGGTAATTTGTATACCGGAAACACATATATACAAATTAAATTACAGATTAAAATATAGTTTATTTGACAGAAGCTAAGTATAATATTAAAATACAGGTCATCATAAAAAAGGTTGGATGGTTTAAAAAATATAATACTTTAAAAACTATAACAGATAACTAGACAAATACAAGTGGAAACTGTTAAAACTCAGTTTTTTTTTACGTATACCTTAATAAGTTTCAATATAACAGTTTTTTACATAACTTAATATATTTCAATGTGTACGCAATTGGTCGTACTGTATACATTTAATCGATAGGCAATCTCCGCTCATGTCAATAGTGTGCTAGATTATGTCTGATGTGACTGTTAAATGGCAGCAACAATCTGCTGTTGTAATTGTCGCAAGTTACAAATTTTTTCACTGTAAACTATGTTTTTAAGGTAACTCCAAAAAAAGAAATCCAGAGGGGTCAAATCTAATCTTGGTGGCCAAAGTACTTGAGTGGCTATATCAATCCATTGATTTAGAATTTTTTTTTATTAAGAGTATGTCAGACGTCATGTCTGTAATGAGACTTTTTGGAAAATTACATGCATGTTATTTTCATGTTCAATTTGTTCGACTTGTGAAAAACGTATTGTTCCAACTTGTACAAATAAACATTTCCTGTAAGTGTAAGTTCCACGAAAATGAATGGTCTTATCACCTGATCGTGCTTTAAGCTGCACCACACTTTTAATTTTAGTGCATCTTGGATGTACTTAATGATTGCATTTGTTTGGTGAGACCGGCAGATCCGGCGATTTACAGTTGTGGTGATTTACACAGCCATTCAAGTGAAATGTAGCTTCATCAATGAACAGTACTCTTTTTAAGTAACTTTCATCAACATCATTTTCATTAAGAACTTTATTTGCATACTCAGTATGTTTAGAGCGATCTGTAGGTTTAATTTGTATGGAGTTTTTGATAACCTGGATTAGATAATTAGATCATACATCCAAGTATATTGAGTACATAAAATTATTTTCACAATCATTTAAAATTTACATTCTTGTTCCATTCCAATTATCAAGAGCTTTATTTTAATAAAACCTGCATTTGTTGCAAAATAACTTTTTCATAAATAAACAACCTCCTCACTCTTGCCAGTACCTCAGCTATATTAGACTTTTAAATTTTCTTTTTGATAATGCGTGTCATTTATAGGTTTTTCATTATAGATGTCATCATGTCATTCTCACCATTGATGGGTTTTGTAAATATATCATGGACTCATAAAATATATAAAGTGAATAATTACACAAACATTAAAAATGTGTTTTATTTTATTAGTTATGTTTCCTTATTACTTAAATCAATATTAAAATAACAGCTTGCTGGTACTGTAAAATTATCAGCTGTTGGTAGCATATCATAACTAATATGGCCTTGGTTAATCTAACATTATTAAAATTTTGTGATTTTATCTTCACATTTATCAATAATTATCTAAATGTAAGCAAAATTACTATTTTCTTTCTTTTTTCCAGCAACTGAGCTTTAAATAATTCAAATTCTAATTATGTATAGACCTACCGTATGCTCAAAATTTTGACTACAAAATATGTTCTCACAGAATTATATAAACCATATGTGTATAATGTTTACTACAATTTAGTTTGGTTGGATATAAGAGTATTCACAATTATTAACAACTACAATTTCTTTGTTTTAGGTAAGTAGAAAGTTTGGAATAACTTTGTAAATCTAGACTGATGTAAGGTAAGAAATTTTAATATAGAGAAAGTAAATCAGTATCATAGTATCCTTAGTACAAAACAAAAAGATAATATTTAAATGAATAGTAGACCATTTTCTATATTTGTGCTAATAAATATAATATATTTCATAATATGTCAAATTTATTTTAATTTCTAATGATTAGAAGTAGAGCGACAAGATCGTGTTTTACATTTTTAAATATGCTTTGATAAATGTAACCATTTTCAATTTATCTATTATCAAAAACTATTTGTTATTAGTTTTTTGCAAGTTTTTGTAATGTTACCAACCAGAATCTTTTATTTGTAGCCATACAGCTTCATATTTTAATTTGATAATTTGTATATAGGTATTATTTCAAAGCCCATATACAGACAATATTTTGAGAATTTTAATAAAAAAATGTATTCCAATGAATGAGGCTCCCCCATCCTCTTCAAGCTGGATGTGAAACAGTATGTATGTAGCCTATACTGGAACATAACTGTAGTGCAATGGGTTTAGTAAAGTTTATATTTCTACACTTTTTAAAAGTTTGGTATCCATTGTGTTGGAAAGTGTAAAAGTGTTTATGTTTATAGTTTTATTTTATCCATCTTTATGGCCAATTGAAGGATAAATTTATCTTTAGATAGCTATCACATGATAAAATCAAGGGAGAGAATTTGTTTGACTTTAAACATAAGATAACACAATTATCTACAGGTAGTTGTCTTAAATGTATGATTAGGTTTTTATTTAATTATGACAAATAATTCTTAGTGTTAGAGTGGATAAATTTAAAGTCTAGTGTTGAGGTTCAATTCATTTTTTCATGTAGATTGTTTTTTATCAATAATCAGTACAGATAGGTATGCCTATTTTATAGAAATCAGATCTAGATTACCTGCTTTTTACAGGCCTAACATGCATTTCCTAACTACTCATTTGAAACTGCTATTTCTGTGTATTTGTGTATTACTAACTAATCTGTGCAGTTGTGTGTTGGGATATGTATTTTAGTAGAAATTGGATCTCAATTCAGTACTTTTAACAAGCTTAACATTAATTTCCTAACTAATGAATATTGGACAATATCACAATAAATAATCAATCTAATTCTTGGTAGGAAAGAAATAATTTATTATACTTACACGAAATACTTGACCACTAACCGGAACTACACTTTAGTTGTTGACATATATTATAAGAATACTTTCACTTTACTATCACTAAAGTTACTTGCAAGTCATTTTAGGTAGAGTACTTCGGTTGAACAATGGTACAGTCAGATACTTAAGCTCTGTTCTAGATAGTGTGAACACTTGCTTTTTTCGCACCCCATGATATAAGGTTGTAGATAGTCATTACACTCATGGATTAATTTGAATCTCCATAGGCTATTACAAACTTTTAATTCAGGTTCTTCTTAAAACTCAACGACAAATTTATATTTTAAACATACTGTATTATCCATTTTGGTGCTTTCTAAACTGTAATCACATTGACTTTTCTAATAATTTTCTCCAAAATGAAATAGCAAAATGATATGAGTCTTGAAATCATAGCTAAGTAATTAAGATTTCCAATGCGTTCTCGATATGGAACATTAGTTATTGGTTCCACTGAGTTTACTTGAAAATGAATTTCCTCTCCAGTGGAGTGCAGATTAGTTTCACCTAATAAGAGGGGGGATGGCGTCCCTCGTAGTCTCCAGTTAAACACTCACAACTCATTAACTATCATCCATATAGATATTCACACAGTTCACCTATATACATTTTCTTACTATCACCTTTATTTAGGATTTTTATCGCAGGAGGGTCAGATGCATCTATTGAGAGGGATTTAGTGTCCCTCGCTGAAACCCGAGTTATACAAGGATGGAACAATAAAAAATCTTCTCCGAATAAACACATACATACAACATTCATATATTTTTATATTTTGTAGAAGCTTTTACACTACATAAACCATTGGGGATACATAAACACACTACATTCATATATAGGGATTAGTTTTTGATGTAGCGCGTCTGTGTGTGATTACCAGAACAAAGTGTGACAACCTTTGAATCTGGTAACTGTTGTGAGCTTGCTCTGCTGAAGACGTATTCAGTTGCCAGCCACTTCAGTTCTTGGTCAGGAAGTGTTGCGGTGGGTGTCAGACGCTCCCTCTCCAGTTGCGGATCTGGACTGATGCTCATCCTGTCTGGTTATAGAGGATACTCCTGAGCCCTAGAGTTCTGGAGTATGGAAATTATCGAAAGTGATCCTAGGGTGCCCAGAGTCTCATATGCAACCGCCCAACATGATGCGCTGGTTAGCTCATACATGGTCTTTACTATCTCAAATGTCATCTCAGGTTGTGAAAACAGACAACTATCAGCATCGTCCTAAGAATCTGTTTGCTTTGAAAACAAAAAGTGAAATTTGGGCATAAGGAGCCTGGGACCTGTTCCCAGATTCCTTATTTTTCGAAACAGTGCCGAGAGGTCAGATCTGTGGTTTAAACATTATGCATGAAGCCACCAGGGTTGCTGATTTAACCAAAGTTATGTAATTATTTAGAAGAATACCAGACATACAGATCTTATAAATTACAACCAGAAAACTTTTTAAATGACAAATTGAACTATTCATCAAATGGAATATTCAACTCAATTATCCCCCTCCACCAGCAAACAAATCCAGACAAACCTAAACAAACATTGAACAACCAAATTCAGTTGTGATTTAGATTATGAGTGATGTATTTTAATGTGTATTTCAACATTATACACATGCCTGTGTGTGTGTGAAGTGTAAAGTTTTAATAATGTGTTCTGTTTGTTGTTTTATGTTTTGACAAGTAAAACATTTATATGCTTGGAATGTGAAAAAGAATTAAAAAGAATTTTTGTGATAATCTGATGATGGTGGTTTAGTCTCACTGAAACCGGTAATCTGGATAATAATAAGGATTGTTTAGACGGAGAAAATTAGTTATATTTATTTATAAAAATTACATAACTTTAGTTCTGTTTAAGATCTCGCCCTTTGTTATCAACAAAGCTGTAACAGGTGCTGCAGGTAATGTTTGTTCTATTCATAAACTTGGAAATGGTACTTTATTAATACACACTGACTCTGACAAACAGAGTCACTCTCTGTTGAAAATAAAGTGCTTTTTGATGTGGTTAATGTGTTTGTTTAACCTCAAAGAGTTTAAATTCATCTAAAGGCGTTATTTACTGCCGTGACCTCTTAAATGAGAGCACGGAGGAAATATATTGAAAGAGCCCAACGAACACGTTATAAATGTGTTCCGAGAATGTGAGAAAAACTAACTGGATCTATTATTATAACATTTGGTAGACCAAATCTTTCTGAGTGAGTTTTCTGGATTCAACAGTTTAGCTGTAGACCATACATTCCAAATCCAAGGCGTTGTTTCTGATGCTAAGGATTTGAACATGTTAGCAGCACTTGCTCTAAAGAGGAAGTTTCTGGTCAGTGTGGCGTAAAAGACATAAAAGTGACGTGTGGAAATTTTGATAGCGATCATCCCGCACGTTCACCAAAGTGCTCAAAATATAAAGTTGAGAAGTAATTTTAAAAATTGTAGCTAACGAGAAACTTTCCTTTCCAGAATCTAGGAAAGTATACAGCAAATAACTGCTCCACTTCCTACTGTAGAAAAATTGTATGCAAATGCGACATCAACCTCAGTCCCGAATACATGTTCATCATGTATGGAACTAGGTGATATGGTTTGTGTCCTTGTAGAACAGATAAAGCAATGAATAGCTGTTCAAAACGGTACATCCATTAGCATGCCGGCTTGTTAGAAAGTTGACCTTCTCACTAAACAAACAAAACTGATCGCATTGAAACGCAAATCCGCAACTCCACCACTAAAAAAGTTCAAATTACCTTTGATGATTGGACAGCTGGTTAAGCAGAAATCACAGTCAGTGTCTGTACTGACTAAAATTTCATCTTTTGTCAAAGTACAGAACTAAAACCTTTGAGAAAAGCACAGTACACCACTGATTGTTACAAATAAGTTTTCACAAAAAAAAAAATAATAAAAATAAATAAATAAAATAATAATAATAATAATAATAAGGAAGGGACAGGTTCAAAAAACCCCTTCCAAAACTACTACTGTGGAATTCTTCATCTTCATCCTCACTACCTTTTGTTTCAGTTGTTGAGGATCCCATGGAGATAATCCCTGCTGTATACAAAAAAACTAAACCACCGGTTGGTAATTCATCAAGTTCACAGAATAAAACAGGTCCAAATCCATTTTAATTTCTGACAATTTAAGTTTATTCATTCAAAATTATTTAATAACTATGGCCAGAAATCTAAATTTAAATGTTGTGATGTAATGAAACATTTATGACCTGAAGCGTCATACTGAATATCTCATGGTTCTTGTATGTGATACATCCCCTATAATCTGGTTACATTCTTATTTTAAGCCTTTTTTCTCCTCTTCTCTACCACCCTCATCATTTCTTCTATATGTATTATTATTATTACTTTCCACTTACCACTGTACTACTACTAGTGTAGGTGGATTTTCACGTTGCTAACAAAGAAGTAGCTATAGCACATCATACAGAGAATATTAAAAGAGTGAATACTATTGAATTAATCAAAATTGTTAGTTTGCTGTTAATACATACCCTTTTAGCTGTTTTCTCCTTAAGAATTGGCTTAAACATGTTCACTAAAGTTTCAGTAATTGAAGGTGCGTTTATCAAAAAGGATCCTTTCGTTCTAATTGGCATTGAATCCTGGATAGAACATGGGATATCATTCATGGATTATTATTTCAAAATCAAAGAATTAATTCATAACATATTATAATTAAATCTCTTTAACAGATTCAAGAAATGCACTTCTGATAATTACAAACGTTTTCATGTCTTGTTTAAAACTATACAAAGCATATTTATTCATTAAAAAAAATACACTTATTTTGCTTTAGTTATAAAACGTTATTTATTATGTAATAAATATCTTTTTAAATATTTGATTGAAGAATATCATTGGAGCTTAGAAATTTTAAAAGTTCTGAATTGTGATGTTAAATAATAGGTGATACAAAATATTTAAGTCAGATAGACTTCAGTAAGAATATTTTATACAAAATTGTAAATATAATTTTCTTAACAATAAAACTATTTTGTCTACATATTATATGTGAGAAAGTAAACAGATTCACAGTGGTTTTTCATAAAATCATTTTAGTTTCTTCATGTATTTCACTATTACTTGCATTTAACTATTTTATAAATCATAAAAATCTCTTCTGATTATTTCATACATTTTAAAACTAACTTTCCTCCATAATATGAACAATTTAAAATATTTGTATAAAATACTTGTTAAGGATAAAATAAAGCAATAAAGCTAAAATTTCAAAATTATTTTAATAATATAAATGAGCTACAATTGTTTTGCCTTGCGGCATCATCGGGCAACTAAAAATGCCCGATTGAGCTACAAAGCGAAACATTTGTAGCTCATTTATATTATTAAAATAATTTTGAAACTTTAGCTTTATTGTTTTATTTTATCCTTTAATATGGAGTTTCAACAAAAAATATCTGCTGTTACATTAAAATTAAAATACTTTTATTTTACCTCGCCACAATATATGAACCTTTTTGATTGTGATGGTGTAAGCTTAGTGAGGTGCATCAAAGACAGTCCTTTTAAGTCATAAATATAGTATACACCACCTATACTACGTTCTGACTTCATTACTACATCTCCACAACATAGAGAACGTTTTATAAATGGTGTGTAGTGGAATGCATCAGCATCTGAGTTGATGATTGAACTTATGATCACTCTGTATCCTTCAGGAGTCATTTCTGGTAACGGAAAGAACCGACTGTAAAAATTAATTTAAAACTTGATTGTAAACAATTTGCTAAACATAATTTTAAAAAACCAAAGTTTAAAAATGCAAATTATCTTGTCAATAATATAATCAGTTTATGAAAGGATTTGAATGAGTAAATAATTGTTTTTTTCTAGTTTATTATCAATCGTATAACTACCAAAAAGACAGATTGTCAAAAATACCAATAAAACTTTCCTACTGATACATTAAAAAATATTATATATATATATATATATATATATATATATATAATATTTATTTAATATAATTTTTTTAACTAATTTAATGTAAATTGAAATGTAAACAATTAAAGGTTTAACAAAATAAAAATGTTTGCAAAAGCAATAAACAAATTTTGAGTTTAACTCTTCCTTTATGATTATCTGTACACACGACTGGTGATTTATGATTGTCATCTGATCTTATTTCACAGTAATTAGTTGCTTTGAAATCTTGGCTTCTTCATTGAATTTGTAAATGCATGTAGGGCAACTACAAACTTCAACTATACAAAATGTAAACACTGAAAGCAGTAACTGATCGTGAAAAAAATGTTTCCTAGATGCAGAAAAAGCATTTGACATAATTTGTCATAGTTTTTGTTGCACAAAATCAAAAATAATTTTCTTACGCTTTATCAAATTGTGTAATCATATCTATCCAAAAGAACATTTTCTGTTGAAATATGAAACAGCTCAGTCTATGTACAATCGAATATATGTCTAGGGTTCTACAGGATAGTGTTTTTGAACCTTTTCTTTACCTAGTTTATATGGTTGACTTTTCAAAATCACAAAATCTAAAGATTGCACAATTTATGGATGATGTAGAATAGAATAATTCTTTATTACCATATCACATGCATGGCAGCCATCGCCGCAGGGAAATAGGTGCAAGACCCCCCTGGCACCCCCTGGCTCATTGAAAATAAAAATAAAAAAACAGTAAAACTAGGAATTAAAACGGTGTTGGTTTTAACTTACAATAACTTTTTAATGAACAAACTAAACGACATTACTACAAAACCTATTAGTATAACTCATATGGCCATTTTAAAGTCATTGTGAAAACAAGAACTTCAACCTTCTTGACGGTTGTCCAAATTTGTTGATGGCTAAATCAATGAATCCAGTATTGTCTTGGATTCGTTTCCTGTGAACACTTAGCATTCAAAGTCCACTTAGTCTTGAGTGTCCCATGGTTGAACGATTCCAAATTTTTACTGTGTGCAGGGTACATAACACATGTTGTTGCTGGCAATGTCAAGCCAATCTTGATGGCCTCGGCAACACTAGGGTATAAAAAGGTAATGCTTCAGGTAATAAGTCACAGTACTGAAGTTTTTCCAATGTCACGTCAGGTGAGTCTTGCTGTTGTCATATTCCATACCAAGTTCATGCCTCTGCAGTAAAGTTGGGCAAGAAGTCACCATAAATACTTGTGATATTTTCTACTATTGAAGAAACGATTGCTTGCTCAGTTTTTTAATGTTGAGTAGGTGAAGCTGCATAAGTTGAAATGCCTTTTCTTGTGAGAAGGAAAAACGATCGCTTAGAGAGGAAATTAGAGAATCTAGATTTGGAATGAAAATGGATCTTCTGAAAAACTCTTTAACATTTACAGCAGGATGATTCGATTTGTGAACTTGTCTTGCTACAACTCGAGGAGCTTTTAGTTCAACGTCAAGTTCTCTGTAAATTTCAGAAGCTCTGCAGAAAATATTTTTAAATTTGCCAGAAGCATTCTTTCTGTCAGATTCACACAACTTGGTCAATTTACTGATGTGATCATGATTTCTCTTAATGTTGACATTGACTCCCTGCAACTTGTTGCACACTGGTTCCAATTTAGCTGCGTAAGTAGCAATCACTGTGAGCGTTACAATATACGTTAGAGTTGTTGCTACTGTATACAGTTGGTGAGCTTTAGTCTGTGTATCCTGGTTGTTCGCTCCTTCAGACAGTTCCTTCAAAGCTTGGACAATCTGTACAAAGATTTCAGTAAAAATTCTGATGCTCTTGTATTTTGCTGACCAGTGGGTTTCACAAAACATAGGTATGTTTGGAATCTTCTTCCTTCGCAAAACACTTCCTCTAAAAAGACTTAATGATTTCCTTTGTTGTACCAGCAGCATTTCACACTTCTTTGACGTTGTTTAAGTCATTAACCACTAGGTTCAACACATGGCTTGCACAGTGGAAGAATAAAGCCTTTGGATATTTTTCCCTAATCAGATTCTGCATTCAAAAACTGGAGAATAGTTCCTGAAATAGAAGTTGCGTTTAGCTCTTCCAATAATGGTACATATCCCAGAAATTCTTCACACATAGTGGGCTTGTTTTTTTTCATCACAACGAACGTACCTAAGGCCTATCGATAGTTGCTCTGTTTCTCCTATATCGCAAGTTTCATCAGCTAGCACTGAAAAATATGATGCTTTTGTAACATCTTGAAGTATTCCTTCTTTCAGTACCTCAGCACAAGTTTCAATCAATTCATTTTGAGTTTGGTGGGATATGTATAAAAAGTTTTTATTGCCTGATTCCAAGTGATTTTTCAAAATGTGATCTCCTGAGTCTACTATAAATTGCAGCAGATTCTTAAATACAGACCATTCATCAGTTTTCCCACGAATTGGAAGATCATATGTTGCCCACAAAACAGGATGGTTGATAAAATTGATTTCAGTTTTGTCCTGTTTTCTTTCACGTCTATGTTGTAGACAATGTCCATGGCTTGTTGCACACTTGGCTGTTTATCATCCATTACTTTTTCAAACTCTTTTGACGATTGCATTGCTTCTTTATGCCAACCAGAATCCATATGTGCCTTTGCTTCTTCATTGAATTTGTTATATTTAACACACGGGGAGACAATAAATTGTCCTTGATAGCCATGGTGAGCTGGAGGTCGGAAAAGAACACATACACGACTTAGAGAGCCTTTGGCAAGAGCAGAATAAGTCAGCCACGAGTAATTTGTAAGCCATTCTGATCTAAAAGCCCTTCTGATTTTTGTATTAGGGCTGATGTCACTTTTAAAATCATAATTCCTTTGAGGAACCCAAGGATTTTTAAGAAGTTTAAGACGAATGTCATCATTAATACTCACATTGGAATTCAAGTATAAACCAATATCAAACTTATTACTACAAGATGTTAAAATACTATCTTCCTTAGCTGATGTAGATGGGTAGACGGGTGTAACTGAAGAAGATGGCGTGAAATCTGGCTCTTGCACTGTCACGTCATGATCCTTTTCACAAACTACGGCAACATTGCCATTATCAGTTTTAAGTTTTTTAAAAAGCTCCTCATGTCACTCATTTACACTCACAACTACCTATATAAAACAAAACTCAATTTTTATACAACGACTTGACAGCAACAATTTCGACACTCAACTCACTGACTCACTCAACTAGGCAATGGACGAGTCTATGAAGAAAGACGCGGACAAAGGCGCAAATATGTCTTGAGGACACAGGCGCAATGCCCCACCCCCACTCTCTATATAACAGGCGATTGCAAAAGTAATGAACGCGGTTTTCAAACACCGACTGATTAATATAGTTCTTATTTTTTGCTAAACATTGACTTCTCTAGTTTCCACTGCTAATGTATTATTTTTTACAAAGTAGACTTAATCGAACGAAAATAACTTGGAAGTAGGCGTACTGAATTTAAAATAAATTCCGCAAAACATGAATTGGTACTCGGTTATAAAATTCAAAAGTTGATTCTCGACACTTATACCAAAAAAAAGCCACAGAATCGGCGATATCGAGAATCAACATTGAGATTCGACTTATCTCTCTATTTTGTTTTTGCTATAATAATAAATTTCTAGCTGAAAAATGCGTAAAAACGCAATTTCAGGACATCACATTTTTTAATCCCCAGACCCCCCTGCACCCTAATATCCCGGCGCCCATGATGGCAGCGTCATTACACATGGCTTAAAACTAGCAAAATTGACAATTTTATACCCATTCAGAGGATTTCATATATTCAACAAATTTATCAACATTATATGGACATAAATTAACCAGTTCTCTATTAACATAATTCTTCAAGTACTACTAATATTACATATAACTCTTATAGCTTTTTTTCTTAAGATCAATAACTTTTTTGTATTATAGTCATTTCCCCAAACAACAGTCCTATATACCAGTAAGTATGAATATGTGTATAGTAACTAAAGTCAATATTTTCAAACATACCATCCATTTTAACATAAATATACCTTTTGCCCATATTTTTACATAACAATTCAACATGAAAACACCACTTAACATTAGATTATTAGGTAAATACCCAAACTTCATTCCTTTTCTCATATCTTAAATTTTAATATTTTATGATTTTTCTTGGTTCAAATAGAACGAGTTAGCTGCAGACCAATCCTCAACTGCTGTATTTGTAGTATCTAAGATATTATTAACTAACATCGCAAGTTTACATTTGATTAAAATTGCAAGATCAACTGCAAACATATATGAACTAACATAATCATTATCAAGGGCATAAGTGAATAACTACCATTACAATATACTGTCTGGTATCTCTCTGATAGATATGATCTAAACAACTGTACAGCCAAATCATTAAAACCATAAAACTTTAATTTAACCAACAAAATATTATGATTTATTGTATCAAAGGCTTTCAACATATAAAATTTTTCCAATACCTAAGTATTGGACCAGTACTAAGTATATGTACCTAAGTACATAGCATCAATATCATAGCTACATTCTTTCACAAACTGTATAACTGCTGTAATGGTCCCCCTTTTGGGGGTCTAAACCCGTACTGACTTTCCGAAAAAAGAAAATGACTCTTCAAATAATTTATAACTTACCTAATCAAAATAGCTTCAAAAACCTTTGAAATAACAGGGATTATCGACACTGGTTTAAAGTTTTTGAAGTCTGATTTAGTTCCTTTTTTAAACAATGGGACAACTTTATCACTTAAAACAGTTTGAAAAACACTCTCTTCAATACATAGGTTAAATAACTATGCCGAAACTTCAGCAATATAAGATGCAGCCAATTTAACAAAGTGTTAATTCAGACAATAGATACCCAAGCTTATACTGTTACTCAATGAATTTTTTGTTTCATACACTTGTTCCACACTATTAATAGAAATCATTGAATCAACACTTAAAGGCTGCATTTGTCTTAATATATCCAAAACCGTTCTAAATGTATAAACATGTCTTTTGTTAGCTCAGCAGTTACAAGATTTCTGCCTAAACATTAACACTTATTTTTTACTAAACATTAACACCGAAACATGATTTTTATAACGTTAACCAAAACACCCGGTCTCACAGACCGCTATTTTACACTTTATTGATTTATTGGGGAAAAAATCAACTACACAAGTTCTATAAACAAAATTACTTTTATTTTTACAGTTAATTAAAATACAAAATAAGAGTGATTATTCATTAAAATATTAAGTATAAAAGTAATAAAACATTATTCAATTGAAATGACTTAAATTTCAAAAGTAAATGCAAACAAATAAATGTGCTCAGAAAAGTTGCTTCTTATTGCTGATAATTCTATCAAAATGAAAGGTGCCTATGTAATACAAATGGTAAAACATATATAAAAAGATGTACAATATTAGTTGTACTAACTGAAAATGATAACATAAAATACAGATAAAATATAAACGAGGTACCTTTTGTTACGATAAGTTAGTCCTTCTTCAGTCACTTTTCTGTTTTGCACAGTCAATACATAGTTTTCTACTACATTCCAAGCATATTGCTTTTTTGCACGAAATACACATGTATCCAGTTTTCCGTTTCTTCTGGTAAGGGCACGTAGAACAGGTTTTTCTCTTCTCCATCTTGTCATTTGGGACTACTGCTTGGTGTGCTCCTTGTCTTTGTGGCTCGTCCTGCTGTTCATCTATTTCCTGTTGCTGCAGTCTCCGCTGATTTCCTTGCTGCTCAGTCTGATGTTCTGCCAAAACACTCTCTATGCTAGACTTCAAGGCTCTGGGGAGGTTCACGGTGTCTGCCATTCTTTTCCGAATGTGGGGAACAATCAGTCCATGTCCTAACAGTTTGACAAACTCAAACCTTTTTATGATTGGTGAGCCTGTGAAACTCATATAAGCTATAAATGAGTTTACACTTCCAATGTTTATCATTCTGTAAAATACAGCCAGTGGCCACCGCCTAGTTTTCTTGCTGCATGAAAAAACAGCACATTTCATGTCTAACAGGTCAACGCCGCATTTAGTTTTGTTATAATAACAAATTATCTCGGGCTTCTTCTTCTCTTGATTTGCTAGAACACTGTGATGCATTGACGAAATGAGGACAACAGCTCTGTTTTTCTTTGGTACAAAACTCAGAAGAGTTGTTGAGTCTCTAAATCCATAGAGGCTTGAAGCAACTGTGTTAGGGAAGAACTCTACTGGGATGCATTTTTTGTCCTTCCTTACAGTCCCAACGTAAGTCAGTTTTCTCTTTAAAACTTCATCGACCACTTCTAAAGATGAAAACCAGTTGTCCGCTGTGATATTTCTATTGGATCCTTCAATAGGTTTGCAAAGTCTGACCACAGCTTGCGTAGGGGATGCTTAGTTTTTTCTCTTCTGCTGATAAAGATATGCTATCACTCCCCTTACCCGTGTAGATGTAAGCATTTAGCAGGTATGATGTTTTTGCATCTGCTAAACACATTACCTTGATACCGTATTTTTTGAGTTTTTTTGGCATGTACATTTTGAAGCTGCATCTGCTTCTGAAAGGGATCAGCATTTCATCTACTGTCACTTCAGACGACACACAATAGATACTTTGACAGTTTGATATGAATTTGCAAAAAATTTCGCTTATGGGCGCAGCTTTGTCAGTTTGCTTTCTTTCGTCCCTCGTGTTTGCGTCATCAAACCTCAGACAAGCTGTGAGAATCTCATACCGTTTTACTGACATTACGGAGGGAAATACTGGTCGGCTGCAAGAGTCTTTAGTAAATAATGATGTAATTTTTTCATCTTTAGATCGTAGAACTGATGAAATAACGAACAATCCGAATAGGCCATTTATTTCTTCAGTACAAGTATCCCTGTAATTGCTTTTGTTTGTTTCCGCACTTAGTTTTGACCTAACTTTTTGCAGCTTTACGTTAGTACTTTGTACTATTGTTGTCATTATTTTGTTATCGAATAATAATTTCCAAACATCAGTTATAGAAGGATTATTCCCTAAGAGTCGTGCCCGACCTCTTATGCCAGGTAAGCCAGTTCGCAAGATATTTCGAGCTGGCACCCTAACCTGATTTGAAGGAGCTTTACTCTTCCATGCATTTGGAGGTCCAGGTTGTGTTTTCTTCATCCTCTCGATGAAATACTCTGGCAAGCGCTGATGTCCAATATTGTCTAATACATCATCCCTATATTCTTCCTCTAAATCGTTCTCTTCATCGGTATCTGATATATCAGGCTGATACCTCTCGTTTCTTCCGTCGGATAAAACAAAATCGGGGTCAGCGTCCGAGTCATCTACTTCCTCACTACTTGGGTCTTCATTGTCACTGGTATCATCGTTTAAAAGATCACGAATTGTATCACTAAAGTCATGTCTAATTGGGCAAGCCATTTCATCAAATTTGCGTGTCACAGAAGAAGAAAACACAAATAAATAAGGTAATCGAAACACCGGTCACACAGGCTACTATAACAGTAAACGAAACACCCCGTCACACAGACCGCTAATATTTTTAATAACGATGTCTCAAGGTCAAACGCTAAAGACAAACTGAAAGGTCACTGCGTAGGTTGTAAGGGTAGGGGGAGAAAGCTAGCTATTGTGAAGGCCAGTCTTGCCACTCATCCAGGGCTGCCACAACTAGGGTAACAAATTTACCTTGGTGCCTGTGAGATCGATGTTTCGGTATAAGTGTTAACACATGGGATAAACATTGAATAGTCCGATGAACCCAAAACAATTGAAACTAGTTAAATTGATATATAAAAAGAGCACTATTGGCCATACAGTGACTTGGAAATACTACTGGGGTAACTCGGCTTAATTCTGGACACAAAATTATCATGGAACGCACATATCTCCAACTTTATGAATATTATTTACAAAACTGAATTCATCATCTAAAACATCTTAGTAACATCTACTCTTCCATTATACTACAAGAGATTCGTCTACTTGTAACACCAATTTAGCAGGATCTATGTTCCATCTGTCTCTAATTCTTAATGAAAATAATCCAAACTCTCCAGAACAGACTTAAGACTTATAACTTATGTGCCATGGTATGTTCGTAATTCGACCTTACACTTCCTGACCTAGAACCTAATTACCTTAGACAGTCCAACTACTACATAGAGGTGATACTGCTATCATCGGGTGATAACCTCTACACATATAAATATTTAATATGTTGTATGACAATTTACTCTATATTTTGTGGAAGAGTAACTGCATGGTCTAATTGTGTACAATAATAAATTTTATAAAAAAAGAAGAAAATAAAGAGTAATTTATCCCAAAAGTTAAATAAATAAATTTTAAAACCGTTACAGGCTCGATGTATATTAAAAATAAATAAGAAATAACACATTGAAATAAATATGTAATACTCACACTGTTTCAATACTTTGTGCAAACTCTTCACTTATAGGATTTCTGTTGGCATATATATCTCGGAAGCTCGATCTATTTGTCAAGTATCTATCTATTGATTGTTTTGCTCTTTGTAAAGAATTTTTACAACCAGTAATAAATGATGCTAGCATAGTATCATCTAGAAAGTTGTAGAAAAGTATTATTTTTAAATTATTAAAAATATTTATGGATGAGAAACAAGGGAGGATGAAAGGACTGACTATCAAAAGGAAGTCTAGCGTCAAAAATATTTGATCAATCTGTCTTTGTATCAACCCCAGAAATCAAATTTGTTATGATAACAAAAATAAAACAGTTTGTTTCAAAAAATTTTGTGAATAAATAATCTTAGAACTCCACTTTGATAGTCTTACAAATATTTCTCATTTGAATGGCTGCCATTTTGAAATCATAAGCTGAATAAGGTAATGAACCTAATAATGAGAATAATGTTTCCCAAAATTTAAAGACAATTGAAAAAAATTCTTTACTGGGTAGTATGGGAAGGAAAATATTTCATAGGAAATGCTCTAGACAACTGTATTTATACTATGCTGTACTGTATTTATTTTTTATTAAATTATCTTAAAAACTAAAAATAACATATATTTATTGTAAAATTGACTTGTACGTGTTTTTGTCACTCATATCCAATTGTGTGTAGGTAACTGAAATAATATGAGTATTTATTTATGAATTTAAATAGCTACCCTTTTCAATTTTGTGAACTGAAAGTGCTTAGTAATAATAAACTTAATAACTGAGAACAAAACCAGTAGGTGTGTAAATTTTTGAGTGCTTTAGCGGGTTTAGTAGTGAGTGAGGAAACCAGTTAACATTTATATTAATATTTCTTTTTTTTATTGATTGCATATTTTTGTTTCTTTTCTCTACAATGTCTTAATTTGTACGTAATAGTAATTTTTTCATTACATTATAGAATTTTTCACCATGTTTGGAGGAAATCATAATGGCAGTGGGGGTATTTTTTTCCAGATTACCTTATGCAACCATATTTTTATTTTTCTTATACATGCAACGTAGCACATTGTTTTATGTTATAAAACTTTCATATAACACAAAAAGTTAATTGCAATCTCTTTGGCAAATTTTGATATATTCGACTTCCAAAATTCATATTAATGTGTTGACCGCTAACCTAAACCTGCATATTTGAGAAGATGGCGAACAATATGTTTTGTCTGGGTTCTTATTGGGTAAATTTGAATAAAATGTTATAAAAATCTAATTTTGTGTTACTTACACCAGGTACCGTCAAATTTAAATATGACCAAAATTTTATAAAAGTGTAACCACTTTTTTAACCTGTTGAATTGAATCAGTTCTACAGTTTGACATTGAATCAGTTCTACAGCTCAAAAAAGTGGTCCACATACCACTACTGATGTCTACATATTTTCACTCTTTTGTTTGGATTTAACCCATATGGGCTGTTGCAACAACTCACTTCTTTTGTCTTTGGTTTCTGTTGTTAAGGTTTAGTAAATGTGGTATATGTATTGTACACAGATAAAATCTACCTAATGCATCTTGGGGTAAGTGAGGCTGCACCTTTAACCATTCTCTTAAAATCTTAATATCCTTTTCCAGTTGTTCAGGATTAAGTTGAATGTTATCGTAGATGTTTTTTAATTGTGCCTCATTCGGTGGTATAAGTGGTACCATTTCGGAGCTCTGAAACATTAAAAAAAATTATGTTTAATTCAAATAACATATTTTTCATAAAACAACTATTAATACTTTGCTTATTTTTTCTTAATATAAAATAAATGGTAAACAAAACTTATTATAAATAAATATTGAGCTTGACTTGTGAGATAGTACACTTAATAGAATAAAACTTGAACACAAATTTTCACAAATAGTAGGTTTATTTATTCAAACATATTTCAACGAGAAAGTTGCCATATACAGTGACACACGAGCTACACTAACTACACTATAACTAATTAGTAGCTCGTGTATCACTGAAGATGAAAAACTTTGTCGTTTAAACGTGTTTGAATAAATAAATATACTATTTGTGCTCAAGTTCTATTCTATCCAAAATTATTATGATAATTTAGATTTTGAAAATGGTATCAACAGAAATTAAGACATTGCTAAGAATATCAGAAGAAAACAGCTAGGCAAAAAAGTCAATGCACCAATTTACTAGTTTTGATTTTAAAATACTCAGTGTGAGAGTACAATATATACTGATATGAAAAGATGTGATTTTTTTTAGTGTTTTTTATCAGTTACAATGTCCAAATCATGAAATAAATATATTTTAAACATGAACAATAAATCAAATATCTTTGCATCACTTTACTATTATTCTAGACATTACCACCAAGATTCTTAACAACGGAGGGGTCTATTTCTAAACTTATTAGAAGTACCATGTCCCAGGAACGATTGCACTGTCTTGGTATTTTAAGTATAGAATGTGACAAAGCAAGATCTATTGATATAAGTAAAATGGTACAAATTTTTGCTTCACAAAATGACAACCGATCATACCATTTCAAGTAACATTAATCCTGGGTTCAATTTATTTAGTAACAGTATTTATCTTATTGCTATAGCAGTGTAAATGACTAAACTATATGATTATAAATTATTTTACTTACTCTAAATAATGATACTTAAACTAAATAATACGTAAAAACACTATTATTGACTATTGTGACGGTAAGTCATTTTAATTTAATTATTATCAATTAGAATTCACAAAATTACTAACCCATTTTAAATACACAAGTTGATAGCAAAGTAACAATGCACTGTCATACTACTGGCATTGTCAAAATTTCAAACTCGAACGAAAAAATATAATAATAACAATAATAAATTATGAACTGTTATTTTTTTCTAAAGTTGAATTACAGCAGGTATTAGTCTGGGGGGAAATGTTTCACCTCACATCTCGTAAGAGATCACAGTCAATTTCAACTTCTTGTGGAGAAACTTATGTCCAAGTTCCAGACTAATTAAAGCATTTTCAAATATGTTTGGCTAGATTTTATTTTAAAATTTAACACACAAACACAAAAACCTTTGGATGGTTTAGCGATGACATATTATGTACCACATGAGAAAGATGCTGTGTTTTATAATATAAAATAGAATTGTTAATAAATTGATAGAATTTTAATAGCTTAAAGAAGAATCCAGAAGATAGAAATTATAGTAATACTCACAAAATTTCAAAAATTTTAATTCACTACACTGGAACAGGAAAATTGTGAAATTTACATTGTACATGTTTTTACAGAGACCAGGTTAATTTTGTTTACCAAGAAGGATTTACAGTAAAAAGAGCAGAACAGAATCTGCTGGTTAACAATCTGTGCCAAATTCTTTGAGATAATTTTTTTACAAATGTTATATTTTAGGTTAAGTTTTACAAATCGTTGGACAAGACAGTGTATTAACCATAAAAATCAGTTGATAAATTTGAAAAAGGTGGCCGATTATTAAAGTTGTTATCGAGGATATCTTTTTAACTGTCATATAACGTCCCACATTATCACAGTTTTCCAAAATATAAAATCTGCTTTAAATGTTCTCCAAATCGGTTTTCTATGATAAAAAAAGTTTAGAAAAACAACAAATATGAAAGAATAACTTCAAAATAAAAAATATCAGCAATAACAGTTTTAGCAGCTGTGATGAACTTAGCATAGATTTAAATTTTTCGTTGAACATTTTTACTAACAAAATAGAGGACGTATAAATGTTTTTTTTTGTAATTTACTATCTATCCTATGTGAACCTCTAATACTTCAGCGTTGTGATCTATATGTATTAATAACAAATATCGAAAACTACATAAAGAGCAGATCACAAATAGAAAGTTGTGTCCTAGTGGCGTCCGTCTCTGTCTAATTAGACTAAATCCAACTCCCCTCCCCCGAGCTCTGGCGTTTAGCAAAATACAAGGCATAAATTTAACTATTTAACCATATTGTCATAAAAGCCTGGGCTATGTGTGATCGTGTTAATCAAATATAGGAAGTAATTGCCATGTTCTGTGCAATATTTACAACTGTATACTAACCGGCCAGTCCAAAACTAGTAGCAGTGATTATAGATGTAGCCTTGACCTTAATCCCAGTATCAAAGCTCAAACTTTGAAGGCGCATCATTCATCGAGATCCAAGTGTCTAATTTCTGTTTACTTACAATTTAGGTTACTGATAGTGAGTACAGATAACGAGTTACCTAGATCTAGTCTTGGGTTAGCTCCTTCTCTTTTATCTTTCATAACAACCCTTTCTTAACCAATTCCCTATTCCGAGCCTGAGGCTATTAATAGTAGAATATTTTTGTATGAGGCGATGATGAGTGAGTGATTTATCGTTTGAACAACAAGAAAAAACAGTTTTGATTTTTAAAACAATAGGCTCTTACATCTTTGAAATTTGTGAAATAAATTCTTAAAAATTGTAAGATCTGAAGTCCTTTTCCTAAAATGCACAGTAATGTAACATTACAGTTTTAAAAGTTCATACTGTTCCACTTATTGTAAACATTATCTCAATGAAATTTCTTTAAAATATTGTATATTTCTTTGACTTACAGTTAATCTTTATAGATGATTCAAAATATTGTTTATAAGGCCCATTTTGGTCCCAGACCTCCCTTCCCCTTCCTCTCTTGTCGAAGTGTCAGCTGCCTGGTGGATATTTTCTATTATAACATTCTAGATTAATACATATTAATAAGGATGGGTCCTATTTCTCACTATCACATAGTCTACATTTATCAGTTGAAACACGAGCTCGCACACACGTATAGTATGTTAGCCGTAGAACAAACTATACGATACGGAAAATGCAGGTGGAAATATTAGACATGAAGACGGGGAAGAGTAGGGGAGACCATTGGCCACAGGCACGTAGCCAAGATTTTACTTCGGAAGGGGCTAAATTAGTGATTATATATATATATATAGTAGCTAAGCAGAAGGCTAATGTTATATATTTTATATATAGAAGCTAGAATATGTTATATATAGTGGCTAGGTAGAATAAAGTATTTTTCACATTAATTACCATACATATTATTTTATTCATTTATAAGTACAATTAACAAATCATAAATCTAATTTCACAAACATGAAAATTATAGATACATCAAATTATTTTTGAGACCAGACAGTAAAAACACTTTTTCAATATTAGAAATGTCAATTGAAATGTTTAATACAAAAGTTAGTTCACAATAATTATCATTCACTTGTTAACTGTCAGTTTACAGCAGCAATCTTCTTATTTTCTTTCTTGCCATAACATCAATGACTTCATCTGGTTGAGGAGCTAAGTCCCAATGGATAGAGAGTATGGCTAGCGCGCTCAGTCTATCATCTCTCATCAAATTTCGGGTCACACTTTTAACTCTTTTCATTGTAGAGAACGACCGTTCTACACTACAAGTTGTAACAGGCACCGTGGCTAGCACCGTTAGGAGATAATATATAGTGTGATAATAGGTTTTATCGCATGACTCCAACACTTTTAAGACTTCAGTCTCAACTGGAATTGAAGAAAGCTTGTTGCACCACAAAATATACTCTGATTTTACGGATTCTAATGATGCCTTGTCATCGAAATATGGAGACAATTTTTCCATAGCATTACTTGAAAACTTGGCATGATGTCTTCATTCGAAATAAATCTGGAGGTCAAATTAAGAATAAGTGAATCAATGCAAGGAATGAATATTGCCACTCTGAAATACTGTTCTAAAGATGAAGTATTTGGGTTTGCCCTATGAGTTTGTCTCAATGTAATCCTCGGAGCTTTCAGCTGACTTTCGAAGACGTCTGTAGATAGCTGAGAAGCAGAATTGAATATTTTTTTGAACGCCTTTTCTGCATTACTTCTCAGTTGCTCCAATGTTGTTAACACATTTTTAGTGTGGTTTAGTGCTGATGCCAAATCCAGACTTTATTCTTGCAAAGAAATTGAGAGAGGTAAGGTGATACTAGATAATTTGTTGCATACAAAAAGACTAATAAGGAAAACAACTTTTTTCCAGGGCTGCCAATAATGTTGAGACTGTGGGGAAAATTGTTGATGCGTTTTCTGTGATCTCTTCCAAACTTACAATGACACATTTAAACAGTTCAACAAAGGTTAGGAGACTGTCATGACGCTCAACAAATCTTGTTTCGCACAGTTTTAGGAGTCTTCTTTTCTTGCTCTCTGGAAAATGTATTGAAATGTTTCCTTGCAGGATTTTATTTGCTCTTGAATTGTTGCGAAAGAGGTTTGTAACTTCACTCACAACTCCAAGACAGTTTCGTATGGTAGGATTTGTCATAGTATTAGACAGTGCAAGGTTTAGGCGGTGGCTTGCACAGTGAACATATCTAGCATTCGGGTATTGTTTCTGATCCTACTCTGAACCCCAGCAAGGTGGCCAGCCATGTTGGCTGCACCATCGTATCCTTGTCCAACGCACTTACTCATATCGATGCCCAAACTTTCACACTTTTCCAAAATAACTTTGGTCAAATTTTCTGATGTTTGATCATATAAATGTCTGCCTTGTTTATATGCATACATGGGATTATATTTTTGAATAGGTCATTTAGACTGATTTTGAGAAGAAGCAAACTTTATTAATATTAAAAACTAGTTTGAAAAATAGCTATTCATTCATATTTTTTGCACAAATATGATTTTAATTTTCTAAAGTACTTAATTTAAACAAAAAATAATTTCGGAGGGGGCTCAAGCCCCTCCCCTGGCTACGTGCCTGATTGGCCAGGAGGGAGAGAACCAACTAACAATCGTTAAAAATATATGGTTGACTTACTAAAAGAGTACTTTATGAGATGGTCAATGTTTATAATACGCCAGTGTTTATACCTTGTCGCTCCGAATGTTTAAATGACACTGTAGAGTTATGAGTCGATGCATTTAAAGGAAGTTCCATGGCATACTGTAATGTCAGGTTCAGTATTTAGGTGGAACAAGAACAAGTTTAAATTTTTTTTTTTTTGATTTTATACTTCACCTTTACCTGAGTTGAGAAGACGAATTTACCCCGCAGCAGCAGAAGCGATACCAGTGATGTAGTGATGGGTTTGGCAAGAAATTAATTTCAGGTGGTATGTCTGCTAATATCACGAATGGAAGTCACATCGGATCAAAATGATTAAAGACAGAGGGAGACATCCGATCTTCCCAATACTGTGAGATTCTTACTCACTAAAAACCACCTTCCTTCGTGTTAGTACTCCTATCGCGTAGGACAAGGAAACAGGAAAGGTTTTCCATGTACCAAGCTGAGAAGCTCTTTCCATGGGCAGATTGTAAATGTGGAAGAAAGCAGAACGTTATGTATCCACACGAAGGGCGAGGTAAATAACTGGCTGGGGACACAGAGTCCAGTCAGGTAAAACCTCGCGACAGATCATGCAGGTGCCCAGGTTTGTTATGGAATACGACAAGCTATTCTTGAAGATATCAAAATTGGGCCGTTAGAATAGCAGCACTACAGTCTCTAATTTCTCAGCTTCAAATTAGACCATGGAGATGGGATTTTTAGTATTTAAAATCAATGCTCGATGTCAAACTGGCGCAATTTTGCTTCATGTCTAATATATTTTCTATAGCACTTAGCTTATGTTATAGGTTTGTGTATTCACAAATTCATGTATGAAAACATTGTTTAAGATATTAAGAGCTTGTTTTCTGATGAAAGCTCCAAAACTCCTCCCCACAAAATTGTGTAAAGTAGGCCACTGAACGTAATCATTTTGTAAATTGATTTAACCTTTAAACCAACATATGGGGATCTCTCTACAGAAACAAACATTGCTTTAGTAATTTAGCTAATTTTATCAGATCTTTTGCTGTCTCAGTTTGTTTTTATAGTGAAAGTTCATCGACAACAATTTATTTTAGGCCAAGAATTTGTTTAATCAAATGTACGAATTCGTTTGGAATTTTAAAGTAAACTATTGTAAAACAACTTGCGAGTTAAAAGTCCATAGCTTGTGTAAGCTCCTCTGTAAAATATTTATCTAAATCAATGTTTGGGTTTAAATCCATTATAACTACTTCTTCTTACTTTCAATTTCTTAAAATAATTATCCAATCTACTAAAATAATCTGGCGTAGTAAGTAAATACACTAGGCCTACTTGTTTTAACGTCAAAAGTTCAAACGAAAGCAGATTCCTGGGAAAACATATTTTTTACATTCTTACGAACAGTATTGACTTTAATCCTAACCCTTTAACAAATAATAATGTAGGATATCTCAAAAACCGTTAATGCTTACAAACATTTAACTTACAGCTATTACAACTAACAATAAACACGTTGGTATATTTAATTTACTTTAGATAAAAAAACGCATTGATAAGAAATTAATTTTCCTAAGACCCCAAACGAAAGTTTTCCAATGTTTTGGAATCTTAGATAAAAATCACAAACCAATTCATATGAAATCAAATCTACTAAACAAAAAATCACAACGTATTGATTCAATAATTTCTTACAACTGTGTCTAAAGTGTTCATTTTAGCGATGTTGATACTCGGGTGAAATGGATACTCGCATTACTCGGTTTCAAATGATTTCAATACTCTTATTATTATTTCGAAATCGAGTATCTGCTCAGAATGATTTTGCGCATCGGATTCGAACTCAGCTTTACCAATCAGATCGTTTTAGATAAAACTACACTTTTGCGTTCTATCTGTTAGACTGATCCACCAAGTATTTATTTTTTAAAACAATATGTGATTGACACTCGTAATACGTAATTAAATGTTATCCTGCCTCGACACAAATTCAGTAATTTAACGTTAATACAATTAATTATTACCAACATTAATAATTTAGTTGTTATTTAAAATAAGTTAATTTACTATATTTTTTATAAAGATGGTAACCTATTAATATTTATTTAAATATAAATAATAACAATTCAATAATAATTTAATTTACTTTTTGTTAATGTGGAAATAAATGAATATTATTATTTTAAATTGAACTTGTTAACCAATCTAAATCATTTTAACTCAAAATCGTAATGTTTAGTTAATGTGTAGTGAGAAATCAGCTTAGAAACTAATATAACCAAAGTAGAAACACCGAGCATTTTGTTTGGAATTGACACAACACTAACGAATATCGTTGTCCGAGGATTTTATTTCGAATTCATACTCGCACATTACCTCCTCCTTATTCCTAGTTACGAGGATTTCGTCCGAATATTTTAATACAAAACCGAGGATTTTAATACTCGGAATGCTCCGAGGATTTTGATAATTCGAACTCACACATCACTAGTTCTTTAAAACCTAAAAACTCGTTCTAAATCAACCTATTACTACTTAGCGTGCAATAGTATATTTCGTCATTAGTACCGAAAGTGGTTTTTTCCGGTACTAAGTCATGTTTTCCGTGCGAGGCGATAGCAAAGCGCGGAAATTCGATCAAGGACCGGAATAACACTTTAGGTACGAGTTATGAACGATACTTTTCATCACACTGTAACTAATAATAAAAGAATTATAATTTATCAACATAATGTAACTACCCCAAAAAAGTATAAATTTTTAACCAAACATTTACAAACATTAAAGGTTATGATTTCTACATTTAAACTTCATTTTATGGTTTTAAAAAACTTACCTATACGAAGCGTCAACACGCCAACGTATATTTTGTATAGTTCTCACATAATCTAAAAATAATCTGAAATAATGTATACTGGATTTGTAGGAAACATTTTTTATGTAATTCTACTGTAAAGTGTCTCTATCATTCTCAAGAAATTGTACACTCTTTAATACATAAAATAACTATTTTTATTATTCATAATGTTACTGTAAAAACATTTTCCAATAAATAATTTCAAGGTTGCCATTTTAAAATTTATTTTTAAAATTAAGATGTATCAAACTACTCACACAATCGTGTTTTGCGCACCTAAAAAGATTAATGGAGTTTAATTCAAACATGTACATAATCAGAGTTGAATATTATGGCAGCCATTTTAATTTTTAAGAGATGGAAATTGGTTGTTACTCAATTGTTTATTTTTATAGCTACGGAAGTTGCTTGCGAATATTGAACGATGAAAAAATTTTAACTACTATTTAAATCAATAATGTATGTCAATACAAAACTTCGTAAACCAAGTTAATTATGATACTTGCCCAGCCCCATCATAAAGTTTGTCTGACCTTGTATTAGTGATAGGGGTATGTTAGTTACACTGACGTAGGTTAGGGCCTCACGCGTCTGGTAGATGTGTCCTCCCCTCGCTTCGCTCACGTGACTCGACTACGCCGGATCTCGTAACTACCATTTCTGGAAGACTAAGGCTCGAGATTACATTTTTAACAATAACTTCGCTATTTGTCATCGTAGAGCGGTGGGGTTGGTTTCTGCATATTTTTTGTCTAGTGTTATCAGTATGTTACAAGTTGAATAACGAACAAGATATGAACAAAGAAGTGTTTTAAATAGCCGTCGTTTTTACAATTTAATTAGATTTTTTTGAATTTCAGTAAAATTCTGTATTCTGTAAATTTTTGTGGCCGCAGTCAAGCTTAGGCTTATTTGCATACGAGGACGGACGGGTGGTGTGCCAAAATCACTTTTTTGCTTCCTGTTGCCATTAAATGTGAAAAACGATCGTAATTGTTTACGATTATCAAATTTACCTTACACTAGGTATAGATTACTGGTTTAAGTAATAGAAGGAAAAAATCAGTTTCGTTTATACACAAAATCTAAGAATAATAAAAACGCTATTAACGACATTTTGTTTGTGATATCTATTGTGAAACTTGTTTTATTTGACTGTAAACAACACATTAAATAAAAGCTGATCACACTTACCCTTAAATTTGTATACATAAAATTAGATCACAAATTAAAAACTAAATAAACGTGGTTTGTATATAAAATTCGTCTAGTCTGTTAAAAAAAAAGCTTGTCCGGACACTTATAGAACAATTTTTGAATCTCATTGCTAGTATATTACCCATAGGCTACTATACCAAATTTGTACAGAATTGTCTAATATTTAATCTCAAAATCATTTTTGAAACCACCACTATCATCAGGTTTATACGGGAAAGAAAAACTGACGGTCAGGTTAGGTACGTTATAATGACAGCAAATTAATACTAACCGGCTGAATTAAATTTGAGTAAACACGAAAATTCAAAAAGTGTTTACTTTTTTGGGAAGCGATTCATTTATCAAAAATACTTTAATAATATTAATCTTCTTTTAAGCTTTTATTCATTGCTATGTGTAGTTTGGGAATTATCTGATAGATAGAAGCACACTGCAGAAATGTTTTCAAAGTTAGAGCTACGTTATTTAACTGGATTATAGAGTTAATAAATCATTTAAGGAAATCTAGAATTGTAGTGTTTAATTTTATTGCACTTAATTAGGGAAACTATTAAAATTAAAGAAATTTTCGTAGGATATTTATGCAGAATACTTTAATGTTTAATACGACAATCATTCTTCTTATAGCTTTTATTCAAGATAGATAATGTAGATGGAAGCACAGTACACAGAAGTTTTGCCAATTTCTTCTACGAGAAAAAAATCTAAGTTAACCTAATTTTATCTGCGTAATGTTTAATAACTTTTTATTTTTCATATAAATATGTAGGCCTAATATTAATTAGGAGAATACTGTATTGTACAAATTTACAGACATGAATCATTAGTTTTCTTTCATACCCCAAAAATAAAAAAATAATTCAATTCGATAGTAAAAACACTCAATTCAACTTGATTTACTCTTTCATCATCCCAAAGTAATTCTTTTGTTTGTTATATTTTCCCCCTATAATTTTCCTATACAAATAATATAAATGCAAAGTTAGACATATATAGGATTTATCGTCTTGTCCGTGTATTTTTTAAGGGTGATTGGTTTTACCTATTGAACCTAAAAAAAAGAATCTTTTAATGACAGTGCTCAAAATTCATTTTTATATTTCGCCAGTTATTCCTGGATTATAATATTTTCATTTGCTATTTTACACGTGGGACATTAATATCCACATCTCACTAAAATTTAAAACTAAATAGTTACAGTCGATTTTGAGAAATTGCGTCTTCTATTACGGCCCCATGACCGATTCTTACAACTCACAAACCGGCAGTTTTGGATGGCAACCAATACGTTTTGTGTCTATTTTTAGAGGCTAAACTTGAACAAAATGTGATCATTAAAAAACAATCGGACAAAACTGTAAACAACCACAAAAACAAATAGACTAACCTATAACAACAACAAAAACAAACCGACTAAACTGTAACAACAACAAAAACAAACCGACTAAATGTAAACAACAACAAAAACAAAACGACAAAGCATATTTTGAGGAAATCATAATTTTATTATTATTTTTTCATATGGCAATTACCATCAAATATTAAGTTATCGAAAAATAGAAGGAAACAAAATGTTCTCGAGATATGTACGAAAAATAGAAAGGATTTTTTTCTTTCGAGATATGAGATAAAATAGGTACAAGATTTGATTAAAATCGGTCTATGCGTTTGAGTTGTATAACACTGAGCAACAGATAGACCGACATCTCCTCAAAACACTCGATATTGATTTTTTAACATATCACTCAGCATTCTGCCAAAGTAAAAATGAGAATTGATGGACACACGGTGTGTATCTGTAAAATACTCGGGCAGCAACTCAATTAGCCGACTCATGTGCAACCGACAGATAGAATTACAACCAAACAAATTCAAACAGCAATCATTTTAAAATCTGCTGGTCATTATTTTTAGTAACAATAAAAGCCCAATTTATGAGGTAATAAAGTTGCGGACATTTATTGCCTCTTTTTGTTTATAAGGCGGAAAAACATAAGGCGGAAAAACTGTCGGTCATCATCACCTTATTGAGGAAAGAAGGGGAAAAGAATAAAATCGCCTAGCCCTCAAATATTGTAGTGAACAAGAGTTGAAAGATGAAATAGTTATTTGTGCAACTAGTGAGCAAAGTGGCACTTTTTTAAACGAGAGAAAAATTGTCGACTTTAAAAAAGACACTTTGCTCACGAATTGCACATTATACTTTGTCTACAGTTGTTATTTTGTGACAAATAAAAAACATATTTCAGCAGTAACACAATTTAATAAAACATTCATTTAATACATTAGTGTTCAAACAAACAATCAATTACAATTCGATCTTTAATAACCGCATTTTTCAGATTATTTTAAAATCTGAACTGTCCAATTTTAAAACTAACTACACAAAATATAGCAGTAGTATTAAACAACACATCAACACTGAGTAGAAGTTCTAACGTCAAAACTGAAGTTATTTATGAATATTACAAATAACTTAGGTGTATTGTTGAGGAAACTGGATTGCCAACTTCAAAACTCGGCAAACGAAAAATACTCTCCGTGCACATACACTGTCAATCATCTTCATGAATAATTACTTCATTTTTCAACTTTAAAACGTTGTTTTGTTGTTTATTTGTGTTATTTTACATGTAATAATTGATCTAACCTACATACGGGACATTTCCTGTATATTATAAATCAATTCAAATAAACTTAACCTAAATTTCGTTTTGCCATTCGGAGTGGGCAAAGTGAAACTGTTGAGAAATCAGCTGTGTTGCAAACTAATTTAAATGAACAAAATGCCACTTTGTCAACAACTGTAGACAAAAGAGATTTAACTTAAGACTACTTAAACAAAGGTAAATCCAGCTATGATCGGGATCAGTCAAGCCTGTATTCATTAAAGTGAGCCCTTGAGGGTACTGAAATGTATTACTGAATGTATTTGATATTACTACAATAACGAAATTTCGAAGTAAAAAATATCCAGCGTTGGGGCTATAATACTGAAACATATCCCGCGAGATTGCCTAACTGTATTAATGAACTATCGTGGGAGCTTGTAGGACCTTAAGGTGAGAGGTTATCTCCGAAATCTTTTATTTTTAATTTGAAAAAACTCCTACTCTAAACTAATTACGCCAAAGTTTCATTATTATTATTATTTTTGAATTTCCTGTTTTTTCGGCGATTCTTATAGTAAAAAATATTGTTTCACAATATTTTGGTACGTTTTTATTGCATTTGTTTTACACTAAAATCGGGCTTCATGACCTAACGTTGAAATTATTGGAAACGGCGTGACAGTTTATAAGTTTAAAAATCTGATATTTTTTGTAATAACTCCATACATATTTAAAAACACTGACAAATTAATAACGAACTTAAAATTGTAAAATAAAAAAATTCTTCATATTCTAAGTGTAATAGTTTACAGGAAAGCACGACTGAAGGCTTTCACAGACGTGTGTAATATACTCTTGTCTGTGATATAGGTTTCCTATATCATGAGCACAGAGCTTGGTACTACACACTTTTATAATTCAGGGAGGTAGTGTAAATAAAGACGGAAAGAATAAAGTCAATATATGTGTGTTTTTTTAAAGTTGTTGATTTTTATAGTCTACAAAACTTGAAATTACATCTCGCAATTCGCAATATATTCGTTAAATAAAATAAACATCTTTCTGTTTTAAGTATTTAATTATGTACCTTACTGAATTTGAAAACTGTTTAGTGCTCTCATGCCCAAGAGTGGTCACGCTTTTTAATCTCGTTTTCCTCGAAAGCTATTAAACATTTGGGTAACATCTTTTTTTATAGAATTAAAAATATATATATTCTACTTACCAAAATTTACATATTCCAGCAATTGCTGAATTCAAAATTCCTGGCTATTAATTACTCAAACACTAACCAACGAGACTCACAGTTCTACATTACAGTTCTATCCATGGTAATGGCGTAATCAGTTCTGTGTCGTCATTACATTATTCTGCACGACGGGGTCGATTCGCGATAAGATAAAATATTCAATAGAACGGTTTGCGTCATCGTTTGCAATTTCTCCTATACAAACTTACCATAAGAACAAATTACTGATGGAGATAAAATCTCTCGTCAAGTGTTGGAACGATAAGACCTTACTGGCCAACGTAACTTTTAGCTATGAATCAACATTTCACGTTAGTGACAAGGTGAATTTCCACAATTACAGAATCTGGGGTGGCGAAAATCCAATGCATCTTTAGATCATGTTCACGACAGTCCTAAAGTGATTATTGTGTGTGTCCTCAGCAAATTTAAAATGTATAGCTCATTCTTTTTCACGAAGAAAACCATCAATGGTATCATTTATCTGGATATGGTCGAACATTTTCTCATTCTATAGTTAAACAGAGTTGATCTAGATCTAGATGGACTTCTTCACTACCAGCAAGACAGGATTCCACTTCACTTTCGCCAATTGCTTGGCCGCTTCGCTCACCAAATTCCACTCCTCTCGGTTTTATCGTGTTAAGTTTTCATTATGGATGTTATACTTCACCTTTACCTGACGATTTACGCCGCAGCAGCAGAAGCGATGTATTGATGGGTTTAGCATTTGACAAGAAATTGATTTCAGGTGGTACGTCTGGTAATATTACGAATGGAAGTCACATCGTATCAAAATGATTAATGAAAAACTTGTTGCGATCAGCTTTAAAATGACACCTCAACTGATTTGTAAATTATCTGAATAAATTTCAACATCCTTTTAAAATTTAAAAATTCTTTTTGAAAAACATCCTGTATGACTTATTTAGTATTATAACACATATGAAATGTTGATTACAATGTATCGACACATTTGGGTTGTACTGCACTGCGCTATTCTTTTGTAAACAGACGCCACTCCGAAAATCACTTTTATAATATAGAAAACTCAAAACAGATATTTCTCCACAAAACTAAGATCGAGTTTTCTTGCCTTAATGCGAGAAAGTAAACATGGGTGATGATTTTGATCACATAACGGTAGAACATAACAAGTGATGGGCGCTCTTACCCAGCTTCAACTTACAAGCAGACCCTCTGTTAGTTCCTTGGGTCTTGTAGGAAATGTTAAATTTTATTGGTGGATCAAGGAATTTTATCCAGTAGGGTAAGTTTGATTAAAACAGATGTTTCACAGGTTTTCTGAATCTCGTAATTGTGTAAAATCATTACTTTCTTGACTCGCTTGGCTCATGTCAGTGGGCCTTGAAGCTGTACATGGTCCTCACTCGCTACGCTTGTGTCAGTGACTCGACCTTACCGGTTCTCGTAACTAGGCGAATATCACATTTACTTGCAACGGTAGGGTTCGAAGTTACGTTGTGATATCATTACATACAGAACTAAAATTTGAAATTTTCTAATTTAGCGTGTTGTAACACACGGAAGAAAATATTAAAAATGGCAACCATTTTGACATTTTTAATTCATTTTTTTTCTGAATTTTAATAAGGTGTTATATAAGCTCACTATAGTCTCCTATCCCAAATATCGTGTTCCTATCTTAGTTTTAGAGCTACTATTGTGTTTACGCGCGGATGGGATGTCGAAAACCACTTTTTTCCGTTTACTGGAATCATAAAACCATGAAGAAAAACAGGTCGCAATTAATGGTGATTACCAAACTTGCTCAATACTGTACTGTAAAAAGCAAAGACATTAACCTCCTTATCAAATCCTTTCTCTGAAAAAGATTACTAATACGATAATAGTCTAAATCTATATTGTCTGTTTAAATAGAAAGATATAAAAGTGGGATTGCCAAGTTTCTCTTACTTACGTAATCAAGGCCGGTCACTTTGCTGCAACCTCAATGCATTTTATATTCTAACGTGTGCTATTTAATGTTTATCCAAGTAAACCTACTAAATGCGATGAAGGCATTGGCCGAGTTGTGTTAATAGCGAATTCTTAGTAAAAATATAGTTACGCTCTTGGGACTATCAAATGAGCATCGGCCACGATTCCAGAGCAGGTTTTGAGTGTTTGTTTAATTCATATACAGCGTGATTCTTTAAGTGGGCTACCATTTCATTAAAGATATAAAATAAATTAAAATGGAACGTGCATTATTATTTTGTTGTATGTAAGATTATGGTAAAATAAACTGTACTCAATCTTTGCATAAATTTGTCATTCACCCATCCCAAAACTATTCATGACCAACAATGTCATTTTTAATATTAGTCAAAATAAGCCATGAACGGCCGTCTTTGAAAAAATAATATTTAATTAGAGCTTAAAACTTGCTTCATGCAAAGGTTCATTTTTATTTTTCGTTAGAAGAGTAATTTTGTGTTTTTTCCTTCTTATGGCAACTAAGCACAAATTTCGAGTGATGGATAAATTAAAAATAACCGCCCGGGATATGTCCACATACTAAATTTCATCAAAATCAGTCCACGCGTTTAGGCTGTAGAGCACTTGAGATACTACAGACAATATTCCAAAAATCAGGGGAATTAAAGATGGATAAATTTCGTTATTGATTCACCCATCACATAAACCTTCTCTTATACTACGTATACAAAATTGAACTTAGATACGTAAAAGAATATTATTTTACAAAATTTGGAACTTGATATCTAAAGTGGTTCCATAGTTATGGGTTGTTATAGTTAAGAACACAAACTACGCATTTTATGATATAGTACTTTGCCTTTTATATGTAACCATTTAAACAATTTTTCGATTCGCCATTTTGAAATGAAAATGAATATTTTTTACCTTTATTTTAATTTAATAAATTAATTCTACACGAACCTGTAATATATAATTTTGTTGAGTTTTTGATATGCGTAAATTATCCCAAGGGTAACAATGATCAGTGTAAATTTTCCAAGCTTAGCAAGCAATGATTTGCATCCATTATGCCAAGGATAACAAAACAAATTTAGCCTCTTTTCGTGTCAGCATATTATGTATATTTCCAGCCTTAACAGATTTGTTATACAAAACTATTGCGATCTCTCCCATGGAAATGACAACATCCGAGATCATGATATGTCCATTGATCTCATCCAATTAATCTGATTCAGAGTATACAGTGTTTCCAAAACTTTAGAAGCTTATTCCTCTCATCAAAACCGATGTAAAAGTTTAACAAAAAAAAAAAAAAAATTCCTAAAATGTTTAGTTTTATATGTAGCCACCATTTTGTGTTTTTAACAACAAAAATCTTAGTCAATAAAAATATTTTTTTAATTAAACGACAAATTTGAGAAAAATAATCAACCAATTTCCTGTACTAATTTCAAAATGTACTCAATCAAAATTTAATATTTTCAGTTTTTGTCAATAACTCAGTTATCCTTTGAGCTACAGAAAGAATAAAAAAAAATAATAATAAAAAAAAAAAATAAAAAATAAAAAAAAAATTACAAATTTGTTTGTCGTTAAAAAAAAATTGTTTGTCTCTCGTAAATATTTTGTAAAGTTAACACCTTTTCAGATATTCGATGTTGAAAAGTTTAAATAGCTGCCATTTTGAAATGAGTAAAGGAAAGTGGTTGATTATTCTCACATTCTGTGTTTATAGCACTAAGTAGCACCCTAAATTTTAACTCAATATCATTTACCATTGAAACGATATAATATTTTTGTTAAAAGACAAATTGGCGGCTAGATAGGAAAGTTAGTGTTTTAGGAAATAAGTTCCTGAAGTATTGGAAACACCATGTTTTAAGTATTAAATGAATTAACATTAATTATTAAACCTGTTTTTATTTTTTCACAAGCCAAAGGCAAAATTATACTTTCACAGCTAAGATAGTTTTACTTATTGTAGATTACAGGTTTATAATTAAACTATATATGTTTCAAATATACAGCTATTATTTTTGATTTATAAATTCCATTTTCAATCCTGTTGAGTAGAGGTAATATTTTGTTCGCTTGGGTTTAAATTTAACGCGTACAATATCACATTTTAAATGCAGTGTTTCTTACGTAAACTATTTCCCATTGTTCCCTTTTAAAGCTCAACATGAATATATTTAGTAAATTTAAATTGATTGCGGTACCTTTTATTTACGTCCAACCACGGTCAAAGTAAAAGTATCAAAATTTTAAGAATACTATAAATTAAAAATGGGAATGGTTCCTCTAGCCTTCTACGAATTCTAGCCCATAAAAGTAAAATTATAAGTAGTATTTTGGTTTTAAAAATATATTGTAATTTATTTCTTGTAATTGTAATAGAAACATAATAATTCAAAATTTATACGTAGGCCTACATGGGTGAAAACATTTAAGTGGATGTATTATCAATGTACATAACTAAAGAGAGTAAAATTTTTTGGAGGTTTTTAAAAGGTATTATTTTAGTCACTACAACTTAGCAAGTAGGTACTGAGGATGATGACATTGTCAATGAATCACGTTTACAATTCTATTGTTCGATTTGTGGGTTTCTCGTGTACTTTATTATAGTTTTTTGTAATTATTTAAATGTTTTGGAAAAGATTTGTAAAAAATAGTTGTCTGTGGGTTTTACTTCTTATAGTTAAAGTGGAAAACTATTTTCTTACACCCTCTTATCCTTCTTGTCCTGGGTATCGAAAGATCTAGCTACGCTACTGACTGGGCTGGCGCCTTCAACACCTTAATGTTTACAGGTTGAGTAGTAGTTCGCCTATCTCCCGTATGACACATGATGAAAGTGAAACCGAGAATAGATCTTTTCCTTAAATATATTGATGGCCTATTTAACATAAATGGATAGAAATTTTTTAAATGACAATCTTTTTAAATTGTTTAAAGCTCCTATTCACGTCTTTTATAAACCTCAGTTCATTTTTTGCTACTTTAACCAAAACCAAGTCAAATCAATGTCGACAAACGGCAAAAGATATTCGCGTCCTTTCGTGCAGACTATATTCAGTATTGTAAGTTAATTTATTTTTATGTTATAGTTTGCGTACATTCTTGTAACACCACTAGCAATAAAGTTGGCCTACATTTGAAGCGTATATGTACGTATTAGACATTCTGCTAACGATATACCTACTGGGTTATGTATGTCAGTGCTGTAGGCTTGTTATTGTGGTTTCTAACTAGGAGATATCAACTAGACTTTTGATTCTACTTCCATAGGTTTTTCTAACCAATAATTAGTTATAGCAAAATTTGTCCAGATTTTATAATCGGTTTTAATGTTTTATCGAAGTCTATTTACGATGCATTAATTTTCTCTATTCCAACCACGGAATATAGTCTCTTACACAATGTATATGCGTACCTTAAAATTACAGTACTAACATCTTCATTGATTTTGATATTAAACTACTGCTTCTTATAACCTCTGATTAGGAATTTTTGTACAGATCATAACCAAGTCATTTTTGGGGTTTTTTTTGTGTTGTTCGATGCTACAATTACAATTTGATATCGACAACCTTAAATCAAATTCTTTAGAAAAAAAAAATCATAAAATGAACTTAAGTAGATCTAAGTTAACCCTAGAACTGGCATGTAGAAATTCCCAGAATGGTAAGGTATTTATGCTCATTTTTAAATAGTTTTTTAAAAAAAAAAATTTACCATAAATTGTAATATTATCCAAAACCCATTTTGTAAAATATAATTTTTCACAGGAAGGTGCACAGAATTGATCTGTGCAATAAAAAAAAAAGGTTGGATGTACATATTGCGGAGTTAGTAGAGTTAGTATACAACATGTCCAGAACCGAAGCAAAAATGCCACAAAAAAGGAGTATACCATACAACACAAATTTTTTGAAGATATACACAATTTCCTATTGTAGTTGTGAATAAAAGTCTGTAAAAATATATCAGTTTAGAAAACTTTTATCGGAAAAAATAAATATTATGAAAAAAGTTATACCTGTTTTGAAAAATTCACCAAAAATAGTTATTTTATCCAAAACCCAAATTGTAATACACCATTATTTAGAGGAAGGTACATACAATTTAACTATGAGTTTATAATTTTTTCTAGAATCATATATTTTAGAGTTAGGCAGTCAAGAAATAAAAAATTGTCTTTACGTCACAAAATTTGAGCAACACATTTGTACCTAATAAGAGACATATTGTTTTTAGACTATTAGTTGTAGAATATAGCTGCGAAGATAAATCTTTATAAACAAAACATAATAAATAAATTACAAAATAATAACCTCAAAGACATTATTATCAATTCTAGTTACGTGCAAAAATCATGTTGATAAATCAAATAATTTTTGAGATTGGGTTAAGATTTGGATTTAACCTGTATACCACGTAATAATACGGTGCAATAGTAGGTGCTAAAATGGTACAGAATAATGTAATATTATGTTCAGTATTTGTTTAGTGTCCGAGGCCAGGAGAGTGTGGGTGTGGCAACCCCTAGCTATCCAACCTGAATCTATACCTTTGTTTATTTATCCCTCTCTTTTATATTTCATCAGGTCTTTCTCGTTCTCTTCCGCTATTGAAGTATTCGAGGGCTAGTTTCTGCATTTATAATATTTTCTTTTATATTTTAATACAATGATGGCCGTAAGGTTTTTCCCCTTTAAACAGAATGGCGAGAGTGAGTGAGTGAGAGTGAGAGAGAGAGTGAGAGAGTGAGAGAGTGAGAGAGAGAGAGAGAGAGAGAGAGAGAGAGAGAGAGAGAGAGAGAGAGAGAGAGAGAGAGAGAGAGAGAGAGAGAGAGAGAGAGAGAGAGAGAGAGAGAGAGGAGGAGGGGGGGAGAGAGAGATATTGTGTGAATGTTCCTGGTGGGAGATAATTAATGGGTGGGCAATGTTAAACATCACTATAATGAGATTGGATGATGAATAGATATTTTCTAGTTTGTAATACACTTTCTTTCCGCTCGTAGCGCGCTTTCATTCCTGAAGTTGTTAAGATCGGCAGAACTATCTGTACCCTCTGTACGAAAATGCAGCATGTTTGGTATTAGACGGTTTGAATACAACCAATGACTACATAAATACTATATGTAGTCATTGATACAACAGTGGATTATATTTGTGGGGAGAATATACTACATATTTAAAATTACAGTATGTCGAAATCGTTTTCATATGTTTTTATAACTATTCTTTCTTCGTGGGAACATATTTTTAAAACGTGGACTAGAAATCATCGTTTTAAACTGACCACATAGGCTAATCTGTGTCTGTGTGTAAATTAAATTTCTTATAAATAAATACTTTATAAGATTAGATCACTACAATTGGTTAACTTCAGGATTTATGTTTATTTAAAATGAAAGTCATACAAAAATAAACCCCCACAATATATCTTACTCCCCCACAAGTACGAGACTAGAGTAAACTTTACTTTACCACTGACAGATTAACATTTCATAATTTATTATACATTGTATAACATTTTAATTTTCTTTAAATATAAATTTTTATATATTTTTTGCGTTATCATTTACTCCTTCGTGGTTTTTTGTAATTTTACAACTTTTAAAATTTGAATTATCGGAGGAATCTATCACCACTTATTTTATTATACCATTAATCATTATATTTTTCAGTAGAAATGAAATGTCTAGAAAATTAGTACGTAAATGAAGTGACAATAATTTAGTGTAGTTCTGTTTAAAGTGACAATAATCATTGGAATAATGAGTTTTATAGATAACGGAAAATGTTATTTATTTTTAACTATGTGTGACGCGTTCCAAAGAGTGGTGGTTGGTAGGAAGGGAATAGGGAAATTTAGACTTCATACGAGGACACTTTCACCAGTTAACCTTATTTTGTGTAGGCTACTCCCGACCCCAACCACTCATAACGCGTTGCAGTGATTGAACTTGCTAAATAAACGTACCGTACCTAGATAAGTTACACATTAAGATAAACTTAGTCACAAATAGTTTTATGTGTTTTTGACAGTATTTAAAAAATATATAGAACTTAAATTTTTAAACGCTATAGAAACTCAGCGTTGAAAAACAATGTTGTAGTCATGTGTCATAAGACCATGTTACCATTTTACAAATACATTTGTCATCATATCTGAATATGTAAATTAATACATAACGTTTCGAGTGTATAAATCAACTCTAGTTATCAAGTGTGAAACTAGAATATTAAAAAATAGTTAATAGAAATCGTTATAGTAGTCCGTGGCCATGTTAGAAACTAAATCTATAATCTCAGAAAAAAAACTAACTCAAGCCTAAAACCAGACCTGAGAAGTTGAAGATAAGACTACAAACACACATGCTTACTACACAAAGGATGACAAGAAACTGATTATAAGCGATGAAGTCAAGAAAAAGTAGAACACTTTGTGTCTCGTCTTTCAAGAGTTTAGTCCTCGATCGCGTCATGATTTCCATTTTTGGAATAAGCGAGAAAATTTCAGCCTTTTTTAAAGTAGAAGAATTTTTACCACTGATTTTTTATATTTTTATTAACGGTTTTTCTTCTTTTTTATGTTCTAGTTTCACACTTTATAACTTGAGTTGATTTATATATACACAAATGATGGCATTATTCGATTAAACCATATTAATAACTGTTATATATTATAGAACAAGGAAAATCACTTGACACGTGTTAGCGCTTTGTAATTGTGTTTTCGAGTCAAGGAGAATTAAATTATACTTTAAACAGTAAATTAACATATTAAATTGTTACTGACTCTTTACCGGCGTCAAGTAGTCTTTAATAGAGCTGTGTTAAAATGTAAAATTGAATATAAGCCTAATTGTGGAAAACACTTGTTATTAGAGGTAATTATTTCAATAATTCTAATCAATCAATTGATAACTTTTAATTGTATCTTTATAGAACCCAGAACTTTCAGGTTTTTATTGTTTATTTCCTCACTTGTTATATGTGTAATTAATTGAATTTCAAGGAAAGTGAATATACAGAGTGTAAAATAAGTCGTGATACACCTCGAAATAATTTAAATCGATTGCAAACCTCTATCATACCTTCACACTTTCTCTGGTGTTTAAGAGAGTTAACTTTTGTGACCCTAAAAGGGGTGGTAAAGGGAGCAACTTTCATTTTTTAAATGGCAACCCCTATTTCGTGACATATCATTGGAAAGGTCTATGCAATAGAAAAATAATGGCATCTCCAAAAGGTTTCTAATACACCATTGATAAAAGTTACGTGAAAAAATTAGCAAAACTTGCTCACATGTCAAATTTGGTTAAAATTAGTTTACCCATTTGGCCTGCAGAGCAAAGTACATACGACAGACAGATTCATCGTGCAATAAAACTCATTTTTGGACTCAGGGGACATCAAAATATATCCGTTAATAATCCACATCCATTTTTAACCACTAGGCTACATGTATATGAAAAATTTAAACAGTTATTACACTCTAGGTCCTAAGTAAGAGAAAAAAACGACCGAAAACCCGGTCCAGATATTCGCTATTTTGAAATTTTTGAACCATTTATTCAATGCAATGTTCATGCATGTTCATTGTTGTAAATTTTTCTTTCTGATTTTGAGGTTAGTTTTTAATTATTTTGTTTTTTTAGTAGGCTATAACTCTGTTTTTTTACCATAAAAACACCCTTTCATTATATAAACTTCGCAAAATGAAGTATTTTTAAATATTGTACGACATACAGGGTGAAAAATTTTCAAGTAATGTTTTGAAATTCGGTCGCCATTTTAAAATTTAGTTTCTTTTTTTAACGAACGTGTGGAATGGGTTATAAAACCGAGCTTTCACTTACATTTTGAATGAAATCTGTCTAAAATTATCACTTTTAGGAGTTTTACAAATACACAAACATTATTACAAATACACAAACATGTGCTACTGGGTAGGAAGGTGGACAATTTATGACCGTTTCTATGAATGTGGGATCACAATAAATAGAGTAAACAGGGTGATTCAAAAATATTTCGGGAGTTGCTTTTAGATCTAAAAATAAGACAAAATGTTATTAACATAGGTTCGGAAATGCACCGGTTTCCGTTTGTTGGCCATTTTTGTTTTTCGAGAATAAAAATCTAGAAGTTGATGAGTTATTGACTGAAGATTTGGTGTAGGCGTTATTTATGTAACCTTTTTACCAATATACCAGGAAATCAAGATATTTACAAAATGGTCCTTGTTTAAAATGTTTAATGTTGAATAACTCAAAAACCATTAACATTAGAAAATGTCTACAAGAAACAAAAGATTTTCCTTTTTTCACATAAAACAACTATTAAAAAATTTTTTTTTCTGTATGTCAAAGGATAACCGAATTTTCAACAAAAAACTAAAAACATAATTTCTTGGTAATTCTCTACAATATCCAAAATTAACCAAAACCAAAATAATATGGAATTATTTATTTGTTAATAATACTATTGCTCAGAAAGGTGTTTAAAATGATTATTTCCCCTAACAGTTTCAAAAGTGCTACTACTGTTTTAATACTAATTAAAAAATTATATAATATTTCCCCATTGAATAAATCTAATCAATGTTCTCATAATTTAATTTTCCACATTTTTGGTTTGAAATTTGTATTTGTTAATATGTAATTTTACCAACTTATGGGAACACGTTATCAAATATTTAAATTAGTACTAAAACACCAGTCGCCATTTTGAAACTTTTAATGGAAATATTTTCATTTTTGGTACATTTCTTGGCAATATAATATTAACAATTATCATAATTTCATAAATCGTTTTGGTTAATCTTGGACCTATGTTTATATAAACGTTTTTCCCTTAATTTTAACTAGAATCGGTCCTCAAAACATTGCCGTGTTATATTAAATCACCCTGTTGCATTAAAAATTCATAATTATTCCCATAGTTATCATAAACTGTGATAAATATGAAGTCATGGTCTAATAATTTACAGACAAACTACACACTTTCACAACAGCTGATTGTTTTAAAGACAATGGTAGCAATCTAATGTTTACAAAGAGTTCTCCAAGGTTATGGCCGTCTTTAGATGATAACAATAAAGGAGTGTAATTCAGAAATTACTAGTTGACTAATTTTCAGCTGTTTCAATAACAGTTGCCAATTTAAAAATCTAAGTTTTGATTTAAATTAGACAAAAATTATTAATACATATACAAGTAAAACAAGGAGAAACTTGAGTTTTGTGTAAAATGTTATGGTTAAAATAAAACAGATTGAATTTTACTGTCACGATTTTGAAATGTAAATGTTATTGAAGTAAACAACAACTAGTAACAAATTTGTGTGTGTACGTATTGAGAAAAGTTGACATAAACAGTCGCCATTTTGGATTTTTAATTTTGGCTTAGACATCAGAATCGTTGTAAGTGTAAAAAAACAAGAAAATTAAGTCTTTGTAAAATCGTTTTGAAATAAAAAAAAGGAAAAATTTGGGATTTTAGGGTTGAAAATGTGTAGTTTTCTGTACATTTTTATTTCGTTTAATGTATATTAGCCGGGATGAACGTTGGAAAAAAAAATTTTGGGCAACAATTCATTTTTAATTAACGGTTTTTGGTAGATACTATAAATTATTCAATTATCAGACAAGAAAATGTTTGTTTTTAAAATGGTTTCAATCATTTAAAAAAAAAAAATTCCGTTTTTAATTCTGGATTCTATCCGATTAATTCTGGAAGAATTAATCGGATATTAAAATTACAGTTTTAGGGTCAAAAATTCGTTTTCAATCCGTTTATGTCAGCTACGTTACTCTTAAAATTTTAATTATCAAAAAGTTAATGCATAAAAACTCATGGAAACAGTTTATTACAGGACCTACTTACTCAGGGACAGACATAAAACACGTTTTTCGAACTCAAGTGTAACAACAGAGACATTCAACGTATCGTAAAAAAGTTAATACGTAAATTCTGCTTTTAACATTCAAAATTTAAAGAGTTATTAAAAATTAATATTCTATTGTTCTGAAGATATCATTAAAAAAAGTCATAGCTATTTTCTAATGGTTTGTATTGAATTTAACTATTAATTTATCGATTTCCTTCAAAATCTTAACCAATTCAATTTATTTCGCTTACGAAATCTGTCGCTGGCGTAAGAATTAAAAGCATTCCTATAGGCCTAAACAAACTGTTTTTGGTCACTTAGAAGTTAAATATTTCTATCATTTTATGAAATTTCTATTACAATTTACTTTTCAAACTTTAGGGAGTTATTGATATGGTTTTATCAGTGTAATATAAAAACCAATACATAACGTTTTGAGAGTATAAATCAACTCACGATATAAAGTGTTAAATCTAGAACATGAAAAAGTAAAAAACACCAATATTGTTCCATGTTGGAAACTAAAACTAAAATTAGTAACCTAAGAAAGGAAACCCAGGCCTACTTGAGCAGTCAAAATAACTATGACTAAGTACAAACGTCATTAGAAAAAACACGCAATACGTTGAAACTGCAATGGTTTTTTCTATAACCAAGAAAACTACATGTAGTTTTAGTTTTAAAAATGAACCTAAGCTATGTCTTTCACTTTTTAATGTTCTAGGTTGAAAACTGAACATTTTATAACAGGGTTGAGTATAACCTGAAACATCGTACATATATTTTTATATACACAAATGTCCGATTAAACCAAATCAATATTACGAACTATCCACCATTACCAAAGAACTTTAGGAAATAGTTAGAAATTAATTTCTGTGTTGTTTTGAAAATAATAATAAATCTATTGATTACATTTTGAAACATTTAACTACTAATTTACTTTAAAATATTTATGTATTCAATTGTTATTACCATTACATAGAATCGTTGACTTCAACACAGAGTCCAGAAGCGATTATTTCTAAAACTATATTTTACAAACACATTGTGTTAATCATTTAAAGAGAAGTACACATTATTTTCTGATTTATATTGGCCTAGTTTAAAGCACAATAAGTACTTACTTGAACTAATAGACCAGTCTGTTACAACTCCACAATGCAACTGTTGGGTCAGTTGTCAGTATCTTGCATTTCCAAGGACGCACACACACACAACTTGTTCCTATATAGTAATAACTGCTGGCATTTTACTTTCCGATCTTAGTATTACATCATGTATTTTTATAATTTATTGGTTAGGCTACTCATTAAACTTTTTTTTATACACTGTTGTTGATGAGTGAATTTATAAAAGGACATAAAATTTTGCCACCTTTTCTAACACAAAACACTATGTTTTTGTATGTCTTAACAAATGTGGTAAAGTTAAATTAACCAAATTAAAATAATCGCAGTGTTTTCTTATCTCTGTGATATGTATTTAACTAGCAGCGTAATAGGCCAATCGAATTAGACAATAGTGACATTTATTATAAGTGTGCTTTAACTGCAGTTTTTTATTATTTAAATTAAAGGTTGAGGAATATATGATAAGATCTCTTAAACTAGATTTTTGGTCAACACTATTTTAAAATTAACGAGAAACTGTTTTTTTTTTTTTTTTTTTAATTAATTAGTTTCCATTGTATTTTAGAGTGAAGTTCAAAGAGGGCAGATTTGTTCGTTTTAAAATTAGCTGAAAACCGAGACGATATGTGTTACAATCAAACCTTTTTTTTAGACCAGTTATGTCTATTTCTATCAGCTTTTCAAAAATGTATGAAGAGACTCTAATAAATAATTTGTTTAATGATTTAAAAATATATTGTTTGACTGTATTAAAAAAAATGGTTATTTAACAATTAAAAATAACAATAATGTCACTACAAATTTTTATTCATCTTGTAACTGCAAGGACCTCCCACTGACACCTGAGAATTGTTTAAAATTAAACTTTAAATGTGAAAAATCATCCATAGAGATCAAACAAACGTAAACCATTTTGTTTACAAAATTTCATAAATAGAAATCCATTGATTAAATCTGTTCTGCACGAAGCAATGAAATAATTACTCTGACAGATTATATTTAAAAAAATATATTAATTTTATTGTTGTGATATGTAGTTCTGCACGAAGCAATGAAATAATTACTCTGACAGATTATATTTCAAAAAAAATATTAATTTTATTGTTGTGATATGTAGTTAATTTACACTTTCATTTTTGATTTAAAATAACTGACAAATGGACAAATACCTTACTATATAGGCAACAAATTGACAGATTTTAACGTTGTCTCGTATTTTATAGACTTACATAAAAAAAAAACAACTTTATTTCAGTGGATATGCTTTATATTTTGCTATGAAAGAGTTATTTCAGAAAAAAACAAACAAAAACCAAAATTTAAGTAAGTTTTCCGGGGAAAACAAAATTGTTTTACAATTGGGGAAGGTTATTATTAATATATTTTATTAGTGCAATAATGAAGCAAAAGACGCACCCTGGTATTGAAAAAGAATATTCACAAATTAAATTGGTGTCGTTTTATTTTGAAAATATTTAGTTCACAAGTACGAGTATAGAATATAAAATATTTAAATTTTATCATCCACTGTTTTTTCTTTTCACTTCAAGAACACTTAAACTTTCCCTATAGTGGTATATACAATAACTAATTATTTATTAAGGTAATTTTAAAAAAAGTTTGCACACATATATCTTCAGAAACTCTCATATCTGATAAAAAAGATATGATTGTAACACGACACCCCTGAGGAGTAAAGTTGTGGTAGTTACAAGGTATTTGGCTTGATCCTACACCTTTCTTTATATTTTGGGTTTATCCCTGTCTTTTTATCTTTCTATCAGGTTAGGTTATCTAACTGTTCTCTTCTAACCCTGGCCTTATAAGGTGTCTGAATAGAGGCGTTAATGACAAAGAGGGTGTTTACCTCTTAAACGACAAGAGAAACTACGATGCATTTCTGTTTAAGTAATTTTATAACGAACGAACAACTTTGCTCTTTGAAATTTCACTCTAAAATGTGTCCATTAAAAAAAACAACAAAAAATAGTGTCTTGTCAGTTGTTTTAAAAAGGGATGCTCCAAAAACTGGGCGGACGATTAATAAGTAAGCCATGTTTTCGGATATCCTGAACTTCACTTGAAATAAAAATAACTAAAGTTAAAGCACATTTCTGCAAACAATAACCTATTACTTACTACTGATTGTATGTAAATAAATACCGTAGCAGATTTGAAGATTAAATTTCTAGCAGATATGAAGATACCTGGTTAAGGTATTTAAATTTCCTTTTTAAGGGTTAGGTTAGGTCAGGTAGATAAGGTTAGGTTAGGTTTAAAAAATTAATTACTATACATCTCTTGTGGTATATCATTTTAAAGTTAGTTGTTTAATAAACTCAGTGGTAATAGAAGTTTTTTATGTATTGTTCGACTGTTAGGCTACACGCCTTTCTTTTATAAACTGAAAAAATTTGAAATTTATATTTTTCTTCAGATCAGATTTCAAAATTGTGTTTTTTTCCTTCTTCAATAGATTGACAGTTTATCCTGCAACTTATAACACGTTTTTGTTATAACATAAAATTATAAGATGCCGTACCTAAAATATCATTTTGTAAAACATTATTCTGAACACAATACTGAAAACGATTTTTATTATCATTCATGGTTGTACAATAGTGGTTTTACAATGTTTACGCCATAAAAAAAGACGGTATTAAGTTTTTATAATGTAAATATTTCTTCTTGTATATATTCATAATGGAGAACGTAAAGAAAAGAGTATAAAGAATGACTTACCTAATATTATATTTATTTTAAACTTATTCCTACTACAATAGAAATATAATTTTTTCAAAAAAAGAGAGAAAAAAAATGTTTTCTATAGGCCCTTTTGTATACTTTTTATAATTTACGGTATAAATATTGGTTCCGCAATTACGTCGAGGAAAAAAATCTCTTCAAGTGATTTATCATAAGGTATGCTGTGTCATTTTGAAAAATGTAACTTTCTTATTGGGGCGTCCCAAAACAAGTTTTTAGCTAAGCAGTTCAGCTATTGTTTAGAAAAGGTTTTTCCGTTTTTTTTTTGTTTGTTTTTTTGCACTAACATAATATAATATACGTTTATATATATATATATATATTATAAATATAATGAGCAATTATAAGCTTATAAATATAATGAGCAATTATATATATATATATATATATATATATATATATAATGTTTGTAAATGTTGCTATTTAAAAAATTTCTTTTCTTTTTTTAAAGTTGAAATATATATATTTGGATTTACGAATTGTTGTACAAGTTTGTTTATCATAAAAATCAATTAATAATTTTTAAAATAGTAGCCTATTTTCAAAATATCAATAATTCTTACGAAAAAGTATTTATGTGTAGGTCTAAAATATCACACAGTAGCTAGATTTAAAACCTGCAAATAATAACGTCCTTAAAATTGTACACTGAAAATAAACGAGTTGTCGCTAAAATAGTATATTTCATCACTAGGATCAAAAGCGAAGCTGTTCGATACAAGTTTAACAGCCGAGGCCGGAAAATGAGCGATGATCGAAAGCTTCTTTTGGTTCAAGTGATGAACTTTATTTTTCGTTATACTGCATATAATATAAGAAAACAATTTCAAGAAAGCTAAAATGTTATAACATATTTACCTTCAAACCGATGGTAACAGCTGTTTTAAAGGTTATTTACAATCGAGAGTATCGGTTGTTTTTATTGATGCTTTACAATCGTTGATTAATTCGTATAAATGAAGTAACAGTTGGTGACCTCGACCTCAGCTGATGTTTTTAGATCATAGGACTAAAAAGAACAACTTCAGCATCTCAATCAATGCATGTATTGAACAGCTGTTTTTGAAGTAATGTGACGAAAAAGTTACTTTTTTAAAATGAATAACCTCAAATTTAGAAAATAAATTTATGTTATAGTATCAAGAATTTTTATGGATTTTATTATAAATTTACGTGTCATGCAAGTTTTACTAGTCGTTGATTATTATTGAAAAATAATGGTTGGAAAATTTCAAAATGATATATCTGGAGTTTATCTGTAGATCCCATATAAGCTTATAATTGCTCATTATATTTAGTGTAACGATTTGCTTATATTATTGCCAAGACCGAAATTGGAATACGAAAGTATTTGGGTGAATATAACTTATACTGACAAAACAATCACTTAAACACCTTTCACATTCATTTTTACAAGATATATACATTTATTCAAAAGCAATTAAAAAATATAACATATGTCTTTCGTCTGGGATGTCCGAAAAGTATTTTAATAGCTTGAAAATTTTATTTTTTCAAAAAAGTTTTAATCTTTTGCTTTGATAATTATAGCTTTAAGAGTTAAATAAACAAGCATAGTAAGTTTTGACTGTTTGTTTTATTATAATTATTTTATAACAATTAAAAAATTCATAAAAATCTGTCTCCACATATAATGTCCCATCATCTGCCAGACAGAGTCTAATGATTGCAAATGAGGAAGATTTTTGCTTTTAAAATTAAACCAAGAGCTCTCGGCAAGGTTGGTAAAACTGCAAATAAACAGAAACGTGTAACTTTGTGTCAGTTGAGTCGTGATTGTGCAATACTTCAGGCTGTCACAGCATAAATGTCTTTCTCTGGTAAGTATTTCTTTTGATTTATTTCGTGTGTTAAATATTTTTGTTTGAAATGTGATAGAATATTAATCCAAAAAACTAATATAACTGAAATTTACTGTATTGTGTTTTAAATTTAAATACGTTGTAGCAATAAATAAACATATTGTCCTTCCTCTGGCTGTGTTTCCTCTGCCATTTTAGTGCCAGAGGGAAGACGTCAAGCCCAGAAGAAAGATATTTTGCCAATAACATCACAATTTGCATTATGCATTTGTGCATGTATTATGAGGGCACATGTTTCGTAATGTATAATACTGTATATCAGAAATCATGTTTGTACATAAAATGTAATGATTGCGACAATTGAAACGAAATATTATGCACATATTATTTCATGATACAAGAATGACTAATCGAAGAAAATACACAGTATACTGTTTTTATACATTTAATTGTATAATTTTATGTAAATTACATTTACTATTAATCAAGTTTAAAAAAAGGAAATGTGGTAAATAAAGTAAAATATATTTCCACATATACACTGTGGTAGGTTTTTTGTCTTTTCAATTGAGTTGTTATGTGTAATGGGGTTGAGATGTCTTGATATTTTATTATTATATTGTTCACTTGGTTTTATTTCAGCTTATCAAAATGGTCTAATCGAGAGAAGAAAGACTGATAAAAAAGAGAGAAGCAGAGAAGAGGAGGTACGAGTGAATGAAATATGGTGTTGAAGGAAAAGAATAGGCCTACTTAAAAGAAAAGAAAAAAGGGCAATATGCTTTTAAAAAAAAAAAAAAGAAGAAAATTATTTTATCGATCAATGATTTTAATGACAGAGCCAGGAGGAGAAAAAGAAAAGAGTCGAGAGTGAAAAACAACAATATTGTATAAGACAGTTAAGGAACTAGACCAAGAACAGCTGATAGAAGAGCAATATCTCGCGGTGAATCAGAAAATAATGAAATAAATAGGATTCTGGAATCACTTAAAAGGAAATCAGCGAGTAGTCGAAAGTGGAAATCAGAGAAATAAAGAAAAAATATCGTTTCATTGAACAATTTCAGTAAAAAAGCTGAGAAATATAAAAAGTGATATCAAAGAGAAAAGAAATAAAAAATAGTGGCGATATACGAACTCCTAAAACAAGGGTTAATGAATTGTTGGGCGATAAAACTAAAAGGAAAGAAGTGGCTAGAAAATTCCTCTTCGCAGAAAATGTAAGTGAGCAATTAGATGAAACTTATAGTAATTTGAAATCTCAATTGGGAAAACGACATTTAATACATAGATGGGAAAAATAGATTTCTTACAGTCTACGGGAGTAAACAGACATTGTACAGAAATTCATGAAAAACCATGTGATAGCCAAGAAAAAACAAACTGTATACGAGAGAACTGAAAAAAACTTGTTCATAATTTAATCTTAGAGAATTCTTCTAGTCGAGTAAATCCCAAAGATTGCGTAAAAAAGGGCAAAATAAGATGTAGAGGCTATATCTGAATAATTCTATGAAATATTTCTACCGTGAGTTTTTTATAATCTACTCTGCTAAAACAATAAGCTATACATTATTTTGTCTGTTGAAACAATTCTAGGTAAAACAAATGAATATATCGTCACTTAACACATGCGAATGTATCAAGTGCGCTAATACAGAATTAATTGTTGTCTCAGTCACGTCGTATGGGAGTTTTAACAGGTCCTTTATTAGAGCATGTGAGACAACAGTTTTGATGTCATTCAAGAACAGAAAAATGTCTTTTTCGATAATGTACTTAATTAAAAGTTATAAGAGAGGTACCTTCGGATTTGATTATAACTAAATATTACAAGTTGGCCAGTGTCAAAGATACAATCTTCGACAAAAATACACAAAAACCAAAGGTTACAAAAAAGTAATTAACCAAAACTTTGGTTATATGTGTTTTCACAAATGAAGTTAAAGTCTTTCCTGTGTTTCCTTCATATTGAAGTCATAATGGAACTGAAGTTCATCAATATACATCCATCAGAAATCTTAGGAGTTAAAACCTGATGGATTTCAGCGAAAACTATGACGCTAAATTTTCTGAGAAATTTCAGTTCTTTCATTTTGGTGGATCTCAACATCAGTACAGTTGCCTCAAGATTGTGTCTGGTGTAAGTGGCGTGTCCTCCCTTCTACTTGCTTCCCTAGTCTGACTCGACGGTATAACCCATTCCACGAAAAGTAGGTACACAAATTACTACTTAGCTACATTTAATTCCTAAAGTTACAACTTCATGACAGACTTTTGTAAACTTTTATTCTTATTTACACCGATAAAAGAAACGAAAGTAGGGTACGCGTTTACACAAAAGCATCTGAGGTCTATATATTTTTTATTGGGGTTGTACCTCTGAAAGTAAACTCAACAAACAAAGTTTGGGGGCCCCTCTTTTACTCTCCACCCCAGATATATTTCTACCTTGAAGATACTGTAGTTCCTCTGTAGTGTAACAGAGGTCACTCTGCACTATCTAACTATCGAGTGACTTTATAATTTATTAACTTGTAATAATAACGCTGTACGTTATATGTTAAAAACCACCATTAGAATTCAGTAAATCTTCGTTAGTTTATCGATTCCTACTATATAATTAGTAAGCAAATGTTACATTGTTAAAATGTAAAACAAGTATTGATTGTAAAACAAACAGGATTGATTGACTTCAAAATTCAATTCATCTGCAAAATAAGAAAGCATTTCAGAGATTGAAAGATCCAGGACACATCTTAGAAATGACGAGAATCATCATAGAATATATAATTACTTAAGAATTTGACTTTGAGGAATGGTGAAAGGTAATCGATAAACAAAGTTGCAACACACTGGTTTTTATATTAACATGGTGTTTACTTCCGACTATAATTTTTTCTCATTTGGTCTGATATTTTGTTTCCTACTGTACATATCTAAATTTTCAAAGGCATCAGATTTTCATTAAATTTTATTTTCTTGGTTTTGTTAAAATGTTAGGCTACTATCTAAACAAAATTTTGAAAAGAGATTACAACGCCGCGAAATTTTAAAACAGTTTCTTTTCAATAAGAGAAGTAGATACTCACCATAGAAACCAATTGCTGCCCAAATATTTATAAACATTTATATATCAGAAGAGAAGATCGCAGTTTTATTACGAGCTTGTTAAGCATTATAAGACAGACCCTGCGTTTTTGAGCAAAATACTGTGAAAAAAAAAATATATATATATATATATATATAAGCTTTTCAGAAAATGGTATGTTCTACAAAAATATAAATAAATAAAATCCTTTCTTAACAAAGTACTTTAAACATCAACAAAAAGTGAAACCAACATAGATTTTCCATAAAACTGATGGATTTTTGTTGAGATCTGGCATACCAACAATGACTACACATTACTCAACTAACAAGCCTAAGCTGTTTAGTTGTTATTGCGTCACAGAATTGTTTATTATGCTCGATAAAATTGAATCAATCCATTTGTATGATATCTCCCATAGCTTAACAACCTGGCATAATGCCACTTGTATTGCATTCATGTTTACTATTAATAATTGTGAGTTTCACTTTAGTTAAGCCGGTCTCATACTATTCGCGAATGTAGATGAATGTTCTGGTTTGGGATTTAACTGTGACGAATGTTCAAGGTTCTCGATGGAGCATTGAAAGGAAGTAAATGTGCCTTTAAACGACAAATATTATAGCAGTTTTAATTTTTTTCTACGTGAAAGGATAACCGATTTGACAAAAAATAGATACTCTAGTTAACCTCCGGTTGTGCACTCGTTCGAACACACCAATCGAACACTTGATAGACAATTACCTATCAAAAAATAATGTGTTTTATCACTACTGTAACTGTGTTAACCTTTGACTTTCAGAAAAAAATTAAATCGTTGTTTGTTGTTAAAATAGAAAAAAATTTGTTGTATATTGTAAATTCTTTGTAAAATTAACGGCTTTCGAGGTTTCCTACTTTTAAAATTGGAAACGTCCATCATTTTAAAAACATGCAAAATAAAGTGTTTACTTTTAGTAAACTTGTGTAACGTAACATTTAAATATACCAAATTTATACCAAATATGAATCTTATATATTTCCAATTTTATTTTAAACAGAATGGGTGATAACAGCTACATGAAGAAGAATTAGAAAATATATACTGAATTGTGATAATCCTTATGTTGTGTAGAATCCGACTATATATATAACCCGTTAATGGTTTTTGTGACACTGTAGCCTATATATATATATATATATATATATATAAGACATTCAAAAATCAAACCATTAGCATAATTTAAAAGGACTAACAAATATGTACGCACTTTTTTTGTAGAAAAAATGCTAGATAATTTCCTAAGTTTACACGATAAATTTTAATGTCAGAATTACGTACAATTGCCATGAGTCACACCTCCTTAATTTAGTTAGCTAACCTCAATAAGAAAATACGATGTACCGCAGAAATTTTCTACCTCATCTAAAACCAAATTTATTTGTCATCAAAAATGTTATTTCGGGAGTTGTCGGTCAAAAAGTGAAAATGAACCATGGGTCAGGTTTTTGAAAAAAATATTTGTAAATTTAATCGTATTTAATTAATGACGGCGGTTTTGTGAATTATACTGAACCGTAATATTTTATTTTACTTCCGATTTTGCAACTTTCTGTTGGAAAAGCTGCCGACTGAGCATATGAGGTATAACTGTGTTATGGATGTTGTACATTACCCCGTGGAGTTCTTGTACTTGGAGTATCACCTTACACCCTTTACCTTAAGGTTGGCTCTCCAATCACCCTCTAAACCTTCCGAAACTGTGTAACGACACCAGGCTTTTAGTGAAGACGCTGCTCAAACACGTAATCGAAACCAGTATTTTTACAAGCGACGCTCAGGGAGAAACCGTCTCCATCCCCAGAATTCCTCTGATCACATCAGACTACCACTTTCAGTTCATACCTCTACAGATTCCCGTTAAGGTGTGCTACACCATTAAGACTTAGGGGCAGAATTTGATACTGGCTGGTGTGACTGAGGAATGAGTGTTTCTCCCATGGTCAATTGTACGTGGCTTGGAGGCAGAGAGTAAAATCAGGGATGTCGTTTATAGGGAGGTCCTGAGCACTTAATCTGAGGGAAGCTTTGAAAGTCTATACTAAGCAAGTTATTAGCCTGGTTAGATAGTCCTAAAAGCCAGAGGCGATATTGAGATCAAAGTGCTTAAACTCATCTATTTTATTGTTCGACTTAATAAAGGACTCTTTTCCAACAGAAACTTAGTTGTCCCTTTCTAACTAAATAATACAGCATCATTTATAACAACTCATTAATTTTCATGCTTTATTAGTTGATTGATCAAGTTTTTCTCTTAGTTTCAAAATACCTGTATTGAAGCTGCACAAATAACCTAATTCTATTTTCTGTTTTAGATTCTATTATTTATCTGATAATCATCATAACGAGGCACGGGTGTCCAGCTATTATGTACATATAAAACAAAACTAAAATAGAAATTTCTTTAAGTTCGACTATTTATAGAAACCTTTGTCTAAAATAAAAGAAGAATTTTAGTTTTCATACTTTTGAAAAAGGATTTTTTCTAAATCGAAATAATATAAAGTATTTTATCTTTTATATAGTCTCAGATATAAGCACTACTATGAGTAATACGGCATTAATATATTAGAAATTCATTAATTTGTTGAAAACCAATGGCAATTAATAATAAAAGGTACAAAACATCGCTTAACTTTGTCACTCATCGCCAAAACCAAATAAAAACCATCCAAAACTATTTAGGTCAGTTTGATAGCTGTTAATCAAAAATTGAAAAGACAAATAGGGCTTGAACTTAGCTTTGCTTGTGCCATAGACTCGTCCTCAGGGTAAATAGTATTTTATTAAATCGGCTGTCAGGTTAATTTTTGTTTTTGATATTTATTCCTGAACCGTTATATATTTTTACTTGAGATTTTACTCGCGGGTTCAGGTGTGGACATTTCTCTCGAAATTGGAAGGTTAATTTTTGAGAAATTACTTATTTTATAGCGTTTTTCTTAATTGTTCAATGATAACTCACTAATAGGTGTAGATACATGGCGACCAATACGTTTTGTTTGGTTCCTTAGAGGTTGCAAAATTTGATCAAAATCGTTAATGACGATTTTGGAAAAAAAAAATCATAATTTTGTGTTTTTTCTTATGGCAGCTACCCACAAATTTTGTGTTATTAAAAACTGAAAAAAGAAATCCTAGATATTGCTTAAATGTCCACTCACCTAATTTGTTTAAATCGGTCCACACTATAGATAGACATTAATTTCAGATACCACTTTGTTGGATTCAGAAAACTTTAAAAATAATAATATCAACAAAAAACTCGACATATTTTGACCCTATCACATATACTATGTTTATGTGAAAAAATTATAAAGGAATTTTCACATTTATTGACTCTAAAAACCGCGCTATTTTTTCCCGCGAATTTAATGCTCCGCCAATTTTATGTCTTGAAGTAGTTGTTGATATCAGGTATCGCTAAATTAAATCCTTCGTTGAATGCGATTTATTTTTGTAGTTGTATATTCTCTGAACGTGGCTGAATGTGATAAGAAGTTTTTAGATATTTTGGTTATTTTAACATATTAAAAACATTGCTTTTAAATTTATTTATTTATCTCTTCTGTGGTATATTTTTATCCATGAAACATGGATTTGTTCACATTGTAATTTTCCATATTTTAAAGATTCCTCTGCTTTGCCACATCAGTACTCATTATAAGTGACCCCATGAAGGAAGGATGGTGTTAAATAAATATTTGACTATAACAAAAATATTAATCATTTTTATTTTGTGCATAAGTTTTAGTTTAAGTGCACAAAATTTTATATTTGGTTAAACATTTGAAAATCTTGGGGCTGTATTAGACCAACTACGATGTAGAACCTAAAAAACTGTTATGGCAGATAAAACAAGAAAACTTTATGTACTATTTAATATAGAACTTATCTAAATCAATCATTAGATTATCTGTAGAGTATAAAAATTCAAAGAGTTCAGTTGACCGTATACATTTTGTAGGTGCTTTTTGAAAATACTTTGCTCCGATAAAGCAACATTCATTTTTTTTCTGGGTGTGTAGATACGCACAGCTGTATCTAAAAGGATACTATTCACCTTGTGATGGAAAGTTAACTTATAAAGCCAATGTTTTTTTCTTGCCGTTTAAAGGCGAAAACCTCAGTCATCATCCTTTTATAAAAAAGAGAGAAAATAACAAACACCTCTAGCTCTTGAATACTCAAAGTGTCAGAGTTAATGAGAACTCTGGTTCAAAGTTCAAAGAGACTAGATGAAAGAGAGGAATCTAACCCAAGACTACATGAAAAAAAGATGTAGTTCCATCTAGGGTCCCCGGGATTGCCAAGCCCGTACCACTAAAGGTGAGCCTCTGAATGCGTAGCTACGTTTTTGATAAAACCGTTACTGGTGATGATTATTTTAAAATGTTACACAATTATGTCATACCAGAACTTCTTTTAGTAGATGGTGAAATTTATAATGAATTATTCTTTCAATGTGTTGTAGCTTCACCGAATTATTCACACATTGTCCTTGATTTCGTCTTTAAAACAACGGAGATATTAACATTATCTACAGAGTCTGATATAACTAAATTAATATTTGTAAATACTTATAATAAAATAACAGTGATACCCATTCTATATTTTAAAATATCAGTGGTGTTATTTTTGTATTTCGCAGAACTAATGTATATTAGGCTTATTTCTCTTAAATATGCGAAAGAATATTGAGATTACATTGCACAACCTTCAAGACCTACTTGTATGATATGTAACACGCTAATTTACCGTACTAATTGGCGTTTTTGTCTAATTATTCGAGCGTTGTGATTACAATCAAATCATTTGTATTTTGTTTTACGATAATGAGTTTTATATACTTAAAAATAGTTTCTCGATAACATACTAGTCATTCCCGATATTCAATACGTTGTAGTTGGTACAGTTTTTCGTCATTTCTATACAATTTTAGAGCTTCCGATTTTAGGCAATTATTCTATTAGACCAAACATCACTCTTGATTAACCCCCTTAGACGAGTTACGACATTACAACAAATCGTATAGGTTCGATTGGATTTGGAGCTTCCCGAGAACTCGCAACGCCATTAACCAATTACCCAGCTGGCTATTGTAATAAGTCTGAGTGGCAAATCAGGCTATAACAATAAAATGGACACACTCGACTGCACAGCTGATCAGATACTCTACATATTGCAGGTTTCTGCATTATGAGATTAATATTAAAAACCCTTGCTATATAGTGCGGGATCGCAACCGAATGTGATTACCGTGACTCTAAAATGTCACAACTCTATGAATGCACAGACTTTCTGGCACGCCATATAGGCTACAAACAGAAATACTAACAATAACAATATATTTGTTGCCATCTATCTATATAATATTTATACGCGAGAAAAGAGGGAAAGCAATTTCAGAAAAAGTTATATTGGAAAAAATAAATATATAAATGTCGATTTTTTCATAATAGCTACATCCGTTTTGAGTTCTCCTGATGTCCAAGAAAGTAGTTTGATCAACATTTTGTCTCATATCTGTACAGTGCGTGTGACACCAAACTATTAGACACAATTTTGATCTAATGCACTGTAGAATGTGTGTATATTTTGTGGTGTTTTGTGTAAGGTTCCAAGACACCAATACTCAAAATAAAGGTAATAATCGATTCTACTCATTCATGTCAAATTTTGGCACAATGTTAATGTAATACACAAACCAATGTGCCAAATCTTAAAGAAAATTATCGTTCAGCAATAATTGACAAAAAAGATTTGAAAAGTCATTAAAAACTGGATTTTAGTCAGATATTATTTATCCTATGAGTATCTTTGTATTATCTTTCCATTTGTAAAATACATTTTTTATAACGTTAATAAGGGGGTACCTATTTCTTCCGTAAGTATCAGCACGAGTAAAAACTCGGTAGTTAAGAATTTATGTATTAAGAGCGTAAAGTAGGTCTTTATTGCACGACAAAAAGGAAAAAAAAATTGAAAAATTCTCGAAAGCAATAGACACTTGCATTACAAACAAAAAATTTCCTACAACTGCAGTATACATTTGCAGTACACCACAGCGTTACTTCAAATTTCTTTTCATATATTTCTTGATTTTTTAGGCAACAAGTCTAAAACTACTTCTTTAGCTAAAACAATTACTTTTTTATCAGTAAAATCCATTTCAAAATCGTGTTCCGACATTGTATTGAACAACTAGGCTTATAAATGTAGCTGAGTCTATTGTTCAGTGAGCGGGTGGCGTGACAATATTAAACCTGAATCAGCTGGTTTATTCAGCGTGCGATAAAGAATGGCATTTAATCAATGCTAATTTGCGTGCAATCGATATTTTTTGCTCCTTTAATAATAATCAGTTGTTTTAGAACCTGTTCTTAGGTCGTAAATGAACACTTTAGACACAGCTGGAGTAAAAATATATTTTTTCGTCATACTGCTTCAAAAACAGCTGTTTTCAATACATACATTGAGATACTAAAGTTGTTCTTTTTAGTCCTAGGACCTAAAAACATCAGCGGTGTTCGAAGTCATCAGCCGTTACTTCGTTTATACGAATTAATTAACGATTGTAAAGCATCTATAAAAACAACCGATACTCTCGATTGTATAACCGATAAAACAGCTGTTACCATCGATTTGAAGGTAAATACGTTGTAACATTTTAGTTTTTGTGAAATTGATTTCTTATATTATTTGCAGTATAACGAAAAGTATAGTAGTTCATCACTTAGACCTAAAGAAGCTTTTCGATCCTCGCTCATTTTCCGAGTTAAACTTGAGCTTGTATTGAAAAGCTTCACTTTTGGTCCTAGAGATAAAAGCTTTAACTAATGATATACTATTAGTTTATTTTCTCGTGTCTATGTAGATAGATATTTCTGGAGATATAGCGAAAAATAGTGTTTGATTTTATGGATAGATATGTGGCAGAGAGATGGTGCAATGATTTTTTCCTCCGTTTATCATAGAATACAATCATAATTTAAAATCAATATTTTTACTCTAAAATGTAATTTTTACTGTAAAATGCTCCGTACAAGTTAATATAATTTTTGTATTGCAACAGGCAAATGAAATTTAATATGTTAGTCGAAGCAAATGGACTATAATCAACAAGTAACTTACGCCTATTTCAATCTGTATTAATAATAGCACCGGGTTATAGCAGAATTTATTTCCGAAAATACGAGTTTAGTGTTTCAGCCTCAAATTGTAACAGTAGAAAAAAGTTTTGCAATATTGTTAAAATATGACGATATACAGTACGCTTTGCTTAACCGGTGTGCTTAAATGGTTGTATCGAGTTAAACTGAAGGAGCAACCTTGTAAACGCCACAGCTGCGTAAGAATATTTTTGCCGTGTGTTAATTTAACAACTGTCGTCATTTTATAATTATAATCAAATAAAATATTTTTTTAATTAAATTTTATTAGCCTGAGACGATTATTTAATTAGAACAAGTCGGCGTCAATTTATCTGTTTATGTCTTCACCAAGCTGTAATACACCAATTTAATATACGTTTGGTTATTTCTCAGTACAATTACTTACTGTAAAAGATATTTTTGACAGGTGTACTCAATTAAATCCAATACGTGAAATAAAACTTCGATTATCAAAACTGTATCTTCGTCCACGTTATTTGAGTGGAAATTGAACCAAACTCACAATTTTTAATTTCAAAATTTCCAAAAAACTAAAAAATAAGTTTGGAAACTTAAAATCTTTGTTCTAATTATTAATAGTTGCCTAAATATGTTTTGTTTTAATAGTATGTTGAACAGCTTAAAACCAAAAATCTGTCAACTCCTTTGGGCTTCGGTGAACTGGACAGACGGTTGACAGACAAATGTCATCCACTAAACCAATTGTTGTGCCCACAAGACCCAAAACTGAGATTCAAAACAGTTTTTATACACGCAAATAATGGCAAAGTCCGCTTAAACCGTATAATATTTACTTCACTAGTTTCTTATATTCTTTATAATTTGTTAATATCCAAATTGATGATTTGGTGTATGTGTTGAACTTAATAACACACACAAATTACAATTTCTGTTCTGCCAATGTTACACAAGACGGCTCGGCAAAGTATCTCATTTTATTAATTAACAAAATGTCTAAACTCTAAATATCATTTTTGACTACTTGATATTTGTAGTTTTAAATTTTCAGCTATGATTAGTCTACGCTTCTGTAGTGGTCGATGTTTCATGTATTTCTTCGATTAAAAAATTTTTTTTAAAACTGTTAAAATGTCGCTACACAAATAACGTCGTTCTTATGTCAAAAATCGTAATATAAAATGTAACAATAATAATTGGAATAACGTTGAAATTAAATTATCGACTTTGTAGTTTAAATCTGAACTCTGAAGGTCACCTTTATAATACCAGCTGTATCGGTTAACTGATAGTTATGTAATATTTTTGTTACTTTCTGACATATACGTTGTATAGAGAAAGTTATGCGATTGGTAAATTAATCGATGTTGAGTTCTTCCAAGGTATTTTCATTTTAAGGTCCTCTTATATTCAAAAGTAAAATAATGGACCGATTTAGCATATGGGTATATTTTGGACATAGCGCAATATGTTTAATTTTTTTCGACAACCTTACATTTGTGGGTAGTGTTAGGAATAAACATCCCAGTTGTTCCGTTTTAAAAAATGAATAATCGAGCTAAATAAAACTCAATAATAATCCAGGATCTTAATAAACTTGAATAATTCAGGATCTTAATGTTAATACTAGCTAAAGCACTGATTCCAATATATATATATATATATATATATATATATATATATATATTAAAAAGTTGATTTATGTCGTTCTCTATTAATATTTTGAGATTCATAAACACATGTAATGAGATATGAAATCGTAAACTAATCTATCAATAAAATATTCTAAACCTTTAATCCAGAACTGTCCCAATGATTATGACAATTTATAAATTCAAAATGATTTCCAAAGATTTACTAAATTTTAGTGAGCACATGAAGCTTGCTCACGTTCTATTATTTGAGCTATCATGATCCTCTGTAGTAGGTCCTCTCGCTAATCTGCTTGATTCGCCACCACTCCACTGCCGTCCGGCAGAGTCTCTGCCTAGGTCCAATCACTATGTCCATCGATTGAACTCCACCAAGAGCTTATATACTCGTTAGTGACAACCAATTACCTAACTTTGTGTACTCTGTAGTAATGATTGTTTATGTTCCGACAAAATATTTTTACTGCCTAGTTTGAATTTAACTTAAACTTAAATCTTAACAGTAGCTGTGTCAAAATTATGATTTTATGATTTGTCAAAGTTTTCTCGAATGTAGTCTCATAGACCCAAACAAAAAATATGATCGCCAACTTTCTAAAAATATGTATTCGGGATATATTAGAGGATAGGTGTAGTACGCCTTTGGAGTTGTTTAAAAGACATAATTCCTCAAAATCATTTATGACTTATTTGTTCAAATTTATGTGAAATGTAAATTTGGAAGTCTCGGAATTATACCAGTGTGACTAATCGCAATAGAAAATTATGTTTAAAAAATAATTAGAAAACAACTTTGATCGGCGTCATTTAAAACCTGGAATACGATTTACACCTAACGACGAACTTGTGGCACAAGCGAAAAAACTTATTTTTATAACAAGTTGTTTATTCTATCTTACACGAGAAATATTTGACCACGTACAAGTAAAAAGAGATATTTTTGAAAAAGATGACGACGAATATTATTTTTGGTTTTGGGGATGAACGTGTGAGAAAGTTAGTGCAATATCTTTGCAAAGTTTTTTTTATTTATTTTATTATTATTATTATAATAAATTAAACTGTACACTTCTTAACACACTCCTTCATACGTTACCATTTAACCAAACTCAAAAGATATTCGAAGGAAAAATAAGAAAATAAACTGTATTCTTTCAAAAACAACAAATATTTTATTAAAATGTACATAGATCATAGCATTAAAATAAATTAAACTTATTTATTAACTTATCTATTATAATCATCAGGAATGAAAGCAAATATTTAATTAAATAATACAATAAATGTTGCATGGCATTTAGCAAGACGACCTTTAGATATAAATTAAATTATCATTTTTTCGTAGAAATTATTAAAATATGATCATTTAACATTTTTAGAAACATACATTTGAAAAATGTTGTATGAATAAAAAAAATTGTTGTCAGTTTTTTATGTCTTAATCGCATAAAGTGGTTGGACTGTATAAAAGAATAGTTTAAACTTTAAATTATGAAATCAGTTGAATATTTCTGTTGTATTTAGTAGTTCAACATAGTTTCTGAAGGAAAAAAGGGACTAAATTTAGGCCAAGATATCTTAAAAAGTCAATTTTTGTAATTTGATTGTCGGTCTTAAAAAATAGTTTTATTTTAAATTACATGAGAGCTGTTACACTACAAATTCTCATAGATTAGTTATATTGATGATTTTCTTCTGAAAATATATTTAGGTCTACTTGCAACTACCCTTATGGGAAAGTTGAAACACGTGGCCGATCATGACTTCAAGAAGAAGTTTTGATTGTAGGCCTATGTTTAAATTCACATACTGAATGTTTCAAACTACCCGTATCACCAGTCCTATATAGTGGGCAAATGGTTTAAGCTAGAAACTTGGTGTAATTTGAAGATTTTAGATAATTTTTTTTCCAAAATTGATGGCCTCAAAAGGACATATTTTGGAGCTGGAATCTGTTTTTAGAGATTTTCAAATATAAACGTAGGTCTTGTTATATTTTCCACATTTGAAAATTAAACTTTTTGGCGTAAATATATTTTTATTTTATTTTACAATTTTCAAATGGTTGCCTAAAAAATAGTAGAATTGTTGGATTTTACGTAAATATTCATCTTGATTGATTTTTTAAAATTAAAATCTGACAACAATAACAGACTTTTAAAATTATATGCACCATTAACAATGTTTTGAAAACAATTTGAAAAACCATTTTTTTTTGTTTCTAGAAAAATGTGAAAAACACCAGAAATATAGAGTTTTTACCGTTATTTTAAAATCTCAAAAGTAAAATAATACAAATTTTGTTTAAGACTGTAAATGCTAAAAAATAACCTTTTCTGTAAATGATAGATTTTTCATTTAATGTACAACTATATGTTATAAGTATGAGTATATGACTATGTTTTGGAATGATTCGCAGTAACTAATAAAAAAAAAAACTTGTAATATTTCTTGCAGGCAAAATAAATGTAGTCAAAATATAGGCAAATTGAACATAAACTATCCCATTCTACAATTAAAAATAAAGGTCTTCTTTTTTCAAAATAGCAGTTATATGAAAAGTTTTTTTCTTACATGTAAATTCTGCTTTAGCATATGATTGTATTCTAATTAGCTTATTTTGTTTTTGGCGATACTAAGGTCAAGATCGTCAATGATACAACAACCGTCCTGTCACAACACCAGCAGAATTTTCTGTACCTATTCACAGTTTGCTTTCGATTGATTTATTCCCTTTAAAAGACACTGACGATATTTTGGGGACAGAAACAACTGAAAAATAATTATTGTAAAGTTTAGTATTTTTATTTAATTATTACTTGTAAATGTTCCACAAGTATTGCTCATTTAATTTAAGTGAGAATTTCTATCTTTTAAACCTAACCTAACTCATCTCTAATGGTCATAGAAAGCCAATGGTCTAACCATAACTAAATGCAATTAAATAACAGTTTTTACTAAGAATAATAAATTTTAATCAATGTTTAGCAGTCTAAACGATCCGTCAATTCCAAAAAGTTGTATAGGTGTATATACAGATTTCTCTGGCCTCTTAGATTCATCCACAGTACGCTTGGCATCTTCAAGGAACCAGTCTCGAAAACTGTTCACGTATTCATTCCATGTGCCTGGAATATAAATATATGTAAATACCTTAATAATACTATGTAATGTAACGTTTTATATATTCGGGGTGGGGGTGGGGAGTGGCGATGATGTGTCAATATGTTCAGATGATTTAAATAAACAAAAACTTCCAAAGAACATAAATTCGGAAACGCTTGGTTTTATATTCGTTTATCTGTTTGTCCGTTCGTTGAATGTTTGAATCGTGTTGCTTACACAACATTATATTTAGTACTTCACAGAACATTTTCAAAATGGTATCCAACTGAAATTTTGGATTCAAAATAACATGAAAGCCATGTGTTACAAAAGAGAGGACTGATTGCTCTTTTGGCGAATAGGATAAGTTAAAAATATGTGTAAAAAAACTATTCTTATGATTAAAAAGTACAAGGCTTTTTTTTCTATGCTCTCCAAGATTTTGAAATCTTTAATCAAATTATTATACATTTCATAGCGACCTTCAGTTTTCAAAATCTTAATTTGGGAGTAGGCCCTAATGTGAAATCTCCTGTTAAATTTAAGAATTAGTTTTAAAGTCATATCTCAACTATCTTTTAGGTTATGCCAGGCTTTCATCTGGTTTATGTTTAAAATGACGACACAATTTGTTGTTATGGAGTTTTTGCAAAACCAAAGAGTTTTTGATTTACTTCAAAATTGAAAATGCGAAAGTTATAAACGGTTTTGTAGAAACTTACAATTTTGTACGTTTGTTAATCACCATGCTCCAATGTAGATATACAATTTTGAGTCTTATCTTAAAATCTTTTTAATAATTAGACAGACAGACGACAAATAAAGCGTTTGCGGACAATTAAAAACCATTTATTTATTAGGCTCTCTGATTATTGCTACTTCCATCTATTTGAAAATGTATAAATTTATACAGTAATTACTTTATATAGATTGTCTTCTGTTCGTAGTTGTGCATATAGGTACAGCGCTGTTTTGCAGATCACTATCGGCTTCATCAGGCTTAGTATCCACACTTACACAGGTAACACATAACACAACACTTCACAAGATCCTAGTCTAACTCATTCTTAGATAATTTATATTTGAGAAAGTTTGTGGGCACAGTTATTTTATTAGTTTGTGGATACTAAGCCTGATGAAGTGATCGGCGAAACAGCGCTGTAGCTATATGCACAAATACGGACTGAAGTAACCTATATATGGTAATTATAGTTTTATACTTAACAGTTCCAAAGCAATACAATAAAACAAGGAAGGATTTAAACGTACTCAATATTTTTTGCTGGGTATATTTAATAAAGTTAGTAACAAATATACAGTGTGTTTCAGTAATTATAAAATTACTTAATATATTGTACAGTATATTCTTCAGATTAAGATTCAGAAGGACTGAATTATAATTTCGGAAATATCGTTGGACGCCATTAGTTTGTAGGCCTACATATGTCACAATGGAGCGGTTGGCGCAGCGTTAACAATGTGAACATTCTACTCGAACGTGTTTCTAGAAATGTAACTGATTTTTAAATCATGTTTTATCCCAACTTTTTTTTAAAGGTAATTAAATTTATAGCGATTTCCGAAATTTTGATAATATTTGAATTGAGATTTGCCATAATTATGATTATTTGAAATTATGTTAGCTGACTATTTGAGTTTTGAATACTTGTGATATTACACGCTATGATACAAAAGTAAACGCAGTTGTTAGCCAAGCAAATAGATAATCATCGTTGAGACGGTCTCGACATTTTATGAAATTGATAACAAACAGTGGCCTAGACAAGTAAGTATGGAGTTGGAGAAGGATAAATCCTTATAGAGTAAGTCTTGATTTATACTACAGCCGCTGGTTTTTTGCACTTGGATATTTGGTGACGCACCGGATAGGCAGTGGAAATGGCAACGTCGTCGTCTCGCACTGCCCCTCTACGGCCGCATATCTTAACATTACACCCAAACTGCGCGCTTATTATCGCATCTAAACAACAAAACTGTTACGTTTTGCTCAATTTGTGTTATGCTTCGTTCCATTTAGTGACAGAGTGAACCTTTTATACTGTAAATGTAATAATTTCATTTAATCTAAGCAATTAAAAAATCTCTAAAGTTTTTGGTGAATAAATAAATACTACATTTTACTGTTAATATATTATGTAATTCAAACGAGCGCTTGAAACAATATATAGCACACTCTATGGTGTATTTCAGTGTGTATAAAATTATATTATTTGATATACAGAAATAATTTTGTTCAAATGATAACTCAAAACCGATACTTTATTGTTAGATTACTTCTTGGAACGGAGCCAACGAAGCAACGTTGCCAGATTGTGATATTTGCAAGTGCAAAGAATGAACGGCTGAAGTATAGTTTGTGAAGATGAAAATATTAAACATGAAGCGGTTGATTCACTGTCATCTGCCATGCTTGCGCACAATGGAATTTGGATTCTGCGCATAATTTGCACATATCATTTATAATACGTTAATCTGAAGCTATTTACTTAAACAAATTGCTGGCATGTTACATAAGATTTGAATGCCTCAATATCAAACCGTTAAATGTATTTAGACGTTTATTACTTTTCTTTAGAATTTTAATGATATCAGTGATAGGGTAAGCTATGACCCGTGAATAATTATTATAAGGTATAGGTCTCAAAGGTGGCTGCATGTCAGCACGTATTTGGGATCACTGTATTATTATATTTTTGTTTTAAAATAACGTTTTTCCAAAATGTATATTTTGTTAGAACTTTTTTAAGCGATTTAGCTATGTCCCGGCATTGGGAAAAGTAATTTATAAAATTAAATCTCTATGAATTAATCAATGTAAAGGTCTAATTTACGATTCGAACAAGAGATTTGATCTTATAAATTTCTTTTCTCAGAGCCGAGACATAGCTAAATCTATACTATTATATAGAAAAGTATATATATACTATTATCTAATAGTATCTGCGCTCGCGCGCGCGCGCGCGCGCGCGCGCGTGTGTGTGTGTGTGTGTGTGTGTGTGTGTGTGTTACTCAATCACGTAAAAACTACTGGACCCATTGAGCTGAAATTGTACATAGACATTCCCTGGTTAACACATAGGCCTATTTTTACTTGGAAATTCCATCAGGGCACCACCCCACTGGCCTTGAAAACTCCCTTAATGCTCAATTATCTATAATCCATTATATACTTGTGATAATCCAACAGGTGATAGTAAATGTTTGTTGTTATTCATATTTCAATGTTAGTTATACTTTATAAATGTCATCCTTCTCTTGGTTTTTCAAGACAATAATCGGTAAGTTTATAGTTTGATATATGCAGAAAGACACGCGTCTCAACGTCTGTCTCAAGCCCCAGACGAGCGTCAGGCACGATTAGAAGCCAATGCTATCAGGATGGCATCTCAGCGTTCACAAGAAGCTCCGCAACAGCGTCTACTACGTTGCAGCAAGACACGGGTCTCAACGTCTGTCTCAAGCCCCAGACGAGCGTCAGGCACAATTAGAAACCAATGCTATCAGGATGGCATCTCAGCGTTCACAAGAAACTCCACAACAGCGTCTACTACGTTGCAGCAAGACATGCGTCTCAACGTCTGTCTCAAGCCCCAGACGAGCGTCAGGCACAATTAGAAGCCAATGCTATCAGGATGGCATCTCAGCGTTCACATGAAGCTCCGCAACAGCGTCTACTACGTTGCAGCAAGACATGCGTCTCAACGTCTGTCTCAAGCCCCAGACGAGCGTCAGGCACAATTAGAAACCAATGCTATCAGGATGGCATCTCAGCGTTCACAAGAAACTCCACAACAGCGTCTACTACGTTGCAGCAAGACATGCGTCTCAACGTCTGTCTCAAGCCCCAGACGAGCGTCAGGCACAATTAGAAACCAATGCTATCAGGATGGCATCTCAGCGTTCACAAGAAACTCCACAACAGCGTCTACTACGTTGCAGCAAGACATGCGTCTCAACGTCTGTCTCAAGCCCCAGACGAGCGTCAGGCACAATTAGAAGCCAATGCTATCAGGATGGCATCTCAGCGTTCACATGAAGCTCCGCAACAGCGTCTACTACGTTGCAGCAAGACATGCGTCTCAACGTCTGTCTCAAGCCCCAGACGAGCGTCAGGCACAATTAGAAACCAATGCTATCAGGATGGCATCTCAGCGTTCACAAGAAACTCCACAACAGCGTCTACTACGTTGCAGCAAGACATGCGTCTCAACGTCTGTCTCAAGCCCCAGACGAGCGTCAGGCACAATTAGAAACCAATGCTATCAGGATGGCATCTCAGCGTTCACAAGAAACTCCACAACAGCGTCTACTACGTTGCAGCAAGACATGCGTCTCAACGTCTGTCTTAAGCCCCAGACGAGCGTCAGGCACAATTAGAAACCAATGCTATCAGGATGGCATCTCAGCGTTCACAAGAAACTCCACAACAGCGTCTAAAACGTTGCAGCAAGACACGGGTCTCAACGTCTGTCTCAAGCCCCAGACGAGCGTCAGGCACGATTAGAAGCCAATGCTATCAGGATGGCATCTCAGCGTTCACAAGAAGCACCGCAACAGCGTCTACTACGTTGCAGCAAGACACGGGTCTCAACGTCTGTCTCAAGCCCCAGACGAGCGTCAGGCACAATTAGAAACCAATGCTATCAGGATGGCATCTCAGCGTTCACAAGAAACTCCACAACAGCGTCTACTACGTTGCAGCAAGACATGCGTCTCAACGTCTGTCTCAAGCCCCAGACGAGCGTCAGTCACAATTAGAAGCCAATGCTATCAGGATGGCATCTCAGCGTTCACAAGAAGCTCCGCAACAGCGTCTACTACGTTGCAGCAAGACATGCGTCTCAACGTCTGTCTCAAGCCCCAGACGAGCGTCAGGCACAATTAGAAACCAATGCTATCAGGATGGCATCTCAGCGTTCACAAGAAACTCCACAACAGCGTCTACTACGTTGCAGCAAGACATGCGTCTCAACGTCTGTCTCAAGCCCCAGACGAGCGTCAGGCACAATTAGAAGCCAATGCTATCAGGATGGCATCTCAGCGTTCACAAGAAGCTCCGCAACAGCGTCTACTACGTTGCAGCAAGACATGCGTCTCAACGTCTGTCTCAAGCCCCAGACGAGCGTCAGGTACAATTAGAAACCAATGCTATCAGGATGTCATCTCAGCGTTCACAAGAAACTCCACAACAGCGTCTACTACGTTGCAGCAAGACATGCGTCTCAACGTCTGTCTCAAGCCCCAGACGAGCGTCAGGTACAATTAGAAACCAATGCTATCAGGATGTCATCTCAGCGTTCACAAGAAACTCCACAACAGCGTCTACTACGTTGCAGCAAGACATGCGTCTCAACGTCTGTCTCAAGCCCCAGACGAGCGTCAGGCACAATTAGAAACCAATGCTATCAGGATAGCATCTCAGCGTTCACAAGAAGCTCCGCAACAGCGTCTACTACGTTGCAGAAAAGACACGGGTCTCAACGTCTGTCTCAAGCCCCAGACGAGCGTCAGGCACAATTAGAAACCAATGCTATCAGGATGTCATCTCAGCGTTCACAAGAAGCTCCGCAACAGAGTCTACTACGTTTCAGAAAGACATGCGTCTCAACGTCTGTCTCAAGCGCCAGACGAGCGTCAGGTACAATTTGAAACCAATGCTATCAGGATGTCATCTCAGCGTTCACAAGAAACTCCACAACAGCGTCTACTACGTTGCAGCAAGACATGCGTCTCAACGTCTGTCTCAAGCCCCAGACGAGCGTCAGGCACAACTAGAAACCAATGCTATCAGGATAGCATCTCAGCGTTCACAAGAAGCTCCGCAACAGCGTCTACTACGTTGCAGCAAGACACGGGTCTCAACGTCTGTCTCAAGCCCCAGACGAGCGTCAGGCACAATTAGAAACTAATGCTATCAGGATGTCATCTCAGCGTTCACAAGAAGCTCCGCAACAGCGTCTACTACGTTGCAGCAAGACATGCGTCTCAACGTCTGTCTCAAGCCCCAGACGAGCGTCAGGCACAATTAGAAACCAATGCTATCAGGATGGCATCTCAGCGTTCACAAGAAGCTCCGCAACAGCGTCTACTACGTTGCAGCAAGACACGGGTCTCAACGTCTGTCTCAAGCCCCAGACGAGCGTCAGTCACAATTAGAAGCCAATGCTATCAGGATGGCATCTCAGCGTTCACAAGAAGCTCCGCAACAGCGTCTACTACGTTGCAGCAAGACATGCGTCTCAACGTCTGTCTCAAGCCCCAGACGAGCGTCAGGTACAATTAGAAACCAATGCTATCAGGATGTCATCTCAGCGTTCACAAGAAACTCCACAACAGCGTCTACTACGTTGCAGCAAGACATGCGTCTCAACGTCTGTCTCAAGCCCCAGACGAGCGTCAGGTACAATTAGAAACCAATGCTATCAGGATGTCATCTCAGCGTTCACAAGAAACTCCACAACAGCGTCTACTACGTTGCAGCAAGACATGCGTCTCAACGTCTGTCTCAAGCCCCAGACGAGCGTCAGGTACAATTAGAAACCAATGCTATCAGGATGTCATCTCAGCGTTCACAAGAAGCTCCGCAACAGCGTCTACTACGTTTCAGAAAGACATGCGTCTCAACGTCTGTCTCAAGCCCCAGACGAGCATCAGGTACAATTAGAAACCAATGCTATCAGGATGTCATCTCAGCGTTCACAAGAAACTCCACAACAGCGTCTACTACGTTGCAGCAAGACATGCGTCTCAACGTCTGTCTCAAGCCCCAGACGAGCGTCAGGTACAATTAGAAACCAATGCTATCAGGATGTCATCTCAGCGTTCATAAGAAACTCCACAACAGCGTCTACTACGTTGCAGCAAGACATGCTTCTCAACATCTGTCTCAAGCCCCAGACGAGCGTCAGGCAAAATTAGACACCAATGCTATCAGGATGGCATCTCAGCGTTCACAAGAAGCTCCGCAACAGCGTCTACTACGTTGCAGCAAGACACGGGTCTCAACGTCTGTCTCAAGCCCCAGACGAGCGTCAGGCACAATTAGAAACCAATGCTATCAGGATGTCATCTCAGCGTTCACAAGAAGCTCCGCAACAGCGTCTACTACGTTGCAGCAAGACATGCGTCTCAACGTCTGTCTCAAGCCCCAGACGAGCGTCAGGCACAATTAGAAACCAATGCTATCAGGATGGCATCTCAGCGTTCACAAGAAGCTCCGCAACAGCGTCTACTACGTTGCAGCAAGACACGGGTCTCAACGTCTGTCTCAAGCCCCAGACGAGCGTCAGGCACAATTAGAAACCAATGCTATCAGGATGGCATCTCAGCGTTCACAAGAAGCTCCGCAACAGCGTCTACTACGTTTCAGAAAGACATGCGTCTCAACGTCTGTCTCAAGCCCCAGACGAGCGTCAGGTACAATTAGAAGCCAATGCTATCAGGATGGCATCTCAGCGTTCACAAGAAGCTCCGCAACAGCGTCTACTACGTTGCAGCAAGACACGGGTCTCAACGTCTGTCTCAAGCCCCAGACGAGCGTCAGGCACAATTAGAAGCCAATGCTATCAGGATGTCATCTCAGCGTTCACAAGAAACTCCACAACAGCGTCTACTACGTTGCAGCAAGACATGCGTCTCAACGTCTGTCTCAAGCCCCAGACGAGCGTCAGGCACAACTAGAAACCAATGCTATCAGGATGGCATCTCAGCGTTCACAAGAAGCTCCGCAACAGCGTCTACTACGTTGCAGCAAGACACGGGTCTCAACGTCTGTCTCAAGCCCCAGACGAGCGTCAGGCACAATTAGAAACTAATGCTATCAGGATGTCATCTCAGCGTTCACAAGAAGCTCCGCAACAGCGTCTACTACGTTGCAGCAAGACATGCGTCTCAACGTCTGTCTCAAGCCCCAGACGAGCGTCAGGCACAATTAGAAACCAATGCTATCAGGATGGCATCTCAGCGTTCACAAGAAGCTCCGCAACAGCGTCTACTACGTTGCAGCAAGACACGGGTCTCAACGTCTGTCTCAAGCCCCAGACGAGCGTCAGTCACAATTAGAAGCCAATGCTATCAGGATGGCATCTCAGCGTTCACAAGAAGCTCCGCAACAGCGTCTACTACGTTGCAGCAAGACATGCGTCTCAACGTCTGTCTCAAGCCCCAGACGAGCGTCAGGTACAATTAGAAACCAATGCTATCAGGATGTCATCTCAGCGTTCACAAGAAACTCCACAACAGCGTCTACTACGTTGCAGCAAGACATGCGTCTCAACGTCTGTCTCAAGCCCCAGACGAGCGTCAGGTACAATTAGAAACCAATGCTATCAGGATGTCATCTCAGCGTTCACAAGAAACTCCACAACAGCGTCTACTACGTTGCAGCAAGACATGCGTCTCAACGTCTGTCTCAAGCCCCAGACGAGCGTCAGGTACAATTAGAAACCAATGCTATCAGGATGTCATCTCAGCGTTCACAAGAAGCTCCGCAACAGCGTCTACTACGTTTCAGAAAGACATGCGTCTCAACGTCTGTCTCAAGCCCCAGACGAGCATCAGGTACAATTAGAAACCAATGCTATCAGGATGTCATCTCAGCGTTCACAAGAAACTCCACAACAGCGTCTACTACGTTGCAGCAAGACATGCGTCTCAACGTCTGTCTCAAGCCCCAGACGAGCGTCAGGTACAATTAGAAACCAATGCTATCAGGATGTCATCTCAGCGTTCATAAGAAACTCCACAACAGCGTCTACTACGTTGCAGCAAGACATGCTTCTCAACATCTGTCTCAAGCCCCAGACGAGCGTCAGGCAAAATTAGACACCAATGCTATCAGGATGGCATCTCAGCGTTCACAAGAAGCTCCGCAACAGCGTCTACTACGTTGCAGCAAGACACGGGTCTCAACGTCTGTCTCAAGCCCCAGACGAGCGTCAGGCACAATTAGAAACCAATGCTATCAGGATGTCATCTCAGCGTTCACAAGAAGCTCCGCAACAGCGTCTACTACGTTGCAGCAAGACATGCGTCTCAACGTCTGTCTCAAGCCCCAGACGAGCGTCAGGCACAATTAGAAACCAATGCTATCAGGATGGCATCTCAGCGTTCACAAGAAGCTCCGCAACAGCGTCTACTACGTTGCAGCAAGACACGGGTCTCAACGTCTGTCTCAAGCCCCAGACGAGCGTCAGGCACAATTAGAAACCAATGCTATCAGGATGGCATCTCAGCGTTCACAAGAAGCTCCGCAACAGCGTCTACTACGTTTCAGAAAGACATGCGTCTCAACGTCTGTCTCAAGCCCCAGACGAGCGTCAGGTACAATTAGAAGCCAATGCTATCAGGATGGCATCTCAGCGTTCACAAGAAGCTCCGCAACAGCGTCTACTACGTTGCAGCAAGACACGGGTCTCAACGTCTGTCTCAAGCCCCAGACGAGCGTCAGGCACAATTAGAAGCCAATGCTATCAGGATGGCATCTCAGCGTTCACAAGAAGCTCCGCAACAGCGTCTACTACGTTACAGCAAGACATGCATCTCAACGTCTCTCTCAAGCCCCAGACGAGCGTCAGGCACAATTAGAAACCAATGCTATCAGGATGGCATCTCAGCGTTCACAAGAAGCTCCGCTACAGCGTCTACTACGTTGCAGCAAGACACGGGTCTCAACGTCTGTCTCAAGCCCCAGACGAGCGTCAGGCACGATTAGAAGCCAATGCTATCAGGATGGCATCTCAGCGTTTACAAGAAACTCCGCAACAGCGTCTACTACGTTGCAGCAAGACACGGGTCTCAACGTCTGTCTCAAGCCCCAGACGAGCGTCAGGCACAATTAGAAACCAATGCTATCAGGATGGCATCTCAGCGTTCACAAGAAGCTCCGCAACAGCGTCTACTACGTTGCAGCAAGACTCGGGTCTCAACGTCTGTCTCAAGCCCCAGACGAGCGTCAGGCACAATTAGAAACCAATGCTATCAGGATGTCATCTCAGCGTTCACAAGAAACTCCACAACAGCGTCTACTACGTTGCAGCAAGACATGCGTCTCAACGTCTGTCTCAAGCCCCAGACGAGCGTCAGGTACAATTAGCAACCAATGCTATCAGGATGTCATCTCAGCGTTCACAAGAAACTCCACAACAGCGTCTACTACGTTGCAGCAAGACATGCGTCTCAACGTCTGTCTCAAGCCCCAGACGAGCGTCAGGTATAATTAGAAACCAATGCTATCAGGATGGCATCTCAGCGTTCACAAGAAGCTCCGCAACAGCGTCTACTACGTTGCAGCAAGACACGGGTCTCAACGTCTGTCTCAAGCCCCAGACGAGCGTCAGGCACAATTAGAAACCAATGCTATCAGGATGTCATCTCAGCGTTCACAAGAAACTCCACAACAGCGTCTACTACGTTGCAGCAAGACATGCGTCTCAACGTCTGTCTCAAGCCCCAGACGAGCGTCAGGTACAATTAGAAACCAATGCTATCAGGATGTCATCTCAGCGTTCACAAGAAACTCCACAACAGCGTCTACTACGTTGCAGCAAGACATGCGTCTCAACGTCTGTCTCAAGCCCCAGACGAGCGTCAGGTACAATTAGAAACCAATGCTATCAGGATGTTATCTCAGCGTTCACAAGAAACTCCACAACAGCGTCTACTACGTTGCAGCAAGACATGCGTCTCAACGTCTGTCTCAAGCCCCAGACGAGCGTCAGGTACAATTAGAAACCAATGCTATCAGGATGTCATCTCAGCGTTCACAAGAAGCTCCGCAACAGCGTCTACTACGTTTCAGAAAGACATGCGTCTCAACGTCTGTCTCAAGCCCCAGACGAGCGTCAGGTACAATTAGAAACCAATGCTATCAGGATGTCATCTCAGCGTTCACAAGAAACTCCACAACAGCGTCTACTACGTTGCAGCAAGACATGCGTCTCAACGTCTGTCTCAAGCCCCAGACGAGCGTCAGGTACAATTAGAAACCAATGCTATCAGGATGTCATCTCAGCGTTCATAAGAAACTCCACAACAGCGTCTACTACGTTGCAGCAAGACATGCTTCTCAACATCTGTCTCAAGCCCCAGACGAGCGTCAGGCACAATTAGAAACCAATGCTATCAGGATGGCATCTCAGCGTTCACAAGAAGCTCCGCAACAGCGTCTACTACGTTGCAGCAAGACACGGGTCTCAACGTCTGTCTCAAGCCCCAGACGAGCGTCAGGCACAATTAGAAACCAATGCTATCAGGATGTCATCTCAGCGTTCACAAGAAGCTCCGCAACAGCGTCTACTACGTTGCAGCAAGACATGCGTCTCAACGTCTGTCTCAAGCCCCAGACGAGCGTCAGGCACAATTAGAAACCAATGCTATCAGGATGGCATCTCAGCGTTCACAAGAAGCTCCGCAACAGCGTCTACTACGTTGCAGCAAGACACGGGTCTCAACGTCTGTCTCAAGCCCCAGACGAGCGTCAGGCACAATTAGAAACCAATGCTATCAGGATGTCATCTCAGCGTTCACAAGAAACTCCACAACAGCGTCTACTACGTTGCAGCAAGACATGCGTCTCAACGTCTGTCTCAAGCCCCAGACGAGCGTCAGGTACAATTAGAAACCAATGCTATCAGGATGTCATCTCAGCGTTCATAAGAAACTCCACAACAGCGTCTACTACGTTGCAGCAAGACATGCTTCTCAACATCTGTCTCAAGCCCCAGACGAGCGTCAGGCACAATTAGAAACCAATGCTATCAGGATGGCATCTCAGCGTTCACAAGAAGCTCCGCAACAGCGTCTACTACGTTGCAGCAAGACACGGGTCTCAACGTCTGTCTCAAGCCCCAGACGAGCGTCAGGCACAATTAGAAACCAATGCTATCAGGATGTCATCTCAGCGTTCACAAGAAGCTCCGCAACAGCGTCTACTACGTTGCAGCAAGACATGCGTCTCAACGTCTGTCTCAAGCCCCAGACGAGCGTCAGGCACAATTAGAAACCAATGCTATCAGGATGGCATCTCAGCGTTCACAAGAAGCTCCGCAACAGCGTCTACTACGTTGCAGCAAGACACGGGTCTCAACGTCTGTCTCAAGCCCCAGACGAGCGTCAGGCACAATTAGAAACCAATGCTATCAGGATGGCATCTCAGCGTTCACAAGAAGCTCCGCAACAGCGTCTACTACGTTTCAGAAAGACATGCGTCTCAACGTCTGTCTCAAGCCCCAGACGAGCGTCAGGTACAATTAGAAGCCAATGCTATCAGGATGGCATCTCAGCGTTCACAAGAAGCTCCGCAACAGCGTCTACTACGTTGCAGCAAGACACGGGTCTCAACGTCTGTCTCAAGCCCCAGACGAGCGTCAGGCACAATTAGAAGCCAATGCTATCAGGATGGCATCTCAGCGTTCACAAGAAGCTCCGCAACAGCGTCTACTACGTTGCAGCAAGACATGCATCTCAACGTCTCTCTCAAGCCCCAGACGAGCGTCAGGCACAATTAGAAACCAATGCTATCAGGATGGCATCTCAGCGTTCACAAGAAGCTCCGCTACAGCGTCTACTACGTTGCAGCAAGACACGGGTCTCGACGTCTGTCTCAAGCCCCAGACGAGCGTCAGGCACGATTAGAAGCCAATGCTATCAGGATGGCATCTCAGCGTTCACAAGAAACTCCGCAACAGCGTCTACTACGTTGCAGCAAGACACGGGTCTCAACGTCTGTCTCAAGCCCCAGACGAGCGTCAGGCACAATTAGAAACCAATGCTATCAGGATGGCATCTCAGCGTTCACAAGAAGCTCCGCAACAGCGTCTACTACGTTGCAGCAAGACTCGGGTCTCAACGTCTGTCTCAAGCCCCAGACGAGCGTCAGGCACAATTAGAAACCAATGCTATCAGGATGTCATCTCAGCGTTCACAAGAAACTCCACAACAGCGTCTACTACGTTGCAGCAAGACATGCGTCTCAACGTCTGTCTCAAGCCCCAGACGAGCGTCAGGTACAATTAGAAACCAATGCTATCAGGATGTCATCTCAGCGTTCACAAGAAACTCCACAACAGCGTCTACTACGTTGCAGCAAGACATGCGTCTCAACGTCTGTCTCAAGCCCCAGACGAGCGTCAGGTTCAATTAGAAACCAATGCTATCAGGATGTCATCTCAGCGTTCACAAGAAGCTCCGCAACAGCGTCTACTACGTTTCAGAAAGACATGCGTCTCAACGTCTGTCTCAAGCCCCAGACGTGCGTCAGGTACAATTAGAAACCAATGCTATCAGGATGTCATCTCAGCGTTCACAAGAAACTCCACAACAGCGTCTACTACGTTGCAGCAAGACATGCGTCTCAACGTCTGTGTCAAGCCCCAGACGAGCGTCAGGCACAATTAGAAACCAATGCTATCAGGATGGCATCTCAGCGTTCACAAGAAGCTCCGCAACAGCGTCTACTACGTTGCAGCAAGACACGGGTCTCAACGTCTGTCTCAAGCCCCAGACGAGCGTCAGGCACAATTAGAAACCAATGCTATCAGGATGTCATCTCAGCGTTCACAAGAAACTCCACAACAGCGTCTACTACGTTGCAGCAAGACATGCGTCTCAACGTCTGTCTCAAGCCCCAGACGAGCGTCAGGCACAATTAGAAACTAATGCTATCAGGATGGCATCTCAGCGTTCACAAGAAGCTCCGCAAGAGCGTCTACTACGTTGCAGCAAGACACGGGTCTCAACGTCTGTCTCAAGCCCCAGACGAGCGTCAGGCACAATTAGAAACCAATGCTATCAGGATGTCATCTCAGCGTTCACAAGAAACTCCACAACAGCGTCTACTACGTTGCAGCAAGACATGCGTCTCAACGTCTGTCTCAAGCCCCAGACGAGCGTCAGGTACAATTAGAAACCAATGCTATCAGGATGTCATCTCAGTGTTCACAAGAAACTCCACAACAGCGTCTACTACGTTGCAGCAAGACATGCGTCTCAACGTCTGTCTCAAGCCCCAGACGAGCGTCAGGTACAATTAGAAACCAATGCTATCAGGATGTCATCTCAGCGTTCACAAGAAACTCCACAACAGCGTCTACTATGTTGCAGCAAGACATGCGTCTCAACGTCTGTCTCAAGCCCCAGACGAGCGTCAGGCACAATTAGAAACCAATGCTATCAGGATGGCATCTCAGCGTTCACAAGAAGCTCCGCAACAGCGTCTACTACGTTGCAGCAAGACACGGGTCTCAACGTCTGTCTCAAGCCCCAGACGAGCGTCAGGCACAATTAGAAACCAATGCTATCAGGATGTCATCTCAGCGTTCACAAGAAGCTCCGCAACAGCGTCTACTACGTTGCAGCAAGACATGCGTCTCAACGTCTGTCTCAAGCCCCAGACGAGCGTCAGGCACAATTAGAAACCAATGCTATCAGGATGGCATCTCAGCGTTCACAAGAAGCTCCGCAACAGCGTCTACTACGTTGCAGCAAGACACGGGTCTCAACGTCTGTCTCAAGCCCCAGACGAGCGTCAGGCACAATTAGAAACCAATGCTATCAGGATGGCATCTCAGCGTTCACAAGAAACTCCACAACAGCGTCTACTACGTTGCAGCAAGACTCGGGTCTCAACGTCTGTCTCAAGCCCCAGACGAGCGTCAGGCACGATTAGAAGCCAATGCTATCAGGATGGCATCTCAGCGTTCACAAGAAACTCCGCAACAGCGTCTACTACGTTGCAGCAAGACACGGGTCTCAACGTCTGTCTCAAGCCCCAGACGAGCGTCAGGTTCAATTAGAAACCAATGCTATCAGGATGTCATCTCAGCGTTCACAAGAAGCTCCGCAACAGCGTCTACTACGTTGCAGCAAGACATGCGTCTCAACGTCTGTCTCAAGCCCCAGACGAGCGTCAGGCACAATTAGAAACCAATGCTATCAGGATGGCATCTCAGCGTTCACAAGAAGCTCCGCAACAGCGTCTACTACGTTGCAGCAAGACATGGGTCTCAACGTCTGTCTCAAGCCCCAGACGAGCGTCAGGCACAATTAGAAACCAATGCTATCAGGATGTCATCTCAGCGTTCACAAGAAACTCCACAACAGCGTCTACTACGTTGCAGCAAGACATGCGTCTCAACGTCTGTCTCAAGCCCCAGACGAGCGTCAGGTACAATTAGAAACCAATGCTATCAGGATGTCATCTCAGCGTTCACAAGAAACTCCACAACAGCGTCTACTACGTTGCAGCAAGACATGCGTCTCAACGTCTGTCTCAAGCCCCAGACGAGCGTCAGGTACAATTAGAAACCAATGCTATCAGGATGTCATCTCAGCGTTCACAAGAAGCTCCGCAACAGCGTCTACTACGTTTCAGAAAGACATGCGTCTCAACGTCTGTCTCAAGCCCCAGACGAGCGTCAGGCACAATTAGAAACCAATGCTATCAGGATGGCATCTCAGCGTTCACAAGAAGCTCCGCAACAGCGTCTACTACGTTGCAGCAAGACACGGGTCTCAACGTCTGTCTCAAGCCCCAGACGAGCGTCAGGCACAATTAGAAACCAATGCTATCAGGATGTCATCTCAGCGTTCACAAGAAACTCCACAACAGCGTCTACTACGTTGCAGCAAGACATGCGTCTCAACGTCTGTCTCAAGCCCCAGACGAGCGTCAGGTACAATTAGAAACCAATGCTATCAGGATGTCATCTCAGCGTTCACAAGAAACTCCACAACAGCGTCTACTACGTTGCAGCAAGACATGCGTCTCAACGTCTGTCTCAAGCCCCAGACGAGCGTCAGGTACAATTAGAAACCAATGCTATCAGGATGTCATCTCAGCGTTCACAAGAAGCTCCGCAACAGCGTCTACTACGTTTCAGAAAGACATGCGTCTCAACGTCTGTCTCAAGCCCCAGACGAGCGTCAGGTACAATTAGAAGCCAATGCTATCAGGATGGCATCTCAGCGTTCACAAGAAGCTCCGCAACAGCGTCTACTACGTTGCAGCAAGACACGGGTTTCAACGTCTGTCTCAAGCCCCAGACGAGCGTCAGGCACAATTAGAAGCCAATGCTATCAGGATGACATCTCAGCGTTCACAAGAAGCTGCGCAACAGCGTCTACTACGTTGCAGCAAGACATGCATCTCAACGTCTCTCTCAAGCCCCAGACGAGCGTCAGGCACAATTAGAAACCAATGCTATCAGGATGGCATCTCAGCGTTCACAAGAAGCTCCGCAACAGCGTCTACTACGTTGCAGCAAGACACGGGTCTCAACGTCTGTCTCAAGCCCCAGACGAGCGTCAGGCACAATTAGAAACCAATGCTATCAGGATGTCATCTCAGCGTTCACAAGAAACTCCACAACAGCGTCTACTACGTTGCAGCAAGACATGCGTCTCAACGTCTGTCTCAAGCCCCAGACGAGCGTCAGGTACAATTAGAAACCAATGCTATCAGGATGTCATCTCAGCGTTCACAAGAAACTCCACAACAGCGTCTACTACGTTGCAGCAAGACATGCGTCTCAACGTCTGTCTCAAGCCCCAGACGAGCGTCAGGTACAATTAGAAACCAATGCTATCAGGATGTCATCTCAGCGTTCACAAGAAGCTCCGCAACAGCGTCTACTACGTTTCAGAAAGACATGCGTCTCAACGTCTGTCTCAAGCCCCAGACGAGCGTCAGGTACAATTAGAAGCCAATGCTATCAGGATGGCATCTCAGCGTTCACAAGAAGTTCCGCAACAGCGTCTACTACGTTGCAGCAAGACACGGGTTTCAACGTCTGTCTCAAGCCCCAGACGAGCGTCAGGCACAATTAGAAGCCAATGCTATCAGGATGGCATCTCAGCGTTCACAAGAAGCTCCGCAACAGCGTCTACTACGTTGCAGCAAGACATGCATCTCAACGTCTCTCTCAAGCCCCAGACGAGCGTCAGGCACAATTAGAAACCAATGCTATCAGGATGGCATCTCAGCGTTCACAAGAAGCTCCGCAACAGCGTCTACTACGTTGCAGCAAGACATGCATCTCAACGTCTCTCTCAAGCCCCAGACGAGAGGTATGCACAATGCACTGAGACATGCTGCACAGCGTTTAACTCAAACTGATGAACAGCACGAAGCCAACCCACTCGTCCGAAGAAATCAAAGACAACAATTTATGAGGAGAGTGTGGGATTCATTTAAAGACATAGAATTTAATTATGACCCAACAAATAACTACAAAAATCACGATCTTCTTTCAATCGGACATATCAATAAGATATGTAGGCATTGTAGAGCAGCTAAGTGGCCAGGAGAATCTGTTGGAATGTGTTGCTCAAACGGCAAAGTCAAAATTCCTTCTCACTTTGCTCACAGGGGAAACAAGAGAATCAAAAGAGTTCCTGCAAAATATTAGAAAATACAATATGTGTTTCCAAATACAAATATTACGTCAACCCCGTACGATGGACGGGTACTCTGATAGTTGTTTATAAGAGTTATACCAAAATATATATAAACCGTCATTTTGAAACAAAAAATATAATAATAAAATTTGTAAAAATCTTAAGCTTTAATAACATCATTAAACCTATGTATTTAACACTTTCAATAAGATTCATTTGACTTACGATGCAAATCTTCTATTTTACCAGCTTTTCCACCATACTCGTTTGGTAATATATCTTTAGGTAAGTATTTGTGTATCTCAGTATGGTCACCAGAAGTAATATGTATCTAAAAAAATATATACTTAAATTTATTATTTGTTGTATATATATATCTTAAATAAATGTAAATCTAAACGATTACAGGTATTTTACATACCATTTATAAAATGAAATAATGTATATGTAAAAAAAAACAAACGGAGCAAAACATTGCACCCATTCACAAAACGAAATTCTAACATAAAATAACATTTGTTCCATCTATTCAATAATGTCCATAATAACTATAAACAACGTGTAATCTTTTTTTTTCTGGGTTTTGTTCCATTGTATTTCTTATACGAGCTAAGTTAGTATAGAATCTCTTATCAACTTTATTTTTATGTTTTAAATAATTAAATGGACCTTAAGCTGCTTTTCTTGTGTCTATAAACACGACATGTAAATTATTTTGATTAAAATCAAGTTTTTATTGGCAGCGTGCAAAATTCATTTTCGTTAAAAAAAAAATTTACATGCTATTTGGGTCACAATTTTTCATATTTCATCAAAATTGGTGTAAACGATTTTGAAAATTTACTTCTTTTATAACAGTCCCATGAAATTTTTTTTTATGAATGGCTCCCGTACCGTTATTTTTGGGGGGAGATGGTGACTTATATTTGCTTTTGGGTCTTTAGACATTGATTTTACATTTTATGAAACATTTTGATCAAAATCGTTAGAACCCAAACAAATAATTACTGTAATAATGTTTGTGTAATCGTCTACAGCAGAAACGAGTGAACTACATTTTTTGATCAAATTTAGTGCTTGTGGACATATTTTTGGCTAGATCTTGAAACTTTTTTCAATTAGTAAATATTTAGAGGTAACTTCTATAGGATATAAATACACCAATTTCGTCAAATACTTAATTTTTATTAGATTTGATTCAAATGTTGCCTTAGCGATTTGAATAAAATTTTGAGTTGTTTAACACAAACAAAATTGCCAACGCAAGTTGTAGACAGCGGTCAGTGTTAATTTCGAAATTTCCCACTTACGAACAGATTTTGAGTTTGCTTGCTCTTTAACAAATTGGTTTAATATATAAATCTTTTCATTTCACATTTTCTTGATTTTGCAATATTTAAACGTTTAACGAGGTCGGTCACGATTAGTTTTCTAGTTCTAACCGATAACTCCCGAACCGTAATTTTGGAAAGATGACGTTGTTGTTTGGATTTTTAGACATTCCAAACAGGATTGTGGACGTTTTGGCAACATTCGATCAAAATAAATCATATCGATTATGGAAAAATATAAACTTTAAGTTTTTATTTTAGAACACCTCCATCGAAAATCTTAATCTTGATTAGGTTTTCTTTTCATATAAGAGTGTGTGACAAAGTTATACAGTTGTACATACCTTTTTAGCAATTTTCTTCTTAAGCAAGCACTTGATTGTGTTAACGCAATTTTCAGTATATGGAGGGGCGTTGATGAAAAATATTCCTTTTTGTCTTATAGGAAACGAATCCTAAACAAAATATTTCCATAAATTACTATTAAAACTAAAAGCAACGTTGTAAATTGAATGTCAAAGACACTGTTGTTATCTTCAGTATACAAATATAATGATCAAAATACAGTCTGATCCAAAAATATCTGTGCACCTGACGATTACAGTAATTTTATATATGTGTATGTTTAAAGGCTAAACACCTTGTAGTCATCATGCATTAACTGATTCCCTACAACTGTCATATTATTAGGACGAATTTATATTATTAAAAAAAATTTTAATGACATTTCGTAAAAAGGTATTTCGCACAACTTAAAAATCATAATAACCAATTTTCTTCTTCAAAAACATATTACGGAAATATTTTGTGGTACATACAATATATTTTTTTAAATTGTATTTAATTGTAAACATTATTTCACTATATGTTGAAGTTTCTAAAAAATATAAATTTATCGTTAACATTTTTTTGATGTTAGGTCTAAGTAGTATTTATTTATGACAGTGGGAGTAAGCAGTGGCTTGCACTATCTGCTACCTCTGTGACAACATGGACTGCTGTCCAGCCCCAGTTGTATACTTGCAGTTACCTTTAGTGGGGGACGTGGCTAGAAACGATGTCTAATAGCAGACTTTTATTAATATTAATTATGGAATTAGCACACATAAACAATTTGACATTCAGGACAGTTTTGATCAGGTTATCTTAAAAAAGTTAAATGTGTGACGTTTAAAAATATTAAATGTCATAAAATAACTCTTCTTTCACTTAAAATTGATACTCTCTGAATTGTCACTAAACTGTCAGCAGTTTAAATCTAGTGTAGTAGAAAATTTTCAACCCGTTTTTGTTTAGGGGTGTTTTGGGAATTTTAGTATTTTTGACATAAGGGGTTACAAGTTGATTTGCCACATCAGTCAGTATTGCTGATATTCTCCATTGTTGATTAAGCCTCCAAAATTATAAGTTTTCCCCAAAATGTATAAGAGGGTTTTGGATCATCTAACAAACGATCCATCACTAAAATTTACAATCATTACAAGAATTGTCACTAAACTGATGAACTACGAGGAGCGTTCAATAAGTAAAGAGACAAGAATAAATAAGTAAAGAGAACTTTTCCAGGTTCGAAAACAATCACCTGGGAAATTTTATAACTATCAATATTGTGAGTTGGCACACTGCCTACATTCTAATACAGCTGTTTTGTCATTGTTGAAAGATTGTTTATTTTTGCAATGTTTTGAAAATGGCAAGTTCTTTTTAAAATTGCGCTTTGGAAGAGTAACGAGCTGTTATTAGATTTTTGTTTTCTGAAGGAACGAAACCATCTGAAATTTATTCAAGAATGAAAAGACAATATGGGAAAAGTTGTATAAACCGTCAAACTTTTATAAGTGGATGGATCGGTTCAAACTTGGGCAAACCGATTGAAGTTTCAAATGCTTTGATGGAAAACCGAATCAAAACTGTTATTCAGGAAGACCGAAGAATTACAGTGACTCAAATACCTGAAACTTGTCATACAAGTGTAGGCACCGTCCACTCAATCATTCATGACAATTTGAAATACCGCAAAACATGTGCACATTGGGTTCTAAAACCGTTGACAGACAACCACAAAAATGTCAGGCTTCAAATCTGTCAGGAACTGAAAAGACTTTATCAGGAAGAAGACGTTATCATCTTTGTCATTTGTGATGAAACTTGGATACATCACTTTGAGTTTCATAGTATGGAGTGAAAACATGCGTCTTCTCCTGTAAGGAAAAAATCCAAAAGCTGGAAAAATCATGTTTACCATTTTTTGGGACTTCAGTACCTGGAACTCAGCGCACTGTTAATGGAGAGTACTACAGGGAAGAACTGGAAGCAAAAGTGAAGCCAACAATTCTGAGTAAGAGACGGATTTTGCAGAGTAAGGGGGTGTTTTTTCTCCAAGACAATGCTCGCCCGCACAAAGCTTATGAAACACTGGAAAGTATTGAAATGTTGAACTGCGAAGTTCTATCCCACCCACCTTGTAGCTCCATCAGATTTTCACTTGTTTGGACCTATGAAATAATTTTTGCAAGGTAAGAGATTTGAAAACAATGAACATGAAGACAGCGGTGCAAGCCCGGCTTCAACGCCATAGTAAAGAATTTTTCGCTGAAGGCATAAACAAGCTGGTACGACGATGGGAAAAGTGTATACATGTAGAGGGGGGGGGGGAATTATGTTGAAAAATAGAAAAGGTTTTACCTATATATAATAAAAGACTTTAACAATACGTCTAATTGTCTCTTTTATTGAATGATGCCTTTCGTATGTATGAGGCCATTATCAATCGGTTTGTTTCCAGATGTGCTTAAGGACTTTTAGTATTTTACACACGATACCTACAAGCGGAATTTCTCTAATAACAGCCAGTATCGCCTGCCCATCTGGTGTTGATTAACCCTCCAAATTTATAAGTTTCCCCCAAAATGTGTATTTTGAGGAATTAACAAACAATCACTTCACCAAACTTTAATAATGCACATTCAAGTTTACCTCTGCACAATGTAGAAACTTCTTCATATAAACGGGCGTCATCTTTGTAAAATGCATCAGAGAAGCAAACTTTAAGTCATAAACGAAATATTCTCCTCCTTGGTAGCGATCTGACATTAACCTCACATCTTCAGTGATTAAAGCTCGTTTCAGAATTGTGTTCAAATTGTATTTGTCTGCGTCTGGCTCGACAAATATACAAATGTTCACTCTGTACCCTTCAGGTGTCATTTCAGGCAAGGTGAACAATTGCCTGAAAAAAATAAAATTAATTGAAATAAGGTTCCAATAATAATTTTCCATCAACTGTTTTTAATGATTTTAAGATTTGTTTTGTGAGTTAAATTTCATCTAAATAAATTCATTCAGAAATTTGCTAAATATTAAATAAGAAACACATTTTTAAATACCACACTTTTTTACTTTCTGTTGGATAAAAGTTTAAATACCCTGACTGTGATTCATTGATAGAATTAATGTAAATGGGATGACTTGAGTTATTTGAAAAAAGGATGCACACCAAGAATAAGAAAAATCGACCGAGGGAACGGTGGATGGTTGAAGCTCTTATTGCGTAAAGGAATAGTTCTAAAATCACGATACTACATTCTTTAAGCTCCAATATTAATTCAATATGATGTCTATCCGATCGTCTATTTGTGACACTTTTGGTCACGTATTCTTTCAAAAAACGGATGGTTCGATTGACTCAAAAATTTGAAGATCTATGAGGAGCGTGTATGCATTAAACTATAATTCAAAACGCATAAAGATTGGGGATGAAAATTGGTTGAGGGTGAACAATTATTGGTTAGCATTACGCGAGTTGTTTGGTGCGAGGGCCTGTTTGTGAGTTGTTTACTTGGTGTGGTTGTGGGGATAAATATAGGGGCTGGATCAAAATGTATACATACTTTTATTGCTCCGATTTTGTTGTAGCTTATGATATTTATGTATTTTGGAACATTTATTTTGAATATGTTTTCACTCACTGAGGAACATGTGAGTTTTGGTTTTAAAAGTTATGGAATATGTGAGTTTTGACTTGGTATTTGTAAGAATTATGAGAATTTAGATTTTTAATTTAATTAATAGACTGGAACAAAAATTTAGTTTGGTATTTTTTAAAGTGAGTATAAGCAGACTACCAGACATTAAACATATTTTTATTTTCTTCTTTTTCTTCTCAAATAACAAAATAAAATAAAATAACTCAAAAACCTACTTAAAAAAGCTCTTTATCAATAGTTCCTATTGACTGGGAACTGTCTCTTAAACTACATTATTAAACTATTAAATCAACATTATATTATTATTATTAGGAAATATACACAGATAAAATTAAACATTAAACAGTAATAACACTGATCTCTGATGGTTTTAAACTGAGCAGATGACAGCTATCAGTTGGTATCAAAGTTCACAGAATCCAATGTAACATGTAAGTTTTGACACAACTATAACGCATTGAGGTAAATACTAAATTTTACAGAATATTTTAACGTATTAGTTTGCAGAGTACCATATTATCTTATAATTTTTACGTATGCGTTAATTTAAAAGTGACGTATTTCGAAAACAGTAACTATTGACAGATTCATATAGAGCTCAAGAAGTAGAAAAAGAAACCATATTTCACTATTTTTCTTTCACGTTTGTTTTAATTTGAACTGACAATTTAACAAAGCTCGTCCACATAATAGGTGTGTAGCTGACATTGACTAGAAATACACATGACATGCTTCCATTCGTAGCGTCTCAACCTATAGATATCTCACTCTGTTCCCTGCGGAAGGATCTGGTATTAATTAATTTTCTTTTATTCAATACAAGTATACGAAAACATGATCTGCGAGTTGTAGACCTCTCGTCGAGAACTGTTGAATTGGATTCAATTTTGCCACTACGCTAATAAAGTCAGACAGTTTAATAAGGTTATGGATTGGATTATACTAATAATACCTTAAAATGTGTAAGCCATATAAAATGTAATGTCATAATTTTCGAGAATTTATTTACTCACCAATTACTAAAAGTTTGAAGTTCTTATAAAACCATTAAAAAAGATGTTAATATTTTTTAAGGTGAAATAAATGATTTAGTAGGACCGAACATGAAGATGGTGGTAAATGTTTTTAGAACGTCCAGTTGTCTGTAAGTGCCGGGGAATACAAGTATCACACACTGACCTAATTTACCGCTATAGCTTACAGACTTGCACTCGCAGGGATGGTAATTCCCGAACTTTCCTAGATCTGTCGATCCAATAAGATTTCCATCTTCCTGCTCCGATTCCTATAATTTTACCTGTCACCAAAGGCACAGATAAAACAAGTCCTTAAACGTTACTAATCCTTAAAACACAAACTGAACTATCATTTAACTACATTGGATTAAATCAAGAGATCCAACTACTCACCATGTTTGAATACATTGTTGGAATTCCGGTAATAAAGGATCTCTATTGCCATAGATTTCAGGGAAGAGTGATCTGTTTGTCAAATACATGTCAATTTTTTGTTTCGCTCTTTGTAGTGAATTTTTGCAGCCAGTAATGAATCCCGCTAACATGATATCATCTAGAGGAAGATAACAATTTGTAAATTGATAATTTATTTTACTAAGCTCTACTAACCCAACCAAAAACATTTTTTCATTCTACAATAACAATGTGTCTTTAATACACCTAAAATAGCGGCCGATATGGTAGATATTAAAACAAAATTTTATTAGTAAATATTTTTTTTTATTTTCTCACATATACTTAGTATAAAGAAAGTTATGTGATAGTTAAAAAAATATCGATGTAGAGTTTTTGCGGATATTAAAAACTACTTGAATAAAAAAAAAGAAGTTTTGGTCACTCGTCTGTCCAATGATCTACTGCCACAACGTGTGGACTGATTTTAATCAATTTTTGTATGTAGAAAATTTTTGTATGTATTTTTGCCATATCTTGACACTTTTTTTTTCATTTTTTCTATAACTTAAAATTTGGGGCCAAAAATACATAAAATTAAGATTTTTTCAAAATCGGCTCTAACGATTGTTTTCAAATTTTGCTCGAGTACCCAAACAAAACGCATCTAAAAAAAATTTCCGGTTCCTTATCAGTAAAATTCAAAATATCGGCAATGCGGCTGTTATAAAAGACGTAATTTCTCATAATTTTATAGACTGATTTCATTCAAATTTTAGCGAAATGTGAAGATTAATGATGCACATCTGTGTGCTAAGAAATAAAAAATTACAATTAAAAAATGAACCCTTTACCGCCTTCATCAAAGCTCGATTCTAAACGAATACTATGTATGCTGAGGACACGTTTATGATACGATTTAAGGAAGGTTACCCCGTATATAAATATTTTTTCAAAGATGACATCCTTGGTTGATTTTTACTTTTGACTGACCTAACGTTCGGTTTTGGTAGTTCTTTAGTAAGAAAACTTGTGCAATGTTTTTGTACAGTTTATTTATGATAGGCAACACCGCACTAAGGTTGCAAATGGGCGGATGTTTTCTAGTTTGGAATACATAAACTTCCGATATCTAGGATTGTAACAGTCACCAGTGACACAGATATTGCACGTAGCCTACTGCACCATTATTGTACATTAGTGACTTTTTCTTAATTAATTTATATACTTGTAATTTCAATATAGAGTTGGTGTGAAAATCCTATCAAGTTTCCTCGTGCGTATTATTCATCATTTTATTAAATAAATTGTAGACATTGCCGTCTGCTTCATGGAAACACTGACACATGAGACTAATGAAATAATTACCGTTTCTAACCGTACCAGTGGTTTGGCACCATTTATAAAACATGAGCAATTTAACACTTTAAAGGTCTGTATTTTGCTCATACTTGGTATATAAGTTCAGTTTTATATAGGCCTATAGTTGGTTAAATTTTTGCTAACCAGACTATTTGAAATTTTAGTCGTTCATAAAAAAAAATTGAAAGCTCTTTTTATAGAATAAGTCCTTTAAGACCTGTAAATACAGCTTTAAAAACTCCAAGTGATGTCCATATGTGTTTTGTACGATAAAGAATTAGAAAATTCAAATTACATAATCTAAAAATTAGCTTTTTAGTAATCGGAATTTTAATCAAAGTTACCTTGAAAGCTTGATTTTTATTATTCATTTAATACTATTATGGCTGTATGTCTGAAATTTTTTCTGTAGATTCTTTAAATCCTGAATTTACATGAATTTAAAGTACGCAATTTAAAGATTTTGGAAGTGTGTATAATATATTAATACCAGTGTTTGTAAATTGTTAATTTTGTAAGCTCTAAAAATGGGAGAATATGAAGAATTGTCGAACAAATGCAATCTACTTGGAAGAAGTAGCCCAAATTTGAAGCCCCGTGGGGTGATTGAACATTTTTGGAGACTCAATGGAACTTACCTAAAGCATCTTGGGGTAAGTGAGGCTGCATCCGTAACCATTCTCTTAAAATCGCTACATCTTTGTCCAGCTGTTTAGGAGTAAGTTTGATATCATCACAGATATGCTTCAGCTGTTTCTCATTAGGTGGTAACAAAGGTGACGTTGCCATATTCTGTAACAAATGAAATATTAACTTTTGTTTTGTCTGTATTGGTTTTAATGGATGGAAGTAAATGAAAGTCACACACAAAACAAAACGTATTCAATGTCACAAAAATTCCAATTCAAGAATTATCGATCAATAAGTGAAAATAAATTTTGACGCCGTTTACAACGGATATTCTCTATAACTTCCTCTTGTGCTATGTTTATATGTAACAAAGTAAAATTGGAAGAATATGCCTGAAGCTGAATAATAACCGAACAACGACATCCCATAGTACGGAGAAAACTAAGCTCATAAATTTCCACTTAAAAGACGTTAGCAGTTTTTTCCGTTTACTTATAAATTGCGTCTGCAACAATACTATTGTAATGACGCAGAACAACTTGAGTCTCATGTAGATTGAAGAGCCACTTGGGAAATCAAAAAGTGGAATGAAATCAGATAATGTAAGTTATTAATTACTTTTTTAGCTTTACCTAAAGAAGTACAAAGAGTGTAAAGTCCCTCGTCCATTTACGTCTGTAGTTTTTCTCTTCACATACAAGAAAGTTTTGGGATGGGGAAATTATCCGTTCACAGCTTTCCTGAGCGTAAGATCTCCTTCTCTGTGAAGTGCTCAACACGATGATAACATCTTGGTAAACTGTCCTTTATAAGGACTTAAAATTATTGGTCCTTACCTCCCAAAAAAATAATACATCCCTATACAGCTGTTATAAAAGAGTTAATTTATCAATATCAGCCCTAATAATTTCATATTTGTACTGTATAAGATGTGAAGATAAATTTATGAAAGTATGTCAAATCGCTATTTACTGGTCTACTATTTGTTAGAAAAGGAAAGGAACCATCAAGTTTATCTCACAATCTAAGCAAATTTTGACTCTACTTCAATGTATATATCTATATATCTATATATCGTAAAATTTGGAGTTTGTGAGTGTTTCTGCGTTAGTTTTAATATGTCAATAAGTAAGTCCGATCTTTTTAAACAGTCCCTAAAATTATTATGATAATATTTAGGCATTATTATAAACGGGTTATCCTTTTCCTGTCCAATCTTGTTTTTTCAATATGCCCATACTTTTATCAAGTTTTGTTAATATTAAATTGTTGTTAAGCTCATATTTTTATTTTAATCCTTTATTGAAGTTATGTCTTGTTGGTTACATAACATTTTCTTATCGTTACGCATATTTAATTTCAAATTTAAAAATAATAATGTTAACTTTTGAAATTAATAATGTTATGAGTTTAAATTTAGTATACTCATTGTTTATGCTACTTTTTATCAGTATACCAAGATGTTAAAAGTTACTAACTTATATAAATATTAAAAATGGCGAAGATTTATCAAGAGAATATATTTATATATTTTTAATAACAATTTTCTGTACATTGAAAAATAACCAAGTTATCGTCAAAAAATCTAAAACGGAAGAATTGGTAATTGTTAGTAAAACGCAAAACATTATGATAGGCCTACTAGTTTTGCGTTTTCTTGACAATTACAAATTTTTTCGTTTAAGGTTTTTTGACGATAACTTGGTTATTTTTCAAATTACAGAAAATTGTTATTAAAAATATATAAATATTTTTACTCTTGTGAAATATTCGTAAAATTTACGGTTTCCGAAATATTTGACTTTAAAAATTATTAATGGTCACCATTTTGATTATTTACGTAGTAAAGTTTTACATCTTGGTAGAGCCTACTGATTAAAAATAGCTTAAACAATATTTACACCAAATTTAAACTTTTAACATTACTAATTTCAAAAGTTGTCATTAATTTTGTTTAATACAAAATGGCCGACAGATGGAAAATGAAGCATTTCTGGACCTATGGATATATAATTTTATTTTATTATTTTTAGACCTAGAATCACCTCCTGAAATATTGCCGTGCAAATTTGTATCACCCTGTATATTGGTAAAAAAAACAAAAAAAAAACATGATAAACGGGAAAAAATTATTTTTTGATATTTTTATAGGAACTTTTTTCTTTATATTGATGTCCGGAATCATTTTCAAAAGTATGGCATCCTATTTAGTGGACACTCTGTATATGTATAAATTTTGAACAAATTTTATCCGACCATTACTATAAAACTTTTTTAAACTCATTTGGGAGAATGTGTTAAGTTATTTTCTATTTATTATTCTGTAGTAACTCGGAGGTTAGTGTTTTAGAAAATTTATTTTTCATATATTATCCAAAAATATTATAGATAGTTTTTATTACATCATTAATTTCTTGTACACTAATAAAGAACTGAATGGTAAATCTACATCCTTAGATTAGTCCTTTGTGGTAGGTTTATAGAGATTTGTTACAGTAATGTTTGCAGTACCAGTATTTCAGACACTCAATAGTTTTAGATTGATGCTACTCTCTAGCGGTTGGTTTAAGAACTAGTTACAGAGTTACTAACTTGACAGAAATTGTGTTGTTTTTTTTTTAAATTCTCAACTTTATGTGAGCTTTTCAAAAATATTTTCACTTTTAGATGTTGGTGTTAGTTTTCAAATGTTAAAATTAAAAAAGAAATCATTCCAAACAATTTTCTCAACGGATATTAATATAAGGTCAACATTAGTGATCTGTTTTACTCGATGGTAACTGTGAAACTTTCTACAACCAAAAAATAAATTAATGTGTTTGTAAAAATCCAAAATTATGACTAAAAAAAAATTTGGAATTCGGAAATTTGTTTTGGTTTTATAATTTATAAGAGTTATTTTTTGTACATAATGTACTGAATTAATTCAAATTTTAATACAACTTTTCCTGCTCTTTGTACTTTGAAAACACTACAATTTTCATTTTAAAGCCGATTTTTTAGCTATATGGTAAAATTGTGCGTTGTATTGGACTTACAAATATATGGTTTTATTAAAAACCAAATTTTAAAAATAAGAATTAAAAAATGTTGACAGAAAGAGATAAGATATTCTGTTTGTTTTTTTAACGTAAATTATCATTACATTTATGTGCGTTGTAAATTTTGTTTAATTGGTAGCTGTTTTACTTTCGTTCTGATTAACAGTACTTAATTTGTAATTATCAATATCAAATCCAATTTTATAAAACCGAAATGTGTGGGGTTTTGTCGAACTAAAGGCTTCTTGTATTAGCTTTTTGTCATTTTATTATTTATTACATTGGTAGTCGTTCTTTATTGATTGATCTAACTTATATTTATCAAGCCGACAAATAAAATAAAATGTTGAAAATTGAGACTTAACTTCAATTTTGATCTGAAAATTTCTTGACAAATTCAATGTTTTTGTGTAGTTTTAGATAGTCTAGTCAAATTGTGTTTCTACATCCGTGTAGATTCAGAGAGAAATTGAAATTATTTATTTATACAGGGTATTTCCAAAAATCGTTATTAAACTTCAGAAACCTATTCCTTACATCAAAACCAATTAAAAAGTTTATGTAAACATATTTCCCAAAATGCTTAGTTTTCCATCTACCCGGCATTTTGTGTTTTTATAAAAAATAAAATAAAATAAATAAATAAATAAAAAAAATAATGGTAAAAATTTTGCATGCTACGTAGTGTTGTAAAGACCCAATTTTGGAAGAATAATCAACGAAACCTTTACCCATTTCAAAATGGCAGCTATTTAAACTATCTGTATGGAAGAAACTAAAGGAGTTCTTTAAAGTGATATCCCTCATTTAAAATACATGCATCTAGGCGTCTTCCTTATTGACTGCCCTACTCTTTCCAATATTCCAGTTTCTTGTCGTTAAAAATGAAAATATTCTGTAAAATTAACATTTTCTTGAGATAATCGTCGTTGAAACGTTTAAATAGCCACCATTTTGAAATAAGTAATGCAAATCGGTTGATTATTTCTCTCAAACCGGGCAATTATAATACTAAGTAGCATGCAAAATTTCAAGTCCATATCATTTACCGTTAAAAACAAAATGTTGGTTAGATAGAAAATTAAGCATTTTAGGAAATATGTTTACATAAACATTTAAATTGGTTTTGATGTTAGGAATAAGCTTCTGAAACACCCTGTATATTCAGGTCTTGAAAATAAACAAAAATCTCCAAAGATTACGTGACCGGAAACGTTCATTTCAGGTCTGTATGTATTTTTTTTGTCTTAAACTTCCATGAAATGTATGTAGATATTTAATTAAATTTTGTATACTGGTTTTAATATGTTACACAAATTGTGATGTTTCACAAAATGTTGTTCATTTGAAATTTAATTCCATATATCAAAGAAAATAGTTAATATACAATATTACAGACTATTTTATAGTGAACAGCTTTGTTTTATTATACTTAAATGATAGCCGAGATGTTGTCGAATAACCAATTCTTGGTAATTAAATAGGACTAAATATACGCCCCATTATTTTCAAATTGTGAGACTTTTAATCTATGCCGGCGTGTTGTATTGTTTATTGAATTATTTGATGATTATAAGAGCACTTATGAAAGATTTTGAGTGCCCTATTTAATTATCAAGAATTACTTTTTTACTGATATCTCCGTTAACCTCTAATATAAAATGAAAAGAGAGATGCATCATGTTCACCATAAAGGGGGAATAAAACTATAAAATCTACGGTTTTCGTGATATTTGTCGTAAACAAATTCCAATCAACACTAATATGAAATGGTTCTTTGAAAAATTGTAGTTTTTTTAGAAGTTGTATATAAAATTTCTAATCTATTTTTTTTAACAACTGTATACAAAAGATGCCAAGAAAAGTTTTTCCGGTGACGTTGGAATTTTTTGTTTATTTCGATTCTCCAAATATACAAATTATTGTCACTTCCTTCCTAGGTCATATTGTTTTGAAGAAATTTTTATATTTTAGTGCTATTATTATTAATATTAACTTGACATTAATATAGCAACTTAGTTGTTGAAAAATAGTAACTTTACTCACATTTTGATAATTTGTTAGATATCTGAAGTTAACATAAAAACATTCCGTTCAGTTTATCACGTGCACTGCAACTAACAGCTGATGGCAGTTCAGTTTACACCGATAACAGCTGATAACCTAAAAATGTCATAATAGGCTTATAGTAGTAAACTTCTTTTTGTAGGTTAATTTTATTCTATGAAATTTGTGAATAATTAAATGGAGCGTGAAGGGTTTATTTTTTACTTTTTCACATGATCGTCTTTTAATGTTCAGTTAACTGTGGAAAGGTGCGTTCTCTGAACCCTTTAAAAATAGTTTTTGAAATGATGTCTGCAGTTTTTTCAGTAGATCCACCCAATAGAACAAACGAGAATGCCGATTTTTATCAAATTTTGGAGTTTTTCCCCCTCTCGATAACTTGGAGTTTAGCAAACAAACAAAACTAACATTTCTTAAAATCGTCACTCACGATTTTTATCAAATAAAATATATCCCCTTTGAGACTGCAAACTAAGCGTATAGTCAAAATTAGAAAATATAGGTTCGTAACTTGTCGATTATCAATGGGAAACTAACACTGGGCACAGTCGTAACCCAACACAGGTAAAAACTGTTTGTAGTATTTTTTTTAGAAAAGCCAAGATTAGAAGAGGAATTCACTTGTCTGTATACTAATGTGCCACATTAGAGTGTACACATCTGGGTTAAACAATTTAAATTTGACTCAATTGTACTTATTTACTAGAGCAAGGACAAATTCGTTGGTAAAAAAAAATGAATTTTAAAATTGCGATCATTTAAAATATATTTTGAGGGAATAACACTTCTAATAAATACACCCACAATTGTTTCTGTGACCAGCTAGAAAATCTGAATCCAATGATATTCATATCTCTTCTACTATGAAAATTGAGAAAGTTATCGCTCTAAATAAAAAAATTAACGATATAGACTAATCTACAAATTAGGGAAAAGGGAGGGTTTCAGTAAATTCTGTTTTATTATAATCTTTAGATCTACATTAAGGTATGACGCCACACAAACCGACCGCTGACAAGTCAACCAACATTATACAGTTGTAAAAACACAACAAGCAAGTAGTGCCCTATGCCACGCGGCTGCCGATTGGACATGTCGAGTGGTTTTGCAACCAATCAGTCTTTATCATTGTTGCATTCAGACATAGTGTAAACTGAACTTAACCAAACAAGTTTCGTGACACTCGAAAATAAAACATAATAAATTAAAGTCAAATACTGTTTAATTAAGCAGACTTAATCAATCAAGACTTTTAGTTTTGCTAAAACTCTTATATTTTGACCAGCAATAGATGCAGTTTTTAAAGCTCCATAAAATGAGTGCATGTACAAACTACGAGTGAACAGTTAAGATTAAAAACAATTTTTCGAAATTAAAAATCATCCGCCAACACCTAGTCGACTTGAAGCCGACATATTGTATTAACTGTCTAGTGAATGCAGTTTGATGATAGCTATAATAATACTATACTGAATGTACAAACGATGAAGGAATGTTAAACGAAAATATGGATTTATCTAAAATAAAGTGCTAACTTTCTTCTCCATATTCTATATTATTACTAATAATGTACAGGTCTAGAAAATAAAAATAGCGCAAAGTAAAATAATCGTGGCCTATATAATATTGAAGCGAGAATACGGCGACTGAATCTAACACTAGCCGATGAAAAACCGTCTGCAGTAGGCCTAACACAAAAGGCTGTTGAGCCAAAGATTTTAATATTGACGCGAAATTTTATACTTAACACTATACCTCAAAATTAGAAATAAATCGGCAAAACCAATTAATCGGAATTTTAATATAATTTAATAAACAATCGCAAATTTCAAAATGGCGACTGTTTGAAAAGATCTTGTCTATTATCTACGTGAGCCTATACAAATTTATTTTGTGTATCGTGACGATTTAAAAATATTGACACCAAGGATCTAAAAACCGTACATACACAGAATAGAATACAAGATGTGTGTTGTATCTTATCAACGCTATCAGGTTATGTGTTACGTATTTGTAATTCGGTATGTTGGTAGTAAATTCGCCCCTTGTAATTGAGTAAATGAATAAATAAGAAGGTTACTTACTTGGGTCAAGTCCAGCCAGTAACAAGCTCACTCAGCTACTGTTCTTCTGGAAAGATTTCTTCGAGCTACCAAGGACATAGTCTTGTATGATTGTTGTTGATTGTATGTAAATCTCAATTTTATACAAGTCGCCGTTGACTTATTAAAATATGTGGATTCTACCAATATGTGGTACAGACTTGAATTATGGTATGTAGGAAGGTCCTGTTGTGAAACTATTGAATAAAGAAAGCTAAATAAGCTCTTGACGGGTACACCCCCAGCACAATGGCGCTCCATGCCTAGGAAATTTCGTGTAAGAACTAAAGATCTTACTTTTGGTGATCTTAGTTTTAATTTTACTAACGTGTATGTTACGGAAAATTTTTAAGACATTTTATAGAAATTTTAATGTAACGTAGAAATAGAAAATCAATACTACGTTTGTCAGTTTTCAATTATTTCAGCTTAAAGTATTGTTTTTTTTCCCCTACTCATTTATATCTACTCATTAAATAATATTAACATTTAAAATTTTCTTTTAAACAAATGTTAGTTTGGATGTTTAGGAACAAATTTAGTCTATTACATCAGTTTATTATTGTATTGGGAAATGACAGGTGCAATAATCAATTATATTTTGAACACGCATAACTCTTTTTAACTTCGAAACTGTCCTTTCTGCAGAGTTAGAGCAGTCATTATTTCCGGAAATTTAGAAACTGTATCATATACTATTAAATCAGTTTATTTAAACATTTCAATAAAAAAGTAGTATGATTGCAAGCAGAAGACCGTGTGGACCCGTTTCTTGCCGTTACTGCTCATAGGGTTTGTGCTTTGAGAAAATCATAAGCCAAAGAAACATGACATACCGGGTACATTCTGCATCTTTAAAATGTATTTATTAAGAAAGATTTAACCCTCGAATACTAACATTATTGGATGTACGGTTATAACTAATATGCTCAAAATTTACGTTAAAGAGATAAAATTGTGTTTTATAAATATAATACTTATTCACTACACATTCCTTAATAAAATATTAATAGAAATTACACTATTTTTGTAGTTTAAAGTTGAAAAACGTTCACGGTTATCAGCGCTTTTTAAAAAAAATTCAAGACAATACTCAAAAGATGAGAAGAAACCAGAAAGTCGAAACTCATGGGTGAAATGGAAGGACTAACGATCTGCTCGGAAATTATGACTGTAAAATGTCAATGGCTGGCATTAGCCTATTTAAAAATATACTAAGACCGCTAACGGGCTTCCTTATGGGACATGGTACACTCAAAGGACATCTCAGGAAACTTAGCCTAATAGATAAAACCGCTCGTCTCTTACTAGTAGACTGCGAGCCCGTAGCTATTAAATGAGAAAAAACTTTAGGAATATCATCTCTGAATCTTTCCAAATCCTACAATTTATGGCAGATGTGTAACTGGAAAAGATGGTGAAACTGAGAATCTCAGGAATAAGGAAAGTGGTGCCACAATATATCTCTTTAATGTCGCAGTGCATCAGTAAAACCCCAAAGACACACAAACATACATACATCGCCTTTAAAAAAAATAAAACTACCATGAAATAGATACCAGTAACCTATAACTCTAATAGCGGCAGTGTCTAATAGTGTTGGTCAAGAGAGACCTAACAGGAAAAATAAAATAAATGCATCTAATCCAAGACTATATGAAAAAAATGTAAATCCAGCTAGGTTACTTCAGGACTGCCACACCCATACTCACTGTAAATAGTACTCCGAAGGAAGAGAAACGTTAAAAATCCACTACTTGTTTAAGAACTGATAATTTGTTTTCTAAATCAGGTTAGAATTCCTTAATTTTTAGAGCAAATAATACAGTGGAACTAGATTCAAAATAATTTGTAGAAAAATGAAAGTGTAATATTTACAAAAATCATAATTAAAGTACGTTTTCTCAATTGTTTTTTTTAAACATATATTCTAGTTCAAAATAATGTATACCTGCTTTAATTGTTTTTAAATGTGTTTCACGACCTATAAAACTGGATGTCCTAAAATAATAATAATTATTATTTTACCCGAACCATGGACGAATTTTGATAAATCGTGTATGTCGTAAAACATTAAAATTTCCCCCAAAACTAAGCTCTACAAGGATCTAAACTATGAAAAGGGAAATTAATGTTACGTTTGAGGAAATTGTTAAAGTGATAGATATTATTTTGAAGATGACCAATGTCGATGAGATCAATTACTTTGTAGTTTCTGAAATTGAGCATATGGTCGAAATTCACAATTCACACCCATTTTTGACGAAACTCAAGTTTTTTTTTTGAAAACATCAGAAATTATTTACAACCCGCAGAACATAAAGAGATTTGGTATGTCAATATATTTATCGTATCAAATTTAATTTGAAAAAAGATGTGTATGGGTTTAAATTGCTCCTATTTGAAAAATGTATTTTATACGAGACAAGGAGGTTAGTTAACACGTGTATATTTTGTAAGATTATTCGTTGAACTTCGTTGGAAAGTTCTATTAACGTACTGAAAATCCGATTTCGTTCATTTTGTCCATATATGACGCGTTTTTCAAGTGTAAGTAAATAAAAAGTGCACAATATTGGACAAACTTTCTCACTGTACCATTCCCAAAACCAAAAATATCAGTTTCGGTGCTTTGTAGTATAAAAACTAATATTAAACATGTACGCCGACTTCAAAACAATATTTGTAACCTATATTTATATAGGACTTCAACTTACTTTGCTAAACGCATCCTCATCGTAAATTATTTTTCATTAAATCGAGATTTTAATATCCGGAGTCAAAGTTCATTTTTTGTGTTTGCCAATTATTCTGAATTATAACAGGTTTTTTGTGTGTTTACCAATCACTCCTGAACCGTAAATTTTTGTGTTTGCAATGCCAATTATTCTTGAACAGTAGTATTTTTTTGTGTTTGCCAATTAATTATTCCTAAGCCCTAACATTATTTGTGTGTTGCCAATTGTTTCTGAACTGTAACATTTTTTGTGTTTGGCAATTATTCCTGAACCTTAACATTTTTTGTTTGCCAATTATTCCTGAGTCGTAACATTTTGTGTGTGTTACCAATTATTCCTGAACTGTAACATTTTTTTTATGTTTGCCAATTATTCTTGAGTTGTAACATTTTTTGTGTTGGCCAATCATTCCTGAAGGGTAATATTTTTTACTTGCTATACTACACACGGTTTTTAGTCATTAATTTTTACATTTCACTAAAATATGAACGAAATTGGTAAAGTCGATTTTAAGATAGACTATTAGTACTTTAAATCAGCTCCGTGACCTATTTAAAAAAAATTACCGATAATCCACGAGATGATAGGAGAGATGCGACCAATACGTTTGGTTTACATCTTTAAATGCTTCACTTAATAAAAATTGTAATTTTGTATTTATTTTCTTATGTTTGAGTTACTTTGAGTTATAAAAAATTTAAACAACTTCACTAAATATAGCCAAAATATGCCCACATTTCAAATTTAATTAAAATCTGTTCCTGCGTTTGAACTGTAGGTTCAACTGACGCTAGACAGACAGACAGTAACATATAGACATCATTACAAAAACCAATTTTTGGATTCAGGAGACCTTAAAACGGGTATATTTGCAAAAAATGGACTTCGGTTTTTTGCCCCCCCCACATAATTTTTTCTGTACTAAATATGTGTGAGAAATTAAAAATTGTGAAAATCTATATTGGCTGCTATTTTTTTTATTATAGAGTTAATATAGTGATCTCTGACTTGTGTAGTTTTTTGCAACTTGCTATTTCCTTTGAAATGATGTATCATTCAATATGGGGTATTATTTAAAAAAATTGTCCCCCCCCCCAATTGTTCCATGTGCCAAAAATGATCGTCTTTATTCTTTAGTTTCCCTAAAGCGTGTTTATTAATTCATCATTTAAATGTAGAGGAGAGAGAGGTGTATCTCGTATATATATAGCAAATATGTGTTTACCCAGCTTCTCAAAAAATCTCTAAAAGTAGTGAAATATTTTACGGTCATAAAAATCATGTAAGTTCGTTAAAATATACGAATTTAGACTACTCGGTTTTTGGCACCTTTCAAAAACCTAAACAAGTAAATGTTGATTTTATTTGACACCTCAAAAAAATATATATATTACACATTTATTTTTGTTTAAATAAAATTATGCGATTTTAATATTTGATAAGGAAACAATAAATATAGTTGTCCTTAGTATTTATGTATGTTTCAACTCATAATAATAGAAATACGCTTACCGCAATGGATGCGCCACAAATATTTTTTTACTATTTATAATAAAATGTTCATCTCTACAGACGGAGGAGTAGGTTCCATTAATACCTTTCCATTTTGCTCCTCCTTTATTTAACAGCTTGAACAAAGGAATCGCAAAGCGCAAACTACAAATATATTGGATTTAATTGACACAAGGGAAAAAACAGAGGAAGATAAAGGGAAGGAGGAGGGTGACAAAGCGGCGCAGAGTACACAAAACAAGTTTCATTAGTTCTGGAAATGAGTTTTACATTGTGTACCCAACGTGGCCTAGAGGTACGACATAACCTCAGCTTCAACGTTGCTGCTGTTTGTCAATGAAATGTTATTGGGCAAAAGGCACGTCGCTTCTCGTTGGTTGTCTGTAAACACAAACTTTGCAATATTACTTGCTAATAGAACTTTGTCTGTGTTTCTGTCAGATTTTACATTTTACATAAATGTAGTATAACCGGGCGGCTAACCCCCACAATATTCGTAATTTATATTTGCTACCAAATGATATTTATACTTATATTTCGCTTACGCTTTATGTTGTTTACAATTTTTACCCATCTTTCATCCGCCATCTTGGTTTTACGTCAATTTTCTAAAATGGTTGTGTGACACATGATTAAACATTGTTTATCAACGCTGAGGTCAGCGGTAGAATCGGATTTCAAATATCTGTCTCAATTCACGAAAAATTATCTGAAATTTGTGTAATTTAACTTAGTTTCCTCATAGTGCTTCAAAAACATTGAGATGCTAAAGTTCTTTTTTGTTCTTTTTAGTCCTAGGACTTGAAAACATCAGCTGAGGTCAAGGTCATCAGCTGTTACTTCGTTTATACGAATTAATTAACGATTGTAAAGCCTCTATAAAAACAACCGATACTCAAGATTGTAAACAACCGGTAAAACAGCTGTTACCATCGATTTGAAGGTAAATAGGTTATAACATTTTAGTGTTTTTGAATTATTTTTTTTTATCGTTTGCAGTATAACGAAAAATATAGTTCACCACTTGGACCAAAAGAAGCTTTTCGATCCACGATAATTTTTTCTGTTATTTCATAGAAGTAGACCTTTTCGAGGTCATCAGCTGTTACTTCGTTTATATGAATGAATTAACGTTTGTAATGAATTTATAAAAAACAACCGATACTCTCGATTGTAAATAACCGATGAAACAGCTGTTATCATCGATTTGAAGGCAAATAGGTTATATTACATTGTAGTTTTTTTATTGTTTGCAGTATAACGAAAAATATAGTTCATCACCAGGACCAAAAGAAGCTCGGCTCTGCCTCGGCCGTTAAACTTGGGCTTGTTTCGAATAGCTTCAATTTTGGTCCTAGGGATAAAATATACTACTTATCACTGCTAAACATATAATGTTTTAAACTACCTATTTGTTATACATAATGTGCTACTGCATAAGACATCAAATGTTCATCTCAATGGTTAAACCTGATTTTGATAACAGCGTCATATCATTTTGAAATTATTAGCTGTTTTTGAAGAAATAAAATGATTTTCTTTAATCTTATCAACTCACAAGTGTAGAAAATAAAAGTAAATAAGAAATCAATAATTAATAAAAGAGCCAAGCGTGTGCTAAAGTTTATAGCGTATAGGGACAGTTATTTTTATAAAGTCAAAGTTTTTAAGCGGCCTAGCGCCAACATTCAAAATTTAAAAAAAATATATATATACGCAATAGTATAAGATTATTTGTACACAAAAAGTCTAATAGGGTGAAATATCTAGGGGGTAAAACCCGCTTCTATGCATAAATAATAATATAAAAACTGCCAATCTTCGTTAAATAAACATACATATTCGTAATCAAAATAACTTCTATTTTTATTTGTGATAATAATGAGCAAATAAACTTGAACTTGATAGTTTTAGCCCTTAATTACCCCAACGTCATTTTTATTTTGTTTTTGTACAGGTATATTTTTCCTGATTATGAAACAATACAAATAATATAAATTCAAAATTTGAAATATTATAGGATTTATCGTCTTGTCTAGACTGGTTGCGATTTATAGACAAACACGCGCGCGAAATTATAAGGGTCCTTGGTTTTACCAACGGACCCTAAAATCGACTAAAAATTGTTCACAAATTTGTTTTTATAAACGCTACGTTATATTCAAATATCAATCATTTTCATTAGTTATTTGTAAAGATGTTTGTTTAAAATTTTCGGTTTTGATGATTTAATTATTTTTCTAAATAATAATAATTTGTTGGACACACGAATTATTTAGACTATTTTAGAACTCAATGGACATTTTAGCACCGGGTGTATTGAAATCTGAAGTTTAGATCCATGGATATTAAATGAAGAATCATGAAAAAGCAAAAGGAAAAACATAATTTGCAACTTTAAGGTTTATAAATAATATATTCCTGACATTTCTTGTATTCCGGAATGAAATTATACACTCATCTCAAATTTCCCTTCCCCTCCCCCCCAACAAGAAACAAAAAAGAAATCGGATATCCCGAACTGAACAAATATTGGATTTTATTGTTGATAATAATCCACTACTGAAAGATGATCAGAAATATTGTTGATGTATTTACGACGGAAGATTTTTTTTTAACACAAAATATTGTTTATCTTATACAAAGTGTTAAAAAAGTCTTCTACCACTTCACTTAGCATATTTTAAGTAGTACCAAGAATGAAATCGACTCTATTTTGGACTGAATACAAAAAGGTTGATCAATTTGACCATTAAGTGTAATCCAGTATACGTTCAAAGTTAACAACACAGTTTTCTAACATTCTAAGTTGTTTCAAGAGGGGTGTACGATATGTTGTGCATTCCTCATCACTTAACATTTGATTGAGAGTAGACTAAAGTAATACCTAATTAAATACTTCAACGTTCTTGGCAGATTATGTTTAATGGGTGAGGTTAGATTTGTTTAATTGTATTTACCAACTGAAATTTTTATGTTTAGATTAGGCTAATAAATATGATTTGGGCAAAATTTAATATTTTTCTTTATTTAAATATTTTCAAGGTTATATTCTACGTTGATTGTTGTAATGATACACCGAGTTCCTCATTTTTTAGCCCATTTGCACTCGAAACGAAATTGCTGGTAGTGGTTTAGAAGTTATTACGAAAGATACCTTCTTCCATTAGATAATCCTAAACAAATGTTCCAAACTTCATGTGAATGCAAATTACAGTTGGAGATTAAATTGGAAAACAAAAATGAACCCTCTGGTGTTTACTTGAGTAGGTTAAAGTTTATAAAAAAGGGAATTAATTGGAATATAAAATCAGATTGCTACTGTGTAAAGTCATTTGTTCCTAGGTACAACATTTCTTTTTCAAGTACAAAAATATTGCACGAACTTTCTCTTTTACCCATCCCCAAACCAAATAAAAACGAATTAAATAATCGTCACTAAAGTAAATATCAGTTTAGTACTTGTGAATCAAATATTAAAAAGAATAGCCTAAACTTGCGTCCTCCGCGTAAATCGTCTTTGATGGCAGGTAAGAGGTTCATATTGATTTTTGAGTATTTCTGAACCTTAATATTTTTTTACTTGCATTATGCACGGAGGTTTGGGTCATTAATCGTAGTTTTTTTTACAAAAATTTTTTACAAAAAACGAAATCTGTAGAGCCGATTTTGAGAAATGCATAAGAGCCCAATGGCCGATTTTATTTTTACCGATAACTCAGGAACAGGAGTTTTTAGAGTTTTGATGACGATTACAGTTTGTTTTAGATCTTGATGAATTATTTAAGCACATTTTATCAAGATCGTTGGAAGAGATTGAAAAATATCGTTACTTTCTGTTTTTTATTATCACCAAATTTTGAGTTAAAAAAGGAAATAAGTCCGAGATAAGGCCACATAACAAAAATTGTTGAAATACGCCAGACAGACCATCATTTCAAAGACCAATTATTTGGTCTAAGAGGAGCTCAAAACGAATATAATTGCAAAAAAACTAGACGTTCATTATTTTTAATCCATCACATAACTCTATGCTATTGTGGGAACTTATAAATAAACAAAAAACTTGGAGGTTAAGATGTCGCCTAAAATTAACCTACCTTATTAAACACTAATCATAGGTTGCAGAAGTCAATCTTGTCTGGACGTCGATTAATTCCAAAGTTTTTTTGAAATTAAAAAGATGAGGAATTGGTCAGCGTGGGCACATCAACGCCTTTTGTACATCCTGAACATATTTTGGCGGTCTCAAGTAGAACTATTATTATTTGTATTTATGTAAATTGAAACACATAAAACATTCAGAGATACTATTAAACAGAATCGAAAAGTGATCATGAAGAGTCGACAACGTAATGAACTATGGAAGAAAATATCTAAAATTTTTGGTAGGTGTCTGAAATAGGGTAAGATATATTATATTATATCTTAGATATATATATATATATATATATATATATATATAGAGAGAGAGAGAGAGAGAGAGAGAGAGAGAGAGAGAGAGAGAGAGAGAGAGAGAGAGAGAGAGAGAGAGAGAGAGAGAGAGAGAGAGAGAGAGAGAGAGAGAGAGAGAGAGACTATTATAAATAAGCATCTTTCAATCTTGGGGAAGATATAACAATATAGGTATGTGATCTCGATGTGGGTTGAAGGAACAGCTGATTATTTGTTGCCATCTTATGAGATATAATGGAATGAGATAATGAAGGTTCGAGATGGGGGTGTCGGATATTGGACTGACAAGATATCAACGTCTCTGATTAGATAGTTTTGTACATGAATCATTTACGCTTTGTTATGATATGCTTGTCTTCCCTAATAATATATATTTTTAATTTTTCCTTTTTCGGTTTCAGCAATTGAATGAGCAGCCACCTGAAGAAATAACGGATCGCGTCATCTCTGCTGTAAGGTCAGTCAGTTTTTTTATATCTTTATTCAATTAACAAATCAGTTTAATTATGTTTTTATACAGTACCTGTTTAGTTATTCACTACGATGTTATTTCCTTTCATTGTTTTATAATGTTTTTTGTTAACTAGTAAAACATGATTTTTTTTTTTCAATTACAGAATTTCATTCATTGTTGTTTAGCCTTAGAACTTCATTAATTTAATAATAATGACGTCAATTATAGTCTTCCTTATTTTACATTAAATGACTACATGTTTCATTGGCACAGGCAGCATCTTCAGTTCACTTACAGAATATTATAAAACAAAATTTTTGAATTACACAATTAGTACTGACTGACTGTACATGTAGCACAATATTTAATTGTTAAAGCATCATGTTAGTCTGTATACCGTTGGGTGGCGCACGGGCCCGCCAGCCTCCTGAGTCGGTCCTTTTCTCCCCTCGGTGTTTCCTTAACGAGTCACCAACTAGCAGCCCTAATAGAATTATTAACTTTTTTAAATAATCTTTTAATTAACTTTTTTTAATTAACTTTCTCATAATATCTCAATATAAATAGAATATTTGTAAAGTACTAAAAAATCTAAGATGAGTGATATAAAACACGATGTGCTTCGATTATAAATAACGAAATGGTCGAAAGTTATATTTTAGCGGTTATACTGTATAATTTGTTAAATGTTTGATATTTCTCATAATATCCTAATCTTGATACAATATTATTTTAAGAGTACTTTGAAATAAGGAGAATAATATAAAACGATGTTATCGCATACTATTTAATCAGCCAAACATGAAATAGGCAACACTATATACTATACAGTTTATTGTATTAATATTTACAAACAAAAGTATAAGATGAGGTCTACACAAAATAAAGCATTGTTTTGAATTTCGTCAAATCTACAAATACTGATTGAAAACTACTAATTCATTATGATCCTAAACAGTGAGCAAACATAAACATTTAAATATTGTGCTTCGTATACAGTCAATGTACTAAATGAAGATGTCGCCTGTGGCAGTGAAACATGTAACTCTAATTGACTGAATAATGTATTTATTATAAAATTTTAAATACGCGTTTATCTTTCATTGCGTTGTAATATTGATTTCAACCCCAAGATTAAAACAAAGTTTATGCTGTCTGTCTGCCCACCCGTGTTTGGGGTTAATTTTTGTGACGGTGTTAAAATTTCATGTCGTGTTTTCGATGGTTTTCAATGGTTTGAACATCTGTAGGGACACATTTAGAACATTATCAGAATTGAGTCTCGTCTATATGCATTATGTTAAGAACGGATTCCATTATTATATAATGATTCAATTGATTCCAAATTTTTAAAACAGAAAAACTCAACTCAGCGGTCAAAATCATCTTCCGGAAGTTCTTGCACCAGGTGTAGCTTATAAGAATGAAAACTATTTATTCAAAGATTTTTTTGAACTGAGAAATAACTGATATGTTGTACAACGACTTTCCTAATCGAAAAATGAGGGTCTTATATACATCTAATGACTGCATCAGTTGTGACAGTTCATGGTTACGTTAGGTTAAATGCGAAATCGATTATTATTTATCGGTTTCTTCAAACTCCTTTACTCTCTTGCTCTCAGTTGATTTACTTATTGGTTCTCTGTTTCGAAATCTATTATTAAATAAATCATATACCGTACATCAACAGAGTTATTCTTTAGGTTAAAAGCTTTGTGAATTGAAGATTTAAAATTCAATAAACTGAATAAATAAACAAGGAACAACCAGGCCTACAACTTAATCTTTCTAGCACTATCAAATTTTACCAAACAATTACTTTGAAGTAATAGATGAAATGAGGAGTTAATGTATTGTTGTAAATTAACAGCTGATTTGGTCAACTAAATTTGTAATACATTTTTAAGTAAGACATTCCAACTAACTGGTTTCAAATAAGATAAATAAAATTACCTGAAATAAAGAATGGAAGTTTATTTTTATTTAGAAAATAATATCAGCAGTTCAATTTGTATCATATTTAATGTAACAGCAGATATTTCTTGTTGAAACTCTTGCTTCTTGAATTTCAACTTTATTGCTTTATTTAATCCTTGAGTTCAATTTGTTGTTGTGTTGTTAATTATTAGTTATGTTTTAATATTATTGTATCAAAATACAATATTTCATTAAAAAAGTAGTGTTTTCGATTGTAAATTAGTAATATATATATATATATATATATATATATATATATATATTAATATAATATAATAGAATTAGATACTATACAGGTAAAATCACGTATTGAGGTTACCGTCATTCGGTCACTATGGAGAGCAGCAGGAATTACTAAGATAATAATTTTGTTAAATATTTACAAATATAAGAATTAAATGTATTTGATATTATTATATAATATAAAATATAAGAATTTAAATTTTGGTTTGGTTTAGTTTATTCGAAAGATATTTCTGGATTTTCATTAGAAAAAATAAAATTAACAATTTTCTTAATGAATTTGTTTCTAACAATTTTGACGAAGCTTTTTAAAGTGTTGATATCGTATTTAAGATAGGTTAGTTACTTATGAACTGATCACATCAACTACTTTATTTCTGAGCCGAGTGAAAATAGACTTTTTTTTAAATGTAACACTTCATTCCTTTATACAATATTTAGGTTTGATCCTTAACCATAAATATAAATAAATATTGAGCTTGACTTGTGAGATAATATTAGATTGGAAAAAAACTCGAACACAAGATCTCACAAAAAATACGTTTATTTAATCAAATGCGTATCAACGACAAAGTCGCTGTCCTTAGTGATACATGAGCTACAATAACTAAAGTTATTAGCAGTTATAGTTTTGATATTGTAGCTCATGTATCACTGAGAATGGCGACTTTGTCGTTGAAACGCGTTTGATTAAATAAACGTAATTTTTGTGAGATCTTGTGTTCGTGTTTTGTTTCTACCTTAACCATAAAAATTAGTTTAAAAATTGCTGACAATTGATTTATGATTTATTTTAATAAGAAATATAGAAATTATTTGTATCAAACAAAAGGAGCATAGTACTGTTGTGTAATTTTGATAAATTATACATATAAACAAATTTTACCTAGCAAAACACCTAAAATCGTTTACACATTATCATTTTTCTGAACTGTCTGGTATGCCAGGATGTCATTTATATTCTTCACAGTCGAAGAAAACATTGTGTAGAATTATTGAAAAGTATCATCGATAATGTTAAACTCCACTAACCCATCAACAGTTGAATTGCGGATCAAGTAATGGAATAGTATACATTATAATTTGTCGTGATTGCTAAATATTCAAAATGGCTACTAAAATAAATAACGGATATGTATTTTGCATGTTATGAATTGAGTTTTTATGTGAGTATTCAGCCAAGGTCTGATTACGTATTACTTTCAACATTGGATGGGAAAGTATTTGTTGGAAGCAATGGAAACATAATTTTCTGTCGTGCAACTCTCACCCTGACATAATGGAGCGTGAATTTATTATGGTGACGTTTTGTCTATTTCTTAGTATTGAAGCCCATAAGCATACAAGTAAACTGCATAAATGAGCTATTATAGGACTTAGATAAGAAAACAATACCGAAAAACTTTCAAATGGCCGCTATTTTAATATTTTCTTGTATTTTGTTCATAGCAAATTCAACTAATATAACTAACTTGGAAATTTGACTTAACATTCGATTAAAATTCCCATTACAACTATATTACTAATTTTGAGGTTATGTGTAAACAGTTTTGTTATTTAAGCTCTCTGATTTTATAATCGTAAATATATTTTGGATGCAGATTCTCAAAATGAGCTTTTGTAAGACCTGGATTTTTTTTCTTTCAAATTCAATAACTGAATTATCTGGTTAATCAACATGTCCTAGGTTTCCTAAATACCAAATCGTATTTATTAACAATTGTTTAAGAAAAATTATTGTTGAAATATTAAATAACTAGAATACAGTGCTAGTAATGTATGATTTGAACGAAGATGATAGCTCTAATATTTTTGTATGTAAAATTAGCTATTGTACAGTCCTACATAACGTATAGAAAGTTATAAATAAAAAATGAGCTAAAATCTGTCCCCATTTTTAGAATTATTGACCGATTCTCCTCAAAATTGCAAAATAAATCTTTAGATACTTAAACTAAATTGTTCAAATTTAATGTCAATCGAATTATTAGTTCGTTAGTTATCGTGCTAAAAGGAAGTGCATCTCATAGAGAGAGATACTGGCAAGAACCTACCATCTTTTTAATGCATCGGGTTAGATCTCTTTCTTTTATCTTTCCTATCGGGTCTCTTTTGACCAACTCTACTACTCTTTCCACTATGACACTATTAAGCTTTATTCGAGGACTAGAGAGGTTTTTCGCCTTTAAACAATAAGGAAAAAATAAATGGACGTGGAGACTTTTCCGTTATAGTCAATAATTATATATATAGTGTTTATCTGCATTATGTTGTGGTGGTGGGTTATAGTTAAGGGATGTGGGGGAATTATACAATTATGGTTATGGAAATAAATGTCAACTTGCTGTTAGTTAAGCGTGTGGGCCGTTACTTATATTAGACATTTTTTCCAATAAGCACACCAGATCACTGACACACTAAACCAGCTTTATTACACCCTCCACTCCCATTTTACTGAACAATGTTCGGGTCTTCCTCTTACTGAAAACCTAATAACTTGAATAAATGTCACACTTCTATTGGTAATCTAGAAACTGGCGGTCCTAACCTACAACAACGTAGAAATCAATTGTAAAAAAAAAGGGTAATGAAATGTTATTAATAATCTAAAGATCAATTTAATTTAATTATAAAAGTCAAGTGTTCGCTCACCAAACATCTTCTTCATACTAAAAATACAGTGACCCAAAAATGATGCCATTTATTTCTATAGGTAGAATTGGTGAACATATTACAGTCTCGGGTGTTGAGGTTTACATGAGGAAGTGGCAATTCCTTACAATCCCATATTGATTATGTAATAACCGCTAATATAAAAGTGCATATAAAATTGTACCAAGATTTTTATCAATTATTTGAGCAGATATAAACACACAATATGCTTACCATTCTTCTTCTGTTCTTGATTGCAAATGTTCTGACTTAAAACCTAATCCAGATGGTGTAGGTTATAACTGGATGTCTACTGAGAGCAAGATTAATTTTAACATAAATCGCAGACCTTGAATTAAACAATAATCGTTAGCCTATAATTACAGTATTTATAGTGATATACTTGAATAGTTTACAACTAATTAATATTCTCAAGGCCGTTTTTATGCAGATTTTAATAAACGGTGCAAAACACGTCATTATCCATACACACATATTACACACGACGAAATAAATAAATTGTCCTTTCACACACACTACACATGACGAAATAAATAAATTGTCCTTTCACACACACTACACATGACGAAATAAATAAATTGTCCTTACACACACACTACACATGTTTAAATAAATAAATTGTCCTTTCACACACACTACACACGATTAAATAAATAAATTGTCCTTTCACACACACTACACACGATTAAATAAATAAATTGTCCTTTCACACATACTACACATGACGAAATAAATAAATTGTCCTTTCACACACTACACACGATTAAATAAATAAATTGTCCTTTCACACACACTACACACGATTAAATAAATAAATTGTCCTTTCACACACACTACACATGACGAAATAAATAAATTGTCCTTTCACACACACACTACAAACGATTAAATAAATAAATTGTCCTTTCACACACACTACACACGATTAAATAAATAAATTGTCCTTTCACACACACTACATATGACTAAATAAATAGATTGTCCTTTCGCACATATTACACACGATTAAATAAATAAATTGTCCTTTCACACACACTACACATGACTAAATAAAGAGATTGTCCTTTCACACACACTACACATGATTAAATAAATAAATTGTCCTTTCACACACACTACACACGATTAAATAAATAAATTGTCCTTTCACACACACTACACATGACGAAATAAATAAATTGTCCTTTCACGCACACTACACACGAATAAATAAATAATTTGTCCTTTCACACACACTACACATGACGAAATAAATAAATTGTCCTTACACACACACTACACATGTTTAAATAAATAAATTGTCCTTTCACACACACTACACACGATTAAATAAATAAATTGTCCTTTCACACACACTACACACGATTAAATAAATAAATTGCCCTTTCACACATACTACACATGACGAAATAAATAAATTGTCCTTTCACACACACTACACACGATTAAATAAATAAATTGTCCTTTCACACACACTACACATGACGAAATAAATAAATTGTCCTTTCACACACACACTACAAACGATTAAATAAATAAATTGTCCTTTCACACACACTACACACGATTAAATAAATAAATTGTCCTTTCACACACACTATACATATGACTAAATAAATAGATTGTCCTTTCGCACATATTACACACGATTAAATAAATAAATTGTCCTTTCACACACACTACACATGACTAAATAAATAAATTGTCCTTTCACACACTACACATGACTAAATAAATAGATTATCCTTTCACACACACTACACACGATTAAATAAATAAATTGTCCTTTCACACACACTACACATGACTAAATAAATAAATTGTTTTTTGACACACACTACACACGATTAAATAAATAAATTGTCCTTTCACACACACTACACATGACGAAATAAATAAATTGTCCTTTCACACACACTACACACGATTAAATAAATAAATTGTCCTTTCACACACACTACACACGATTAAATAAATAAATTGTTCTTTCACACACACTACACACGATTAAATAAATAGATTGTCCTTTCACACACACTACACACGATTAAATAAATAAATTGTCCTTTCACACACACTACACACGATTAAATAAATAGATTGTCCTTTCACACACACTACACACTATTAAATAAATAAATTGTCCTTTCAAACACACTACACACGATTAAATAAATAAATTGTCCTTTCACACACACTACACACGATTAAATAAATAAATTGTCCTTTCACACACACTACACATGACTAAATAAATAGATTGTCCTTTCACACACACTACACACGATTAAATAAATAAATTGACCTTTCACACACACTACACACGATTAAATAAATAAATTGTCCTTTCACACACACTACACACGATTAAATAAATAAATTGTCCTTTCACACACACTACACACGATTAAATAAATAAATTGACCTTTCACACACACTACACACGATTAAATAAATAAATTGTCCTTTCACACACACTACACATGACGAAATAAATAAATTGTCATTTCACACACACTACACACGTTTAAATAAATAAATTGTCCTTTCACACACACTACACACGATTAAATAAATAGATTGTCCTTTCACACACACTACACACGATTAAATAAATAAATTGTCCTTTCACACATACTACACATGACGAAATAAATAAATTGTCCTTTCACACACACTACACACGATTAAATAAATAAATTGTCCTTTCACACACAGTACACACGACGAAATAAATAAATTGACCTTTCACACACACTACACACGACGAAATAAATAAATTGTCCTTTCACACACACTACACACGATTAAATAAATAAATTGTCCTTTCACACACACTACACACGATTAAATAAATAAATTGTCCTTTCACACACACTACACACGATTAAATAAATAAATTGTCCTTTCACACACTACACACGACTAAATAAATAGATTATCCTTTCACACACACTACACACGATTAAATAAATAAATTGTCCTTTCACACACACTACACATGCCGAAATAAATAAAATTGTCCTTTCACACACACTACACACGATTAAATAAATAAATTGTCCTTTCACACACACTACACATGACGAAATAAATAAATTGTCCTTTCACACACACTACACACGATTAAATAATAAATTGTCCTTTCACACACACTACACACGATTAAATAAATAAATTGTCCTTTCACACACTACACATGACTAAATAAATAGATTATCCTTTCACACACACTACACACGATTAAATAAATAAATTGTCCTTTCACACACACTACACATGACTAAATAAATAAATTGTTTTTTGACACACACTACACACGATTAAATAAATAAATTGTCCTTTCACACACACTACACATGACGAAATAAATAAATTGTCCTTTCACACACACTACACACGATTAAATAAATAAATTGTCCTTTCACACACACTACACACGATTAAATAAATAGATTGTCCTTTCACACACACTACACACGATTAAATAAATAAATTGTCCTTTCACACACACTACACACGATTAAATAAATAGATTGTCCTTTCACACACACTACACACTATTAAATAAATAAATTGTCCTTTCACACACACTACACACGATTAAATAAATAAATTGTCCTTTCACACACACTACACACTATTAAATAAATAAATTGTCCTTTCACACACACTACACACTATTAAATAAATAAATTGTCCTTTCACACACACTACACATGAGTAAATAAATAAATTGTTTTTTGACACACACTACACAACTGAATAAATATATTGACCTTTTCACACACACTATACACAACTGAATAAATATTTCGTCCTTTACCACAACCCACTATACACGGCTAAATCAATAAATTGTCCTTTCACACACACCATTCACACAACTAAATAAATAAATTGTCCTTTCATACATGTTATTTGTCAAAGAATGAAAACGAACCTCGTCATCTTAGAAGATCGAATAAAAACAAGTTAAAATATTTCGATCAAAACGTTACAGTGTTGACTGGACTTCGTAAGCTACGATTGGTAGCTTATTCTGGTTACGAAAGATAAAATTAGTAAGACAAAAGCCCGATTTATTGACCCCTTACTATACTTCTTAAAAGCCGTCTAAGCCTGGGATCTTACAACACATTATTAGAAAATGTAGAACAAACAACTAAATGTAATAACAATAATCTTCTAACTGAAAGTTCAGAGAACGGAATTTTTTTTTACCTTTTGCTTATTAGAAAAATTATTAGTCAATTTTGAAAATTGGAATTTGTCTTTTAATTTTATTGCAGCTTCTCTTCTGAATTTGAGCTTGATTTATATTTGATTTTGTATGAGGTGTATGCGGTTTTATGCACCGTTTATGTAAAGTTATATTTTTGGAATCCACAAGCTATCGTGTAAATTCTTTATTAAGCTCTTGCAGTAAAATATATTGTGCAGAAAATGTTGCACTAATGTTCACACCTCTCATCTACATAAAGAAACACCAATCCAAAATAATATTAGGTAGACATCTGCTCAAAATATCTATATACTAAGTATACGTGAAAAATAATAATATTGGTTGGAATAGAACTTTTTATCAAATTTCTGAAAATACCTACTTACATATTTAAATAATGCTGAGATCTCTTCGTTCCAAACATCCAAGCGTAAATTGTGTTTGTTTATTAAATCTAAGTTTAAATGAAGGTTTTAAGTCGTAATGCCCTACATGGGGTTTTGCACTGTAATTGAGTGCAATCTTAATATTTCACTACACTTTTGAGCACGCTGTAGCGAACTTAAAGATTACAACCAAACACCCAATACCACAATTCAATAAAAGAAGATTTATTTCCTTATGTACATTTCCGTAATTTTATTAAACAAGTGTTTGTTTAATACTCAACCTCTGAAGAAGTTAACTATGTTACGGAAATATATATAAGGAAATAAATCTTCTTTTATTGAATTGTGGTATAGGGTGTTTGGTATTAATCTTCAAGTTGGTAGAGCCGATTATACAGCTCCATGGTGGAGTTTTTCTACTTATTACTCAACGAATAGGCATTTTTGGAGAGATGGAGATCAAAAGGCTCCATTGGGTCATTAATGGTTACAAAATTTATCAGACGCTAGAAATTTTTTTGAGACTGTCAAAGTGTTGGTCTTATGATCGTCCTCCAAATTTTGAGTTATCAAAATACAAAAATTATCGAGATATTGGTCAAAATATGCCCACATACCGAATTTGATCAAAATTATTCTTCTCGTTTGGGCTGTGCAGACAACAAAGAGAACATATCATTGTCAAAATGACGATTTAAAAAAGACGTTGAAACTGGATTTTATCGCAAAACTTGACATTGATTTTTGACTTTCACGCAACTTTCTATATAGGCCTAATATTGAAAAAAAAAAAAAAAAAAAAAAGTAGTATTTAGCTGTGAGACATTATACATGGATAGGCTACGTCAATTAACAAGTTAACAAACATAAAAAATTCATACTTACAGCTAAGAATTACAAATATTAAAATTAGGAGGGGGAGGAAACAGATTAATTATTAAAATGACATACTACAATGCAATTAACACATAAACATGTACAATAACTTAAAAGATAAAATAACAATTTCTGTGATGTATAACTTAAAAAACAAAAATTAACACATTCAGATTTGTTCGTTGTAAGCAACAACCTCTAAAAAATTGAATATTTCAAGTTTACTGAGTGATAATAATATTAAGCTTTCATTTTATCTCAGACAGGAATCATTCCAAAAATCACTTTTCTGGACTCAGAGTCTCTAAACTGAGATTTCATGAAAAACGTCACATCGATTTTGTCACCTATAAATATTTTCTATATTGAGTGTATGTGAGAAATGAATGAACTGATTGTGTATAGGTATAGTTTTGAATTTACAAACATTCGGGTAAATGTTATTATCCTCTGTAAGGTAGTGAACAAACGTTCTCATACACCCATACACAAAACAAAGTACCACAAGGTCAAAGGTGCAGCTGTCAAGAGACTAAATTTCGATTTTAACTAAATTTATTCTGACGATTTCAATAAAAATATGTTAAAATATAGAAACGTCGAAACTTAAAAAGTTTGTAGATTTCGCTCCAAAAATATGGATTTAAGAGTCTTGGGTTTAATTAAAGGGGAATATTTTAGAAAAATCAAAAGACACCTGGCAACAGTTAGTGTTTTTTTTCAGTATTTTCCAAATTGTTCACAAATCTTAATTTGTACTTGCGGTTTGACACATTGATTCGGGTAATAAATCTTGGATTTCGCCGACATTTTATCGAAATTCTTATCCTTGTTCCGATTTTGAGATATTCCGAACTTCTACCCCCCCCCCCCCCCCCCGATCTCCCAAGCTGATATGTTGGAGCCTTGGAGCCATTAGACTACATTTTAATAATCACTTGAACTGATTTTGAAAAAAAAAATCTTTTCTATATATAGAAAAAAATTTGATATATAGCAGCTATTTCAAAATTTTGAAGTATAGAAATTTTTAAAAAACTTTTTGAGATAAGATTCTATTCAGTAAATTAAAAAAAAAATTAAATAGATGATAATTCATAAATCAAAAACCAGTTTTTTTTTACTAAGACTACCTCATAGATTTTTGCACCCATTTCATAACCTTCTCTGTTCTACCTATACTTTAAAAGGTAAAAAGATAACATAAATGAACGCTAACCAGTTCAACATTTGTTAATCAAATATAGCAAGCTATAAATCTGTGCCCTCACAGCAGGACAGCTTGTAAAACAGCTGATATAGGAATATTTCAATAACGTGCTGAGTGAGACGAGATCAAACACTCGATCAAAGCACAAGGCAATAAGACAAGACATAGACTTTGAGTGTTGTTTAAACAGTTTCTTATCCAACATTATCCTTATATATTGCATAATATCATTGTTCCCGCACGTCATGGGCATGTAATAATTTATTTTGTTTGTATTACGTTTTACAGTTAATTTGATACGTTTGATTATTTATCTATAGTTCGTATACTTTTATTTCAAACGTTTTGAAGCGTGTGAAGTTCCACGTATAAAATTTTTACTCGACATTTTCTATGGCGTGGGAAAACACTCTTTCCTATATGTTGGATTGTAGAACCTAGCCTAACCTATTTTTCAAAAGTTCGTATAAATTTTATTTAAAATAAACGCCGAGAAAATACAGCCGAATGTCAAGTGTAAAGATAATGATTTCTTATGAATTTACTATTAACTTTTTTGAGGTTATTGTTACGTATATTTTAGTACATCATTGTTCAAAACATCTGCGCAATGCCAGTTAGTCTTGTTTTTAAAGTCCGTAGGTAAAACAAAGGACCCTTATAATTTCACATACATGCATGTCTGTCTGTCTTTCTGTAAGTCGCAACCAGTCATCACAGACAACACGATAAATCCTATAACTTCGCATTTACGTTCTTTGTGTCGTTCCACATATAGAAAAAATATAGCTTAACAAAGCAAAATTACATTGGGGTAGTTAGGGGGCATAGTTGACAAATTTTGTTTTTGGAAAAATCAAGTGTGGAGTATCATATAAAACTAGCAGTTATTCTAATTAAGAATATGTATGTTAATTTGACGAAAACATTAATACGATGGCGCGCTAGGTAAAATTTAAAATGTAAGATATCTTGTAACCCCCCCCCCTCTCTAACTTGATCATAGCTTAATCTATAAACTTGAAAAAAATTATTTAGATTTTACATAACGAATACAACATACAACACAATGAGAATTGCGCAGCGTATAAGTTTTAAAAGCAGTTTTTTTTTGAGATGGGATACAAACAATTCAATAGCCATTAAAAGTTGGAATGAATTTTCATTGATTTCTCTTTATTATGGTCGTAGGTAAAACTAAGCCTCTTATAATTTCACCTCCGTGTCTGTCTCTAAGTCCCAACCCGTCTACACAGGCAAAACGACAATCCTATATATTTCAAAATTGCATTTATAGTATTTTTATTGTCCCACTACAATACGTAGGCCTAGGCCTACAATACTTATTGTCCCACTATAATAAGTATATTATAGGAAAAATATAGCGATAACAAAAATGACCTTGTGGTAGTTAAAGGGCAAAAAAACTATCGAGTTGAAAAATGTTAATTTTTGAAATATTATCTGTGGGGGGGGGGGGGTATTAAATAAAACTAGAAATTATTCTGATTACGAATATGTATGTTTATTTGGCGGAGAAATTAATATGTTGTCCCTAGGCCGCTTAAAAGATTTCGACTTTATAAAAATAACCGTCCCTATTGAGTCTTGGTTGTTGTAATTCTGTAACATCTATTTTTTACCGTATTCATGTTTTTGCTGTGTTAAAAATCGTTAATAACCGGATCAATCTCTTAATAATCTTAATTACTGAAGTAGTTAACAGCACGTTAAAATAATGTAAGCTTACAACATATTGACTCAATAAAGGTGTTTTGTATTTTGTTCTAAATGGAGTTGCATTCGGAATTCTCAATTTGGTATACTATTTGTTTTTTTTCTTTTATCTCGAAATTTATTTAACAAGATAAGTGAAATAATATAGTCAGCTATAATAGATATGTCATTCAGCATTCTTTCTGTCTTACCAGTATAGCTGGTAGAATAAGCTGGACCAAGTAATGAGCTAATTCAAGTCTAATCTAAAGTTCTTTGCAAAACCTGGGTTGTGTATTCTTAGACACGTTCTGAATTTATGTCTTTTTCCTACATTAATAGTGCCATCTATATAATCCTTGTTCGTCATACTGCTTCAAAAACAGCTGTTTTCAATACATGCATTGACATGCTAAAGTTGTTCTTTTTAGTCCTAGGATCTAAAAACATCTGCTGAGGTCGAGGTCATCAGCTGTTACTTCGTTTATACGAATTAATTATTAACGATTGTAAAGCATCTATAAAAACAACCGATACTCTCGATTATAAATAACCGATGAAACAGCTGTTACCATAGATTTGAAGGTAAATAGGTTATAATATTTTAGTTTTTTGAAATTGTTTTTTAAATTGTTTGAAGTATAACGAAAAATATAGTTCATCACTTGGACGAAAAGAAGCTTTTCAATCCTAGCTCATTTTCTCTAGTTAAACTTGAACTTGTATCGTTAAGCTTCACTTTTGGTCCTAGTGATGAAATATACTATTAGTTGTATTTATAATTCAAGATCATTTTATTATTTTTTTAATTACTAACATATTCATAAAAGAGGATTTTGATGCTTCTCTAAATGTAAAGTTAGATGTTGTTACGCATAAAATATGTTATATTAGAGACTTCAATGAACGGGAAAGACAGAATTTATTGTGAGGACGTTAATGCCTATTTAGTAAGCAATAGTTTTTCTGATCTTCTTTTAAATGGAAATATTATTTCTGACTTTAAATAAAGCGACCGCTCAGTGAAATCAAAGCGTAAATACAGTTTGACTGAAACAAAGCTTTGTTCAAGGAAGGAAATCCAATAATAAAGGATAAAAAGGATTAACAAACAATGATTTCTCGAGGAAAGGAAGTGGAGTGTCGAAATGTTCAACATTGCTGACAGGGAAATGATATGGTAACCGAGTTTAGCGTAATCTGGTTAAGGCCGGGATTGACGTAACGTGATCAGTCTGCCAGCCATGCGTATAGTCTCCCTTCTCTAATCTAATATACAACGATCTATTCAATAACATCGTCCCCACAATCAATACCAACTTAGTTTACAATTATGCCAACATGTTTCGGATATGCCAATTACAAGTTTACAAGCAACGTCAATTTATGTCACGTTTATCTGAATAATATGACGAAAAAAGATTAGCCGACAATTATATCGCCAAAATATATCGATTATGACAGGTTTAAACTTCAAGAATTACTGACAAAAAATGATTATTTAGTGGGAACTATTTTTACAGTTTATTATTGTTAACTATGTACAGTTAATTATGGGTATAACGAGTTTTATCAATTTAAAAAAACTTATAATTTTGTTCTGAGTTTATGTATTTACTTATGGGAGGAAGGCGGGTTACTGAAAGCGTGCTAGTCCCATAACTCAGAGGTCCGTGGGTCGTAACCACGTTCTGTTACCATTTGTAATGTGAGGCCACCATTTTGGATTGGCACGTGGGTTTGGATCGGAAAGCAAGCATTTCTGGGCAATGCTGGCACACCAAACTCACACTGGATCCAAGCCAGCGTTGATGACGTCATTACTAATGGTCTAATTATTAATTACTACTTTGTATTAATATAACCTTGATAAATTACCGCGCAGTTACACACCAATCATGAATCGGATCCGGCCCAACTAGGCCTCACGAAGTACATGACGTGAATCCCGTGATTTTGCATTTATGCTAGTAATTAACCACCAACGGCCTATTTTTTAAACATAATTATGTTCACGTTTTTGTTAACAATTGTCGTTTTATTTATTTTGCTAGTTTTGTATTTTAATATATATTAATTTCCTAATCTGTGAAAAGTTAAATATATGATTGTCTTCCAATTTGTTTATTAACATCGCTGGTTCTAACGTTTCTTCTTTTACAGACAAGTGGCTCTTGCGGATCTTATTATTATGAATAAGATTGATTTGGTGGCGACAGAAGAAAAAGATACTCTAAGACTTCATATCAAGTAAGTATTTAAAGTAGAGTTAAAAATATTTGGGATATATTTTATATCGGACATATTGGCGGGAATTTATTTCTATTTTTCTGTGTATCCGTTGGTTTGCCGACTTCAACCCTTGTTTTAACAAATGCATATCGCCGAGATGCACAGATTATGAATACTAGATGTACGAATCATACGAGTCATACTATAGAACATGTGTTTCTTATAGTTTCCATTTTTTTAATTTTGCTACTATTTTTGAAAAAGTACTTAAATATTTGCGTCTGCCTTCTACGCTTAATTTGACCGAAGTTGAAATAAAATTCTGGCTACTAGAGAGAGCTGTTATTACAAATTTATTTTGAAATTGTATAATTTTTTTAACATTTTAATTTTTTTAGTAATTATCATGTTCGTCGTAGATTGAACCTAAACATTTTTGGGCATCATTGGATGCATTTTTGTAAAAATGTACTAAATGAGCGATTGTGTAACATTGAACGATTTACTGGTTATCTTCTTCCGAAATTTGAAAATCTTCCGCCATTTTGTAATTTGGTAACTGATTTTATTATGGCTAACGACCTTGGGTTACTATACTAATTGCCCTACATACCAAATGTTGTGGAAATCTGATCATAATTGCTAGCTGTACAAGTTCTGATACGCCACCAGCACGCACATACACACAACTAGAAAATAGTGCCTATAGCCACAAGTGTTGGCGTTTACAAGAGTGAGATCGCAATAACTATACGACTTTGAGTCAAATAATATATTTACCAGGAAATAAAATAAAACATTATCTCTAATAAGTTTGATTCAATGTCAGTTTCTTTTTTGTATAGTCATGATTCACACATAAATAACTGGATAAAGTTGAAATCATGTCTGAAGTATAAACAAACTCGGTAGTATATTATAACTTTGTTATATTTTGTCTTGTAAACATATTTTTCTTACTTACATGATTATTATTAATTAGTAATTATCCAGTAGGTAATTACCATCGATAATGGTGCATAATGAGTTGTTTGTTTATAATGATTAACCATTCCTAGTTATAATTGTGTAAACATTAAACAATTAAAGCTCAAGGTCCTTCAATCTTCTAGAATATTCAATAAAACTGGTTTGCTATATTATATTGTATTATTATACAGTATATTAATATATTATAATTTTCCATAAAAATCTGACTGTGTTGCCTGATATATAGGCAAATTTTTTAACTTCTTAGTAACACATATTGTATTCCTTTGTTGAAGAGGAACATTTTATTGCTGATTTTATGTATAATTTATATATATATATAATATATATATATATATATATATAATAGAGGGGGGGATTTGTTGTCTCTACAATATAAATTGTACAGTACACTTGTTACAAATTGTGTGTTTCTTATACAGGTCACTAATACAGACGTTCATTCTCTAATATAGAATGTAAAGGAGAGGAAACAATTACGACCAAGATACATTTGAAGGTTCGATCTTTTCTATAAATTGTGTGGATGAAAATAATTAGTTTCAGTTTATTCTCAAACCCCTTAAAAACAAAACAAAACAAAACAAAATAATAATAATAATAGATTTTACAAATATTAAAATATGTGTGTTGTCAAAACCAATTGAAAAATAGAAAGAGGAGTTTTTTGTAACATCGGGTTTATCTTCCGAAAAAACGTTAAAAAACATTTTTTTAAATTAGTAAATTCTTACGCCTTTTGTTACCTATCCTAATTATAAATAGCCTAATTGGCATTTAGATTTTTTTTTTTTTTTTTTTTTTTTTTTTTTTTTTTTTTTTTTTTTTTTTTTTTACAACTGTGCCTTGTATAAAGTCAAACAAAAAGAAAACACCTCAAAACTATCATATTTTCGTAGAAGGTATAAAATTTTCAAAACACACAAGGGGAATCTTGCAGCAGTGTCAGATTTTTACTCACTAAAAACCATTTACCTTCTTGTTACTAACCCTATCGCAAAGGGTTAGGTTAGGTGTTGTATGATGTATGAACCAAGCGGATAGGCAGGAGATGTCGTGAAAATTAAATGTGAAATACCAGAACGTTATATACCCACGCGATGATAAGACAGTCAGTCCAGATAGGGATAAAACCTCACGTTCAATCCTGGTTGTGGTGTTGTGTGGGTAAAGGATGCGATTACCTTGCAAATACCTTCCTTGTTGGTCTAGAAAACATAACCACTAATGTAGTTAAGATAAGAACCTAATAGAGAACGGTGACAACATAAATTCTGATTACAAATGAGGTTTTCATTCTGGTCGTTGAAACGTCCTCTTTTAGGTGAATTTGTAGTGTTTTATAAAGAGGATGATTTTCTACAAGTTTTGTTTAGCATATTGAAGTGCAGTTTTTTTCATAATGACAAAACCGTAAGCTAAGTAATGTTTTTCCTAACTTTTAATGAAGCGGATTACCCATGGCTAACATAAAATTGCAAGTAGAATATCCCACGAACGTCAAGTTTTTGAAGATTGTATAGAATTCTAATAACTGCTGTTATATCGACCTTAGCAACTGTTATCGATATACTGCTGTTAATTTATCGACAAAGCACAATGGAACTATGTAATATCACTTTGGAAGCTTTGACGTTTACCAGTTTTTCAAAAGTGAATAGAATAGAGGTATTAATATAAATGAAGGTAGAGGAGATGTATTGATGCGTAATGGTTGTGGACAATAGATATTTGACACTTTGATCTGTTATGTGCAGGAGTATCAATGGCTTTGCGCCCGTGCTGGAGACGACCAAGTGCGCGTAAGTAACCTTCTCCATTGTTGTCTTCTCCAATATTAGTTCTATCTCTTTGAACTAAGCCTTTATTAAATCTAAACCTATTATTACCTATAAAAAAGATACAATTTTCTTGCTTTAATAAAATTATATTGTAAAGTAACGAAACTTGTTTGATAAATAACTATTTTATTATGCTTTGAATTGTAAATTAAACTCTTAAAAACTAATATAGTTTTATTTATCATTTGTAATACATTTAATCAATATTTTAATAACTTTATTTTAAGTTTATATAAAACAACTTTCATAATTAATATCGAAAGTTTGGTATAAGGAAATTTATAGCAAATAAAATATGTTTAAAATTATTTGAGAACAAGTTAGTCTTGTGCAGAATATCTGGATTTTTTTTTTTTTTTTTTTACAACATAACCTCAAAGTTAATAACAAAATGAAAACAGCTGTGAGTTAAAATCAGATGGTGGTTTAATAGTTAGTTTAAATATCAATCTCGCAAAACTCGAGATTAAAATAGTAGGCTATACATTGTAATATACTAACAGTGGAAAAGTAGCTGATTCTAGAGCTAAAAATAAGAAAAAAGTTTATATAATCGTAGATCTGGAAAAGCTTCGTGTTTGTATAAAAAATGTTATATTTTTGGAAGTAGATAAGCTATTGAGTGAAGATGTGGTATGCGCATTATTTATATAACCTTTTATAGGTATAGAAGAAAACCAAATGCTCTAGGTCAAAAAAAACTTAAACATACTTAAATTAGTAGTCTATTAAAACACCAGTCGCCATTTTGAAAATGTCCAGGGAAACATTTTTATTTTTAGTACATCTTTTGGGAAATGAATTACGATATTATTATTATTAACAATTATCGTAATTTCATAATATTTTCGTTTAGGCTAATTTTGATTATTGTAGACAATATATCAAGAAATTGTGTTTTTTAGTTTTTTGTCGAAAACTAAGTTATCCTTTGATTTACAGAAAAATTAAAAGGTATTTTGATTTTCGTTAAAGGAGGAAAATTGTTACTTTCTTCTAAATATTTTGTAATGGTAATGAGATATTGGACCTAAACATTTTGTACGTCCGCCAATTTGAAATTGTACAAAATAAAATCTTTGTTTTCTGGTAGACTAATAAAAGGTTACATAATAATCCGTATACTAAATCTTCACTTATTCATTTTTAAAGACCCAATAATTTTTTTTTATAAAAACATAAAATTCCTAAAAGACTGAAGCGTTTTCAGATCTACCTTTGTATTATCTTTCCCCCTTTTTTTAGCTCTAAAATTAGCTCTCGAAGTATTGGCATGCAATTTTGAATCACCATGTCTATTTAGTGATTACAATACTTTGTTACATAATTAATAAGAGAGGAACTAACAATTAAATTTTTAGAAGTATATTTATTGAATCAAAACCAAAATCAAGTTGTAAATTCTTTCTAAAATGTTACACCCTGGACTAGGATAAGCCTAATTTATCTATTTGGTGAATTAGAGCTGATGGAACTAATCAGCTGTTTATGATTGTGTTATTAAACTTATATAATTTTGCTGTTGATGGCGATTAAACATTTATGTAAACTCAAATAATAGATGTGTTTACAGTTTTCTAAGTAATTGAAATAATTTTATAACTAATGAGTGATAACAAATTTGTTATAGAGAGCTTTAATTTAAAACAAAACTCATCAAAATTTGTTTAGTTGTATTAAAAGAATTTAGCGTACGAGAAGTGGTAATGGATATTTCACAAATAACCTAGTTATTTACAATTATAAACGATTTTTACAAATTCACTGTTTAAAGTTTATATAAAACGTAATTTGTTTTAATTAATACTTAGCTATCGAAAATTCATAAATATTACCAGTTTAAAAAAATACTATATATTCCTAATATTGTTTACACATTCAATTGTATTTGACAGTTTGTTATTAAGGTTAAGTGGAAGAGAGTATGGTCCTAACTTAATCTCCATAATAAATTGTATTATTACTATTGATTGCTTACTATATCGTATGCGCCAAAACAAACAGTACTGAAATTCCAGCAGCTGTGGTGTATTTTTCGATTAGCAAATTCTATTGTTGATTGTTGTTATATTACATTCCCTATTATTAATTTCTAGTTTGAGGTTAGTTTACGCTATAATGGTTCTTACAACCCAAGAATAAATTTTGTTTGTAAAGCATTACTTCTGTTCATACGGGACAGGTTCAGGTGGTCCAAGTTTAGAACCTAGCATCAACTGTTATTGATTTTTAAGAACCATTTCACAATTAGCCGCCAAGAAAAGGTGTCATGTGTGCACTGTCCGTCCAACCACCATTACAAAATGAAAACCACGGCAGACTTCTTCAGCAATTCTTAGTCTCCGGAAATAAGCCTCTACCGGACATCTTTGAAAATGAATGTCAGTGGAAATCTTTGAAAATAACGTGTAGGAATCTTGGTGGATTTGCGTATACAATTAAATCTGGTCAAACTTTTAACTGACAGGCCCGAATAAACCAGAGTTGTTTCACTCACCTCAATAGTAGCAATGGAATACGAAACAGTTTCAACAACAAGCAGACATAACGGGTTTTTGGATTTCAACATCCTCTTTGTGGTCGTAGAGAAGCCACAACATAGAGGCGCGTGACCTTTTGGTGTATTTTATCAGCGAGGGACGTATTGGGTCCTTATTTCGTTGAACATGCCAACGGGAATGCTATTACTGTAAACCAGGTACATTACAGAGAAAATCATTCACCTTTTGTGAGAGATTTCTGGGGGTTAAGTCGTGACACTTGGATTTTGGTTTCCAGTGGTTCTAGCAAGATGCGTTAACTCTTGCTTTACTTCCGAGAAACCGATTTTCCATACCCACCCCCTTCCACCGATCTCTCCCTTATATTTGGGGAATAATGGATGAAAGCATTTTCCGAAACGATCGCCCAATTACCATCGCCAAACTTCGAAAAGGGATAACCAGAAGAAGACAACATCCTCTTTTAACTAATGTGTTTCAAAATCTGGAAAAACGCTACAAATTTTGCCTAAAACTTAATAGAGAGCATTAAAACATGTGTTTATATAACACTGAAAGTCTCTGTTCATGTTCAGTGTTTTAACTTTGTTACAAAATAAAACATTTAAAACATACTATTTCTGTAATGTTTATTTTGCCGCATACTGGATGTGACCAAATACACACTCATTTAAATACACTAAAAACACACTCATAAACAAAACCATATACTAGACAAACAAAAGTATTATTCGCCACCACCCAAAAATGCCAGGATTGTAAAATCTGTCGAGAAGTAAAAATGACTCCTGACTGCATCTCAAAATCGGTTCATGCTATTGATCAAATTTGACAGAAATGTGAAATTTTATGCCCTAAACGAATAAGGCATATCAAACAGCACGTGAAACGAAATTACATTTCACTAGTAATTTGGAAAATGCCAAAATCATTTGGGTTCCCGTTAGAGCAAATATATATATATATATATATATATATATATATATATATATATATATATATTTATATATATAATATATATAAATATATATTATTTTCCCCCTTTTCCTTTTACATTATTAAAACGGATTTTCCTTTTAAAGTTTCAACTTCGCTTTATTGGCCCATTACAAAACGTAATTAATACTACGTATTTGTGAGAATATAAATAACTCTTTAGTCATTGTTGAGTTTTCCAAATCTAGTAGTGGAAACAATTTTTACCCCAAAATTTTATCGAATTAGCTACGTTCGATATTTTTATTAAAAAATTGACCTCCATGGTCCAATTTAACTTTTTTAACTCATAACTCCTGAACTCGCATTTTTTGGGGAGTTGGACTTTAAACAAAATCATTACAGTCATTTGGATATATCTGCATTTTAGCTAGACTTTAATTTTGAGTTATCTATAAATGACGAAAACTCCTGGGAGATATGTCAAAACTCTCATATATATCGTTTGATTTAACATTTGGCCCGTTGGCAACTGCTCGACGACAGACATACATCAATCCAAAAAACAATTTGTTTTTACTCTAGAGACATCAAAATGTTCCTTACCATAACATTACTTTTATGTGAGATAATATGAATGATATCTTAACCAAAGTTTGTATTCACATTAAATTTCAAATATGCTAGAGAAAATATTAAGTTTATCAGTTTTTAGGTTTATAACTAGCATGTTAGGAGACACTGAACACTCTTAGACACTGCATTAAATAAATAAATATATATAAATGATATTATAAAGGCCTAAATGATTTTGTACTTTTAAAACAAAATTGTGTTATTCTTTTAACACTTATTATTATTATAACAGACTAGTTTAAAAGCTGTACAAGGGAAACTAGGTTCGTAGAAGTTCAAATATTTGGTTATCCTGATTGACAGTTTTCTTCAGACGGCAGAGTTCGTTTTTTTATTTTTTATTTCAACGTATTAGCGATGTTTTGACATACACTGATCGTGGCTTACGAGAGAACACTTTATTCTTAACAAACCCCAGAAGATAATATAATCTATAGGGTCATACCAGATAATCATCGGTCCATTAGATGAGACCCAGACGATGGAATCTCCAAATCCAAATCCAAACTCTCCGACTGTAGTGCTGTGGCAGGTCATCTTGCTGAAAGAAAATGTCGTTATCATCATACTGCTGTGTGAAAGGTGACAGTGTTCCGTAACATGTCCTTGTAGATCCAGTGCCATGTGAATCAAGGCACCGTTACAGGATAGGCCAGTCCAAACTGTCATACATGGCTTGTTAAGTTGCGACGGCTTACAGTTCCAGTCAACCTAAAAAGAATTTTAAACTCACTATAATGAGTTTTTTTTAGGATTCTTCCCTTTTTACGTTTAGTAAAATTTTACAAAACTAAAAATGCCGGTCAGGTCCATCATCCAGTAAACCCTGGATGAGTCTCATATGATACGACTTCAAACCAAGACAAAGCGACTTTGCAACCTCTTCAATAAAACCTTCAGCCGCCAACACTGCACTATGTTTATCTTAATGGTGGATCTGTTCCAAATGTTTCATTCCACTCAATACGAACAGTATTGCTTCAAGATTCATCTGCGTTCAAAGGGTAAATTTTCAACTATTTTTAAACCATCACGAACCTGACATTACATTCTGGGCTTAGGTTACAACAATATAATTAGGCTTAGGAAGAGAACCACCATTAAAAAATAAACAACACCCGTTCTTAATTATTTATCATTGTTACAAAAACATATATGTTATAAACAAAACCGTATAACAGCATCCATTTATAACGCCTAATTTTTCTGATTTCCAATATTATCTTGGCATTTGCTGGACCGTTTAATACAATTTTCAGGGTTCTAAGAAAGAAGCTTTCTAGGAGATCAATACTATTTTACGAATATTCAGTTGATTTCATGAAGCCATTTTTAAAAGTTGACATTCTTTTTATACCTGTTGTATAAATATGACGAGGCGAATAATGTATGATATGACACATGTCAGTTTGTCAGGAACATTTGTAATATATATTGTTTGTCATGTCAACATGCTTGATATTTGCATTCTGTAATATTAAAATCTCTTACAGAGACAATATTACAACATTGTATTTTCGTGTTTTTTATGATTGTTTTTAAATTTCTGAGTTCGGGATCTGAATTAAGTTACGGTGATAGCGGAGTTATTTTTTAATTTAGATGGTTCAATTGACAAAATTACAACCACAATTCAAAGTAGATATTTTTGGGAACGATTTATAACTGCCGAAATTTTGCTGTGATTTACTATTGTCGAGGAAAAATCACCACTTGGAAACCAAGGGTACGTCTTAACATGGTTGTCTTATCTAAGGAAAATGTAGTTGGTTACACATACCCATTCAGGTCTATAAATCACCTTTCATGTCTGACCAAAACACTACTCTAGACAACCACATTATAATGAGTTAGCTACAATAAATTAATTTAAAGAAGCTACAACTAATTATTAAACTATCTGCACATAACCTATATCCAACTCGGCCATTTAATTGTATAATTATTGCGGTCCGACTAGTCTTCAGGGCATCCCGTGAATCTCTGGAATGCCATTTTCCTTGAGATAAAATTCACTAGAGTTAAATAATATAATATGACTGGACTATACACAAGTTCTATCTCCCAGTCGATCTCTCTACGTCCCATGCCCAGCTGATCAGATCCAGTGTTACACGCTGCGTTGACTCCACAGCGAAAACCCCTTGGTTCACGGTACCGGATTCAGGTTACCGTTACTTTAAAAACGTCACAATAATGAAAGGATTTGATCGATTTTTCTGATTAAAGAACTGATAGAAATCTGTATTAAAAGTTATTTTTTAGCGAACCTAATATGTAGGTAAAATATGTTTTATTCTTATACTAATGAAAAATAGCTGCGTTTGATCATTTCCCTATAACTATTTAGTAATCTAAAATCAGTCTCATTTATTGTGAGAAAATGGTTGAAAATATATGCTTTAATGGATTTTTTTCTAATAGCGGAAATTTAACTGTTCTTTGTGAATTGGAGGAAATATTTGAAATAGGACCTCCATCAAGACAAACCATTTATAAAATCTGTGAAACGTAATAAATATGGCTAGCCATTCACTGTAACGTTCGAGGAAAATGCATTGTGGAGACAACGAATAGCCAAATAAAAATTCAAGAAAAAGCGTCATATGAGGTACATATGTCAAGAAAAAGCGTTAACATCTCTAGGAAGGTACTTTTAGTGGTTTCAACATCGTCTTTATTTGAAGTTGTTTCTACCCAATTCAGGATTTACTGGAGGATAACTTTGATCAGGGTCTTTATTTTTTCCAAATTTCCCTAACAAATAAATGGAAGAATTAATAGTCTTTATTAAGCTTCCTTTAAGTTAACCCGAGCTGTAAACCGATACAATTGTATTTACCATTCACAAGACAACCTTTATGTCATCGTTGAACAGCAATTTAACTAGCTGGATGTGACAGTTTGAATGCCCTTTACTGAACGGTGTTTTTCGTCTTCCTTTAGTGAAGCTTCCTTTAAGTTAACCCGAGCTGTAAACCGATACAATTTTATTTACCATTCACAAGACAACCTTTATGTCATCGTTGAACAGCAATTTAACTAGCTGGATGTGACAGTTTGAGTGCCCTTTACTGAACGGTGTTTTTCGTCTTGTAGTTTTCAATGATACTGTCATATCTCTTGATGGCAGCCTACCACAACACCGAATATTTTTTTCAATAATATTCAACGAATAATAAATAAATTATACTCTAATATAACGAACAAGTCCGACTATTGAACTATTAGTGCAGTTTTTTAAATCGGGTTTTTACAATTTTATTTTTATTTATAAATAAATAGGGTCCCTCAAGGGTCGTGTCTTCTGCAACATTGTTTTAATTTTTATAAATTATTTATTGTAACTTAATTTTCACTGTTAAATAAGTGAATTTGCCGACAATATCATGTTTCTTTATTCCCTCAATGACTTGCACAAATTATGGAATTTAATTAATAATGATTTAATCACTTTGATATTGGTGTCCAAGAAAAAAATGCAGGTCAATGTAAAAAAAAAAAAAGAAAAAAGTATTTAAATTTCAAATTAAACTTCACGTTAATTTTCAAGTGAGATTAAATTTTCAATCTGTAAATTTTATTTTTTTACGGAATATTTGCCACACAACTATGATAAGAATATTGTACTTTGCCTTGATTCAGTCTATATTGCAATACGGTATGTTTGGTTGGGGGGGGGGGGACTACAAATGACATTTTCATTCACCCTGTATCGTTAAATGTATTACCATTCCAGTATATTTTTGTATTTAAAGTCCTAAGATTAATTTATATAAGGAGTAGAAATAAAGTAATACAAGCTCACTTTTACAACACAAGGAGCACAACCAAACAAAAATATTAATTGCAAAACAATAAATAAAATTTAAGACAGTCCTTTGGTTATTTGTGTTTAAAATCCTACAATCAATTTGTCTGACTATCGTAATGAATTGTAAACTGAGCATTCTGTTCCAACGTGAAGTCTTGTTTGTTTTCTATTAAGGATATAAACTACTTGAATATTGTTGTGTTAAGTTGGGTGTTATAATGTCATTTTTTGTTATTTTTATATTTAATTTACTTTTGTTTTTATCGTTGATAATAAATTTACATTCCCTTAACTCCAGGAATCCTGTTATTTAACTGTTTTTACTATTTGCGACGAGTTTTCGGATTTATTATTCGTCCATCTTTAGGTCTTCATAATACTTTAATATACAAATACGAATCCATACAACACAATTATAAACACAATGTCTCTAAGTTCACACTGGTGTCACACAGTTCACACATTAAAAAAAAAAAAATTCAACTAGAAACGGGTTGGCTGTTAGTAAGGGTCTAATTTTGTGTGTTGTTCTTTTTTAAGTATTTTTTTTAATGCTATTCTTTGATGATTTGAACTCTAATTTCTACAGTTGTATTTTGTTTATTTTACATACTGATATCGTTACTGGAAAAAGTGATCTGTAAATATTCTTAAGTCAGAAATATACGAAAGAAAACATTATTATTTTGTTGTTGATCACCGTTTTGGTCATTGAGTGGTGTCTATTTAAAAAATGAGATAATGTTTAATGTTCCACAACTTTCTTGTAAAAAAAATGATTAAAAAACAGTTTTTAAACATGAAAGTCGGCAACTATTTAAAAAAATTTATGGTTAACTTCTACAACGGTTTAAAAACCGAATCTACGTACGAAATTTTAACAAAACATCTAAAATTTAAACCTCAAGAGCGTTTACATAACATAGAGTTGGATAAAAATGGTTCCATTATTTCATCTGTGAATATTTAATGATCTTCAGAGATCACAATACATTTAATTTCTATATTCGACAATGTCTGTCTGTGTTTCTTTATATTGGTGATATTGAGTTATTCTTTAGATTAGCAAACAGCTTGTGATTGTAGTGTTTTATGACTGTTCAGCCAAAACATTATTTCTATTTTTATTACTTCAAATTATTCGTTTTACTTGTATTAAATACATTTATAATGGTTTGGAAAATCTGATCTATTGCTTAGCCCAAATAGTTAATTTTTTTCTCAATATTTGTACAAGTTCAGAAGGAATACTAGTTAACCATTCGCAACTGATTTTGTTTATTTTTGTAAATAATGACGATTATTGTAATGTAAACACTTAAAAAAATTGATGTTTTGTTATTGTACATTTACGTTTGCATGTTAAGTCGAAATTAGTTTTAAAATTTTAAAAGTACGTCATCTCTTAAGAGGGAACTTGCTGTCAATTTAATGAACATGACACAGTTGATTAAGAACTCTAGCTTCCAACCAAGTTTTTATACTTACATCAATAACACGTCATTTGTGATAACAAACAAAATTATAGTTTTCTATTTTCCCCGAAACAAATCACCAGTGGTTTAGCATTTTTTGTTATAAGCTACTTTAGAATGTACTAGCTATTACAGTCCCATTCATGTTATCAACCACACCCGAGAATACGAAATGTTGGCTGTTAGGTTAGGAATCTAGGAAATGGTGTCTGTTAGGTTGACAACCATTTGAAGCTTATTGTTATGAAATAATATTTGTTCTTGTAAAAGATCTACAGGTGGCAATTCGTTCTGATTTTTTATAAATTCAGTTAGCTAGAAGAAAACCCTGCTATACATTTAAAAATAACGGCAGATTTTTAAATGTAAAAAATAGTTTTCCGCTAGCAACTTTCCTACAACTTTAAAAACGTAATTTCTAAAAAAAAAACATTGTTTTAATTTTAAAAAACTAAAAACAAAAGTTAATACAAAGCTTAATAAAAGGGTCAGCGTGTGTTAAAACCACACGGCTTAGGGGCAGTTATTTTTATACAGTCGAAGTCTTTGAGCGGCATAGCGCCAACATTTTAATTTCTTCGTTAATTAAAGATACATATATGTACGTAACCAGACCTACTTCTAGTTTTATTTGGATACGGCACACATATTTCCAAAATAAAAATTTTTTAACCCGAAAAGGTCATTTTTTGTCATCACTATATTTTTCTATATGTAGAACAATAAAAAGAATATATATATACAATTTTGAAATATATAGGATTACCGTTTTTTTCTGTGTAGACGAGTTGCGACTTGCAAAGAAATTGACACCCGCGTAAAATTGAAAAATATTCGGTGATGGGGTAAGGTGCCATCGAGATGACATTATCATTGAAAAGCATGAGACGAAAAAACACCGTTCAGTAAAGGGCATTCAAACTGTCACATTCGGCTAGTTAAATTGCTGTTCAACGATGTCATGAGGCTTGTCTTGTGAATGGTAAATACAATTATTGTATCGGCTCACACAGTTCCTGTTAACTTAAAGGTACCGGTAAAAACTATCAATTCTTCCCTTTCTTAGTTAGGGCAATTTGGAAAAATTAAAGACCCCGGTCAAAGTTATCCTCCAGTAAATCCTGAATTGGGTAGAAACAACTTCAAATAAAGACGATGTTGAAACCACTAAAAGTACCTTCCTAGAGATGTTAACCTCATATCCCTTTTCTTAGGATTTCAAGGTAATTTTTTTGGGTTACCGTTATATCCTATATTTGAACAAAGAATATAAATGCAAAGTTTGAAATACATAAGATATTATTGTCTTGTCTATTTGGACTGGTTGCGACTTACAGAAGACAGGCGAAGAGACACGCGCGTGAAATTATAAGGGTTTTTGGTTTTATCTAGGGACCCTAAAAACTTGAACAAAAATTCTTACATAGAGTTTATTAGAATTTTAGTCTAATTTATCGTGTAAACAAGGTTTTACTGTTTGTTGAATTTTTGCGTTCCTTCATCTATAAAGCCTGCATTTATTTAGTTTGGCGACTGAATATATTAATCCAAGGTCCTAACGAGCAGATCCACAAAACTACGACCTATCTTATAATTCAGTCTAAATGTAGAACTTCTTATTTAATATTTGTGTAATACAAAATTCTTCTCCATTTCTTAAATTGAAAACTAAATTCAAGAACGTGTAGCATTAACTTCTACCATTTACGTTGTCTTATATCTAGTTCCTTTTATTTAATGTCTAATCTTTTTGATATTAGTTATAGTTAAATATATATATATATATATATATATATATATATAAGTTTAAATATTGTGTTTTAGTGTTTCCTTGGATAACCTTCTGGATCTGAGAGCCTACTCTGGAGGGACGGAAGAGAGGTAAGAAGAATTTTATAAAATAACTTTAATATAGTATTCGTTATAGGTATTGTGTTTCGTTGTTATTAGACTCGCTAGGTTCGTTTATAGACTTTAACTTGTATTGCCGAATTCCAGACTATTCCCGTTCATAAATAAGAAATTTATTATTTAAATAAAAATTATTTTACACTGCAGCTAAGTACAGGAAACTTATCTAGTAGCTTACATTTCAAAGATTGCACAGCAATTTAATGAAGAAATTCACAAACTTCGTTGTCATTACCTTCGAAAAAAAAGCTTTTATAGAATAACGTAGAATCTACAGGCAAGTCTTTGGTCCCATTAAACTTTAAATAAAGTAAAATATATTGACATTTATCATCTTTAGTAACATACTAGGCCAACTTATAATATACCGAACTTACGAGCAGAATTTTATCGAAATTTAACTAAACAGTTCGAAAACTAACTATTGCAGTTTATTCTTATTTTATTTTCCAAAATTTAAGATAAAAATTTCTTTTTTCTTATTATTGTAAACAGAAGTCGGGAAATCACTGTATGCATATACTGTATGTACTCTTATGTATTTTTATGTACTGCTTGAAAGTTGTTTCCTGAAAGAAAAGAAAAACTCTCTCTTTCTCTCTCTATCTCTCTCACACACTCTCTCTCTCTCTCTCTCTCTCTCTCTCTCTCTCACACACACACACATACACCCCCCCACACACAGTGGGTTTAAAAAATTCTGTAACCAAATTTCAAGAAATGATTCTGCATGAAAAAAATAAGGGAGTCACTTATATACATACATATCCGAAAAAATTTTGTGTGTGTTTTTTTATAAAGCAAGTTAAAACTTTGATCTAAATTGATGAATGAGAATACAGATTTGGTATGTCGTATTTTTAGCTTATAATAAATTTGGACCAGTTAGTACAAAAATCTGATACCAATTAAGGAAACTCAGTTAGAAAATTTAAAAAAATGGCGTCAGTTTTAAGTTGTTTTCTTCTTTCCATTATGTAAGCTTGCTCAATAGTTCATTTTAAGCAGGTTTAAAATCAGCATCCATGTGACTTCAATGAAAATTATGAAAGTTGTGGCAAAAATAAATGAATAAACCACATTTAAAAAAATAATAATATAGCTGTCACGTCACTCATACTAAACAGCTGTGCTGTATTCCATTTTAGTAGAAATTGATAAACTGTTTTTGAGATGGGCCAAAACACAAAATACCCCAAAATTTACTTAAGTCTTCAAACGGGGTAAACAACTTTGAACCATTACAGCTACTCCAATAGATAGCAACCGAAGCCAGAAACCAAGGGAGAATTACAACCATCATTTTAATGTTGTAAATGATTTTAATTCCCCCAGTATAAGAAGTTTAGTGTAAATATGGTAATCGTCAAAATGTAAACAGAAATTGGCGGCCATTTTAAATAGTTTTTTGTTCATATCAAACGTGTATTCAACTTATAATACACTAAATTAGATAATGCTTCATGTATTGGTACGAACCCTAGGATGACAAATAGTTATGTTAGGCTAGGATGTAATTTTAAAACCCTGGCCTACCAAGAAAATGTGATATTCGTATAACAAGATCCTGCAGGAGCGATAGTGAGTGAAGGCTTCTTCAAGTATGTGCAGCTTGGAGGTCTGCCAGACCTGGCTAGTAAAGCAAGTGGAACCTGTTTAATAAACTGTTTTAAAACACCGTAACCTAGTCTGTACTTATACATGTTAAGACCTCTGGATCTACCAATACAATTTAACATTTCCCACGAAACCAAATTTTGGACATTAGATTTCAGAAAATCAGCTTGTATAACATTATATGATTGGGCTGGGTAAGTCCCATGATGGCGTCACGACGATCAGGCCTCATGTTATATTAAAAAAAAAAAAAACACTGTCATATCTGATTATCAGGAAACACGGCGTTCCCAGGATCAACTCGTTTTGTCAGATACAATAACCCCAACAGTTTCCATAAATTGGCAATATTTTGTCTTAGCTATTAATACAGATGACAAACTGCGAGTTCTCAACATGAGTAACCCCACAATAATGTCTAATCCGAAATGTGGCCAACGTTTCTCGCATCGTAAATCAAGTCTTGTTGTGAAATATTTCATTATCGAGGGTTAGGGGCGGTGAACGATTTGCATTAGTCGGCTATTACCCATCCCTGCCCCGCCCTCCCTATTTGCTCACTTTATTAAGGTTTAATCTATTCACTTGGGAATTATTAAGCTGAGGGTGGGTGGTCTGTAGGGCTGTGTGTAACTTGGATTTTAAGGTAAAGTTTGTTCTCTGACATTCAGATTATTAAGTTTTCATTAACAATTTATTTTTTTCTTAAAAGGACACAAGTAATGTAATAAGCAGCTTACTTTATTTTATTTCTAAAATTATTTTTGTTACATAATGTGTTAGTAATACTGTATTAAAAATTTAAGTAGTGTAAGAATTATAGATGTAACTACATTTCATCAGGGAAAAAATCGAGAAAATGTTTGCTAAATATTTTTTGCTAACCACAGGAAATGTTGTATTACTGTACAATAGAAAAACGTCTTTTATTTTTAAAAAATAATTCAGAATTGATAGTGAATTTTTACATTATAATAGGTAAATAATTATCTGAAAAATATCTATTATACTCGATTTAATTCAAGGATAATAATGGATAATCTGCTGAAGAGGCACATACCTATAAAAGTAAAATAATAACAAACAATCGATTTCAAAGTTGTCTTATGCTTTCGTAGCCCATAAGGCTGTTTCCGGTAGATTAGTTCTATTTAAATAAACAAATTTAAAAACCTTGAATCATTTTTTGGATTATAAATTGGTTTTTGAATACCAATAATATTTTAAATTCAGAAATCTATTTTAATTAACTTTCTTTAAACCAAACGTACTCTAAGCACAGTACTTGTTATTCAATTTTGAATTTTGAAGGAAGTATTTTTGTTTGTTTAATTATAACAGTAACCTAACTCTATTACGCGATTATCAAATTTTAGACAAGGTAACAATTTTCTTTTTTGAACATTAAAATTTGGTGTTTTTTTCGTTTTTCTTCAGTTTTTTATTTTTTTATTATTTTTTTTTATTTAAACTTTAAGAATTTTGTTAGTAGAAATTAATTATATTTCACCCCACCATTCAATATAACGGCAATGGATGCGGTCTATTGAATGTTTTTTTTTTTTTTTAATTTTTAAATGTTATATTTGCAAAGTAGCCTACCCTTAAACTATTTGAGGAGCACAACACACGGATATCATGTCGAAATCACTTTTTACTATTTCTTATGTCATGAAATTTTTAGTTAAAAAACGGAAATTTATTTTTATTATATTTAAAAGCTCAGTTATGTATTTTTATTATTTAAAAAATTAAGGTTGTGGAGGTATTTTTTAAACCTATTTTTTTATAAAATGTCACTTTCAACGCATAACAAGTTGAAATAATAATTTTGTTTATAAGTAATGAATATTAAATAAATTTTAAACGAGAAAAGTGAATAATAAATTTAACAATTAGTTAATTAACCTAATGACGTTTAAAAGTGACGGATGCATGTATTCGGCTATTATAGTCTACGGCAAACAACGTAAAACACTTTTTTTTTAAATGATAAGAATATGGTTCCATTTGGGAAACCAAATTAATTTTGATTGGCCTTTAGATATAATCTAATTATTTTTTTGCCAAAAAGAAGTTCTGAGTGGGAAAATTTGGGAAAACCAAAAATTGAGTACACTATTTAATATATCGAATATTTTCAGGAATCTCTAATTCTTACAACTCCAGTATCTTATTATTTAAACAAAATAACCGATAAAACTATTAATTGTAATATTTTAGAAAATGTTTATTTCTTCCAATATGCATTATCGAATTGAAATTTAATAAAATTTTGATTTTATTTATTTGTACATAGATTCTATATAACATTTATTTTACATGTAAAATATTTATTTTTTTACAACGTTTTCCCTACATCTCGGGTTTAGCTACCATGAAGGAAGAAAATATTTTTTTTACGACCGATCACTAAGTGCAGAGTTATAAAATAAAATAATAAACCTTAGTTTTTAAAAAGAAGTAATTTCATGAGTTAACTTTTGGTCTTGACCATTTATTACTAATTAATGGGAATTTAATTTAATTTGAAATACCCACAACCATCAAGTATACAAATTAAAATGTTCTCTTGAAATACCTTTTATTCTACAAAAAATTCAATCAAAATTATGCAATTTCACCAATGACATTTTTCAGAGATAAAACTGTTTTTTTAAAATATTTTTAACCAAAACGTATGCAGTACGAAGCTATTGTAAAACCGAAAGCGATCTTAATTTAGCCTTATTTGTAGACTCGTAAGTTCGAAATTTCATAATTTTGACAAGATTCGTTACTTATTGTTTTTGTTTGTTTGTAAAACTGCTTTTTTATTCTAAAAGTTAATAAAAGGGTGAAGCGTCTTTTGAAACTACACTACTTAGGATTTGTAGGCATAAAGAGACAGTTTTTATTCTTATAAAGCTGAAGTCTTTTAAGTGGCAGTTTACATTGTAGACCTACAGACACGTGCGTCAATTTTATAAGGGTCTTTGGTTTTAACTACGAACTCTAATAAAGTGAAATAAATGAAAATGTAATCCATCTTTTAATGGCTATTGAAGGTCTTTAAATTAAATTGTATTCCTTATACAAAAAACTATAATATATGATTTCGCACTGAAATTTAATTCCAAATCCATTTTTTTTTCTCTTTCAGATTTTTAGTTAACGGCTTATTTAAGTTAGAGGGAAGGTGGACATGATATCTAACACTTTAAATATGTCCTAGCGCCAACATTAAATTTTTTTGTCAAATATTTCATCACTTGGACCAAAAGTGAAGCTTTTCGATACAAGCTTAAGTTTAACGGCCGTTGCAGAGCCGAGGCCGGAAAACGAACGAGGATCGAAAAGTTTCTATTGGTCCAAATTATGAACTACATTTTTCGTTATACTTCAAATAATATAAGAAAACAATTTCACAAAAACTAAAATGTTATAACCTATTTACCTTCAAATCGATGGTAACAGTTGTTTTAAAGGTTATTTGAAATCGAGAGTATCGGTTGTTTTTTATAGATGTTTTACAATCGTTAATTAATTCGTATAAACGAAGTAACAGCTGATGACCTCGTCCTCAACTGATGTTTTTAGGACCAGGACTAAAAAGAACAACTTAGTATCTCAATGCATCTATTAAAAACAGCTGTTTTTGAAGCAGTTTGACGAAATATATTCGTAATCAGAATAACTTCCAGTTGTATTGAATCCTTACACATAATATTTCCCCCCATAAATTTTTCAACTCCATAGTTTTTTTCCTTTAACTATCCCAAGGTCATTTTTTGTTACTAATATATTTTTCCTCTGTGTGGAACAATACAAAGAATATGAATGCAGAGCTAGAAATATATAGGATTTATCGTCTTGTTTGATTAGACGCGTTGCAACTTACAGATAGACACACGGACAAACACGCGCATAAAATTATAAATGTCGTTCGTTTTACCTACCCACGTTAAAAATTATTAAAAGCTAAGTAATTTAAAGCTATATAACAATAGTTTTACGTTTAAAGTGGCCACTTTATGTTAGTTGCATTTAAGACTATAGCACAGCATATTGTTGACGTAGATAATCCCAAGCATTCGAAACTTTACTTCTGGAAACCTTACTCTAAATGCAAGGGGAAATGTGAGAAAACTGCAATTTATCATTACAACTCTTCAGTTGAAAGTAATTCTCTTCTAATCACATATAAATATTATTAGGTAATATTGATAATTTAAATTTGTTTAATCTACATATTATTGTTTGGGTGGCAATAAAAAAATCCAGTGTACGGCATGAGTATATCTAATAAGAAAGTATTAAGACTATACGCACCGTTGAAGGATATTTTAAACAAACTTTTTAAAACTATTTTCGACTCCACATGGGGTACGTTGGATGAAACTGTAGACACACACATTTTTTGTTTATAACTAGATCTTAATATTCCTTATAATGTAAAATGATTACCAATAAAATATTTTATAAGTATCAAATAATAAAATATGTAACTAGTTTGACAGGCCTAACGTTAAATCGAGATTAAAAACGAAAATCAATCACTGAAGACAAAACTTCCAAAAAGAAGTAAACTGAAGCTATAATGGTTTTTTCCTTTACATTTTCCAGCGATATAATGTGCATACATTTTTGTTGGTTGATATGCTGTAGCAATGCAGCCAAAGAAAAGACGGCAGCCAAGTAGGCCTACCATATATGCCATAAATCTTGCCATATACCACCATTAATTTTAGCTAACTTGTGTTTTAATGATGGCTTCTTTTTATCCTTTAAATCTACAACCTATACTTTATAACCCTTTTAAATGTAGTAAATTCTTTGTTTAGGGCTGAAAAAGGGGACAGTTTTACACAACTTTAGCCGTAAATATATATATTTTTAACAATGAAGCATTTATGCAACAATATTTTAGAATTCATTTTTAGTATTTTTCTAGGAAGATGTTAAATTAATTTACTGTTAATAATCATTGCACAATTTATTTCGTTACACTTAAGGTGTTTAAAAAAGTTGTGATCTGAGGTTAAATATTACCTTCAACAATAATGTATAATGTATTTTTACTAAACAATATATTTTGTTGAAACCTACAAAATCGAAAATTATCTTAGAATCTAATTGAAAATTATTTCACGTTTAAATATACAGTATTTCGAACATTTTCTCATCTCCTTATAAGTTTTTAATTTGTTAACTATTTGTTAATTATTTTATTAACACCTTTGAAAATAATATTCAAATCCTCTTTTACACACACTAGCCATTTGAAAACTGTAAATAATGCCTGATTAAAAACGTCGCTGAATCATCAATATTTAAATCCAACACAATAAAACAACCGCAGCGTACAGAAATATGACAATAATGTTCAATTATGGTTTCATTATTTACATCCCTTTATTCTTTTTGAAAAAATATCACGTTCAACAAAGTAGTAATATTGTTTTTATTTACAAATATTATCGCTTTGCGATTGGACGACCGCCTATCACCCCTCCCCCTTCACCTACATTGCTGTTTAATTTAAAACCTTTATATTGACTGTCAATAATTATTCGTGTTTTCATATCGAGCTAAATCAACCACTAAATACATTTCTATTAGAGTTCTGTATATTAAAATCATTATATTCGACCGGTGTAACTTACCTTGAAAAGTTCAGGTTAATTTTTAAATATAACTTAAGTACATTTCCCTTCTTTGTCGATACTTGTTTTTTTTATGATAATCTACTCTGAGGCGGAAAAAATATATTGTATCAGTTCAGATAGTTTAAATAAATAAATGGGTTCTAAAAACTACCTCGTGTGTTTTTCCGTTTCATCGTCAAAATTTTATTTCCGCGGAACAAATTTAAATATTGAAGTTGTAATATAGATTTTTAATTTGTATTAACACGTTTATAAAATATTAAATGACGTTTGGGAATTATTTTTATTTAAATTGTTTGAAACTAAATAACTCAAAATCCGTTGATTTTAAAAAATAGATATAATGTATGGGATTTAAAGGTGGGATTAACTTTGTTATTAAAATTTAAAGAATAACCGACATATCGATAATAAAATAGTATATTTCATCACTAGGACCAACAGTGAAGCTCGTCGATACAACCTCAAATTTAACTTGAGGAAATGAGCGAGGATGGAAAAGCTTCTTTTGTTCCAAGTGATGAACTATATTTTTCGTTATACTGCAAATAATATAAAAAAACAATTTCACAAAAACTGAAATGTTATAATGGAAATAATGAGACGATTATTCAATTCCACAAAACAACAATTCCACAACAATTCCATGTTTTGTGGAATTGAATAATCATCTCATTATTTCAATTATAATGGAATTCCATCATGTACCGATTGTTGTAACATTAAATTATAAAAATTTTGCATTAGTTGCACAAGTTTGCAGCTATTACAGATGTTTAGTTTGTATTAGTGGTACCCTAACTATAACGATGGTAACAGCTGTTTTAACGGTTATTTACAATCGAGATTATCGGTTGTTTTTATAGATGCTTTACAATCATTAATTAATTCGTATAAACGAAGTAACAGCTGATGACCTCGACCTCAGCTGATGTTTTTAGGTCCTAGGACTAAAAAGAACAACTTTGGCATCTCAATGCGTGTATTGAAAGCAGCTATTTTTGAAGCAGTATAAAGAAAAATAATTTTCAGTAGTTGTGTAGAACATACAAGACCATTCCGAAAAACGTTACTTATTTGCAAAATGTTACATTGTGAGAGTAGGGGGAAAATATATTGTCTAACCTAATAATACCAAAAAATATTTTTTTACAAATTTCAATTGGACGCCATTTTGCAACGCCTTTGTGAAAAATTATATATTTTGCAAACACAGTAACCGTGATGATTTAAATGGTATAAAGACAATGTTAAGTTTAAGGTAATAGTTTTAACATATTTAAAACAATAGGCCGGATTATAAATAATTTTTAAAAGAACACTTTCCTCACACTGTTTTTCGGAACTATGTAATTTAGAATAATATCATATATATTATGTATACTATGTATATTTTAATATTCAATGCTCTGTCAGTTTGTGTAAATTTGTTTGGTAAAATACTAAAAGTATGTTTAACACATACTAAAAATATCTTAGTAAAATATATAAAAAATTACAATAGATAAGTTTTAAAACATTAGAAAATAAAAACAAGAAGCCTGTTAGTGGTCGCCATCTTTATACATGCTGGTGGCTTTTTTCATACTAACGTAGGCTATCTAGTGAAATTCTTACACCGTACATGTGACTAGGATTGCAGATTAGAACAGGACCGAAAAAATTCTGTTGAGTTAGAATAAAGAAAAGGTAGGTTAGTTTACATAAATTTAGGACGATTAGTTCGATTAGACGGGGGAGATTAGGGCCGAACAAGTTTGGTTATGAAAGAAATTGAAACTTTAATTGTCTTAAAGAAATAATATAATCTTACTACATTTTCCAATATTTATGCCTCCAAAATAACATTTATGCCATAATAAACTGAAAAATGTTAGAAACATTTCAAGATTTGAATACAACTTGTATTAGTTTTTGGCGACCTAAGTTAAAATATTTTGATTTATTATATATATTTTAGAAGACAGTGATTTATATTTGATTTATAAGTATCCCCAATCCCCAACTTCTCAAAACTAACAAACAGTGTTTTCTTGTTGTCTAAAGGCAAAACCTCTCGATCGTCATTACCTTTTAAGAAAAGGTATAAAACAAAAACCCCTAGCCCTCGAATACAAACCAAAAGTTGATCAGGAGAGAACTGACAGAAGGCATCTAACCCAATACTAATTGGAAAAATTGTTTAGTTCCAGGGTCTTTCGGTATTGCTAAACCCACTCACTAAAATAATCCCCTGATGGCTTATACAATAGTATCAATAGTTGTCTAATATTTATCTAATTCATAATTTTAGTATTTTATTCGTGTCTCGACAACGATAGTGTCTGTTAAAAAAAAAAAAAAAAATAGATCAGTATTCAAACCGTTTTTTTAAAAAATTTTTTATTGAATATTGTCAGTTGTACCCGTCTAGATAAAACACCCTTCACATAAGGGATGCAAGTGTTACCAACCGTTTAGTATTGATGACAGCATAAAGCCACAAACATATAATAATAAGTGAGAAGGGTGGACTCCCCTATTTGTTGCAGATACGGTCTATTTGTTTGTCCAATTAGTTCGCTCGTTATTTGCACTAATGCACGCTTAACTTATTTTGCATTATGAGCCACGCTTGTATATTAAAATAAATGTTTGTCTATACTTGTGAGTCTGTGTGTAGTGGAATTTTAATTTATAATACATTACTCCTTTATAATGAACCCTTAGTTATTGCAGTACTTCTATAAATTGGAGCGAGCTGTTCTTAGTTGCCGTCCTTGTTGCTTACCCGTGCTTTCCCAAATGTTTTACAAAAATTTATTTTATTAAGTTTAAAAGTATTAAAGTCACAACACTTTCAAGCTTATCAACTCAAATATTGATGAGTGTAAAGTAAAATGGACCTTTAAAAAACTACAACCAATTTAGATGAAGAAACCGAGAAGCAGAATGGAATGAGACTGAAGTCAGTGATGGAAGTATTACAGCAGTTGCTTCTGCAGCTAAACCAAGAGAAGAAAGAAATCCCACTCCTGGCGTAGCCGAATTTTTAACTTCTTTACAGACCAGGACGATAACTCTGCCGGAAGAAGAACCGTCTCAGCAAACATTGGTGAGAAAAGAGATGATGTTTATAGAAAGTAAGATATAATTTGCTGAACTGGATAAAACAGAAATAGAGATTTTAAGAAGAGAACTAAATCAAGGAAGTCACACTTTCACTAGGCCTACTATTCAATTCAAAGCGACTCCTAACATTGATATTATTATATGCAAGATTCGAGAAATAATACAGTATTCCTTAGAAATACCATCATGGAATGGAAGCCCAGAAATGACATTACTAGTTGTAATTCTAGTCCCAGTAACTCTACAGATTGTGAAATTTGGAAAACTTCATTCAAAAATATTGCAATAACTCTGCCTAATCAACTTTCAAGCAAAAAAAAATCTGTATAAAAATCCTCTTCTTTTGCTCTCCATAGATCATGCATCCAGAATCTTCGATTTCTTCTTCTTCTTCTAATACAAGATAATCTTCATATGCGATAATCACATCCTCTTCAATGTTTTTTGTAGGGCTAGTATTGCTGCCACTAAAGCACTGCCCTTTAATTTGTATTCAAATAACGTATGTACCAGGAAATTGGTACTTTTCATGACAAGTGGAGTTTTGCCAGACATGGTGGTGTCATGGTGGCAAGAATCATTACTTTGGCCAGTTTTACAAGTTAAAACAAGGGCTTGAGAGTAAGATTTTTGTTTTTCAACACCAGCAGACCTCATTCAAGTCTGTGACTAAACTTGCAGTAGTAGTCAATATAGTAATATTGACAGATATGGTAAAGTCCAATACTGAGTGTACTTTATACATCCGTGTGGAAATTATTTAAAAACGACCATGGTATTGGTAATCAAATTGAAAATGTAAATTCTTTTAATTTAATCGGCGTCCTTAGATTATATTAAAAGTAACTTAATTTCGTTATTCAGTTTTATAAGTGTTATTTTAAATTTTGTGAATACAGTAAGTGTATTTTCATTAATCCAGTCTCTGCTGGTAGAAGGAATAATAGTTTGGCTTTATGGTTATAAATCTGTACCGTCACCTGTCATTCTGAAGATTTTTCATAAAAGTTTTACTAAGAAAATTAAAAATCTGTTCATAAGACGAACTATTTAATCAATCTATTTAAACCAGTATTTGCCGTATCACTATATTAAATCAATCATGAGAATAGAGAAGTTGCACAACACTTTTTCGATTCCTCGTATTATGTTTCACAAATTCTTTGTCGAAATATCGGCAATAATTTACAAAATAACACTAATGCTGTTTTTAATTGACTAAATATTTCTTAATGACATTGAGAACAAACACATAATGAATGTAAACAACCAATTCAGGAAAAATCTCATACTATCACAGATATGTTGATGATATATTATGCCTATTCAATGGTTCAACAAGACAAATTGAAAACTTCAACAAATATATAAATAAAATTCACCCAAACCTAAAGTTCACTTCAGAAATAGAAACCAACAATAGCATTAATTATTTAGACCTAACCATCACAAAAATAGATAATAAACACAACTTTAAAATATACAGAAAGCCAACACAAACCAGCCATACTATAAACGCATCTTCGAACCATCCACAATCACACAAAATAGCAGCATACAATAGCATGATATACCGAGCTCTAACCATACCCATGCAACAAGATGACCTAAACAATGAAATGGAAATTATCAAACATATAGCACAAAACAATGGTTTTAAATCTTCAATGGTGGACAAACTCGTACATAAAATACAGAAAAAACTTGAGAACCATAGCAAACCTCTACACTGCAACAATAGCAACAAAAAGACAAAATTCATTCCAATGCAATACACACCAATTTTTGATCAGCATGTCCGCAACTCTTTCAAGAAATACAACTACAACATAACCTACAGAACAAGAAACAGTTTATCACAATATTTCAACCACACAAAAAATAACCATGACCTATACAACAATACAACGAACATGCAACATTCTCCCCTGCCAAGTCACTCAGTACTGTTTTGACTGTTACCACGAATATGGAACATTCACCTCCTCCCAAGTGGCTCAGTACTGTTTTAACTGTTAGGACGAACATGGAACATTCATCCCTCACAAGTGGCTCATTACTGTTTTGACTGTTAGGACGAACATGCAACATTCACCCCTCCCAAGTGGCTCAGTACTGTTTTGACTATTAGGACGAACATGCAACATTCCCCCCTCCCAAGTAGGCTCAGTACTGTTTTAACTGTTATAACGAACATGCAACATTCACCCCTTCCAAGTGGCTCAGTACTGTTTTGACTGTTACGACGAACATGCAACATTCACCCCTCCCAAGTGGCTCATTACTGTTTTGACTGTTAGGACGAACATGGAACATTCACCCCTCCCAAGTGGCTCAGTACTGTTTTGACTATTAGGACGAACATGCAACATTCACCCCTCCCAAGTGGCTCATTACTGTTTTGACTGTTACGACGAACATGCAACATTCACCCCTCCCAAGTGGCTCAGTACTGTTTTGACTATTAGGACGAACATGCAACATTCACCCCTCCCAAGTAGGCTCAGTACTGTTTTAACTGTTATAACGAACATGCAACATTCACCCCTCCCAAGTGGCTCATTACTGTTTTGACTGTTACGACGAACATGCAACATTCACCCCTCCCAAGTGGCTCATTACTGTTTTGACTGTTACGACGAACATGCAACATTCACCCCTCCCAAGTGGCTCAGTACTGTTTTGACTATTAGGACGAACATGCAACATTCCCCCCTCCCAAGTAGGCTCAGTACTGTTTTAACTGTTATAACGAACATGCAACATTCACCCCTTCCAAGTAGGCTCAGTACTGTTTTGACTGTTACGACGAACATGCAACATTCACCCCTCCCAAGTGGCTCAGTACTGTTTTGACTGTTAGGACGAACATGGAACATTCATCCCTCACAAGTGGCTCATTACTGTTTTGACTGTTAGGACGAACATGCAACATTCACCCCTCCCAAGTGGCTCAGTACTGTTTTGACTATTAGGACGAACATGCAACATTCCCCCCTCCCAAGTAGGCTCAGTACTGTTTTAACTGTTATAACGAACATGCAACATTCACCCCTTCCAAGTAGGCTCAGTACTGTTTTGACTGTTACGACGAACATGCAACATTCACCCCTCCCAAGTGGCTCAGTACTGTTTTGACTATTAGGACGAACATGCAACATTCCCCCCTCCCAAGTAGGCTCAGTACTGTTTTAACTGTTATAACGAACATGCAACATTCACCCCTTCCAAGTAGGCTCAGTACTGTTTTGACTGTTACGACGAACATGCAACATTCACCCCTCCCAAGTGGCTCAGTACTGTTTTGACTGTTAGGACGAACATGGAACATTCATCCCTCACAAGTGGCTCAGTACTGTTTTGACTATTAGGACGAACATGCAACATTCCCCCCTCCCAAGTAGGCTCAGTACTGTTTTAACTGTTATAACGAACATGCAACATTCACCCCTTCCAAGTGGCTCAGTACTGTTTTGACTGTTACGACGAACATGCAACATTCACCCCTCCCAAGTGGCTCATTACTGTTTTGACTGTTAGGACGAACATGCAACATTCACCCCTCCCAAGTGGCTCAGTACTGTTTTGACTATTAGGACGAACATGCAACATTCCCCCCTCCCAAGTAGGCTCAGTACTGTTTTGACTGTTACGACGAACATGCAACATTCACCCCTCCCAAGTGGCTCAGTACTGTTTTGACTGTTATAACGAACATGCAACATTCACCCCTCCCAAGTGGCTCAGTACTGTTTTGACTGTTACGACGAACATGCAACATTCACCCCTCCCAAGTGGCTCAGTACTGTTTTGACTGTTAGGACGAACATGGAACATTCATCTCCTCCCAAGTGGCTCGGTACTGTTTTGACTGTTAGGACGAACATGCAACATTCACCCCTCCCAAGTGGCTCAGTACTGTTTTGACTGTTAGGACGAACATGCAACATTCACCCCTCCCAAGTGGCTCAGTACTGTTTTGACCGTTATGACGAACTTGCAAGATTTGTTGAAAAAATGTTCTGCCTGTTTGTCCAATGTAATATTTATCACAATCACTGCAATTTAGAGAAAGATTTAAAGAGCATATACCTAGCAGCAGAAACAATAGAACTACAAACTCAGCATTCACGGACCATTTAATTGATAACATACATTCTTACACCAGCATACAGGATAATATGTCAGTGATACATAAAATAAATAAAGGTCACACCATGAACGTCATCGAAGGATATGAGATTTATAAACACCACAAAAGCAATCCAGAAAAAATTTTAAATGGAAAATTGAATTTTGCTTCCAATTGCCTTTATGATCTAATATTTTGCCAACAACATAAAATCAAGGAGACATAAGAAAATCTAGTAGGGCACAAGGTAGAATCTGATAATCATTGAACAGAGCTGCACCTTTATCTTTCCAAATCAGTCTTAGAGGAAATACAACAGAATGAGGTACCTCTCAAGTGTAGCAATGTTGAACAAATTTATTTATTTATGTGACGTGTACGAAAAATGTATGAATATATGTGTTACAATAAGTGATGTGTATATATAAGTGTTTGAGTGGACATAGATAGCTGGCCTGATGATGCTGCCTGTGGCAGTGAAACATGTAGCCACATAAAAGGTAAAATACAAATACAGACTACATTTGACAGAAAATAAATTATATATATATATATATATTTATATATATTTAATTGGTTATTAAGTGTTCTTGTGAGCGTGTCGTCGCATCCAAATATAGATGGAAGTACCCATAAATAGGTTGTTTCCTGTGCCTCATGAGACATCTGTTATTATTATAGTATTTGTGTGTATATTTGTTCCTGTATAGCTCACATCTAGTTATTACTGGCTCAGTTTTTTATGTATCTGTACTGATTGTTGTGGTTGTTACAATGCTAATTTATTGTTTTTTTTTTAATTAACCTTACTCAGTATTTCAATATAAATTTAGTATATTTTCTGTACACGATTAAATGCTTTTGTAATCACTATTTTTACAACAACAAAAATGTATTTTCATTCTTATATAGAATTGTTTTATTTGAATAAATTAACTTGCAAAGTTTATACTAAGATTTGACAATATTTCTTAAGGATGCGTACTACCAGAAGGACAAAACAGCAAACGATGGGCTGCTCCATGTTAGTTTTCTTAGAAAATAGAGTTTAAGCCCTTAAGATCTACATATAGCGATCATATTTTTAATACAGAATGATTAAAAAAAGAATGGTGCAAAAATAAGGTTAATTTATTTGCAGACGAAGAGTCACAAAATCATGAAACAATTTGTTATATTAACAAGTTTTAATGTACATTACAAAAATTTAATATGCACTACAAATGCTCGATAGGACCACCATTAGTTATTCTGCAAATATCCAAGGGCTATTCCAATTCCGCCCACACAATCTGCAATATTTCCTGTGTTATGGATTACGCTGCTTCTGATATTCGGTGTCTTAAGTCTTGCAGGTTTTGAGGCATAGGAGGGTAGTAAAGTGTGTCTTTGATGAACCCCCACAAAACAAAAATCGCAAGGAGTTAAGTCCAGCGATCGTGGCGGCCAACGCAACAGAGTTCTGACTTCATTTCCAGAGCGACCAATCCAACGGTCCGGCAACGTAACATTAAAAAACTCGCGTTCCTCAAATTTGTAGTGTGCTGGAACACCATCTTGCTGAAAAACTACGTTTGGAATATCTTCTATAAGCTAAGGAATGGACCATTCTGACATGGTATCTAAATAAACGATGCCAAACACATTGCATTCAATAAAGAAGAAGGGCCCATACGCTTTACGGTTGCTAAGAGCACAAAAACGCTTAGTTTGGTGAATCTCTTTCTAAACATTTAAAACATTTAGAACTCAATAAATTCCCTTGGGTTTTCTGATCCCCATATTCCTCCGTTCTGTTGATTTACCTGTCCACTGAGGTGGAAGTTAGCCTCATCGCTGAACACTAGTCTGTCAGCAAATCCATCATTTTCAAACTGTTCAATCATAACAAGAGAAAAATCTCTACGCTTTGGCTTGTCAGTAAGCCTTAATGCTTGTAACAGTTGCAATTTGTACGATTTAAGTCTCCTCTGCTTGCGCAAGACACGCCATACTGTAGACTGTGGTATCTGAAGTTCCTTACTAGCTTTGCGATTTGGTGTTTTAGGACTACGTGCATACTTTTAGGACTACGTTCTGATATGTTATAATGCACCCTTAACCGCTCGGTCTCCTCATATGGTTGCTACTGACTTCGTTTTGAAATGTTACGTGAAAGAAAACTATTTTGTAATAATTCTTGTATTGCCAAGATGCAAAACAAATTCGTCATAAAACGCATTATCAGGCGGTCAGATAGTTTCATTTGATCACTAAAACATAAGACTCGAATTTCCTGTTGGACTTTGTACATAAGTCTGTCTGTGTGACGATTTTATTTTTTATAAATCGACTATTTTTCTCCATACATAGATTGTTTATACAAACTCAATTTATCGAAAACAAAACAAAATAGCATTGTTTACTTTGGCGATGACAAAGAAGATTGGTGTTGAGATTTACTAGACAAATATTTTATGTCTATCTAAAATAAAAACTTACATTTTTGCATTAATCGATGTGATACTATTTCAGCTGAACTTGAAAACATCGTAATGATTTTCTGAAATATATAAATTTTAAATTTAAATTTTCTTCAATAATTGCCGTTACGTACGTATTGTCTGAATTTTGTTAGTTTATACATCCTTAAATCAAGACATATTTTATGACTGACAAAAACAAACAGGTTGAAATAACTAGATTATGACTATTAATCGTAATTAAATAAGAATCGATTAATTTTAAAGTCTAGCAAACAGTCTCTTGATAACTAGGCCATTACTGTGAATCTTAATCAAATGAGATTCTGTTCATTTTAAAGTCTAACAAACAGTCTCTGGAGAACTAGGCCATAACTGTGAATCTTAATCAAATGAGATTCTGTTAATTTTAAAGTCTAACAGTCTCTGGATAACTAGGCCATAACTGTGAATATTAATCAAATGAGATTCTGTTAATTTTAAAGTCTAGCAAACAGTCTCTTGATAACTAGGCCATTACTGTGAATCTTAATCAAATGAGATTCTGTTAATTTTAAAGTCTAACAAACAGTCTCTGGATAACTAGGCCATAACTGTGAATCTTAATCAAATGAGATTCTGTTAATTTTAAAGTCTAGCAAACAGTCTCTTGACCACTAGGCTATAACTGTGAATCTTAATCAAATGAGATTCTGTTAATTTTAATCTTTAGCAAACAGTCTCTTGACCACTAGGCTATAACTGTGAATCTTAATCAAATGAGATTCTGTTAATTTTAATCTTTAGCAAACAGTCTCTTGACCACTAGGCTATAACTGTGAATCTTAATCAAATGAGATTCTGTTAATTTTAATCTTTAGCAAACAGTCTCTTGACCACTAGGCTATAACTGTGAATCTTAATCAAATGAGATTCTGTTAATTTTAATCTTTAGCAAACAGTCTCTTGACCACTAGGCTATAACTGTTAATCTTAATCAAATGAGATTCTGTTAATTTTAATCTTTAGCAAACAGTATCTTGATCACTATAACTGTGAATCCTAATCAAATGAGATTCTGTTAATTTTAATCTTTAGCAAACAGTCTCTTGACCACTAGGCTATAACTGTGAATCTTAATCAAATGAGATTCTGTTAATTTTAATCTTTAAGAAACAGTATCTTGATCACTAATAACTGTGAATCTTAATCAAATTATATTCTGTTAATTTTAATCTTTAACAAACAGTATCTTGATCACTAATAACTGTGAATCCTAATCAAATGAGATTCTGTTAATTTCAATCTTTAGCAAACAGTCTCTTGACCACTAGGCTATAACTGTGAATCTTAATCAAATGAGATTCTGTTAATTTTAATCTTTAACAAACAGTATCTTGATCACTAATAACTGTGAATCCTAATCAAATGAGATTCTGTTAATTTCAATCTTTAGCAAACAGTCTCTTGACCAATAGGCTATAACTGTGAATCTTAATCAAATTAGATTCTGTTAATTTTAATCTTTAACAAACAGTATCTTGATCACTAATAACTGTGAATCCTAATCAAATGAGATTCTGTTAATTTCAATCTTTAGCAAACAGTCTCTTGACCAATAGGCTATAACTGTGAATCTTAATCAAATTAGATTCTGTTAATTTTAATCTTTAAGAAACAGTATCTTGATCACTAATAACTGTGAATCCTAATCAAATGAGATTCTGTTAATTTCAATCTTTAGCAAACAGTCTCTTGACCACTAGGCTATAACTGTGAATCTTAATCAAATTATATTCTGTTAATTTTAATCTTTAACAAACAGTATCTTGATCACTAATAACTGTGAATCCTAATCAAATGAGATTCTGTTAATTTCAATCTTTAGCAAACAGTCTCTTGACCACTAGGCTATAACTGTGAATCTTAATCAAATTAGATTCTGTTAATTTTAATCTTTAACAAACAGTATCTTGATCACTAATAACTGTGAATCCTAATCAAATAAGATTCTGTTAATTTTAATCTTTAGCAAACAGTATCTTGATCACTAATAACTGTGAATCTTAATCAAATAAGATTCTGTTAATTTTAATCTTTAGCAAACAGTATCTTGATCACTAATAACTGTGAATCTTAATCAAATAAGATTCTGTTAATTTTAATCTTTAGCAAACAGTCTCTTGACCACTAGGCTATAACTGTGAATCTTAATCAAATTAGATTAGATTTATTTTAAGTACTAGCACACTGTCTCTTGATATGTTTTGTATGAAATGTATTCGTCCTTTCATCCCTCTATGTACTTATTATAAAGAGGGTTAGTGTTAAGTATGTCAACCCTAAATTTAATTAAAACAGCTATGAAGGATAGGGGTTAAATAAGAGGGTAGCAAACTAATTGTCATCATAGACCCTTATGCACATGTTTCTTTCTTAAGATGGGGCATTTGCATAGCAATATGCAAGTATATATGTTCCCACTTTTTAACGTTTGTAGACTATATTTAATATTTCGAAAAAAAGACAAAATTCCTAATTTTTCGTGTCATATTAAAGTTACTTATATGTCCCGTTGTATTGTTCAGATATATTGAATTTCATCCCTTTTTCACCAATATTTTCTTTCAGCGGTTTAGTTGTGCACCGATATTTGATTTTTGTTTTGTTTCTTTAATGAAAAAAAAAAAAAAAATGCTTTATTGTCATTTTCTTTTATCTCTTCTTTAATTATCAAAAACCTCAAGTTTATCATCGCCTTATTAAAAAAAAAAAAAGAAGAAAAGAACATAAAATAAAGACTATTAGCACTCGAGTATTTTAATATCGTTAGGATCGGAAAAGGGTAAGGATTAGATAAGATAAGAAGATGAAGAAAATAAAAGAAGTAGATCCAACTAGGATACCCGGGATTGCTACATTAAACCGCCAAATTAAAATAATAATAATACAAATTATTTTTTATTTATATACAAAGAAATTAATGTGTTTTAATTTAAATTTGTTCCTCATTCTTATCAAGAAAATTATCGATTTTTGAATAAAATTCTAAACGAGTAAATGTTTTTAAAGAAACAATAGATGTCTAGAATGACTCTTTTGCCTCGTAAACTACTGACCAAGTTCATTGAAATATTGTGCCTATATATTCGAAAATCGCTAGTAAGTTCGAAAATTAAGAACGAAAGAAAACCATGAACTCGTTAAATAAACACGATTTATTATTATTATTTTTGTTAAAACGTTTTACCCGCATGTCTTGCACCCAGTGATATTTCTAATTACCATATATGACAATAAATATTGGAGTTGTCTCTAAGAAGCCAATTTGTAACCCAATAATATGAAATATTATACCGAAATAAATTGTAAACTGTCAGTAGTCGCAATTGTAATCAGGTGATATTTATATTTAGTTTTCTTATTTCAAATCATGACCATAATTGAGGAAGCACTATCTCCATTTCATTTGACAAAAATAAATACTCCTAACGATAACTTCGGCCCACAAAACCCTTCTATTGTGTATAAGGTTATTTTATTTCATAGATTATGATCTTAGTGTTTCGATGTGTTTGTTTGATGTTTAATATATTTTGGTAAAGACCAGAAACTTTTAATGTTAAGAAACGATGGGGTGGGGGGGGGGAATCCAAACCTATATAAACTTAATAAACTTCTACGGACTTACTTGAGTTAATATAATGATAACTATAAAATTTGATGTTGTAATATAATGTTAATTCATTAGCTAAGAGAATAGCATCATTATTTAATTTATGTTACATATTTATATAACAAAACATATTATTTTTATTTTTAATGAAATATTAATTAGTACATGTGGTTGTGTTTGTCATATTCATTTCCCCCTGCAAATTTACTCTTATACAAAATGCGAAGCTGTTTGCTTGGTTGCATACCTTCGAACTTAACAAGGCGAAACTGAAACAAACTTGTGTAACGCGATGAATATTGGAGGTCAAGTTACATTTACGTCCTCTACCCAATATTTAGTAAGAATTATGAGAAATCAAGAACAAAATTATGTCTTCATTTTGACTCATATTCTCGTTTAATTTAAGTAGGTATCCAATAAAATATTTCCGCTATGTTTTCGGTCTACATATTTTCATTGTGGATGCCGTTAACATCCTTGTTTGTAAAAAAAAAAATATTCATAGACTTGAAATTTGGTTTGTGTATTTCTTTTGTACCTATTGATATTTATAAAAATCCTAATCCATAATTTTGTTTAATAGAAAAACACTAATTAAGGTTAATTTTTTTTACTTAGCCTAAGTATATGAAAAGTTAAAGTTTGAGGTTAGTTAATTTGTATAAAAATGGCATAATTTGATGATTTTAAAGCTTACAAGTTAATTCTGTTTTTAGAGGTTATGTTTTGGTGACAAACACGTTTTGTTTGGATCCCTAGTGGTTACACTTGAGCAAATTTGATCAAAATCGTTAGAACTCATTTTGAAAAAAAAAACATATTTTGTGGGTTTTTTTTCTCTTGAGGCAGCTACCTCCAAATTTTGAATTGTCGGAGAAAAGGGGGCGTGTAGGCTAAAGTCCGAAATATGTCCACGTACCAAATTTGATTAACCAGTTTGGGCCGTAGAAAACGTTTTTTGAAATGTTTCATGTTATAAAGTTTAAACAGTCGTCATTTTGAAATGAGCTAAGGAATCGGTTAATTGTTTTCCCAAATTAGGTCATTAAAACACTAAATAGTATGAAAAATTTCAACTATTATTTAAAAAAAAAATTTTTTGTTTCAAAATACCGCTTAGAAAACAGAATTTTAAGAAATACGTTTATATAAAGTTTTTCATTGGTTTTGATGTAAGGAATCTGAAGTTTTGGAAACACCCTGTAGAATCGCATCAGTAATTCATGAATTACACTTTTGTTTAAAAAAATAAGATAGTTTCACAATATATTCCATTAAATGTGCGTAATATAAAATCATAAACTAACTTATTTCGTAATCATTGTGGAAAGTAGAGTAGGGGCAGATGGGAAGGTGGTTAGCAAGCTCTTGTCTTCACGGGCTCTTGATCAATAAAATGATCCACCAAGGCCCAGCCAAGGTCTGTATTGTCCCGACCCTCACGCCTCATGAATACACTGAATGTAAGCACCCCCTTCTCATGCTCTTGCTCATGATCTCCTGTAACTCTGCCTTGTTGAATTTTACCGAATGATTCACAGTCGTGTTCACTCGATCTTTATCTGCGGCTCATTGGCGTCACAGGCCGAGTTTTAATTGAAATAGTTTTAGATCATATGGTTTAAAACTGTTTTCCTTCATCATACGTTAAGTTATGTAATTGGACAAAAATAGATATTTCACTTTCTAACTTTAAAAAATGTTTTTACGATGACGTCGCGACGTCTATATGTATGACAATATGTCATCTATCTATGGACTGAGCTGTACAGGACTTGGTTGTATTTTTTGTGAAAGTTATATTTGGTTTATGAATAAATAATTAAAACAAACACTTTTTAGTATAAACCACAACTTTATTTAAAATTTACCGATCATGGTTTCGCTAGTTACAGCATTGTCAAGGTAGTTAATATGAATGACTAAAATGTTTATACACTGGTTTATATTAAAAAGTGTTTGTTTTAATTATTAAAATGGAATACCACCAAGCACCTACGGTCTTTAGCATAAATAGTTTTATGAATAAATGTGAAACTGTACTTGGAATGCTGTTTTACACACCGAATTTCAAAAAAATAAAAATACACACAGATAAAATAATTCAAAAAGCAAGGTTTATTTCAAATATTCTAATTTATTCACACACTACATACATACTTGTATATTGACGAGAAAAATAAATAAATCTTCTAATTTCATTAAAATTGTATATTTTTAATTTGCCTTAAAAAATGTATTAAATGTTCCACGTTATTCATACTTAATAAGTACACCAAATATATTCAGTCTTTACTATTATTTACTTTTTTAACCGACTACTCCTGAACCGGGGGAGACAAAGTCCAATACGTTTTGTTTGACTACAATCGTTAGAGACAATTTTGAGCTATAGCAGCTAATCAGATATTTTGATTTCTTGAACCAGTATTAAAATTCCTCGATATATAATCCATACAAAATTTGATGAAAATCCGTTCACTCTTCTAGGGTATAGAGCGCTACACAATCGACAAATTTACAAATGGCAGACCACGTTTCTATTCAAGAAGTCTTTAAATGGATATTCCTGCGAATTAGATTTTTTACCACTATATGCGTGTGAAAATTAAAAAAATGTGAAATTTTGAAATATTTCGTGCCAAGTAACTTGACACAAATCTCTCAGATTTGCTGACCACGTGTTTCAATTTCCTTACTTCTTCTGTGACATGTCCTAATCAAATATCGTTATATACGGACACTAGTGTCATGCCTGGGGTGATTGTGAACCGTCCTTCTCGCGATATTTGTCACAGTGGTAATGTCTCTTGACGCAGCGCAAGCCTGCTCAATTACAACCCCCCCTCTCCAGCCCCCAGTCTCAGTTTATTGCGACCAGAGATTATGCACTCGATGCATTGTGGCCACATCTGGACTACTGAATTTATACTATGACATTCAACAAAGCAATACTGTTTATTATTGTTCAACTCTACCCCCTCCCCTTTCCACTGTCACACATGTTTATTTAAAACTGTGTAAAAATATGTAAAGTTTCCTAATTTTTTATTTAAAGAAGTGATAGTATATTTCAACACTTGGACCAAAAGTGAAGCTTTTCAATACAAGCTCAAGTTTAATGAGCGAGGATCGAAAAGCTTCTTTTGGTCCAAGTGATGAACGATATTTTTCGTTTTACAGCAAATAATATAAGAAAACAATTTCACAAAAACTAAAATGTTATAACCTATTTATCTTCAAACGATGGTAACAGCTGTTTTAACGGTTATTTACAATCGAGAGTATCGGTTGTTTTTATAGATTCTTTACAATCGTTAATTCGTATAAACTAAGTAACAGCCACCTCAGCTGATGTTTTTATTTCCTAGGAATAAAACGATTTTTACCATCTCAATGCATGTATTAAAAACATCTGTTTTTGAAGCAGTATGACGAAAAATTATTTAAATTATTGTAAGGTAACGAATATGCAGTGTAATAATAAAGTAACAAGCTCCCCCCCTTTTGTGAATAATTAGAATAAGAAATCCAAACTTTGTAAATTTGATTTTAAGTGTAGATTTTACTTTGTGGTTTTACGATTTAGAACCTCCTCCACAAATTTTTGAGTTGTGGTTTGGTTGGTGTGGCTGTTGTGTCGCTGGGGGGGGGGGGCGACCTTGTCGTTGAAACTTAGGCGTATTTTTTTTTATGAGAATTGTGTTCTGTGTTTTTGTTAACTGAACAACTTTATCCTTAATATATGTAAATAGTTTGTGTCAGGGAGTTCCACTAGGTTCAGTGTTGGGGGCAACTTTATTCTTAACATATGTGAATAGTTTGTGTCAGGGAGTTCCACAAGGTTCAGTGTTGGGGGCAACTTTATTCTTAACATATGTGAATAGTTTGTGTCAGGGAGTTGCACTAGGTTCAGTGTTGGGGGCAACATTATTCTTAATATATGTAAATAGTTTGTATCAAGGAGTTACACAAGGTTCAGTGTTGGGAGCAACATTATTCTTAATATATGTAAATAGTTTGTATCAAGGAGTTACACAAGGTTCAGTGTTGGGAGCAACATTATCCTTAATATATGTAAATAGTTTGTATCAAGGAGTTACACAAGGTTCAGTGTTGGGAGCAACATTATTCTTAATATATGTAAATAGTTTGTGTCAAGGAGTTCCACAAGGTTCAGTGTTGGGAGCAACTTTATTCTTAATATATGTAAATAGTTTGTGACAGGGAGTTCCACAAGGTTTAGTGTTGGGAGCAACTTTATTCTTAATATATGTGAATAGTTTGTGTAAGGGAGTTCCACAAGGTTCAGTGTTGGGAACAACTTTATCCTTAATATATGTAAATAGTTTGTGTCGGGGAGTTCCACAAGGTTCAGTGTTGGGAGCAACATTATGCTTATTATATGTAAATAGTTTGTGTCGGGGAGTTCCACAAGGTTCAGTGTTGGGAGCAACATTATGCTTATTATATGTAAATAGTTTGTGACAGGGAGTTCCACAAGGTTCAGTGTTGGGAACAACTTTATCCTTAATATATGTAAATAGTTTGTGTCGGGGAGTTCCACAAGGTTCAGTGTTGGGAGCAACATTATGCTTATTATATGTAAATAGTTTGTGACAGGGAGTTCCAAAAGGGTCAGTGTTGGGAACAACTTTATCCTTAATATATGTAAATAGTTTGTGTCAGGAAAATTTCCATGGTCAATGATACCATTCTATGTGGGGCGATACTAGAGTCGTGCATATAGATCGTGTTTTAGTAAACTTAAAATATTATTTATCCTGGAAAAAACTCATTATATTAATTTCAGTATGAAAGGCGTTATTATATAATCGGTGGATATTTTCTAGTATAGAGTGTGTGACTTTCCATAAAGATGTACAATTTGTGCAATTGTGAATCGTTCTTCTTGCGATGTTTGTCACAGTCGTGATGTCCCTTAACGCAGCGCAATTTAAAGACTAGTGGGCTTATGTTAGCTCTGCCCGACCAAACTATGAAACTTCAGTCAGATTTGTGAATAATTATAAAATGTTAATATCGTAAATGTTTTCAGTAAAAATAAATATGTTTTCCTTTCAGTAACAAGTTGAATGGTTTATCAACCCTGACAAACAAACCAAACCATGCATGGTTTTTACAGAAATCCCAAAATATGCAACGTTTAAGGAACTTGCAGTAGGTACAGATGAAAATTTTAGACAAGAAGTTGTTGGGTGATGTTAGAGAGTGGGGAGGTCATGAAAAGTAAGCTATGATTCGTTGTTAATATGCCTCTCATACTCACAAAGGGATGTACAATCTGCGCATCTTTTTTGCCGATTTATATCTAAGTTTTAAGTGTACATACGTGTCGACACCTCAGGATTTACGGACCTAGTAGCTTATATATGAAAAGGCCTTATATACGTGGGGCTCGACTATGCCTAGAATCTTAACTGTACGAACGCCCAGAGTACGCAATTTTTTAGTTTTTTATAAGAGCCTTATTGCTTGTTTTAGAGACGGAAACCAAATTCGTAGTTGCTTTATTATTTTAAAACGGCCATCGATTCGACAACAACATACTATCACAGCATGTAGATACTAGAAATTGCAACGTAAAATTATTTTTATAAAGTTGATTTTTATTACAATTACCAAAATATATAGTATTCAGTATATTATACTGCATGTTCTGGCTAATTAAACTGGAATTTGATCTCCAATACTAAATACATGTAGTTTGGTTCGGTTTCGCCTAACCATGTAAGAAGATATGCAACCATGTTAACAATTCTGCGTTTTGCAAGAGTTATTTTGTAGGGGAAATGAATATTAACAATTACTAAGATGCGTTTATGTTATTTAAGTCGTGTTGGACTTTTTAATTTTAGTTAAATATTTTTAATATTATTTTTTACTTTTTGTTTAATTTAACTATTTTTAATGTAGTTTTTGTAAAGCGACGATTTTGGTTTTTTGTTATATTTTCTGTGATGAAGAAAAATGTTAAATTTTTATTATTAATCTGTTACTAATTGTTATTCCCATAGTTTGTTACTTTTTCACATTTACATAGTGAAAGTTTGTGATGTGTCAACAAATATGTGTTGAGTATATGCGTTCTGAGATCCCCTCAATCCAAAAGGTGGTTTTGGAAATGATGTTTGGCGTCTGTCGTTTGTATAGTGTTCTTCGCCCATACGTGGATTTTATACGCGTGTACGGAATATCTAGGGATTTTTCCCTTTTGTGTAACTTAAAATTTTTGCACCGCTTATTTTTCTGACTTTCTTAAAAAATAATAACAGGGCATAAGAACCTGGCAAAATTAATAATTTTGGATTGTCTACTTGAACAGATTTAAGAAACCATTTCTCACATTTAGACCTATAGGCTATGTAAACATATTAGTATCTTCATTGTTGTGGAAATAAGTTACATTTTATTGTAATTAGCGTTTTGTATTTGATTTTAATGTAGACGCAGAAAGGAAGACATTGTGATTGAAAGTCTAATCATGTTAATTCTTCGTTATTACTGTGTATTATTCAATTATTAGCAAATATATGCGTGATAAATTAATAATAACCAAAAGAGGACAAAAATATGCTTCATTCAAATGATTTAAAAAATTCTAAATTATGGATACTTTATTAAAAAAAAGAAAAAGTATTTTAATGTAAAACAACAGAATGGTAAATGTTCGATTCTTAATGCCTGCGCTCAAGTGCTACTTCATATAGCCTACACTACGCACAACTGTCACTTGCTATACCACCCCTAATGACTTCCGGTTCGTGAGTTATCGGTAAAATACCCAATAAATAGGCAGAAGTTAACAATAAGCAAAGGAGGGGAAAACCATGTTTCTTCCAAATGTTTGTTTAAACTATCAATTAAAAATAATAAGGTACTTGATTAAAATGAGAGAAAGCATTCCATGTAAAACAACAGAATGTGTTGAATGGGTCAGCTCTTATTATTTACGTTCAAGTATCACTACTTCATACAGCCTGCAGTACGCACAACTGTCACTTGCTATACCACCCCTAATGACTTCCGGTTCGTGAGTTATTGGTAAAATACCCAATAAATAGGCAGAAGTTAACAATAAGCAAAGGAGGTCAAAATGTTTATATCAAATGTGTTTTAAAACGGTAAAGTATCGTACAAATGATGTGGCTTGGTACTCTTTAAAAAATAAAATATTTTGACAATGGAGCGGCTCTTATAATTTGCGCTCAAGTGTCACTACTTGATGTACAGTACACAACTGTTATACACCACACGCGTATCTGACAAAACTTACTCTTAACTAACGACTTACTAATGTAATTACCACTGTATCAAACTTACACCAGAAATTAAAATAACACCTCACAATGTATCTGCAACAGACCTGTGGCATCGAGTCTCAGATTTCACAGCTACTGTTGTACTCATTACGAAAAAATGATTATCCCTGCAGCCTGTTTGTATGTAAAAGAATTACTGCATTACTGTATAAGTTTCAGTTTAGAAATGGTGTTCATTCCATCCATTGACTCCTTAGGTACGTTATTTCATAACAGATTTTTTCTTTCATTAGTGGATTCTATTAAACATACTGAATTTTTATTGGAAGTCTTCACCAGCCATTCTGCTCTCATACACCTGGAAGCTGGTTTTAACTAAACCAGTAGTGTTTAGAACTGAATTGAAGTCTACTGTATCCGAACAACCCATAAGCTCTACGTATATTGGGAACGTTACAAATTATAAGTTTCATAGTTTGGAAAATAACAAGATCGTAACAAAAGTATATCGTGTTCGTTTTACTTTCTCATAACGTATTGTAGAGAATGTTATGCGATGAGTCTAGTTTATTGCGGATATATCAGTTTTTTAAGTCCACTGAGCCCAAAAAATGTATGTCTGGCGTCTGTCAAATATATGGAATGTCTACGGCGTAAACAAGTGAACCGATTTTAATAAAATTTGGTATGTGAGTATCTTTTAACCTTATCCCGGGATATTGTTTGAAGGTATCACTCCAGTCAACACTCACAACACATAAGCTACCATGTATACATACAGTTCATCTACATTACACAATTTCTTACACTTCCAAATTCTCGTAAGGCTGCTGTACATCTCATTTTTAAGCAGAGTTTCCTCACTTGGTAACCGAATGAAGCGAATCTGCCATTCGTTCCAGATGTTAAAACTATTTATGCGTATGAGAAAGAAAAAAAACGCCGTTACGTCTGGGAGTGGTAATGGTCATTCTGATTGTCTTGGCGTGGATCCTGATGTGTGCTTTGTCCTGCTGAGGTTATTAACGTTTCGAGTTCAGAAACCGGCCATCTAGCTGTGCTTGGCAACCAAGTAGAAATTGGGTTAATGACGTCTAAACCCATAAATAATTCAGTCGGGCTGAGTTGATAATTTTCCATGAGTACATAGGTGTTAGGATATCCTTCTTAGGAGTATTAAGACTTTGGACGAGGATCCTAAGAGTGGCAAGCAGGGTGAGCAAACTTCGTGTAAACCTTGTAATTATTTCAGAGACAAGTCATTATTAACTAACGTAGAGTCAGATCTGTGAGTCACAACAATTAGAGTCATTCTGGATTCTGAGTAATCAATATATATATATAATAAAAGGAAGTCTGGTATGTGCGTGCCGGTAAAACTCAAAAACGAATCCCGGTACAATCAAAGAGGGTATATGGTGTGATAGTCCTATATTGCCCATCCGTGAAGAAGGTTTCCGTTTTGTCTCTAAGGGCGTCCATTGGAAGATAAAAGGGCTGAAATTTTCATCCTCTAAAATTTCTAGAACGTTCAAGAACATTCGAGATCATTCCACAAATGTTCTGAAATATTGTGGACCATTCGAAGCCTTTTTCGAAGCTTCTAAAACTTTTTTGGCATACGTAGAATCCTCTCGAAGGATCTGAAGATATATAAGGCGAAATTCAGGGCAGCCAAAAGTAGTATTGAAAAAGAAATCGTAGCATCAAGTTCTGTGAGTGCAAGGGTTTCTTTGTTCACGCTGTAGAACGACAGAATTTTTTTTTTTTTTTACGGAAATTGTAAATATTTGCGTATACAAAATTGTTTATCTATTAGGCCTATTGTTTGTTGCATTTATGTATTCGTTGAAAATTTCGCAAAATTGGTTCCAATTTTGCAATTTGGTCTCAGCGATCGTCGAACAGTCTCGGAACCTCCCCACGGTTGTTTATTGCAAAATTAAAGTTTATAAGCCGGTTTCTACGATAGTATTCGCGTATAATTTTTGAAAAATTGGTCTTAATTTTGCAATTTGGCCTCAGTTATCGATAAACATTCTCGAACGCTACCCACGGGTGTTTATTGAAAAAAATAATGTTAATAAGTTAGTATTTTCGATAGTGTTCATGGACAATTTTGCGATTCCGGCTCCAATTTTGCAATATGACCTTGGAAATCGATTAACATTTTCGAAAGCTACCCACGGATGTTTATTGAAAAAATAATGTTAATAAGTCATGAAATCTCCTTATATTCCAACTACCACACAATCCAATAACCCCGGATCCACTTTACAAAGGTACAGTTAACTGAGTAAATTTCTACTTTGTAAAAATACTTTATTTAACTCATTACTATCATTTTTAGGGTCTTGCGCATGAATCTTCAATTAGGTGCTAGCAGGCGGGTTTGCAAATATTTTGAAATCAAGATCATATTCAACATTTATTCATGAATAACATATGTTAGAAGTACCGGGCGAAGCCGGGTTAAACCGCTTGTTAGTATATAAGAGAACTAACAGAAATAGTCAAGTTGTATTAAATAATAAAGAACCATTAATTAGATAACTGAACCACTGGTTTATTTAGTTTAAAATTAAAGAACCCGGGCAGTTTAAATGAACCAATCCTAACATTAGTCAGTAGTAACTTGGGAGTGAAGAACCGTAACTTCATACAGTAAATCATTTCTATGTTTAAGAGAGGAGCTGAGGACACATATATCGGTCCCTCTTAAATTTGAAACTTGTTTTAGTTTCAGTTGCATTTAGTTGTGGCTATATTGGGTGTACCCGTTATCGATTGTGCGATTCGTCATCCACGAAGCGCTGGACAAAAACATTATTTATGGAAACTTCAAATTGAATAGTATTGATAGTGTTAAGAAACCTCATTCAGATTCGTCTGGCGAGTTTATTAACGGTTCAGAAACAGTATAGACTAAGGAGGTGGCATCTCTATCCCTTGAGTTGCTAACTCCTAAATTTTTACGAATACGAAAGAAGGGAAAGACCTCTTTAAAGACCGGCAGTAGGAAAGACCTGTAGGTTCTATGCCGAACAGATTTTTAAACCACTCAAAGAGCATAGTATCCTATAGGAATCTGCTCCATATTACACTGGAGAAGATCAAAACCTAGCTGACCAATCTGTGATGGATGTTGGTCGAATTATGAGAACGGAGAAGGAAAGTGCCAGCTGCTTTGATGGTTTTGCAATCTAACGGTACCAGCAGGTTAGATCTTATGTCCCAAACCTTCGACGTTGTTTTAAATGTCAGGGTTATGGACACGTGAGTTCTACCTGCACAAAGCCGGAGGTATACGAACAATGTGGTACGAAGAGTCACAACAGTGATGGAGTGAAAAGGGTGCCAAATTCCCCAATTGTAGTGACGATCATTCTGCTCGTTCCGGTTCTATACGTCAGCTTGATTCGGTACATAACATTCCCCTTCGTATTGTTTCTGGAGCATTTCGTTCGAATCCAGTTTCTAGCTCACTTGCTGAGATTTGAGAACCATCTCTTTCCCGATCAAGTCAGCAACTACAAATATCACAGTAGTCTGCGCTCCAAACCGATTCATCCAACCCTGTAATATTTGTTTTCCGTCTATTTACGTTTGTTAACTAGTTTTAGTTTTGTTATTTTTGTTCAAATTTTATGATTTTATTTTATGTTATAGTTTTTAGTTTTACTTGTAGGTTTTTAATGAGGAGTATCTTAATCTTCACTATTTTGAAGGCGATGATGACTGCAATAGTTTTTAGCCTTAACCCCCCCCCCAATATTTCTTTTTTCAACTCTTTTAGTAAATCTTTTCCTTAATCAACTCTTGTTCTTTTCTGACCCTAATGGTATTGGGCTGTGAGAGATTTAGTCTTCTTTGTGTTTTCTTCTTCTGTTTTATAAGATGATGATGACTGAGTGGTTTTTCGCCTTAAACAACAACAACAAAATATTATAGTTTTATTTTTCTAGAGTAAAGAAAACAATTTAGTGAACAATGTTTGTGTATATTTCTGTTGTAGGATAGAAGCATTAGTGAGGGAAATTAAGGAGATGAAGTCTTGGCCACATTTAGATGAGGTAAGAAATTACATGTGCTACAGTTTATGAAATCTGTTTTTCCCAATCCATTCTAATTATCTTTGTACCCTCTCTCGTCTTAATCTTATCAAGTAGTTTTTATACCAGAAGTCAAACGTAACTAGAAATATTGTTTAGCAATAAATGTAGAATTTTTATGTTTTAAATGTCGACATTGGCTATTTATTGACATCATGCGGTATCAAAAATACCCCTAACCAAATAAATTAAAGTTAAGAAAATGGACAATGGGGCCTAATAATTTACATTTTTCTAAGAAAGGACTTTCATAACATTAAAATTTTATGTTGGGTTAAAAAATCATAGAACATGCAATAATCTATATTGATGCCACTGCTTATTAAATTCGTTATCTCAAATGTGCGATTTACGAATCCTTTGACTGTAGAGATATTGTTTAAACATATTTTGAGGAATATTTTCATCAAGAAAATCATGAACAATATTGGCGGTGCACCTACTGAAAGGTAAATTACGATCTTCGATTTGGTGAAGAGTGTAGCGTTTATCTCCAACATGTCAAGGAAGGTTTAATACTTTCGTCGTGTGTTGTGGCGATAGATAAGTCTTTATTATATCATAATTGTTAGTTTACAAAATATAGGCCTAGATTATCATTCAACAAAATTATACGCGCAATTGACCTTTATAATGTGTTGGTTTCTAATTGTTTTTCTTTTAAATTCATATAGACATTTTCAATGGCCTAAGTCGTCTAATGAGTCCAGTTTATAAGTAAACCAACGATATAAATATAACCTTAGTGATGAAAAACATACAAACAAAACTATTAATTTGAAAACTGTAAACAAAAATAAATTGGCAGAAAATTGCCTTCAGTAATAATAAATTATAAATATAATCATACCAGAAACCAAATTCACCAGTTACTATATAAATAATTGCGTTCATGTGTTCGATGGAACAATTCAAGAGCAAAAAATTTTTTCCAATATACTCCCAATAAAATCCAGTTTCTACCATTCAATGACTCGACAACATTCAATCAATGACATAAAACACATCAAATTTTGTACTACGAAACATTTCCATCCTTAAGTTATTATATTTCGGCCATTCAACCAGAAAATGGAAAAGGTCTAACCTCTCCTGCGAATAACAAGTATAACAATCAATTTGGTCAACACTGAAATAGTTAAGTTGCATTAATTCACCTCTAATTTTATTATAAATAATTTTAATCATTATTGTTAATTAGTTGGTTTCCCATAAAATATTCCTTAACTCGTCAGTATATTTTCCCTTAAAGTGTAATAAATTCAGTGCAATCTCCCAAAGATGTACGTGTTCCATATCAGATTTCACAATGGACTGTAATTGTTTAATCTTTAAACCAAACATATTTCTCTTCACGATTTCAGTGGCAAGGGATTTTGAAAGCCTAGAATTTTAACTGAATTTTTGACACATGATAGTACGATGTTAATCTCAAAGGTAACGTGTTTATCACAATAATAGCTACAAACCATTCTGAAATTATTATCTTTAAAGGTGAAATATTGTTATTTTTTTAATGTTATCAACTTGAAAGACGTAAACACAGTAAATAGAAATAGATAATGAAGAGTTCCGCCTACCTGGATCTACACCTTTATTCACATGGTCTTGAGTTACAGCCCTCTCTTTTATTAAATCTCTCTTGACCAACTGTTGTTCTTTTCCGACCCTTACGCTATCAGAGTTGCTGAGGGTCTTTATTTTACACTCCATTCTTTATTTATTTTTTTATTAAAAAATGAATGAATTAAATTTAAATACGACACTTAAATGAACGAGCAAGATTTGAGAATACTAGATGCATATAACTGAAATTTAGATATCTCATTCAAGAATTTAATTTTTAGGAAAGCCTATTCATTTATTTTCCCTTAACTCTTTTAGTTCTCGTTATTCTATAAATTATAGCATGTGTGTATATATCCACATCCTTTCTCCTTTTTAGATTTGTTTATTTTGTTTTTGCATTGTGTAATTATTTTTGTTTAGTTTTATAAGAGGTCAATGTATAATTACAATTTTGTTATTTAATAATTTATCTTAAAAAATCATTTAAAAAAATATTATTATTATTATTAATAATAATAAGTAGGCCTACGGTGTGCAATCCCGAAATTTCTAGCTGGATCCACACATTTTTTTTTTCATCTAAACTTAGGTTAGATCTCCCTCTTTCATATTTCCTAAGGGTCTCTCTTGACCAACTCTTGTTCTCTTCCGAGACTGAGTGTTCGAGGATAATGATCTCTATTTTATACTTTTTTTCTCTTTTTTGGACGATGAAGACATGAGGTAAGTTTTTCGATTTTAAACCACAAAAAACAATGTTTATTTGTCTTACATTTTACTATTTAAGAATAACTCAAATTTAAGAATACAACCAAAAATTATAAACATTGTAAAATGATTACGACAAGAGATTAGAATAATCTTCATATATAGCTGATCGACGTGTTGAAAACTATAGAAAAAAAATAACTAAAGCATCATTTTAGCCTGTAAGGTTTAATTAAATGATGCCTATATAAGTAGAGTATAGGTAGGCTAATATGTCTATACCAATATGGGTAGAATAAGTGTACATTTTACAGTCTTGGTTGTCGGTGAGAAACAAAATTCAGTGAAAAGGGTCTAAATAGTAATATTTTGAACAAATAACTCTAGGTCTTAAACGATCTTTAAATACTTTAAACTATAATTTTACCACACTAGTAACTTATAAAGGTAAATATGAGGAATCCTACCTTACCCATCTTAAATTCTAAACTATTTCTTGTTTACATTTTGTATTATATTTATTATGTACTGCTATTGTTCATACGAAAGTTTTGTAAGTACTTTCGTATCAATAATGGCATTTTCATATGAAATCGTTTGATATACGAAACACATTACATTGAAAATGTCTACTTAGATATTTATTAAGTCATACAACGAATATTTAGTGACTGGACAGATTTATTTAGAAAAATTCATATTAAAACTATAAAAAAAATATCCATTTCACTTGAGGTTGTTCTGGTGAGTACATATATAGTTATTTGTGCAACTAGTGAGCAAAGTGAGCATTTGCCTCACTCGAGAGAAATCCTTACTCACGAGCCGTAGGCGAGTGAGGAATGGTTTCTCGAGTGAGGCGATTGCACTTTGCACTCAGGTTGCACATTATATTTTTCCTACAGTTACCATAAAACAAATAAATTGGTAAAGAAACGTAACATATTTTTACACAGAAGTGAACTTTTAATATGACATTTAATGTGAAAGTAGCATTAATAAATCAGAAACAAAATTATAAAACAAAAAATAATCTCCATAAAAATGAACACAAACACCCTAAAAGAATTGTTAACCAAAGAATTACTTATAAAAAGACAAATAACACAAGCAAACAGTTAAAAAAAAGTCACTTTTGGTTTGTAACATTAATGTTAAATGTACAGTTCTCACAATTACTTATCACAATCCCTGAAGAGGAAGATTCTTGGAACTTGTTGCTTGAATGAACAACTGATGCTGTCGCTTGTGTCGACGACTGGCCTAAAATCAACTGGCCAGTTGCTACTTTTCCGCTAATAGAATCGTCAATATATCCCTCCGCAACGGTTGAACTTTTCCAACCCCCATGCCGCTTCAATTGCAAAATGTCACCTCCAGCCTCAACTAAAAGTGTAGCTGAAGTACGTCGAAAGCAGTGGCCTGTGTACATTAGGGGATCAGGCAATTTCAAAAATGTAGCTATGTCTTTTGGTACCTTGGCAATGGTATTAAGACCAATGTTTTGTTTAATAAAAACACCTTTGCAGTACTTTAAAAACAATCGACCAGTGGATAAGCCTGGAGGTCTTAATTTCATGTATTTTCTAATAATATCCAAATAATCTATGCCGTTTCCATCGTCATTAGTAACAATGAACGTGCGGCTTTTGTTAGTTTTTGTGTCTGGTATTTTAACAATCAACAGGCTGCCTTTGTCTTCTATGTTGTTTACTTGCAGTTTGGTCAACTCATCACATCTACAGGCACCAGCTATCCCAAATATTAAAACTACTTTCTTCGTTAAATAAATGTCATCGGGAGCAGTCTTAAGAAATGTTTCAACCTCATCTTTAGACAAAATCTTTGATTTTTTAGGTTCATACCCTACGGACGTTTTTTTCAAGAAAGCTATAAGTTTTTTGTAACTGCCAATGTTAATGTTATGTTTGATTTGAATTGTGGATTTAAGCATTGAATAAACGCCCCAAAGAGTAGAAGATTTATTAATCTTTGAATTTTCAGCAAAATATGCTAAAAGTACATTTTTCGTTGGGCTTTTTACATTCTTACTTTCACACCAGGAAGTAAACAATTCATACCTTTTTTCATATTTATGTTTTGATTTCTCTGGAAGAAGATTTAGAGACACATTCCTCGCCACATTTTTTAATTCTTCTGGTGAACTATTATTACTAAAATCGTCATTAACGTCCATTTTGCGACAGCAAAACCACCTTCAATGTTTACAAATGGCAAATCAATGAAATGGTGGCTTCTGCCGTGACCGGAAGTGTTGTGACAATTACAACAGTACAACAGCTGACCAGCTGATTTACAGCCAGTGCTGCCAACGTATTTCGCGCGCATACGACCTTGTCTGCATGTTACGCGCTCACTATTTCGTGCCTTCACGTTGCAAATCTGGAGTGAGACAAAGTAATTAGAGTGAGACAATGTTAACATTGTCTCACTGAAGAGCGAATTGGCCACTTTGCTTTTTCAAATCAGTGAGAGAACATGTACATTGTTAGGTAACTGTAGGAAAATATTTTTAATACGTTTTTGTCCATAAATAATTGATTTGTTTTGCTTCCAAAACGTACGTTATATAACAGTATTACGCTAAGCCTGCAGGATATTCAACTACCCGAAGTCTATTCTCCCATGCTAATAGGTCAAAATTCAATTTTGTCCATCGGTGATTTTTTACTATTTTAAAATGGCCGATGAAATAAAATTACATGTACCACCTCATTTACAATCACGTAATTAATTTTAAAAAGTTACAGTTATATCCATTTTATTTTACAGAGTGTGAGGACAGTGACGCTTGAAATTTCTAAACGTATTACTAAAGAAAGTCTAGACTCTTTCCTACAGAATTTACTGTGGGAAAAAGTAGCAACAGATAAACTGAACAACATTACTGAAATCATAAGGTTAAAGGTAAGAAGGTTGCATTTGTTAGAAAATAACTTGTTAAAAAACACTCAACTTTTTAATCGTTATGAAAATGAGGGTATTTTAAGTTAAATTATAACTTTGACAAAACTAATTTTATTTGCCTTCGTTTAGAATCTATTGCAACATATTTCTTTCGAAAACAGAAAAGGAAATTTTTATAAATATTTAGACATCTTATTAAATATTTTCTGGGGAAGATAAAATGCAGAACATATTATTCAATGTTTCATCAGAAAACACGGAACATTAAATGATTTGTCAAAAATAAGAAAATACAAAACGCTTTAAATATTACGTCAGAAATAATAAAATACTAAAAACTTTTAAACTTATTGTCAGATATAAGAAAATACAAACACTTTAAACATTTAATCAGAAACAAGAAGATACAGAACACTTTAAACATTTAGTTAGAAATAAGAAAGTACAGAACACTTTAAACTTATTGTCAGATATAAGAAGATACAGAACACTTTAAACTTATTGTCAGATATAAGAAAATACAAACACTTTAAACATTTAATCAGAAACAAGAAGATACAGAACACTTTAAACATTTAGTTAGAAATAAGAAAATACAGAACACTTTAAACTTATTGTCAGATATAAGAAAGTACAGAACACTTTAAACTTATTGTCAGAAATAAGAAGATACAGAACACTTTAAACTTATTGTCAGATATAAGAAAGTACAGAACACTTTAAATATTTAGTCAGAAACAATAAGATACAGAACACTTTAAACATTTAGTCAGAAATAAGAAAATACAGAACGCTATAAACTTATTGTCAGATATAAGAAAGTACAGAACACTTTAAACATTTAGTCAGAAATAAGAAGATACAGAACGCTTTAAACTTATTGTCAGATATAAGAAAGTACAGAACACTTTAAACATTTAGTCAGAAATAAGAAGATACAGAACACTTTAAACTTATTGTCAGATATAAGAAAGTACAGAACACTTTAAACTTATCGTCAAAAATAAGAAAATACAGAACACTTTAAACTTATTGTCAGATATAAGAAAGTACAGATCACGTTAAACATTTAGTCGGAAACAATAAGATACAGAACACTTTAAACATTTAGTCAGAAATAAGAAAATACAGAACGCTATAAACTTATTGTCAGATATAAGAAAGTACAGAACACTTTAAACATTTAGTCAGAAATAAGAAGATACAGAACGCTTTAAACTTATTGTCAGATATAAGAAAGTACAGAACACTTTAAACATTTAGTCAGAAATAAGAAAATACAGAACGCTATAAACTTATTGTCAGATATAAGAAAGTACAGAACACTTTAAACATTTAGTCAGAAATAAGAAGATACAGAACGCTTTAAACATATTGTCAGATATAAGAAAGTACAGAACACTTTAAACATTTAGTCAGAAATAAGAAGATACAGAACACTTTAAACTTATTGTCAGATATAAGAAAGTACAGAACACTTTAAACTTATCGTCAGAAATAAGAAAATACAGAACACTTTAAACTTATTGTCAGATATAAGAAAGTACAGAACACTTTAAACATTTAATCACAAATAAGAAGATACAGAACATTTTAAACATTTAGTCAGAAATTAGAAAATACAGAACGCTTTAAACTTATCGTCAGAAATAAGAAAGTACAGAACACTTTAAACATTTAGTCAGAAATAAGAAAATACAGAACGCTTTAAACTTATTGTCAGATATAAGAAAGTACAGAACACTTTAAACATTTAGTCAGAAATAAGAAGATACAGAACGCTTTAAACTTATTGTCAGATATAAGAAAGTACAGAACACTTTAAACATTTAGTCAGAAATAAGAAGATACAGAACACTTTAAACTTATTGTCAGATATAAGAAAGTACAGAACACTTTAAACTTATCGTCAGAAATAAGAAAATACAGAACACTTTAAACTTATTGTCAGATATAAGAAAGTACAGAACACTTTAAACATTTAGTCAGAAACAATAAGATACAGAACACTTTAAACATTTAGTCAGAAACAAGAAGATACAGAACACTTTAAACTTATTGTCAGATATAAGAAAGTACAGAACACTTTAAACATTTAATCAGAAACAAGAAGATACAGAACACTTTAAACTTATTGTCAGATATAAGAAAGTACAGAACACTTTAAACATTTAATCAGAAATAAGAAAATACAGAACACTTTAAACTTATTGTGAGATATAAGAAAGTACAGAACACTTTAAACATTTAGTCAGAAATAAGAAGATACAGAACACTTTAAACTTATTGTCAGATATAAGAAAGTACTGAACACTTTAAACATTTAGTCAGAAACAATAAGATACAGAACACTTTAAACATTTAGTCAGAAATAAGAAAATACAGAACGCTATAAACTTATTGTCAGATATAAGAAAGTACAGAACACTTTAAACATTTAGTTTGAAATAAAAAGATACAGAACACTTTAAACATTTAGTCAGAAATAAGAAAGTACAGAACACTTTAAACTTATCGTCAGAAATAAGAAAATACAGAACACTTTAAACTTATTGTCAGATATAAGAAAGTACAGAACACTTTAAACATTTAATCAGAAATAAGAAGATACAGAACATTTTAAACATTTAGTCAGAAATTAGAAAATACAGAACGCTTTAAACTTATCGTCAGAAATAAGAAAGTACAGAACACTTTAAACATTTAGTCAGAAATAAGAAGATACAGAACACTTTAAACTTATTGTCAGATATAAGAAAGTACAGAACACTTTAAACATTTAGTCAGAAACAATAAGATACAGAACACTTTAAACATTTAGTCAGAAATAAGAAAATACAGAACGCTTTAAACTTATCGTCAGAAATAAAAAAATACAGAACACTTTAAACTTATTGTCAGATATAAGAAAAAATACAGAACACTTTAATCATTTAGTCAGAAATAAGAAAATACAGAACACTTTAAACATTTAGTCAGAAATAAGAAAATACAGAACGCTTTAAACTTATCGTCAGAAATAAGAAAAAATACAGAACACTTTAAACGCTTCATCAACAAAATAATGATCAGAACACAGTCTATGTAATTCCTTGAAAAAATAAAATGGAGAATATATTATTAAATATTTACATGTTAAAAGGAAAATCCAGACCACATTATTTTTATTTTCGTTAGAAATATGAAAATATAGAAAACTTTAAACGTTTCGTCAGAAATAAGAAAAAAAAGGACATTAAACATTTCGTCAGAAAAAGAGTGTTTAGAACACAGTCTATGTATTTTCTTAGAATAAAGAAAATACAGAAAATATTATTAAATATATTATTAGTTAGGATAGACATAACCATTCATCCTTAATTTTTAATAGATCATTCAGCACTATATATATATGACAATACCTACAGAGTTTATGAATTGAAAAGGTTCGGCCCCTAAACTGTTTGCTCTGATCTCCAGTCAATGTGTATCGAGTGATTTGAAAAACAGGATTTATGTCTACGCTTCAAAATGGCCGGTGTGCACAATACTCACCCCTCGGCCGCCTTATGTCCACAATTATCATAGCTTGCTTAAACGTTTTGCTTGCCCCCCTCCCTTCTCTTACCAAAATTCCCCTCCTGATTTATAAATTACCTGGGCTTTACTTTTTTATTACCGTTTCAAGATCAGTTATCTGCAGCCGTCTTCCAATAAAGGGATTACGAATTCATTGAATCGTGTTTCACCAACCGTACAATAACGTTATCCCTCTATTTGTAGGTCTAGTTCTTCTTCCTGATATTTAGGTTGTGGGATTATTGACTGAGCTAAACAGGCCAACGAGTGCTATACAGAAATCTACGAAAACCCTCTTTCTTTATATTAACGAACTACAGTACTAATACAGCCACTCCGATCTTACTCGGGAATGATTTCCCTCGTTGTTTAAAGGTGAAAAACCATTGAATCATCAACGCCTTATTTTAGAGAACAAGGTGATAGTATTCATCATGTTACTTGCCCAGCCCCATCACACAATGTAATACAGATACTCTAAATGTTGGTTTCTTAGGCCTTGTAGGAAATGTTATATTGAATCAAGTGGTCATGACCAGTAGTGTAAATTTGTTTTGAACCTCGTAATTGTGTATACCTTATTGACGTTTGCTAGATGTGTAGTCTATATATTAAAAAGTTGTCTCGTATCAGTGCCGAGGCCCTTAAGGCAGTTACATTCGCTACGCTCGTTTCAATGACTCGTTCCTGCGGGATTTCGTAACAAACACAATTTCTACGGGGCTCAGGTTTTAATTAATTTTTGACAATAATTTCGTTGTGTCATCATACAGAGGTGGGGTTGGTACCACTGCATGTAGAATTGAAATCTGCTACTGAAAATTTTGCCGTCATTTTGTCACTTTCAATGATATTTTTTTTGGCCGCTATCGTGGTTACGTACAGACGACGGACGGACGGCATGTTGAAAATAACTCTTTCAGTTTTCTGAGGACAGGAAATGTGAGGATCAGTCATAAAACAGAGGTCAAAACTTTTGAAGAATATTAAACTTACCTGACCTATAGTCTACTGCTTATGCTGTAAGTAAAAATAACTGTTTAGCCCTCGAATACTCTAATAGCGCCAGAGTCGGAAAATAACAAAAATTAGTTAACAGAGACCTAATATGAAAGAGAGGGATCTAACCCGAGACTGCGTGAAAAATGTGTATATCCTGCTAGGCCCTCGGGATTGCCACGCCCGTAATCGTTATAATGAGCTCCTAAGGGTGACTCGAAGCCGACACCGATCCTACTCATTTAGCTTTATTTTTGGCTCAATGTGTGTTAGAAGTAAAAATTATTAGTTTAGTTTTGTTAATTTTGTATACCTATCAAATCGTTGTTAACAATTGACAATATATTTTTATACTTTAAAATAGTGACCGATTATCAGAGTATAAAAACTGTTTTTCTAAAATAATTTATTGCCCCTATATCTAATGAAGTCTCGTAATAGCTCATGTTGTCCTATTTTAAAATCTCCATCCAATGGTGCATGTGTTTTCGGCGGCACGTCTACCCGGCACCAAATCTGACCACCGCTATAAGGTTAATCAGGCGTTACTAATTACACAACTTAACCCGGCACCGAGGCAGTTAAGGCAGGTAGGCGAGCGAGGTTCCCCCTCCACAACCTAACCTTACCTATCCTAACCTAACCTAACCAATTTCTATAATAAATTTTAAAGTATTTATAATCGTAATAAAAAAAGATGATTTAGAGAAGGAAAAAAAAAGGAGGGGTTGAGGGGGAGTAGTGTAGGTGGAATGGGTAAGAGGGGGGGCTGGTGCCGGGTTGACATACTGTCATGGCGGCCGGTGAAGGGACCAGTGCCGGGTCGACGTGTTTTTTTATAACATATAATGGTTGGTGCCGGGTTGAAGAACTCTCGTGTTTTCTACTATGAAAAAATAAGAGGTAAATTGTTATTAATAAAAAAGTGATAAAACCTCAGTATTACACAGAAAAACACAAAAACATTGCACAAACTTTCCCGCTCACCCATCTCCAAAACCAAATATAAATGAGCCAAAACTAATGGTCACACAAATGTCATTTCAGTAATAGGCCTACTTGTCAGTAAAAATAAATAAAAACGAAAATGTATCGTGGACGCCAATGTTAAAAAGATATTTATATATTAATAAGAACCTAACCTTTCCTTGCTTGTGCTATAAACACGTAATCATGTAGGACGTATTTGATATAAATAGAGTTTTTATATATATTAATAAGAACCTAACCTTTCCTTGCTTGTCCTATAAACACGTAATCATGTAGGACGTATTTGATATAAATAGAGTTTTTATATATATTAATAAGAACCTAACCTTTCCTTGCTTGTCCTATAAACACGTAATCATGTAGGACGTATTTGATATAAATAGAGTTTTTATATATATTAATAAGAACCTAACATTTCCTTGCTTGTCCTATAAACACGTAATCATGTAGGACGTATTTGATATAAATAGAGTTTTTATATATATTAATAAGAACCTAACCTTTCCTTGCTTGTCCTATAAACACGTAATCATGTAGGACGTATTTGATATAAATAGAGTTTTTATATATCCCTATTAATAAGAACCTAACCTTTCCTTGCTTGTCCTATAAACACGTAATCATCTAGGACGTATTTAATATAAATAGAGTTTTTATATATATTAATAAGAACCTAACCTTTCCTTGCTTGTGCTATAAACACGTAATCATGTAGGACGTATTTGATATAAATAGAGTTTTTATATATATTAATAAGAACCTAACCTTTCCTTGCTTGTGCTATAAACACGTAATCATGTAGGACGTATTTGATATAAATAGAGTTTTTATATATATTAATAAGAACCTAACCTTTCCTTGCTTGTCCTATAAACACGTAATCATGTAGGACGTATTTGATATAAATAGAGTTTTTATATATCCCTATTAATAAGAACCTAACCTTTCCTTGCTTGTCCTATAAACACGTAATCATGTAGGACGTATTTGATATAAATAGAGTTTTTATATATATTAATAAGAACCTAACCTTTCCTTGTTGTGCTATAAACACGTAATCATGTAGGACGTATTTGATATAAATAGAGTTTTTATATATATTAATAAGAACCTAACCTTTCCTTGCTTGTCCTATAAACACGTAATCATGTAGGACGTATTTGATATAAATAGAGTTTTTATATATATTAATAAGAACCTAACCTTTCCTTGCTTGTCCTATAAACACGTAATCATGTAGGACGTATTTGATATAAATAGAGTTTTTATATATATTAATAAGAACCTAACCTTTCCTTGCTTGTGCTATAAACACGTAATCATGTAGGACGTATTTGATATAAATAGAGTTTTTATATATATTAATAAGAACCTAACCTTTCCTTGCTTGTCCTATAAACACGTAATCATGTAGGACGTATTTGATATAAATAGAGTTTTTATATATATTAATAAGAACCTAACCTTTCCTTGCTTGTCCTATAAACACGTAATCATGTAGGACGTATTTGATATAAATAGAGTTTTTATATATCCCTATTAATAAGAACCTAACCTTTCCTTGCTTGTCCTATAAACACGTAATCATGTAGGACGTATTTGATATAAATATAGTTTTTATATATATTAATAAGAACCTAACCTTTCCTTGCTTGTCCTATAAACACGTAATCATGTAGGACGTAGGCCTATTTGATATAAATAGAGTTTTTATATATATTAATAAGAACCTAACCTTTCCTTGCTTGTCCTATAAACACGTAATCATGTAGGACGTATTTGATATAAATAGAGTTTTTATATATCCCTATTAATAAGAACCTAACCTTTCCTTGCTTGTCCTATAAACACGTAATCATGTAGGACGTATTTGATATAAATAGAGTTTTTATATATATATTAATAAGAACCTAACCTTTCCTTGCTTGTCCTATAAACACGTAATCATGTAGGACGTATTTGATATAAATAGAGTTTTTATATATCCCTATTAATAAGAACCTAACCTTTCCTTGCTTGTCCTATAAACACGTAATCATGTAGGACGTATTTGATATAAATAGAGTTTTTATATATATTAATAAGAACCTAACCTTTCCTTGCTTGTGCTATAAACACGTAATAATCATGTAGGACGTATTTGATATAAATAGAGTTTTTATATATATTAATAAGAACCTAACCTTTCCTTGCTTGTCCTATAAACACGTAATCATGTAGGACGTATTTGATATAAATAGAGTTTTTAATGGCGGTTGTCAAGGTAGACTAATATCCGTTCACTTACGGTTTGGATCTTTATTTTGGGTTAATAATCTTCACATTTCACTAAAATTTGAACGAAATTGGTACAGTCGATTTTAATTTTCCCCCTGATAACTCAAGAACCGATGTCAACCAATACGTTTGTTTGGGTACTTCGAGGCTACACTCTCTCCAAGCAGAATTTGATAAAAAGCCTTATGCTCGATTTTGAGAAAATGATAATTAATTATGTCTTGTTTTTTTCTTCTAAAAACAGCTAACTTACTTTCAAATTTTGAGTTATCGAAAAATGAGAAAAAAAAAGTTCCGAGTGGTCGCCAAAATATGCCCTCCTATCAAATTTGATTAAAATCGGTCCAGCTGTTTGGAATGTAAATCAGTCCACATACAACATTTCAAAACTCACTCTTGCACTTCGGGGATCTCAAAAATTCGACATCGATTGTTTTACTCATCACATAACTTTATTTTTATTACTTATATGTGTAAAAGTATAAAATCAGCAATAATAGTTCTAATAGGCTAAATTTTAGGGAAATTTTAATAAAATTATAATTTAAGCTATTATAGGCAACTGCTCGTGGAATTTGATTGAAAAAATGGGTATAAAATGTCAAAATCCTGCCTTTCTTTGGTTGTTTTCTTATCTAGTAGGCTTATGTGCAACTCCATACAGTTAATTTAGTTGACACTGTTTATACTAGCGCTCTCCAGTGACAACAGTTATCTTAAGGGTTGTAGAGGTTATCCGCCATATTGAATTTATATAATGATTTTTCTGATTAGCAAATTTGTCTAATTGTTTGTAAATCTGAGCCTAAATACTAAATTGAAACGAAATTGAAAAAAGTATTCATCTTTTAAAATAGGCAGCAATTTTTTAATTTAGGCCTAATAACGGTTTTTCAGAATAGAAAGTTTGTTCTGTTTTTGAAAGACGACAAGACGAGGCGGCAAACATAACAAACATTGACAGCGGAATGGAACTGAGTCAATGTTTTTATCAGCAGTAGTAGTTTCTCCACCCGGCTGCAACCCCTAACGCGCATTATGAAAGTCCACGCTACGTCTTACGGACTGTACATGACTTTTGTTTCATAAGTGAAGCATAGTTAATAACTCACGGGCGGGAATTTACAAAAAATCCTCGAGATATGTATGCCTGTCTGCCTATCTCTCGTCACATGTCGTCACACTGCCCTCGCAGACAGACGTGTAAATGAAGAAGAAGTGGTTTTATTCTTTTTGGTCTAATTCGCTATCGTCGATTTCTATGTATTCGATCTGCTACAACGCGCGCCCATTATTAATTTCTCTTTAAATCCTTAGAATAAATATTTTGACCAAAATCATCGGAATTTTTGTCTTAAAGTAACTAGATCCAAATATTTAATTAGGCCTATCAAACAAATGACATGCGTAGAGATGTGACTAATAGGCTACATACCCACACATCAGTTTCATTAAATCTGCTCTCTTGTTTTGGCTAAAGAAGAAAACAACATAAAGAAATGGATATTTCCGTTGAAAAACTCGATATCGTTGTTATTTACCATTACAAAATATTTAATTTAGCACGTATAAGCCTATGTGAAAAAGGAAAGTCTTGAATCATAAAACTTGAATACTCTTTCTCACAAATTAACTCGTTTCAACGGCAATGTTCATGAGCTACAATAACCAAAGTAGGCTATTACTGATTATAACCATTGCGTCACTGATGATGGCTACATTGTCGTTGAAACGCGTTTTTGAGTTCATAAAAGTAATATTTATTTTCATTTCACATCATATCACAAATCAAGCTCAGTATTTATTTATAAAACTCAAGTTTTTTGTACATGAAATTTGTCTTTTCATGTCGACAGTGCTAACAGGAGAAGAGATTTCATCTGACACACAAATCCGTTGGCGTTGTTTAACATATTGCGGTCCTGCTAACACAATATGCAGGCTGGCCTACCCTTCTGCTTTGATTCGGTTGAATTGAGACGGTTCAAAGGAATTGCATGAGCAGATAGACAATAAAATCGGACAGCCATTGTGGCTCGTGCGGTGGGACCAATCAGCGTACAGCTGGAGGTGTGTTCTCTCCTTGGCCAGTCAAGTATCTCTATTGTAAATCTTAAATTGTCATAGTGTGCTTCAACAGTGTGGACAGTCTATTCAAAGTTACTCTTAGGGGATCTCAATTTTGTGTTCTATTAGGATTTTACTTGGGAAAGAAAGTAAAACGAAAATTAAAGGAATCTCGTAAAAGTTAGTCATAATAAATCTGTCACTGAAAAATGGGTAGCCTACTATTTTTAATTTGGTTTATTCAAAGGGCTTTACAGCTGAATGATGTGACGTTACATCTTATAGTGTTTATAAAACCGCGTATTAATCCTACTTCTGACAACCTCAGTTTTAATTTTTGACAAATAAATGTATTCAACTCTAAATTTCGAAGAAAACTTATATTTATAATGCTTAAAATCACAATGACGATTAGCTGTTAATTTGTGTTTTCTACAACATCTAGTTTGAACGTGTCCAGTGCATTACATCAGTTTATATTAATATTTACTGTTATCGCGTGGACTTTGAACCTTCTTATCGCTCGGCAGATGGCCTTGCGGGCCTTAAATTATATGTTTCTTGCTTTCTGAGAACATCCTTATGACCGTAGTAAAATATGAAAAAATTTGGGGTTGACCAAGTAATTGCGCAGAATTACCTTTCCACTAATTTTGTCTTGGTTCTACGCACCCTTGATTCAAAGGATGCTTATCGCTACGTTTAGAAATGGTTATATTCTTCTTAAGTTTTACTCATAATTACAATCCTAATTATTGCTACTCCTGATTTCTTATTTTTGGCTTGTAATAGGCCTAAATAAATTCAAACGTAACAGCCCATTATGGGTCTAGACCCGGCTTTTGTAGAATTATTAATATTATATTAAATATTTAACACGGCTTTATATTAAATTAAACACGGCTATGCAAAATTTTACAAACCTTGAAGAAACCCGCTGTATCTTCCTATTAAAAAAATCATTAAGTGTACATTTCTGATGACTTGGTGGTCTAGTAATAGGCCTATTATATATTTTCCGATATCGAATACCAGACATTAATTTAATACGTCTGGCTTAATGTTAATATTATGTGTTTTGTATTGCTTGTTATTATATCGTTTAATCGAAGATTTATCATCATTTGTGTATATACAAACTAATACACGACGTTTTGAGAGTATAAATCAACTCCCGTTATCAAGTGTGACTAGAGCATAAAAGAGAAAACACCAACATAGCCTAGGGCCATGTTGGAAACTAAAACTAAATCTAAAACGTAATAAAATAACTCAAGCCTAAAACTACACCTGAGCAGACCTAAAGCTAAGACTAAATACATAAGTGTGTAGGGAATAAATAGGGTTGATTTCTTTTCTTAAGTTATAGATTTTGTTTTATTTTCCAACATGGTCTAGGCTACTGATGGGTCCATTTGTCTGTGCGCGCGGCTTGCTATGGCGCGACGGGGAAGAGGGGAGTGATTATCGCTCATTTCCAAAAAAAACATGTGGTCCCGCGCGGCGCGCCGGACGTAGATTATTCACCAGTCTTCAATGTAGCTTCGAGTTGTTTGTAAACATCATGTTTCTATATGCACTACAAATCTTGTAAACTGTAATTATGTCTCGCGAAAAGTAGACAAACATAGTTGGGTGAGCGAGCCCTACTTTTACAGAACGGCTAGTAGCGTCAGAGCCGCGCGCACAGACAAATGGTCCCGTCAGTACTATAGATGATTTCCTATATGCTATGTTATGCTCTAAGTTTTACACTTGATAATGAGAGTTGATTTATATTGTCGAAATGTCGTGTAATAGTTTTTATTTACACAAATGATGGCAAATGTACGATTAAACCATATTAGGCTAATAATATGAACAATCCATCATTATCAAATAACTTTAAACCCAGATATTAGGTTATATTTAAGACTACACAATTGAAAAAATCTAACGAGCAAATAGATATAAACATAAAAACAGACTGCAGTTTTTAATTTTCGTGAAACCTTTCTTTCTTTTAGAAAATGTAGGTTATCGGTTTAGATGATGAAATTTCACATTTGACATAAATGTTTATCAACATCTATTTGAGATATATTCTTATACATTAACTTAATTTTGTTGATTATGATTCTTTTTTCTATTTTTACTGAAAACTCCCAATTTGGAATTGTGTAGTACACAAAAATATACTCAGTGTAGTATTTATAAAAAGAAGTGAGTTATAATGAAAATCAGTTAAATATACTGTGTAAGCTAGGTTCGTTGGATATCTTTAAAATATGGTAAAATGGTCGGGAAAGTTTTAAATGTCGGCAGGTTGAAAAAGGTCTTACAGTAGTTTTTTTGTAATCTGGAATTTACATGAGCTTGTAACAACTCATGTAAACTGCATGTAGGCTATTAATATTAAATAAGCTTAACGTTTATATGCAAAAGAAATCTCATCTTGTCTTGTCAGCTATATTTTACCCAATTTACACGGTTTTATTCGCTCTAATTTTATTCAAGTCAGGCACACGGCTAAAGAAATATTTTTTCGTCAGGTTTTGAGGTTATCTCGCGCCATTGGACTCACAGATTGGACCGCTCAATCAAACACTCCTAAGCCAAAGATTGCCCACCATTGTTACGTTATCGTGTTTTACAGTAGATTTGTTCTTTACACTGTGATTCCTGCGTAAAGACTTCCAGCTGAGTGGAATACTCCTCATTTGTATAGATTTTTATTTTATTCCTAAATGTAAAATTGAAAGTTTTAAAACAACCCGTTACATTAGGCCAAAGTGCAGTTACAAAGTAAGAGTTAGGTCTGCAAAATTGTACATATAAATTTGTAGTTTTGTGGTGATTTTCGGGAAAAAAATAACTCTAGGTAGTAGGCCTCCTAATATAAACCTATTGTTTCGTTACCTTAAATAAATATTGTAAAAAGATTTTTATCGTTTAATATTTATAATAATAAAAACAAAAAAATACCACTAATTTTAATTTATGTAAAAACACATACCTATATTATGTACAGGTTTAGAAAAGGTAAGTAAACGGCTGGATTTCTGGGCTTCTAAAAAAAGATAGAAAAATATTTGTCCTCTTATTTGAAAGCTCTTAGTCTAAGGGCTTCAGAAAATATAAAGATTATACAAGTGTTCCGAAATGTTCATAAACTATGTTTTTTTTTATTGAAATATTCAATTGTAATGGTGTCATTATTATTATTATTTATTTTTTTTAATTTTATTTTTTAGTAAACCACTAAAATATACATTCAACACATTAAAAAACTTTATATTTTTGCATTTTAGACTAACAGAGCTCTGAAAATCAGTATGTTGTAGGCTACTGTAGAGTCAAATGGTATGAAATGACTTAAATTTGTTTTTTTTAATTCCTTCAACTATTTTCCATACTTAAGGAAGGTGACATTCAATTTCAAGTTGACATTTTAAAGTAAATATCCACAATACAAATATACATATACAGGGTGTCAAAGTGTGCTTAAAATGTTTCTAGTTTCATACAAGTAGTAAGGTTTTACATTTCACCCCATTGCACAAGAGGTTTTTTAATTTACGTTATAAGAGTAAACTCTTGACCATGAAGGCATCTATTTGTGATTATTACTTAACTCTCTTTCCTCATTTTATAAAGATAACTATAAGGAACGATAATCTCACGATCAGGCAACGACAGAACCGTTTCTGAAATTTCAACCAATCCGTTACTTGTCTCTAACCTATACATCATGGAAACCAGTTTTTATTAGTGTTCTAACGGGTGTTTCAAAAAGGACGCAACCCGAAGTTTAAGAAGGTAGGCCTATAAGTTATTCTTCCCCAAATATCAGTTGGCAAAACTGTTCTCATTGTAATGTACTAGTGCTATTTCAGTATGCATTTATCTTTGTAAGTGTGTGTGTATATTTTCAACTAAGTTATCTTTTTCCAAGGATGTAGGCCTACGTGTGTTGATTATTGAGAATTATTGCGCGTATAAATCTTACAAACGAGTAAAAGTCGAGTTCCAGTTACAATTTCCCAATTCTTCTGTAACCTAATACGTCAACAATATCGAGTCTGATTAATAAATTTCGTGAGACCTGCAGTGTAAATGATCGGAAAATCACAAGTCGACCATTGCTGTTAACAATGAAAGTGATGATGATGAGAAAGAACGATGATGAAAGAACTTTCTGGACGATGATGAGAAAGAACGTTTGAATCGCTCACCCACCAAATCACTTAGGAAGCTATCTTCACAGGCTGGATTTTCACTAAATCCTACCACTTTTAGGACTACTAAAGAATTAAAACTGCGTGCTTACCGCATCGGTGTCGTTCATGAACTGAAAGAAGTTGACCACAGTAAACGTCTACAGTATTGTCGTTGGATGCGTTCTCTTGTTAATGACAAGGAACATTGTGAAATCAAGCAAAATGTTTAAAGATTTGAGGAAGAAAGGAATGTTTGCAATCGTAGTCGTAATGGAAGACGGGAATCTGATTGCAAATAAGAAAAATTTCCAGCTGTTTTCAGACTTTTTTCGAACTACCCAAAACATCGTTAAGAAGAGTAGGTCTTCAGTCATGTAGGCTAACTATAAAATACTTTAAAATAACAATATTCATCCTTACAAAAACTAAAATGATTTCGATAGTCGACTTCAATTTTGTAACGTCATGACGAACTTTGTTTCAATCAGTAATCTTCTTGGACGAAGCAAATTCCATGTTCCATGATCATGTGAGCAAACACAACTGCAGATATTGGATCACGGAGAATCCAAGATGGATGTCAGAAGTCTATACCCAATATCCGCGAAAGTTAACGTTTGGGCGAGTATAGACTTGAAAGAAATGCCTTCGGACTTTTTGAAGTTAATAGATGTTTGAACGATAAACATGTTAAATGGTACCTGCAATACTGACCAGCAACAATTCAATTTTGTCTGGTTTCAACTCCGCATTATCTTAATATGACTAAAATTATCTAGAGCTTGTGTTAAAATGAGTTCCTCCTTGGCAAACAGCTGAAAGAAATCAATTCGAACATCTGGTAAACATATTCTTCAGGTATGAATATTGTAATATAACCTACTTTTAAGAATTGGTACTGAGGAACAAGAATAAACCTTTCATTGGTAACACCAAGGTAGGCCTAAAGAGTATTGTGTTTATTTTAAGAAAGCTCGGTATATGGTGGCTTTTAATGTAGAAATATCGGAATATACTAGGAATAATAAATAATATCTCATTCGTGATCACTATTTAAGTTAGTTACCGTTATCCTGTTTAACTATAAACTATAACATATCAAAGTAAGCAACTCTAAAACGCAAGATTTTTTTTAATGTTTTGAATGTAACTTGTAGTGGTTTACTCAAAGTATAAAAATAGTTATACTATTGCATTTTAAATTTTCAGGGGGAATAAAAAATTGTGAAAACGAAAACGAAAATTGTTATATTAAAACATGGGCGTCATCACCAGTTCATTATTGGGGGGGGGACATATGCCGGGGGTCTGGAAGTATGGAAATTTTTTAAAATTAAACTTCTCAAAACATCCTTTTTATGCATTAATTTTAATATTTTGTCAGCAAATGAAGTACACTAAAACAATAAATCTAATTATTATAACTTTTTTAAGCTGAGCGGAGAAACAAACCTTCTGCGCAATGAGTCAGATCAGATTCAAGACGAGACGACGACAAACTAACTACAGTACCAACATATCTTGGGCTTTATTGCATACAACTATTCAAAATTAATTCTATTTGCGTTTGTAACAGAAATGTAATGTCAAAAACCCTAGTAAAGACAAAGCCCGATGTTTACCTTTTAAGGTTTTAAGTAAATCATTCGTTTTGAGCAAAAATATTTTTACATCTCAAAAATTGGGGGGGGGCGTCCCTCCCCCCGGTGATGACGCCCATGTATTAAAACGAAATTATTTATATTTTCTGAGTAGCTTAAAACGCATCATTTCAAATTTTTCTGTATTTCTTAGAAGCCTAGAAATCCAGCCTTTTCAGACCGATAAATTCCGTATCATCTTTTTGAAGGAGATGGTGGGCAATACTTTAGATGGTAGCACTTTAGAGACTAAATTTCGGAAATACTTGATAAAAATCTTTAGTGCTACTTTTGAGAAAATCTAAAGTTAATCTAATTACAATATTAGACTATTTTGACTTATTCAAAAAAACAAAAACAAAAGAATGCCTGGAGGTAGGCTACAATTGCCTACATTCCAAATTTATTTATGTGGTTTAGTCAGACATTTGTCATTTTGCGTGCTTGAATTCCTTTTATTGATTTTTTTTTTTTTTTTAATTCTAGTTTCCAACATGGCCATAGGCTACTAGACTATTTTCGCTTTTCAATTTATTCAAATTTAGGCTTATCACTTGTTAATGGAAGTTGATTTATATACTCGAAACGTCATATATTAGTTACTATATACACAAATGATGGTAAATGACCAACTAAACCATATAAATAATCTTTATCAAATAACTTTGAAAAACAAAATTTCACATTTGTTACAAATCAATCCGTGCGTCATGCATATTAACGAACAATTCACAGTTTTGTAAAATCTAAGATATCTTAAAAAGAAAATTTCCGTTAAAACACAACATCATCTCAAATCTTTGTCTTGGTACTGCAATATGAGAAAGGAAATTACATATTTTTACAACTTTCTAAAATTACAAAGTCTTTTTTTTGACCCCTATTTTTGGGCAGTGATTATAATAAGATTATTCTTCCCTTTAGTTAAAGATTGAGGGAATTTTGTTGTTGTCAAGCTTAAGCGTAGAGCGTGAGATAATAAAATAATAATTATTGATGTTTGGTATGAACTACAGCTTGTCTCACAAGATGGAGGCAAGTCGTTCAGGAATGTGATGCTCATATCCTTTAACACAATATACACAGATAGATGGATTTGTAATGCCATTTGCAGTCGCCATTAGGATACCGTCTATGGGCGTGACAAATACCAACCGAAAGATATTTGTCGACAGCCCTAGCATTATTGATGATTCTTCAACTGTGAGATGGCTAACCCTTTCAAAATATGACAATTATATAAATACTTTGCATTCGGCCAATAATATAGCGTGACAGAAAGAGAATATTTGTTGGTGTTTTTATTTTATCTTGTATAAAAAAAGTTATGTGATGAGTCAAAAAACCTATGTCGAGTTTTGAGGACCCCTAAGTTTTAACCCCTTAGACCAATCGTAAGAAAGTGTTTTTTTGGGATGATATCTGTCTGCTTATCTCGCTTCTGTTTTATATCTACCATAAGACAAAACAGAATTCCGATTTTCCTAAAATCGCTTCAAATGATTTTGATCAATTTTTCCAAAAAATATAGTAGGAGCCAAAAAAGGTATTGGTCGCCTTGTCTCCAAAAATTTTGGTTCCTGATTTACCGATAAAAACAAAACAAACTCTACCATGGAGCTAAAGACGTAATTTCTCAAAATCAACTCTGCCAATTTCAATCATTTTTTTGACCCACTCAAAAAGATGAATTACTCAAACTAGTGGATAAAATTGTAAATAAAAGAAAATTATTGTTAAGAAATATTTTCCAAAAAAAAAAAAAAATTAACTTTACCATTTTTATTTAAATTTGATTTCATCTTATAATATGTTTGCTTAAGACGAGTTTATGACATAAATGAATCAAGTTTACAACTTATTTAAATATATAAATATTGTTTAAAATAAATTACACAAAATATAGGCTAGGTCGACGTCCAGTTTCTCTTTTTTACTGACATTTTTTTGTTTGGTTAGTATTGTAAATGACCATGTAAGGAAATTTGTGCAATGTTTATACACGGTTTATTTGTATATCTCCTCTTTTGCCTATTTTTATCTTAGGATTAATTAAAATATAAGTCCAGATCATTGTTTTAACGATTCAACGATTTCAGTTCATCATTTCGTGTTATGCTAAATCAGAAATACAGACTAAATCAAGTTACCGCAATCTATAAAATGTGTTTAGTCTAATAAGGTTTACAACAGACTACATTGGCACTAAGTTTATGCATGAGATAGGCCGCATGTTCGTTAGAAACCAATGAGGGGTGTCCTTATTGCACCTGCGCTCTTCTATCACCATGGCAACTCACAACATTTTACTTGAGCGCCAACTCAATTAATTGTTTGTTTGGTTGTAAGGCTGTACATGTTCTCTGCCATTTTGTCAACCTCTAACTGTGTTTACTTTTGGAGGTTATGTTTTGTAATATTTTGACATGTCAAACCAAAGATTCAATGGTTTAAAACTTTAATTTAAAATAGTATTCACGTATTATTGCCCTCCATAGAATTGTTTGATTATAAGATGTTCCCTGCCATTTTGTCAACCTCTAACTGTGTTTACTTTTGGAGGTTATGTTTTGTAATATTATGACAAGTCAAGCCAGAGATTCAATGGTTTAAAACTTTAATTTAAAATAGTATTCACGTATTATTGCCCTCCATAGAATTGTTTGAATAATAAGATGTTCCCTGTCATTTTGTCAACCTCTAACTGTGTTTACTTTTGGAGGTTATGTTTTGTAATATTATGACAAGTCAAGCCAGAGATTCAATGGTTTAAAACTTTAATTTAAAATAGTATTCACGTATTATTGCCCTCCATAGAATTGTTTGAATAATAAGATGTTCCCTGTCATTTTGTCAACCTCTAACTGTGTTTACTTTTGGAGGTTATGTTTTGTAATATTTTGACATGTCAAACCAAAGATTCAATGGATTAAAACTTTAATTAAAAATAGTATTCACGTATTATTGCCCTCCATAGAATTGTTTTATTATAAGATGTTCCCTGTCATTTTGTCAACCTCTAACTGTGTTTACTTTTGGAGGTTATGTTTTGTAATATTTTGACATGTCAAACCAAAGATTCAATGGATTAAAACATTAATTTAAAATAGTATTCACGTATTATTGCCCTCTATAGAATTGTTTGAATAATAAGATGTTCCCTGTCATTTTGTCAACCTCTAACTGTGTTTACTTTTGGAGGTTATGTTTTGTAATATTATGACAAGTCAAGCCAGAGATTCAATGGATTAAAACTTTAATTTAAAATAGTATTCACGTATTATTCCCCTCCATAGAATAGTTTTAATAATAAGATGTTACCTGTCATTTTGTCAATCTCTAACTGTGTTTACTTTTGGAGGTTATGTTTTGTAATATTTTGACAAGTCAAGCCAGAGATTCAATGGATTAAAACTTTAATTTAAAATAGTATTCACGTATTATTGCCCTCCATAGAATTGTTTGCTTAATAAATGTTCTTTGTCAACCATGTCTTGGCCAGAGAATTCGTTACAGCACATTCAATATCCGTTCATAGGCATTTTAATCTATAAAAGTCCAAAGCTATATGTAAAGTTCAGAAAATACATTATGATAATGAATATGTGCAAAATAAAACTAGTCTTGTGTGGTTTAATGTAGGGTTAAAATATCCAAAGTGTGTTTGTTTCTTATAGAGTTGGGGTTCTGTAAAGATTTTGCTTTTGTTATTATGGACGTAGAACAATAGATTTCAAACGCCTAGTTGTCTAATATTGTATAGTTGTGATAAATAAATCTTTACATCCTATTCGCTTCGCTCGTTCACAGACTATGTTTCTTTATTTTATAATTATTTAGAAAATATGGTAACTCAAAACCCATATTCAATTCGGTACTTAAAACCTCAAAACAAATTTAAATATTAAACATTTCATAAAAACTCTGCTTTTCATTATCATTAATGGCCAAACGTTGAAGATAAGTTGGTACTAGATTTTTTAATAAACTATACAAACTCGTAGTTGGCTCAAAACCCAAAAACTTTATTTATTATGAATTTTATTATAATCAGAATAAAATTTTGTTTAATTAAATTATTTAGGTTATTTTGTATTTACGATTCATTCTCAAAAACGGTTTGTTGTAAATAGTTAGTCTATATCTCAAAGCAACGACACGTTATCTACGATATAACACAAAAATATTAAATATAGCCTTGATTGTGTTTTTATTTTAACTTTAACCGCCATTTTGATTAATAAATTTGATTAGTTTTCAAATTCTTTCAATTGTAGGCTACTGGAACAGAGAATTGAGCCAGGTTGAGTTTCAATCGAATAAATATTTCTTTAAAACAAATTTGATTTCTTACAAAATATATATAATACATATTTATATCGAGCACTATATCCCTGATCTGGAGATATTTAAACACGATAAATATAAACTGTGCAAAACCACTGCAAAAACATCCGTATACAGAATCACAAATACGCCTTGTAAGGCATCTTAGACTAACAAATATACTGATATTTTAGAGACTGAGGATGACACTGTTGAAATTTTCAGTGGAAGAGTTGATTGTCTGATCTGCAGTAGAAACAAAGCCGTACTGCTATACTTGCAACACACTTAAATACACAACACATTAAGGTCTAACTCGAACACCTACCGATTTTATAACGTACACTCTTTTGTTCACTAGCAATTCAAAACATGACCAAATTTTTGCCTAAAGTTTTATAAATTTATATTAATTTGCTTTGTTCCTTTCAATTTATGTGTATGCTGTTAATTTCAATGTTTCTACTACTACTATTACTAATATTGATATTTTGTTGAGTGTTTGTTACTCGTCCCTTACACTCAGATTAGGAGACGTTGTGAGGAATTTTCCCCCACATATTATTAGTGTATTTGAATTCGTATAAATTAAATCCAATTAAAATTAAAAAACATTCAGATTTCTCATTTATACGGTACGTATTTTATATCAGCGTGATAAATTTTAACTTTAAACACTCAATGTAGGCCTATCGCTAGAGATCTACTTGCAAATAATGTAGAAGGAAATCGAATTTAAGTTCCCGCTAAAAACTAAGGGCGACTAGGAACGTGTCGGTTTTTAATAACGTGTTGGTAGTGTTTTCCCTGCGCGGGACATTATTATTATTTTTTATTAAAACATCTGTGAAGGGTAGATTCCAGACATTCCGACGCTCCGTCGCGACGTCGACGCCATGTTGGATGCAAATTGCTCAGCTTCAACGCTTACTTTACTTGACCATAGCTCTAACACATTCACAAAGTATTTAACAAGCTTTAATTTATTTATTTTCATAATATTTAATAATTGATGAAAAATAATTTTTATTGTTAATTTAATAATTAATATTATACTGTTTCCATCGCGTATTGTGGCGTAGAAAAGTTATGTGATTGATGTTGATTTTTTTGCGGAAATATACTTTTTGAGATAGGCTACTCTCAGAATAAAAATCTAGTTTACCTAGTAGCCTATAGAGAAAATTATGTGATGGATCAAAATTTCGGTGTAAAGTTTTATCGGAATAGTTCTGTTATGAGGTCCCTAATCCTAAAATAGTTAGTTTTTTTAAAGCTTTACATGTATGCAGTGCTCTATAGTTCTACTTACAGACTGCAGAAATTTTCTGAAAATGATTAATAAATGAATTGTTTAATTACCTGCCGAATTTGTACTGTAGTACTATACTTTATAATTGATATAAATATTAACTTATTGAAAGGTAATTTACAGTGAATAAAACATCATAGTTTATTGAATAACAATGGTTACCCATCGTTAATTAATTGTGCTACCAGAATAATTCAACATTACCAGTTTGTCTGGTATAAATCATAAGTAATTTTAAGTGTGCAATTTTTGATGTGGATCTCACCTGCAGAGGATAATAGAATTGATTTTGATCTGGTAAAACTTAAAGTAATTACAGTAGTCTGAACTGGATTCTTTTTAATGGAAAATGTTTATGTACGTTACGATAAATCTAGAGTAGTGGTAACTAATAGTAAGACATTAGCTCTTGGATTCCAAATATAACTTTCAATCAAAAATAGAAAAGTTGTATAAAATGGCTAAAAATACGGCTTTCAAGAAATTATTATTATTTTAAAAGTTGATATTCATGCAGCTAAAAATAAATATTATTAAAACCTTATTATAAAAATAGGAATACAGCACAACAGCGGAAAATAATTAATAACTTATCCGGGGGGGGGGCAAATAAGATGGAGCTAGAGAAGAGCAGTATTGTTGTAGGTAGAGGAAATAAACAGGTACATTTTCGAAGCGTAGCCAGACAATCAAACTTACTCACTGAACTTTGCCCAATTAGACGTTACTCCTTGATTAGTGGATGGAACTATTGAGTGTTGAATTTTAGAAATGAGCCGCTATTAGCCTACAGACTACCTAAAAATGTTGGGTTTGTCAAAGTTTGTAGTTATAATATAATACTTGTAGTAGTAATACTAATAATATATTCATTTCTTGTACATAGTTAATTAAAATATACTGGGTCTTTCAAAAGTAAGTTAAAACTTTAAATGGTTGTGGTTTCGTTATTTGTTGTCCAATCAAAGAAAGTTTCGTACTCGTAACAGTTTAAGAAGCTTGTTATTATGTTTGAAGCCACCGGGTCTGTTGAAGACATCAATCAAGAAGACAGGAGACCTTCAACTGTAAGAGTTGAACAACTGAAAGAAGGAATTATTCAAAATGTCATCTCGTTAAGAAATTATTCCCATAGCACAGACAAAAGACTACTGCTTCTCCAGAAAGAGATCTGCGGCCACTTTGAACTCCTGTCTTAACCATTACGAATTTGGCTTAATTTTTAAGTTTTTAAAAATTAAATCTAGTTTAATTCAAAGGAATTTATGTACTTTAAGTTGTTCTATCTTAAAAAATAAATAAACTATAACCAATTACAATTTTTAATTACTTTTGAAAACCCGGCATGTACACTTTTTTCACGTAGAAGTAATACGTAAATTTCTCTCATTTTTACTATGAAATTACCCATTTATCTTCTGTAGTTGGCTAGACTACAATGTTAACCTTCGATGGATTTTTGCATTTGATTTAATACTTCAAACATTAAAACTTACATCTTCTTCGCAAACTCCAATATGTATTTGTAATAACCGCCGGGGAAACTGCATGTCAGCCGTTACAGTTGCTAGTACTGTACACCCATTTTTAAGAAGTAGCTAAGTAAACGCATTGATAGAATCCGAGTGAAAATAGGCTATCAAAACCTTCAATTTTGCAAAGCTGAATAATCTAATGTATTTTGTACTGTTGGAAAACCTCTAATTTTTAACAACATTAAAAATTCATCCAACATTTTGGAGTATTTTAACAGCAGAGTTCAACAATTTTACTTCGATAGTGTAAATAAATCCAACACGTTTCAACGACAATGTCGCTATTTTCAATAATGCATGAGCTACAATAATCAAACTTTAGTCACTGAAGATGGCGATATTGTAGTTGAAACACGTTTTATTTATTAAACGTATTTGTGAGAAATTGTGTTCAAGTTGTATTTCAATTTAAAAGATCTCACAAGTCAATTTCAGACTTTATTGTTCGTAGTTTTTCAATGATAATTGGGTCAACTTTGATATGACCGTTCGGTTGATTCATCTGAAAGTTCAACTGGACAAATTCAATGATCTGAAACAAAAAAAGTTATTTCAAATTTTAAATGTTTTCGAACTCGGAAAAACGAATACATATGGAAGCATTACTTAAAAGCCATCAATCATAACTTATGGCTTGAGTCATTTCTTGACTACCTAAATTTTAAAGCATCGTTGAAGACCTCTCAAATGATTACAAAAATGTGATTTTCTGAAGATGCAGAAACTTCTTGTACAGAAGAAAATTCGACATGCTCGCGTGCAGCCAATATAATCGCAAAGAGCTTTAATATTTGTATGTAGTTCTTCTGTTTACGTATTTGATAATCATACTAAACATATAAGCAATCAAAACATGAGCAAACCAAAGCGAGATGACGCCTGAATGAATATTAAAGTAGAAAGTGATACTGGATCAATATGTTGGAGCCACCCTAAAGTGTTTAATATTAGTCCGTAAGTAAAGCTAATAGGGGTTGGGGTGGAGGAGGAAGTGTAAAATTTATCCATGCACCGTTTCACACCCCTGACGGGTGTCTGTGGAATGTTTAATACACAGAGCATCCTCTTTGTCATCGACGGTGGAGATGACCGGGACGGAGAGGGGATTCTATCAATAAACCAAGCAAAATTAGTTTGATCTTGGATAAACACGTACCTATTTAAAAAGAAGAATGCCTTTGATCCGCGACACAATTCCCAACAATCTAATAGCACTTTTTAATTTGCCCAGACACGAAAGGGGTTCAATTTATATTAAGTTTATGTTGGTTTTATATTATGGATTTATTTTGGGCTGTCCGAAAGTAAACGTTTAATTAAATATGGTTATGACCCTAATATAAATTTATCCGCTCTAATAAAGAACTCTTTTGCATGAGGAAAACTGGTGTTTGAACGTTATCAGGATGACCACGTCCTGAAGTTAAATTAATATTATCTTAATGTTATACATTTATTGCACAAACATTCTTATTGTGAAGTGCATTCTCATATATATATATATTGTATAAAAACCTTCTGTTTATGTTCTTTCAGTCGCTGATTAAAATGATTGACTTATAATTGTAATTAGGCGTTGACAGTTGTTAAAAGTAGAAACATATAACTTATTTAGTTGACATTTGACGAGTGTCAAGAATTTAGTCACTCTGGATGCTAGGGCAAATTTTTGTTTTTTACAAATGCAAATGGCAATATGAATTGTATAGGAATGAAAACATTCCACTTCCAACTCCTTTTATTACGTGACGATTTTAGCAGTATTAAAGAATATAATCTATAATAAATGCAATTAGGCCTAACGTAATAACACAGCGAGAGCTAGTGGAAAGAACTGGCTACAGTATACATATTCACTTCTTTTTTTAAATCACAGTATTTGCAATTCACGATAACATACTACTAAACGTTAAACAAATATTCAAAATCACACTGTTCTCGAAGTATTGCTATCAGAAACAAGTCAATAGAGGAAATGGCGAAAAACAGCTCTACCGTAGCAGTGAAATTATCACCGTGTATTACCATAATGTAGTCCAACCATTAAGATTATTAGCGATTGTTGTAAAAAGATCACAGATTAGTAAATCACCAACTATCTGTGATTTGTACAATCTATTATCTACAATCTAAATATCTATGTACAATTATTACAAGATTTTGTAAGGGTTTGGATGACGGAACTGGGCTCGTGCCGTAATGGCGCCAATAAACTTGTTTACAATATGAAGTTTTCACAAGTTCACAATTTAATTGTATTATTTCACATTAACCTGTAATATACAACTCGACCACGTTTAAAACCTACAATCAATAGAGTTTAATTTAATTATTTTCAGCTCTAATCTTTGTTCTTTTTGTTTTAATTAAATATTGCCTGTAACAAAGACAATGACAATTTTGTTTAAATGCTAAATGATTAACTATTGAATATTGAGATCAGAAGACGCTACAACAGAATGTACCGTACTTGACTACGATTATTTCGTTTGATCTGTTAATTAAATTGTAATCAATGTTAGGCCTGATTGCTATTGTAAACTGGTCATTGTAATTGTCAAAGTAAACTAGATGTATTTCTAATTTAACCCTAAACCGGTATTTGTTTAGTCAAAACCTCACACGTCTATTTTGTTATCAAACGAAAATCATGTAATTAAATTTCGATTTATTAAATATTGTAATGTATTTTATTTCGATGATGTAGGCCTACATGTATTTGGATGGCAGCCTTTAGGTTAGTCTTTTAAAATTTTGTACAGATTTTGATGAAACTTTATTTTGTCATTTTTTTTTCTGGAACGCTAAACAGGGTTTTGTGTAATTTTAGCCCAAAGTTTAATTTATAAAATGGGTAAGTTACTATTCATTCTTGAATTCTATTGCACTCTTGTTTTGTCAGTTTGTTTTTAATTATTGTAGATTGATTCAAAAAAATGGGTGCGTAGAGACTACACGCGTTACAAGTGAATACTTATTTAAACCCTGTTTTTACCATGTTAGCTTATTGATTATCTCGAGGTTAAGTAATATATATTTTTAAAATTTAATATCATAATTATATTCGTAATTTCGTAGTTTTATTTTTATTTGTAAACAGTAATAATATTTAAATAGGGAAAAATCAAATTTAAAAAACACATATACATAAAATAATAATTTATTTATTTATTATTATTATTTGTTTAATTGTCATTTTTTAAGTACGATATAATTGGTTTATGGTAACTATAGTATGATGCATAATTAACTGAATGAAAATGATTAATATATCTTGAAAATAGTCCGTCAATTGTTGTCCCATATTTTGTTGTTGACTTTGTCGGATCATTACTTAACGTCAAGTTAAATTCTTCCTTTAAAAATTCTGTTAATGGCCTTGATTCTTCGGAATTAAAATTAACATTAAAATCTCCACCAATAATCATTGGCATTTTATAAAAAAACCTCTTGTGTGTTCTAGTTATCTACCAAGATCCGTTTAATATATTTGTTTACCGATGTCTCGTAAAACATCCTTCAACGGATAATAAATATAATATGATAAAGAAAAGCTCTTGTGTATTCTAGTAAATTACCAGGATTTAAAAAAAATTAATTTAATGCACAACAGCAAACCAATATGTCCTCTATATAAGTCCAGCTGAATTAAATTTTACGTAGAAAAATAATCAGCTGTTTTAATTGGATATCTTTAATGTTTACTTTATTTAAGCCTCAGTTGCTATCGTGACGTCATTTTCCTTTCACCACATCGATTTAACAGCACCCAAAAATTGCCTACCGGGCGTAAAGAAGTATTCACTTCAATAATTTGGTTATATTTTATGATTAGATAATTTCAAAGGGGGAGGGGCGGGAGAAGGAGTAGCCTACTAGGTCAAATAGGAGACGTCTTCAAATAATGCCAGTGTTCTCAATACAGTAATTGAATATGGAACACCAATTTGGAACGAAGTTGTAGAGATCAAAGAGTATAAAATTACGTATTATAATTAATTGAAGAAACTGCAAAGAAAAATAATTCTTGGAATATGGAGTGCATATAGAAGAGCACCAAATAATGCCGTAATAGTATTAGCAGGCAAATCTCCTATTGATGTCTTGGTCTAGGAAAGCAGTCCTGAGCAATCAAAATATGAGAGATGTAGCGCTGAATAAATGTTAAGACAGGTGGGCAGAACCTATATAGGAAGCTGGGCGAGAAAACTCAACCCAGATTTGAGAGATTGGATAAAGAAGAAGTGTGGAGACATAGACTATCACCTTACTCAAGTGTTGACAGGACGCGCGTGTGTTTCATGTACTATATCCGCAGATTTAAGTATTGTGGGTTTATTTATACCTCCGATCATACTGTTAGTTCGTCTTAGGTGGAAACACTTACAATAACATGTTAGAAAATATAGATAAATGGCAAATCATAGTAAAATATTTAAATGAAGTGATAGTGCAGAAGGAGGGAGAAAAACGGAGAGACAATTTATAGCATTCAGATTGTCAGTTACTAACTTATTTAATGATTTTCGGTTCCAGGTTCGAACCCGGTCTTGGCTTTGGTATTTCCTTCTTGGCTCTCCCTTACAACGGACATAAAGCTATTAAGCAAAAAAACCGAAACTATTTTTCTTATTTACTTTGCTTTAATGGTGAAAGGTAAACAGCAGAATATCTTCCTTCTGACCAACCTAGTTTTAGACACATGCGTGCAACGACAAATTTTGAAGAAAACTTTAGTTTTCTTTTAAATTCTTGTAAATCAAAATATCATTACGACTATGGGCGGTTTTCTTCTATTTAACTTAAAGTAGGGGTTTCTCTCCTATTCCAATATAATTATCATTAGGTTATAACATCGAATTTTCTTTATATTTCCATGATAAAGATAGTTCTAACTTCCCGTGGGTCAGTTTAGTCTTCGTATTGCTCACTCTCAAAATACGCACCAGTATAAAGTTGTTATAAAGTGGCAGAGATTTATAAATGAGCTGAAAGTTTCTTTTAAGGTTATGGTACAACATTTTCAGAACAAGAGTTTACAAATTTTAAGAATAGAGTTCATTATGTTTTGTGTCACTTTTTTCTATCATCACATTTTTGTGTATAAACAAAAGTTAAATGTAGTATTTTACTTTGATATATTTCTCTACAGGGTCTAGTAAGCATTGAAGGAGAGAGAGATAAGCTGTTAGTCCAAGCGGTCTACAACACGTATGATTCAGAACCTGTAAAATGTGAACTCTCTGACACTAGCGGCTGTAGATTCATATTTATAGGTAAGAAGTTTATTTATAAAATCACTATTAAGATTTAAATGTAAAATATTATTAAATAAATATTAAATTATCTACATAGTCCGTCGTGTGACATCGTTAAAAACATAAATACGATTTCTCTCTTGGAAACGTTGATAGCCGAGACTACGTTGAAGTAATTTACCACCATTTATACCGGAATGCATACGTCAAATATAGATTGTTTTACTGCTGTCATTTCATTCAATGGTACAAATAAAGTACTAAACACGCGGACAAATTTCACTGGATCCATTTTTTATTTAAAAGACATATTTAAACGAACTTCCCGTTTAACTTTAAAGATGGCATTTTTTTTTAAAATTATAAAATCCAAATTTAACCACTGAAATATAATTTGGTGTCAAATAATAACACAAAATTATTATTTTTTTAAAATGAATCTACTTATTTGATTTGTATTACTTCAAAGCTCGTATCAATGTGGAATAAATATCCAATTTCAGTGACAAATACTTAAGAAAAGATGGATTGGCCTGCCTCTTTCGTTTCACTGACACAAATATGCGTATATATAACCATCGAAGATGATGGTTTGGTTGTTGAAACGTCGTTTTGAATAAAATAAAATGTTTGTAGTATTTTCTTTCTTTTTCACAAAAATAACTTTAGCCAAATTTTGAGATATAGACTTTTAGGGTGTAATTCATTTTTCATTTATAATTTTTGACCAATAACTCCCTGAGTCAAAATTTTAGGGGGGTGACTAATGCGTTTTATTTGATTAAGTTTTGATTTAAACGAAAATTATTGTTTTCAAATGATAATTTTTTATAATGAACAGGAATCTAGTTGGTTGGATCAAACGTGTTGTCATTGTTGGGTCTTTAAATCTGTCTTGTTAGAAATAAAAGTTACCTACATTTTCAAATTTTCATTTTTTGGCTATAGGGAGAAGTTATCCTCCATGTCGATGGTTTTCTTCATAGAAAACTCTTATAAACATTAGTCATATAACCATAGTTTAAATATTATATTACGTCATTAGTACCGAAAGTGGTTTTTTCCGGTACTAAGTCATGTTTTCCGTGCGAGGCGATAGCAAAGCGCGGAAATTCGATCAAGGACCGGAATAACACTTTATGTACGAGTTATGAACGATACTTTTCACCACACTGTAAATAATAATAAAAGAAGTATAATTTATCAACATAATGTTACTACACCAAAAAAGTATAAATTTTTAACAAAAAAAAATAAACACACATTAAAGGTTATAATTTCTAGATATTAAACTTCATTTATTTATTGAAGATTTACTTATGAATTAAAATTCATATGAAAATTGCAGTTTTATATTTTACTTATGTTTATTCTTTTGTTGGACAATTTATTCTGTAGGATCTGAAATGTTTGTCACCGTTGAGTTTCCATTGCTTTACTTTGTTGCTAGTAGGCTACTCGTAATTAATAAGAACAGCTGATATCAAGTAAATAACTACTACTGATAGAAGCAACTGTTGTTAGAATACATAACTACATAGCAGTACAGCTGTCTTTCCCGGACTTGACCGAGAAAATATCGCTTTCAATATTGACAGCTGTAATTAAAAAGAAATAATGAGCCAGTCCAATGACTTTACTCAGTACCTTATCCACATGAGCAGTGCAGACTCTCAGTTATTATATTACAACTAAAACTCAAGAGATATTAAGGTGCAACAACTTTAGTGTGAGTAAAGAGTGATTATAAAACGTAAAAAGAAAAAAAGTAATATTTCCCACTACCAGATCTGTCTTGGACAACTCAGATAGTGACAGCCGGAGATATATTACGAAGTTAAGGCAACAAATGGACATTATAATCGTGTATAGCCTCATTTATTGATAAAATACTATAAAAACCTCTTTATGGATTAAAATTAATGAAATTAATGTGTGCATGTGTGTGTTGTATGTAAGTTGTCAGATATTGATGAAGTTTTTTAGGCAATTTAACTTTTGAAATTTTTTAACGAGTTCGTTCCAAGGGACCAGGTTTGAGTTTATCAAATCGATTCAAACATGTGTGTGCAATTTTTGTCAAAATTGGTAATGAACACTGGGTTTTACCATGTTTTAGAGAAATTGGAAAATTGGAAATGCAAATTTTAGTAGATTTTTTAAAATACCATATTTCACGAAGAGATTTACGATTTTTAAAGATTTGATTTTACTATCTATAAAGAGCTTTAAAAAACTTAATATAATATTTGATAATAAATGCCTATGATTATCGTATAGCAAGATTAAATGACAACTGGTGTATGTTAATTACTTAAAACTGTGTGGTATAAAATAGAATTATTTTCTGTTTTAAAATAATGCAACATTTTAATACAAATTGAGTTGTCGACCGACATTTTTGATGCATACTTTGTAAAAGACCTATCATATAAATTAACTATTTTTCTTCCGTCAAATTGTATTTTGTTTGAATTTTATTTGCTAACCTTATATATTATAATATAACTAATAGTATGATTTAATTCAATTTGTTAACTCTATTACAGGGCGAAATCTTGATGAAGAAAAACTACTGAACTTGCTTGAAGAGTGTGTGGAAGCAGATAGTGTGGGAAGAAGTTTATTACTTTGAATAGCCTATATATCATTTTGGTGGTTTTATTCTACATATAAAACAACAGAGAAATGTTGCAAATTTATACATATTCTTCATTCTTCAAATTTAAAAAAAATATAAGAATGAGATAAATAGCAATTTAAGACGGACTCCATGTTTATAGTAACTTACATCAAACACAATATTTTTGTATAAGACATTGATTGTTGACATTGTTCTACTTGAAATAAATGTTTTAATAAAAATAATGTATACATTTATCAACATGTATTTTTACATGTTATTTTGTTGTAATAATTGTAAAATTTTTGGTGAAATTATTTCATTTCCTTTAACATTTTGATCTTCTTTTTACCGACTTCAAAAAAAGTAGGAGGTTCTGTATTCGGCTTGATTTTTTTTTATGTGTGTCCGCGTATATTTCTGGAACACCTTAACTTATTTCAAGAAGGGTGGTCTCATTTGAAAGGGTATGCTCCCGAGATGGTCCTGTTTCATTATTGACTTGATTAACCCAGTACTTGGCCAGTAGTTTTTAAAAAATGCCAAAATGGCGCCTGATTGACAGAGGCTAGTTGGAAATATTTTTATTAAATACTAGCAGAGTACCCGTCCTTCGTACGGGTTTGACGTTTATTTGTATTGAGTGTTAAGGGAGTTTTCAAGGCCAGTGGGGCGGTGCCCTGATAGAATTTCTAAATAAAAATAGGCCTACGTGTTAACCAGGTACCCTAAGAATGTCCATGTACAGTTTCAGCTCATATGAGTCCAGTAGTTTTTACGTGATTGAGTAACACATACACCATTAGCTTTTTATATAATAGTATAGATTGATAAAATTACATTTGAGTAAAATGCAAGCTTATAGTTTGTGTTTATGTTAACTAGCCAGTACTTGTACGACATATTTGCCTATACTGGCAAAAAAAATATATAATAACAGTTGCAACTTCATAATAATTATATTCTTAAAAGGTAAACTACTAGTTGTAACAGAAACAAAAATGAATGTTTATATCTTGCTTTTTTTGACATCGACGCCACGATCGATTGGGCATAAGGTATAAGAGCTCATTGTTTGAACTATCATAGCGTCAACTTCAAAAAAGCAAGATATAAACACTTATTTTTGTTTCTGTTACAACTAGTAGTTTACATTTTAAGAATATAATTATTATGAAGTCGCAACTGTTATTGAAAAAGTATGATTTACAATTTTTTTAGTTTGTTTTTTGAAGTCGGTCTTTTTTTAAAAGACCTATATATTATTTTTAGCAAACTATAAGTTCTAGTTATTACAATCTTTGTTATGACAGGAAACTCCGTCATGGAATGACTAGCGATTTTAATCATACCAGAGTCATTTCTCGTCGTTTTTCACCCTCTGTATCTCCAGGTGGCTCAAAGTAATCTGAAATATGAAAGCGGGAGTAGCCTATTGCTTAAATCCGCCTGTAGTTCATAGTATTAATATTATTGCTCCCTTTATTTTCATCTTCTAGAACAGTCCAGTAAAGTACATTGTACGTCAATAAAAACAGCTGGTCGCTTATATTGAACACTGGAGTGCATTGTACACAAATAAAACAGCTGGTCAGAATCGAATTGCAGTTTGTTCTTGTTGTTTGGTTATTTCATAGTGAAATGTTTACAAAAGGAGAAAAAATTTGGTCTAAAAATCTATGTAATTTACTTATCAATGAGTAACACTTTAATTCATTTCCCTCAACTTTAATTCAGTCTACAATTTATAGATAGTTCAATTTATGCTGTCGTTCAGAGTGTGATAAAATTACCATGACCAACAAACTTTAAGAAGATCAGTTTGATTTTCGAAGATATTTGGAGAGATAAAACGGCCTTTAAAGTATATGATTTTATATCTTACCTAGAGTGCCTAACTAGGCCTTCAATTTGAACAAATACCAGAAGGACATTTACTTATAAAGTATTTTCTCCTCCTTTGTAGCTCTTATTCTCGTAGCGGAAGAACACTAGTGAGGTAATACATAATGTATTTTATGTTTAAAGAAATGTGAAATAATTGAAATTCCGACAAGGGAAAGATAAGTTTGATATTTGTAGGAGGTTAGTATACTCTCCTCTTGATATAAAACTAAAAATAGTACCATTTATCAGAATATTGAGGTTAACCTTATAGAAATATTAATTAGGAAAACTATTGAAAACAATTTTTCCTCTTGTTGTTAATGGCAATAAACTTCTCAGTCATCATCTCCTTATAAAAAGAGGAAGAAAACAACAAAGTAAAGACCTCTACACCTAGAATACTTTAATAACGTCGAACTCGGAAAGAACAAGAGTTAGTCAAAAATCTCGATAGGAAAGATGAAAGAATGGAATCTAAATAATAACTGGGACCAGTAAATAATGAACTGGGACTTATACAGATTTCTATATTAATGTAAAATGTAATGTATAATGTTAAATGTAGGGTTAGTTCGATTATTTTGTATTAGCTATATGTTAAATCTTAAATAGTTAAATTGACACGTGGCACCTTGGCAAAAAGAGGATGTTTGAGTAAGAACGTTAATACATCATTTTTGCACAGTTTATTTATAAATTGGTACAATTCTCTCCTTGTACATGGGTCAAAACGTCGAATGGTTTGGCTTCAGTTTCTGCCAAAAACAGATAAAAAACAACATGTTTCTAAAACATTTCCAAAGCGACAAAGTGGTTCATCTTTCACTACTATAGATTTACAACAAACGAAACTAGGCTCTACACATGTATCCAGCTCCCACAGCCCATTCTTCCTCGTTACCCGTCATCTCCCAACCGTTCTTTCATACATTTCTGCTTATCAACTGTGGTACAGTACCCTCAGACTAGGAGTGTGTCTGGTGTAATGAGCGTGTCCTCCCTTCTACTTGTTTCCCTAACCTAACTTCACGGTACAGCCCATTTCAAGAAAACTAGGTGCACACATTACTGCTTATTACATTTAATTATTAAAGTTTAAGAACAAGTTAATTCTTAAAAGTTAATTTTGTAAACGTTTTATTCATATTTAGACTGATAAAAGAAACGAAAGTAGGGTACGCGTTTACACAGAATCATTTGGGGCCCCTCTTTTTCTCTCCACCCCAGACACATTCCTACCTTGAGGATACTGTAGTGGGGAGGCATGTTTTTCTTCTCCATTCTCTATATTCTTCTTTTGTTTGTTTTAGACATATAGTTGATTCAATGATTGCTGGATGTAGGCCTACTCCCCCTTGTCCATAGTCAATAGTGAAATTATTAAAATATATTTTCAGTTTGAACAGTTGTTTCTTCATCTCAGCCATCAACTTGTGATTGATAAATGCTTTTCTAGGTTATATTGTCTCTTCCTTTTTCATACTCAGTAGTGAAACAATCACAGTACCTTTACAATATCTTTTATCAAAGCCGTTGCTGCCCCCTCACCAATGAACTCACAATTCCTAAATCACAATTTACCTCATATAAGAATTAGTTTGTATTAAGTCAATGAATTGTTGATCCTTGTTGTTGTGTTCGCAGGATAACTCAAGTGTTATTCTGAAACATCAAAAACGGTAAATTACTAAAGACCACTGGGACAAACAAAAACCTATGTACAATCATTGCCTATAAAATTACTACAGGCCTTAATATTGGTACAATTAATATACGCACGTGATGTATATTGTGTGATACAAACTGCCCGTACTCCGTTGTAACCAAATGATTTTATTACACGAAATTTATTGAAAACTTTGAAGGTTTACGAAATTGTCAATGGCACATTGAGGCGGCTGCATTGAATGTGCATTACTGTATATTGAATGTGCTGGTCTTTGGCCTTTAGTACAACGTCGAAGTATAGTATCGGTTCCATATTAACCTTTCAGTTTGTAGTAGTTGAACTACTACTCAACCTGTTAACGTTGTGGTGTCGAGCAAGTGTTGCAACCATTCATTGAAGGCGCTCGCCCAGCTAGATCTTTCAGCACCCAGAGCAAGACGGACAAGAGGGGCGTAAGAAAATAGTTTTCACATTTTAACTATTAAGAACTATTATGATTTGTGTAAAAACATAGACAACTATTTTAAAAATCTTTTTTCAGAACATTAAAATAATTACTAAAAGTTATAATAAAGTTCACGTGAATCCCCAAAGACAATACAATTTTAAGCACGTTTCATTGACAATGCATCATCTTCAGTAGCTACTTGCTATGTTGTAGTGATTAAAATAAATGATCTTTTAAAAGTTTTAAAAAAATCTCTCTTTAGTTATCTACATTTATAATAAGACATAGGCCTACACTTAAATGTTTTCACTCGTGTATGAAAAATTTTCCATGTTTGTTTTACAATTACAAGAAATAATTTACAATATTTTTTTCAAATCAAAATACTTACACATTTTTTTTATGGTATAGAATTCGTAATAGAATGGTATAGAGAGGAAGCATTGCTATTTTAAAAACTACAGTTTCCTCAAATTTTTGGTCGTTTTAGTTTGATCTCGGTTGGACGTAATTAAAAGGTGATCAATTTAAACTTACTAAATGTATTTTCAAGATATTAAAAATGCAGTACTAGTCAAGTTAAAATAGATTCGACGAGAAAAATATAATTTTTCACACAACTCGCCTACTTCCGGCATGAAGTATAAAAGTAAAGCAGAAGATTTATGCGAATTTAAAAGAGAAACCAAATTAATATAAACCAAACAAAACCATAATGATATATTTTCAAATTAAGTTTTTTTTAAATTAATATTTACAGAAGTACAAAGCTAATGTAATTTAACTTGAAAAATAATAGTTACAGTAAATTCAGAAAATGACAAGAAAGAGAGATAATAAACAACTGCGATACCGAGGGCCATCTTGTGACAAAAAATAATTACAATTATTGTAATTAATATTAATTACGATGAAAATAAAGATAGAAAGAGAATATTAATGTTTCATTTATACGTCCTATTCAATGACAAACGTACAGTTCGTGTCTTCGCAAAGCTTTTAGTAAGAAGGAAAAATCTTTTGAAATAAGTCTACAAATGTTCTATTATTTTGAAATTCTAATGATTATTAAAAACTATTTTAATATTCTATTTTTATGTTTCTTTTTGTTTTTTTAAATAATTATCTTTTAAAAGTATTAACCATATCCGTATTCGTGCTAAACTTTTAACTTTATGTATTGCTATTTTTTCCCGATATAATAATTAAAAATAGTTTACAAAGTAAACAGATTTTTCTGTGTGACAATGAACGCGTTAAATTAAAGTCACGTGAATAACAATTATCTACACTAAACAGGACTGAAAAAAGAAAATTTATAAATCAAACATAATTGCTGTATGAAAGATATAAAGTTAAATATTAAACAGGTAATCTATATTAAGTAAAACTATCTTAATAATTAAAACAAACACTTTTTAGTATAATCCACAACTTTATTTAAAATTTACCGACCATGGTTTCGCTAGTTACAGCATTGTCAAGGTAGTTTACATTCTGTAAGCTGTACTACAACGCTGTAACTAGCGAAACCATGGTCGGTAAAATTTAAATAAAGTTTTGGTTTTTCCTAAAAAGTGTTTGTTTTAATTATTAAAATGGAATACCACCAAGAACCTACGGTCTTTAGCATAAATAATTTAAAACTATCTTAGTTGTGAAAGTATATGTTTGGCTTTGGCTTGTGAAAAACTAAAAAGGGATAATTAATATTAATTATTTTAATATTTAATTTTTTTTAAATATTATCTGGATTATTTAAAGAAAACATGTGTAGTCCGCGATATAAATAAAATCCTAAAAGAACAGAAAAATACAATCGGGAGAAACTATAATTGTGATGATGTTTTCTTGATGGCTAGTAATTCTAAAACTCCCATATTATTTACATTGCTTATGGACTTCCCGTACTGAAAAGTAAACTTGGAACCGACAGTAGAATAAAACACATTCCAGTTGGTTTTACAGGCGAGGAGTGTTATTAAAATTGTTTTTACTTCAAGCTTAAAAATAAGAGTGAGTCTATAGAATCAATAGCTTAAGCCCTGACACACATTCCACTAACTTTCCCAACTCCATATAAAAGTATATATTACATACCTACTTATATATAAACATGACTTCTCTAAATATTAGATACGCCGCCGATTTTTAATAGTTAAAAGTTACAATTGAATTTTTATACAATTAGGTATAATGGATTTTATTATTAAAAATATATATATTAGAATTCATTAAATATCTTGGTTGTAAATTTACAAAAAAAATATATATATATGTTTCCTGTTTGTCAATAACTCTGTTATATTTTGACTTCAGAAACAGTTTTGTTTGTCATTAAAAAAAGGAAACTAGCGAAGTTTTGTAAAATAAATGGTTTTCAAGATATTCAATATTAAATATTTTTAAACGGGCACCATTTTAAAAACACAAAATTATGTTTTTATATTTATTCAGTACACTTGTAAAACGTAACATACAAAATACGTATACCAAATCTGAACTTAATATATTTTTTTTATTTCCAAAGTTATAATTTTTTTTGTGAGAACAAAATTGCTCATTTCTATAAAACTAACAGTTTTCGGAAAAAAACATCTTACTCTTAATTTTTCTCTATCCTGACCCACACTTTCCTAAAGTTTGGCAGCTTATTTATGAGGCACTCTGTACATACACAAAATTTCAGTTCCTCAAAACCCTACGGTTTAGATAAAAACTTGAACAAATGTATCTTTCTGTAAAGACCCAAACAATAAAGTATTGACCAGCGTGTGTCTATTGGGCAGCTTCTTCGCATGGGAATTATTAATAAAAAAGTGAAAATGGGTCAGATATTACACTAAATGCGTATATAAAGATATAAACACACCCATTCCATCGGTGGTAATTTAAACATTTATTGATTCACGTAGCCTACCTGTTATTAAATATTTAAAAAAAATTCCCTTTATACAATTAAATATGCTGAAAACTCCACTTGAAAGCATTTACTATTTAATAAAAATATTTTTTTAAATATTAATATAAAAACATTTTCGTTTTATATTCAATGAAAATATCAACAATTCCAATTGAAAAATCTAATTTTCCGTATTTTATTTTGATTGGTGCTCACAGTTTGAAATGAAACAAAGGGCTTAGCGCAATATTGTCTGCTAAAACAATTGTTTGTTCTGTGAACAGATTCACTGGAGTCCAGCTTCAACAATTCACCAATGTCCGATGTTTATGTAATATCCCAGCCTCCCTCTGTAGTGTTCAAATACCATATTTTCATGAAGCACTTTACCATGCTCAAAACAAATATGAACGTTGCAGAATTCTGTTTCATTATAGGCTTTTATTTGCATCAGTGCATATTGTGTCTATAGTTTAGCAAATATTTCGATAATATCATTTGATTTGTTTTAATTAAATTTTGAATGTTCTAGATAAATATAATTTCAGAAATATTAGATTGTATTTATAGACCTAATTCATTAATAAACATCAGTTTAAATTTATTATTCAATATTTTCAATAGTTAAAACAATTCAAAATTAATATACATGGTCTTTCAAAAGTAATTATTGTGGTTTGGTTATTTGTTGACGAATTCCCTACAAAAAATCTTAATTATATGCAGATATAATAATTGGGATTTATTAAAACATCAGCTGTTATTTTCATTGATAGTTATTTGTCGCCATAGCAACGAGTTTTCTCATTGTTGACTAGTTTCAAACACAGGAATCTAGTAGGTGGTAAACTTGTAGTAGCCTAGTTTACAATTAATTAATTAATAGCTTGTTACTTACTTTCACTTTATCTTTACAAACACGTATCGCATTAATTCAGTGTTATTATAAATGTGAACGGAGTTAAGCCGGGTTAAGAAAGTTTCGTATTTGGAACAGTTTGCGGGACAGACTGAGTAGTTTAATCTCGTATTAAACACTGATAATAAGATTGAAACCACCGCACCGGTTCCGTTGGTGACATCAAGAGGCTAGGAAGTGATTCAATCGTAAGAGATAAAATTACTGTTGCTGAAGTCTTATATTTAAAAAATGTTTTATCAATAACACTGAATACGGGGAATGTAACGTCAGGAAAATTGTAATCCTTGATTTTAGTCGGACAGGAGAATGGCGGCCACACCTATTTAACAACCTAACAACTAAGAATTTGGTTTCATTTTAAATTTTTTGTTATTAAATCCCGTTTGATTCCAAAGAAATGTATGTAGTTTATTTCGTTCTATGTTAAAAAACATAAAAAATTTATCTTACTTTTGAAAGGCCCGGTATTATTATTTTTATTTTTTTTTTTTGCCATTTTGATGTTCAATTAAGAAGTAAAATAATATTTTTAAACTTCATATTTTGGGTTAATTTAACAGAAAGATATAAAAATTAGGTTTAATGTTTTAAATTTTAAATTAATCTAATAACTAAACAAAAATTGTGGTTGGTATCCCCTTAATGGGAAACGTCAAACGAAGGGGATACGTGTACACTTTTCTTACTTTTGGTTCACTCAAACAAACAACGAAACATCAATTATTTCAAAATCACTGGAAACATAGGCTATACCGTACATATGTATAACCTAATTAAATATACACTTGGAAACTCAATACTTATTCAGTTGGACAATAATTAATTACTTAAACACTACTACTATGAGAATTACTAATATTATAACAAATAATTTAAATACACGCACAACGCTTTTGAAAAACAATAAATATTCAAATTATTGTAAACACCGTACATAACCTCAAAATTCAAACTATCACAATAAACAAACACAATATTATAAAATACAATTCATTAGCCAATAAATTTTTAAAAAACCCGTTAATTAAGAAAATAATATTAAGAAATAGTTAGAACTGTCAATGGTAGGGAAAGACCTAAATTATAAATAATTGTAAACATGTTTGCACGAGGTAAGTAACTTTGAAGAAACTTAATTATGAGGTTGTAATAAAATCGACCACTTGACATGCTAGTGAACCACTAAATCATTAGAATTTAACTACCATTTGACATAAAATCTTAAAACAATTTAATATACAGATAATTATTCATAAGAAAATCATTATAACATTAAATCCAATAGAGTTTAAAGTAAAATAATATAAATAGTATAAATAATATAAAATAAATACTAGAAAACAAATGTTTGTAAAATTAAGATGAACACGTAAGAAATCTTTATTAATTTAAAATAAATCCATATTTGATCATTTTTAAACTTAAATTAAATATATGAATTAAATCTAAGTAATAATTGTTAACTAATGTAATTGGAAAATGTGAAATATAAGTGAACAGTGGAATAATAGATATATCAATAATATTTTTTTAAGTAAAGCCAATGGTCATGAAGAATCAGATCATATGTGCAAGAATACTGAAAAAAGAAAATACCAACAATTTGGGTAGTCTTTCAAGATCTATCCAAATCTATTGAGACCTTTAGGAAGGAAAATGAATTTATCGTTCAACTTCGTTCTGTGAAGTAATTATTGTAGAAACGTTAAGATGATTCAAATAAGAACTTTTCATTTGGTGAGACTAAACAATTTAAATAGTTATATTCAGGTGGATATAAAGCCGATACGATAAAGAATTATTATAGACGTTATTAATTTTGTATTTATTTAATCAAATTTATTTACACAATCTATTTCAAATGTTTCTTACGCTAGAGAACTTATTACGTTTTATTTACTATTTGATTTATTATCCAATAAAGAAGATATTTTTTTAAATCTTCTTACCCGGTACAATTATTTCTTTAATCGTTAAATAAAGAGATTAGCTCCCAACATCAGATAATTTATGAACCACAAAACTACAATCTTTATAAAAATAAGAAAATAAAAAGGCATATAACAAGAACGGTTTGTTGAATGATTTAAAATTCTAAGGAGCTATGTTCACTATTCATAGAACGAATAGTTGATGAAACTCCAGCTTTTATAAATTTGTTATTATTGGTTGCTCTACCAAAATTTATAAGAAATGATATTGAATTTTTTTGTAGCATCAAATTATTTTTAGAGTCTTCTATTTTACGTGGCTGATGACTCCTGTGGGTTTAGAAGATATACATAATCAAAATCGGTTAAATGAAAACCGCTGGTGAATTAGGAAGAATAAACTAATTGTGTTTCAACTATTAAGATTGTTATGAAAATAAATTTAATGAAGGTTTGATTTTATATATATTTAACTAGGTATACATAATTATACTATCCAATAGGAGACATTATAAATAAATGCAATTAAATAAAATAATTTTTGGAATATAATTCGTTAATATTTTAAATTCATCGTTTTTAAAATATACGTAATAAGTGTAAATTAAGTGTCTTGTTTATTGAATATAGCTTACTGTGTAAAATGAAACAATATCTGACTGTTGTTGAGAGAAGAGAATGTAAACTGAGCAATAGCAGAGGCAAAAGTAAAGGCAATATTATTGTACGGGCAAGAGCCAATATAATGGTTAGCTCTTTGAGCGAGGATATTGTTACGCATTCCATCGCCGCCATTGCCTTTTCCTTTTACTTTACCTCGGCAGATTACAAATTCTCTTTTTAGATATTATATATACACGAACTGGTACAAATGGAATGCATTACAACAAAGACTTCTGACGTTTTACTTGAGATCTGTTTGGCAAAACTTTTCAACTATTTTATTATGTGCGACGAAGACTATAATAATTGTTCAACGACAAACTTAGGAGAAATAACTTCTTAGATTCAACAAGGATAATGTTTGTCGTTTATCTTTCATTTTATAATTATTAAATTAACTAATTTTTTTATCAATTTTACAAGGTAGTATCAGGATAAAGTTAATGCATACAACCTAATGCAAAGTTAACATTTTCTTATCGAAATATATAGATAATATGTACATTTGTTATACATATTAACTTTTCTTTTTTTATAGAGTTTTGGCAAAATTGGTTTTACCCACTCGTTCTTTAGGGACTTATGTGTCGGACTCCCATAAGAATACCGACTAAAAAACCTAACTAACCTACCCTTCCTCTTTCCCAGGGGCTATTCCATTCCAGAACCACTCGCGCATTACGTCAGAGTGGTGCCTGCTTTTAGCATTTCTGTAGCAGCTCCTCTCCTGCTGCTATGGATCTAACCAGTCCTCCTCTTTTTTGCACGGCAGTATCGATTCAATGTACTTCGTTACCGCTTCACAGCGTTCTCTAAATCTCAACATCGCTCTAACAATGCTCCCAGTGATACTAATCCTCCGTCGCTGTTCTACAAAGCGTTCACATTCAAACTCTGCATCATCTCTGACGTCTTTACGCACTCGGCAGTTCGTGGATGTAACCTTCCCGAGGTATGACCGAACGTATCCATAGCCCATCGAGAACAGTGGGGTAAAGAAGTTCACCTCACGATGTCTTCGTCTTTTCTAATCTTAGAGGTTCGGTATGAGCGTTGCCGTCCATCGGCCTCTGGTTTCACTGTCCCAGCGGTTCTGCCATCTGATCATGGTGTCCTCTCTAGCCCTTGCTAGCCTCTTGTCTACCCATCCATCCATCGAGGTTGTTGATAACCTTCCGCTCCTGTGCCAATGGATATATTGGGATGACGCCAGCAACAATAAACACTGCCGGCTCCTACATCGTGCGGTAGGCGCTAGAAATTCTCAGCGCCCCAATTCTTTGAATTAAAGACAGTCGAGATCGGTATCTTCGAATTTTTACTTCGTCCGTCCAAATTTCCGCCACATAAAGTAATATAGACTGCACTGTTGTCAATATGAATCGCATTCTAATCAAATCACGCCCCGCATCATCAAGCCACCTCTTCCTCGGACGTCCTGCTCATCTGACTCCCCTATGAAGTTGTAAAAGAATTTTCTTGGGAACTCTAGATTCCTCCCTTCCTTCTACGTGCCCCAACAATTGGATTCTTCTTCGCTTTATCTGTGTTGTTATATCTGCTTGTTCAAACAATTCCTGCAGCTCTGCGTTTGTTCTAATACGTCACTGACTCCCTTCGTTTACAGCTTCGTACATTTTTCTTAATACTTTCCCACACTCTCAGTGCTGTTTCATCTTTTTTTTTCTCAGCTTACAGGTCCATATAAAAACACTGGTCTCATTATTATCTGATATATAATGAGCTTTAATTTTTTCGTCATAAATGTATACCTTGTGGCGCATTACCTGTTACTTGCGCTGCCTGCTGCCAATCTTGGTTTTATCTCGACCTCCCACCTCTTCATCTTCTGAAACTATTGTATCCAAATACTTTAAATTTTCTACACTTTTAAAAGAGCATTCTCTATCTAGAATATCTTTATGCTTTGATATCTGTTTTTATTTCCGTTTATCATCGTGTATTTTGGTCTTCTGGGTAATTATTTTACTTGTCAGTGGGCTAAAATCATTTGTTGATCCCAAATTCCTGATAATTACCATCACATCATCAGCGTAGGCTAGACATTGCAACGTCCTTGTGAAAATGATTATCTACATTTTTTTTTTTTTTTAGCTTAGTCTACTGTTGAGAGTGCGTCACCTTGACGTAATTCTTGCTTCTACACTTATTTCTCTCTATAGCTCACTCTGAATCCCTGGATCCTAGGTGTAACCTTAGTATCTTAGATTTCAAAGTAGTGTGTACTGTTGAGAATGCGTCACCTCTACATTTGTAATGCCTTGCTTTACACTTATTTCTCTCTATAGCTCACTCTGAATCCCTGGATCCTAGGTGTAACCTTAGTATCTTAGATTTCAAAGTAGTGTGTACTGTTGAGAATGCGTCACCTCTACATTTGTAATGCCTTGCTTTACACTTATTTCTCTCTATAGCTCACTCTGAATCCCTGGATCCTAGGTGTAACCTTAGTATCTTAGATTTCAAAGTAGTGTGTACTGTTGAGAATGCGTCACCTCTACATTTGTAATGCCTTGCTTTACACTTATTTCTCTCTATAGCTCACTCTGAATCCCTAAATCCTAGGTGTAACCTTAGTATCTTAGATTTCAAAGTAGTGTGTACTGTTGAGAATGCGTCACCTCTACATTTGTAATGCCTTGCTTTACACTTATTTCTCTCTATAGCTCACTCTGAATCCCTAAATCCTAGGTGTAACCTTAGTATCTTAGATTTCAAAGTAGTGTGTACTGTTGAGAATGCGTCACCTCTACATTTGTAATGCCTTGCTTTACACTTATTTCTCTCTATAGCTCACTCTGAATCCCTAAATCCTAGGTGTAACCTTAGTATCTTAGATTTCGAAGTAGTGTGTACTGTTGAGAATGCGTCACCTCTACATTTGTAATGCCTTGCTTTACACTTATTTCTCTCTATAGCTCACTCTGAATCCCTGGATCCTAGGTGTAACCTTAGTATCTTAGATTTCAAAGTAGTGTGTACTGTTGAGAATGCGTCACCTTTACATTTGTAATGCCTTGCTTTACACTTATTTCTCTCTATAGCTCACTCTGAATCCCTAAATCCTATGTTTAACCTTAGTATCTTAGATTTCAAAGTAGTGTGTACTGTTGAAAATGCGTCACCTCTACAATTGTAATGCCTTGCTTTACACTTATTTCTCTCTATAGTTTCCCTTGGATTCAAGATGTTACTTTAGTACCTTAGACTTCAAAGTAGTGTGTACTGTTGAGAATGCGTCACCTCTACATTTGTAATGCCTTGCTTTACACTTATTTCTCTCTATAGTTTCCCTTGGATTCAAGATGTTACTTTAGTACCTTAGACTTCAAAGTAGTGTGTACTGTTGAGAATGCGTCACCTCTACATTTGTAATGCCTTGCTTTACACTTATTTCTCTCTATAGTTTCCCTTGGATTCTAGATGTTACTTTAGTACCTTAGACTTCAAAGTAGTGTGTAGGCTACTGTTGAGAATGCGTCACTTCTACATTTGTAATGCCTTGCTTTACACTTATTTCTCTCTATAGTTTCCCTTGGATTCTAGATGTTACTTTAGTACCTTAGACTTCAAAGTACTGTAGTGTGTACTGTTGAGAATGCGTCACCTCTACATTTGTAATGCCTTGCTTTACACTTATTTCTCTCTATAGTTTCCCTTGGATTCTAGATGTTACTTTAGTACCTTAGACTTCAAAGTAGTGTGTAGGCTACTGTTGAGAATGCGTCACTTCTACATTTGTAATGCCTTGCTTTACACTTATTTCTCTCTATAGTTTCCCTTGGATTCTAGATGTTACTTTAGTACTTTAGACTTCAAAGTAGTCAGTACTGTTGAGAATGCGTCACCTCTACATTTGTAATGCCTTGCTTTACACTTATTTCTCTCTATAGTTTCCCTTGGATTCTAGATGTTACTTTAGTACCTTAGACTTCAAAGTAGTGTGTACTGTTGAGAATGCGTCACCTCTACATTTGTAATGCCTTGCTTTACACTTATTTCTCTCTATAGTTTCCCTTGGATTCAAGATGTTACTTTAGTACCTTAGACTTCAAAGTAGTGTGTACTGTTGAGAATGCGTCACCTCTACATTTGTAATGCCTTGCTTTACACTTATTTCTCTCTATAGTTTCCCTTGGATTCAAGATGTTACTTTAGTACCTTAGACTTCAAAGTAGTGTGTACTGTTGAGAATGCGTCACCTCTACATTTGTAATGCCTTGCTTTACACTTATTTCTCTCTATAGTTTCCCTTGGATTCTAGATGTTACTTTAGTACCTTAGACTTCAAAGTAGTGTGTAGGCTACTGTTGAGAATGCGTCACTTCTACATTTGTAATGCCTTGCTTTACACTTATTTCTCTCTATAGTTTCCCTTGGATTCTAGATGTTACTTTAGTACCTTAGACTTCAAAGTACTGTAGTGTGTACTGTTGAGAATGCGTCACCTCTACATTTGTAATGCCTTGCTTTACACTTATTTCTCTCTATAGTTTCCCTTGGATTCTAGATGTTACTTTAGTACCTTAGACTTCAAAGTAGTGTGTAGGCTACTGTTGAGAATGCGTCACTTCTACATTTGTAATGCCTTGCTTTACACTTATTTCTCTCTATAGTTTCCCTTGGATTCTAGATGTTACTTTAGTACTTTAGACTTCAAAGTAGTCAGTACTGTTGAGAATGCGTCACCTCTACATTTGTAATGCCTTGCTTTACACTTATTTCTCTCTATAGTTTCCCTTGGATTCTAGATGTTACTTTAGTACCTTAGACTTCAAAGTAGTGTGTACTGTTGAGAATGCGTCACCTCTACATTTGTAATGCCTTGCTTTACACTTATTTCTCTCTATAGTTTCCCTTGGATTCTAGATGTTACTTTAGTACTTTAGACTTCAAAGTAGTCAGTACTGTTGAGAATGCGTCACCTCTACATTTGTAATGCCTTGCTTTACACTTATTTCTCTCTATAGTTTCCCTTGGATTCTAGATGTTACTTTAGTACCTTAGACTTCAAAGTAGTGTGTACTGTTGAGAATGCGTCACCTCTACATTTGTAATGCCTTGCTTTACACTTATTTCTCTCTATAGTTTCCCTTGGATTCTAGATGTTACTTTAGTACCTTAGACTTCAAAGTAGTGTGTAGGCTACTGTTGAGAATGCGTCACTTCTACATTTGTAATGCCTTGCTTTACACTTATTTCTCTCTATAGTTTCCCTTGGATTCTAGATGTTACTTTAGTACTTTAGACTTCAAAGTAGTGTGTACTGTTGAGAATGCGTCACCTCTACATTTGTAATGCCTTGCTTTACACTTATTTCTCTCTATAGTTTCCCTTGGATTCTAGATGTTACTTTAGGCTACTTCAAAGTTTTCATTACTGCTTGATTATCTGTACATATTTAGATCTTACTCTTTGTGAAAGCAAACACTTCTTTCATACGGCCACACTGAAAGATTGTATTTATCTCTCATTGGAATCCTGAGACCTTTCTAAAACTCCTGGATATTGGTGGAGGTCCTGAAGAAAAAATACTTGGTGCAATTGTGCAAAATGATGATATGGTAGACATTTTATAAAAATGAGATGACCATTTGGGTTTTATTTTAAATAAGCCAAGTCGAGTAGCTTGGATTTGTCTACTTTGATATTTGGTATTTTGGAAATGTTTTGTAGAATTAACGAATTGTTTGTGGATGATCAAACTTTTTTAGTGCAAACATCCGCTGAAAGTTAATTATGGTAATTTTCAATAATAATAAAGATAAAGAAAAACGAAATAGTTATCAATATTGCAGTAGATATTTGAGAGAGCTCTCCAAAGTATAGTATACAGACTCGTATGTTCGACAACAGTTTTGAAATAATTGTTTAAACATTTATTCATTTACAGAGAGTAAAACAGTGTTTGAGGAGTTTGAGAGATACAAAAGTTTATTTTACATAAGGGGAACAAAATTGTGTTTTATTTATTCCAGAAAGTTATAACTTAAGGACAGAACGCCGTGTTGCTGTTCACGCTTCGCTGAACTGTTTCCCTTTTCAGGCATTGATGGGAGTTGGTATACTGAAAGTGGAGGGGGGGATTGTGTTGTAACTGTCTCTCCTCCCTGCAGTTGATATTGTATAGAATGTCTAAGGATACATGTCCTCGTGTGTCATCTAAGAAATCGTATAAGATGAATCATTCAAATCTTTGATTTTGGGTATTTACCATACCTAAAACAAAGTGTTTAAAAATCTAAAACTTTATCAAAAGGGGCAGTATAGACAGTGTGATCATAAAGGACTAGGGTCCTGTAATTTTGTTAATTGAAATTAAAAATTCCAATTTAAGAAATCTTAATTTGAATCTCTACTTTTCAGTATAATATGAATTCATCCCCTCCTCGGGAGGAGGTGTGGAGGATCAAGACAAATATGTAAAATGGTAAGGAGGCGCAGGTGAGAAACCATCTAGTTGAGTAGAAAAAATAAAACATCAATCCGTTGAAACAATTCAAAATGGCGACCAGTCAAGGTTTAAACCATTTCTGCAACACTCTTTTCATATCTGAGAAAGCAACAAATTTAACAAACAAATTGTTGTGATTTAAAAAAATCCTTTTTGTGTATTTTACAATGTCCAATATTGTATTTAAGGCGAAAAAAGTATAGATTGTCTTTGTATTCGTGAGCATCCAATAAAGAAAACTACTTTGGTTTTATTACAAAACCCTTTTTGTCTGAGAAATCAGCTCAGAAATATGATTCGGATCCAATTATCTATCTGGAGCTGAACAACCTTATCTTTAACTGTAAAATACTTTTTTTTAATTATTTTTTTACCGAAATAAAGCCTTAATTAAAATTGCACATTAATAAATTTTCTTGTCTTAATGTTTATTATCTTATTTTTTTTATCAAAAAATGTGTTTGAAGAATTTTGTTCTCACATCAACACTTTCAAAATAATGTATCATATGACCCCCTCTTACTATCTAAGATATTTGAGTCGACCCCACCCTCACACATCTCCAGAAGTGAGATAACCAAAGTTTAATTTTTATTACAATTAACTCAAATAAATATGGTGCTTAGAACTTTATGATGTTACTATTATTTTTTTAAATGAATTATGTCGATAGATAATCAAATATAAGACTATTTTATTGTTGGTATACTTTTGAATTCAATCTTTCAAAATTAGTTTAAAAAACAAAACCTATAGTTAAAGTACAAAAATATATTTCTAGTAAAAACAATTTTAAATCGTCTAAATTTTTACAGAAATTTAATAACATTGTACAAAGACATTTGGCTCATAAATTTGTATGAAATTATTTTTTTATGAAAAAATAAGTAAATATACAAAAATAATTTTATCTGTTGTATTATTTCGACTTGTCTAAATTAAAAGTTTTCTGGCATAGTTGAACAAAAATGTTTCGTTTACAAAAATAATCGACTATTAGGTTTGGCTTCCTTGATTAGAAATAATCGCCGTGGAAACTTTTTTTATTAAAATTGCATAGAAACAGAACAATAACATTAAGTAAAACCTTTTAATTCTAAAGACACTTCTTTTTTGTTATGATTAGTGGTTGGTTTAATATTTATTTAAAGATGTATGCATGTAACCTTCTTCATTTTATCTATCATTTTCTATGATATGTAGTTCTCAAAATAATTTTCTGTTTTGGTTTCGGTTTAACTCATCTGTTATTTAGTATATGGCTTATTTGTAGAAAGAAATTGAAATAATACCACTTATAAATTCCTCATCTATATCCAATGAAGAGCTTGTTGTTACGCGATAGCGCCACAGCTCCTCCAGGTGGCGCGTCTCTTCAGCAAGAGACCTGCCAACAATAATACTTCTAAGGCTAATGAACGTTATTATGCCGAGTAAACATAAATATATATAGAGAAGGCTTTTGTCTTACAATGCCGGGGAGTGGGAGGATGTTATGTCTACATTTCTGATCGATATCAGTACCTCCCCCACCCCTCTCTTTAAAATACATCAAACGCTTTTAAGTCTATAAATATTGTTATAAACTTTTCAACTATTTATTTCATCGAAGCTCTTACTTATCTTTTCTTTGTTTAATCAATTTAAATTTATCGTAGCGTGCGCATACCAAAACAAGAATGTTAAGTTTAAATATTATCATGATTTTTATTTACGAATATTTAAGTACAGTTATATTTAGCACCTAATCCATTTATAGCACACAATGATCGTAGTATATATAGTAGAGAAATTTATGTTTCTTGAAAAAAAAAAAAAACTACCAGATTTTAAGGAAATTATTCATTTTTGTGTGAAAAAGAAATTGTTTAACGACATTTGTATTTCTCTCTGTCATGCTGTATGTGATGTGTCATTACAGTCTAAGTTATAATAATTCCAGAGTTCTTTATTTGTTTTAAAATAAAAACAAAATGCTGTTTTTCAAAAACGCTGTAAAGATTTTGATAAAATATTGAGATTTACGACCCAAACCGAATGGTACGTAAATTAAAATGAAAGTCTTTTTGTCATTCAAGATACCAACACGAGCCCGATGATAGTCGGGGTTCATTCTGATATTTATGAAAATTCGAAAGTTTTAAACAATACTTTAGGTATTAAATCATTACATTTGATTGCAATTTGCTCTCCAAGTTTGGAGATATTTGAAGAGTCGGTGGTTTGACTACCATTTGTTTACTCATTGTTAACAATGCGTTTTGTTGAGATATTCTTGAAAATATCGTTTTCGTACTCCCCAAAATGTTTGAGAAGTTTTCTTATATCGTAGTCTACTAGAACGATTTTGAACAAATAGAGTCTTTCAGCTTTCAAAAAAAACGTGTGTGTAAACTATATAAAATATTATTTTCCTTGTAGTTTAATCGAAAAACCTTTCTGTCATCATCACCTTATAAAGAATAAGATAAAATGAAGACCCGTAGTTCTCGAATACTCTAATAACTTTAGGATCGGAGGAAAACAAGTTGTCTTATAGGAAAGAATAGAAATAGGGATCTAACCTAAAGTTTCGTGAAACAATTGTGTAGATCGAGCTAGGTTCTTCGGGATTGCAAAGACTAACAGACTATATAATAAGCTCCTGAGGGCCTAAATAAATTACATCAGGGTATACAAATTTTAATGCACAAAGTTATATAAATTGACTTTGTAACATCAGTTTTAGAATTGCGAGCCTACTTTGAAATAATTGGTGTACAAACATTCTCACTCACCCACTCAAAATTATTGGTCGCTAAAATTGTCAATTCCGTTGTAGTAAACAAAACAAAGTGGGATTGAGCCATGGGCGTATTTTGTAAACAGATGTTTATACATTTAAATAGAGCCAAACTTGCTTCTCTTGAGTTATAAACTTGTCTTAAGAGTAAATCGTGGTATATTCAAATCAAGCTTTTAGTGGTCACGGTTCATTTTGTTTTATTGCCAATTATTCCTGTACCGTAAAATTTTTTTATTGCAATTTTGATAAAATTATGCCTTTTTATAACAGCCTTATGGTATATGTTTTTATTTTTTACCGATATCTCACAAATCCGAATTTTTTTAGAGATAGCAACGTTGGGTTATTAGAGGCTATACTTGGGTAAAATTTTACCACAATCTTACAGCCAAGTTTTGAGAAGAGCAACCCTCAACTTGTTAGTTAACAAAATCTCCCCGAGATACGGTCAAACTATCCCCAAAGTTTATTGAAATCTTTTCACTCGTTTAGGCTGTAGAACACCACACAGATAGACAGACATCATTCCACTCTTTTGACTCATGGAACATCAAAACTTGACATTTTTTTTACCCATCGCACTATTTTCTCTACGTATATGTGAGGAAGTAAAAAGGGGGGGGGGGGAAATCATCACAAAAATGTAAATATTTCGGAATTGTGAAATATTTTTGAGCTCCATTAGAGCCATCATTTTTACAGTAAAAACTGCTTACCTAAATGATATGTCACATGACAACCTTTGAAATCAACAGCCCCCCCTCTTCCTCAAATGAAACTAAAATTTAAAAATATCTCAAAAGTTAGTGTTTTCTATAATAAATTGTTTAAAGGAAACAAAAACAAATCAGAGGAAAATCTATAGAAAAAGAAGAGGATTAGGGTTGGATTTAAAATTAACGCCATATCCAAAGTAATAAAATATACAATGGTTATAAATAAATTAAATTAATTTACCTAAATAAATGCAGTGACTGTAATAAAAAAAAAATTGTCAGAAAAGCCAAGGTGCGAGAAGATGTCTAGAGATATCAATGTCTGAGATATCAATGATTAAAAGCTCTTTATTTACAATGAAAAATAATACATCAAATAATATTTCAAATCTGTTTTTGCGCCGCAGCTAATTAGGCTACGCGTAGGCTTCCTATAAGCCAGTTGTGTGTGTAATTTGCATTTATATAATTTGAAGGGGTTACTACCATATTAAGTAAAAGCTTTTAAGTAAAAGTTACTTTCATATTTTTTGCCATCCATCCATTGCCGTCTCTGCAACCGTTGAAGATAAAAAATAATTCAATGGAGGACATTCATTATTTTTTCAGTTATAAATAAAATGATTGTAAACAATTTACAGAAAAACTTTATAATGAAGAAAATGGTGGATATAAAATACGTTTTAATAGTAACCATCGATTCAAGTGGTCTGAAGAAACAAAAACTACCTAGGAACATATGTTCGAAAATGTGACATCTGGAGTCTGTCGGTCAGTTAAAAAAAATTTTTTTTTTTTAATATTGAGATTTTCAGCTTGATTTTTTTATGGCAGAAATCTACATTTTTCATTTAATTTTTGCGTTAAACATTTGTTTTACTTTTTATATTTTAAAGACAATAAAACACCGGGCTTCATTCTGCAGGATTAAATCACAAAAATACAAAGAGATTATGGCAAAGTTATGAAAATAAGTAAATCGGACAATCACCCGTTATCGCTCATTTATGACACTCAGATAAAAAGATCGCACTTACTTGGATTTTTGTCGATCTTGTCTTTTTTAGATCAGAAAGTTTAAAATTTGTCTAACAAATTTTGATTGACATATGCAAATAGAAAAGGAGGGACATAAAAACAAAAATCTTAAAGAAACAGATAGAAGATTACCAAAAGACTATTCGTCATTAATTGGCAAACAAAAAAGTTGAAATTATAATCAAACTAAATTTACCTTGTTGTTCCTAAAACTAAATAAAGCCATAACCTATAATTTCAACTAATCTTTTTTTAATGAAGTAGGTCTATAAACACAATATCATATTTCTGAAATTATATTTATAAAACTAGAACATTCAAAATTTAATTAAAACAAATCAAATGATATTATTGAAATATTTGGTTAACTATAGATACAATATGCACTGATGCAAATAAAAGCCTATAATGAAACAGAATTCTGCAACGTTCATATTTGTTTTGAGCATGGTAAAGTGCTTCATGAAAATATGGTATTTGAACACTACAGAGGGAGGCTGGGATATTACATAAACATCGGACATTGGTGAATTGTTGAAGCTGGACTCCAGCGAATCTGTTCACAGAACAAACAATTGTTTTAGCAGACAATATTGCGCTAAGCCCTTTGTTTCATTTCAAACTGTGAGTACCAATCAAAATAAAGTACGGAAAATTTTTCAATTGGGAATAGTGGAATATAAAATATTTAAAAAAATTATAGAAATATATTTTAATAAAAATATTTGAAACAGTGAAATGCTTTCATGTGGAGTATTCAAAATAATTTATTTATATAAAAGGAAATAATTTTGTTTGTGTTAATAACAGATACTTGAAATCAATACCCATAAATGTTTTAAATATCTGCCGATGGAATGGGTATGATTTTATTCTACCTTAAAACACATTTACAGCCGGTTTCTAGAACATTTCGTTAAAGCTCAATTAGTAAATGCCAGATTAACCTAATGCCTAATTACATTTTGCGTTCTGTTTCTAGAAATTATTTAATCAAAGATTTCCAAATCTCCCATTGACCTCTCATTAACTTTAATAGAAGGATTAATTGGAGAAAAATGGCGGTTTTCAAACATATGATCAACGAATGTTGTAATTTTTAGGTTATGTTGATTGTTTACAATTTTGTTTCCATAGCTCCATTGCTATAGTTTTCAGTTTATGAAATGGAGAAACAGGAAAAAAAAAAAGAAGAATTTCAATGATATTGAAAAGGAGCAATTAATATAAAATTTACTTTGAGTTATCACTAATTCTTCTACAGTTTGAGGCCTTTTTATGAAATATTTACACAATAAGGCTACATGATGTGTAACCTTCTTTATAATCTTGCAAACAGTAGTATTATGTATATATATAGAATGTCTCTAATTATCTATTGCAAACTTTTTGCTTCATATAATCTTATATAATCAACAATTTGTCTATTGGGGACAGTGGCATAATTCTGGCAGTAGTGTGGAAAAAATGATTTGAAATTGGGCCTAAAACGTGAACAAAAACTTCCTTAGTGAACCTAAATCTAACCTTGAATTCTCCGTCCGAATCTTGTCTTATTTTGTAAATTCTACTCAACGACTTCTGTTAATTCATTATCTGAACTACTACTATGATAATTTTATACTCGTCAATTAATTTATAGGTTATGTTGTTAATGACAGATAATTTGAAGAAAAAAAAAATCGTATGAACACTAAAAACATAATACGTAGATACTTTTAACAATTCATAGATATTTAAATATAAACACTAAATGAAATATTAACCTAAAAAATATTTTGAAACTGTAATTAAATCGGAAAAAATAAAATAAATAAAAACAAAAAGTCAGAAACCAAACTTTAATCTGCAATTAAGTAAGTTATTTACTTGGCCGACATTGGGACTTTACATTAATGAGAGTTAATGGTGGATTAGCAATTAATGAATGTTCTAGAGGGTATAATAAATAAATAAAAATAAATATTTCTTTACTATAATGTAATATAATATATTATAAAATAATATATTCTTTCAATTTTTTTTTTTTTTTTGAAAAACTTCTTAAATTTGGAATAACTTTCTAAATGAAACAGAATTACCTCTTGGCTCTACTCAATTCAAGCTAATTGGTTAATTTGGAATATGGATGGTTATTAAAAAATAAATAAATAAAGACTAAATTCAGTTTCTTACTTTCTAGGTTCAAACATTAATAAATAATAGGATATGATGTTATATTAACATAATAACATTAATTTTATTAGACTTTAACATACAATATTAATTCATAATTTGTTAAGATTTGACTCTCTTTTAGAGTTCATGAAATTTGTAATAAAGTTTGTAATATTATAGGCCTCTAGGCTTAGCTCAATTTAACAGAACACATTGACTCAAAGAATACAATATTAATTAGGCTAGATCTCGGGGTAGGCACTCGGCTGGCATGATTGTGTTATACAACTATAACGCATAAATAAGTTGAAATGATTAAAATTCTAAAAAAAAAATTTAATTAAAGTTCACAAGAAATGTTGAATTGATAATTTTGAAGTAGATACAGGCCTTTGAATTTGGTAAATGTTTAGAATAGTTAATTAACAGAGCATACCATGCTCTGTACAGTTCACACTGACTCTAATCACTAATTTAGACACAAATATTATAAAAGAAAACTTTGGATGTTAATTTGGCTTCTGTACTCTGGTCTCCACAATGTTACTATTGTATCTGATTTCTTTTAAAACATGGCGCCTCGTTGTGTTGCGGAGCGATATTTTTCTATTTTAAGTGATATCGTTTGTTGAAACTGTTGGGGTTCTTCCGCGGCACCATATAGTACCGTTTTTTTTCTTCTTTTCTTGGCCATTGGCAATTTGGGGTTGTAATAATCATTTCTTGTATTCGTATTTGTTGTTTTGTATCAATTTGTTTATTAATTACACATTATTTAACTAATTTAAGGGTGATTTAGACCGCGTACATACATATCAGCTGATCTATCTTAATATAAGGTTGACTAAATGACTACATCAGTAACTTATTTCTTCTTCCTCAATATTTTACAATGTTTGCAATTAAAACTAACAGATGTTTTTGCATACAAATAATTTATAAGTAGTGGTATCTTAGAGTAATAATTTACAGTCTGATCGTTCTATTTAGTACTTCGAAATATGGTTACATATATTTTGGAAAATGGCCGTAGGCCGTTTTCGTGTTTAACATTGCAAACTCACTGTTCCTTATAAGTAGTGATTTGCTTTTAAATAAAGTTTGGGATCTTATGAAATGATTTTAAATAAAGATATGTGATGTTATGGTTGTGTAGTGGTGTGGTTAATTTGTGTCAGCGTCTAAATTTCGAATGTTTACAATTTAGAGATAGGCCTATCTTACGTCTGCTTTAGGAATGATTTGTTTTGCAATTGAATGAATATGGGTGGTTTATTAATAATAGGTTGTATATAAATATTTGCTATTAATACTTATGAATGTAGATCGTTGTATTCTATGCTTAATTATCCAAATCGCATATTTTTCATTTGACTTAGGTTATGTTGTTATTGTTTAATTTAGGCTAACTATCCTAACCTGTTGCATAAGTTATTGATGTGATTTGTGCTGTTATAAGGGAGATGTCCAATTGCACCGGTGGTCAGGGATCAGCCCCAAACTGATGTGTCCAGTTGCACCGGCGGTCAGGTTAGGTTAGGATAGTATATATTATATGTATAGTGTATATATATATATATATATATATATATATATATATATATTATATAGTAATTTACTAATTTTTCTTATCATCCCTATTATAATTATTAGGCTATGTGTGTACATACGCTTTAATGTTTTACGGTATACCGTTAAAGGTATAGAAATGTTTAATAGTTATGTCAAAGTTCCGTAAGTGTGAGTAAAGAAAGGTATTTCCTAGTAGATTTTAACCAACGGTGCAACTGGATATCAGCCGTTCTAGAAACTGAAATTGATGATTTAAAAAGTTTAATGTTGGATTAAATAATTTAATGACTGTTTGAAAAACCATGGCTGTTAGTGTATTTGACCCATTTCTACTTTTAATCACTAATTCCCAAAATTATATGTTTGGAAGTCAATAGTTTTGGTTTGGGTCTTTTATGGAATACGTTTGAACAGTATTTTATCTAAATCTTTATGTCATATTTTGAGAAACTGAAATTGTGTGTTTTTATACAGTGTCCCATGAAAGTATTCCAATGTTGATTTGTTGTGGAACAGTTGTTTATGAACCGATTTGGTTAAACATTTGCATGAGTGATCCCATACGTATTTTATTGTGATTTTGTTTTGTTTAAAGGAAAACAACCTCTCAGTCATCGTCGCCTTATAAATAAAAGGAAGAAAGAGAATATAAAATAAAGTCACCCTAACGCTCAAATAGTCTAATATCGTCAGGGTCGAAAGAAAAAAGAGTTGTTCAAGGAGACCTGGAAATGCTTGGCCCGTACTCGCTAAACTGAGCCCCTGAGGGAGTGTATTGACTGAGTGATAATAAACTCTTTCATTAAATAGCCATCAATAAAGAATACTAACAGTTAGGTTTAGCTATCTTGACGGTCAGTCCATCCATCCGCTCCCAATCCATCGACCAGCAAGTTCATTTTTCAACAAGTATTTCACAAGATTAGCATGGTATTAACATGATTTAATCGGACATTTACCATCATTTGAGTATATAAAAACTAATAATACACGGCGTTTCGTAAGTATACATCAACTTTCGTTATTAAGTGTTAAATTTAGAGCATAAAAGAGAAAACGAAAACATTGCCTAGGGCCAAACATCTCTCAAATAAAGGGGTCATGGGTGTACTAAAACCAAACGATGGTTTTAGGCATATGGGGGCAGTTACTTTAATAAAGTCAGTCTTTTAAGTGATCTAACGTAAGCACATTAATTTTTTCAAGAAATAAACCTACATAGTCATCATCAGAATAACTTCTAGTTTTATTTGACACACTAAACATAATATTTCCAAAAATATATTTTCAAAAATACATTTTTTTAACTCTATAGTTTTTGCTCCATAACTACCACAAGGTCATTTTTTTATTACCGCTATATTTTTCCTATATGGGGACAATACAAAGAATATAAATGTAAAATTTGATATACCGTAGGCTATATAAGACTTATCGGCTTGTCTGTGTAGATTGGTTGCAATTTACATACAAACACGCGAGTAAAATAATAATATCCCTTGTTTTTACCTACAGATCCTAATAAAGAGAAAGCAATGAAAATTCAATCCATATTTAATGGTTATTGAATTGATTGTCTCCCATCTCACAAAAACTGCTTCTCAAACTTATACACTACTCAATTCATATTGAGGAGTTAAATTAACTTGTATTCGTCTTACAAAAAACTATAATATATGATTTCGCTCTGGAATTTAATTTCAAATCCAAATAAGTTTTTATCAGATTTGTAGGCAACGCCGTATTCATGTTAAAAGGAGGGGGGGCATAATATATGACACTTTAAATTTAGCCAACATAGGCCTATATATTTTTTATATATATAATTTTTCGTCAAATGAACATACATAATCAGAATAACTTCTAGTTATTTGATACCCCACACATAATTATTAAAAAAACAAAAATTCACCTCGATAGTTTTCCCTGAACTGCCCCAAAGTCTTTTTTTTACAGCTATATTTTTCCTATTTGTGAAACAATACAAAGAATATAAATGCAAATTTGAAATATATAAGATTTCTCGTCTTATTGACTGCAACTTATATACCGACAGACGGACAATCATGCTATAAGGGGCCTCGATTTTACCTACGACTCTAAAAAATGTGTAATTTCTCAAGACCTGCTTTAGTGATATCATTAATTTTATTTAAATGTGAAGGATTCTAAACCTGTGTGTTTCAGGAATAATTAAAAAAAAATAAATAAACAACGTCATTCAATCGAGATCCACTTTAGGATAATAATTTTCAAAGAGGGCGTCCGTAATACAATTCCACTTTTTGACTTACAACCAAAAAACATTTTTGGTGACGAATTTTATTTGTTTTTGGGGATGTGTGGATGAGAAAGTTTTTGTACCTTTTATTTAATAGAAAATTATAAATTGACTTTAATAAACAAAACTGTACAACCAAAATCAGATAGTTTGAAAGCCTGTTTGTGTGAACAATATAAACAAATAACATAGAAGTAAGATTGTTTCATATTACGGTCTACTTCAAAGCATCTAAATATGACGACGATAATCCAAACAAGAAAGTAAGTTTGGAAATGTAGTCGAACAACTAAAGACAAACATAACACGATGTTATTAGTGGTGTGAAAGCACAGGGCTCAGTTTACAAATAAGTGGCTGAGCTAAGCTTTGAGTTGCCGCCTGTTCGGCTAATTTATTATTTCAGTGTCGAAGAGGAACATTTGGGGCTCCCTTCTTCTTCTCACTTCCTGAAACACTTGGACATCTTTACGTTACGCTTAGTTTGATTTATTACCATAATTATTTTACATCTCATTACAAGTTAAATATCTATTGAAGATCGTGAAAAATGTTACTTTCCAGTGGTCTCACGTTCGTGTTTTATCGTAGCCAGTTTTTAGATTTTAAATATAATGGAATAACTTAAATATAAACTAATATAGTATTGTCAGATAATTATAAATCTTACTGCATTTTATATGACTTACTTGTCATGGGTATCGGTTATTTACTTTACGAATTCTGAATTGCTAATATAACCATAAAAATTCTGAATTGCTAATATAACCCATACAAATTCCGAATAGCTAATATAACCATACAAATTCCGAATAACTAATATAACTAATACAAATTCTGAATAGCTAATATAACCATACAAATTCTGAATTAATAATATAACCAATACAAATTCTGAATAGCTAATATAACCATACAGATTCTGAATTGCTAATATAACCAATACAAATTCTGAATTGCTAATATAACCAATACAAATTCTGAATTGCTAATATAACCATACAAATTCTGAATTGCTAATATAACCAATACATATTCTGAATAGCTAATATAACCAATACAAATTCTGAATTGCTAATATAACCAATACAAATTCTGAATTGCTAATATAACCAATACATATACTGAATTGCTAATATAACCATACAAATTTTGAATTGCTAATATAACCAATACATATTCTGAATAGCTAATATAACCAATACAAATTCTGAATTGCTAATATAACCAATACATATTCTAAATAGCTAATATAACCAATACAAATTCTGAATAGTTACCGCTGTATGCTTTAGTAAAATGTTTTCTTTCAATGTCACCGATTTAAATAAAATTGGTTGTATAATTGAGGCAATAATTTTAAATTAAAAAAAGGCTTGTTCTGTTTGTAAAGAAAGTTTGCAATTTTTTTAAAACTTTTAATAGTCAGTAGTCTATATCAAAAATGTAAAAAAACTAAATTAGAAACAAACAACTTCCAATAAAATGAAACGAATTGATCGACGACATTATGGTGCTTACCCAGCCCCATCGTACAATGTAGATCAGGTCTTATTACCCAGTAGGGTAAGTTTGTTTAAAACCATTGTTACAAAGGTTTTCTGAATTTCGTAATTGTGTATACAGTATTACTACAAACTTGACCTCTTAGATATGTAGCACTATATATTATAAAGTCTCCACTCGCTATGCTCGTGTCAGTGTCTCGCCCATAGCGGGCCTTGGATCTGTACATATGTAACAGAGTCCCCACTCGCTATGCTCGTGTCAGTGTCTCGCCCATAGCGGGCCTTGGATCTGTACATATGTAACAGAGTCTCCACTCGCTATGCTCGTATCAGTGTCTCGCCCATAACGGGCCTTGGATCTGTACATATGTAACAGAGTCCCCACTCGCTATGCTCGTGTCAGTGTCTCGCCCATGGCGGGCCTTGGATCTGTACATATGTAACAGAGTCTCCACTCGCTATGCTCGTGTTAGTGTCTCGCCCATAGCGGGTCTTGGATCTGTACATATGTAACAGAGTCTCCACTCGCTATTCTCGTGTCAGTGTCTCGCCCATAGCGGGCCTTGGATCTGTACATATGTAACAGAGTCTCCACTCGCTATGCTCGTGTCAGTGTCTCGCCCATAGCGGGCCTTGGATCTGTACATATGTAACAGAGTCTCCACTCGCTATGCTCGTGTCAGTGTCTCGCCCATAGCGGGTCTTGGATCTGTACATATGTAACAGAGTCTCCACTCGCTATGCTCGTGTCAGTGTCTCGCCCATAGCGGGCCTTGGATCTGTACATATGTAACAGAGTCTCCACTCGCTATGCTCGTGTCAGTGTCTCGCCCATAGCGGGCCTTGGATCTGTACATATGTAACAGAGTCTCCACTCGCTATGCTCGTGTCAGTGTCTCGCCCATAGCGGGCCTTGGATCTGTACATATGTAACAGAGTCTCCACTCGCTATGCTCGTGTCAGTGTCTCGCTCATAGCGGGCCTTGGATCTGTACATATGTAACAGAGTCTCCACTCGCTATGCTCGTGTCAGTGTCTCGCCCATAGCGGGCCTTGGATCTGTACATATGTAACAGAGTCTCCACTCGCTATGCTCGTGTCAGTGTCTCGCCCATAGCGGGCCTTGGATCTGTACATATGTAACAGAGTCTCCACTCGCTATGCTCGTGTCAGTGTCTCGCCCATAGCGGGCCTTGGATCTGTACATATGTAACAGAGTCTCCACTCGCTATGCTCGTGTCAGTGTCTCGCCCATAGCGGGCCTTGGATCTGTACATATGTAACAGAGTCTCCACTCGCTATGCTCGTGTCAGTGTCTCGCCCATAGCGGGCCTTGGATCTGTACATATGTAACAGAGTCTCCACTCGCTATGCTCGTGTCAGTGTCTGGCCCATAGCGGGCCTTGGATCTGTACATATGTAACAGAGTCTCCACTCGCTATGCTCGTGTAGGTGACTCGGTCCTGCCAGGTCTTTTAACTATACGCACACTTTTTAGGCAAGTAATTGTTTCATATTACACTTTTGACAATAATTTGGCTAATGGTCTTAGTAGAGGTGGTATATTCAAATTGAAATCTACAAATTTGGATCTAATTAATTGTGTTAAAAATTTAATAATACACGAGATATAAAAAAAAAAACGGCCGTCATTTTCATATTTTCAATTTAGAATTTTCCGAATTTCAAATACGGTTCCATATTTTGTGTCTGCTATCATGTTACGACTGCAAGGATTAGTTTTATCTTGGTACACCCACCCTCACCTCATGACTAAATTATTTCCTTATAATATAGAATTTAAAAAAATATGTCTTACTCATTTCAGAACGAAATCAATTGTTTCAAGCGAAACAAAATCATAAACACAACGATTTTACGGTGACAAATTTAATAATTAATTAAATATTATTTTTGTAAAGTTTGAGTTGAGAAAAACCCACGATAATTTCAGTAAAATTAAGTTATATTTTAATAAAACTCTGCCGCTTGGAAGCGCCACAGTCAGTTGTAATGTAAATGTTGCCTTTGTTGAAGTTGTCGTGCTTATTACAATTATTGTTATTGCTTCACTCAGTTGAAAATATTTTCTGTTTTCTTTTTAATGAAAATATTCTCTGACGTCTCATACAAAAGTTATTTCTTTTCAAATTAAACTTGACTGGAAAATTTCAGCGTCTCTTTGATAGAGAAAGAATCGCAAGATTGTAGAACAATTAAGAAATTTTTTCTTGAATTGATTTTAAATATAATGTTTTACTCTTGTCGAGTTTTACTAAACCGTGTGATTTGCAAGCACAACTTGTATTGCAAATAAGATTTGTGGACGCTTATGTTTAATAACCTATCTATTGCTTTGAAGCAAATTGTCACAAAATATAGAAAATTAGTTACAAACTTTATATATTGAAATTATTCTATAATATTCTCTCGAATTGAAACTTTTTCTCAAGTCGTGAATCTTTTAGGCCTAACGGTGGCAGGAACTTGATGAGCTAACCGTACATCACTCGACGAAAGCTGTCAAGCAGGACTAAGTAGCCTACCATAACGGGCTAAGGAGTTTTGTTTTATTTAATATACAAAGAGAAAAATAAAATTGATGTTGATTTTTTCATGGATAAATTTATTTTAACCGTATTTTTTACAAAAAATCTGTTTGTAATCACGCCATTTCTCGTAAATCACTAAAACGATTTTCTTCTTAAAAAGACGTATTTATAGTTTAATCAGGGTCCTAATTGCACATGTAAAATATAATTGTCGTAAATCGAAATTCCGCGGAACTTGTTATAAAGATATTAATAAAAATTTAGTAATTTATGAGGTTTAACAATAAAAACCAATATGAGAAATTATAATTGAAAGAAAATCGTCGTTCAATAGAAAAGTGTGAAAAAAAAAGAAGAAAAAAAAAAAAAACTGTTCTATTTTATATTTAGTTTGTTTCTGTGCATAACTGCTTATTTAAATGTTGTGAATCGAGAACAAAAGTGAAAATCCAGAAATTTTTCTTTGGCCTGAAAAGGTTACATAATTTATGTTGGTTTTTAGCTATTTTGTACTTATTTATGCCATATTTAGTATAATAATATTTTTACCCTGGCTTAAGAAACTTCATTATAGACTTGAACCTAAGTAGGTTTTGCAGCCGATTATTAACTTTAGTAGTTAAATTTTTTTTTTCAAATTTACTTAACACCACCATTTAAAACAACTTTAAATGTATTAATTTTCCCGCTTATACGCTTTTACTAGCATGTATTGAAAATACAGTAATTATTTGAAGTGAAAAATATACGTCCTAGACTGGGAATCGAACCCAGGACCTTTGGCTTTACGCGCCACTGATCTACCAACTCAGCTTTCATATTCGCTTCCCAGCACAGGACGTCTATTATAGTGGACCAGGTCTAAGAAGGCACTTCGCAGATCGGGTGAAAACGCTGTACTATTCTCGAAGTAAACGTTAAGGGGTGCAAGGAGGGCAAGTCTCAGGTAGCTGGCGATTCGGAAGCAAAGTCAATGTTTGTGGAACGGTGTTATTTTCCGACATAATCCATCTCTTCCTCTATCGCTCCGCACCGGGCACAAGTGCCTTCTTAGGGCTGTTCCACTATACGCTTGAGAAGTCTACGCCCTGTGCTGGGAAGCGATTAGGATAGCTCAGTTGGTAGATAAGTGGCGCGTAAAGCCAAATGTTCTGGGTTCGATTCCCAGTCTAGGTCGTATATTTTTCATTTGAAATATTATTGTATTAAAAAAATCAGTTTAGCGAAAATTTAAATCTGGTTATAGACCAATATGTTTCACGATTTCAACAGATTTTTGTATTTATAAAATTTTCGTTTTTGCTGTAAATGATGAAAACAACAAACAAGGCAAACTTGAATCTTTATAGAACTTTATTCCTTAACTTTTTTTTGAAATCTGCTTTTATTGAAATTAGGATAAAAATGGAAAAAATCACAGTTTGTTCAGAACAGTCTATAAAAACACTTGAATTTTCAATTTTTATTTTATTTATTCTTGTTTAGGTGATTTATTTTAACACCTTCTGTTGCATTTATCTTAAAATGGATATAAATATTACTTTATTTGTTAATAATATATATAAATTTATGAGGGTTATTCTATTTTTATAGTATTCCAAAACTCAGTATTACAAATATCTTCTTTTCAACTTGAACATTTTCCTTCCTTTTAAGAAGGTTTACGTTGATTAAATTACGCTTCCCTGCCAGTAAAATATTATTTTAATGTTAAAGAATTTACCTCTATCCGAAATATACAAATAATGTTTCCAGTGAATATGTTTGTGTCCATTGTAACATCGCATTCTGTCAATCGGCAAACCCCATTCACAACAGAATCTCGGCTTATTTGAATGAACCTGTTTAGCCGAGAATATGATAATAGTTTATATTAGGAAGAAGTTAAATCCGGTAGAGGAGAAGCATTAAACCGTGTTTACTGAAGTGGGAAGACTAAGAAGGTTCGCAGCTGTTAGCCAGCAATAAGACAACATTTTTAGAGATAAATTTAAACATGAACGGTGTAAACAAAGCCCCCGACCACAGGACATACTGGCTGTGAGTCAAAGGACGACCGTCTACAGCTGGGACACTGTGTCTCACTGTTTGTATTAGATCAATAGTCTTGATTCAATCACGATAATAAATATTGAATTTTAAGTCAAAAGTATCGGTTGTGTAATATTTGTATTTCAATCGTATATGATAATAATTATTTATTTTTGAAATATATTTGTTTAATTCTTTGCTTCATAATGACGTAGAATTCATTTTGGTATTTTAAATAATTAAATATTGTAGAGGTTTAAATTCATCATTACATAAGTATGTGTAAATTTTATAAAAACGCTTTTTTAAAGAATGAATATCTGATCAAAACAAAATCGGGTTCAACTCTTAACATTGAATGAGTTTTCAAAATAGTCAGATATCATCCGAAATAGCAGACAACATTAAAACAATAAGTTTCACTGTTTAGGTGCAAAATTTGCTGTTTCTTTGTAGTTTGGGGTAAATTGGTGTAGAGGGCAGGGGTCGGAAATTTAACTTTATTGAAAGATCTGAAGGAACAGAAAATGTTTCTAGAGTTGAGTAACATAGGACTCCTATGGGTTTGTCTCCTGTTCTACAATTAAAGCAGTGTATCTAAATTATAAATCTAACCGAATTTCATAATAGTAACGTAAAACTGTTACACCTGCACCAATAATTTAAAAACGCCTAATGTTATAGAATAAAATTAGTGTAACAATGAATTAACGTTTGTCTAACCTAACCTTAATTTTTTCTTTGGTATGTAAAACATCATATTTCTAGTAAATAATCAGCCTATTTACTCCTATTGTAAAAGAATATTACATTCTATGTACATATTATATTTACATAGTCAATTTACTTATTGATTTATTAAATCAGAAAGGTCATTCTATAAATGTAAAAAAGAAAAAAAATCGGCCATAGAACTTTTAATTTAGGCTCAGTAAAAAATATTTAAAAAAAACCTTTTCAGATGTTCTTTAGTTACTATGATAGCCGTGTTATCAAGGAGCAGCGCTAATATAAACCGTGCAACGAAATTTAATGTTAAACTTTCACTTCTTTTTGTCGTAGGCCTATGTTTTCTATGATTACAAGTTTAGTCAAATTGTCTACAGTTTGATTTACAAGACAGAGTTGGGCAAGTATTATTATCAAGAATAATTGCAAATATAAAGATGAATAAGTATTTATTTTTGTGATTTCAAAAAGGAATTTGTTTTAACATAACCTTTATAATGAATAGTTGGTTAGTTTTGATTGGTACCACGCGACCACCTCTGGTTTGTTGTCCAAAACACATCCACAGATGGACAAAGATATAAGTCCCGGATGAACAACATTATTGTAACTAAAGTTCCCTTGGTCGAAGTTTGCTAATACACAATAATAATGCTAAACCTAAACTTGCGTACATCCGCCCCAACAGGTGTTTCACCCTCCCTCGCTTCTATACCAGTGCTTTTATGTTTTGTTCTTTATTTTGTGTCAATTATTCCTTTCCCCTTTCATTGTTAAGTTGATGGGAAGATTCGTAATTGGGAAAAAATCGATTTCATACAGATTGGATTTTTGTCGTTAGTTCTATTGTTATAAGTAGCTTAACCGGTTAAGAAAATAAAATCAGTTTTCTCACATTTAATTTGAATTGTACTTCCCGAACAACAAAATTAGCCCTATATTGCGATGGTGGAACTGGTGCTCCCAGATTTTGATTTATATTCATGTTTTATAGACTCCAAAATAATTTTGACAAATTTTCCGATAATTTCTACATTTTTAAAGAAATATTTTACATTTTTTTATCGCCAAAAACCATTTGACCACAAATTTTATTGTTACTAAATGTATATGTATATCTTTCGACACGACAGCGTCCAAACGATTGGAACAAAGTTTGGAATAGTTTTGTACAGTCTGGTATGACATCTTCCACACTTAACAAGTTGGTGACGAATTAAATCTTGTCCCATTGGAAGCATTTAGGCAGATTAATTTCATAATGATAAAATTTCGCACACTATTTTGAAAGTCATTATCTTTAAAATATTTTACAAGAATTCCTTTTAAGAAATAGACCTTGTTTAGAACATTTAGAAACAGTTTCCTTTGTGAATATTTGTTTAAAATCGCAATTGGAAAAGGTTTTGGTTTCAAAACAAAGTACACTTTTGTTTATGAAATTATAAATGCCTATTTTCTAATCTTCAGAAGATTCATTAGATTTTAACTTTTAATAGATTTTCGTTTTAATCGATTTAATACATTTAACAATTACTGTTATCATGTTATCATGAAATTTATACGTTTTTAATTAAGATTTATTAGTTCCAGTACAATCTTGTATCAATTCCTACCGTTGTCTTTTAATATTGTATAAAGTACATCAATTTAAAAAAAAATAATAACTGGTTTAAATTAAACTAAGGCGTATGTCTTTTTTAAATTCATCGGTTTCAAAATTTGTGTATAACATTAAATTGTAAAATCCATTTATGGTTTTACAAATATGTGGACAATTTTAATAGTTGACATAGTATAGTCTAATAAGTTCCGTGTTTGCTATTTCTTTTAATATCCATTAACCCTCAGGAGCCACTATAGAGAGTACGGGAATCGGGAGATCCTAGCTGGAGCGATATATTTTTTTAATGTAGTCTTGGGTTATATCCCTCTCCTTCATTATTCCCTTTGATTAACTCTTGTTCCCGTCCGATTTTGACGTTATTAAAATATTCCAGGGATAGGGGTCTTTATTTTATGATTTTTCCTACCTTTTTTAAAAAAAAGGTGATGAGGTTTTCACTATTAAACAACAAGAAAAAAAAAAAATAATAATATCCGGTAGCCTTAAATAAAGGTTAAATATTATTATGGTAATTTCATAGTTTAATTTGTAGTTAATCACGAAGAAGCATGATAAACACCTCTGGTTTGTAGATTTTCAAAATGGTTTGCTTCAAAAAATTATCAAATGACTCTAAAGTAACGCATTAAAAAAAAAGACTGCAACGTATCTAATCCTTACTGAGTATGTATTTCGAGCCTCTCACCAGGACATTCTCCTGCCAAATGTTTGATATGACAATAAGAGGCTATATTGGAGAGAAAACACAAAAATAGCAGCAAAACCAATTCAGATTTGTCTGTTTACGTTCTTTGATTTTAATGTTAACTTTAATTGTTAATGTGGCGTGTGCTCTTGTATTGACATTTTGAATCCGAGTCTTTTTCAGTAAAGGAAAACCGTAACACTAAACGTTCAAAATATAAATTGACGACAACCTCTAATTTCATTATAGTTTTCATATAGAGATAAAAATAGAAAGAAAATTTTAATCTAAAAATACACATATAATCTGAAATGTAGAGTGTAATTTGAATAGAAAACACCTTTTTATGTTCTTACATTTACTTAGTAGCCAGTAGGAAATTTGAGATAGGTCGAAAAATCGATGTCTAGTTTTTAACTGATATAGCCTATCGTTTTAATGTCTCTGAGCCTAAAAAGTTTTTTCTTCTCTTTTTCGATAACCTTTAATTTGAAGGTGTTAACCATAAGAAAAAAACAACACAAAATTACATAATTTTCAAAATCGACTATAATGATTTAGATTTTACTTTGCTCAAGTGTAGCTTCTAAGGACCTAAAAACAAAACAATTGGTCGTGAGTTGTCGGTGAAAAAAGCAAAAAATCCGCTATGGATTGATACAAAAGACGTAATTTCTCAAAAACGATTCTACCGATATCGTTTGTATATAGTGTGAAGAATAATTACCCAAGTGCAAAATCACAGGTAAAAAATTAGGGTTCCAGAATAATGTAATAATGTATTGAAATACGACTAAGCAAATCTAGACTGTATTAATACATCATAGACGCCATTCATGGTTAGTTTTTACTTTTTGACTGGAAATTACTGAACCAACCTTCATGATACGAATAGTTTTGGTTGGTTTTATTTGGTTTTGGGAACGTGTAACAAAAGTTTGCAACGTTTTTGCAGCGTTTATTTTTGCTATAACTCGGAAAATGAAATGTTTTGATAATTCTGTAGAGAAACCCTTTCTTGGGATCATCACAAAAGATTTTAAAACTTACCAAAAACCGCTTTAGAATAAAAATGTCCTCGCTGAAATAATTTGATACAAAATTAACCAAACAAATTTATTAAATCTTAAATACTTCGCGTCAAATAAATAAGGTACCTACTTTCACACAACTTTATGATTTTCTTACCAGCTTCTTCCTTCATAACATCAAGTCTGAGGATATAAGTCCAGTCATCTGGTTTTGAGTTTTTATAAATAATTTTTAATAAGATCGTTTATTAAAATATATTTGATCCGGGCTTTTTTTTACCGCAAAACAATTTTTGTTGAGTTTCTTACGAATTAATAACCAAATATAACAGTTTGTAAATAATTTATATAATAAAAACTGTATTAAATATTTTCATGATCTATTCAACACATAGAATACAAACATTTTTTATGTCGTTATCAATTTATCTATGCTCTTGTATAATTGCTAACCTACAAGTTGAGTTTCCTCTCTCGTGGAGTCCCCCCTCTCACACAAGGAACGGTTCCTTCAAAACACAGTCATAGTATTTCTTTTACTTATCGTATTTTGTGCAAACATCTTACAGAAAAGGATTTGTCATGAGTTTGTAAGGAAGTGAAGATTAAGGGAAAGGTCTGTCGGCAGAAGCGGTGGTCTTTGAAGTGACCACGACGACCAGATGTTGAAGCAGCTCAACATCCCTCCCAGGACCAAATCATTGTACAATTAGTTTTGCCATCCCTCTGAGTAACACATGATACAATACAGAATATTTTAGTTGTATTTGCTTTATTATACTGCCTGTGTACAGGAAAGTGACAAATAATGGAATCACCGAATTAAGATTTTACGACACATTACTCGTGCAATTTTGTTCAAACTGTAGTTGTGGGAAAATAAACCCTGAGTTACGTTTCACATTTATGTAAATGTTAGCATCCCAGTATAGTGCAGATACAATATTTATCGTAAAAATATTAATTTTATATTGTTGCTCAAACGAGTACTGGAAACCACAAAGACCGATCGAATACAATACGTAACTTAAACCATCGATCAGTGCTTTCACCTGGAATCATTCGGCTATCGTACATTGCTTTTAAAAAAACAATCAAAGTTCATTGTCTCTTCTTTGTCTAACTGCACTAGAGAAACGTCATTTTGTGCTTTTTTTTACATCGGTTTTGATTCCTAACCTTTATATTGCAACAAAATATTTTTTAAAATAATTATTAGTAGAGCCTGTTTCAGAAATGTGACCATTAATTTGCTATAGTCTTTTTGCAGGGTATTTTAACTTTAAATCGGAGTTTTGGGGAGGAAGGTGCATTATTTTATTAGGTCATTAAGAATACATTTTAGATAAATTCGATAAAAATCATTAGAGCTGATTATAAGAAAATTGTGATTTTTGTGCATAAGTATCTCCAAAATTTTAAGTTAGGAAAATTATATTTTCGTGTATAATTAGGATCGAAAAACACTTCTAGGTACCAATTTCAAACAAAATTCGGGCTAATGATTTTTATTCATTAAATGAAACAAAAATGTCCAACAGAACATTATTGAATTCCGTATCGTTAATGGTTTGTTAGTGTTTTGCGTTAAAATACAATTCTACGAAATGGACCTAGTTAATGAGTCAAAATTTAGCACTAAAGTTAGAATCATAGTGCCTAACAAATAAACTAAATATAATTAATGGCGTATATTAAACATTATACACTGTCTTGGAAATATTAAACATATTGGAAATATCTTGAAAACTGTCGTTCTTTACAAAATTTACAAAAGACAAAAAGTTTAGCCTTTTAACCGAATAAGATGAATATTATATATATAAAAAAGTTTTTATTTAAGATGTTTTATTTATATTTATAAGATGTTTACTAAGTCAACGGATAACTCAAAAACTAATTCTTGGTAATTTACTAGAATAAGCAACAACTTTACCACGAACTGTTAAATTTTATAAACTTCTAAATTAAAATACAACTTGCAATTGAACTTACAACTTATGTATCTAATTTGTTTAATTTCTCGAAAAACAAGAATAGAATATTCCATTCGAGTGCATTGTACGGACCCGGCTCCCCCTTTTTATACATCGAACAAAACTAGTTAAAATAATACTACAATTTTTGTATTATTATATATTTATATATAATAACCTAAACTATTTGTGGCTATTCTTGTTACCACAAATCTGATCTACATTTTTGTTACCAAAAACTCGAATAGGTTAGGTCAGGTTATATATTCAAATAAACTTATGAAATTATTCAGTTAATTAAATCAGCAAATAGCAACACAAACCGCTATTAAATACAAACAATGATTCTCGTAAGAGTGTTGCAGCAGCACTGACCTCGTAGTGGCGTAGTCTAGACCGGATGAATGACCGAACTTGAAATAATTGCAATGGGACGAACGAAAGTCTCAGTTATGTCATTTTTGTTTGTTACGGAAATAGACAAATGGCAGAACATAAAAATATATGCAGAGGGAGTTTCGAGTTTTAAACTTACAAATAAGGGGGTTCTTATAGTACTGAATATTTAAACATAAACAGTACGATGGTTTCTATTATGCCTACATCAATGTTATCGGTAATTATTTGGTAAAATAGGTACTGTTTATGTTCTTAGATTATAAGTAATACAGAGAAAATTACGTGATGGCTCAAAAAAAAGGTGTGGAGTTTTGTTGAGGATATATATGTTTTAAGGCCTGTGAATACAAAAGAAGTGGTTTTTGGCTGACTGTTGACTGTCTAGGGTCTGTCATTTTTGCAAAACAATTTCTTGTGTTCGAATTTTGGCCATATCTCGGAAACTTTGCTTTCATCTCGGGAACTCAAAATTTTGGGGTACGAAAAGCACAAAATTGAAATTTTCTAAAAATCAACTCTAACGATTTTAATTAAATTTTCACGACATTTGAAAATTAATAACCCAAATCCAGTCTAATTATGTAAGCTATTACATTCAAAGAAATACTACATTTCAAATAATGGAATTAAGTACAACGTAAAACATTGTCCATAATTTTACAAATTGACTAAGATCAACCAAACGCAAACTAGAAGCAAATTTGAAAATTGTGGACCATGTTTAAGGGATTTTTAATTCTATTAAATTAAATGTTAAATTTTCTGTATCCTAAGCCTAATAGCTAATCTAGTTAAGCCTCCTTAGAATACTGTGTATTTAAACCAATGTGTAAATTGTTATAACTGCAATAAATGGTACAAAAACATTGCACATACCTTTTCACTCATTCACAACTTGTTTGTTTATTACAAATTGTATTTTAACATTTTTTTAGAGGCTGTGGAAAGCTTTCGTTTATTCTAGTAAATTACCCATTTTAATTTTTTGTGAAAATTTTAATCCACTATGATTCAAAATATCTATAAAGCATTTTAAAATATCTATATTCATTCAAAATGAATTGTATTATACAGAAAAAAACAAGCAAACGAAAAGACGCTAAACATTTTTTGTTTCAATTAATGTGTAGAACCAGGTAGAGTATATAACCAGAGCACCTTTTTTGTCACATTCACCTAACATTCAGTTCTGTAAATAAAGCTAATGTATTCGAACTACACCATTTCAGGAAAGAAACTTTGTAATAATTATGGAAGAATCTGGGTATTTTGCGAAATAAAAATTAGCTTCGTTAAATAACACAGTTAAAACACAGAAGCTTCGATTTCTAATTGCCAACATATGTTACCAGGCTTCGGTTAATTTCTTCAAAGACTTTGAAAAACACCAATAAAACTTCAATTTGTTGGCTAAGCACAGCGCAGTGTTTACTGTTAAAATGAGGAAGTTGTAAAATACAAACAAGAAATGCAAACTCTGACCGGAAGTTAGGCTACACTTAGACCAATTTTAAGACATTGCGTTTAGTAGTGTTTCCATCAGAATATGTTTTGTTTGTGATGTTTTCTTTCATTTTTAGAACAGTTTAATTTGTTTTGTTTTTTTAAAGTAATTCACATTAATTGTTTATGGAGTCTCATATTACAAAGGAGAAATTTTGAGTAGACAAAACTATTTTGTGTAGACGAAATTAATTTATTTTAAATTTTATTTATAAGTACCTAGACTTTGGGCGAGAACCATAAAGTATTATTTTCGTAAATATAGTGAATCAAATACATGTACAACGATATTAACAAAATGTATTCTTATAATTCGATTAAAAGTAGTCCTTAATGAATTATTTATTTTCCTGACAAAAATATTAAATTGGAAAAGTATCTGATTTTTATACTCTAATCATCAATAATTCCACAAAGCTAAACAAAGTTGTTAAATACCAGAAAAGTGTAGGATACAATGAAAAACATACCTCAGTTGTTATAATATTGATCTGAAGTCTGAAGTCTATACTACTTCATTAACATATTAAATAGATAGGCTAATTATTTTCGCCACACATTGAAAAATATTATGGCGTCTGCTACAAGAAGTTACAAATCACAACGTTTGCTTTCAGAGGCATATTTCCCAACAGTTGTGCATTTGACTCTACTGTTAAGTACGAATGCATAAAATGAATAAGTAAAGTAAATTAATTAAATTAATTTAACACCTGATTTATAGGAACGTGTCGTTGTGGGTTTTCTTCAAGTAGGATAACATCTTCAATCAAAGATCCAGTTTTTGATTGCATTACTGTAAGCCTCATGAGTACAGGATTTGGATTGGTCAACCAAATCCATGTCCTGAACGCCTTGGATATCCAAACTTCCGTTCCTGAAGTGTACTGTTTTAACAATGAATAAAAGGTTCTTATAAAATACCGTGTACCGCGAGACGTTAAAACCGTTGTATATTAGTTGCTATTCCATTATAAATTAAGAACTCTTTTGTGTGACATAAAGGAGCACGAACAAAATGGATAAACGCTGACATTCCAAAAATAACAAAAATTGCCTAAATTTTTCTAAAAGCATCATATATGACAGAAATCCAACTGAGATTCTTGAATATCCGTCAACCATTATGAGTATTTACCAAATTCTTCAGAAACACAGCAGATAGTTTTAGGCTTTATCCTGATTCAGTGTCGCAAATGGAGATGTAGCCTTGATCTTTTCTCTTTCATGTTGAAAATCTTGATTTAATTTCATAACCGATACTACAAGATCTTCTTCTGCTTTCTGAAGAGAATGAGGTAGGTATAAGTTCTTATTCAATGATTTATTTTAGCACAGACAAGAGAGTATTTCTAGTTTCTCCATGATGAAGTAACTCATGTATTTGAGCTTGACTTGCTTGTTGGTGATAGAGAAGAAAATCAGTTATAAACTGACTGCAGCTGCAGTGTTGCATGTGGGTTTAAGCCTCCATTGTGTATTACATTCTCATCTTTATTGTTTCTTCTCATCTTTAGTATTTAATACCCAACATAAACGAAATTGATTTCAGTCAGTGATAAACTTGAAATAGGCTAGTAGTCTACCAAATAATGTATTTACTTGCGGATTGCTTCTTTTGTTACAATTGTATTCAGCTGAACTGTGGCTAAGTACACTAGAGTTGACAGTCCTTGAGAAGAAAGCTGCAAACATTTCATCTTGAGAAATAGAGAGAGTTGCTGCTATGCGTTGAGACAGCTAGAGTTGAGTATGAGCTTTTGAGACATCCGTATCTACAGTGAATCATGAGTCGTGGTTCACGAGCGTACATGACCGCGATTTCTAATTATTTCTTTAAATTATTTAAAACATTGATTGCATCCAATGACAGGACGAAAGAACCTCTAACTAGACGTTGAATATAATAAACGAATTTAGTACTCTTAATCTTTCTATATTAACTTTAATAATTTTATTATATTTATATTAAATTGAATAATATTTTGGAAAAGAGATTTGTGATAACTTAATAAACATTATTTTCCTTTCTACAGCATTTACAAATTAAGTTTTGGCCGGGCATACAATCAGTAGACGTCTATCATGGAAGAAATAAGTAACTATGACATTATTACTTGGTAGAGTCAGATTTTCACGGGCTACCACATCTTATGTAGGTGGGTAACGGGCGCCGCCACCAGTAGGTGATTTCGTGGGGGGGGGAGGTGGTATCGCTCAAGTGACCCGACGCCGACGGTGACTCATCAAACGTGGCTGGAGAAATCTTGCCGACTTGAGTGCCAAGGGAGCATGCTCAGCCTGTCCAGAGGTTTCGACTTCTGGGGGCGTTAGTTTCAGGAATGGTTTCGTCGTGGTAGTGGCGTGCTAGTAGTGAGATTGCTCTCCGTTACTCGTTCTGCCAGAGTGAGGGAATGGTGGTGTGCCGTATTGGCTCGGAACTGGTTAAGTTTCATACTTGAACGCTACAAGAACCTGTCCAGAAACCATAGCAAGTTTACCTTGAAGCTATTGATCATATACAAGTTAGATCCTTAGTAGAGACTGTTATAAAAGTCAGTTCTGTTGTGCTGTGAGTTTGTTCATTAGACACATTCAAAGGTAATTTTAGATTTTCAAGTAGTCTTTGCCGAATATGAAAGGTCATTACACCGTTAACGAACTTCTTTGTCACACAATTATCTTTGTTAATCTCTATTGTGACGGCTTAAATGAGTCTGTGGATTTTTAAAACTTGCAAACACTGATTCACACAGTTAGTGCCGGTGTGAAGATAGTTTATATCGAGCAAAGACAATATAACAGACAATGAAAGTTGACTATTAAAAACAGCGTCGTTGAAAGTTGACTATGAAAGTCGATGAAAGTTGATTATGAAAGACAGTGTTGCTGAAAGTTGACTATAAAAGTTGATTATGAAAAACAGCGTCGTTGAAAGTTGACTATGAAAGTCGATGAAAGTTGACTATGAAAGTCGATGAAAGTTGACTATGATAGACAGTGTTGTTGAAAGTTGACTATGAAAGACAGTGTTGTTGAAAGTTGACTATGAAAGTCGATGAAAGTTGACTATGAAAGACAGTGTTTGTGAAAGTTTACTAGGAAAGACAGTGTTGTTGAAAGTTGACTATGAAAGTCGATGAAAGTTGACTATGAAAGACCATGTTGTTGAAAGTTGACTATGAAAGACAGTGTTGTTGAAAGTTGACTATGAAAGTCGATGAAAGTTGACTATGAAAGACAGTGTTGTTGAAAGTTGACTATGAAAGTCGATGAAAGTTGACTATGAAAGACAGTGTTGTTGAAAGTTGACTATGAAAGTTGATTAAAATTGACTATGAAAGACAGTGTTGTTGAAAGTTGACTATGAAAGATAGTGTTGTTGAAAGTTGACTATGAAAGTCGATAAAAGTTGACTATGAAAGTCGAAGAAAGTTGACTATGAAAGACAGTGTTGTTGAAAGTTGATGCTAAAAGAGACAAAGTCGTTGAAAGTTGACTATGAAAGTTGATGAATGTTGACTGTGAAAGACAGTGTTGTTGAAAGTTGATGCTAAAAGAGACAAAGTCGTTGAAAGTTGACTATGAAAGTCGTTGAAAGTTGATTATGAAAGTCGATGAAAGTTGACTATGAAAGACACTGTTGTTGAAAGTTGACTATGAAAGACAGTGTTGTTGAAAGTTGACTATGAAAGACAGTGTTGTTGAAAGTTGGTGCTAAAGAGAGAAAGTCGATGAAAGTTGACTATGAAAGTCGATTAAAGTTGACTATGAAAGACAGTGTTGTTGAAACTTGATTATGAAAGATAGTGTTGTTGAAAGTTGATGCTAAAAGAGAGAAAGTCGTTGAAAGTTGAACAGTCATTTACGTGTTCGTAGATAGATAGCACTATAAAGTTGGTAAATAATTTCAGATCGTCCGAATCATTTGAAGTTTACAAAAGGTTTTGTACCAATATTTCCGCTCTCGAGATGTGTTTTAGTTTGAATCATTCTCTGGTTTCAAGTGATGTTTTATTAAACTGAATACTAACTTCTCCTAACAATAGACTTCACTCCTTGGATGTTTTATTACATCCAAAAATCGTTCATGTAAACAACTACTTACTAGCGCGCGACGTGACAACAGATCAAGAAGCAACAGTAAATAATAGCACAGCTATTGTACATTTGAACAAAACACCAATCACAGGGAGAAATAATTAAAGTTAAATGCTATATAGATGGTTTGCTCCTTCCATTGTGATTGTGATTTACCATTCATTACGGTGTTAGTAAATATTATAATGTGTCTATTAATGTGCAAAGTTTGAAGATGACCTAAACGTAAGAAACGTAACCGATCCAACTACTGTTTATATATTTTTCCTAATTCATATTGATGCATAAAGTTACGTGAAATTATATCTAAATTTAGAGAAATTCCCAGGAAACAAAACTGTGTAATTGTTTTGTAAATCGCAATTTATTTGGTATTTTCTAACACTTTAAAACTCGTAATCCTTACACAGATGGAAAAGTTTTAGAAAGAGTTTAATTTTTTTTTTCATTTGTAGTTATTTCTTTACCACTGCTCTTTATGCTTCGTGCACATTATAATATTTACTATTTCGTTGCTCACGCTCTACTCCTAGTTACAGCTTTCGTGTCTATGCCTTAGTAGCCTACAGTAACTGCTTTGTGTAATCGCCATTAAAAAATCTTATAGCCCTAAATGGTTAGGCCTAGTTTCAATGAACTACACTCCTAAATTACGAACGATTGATGGACCCGTTTAGCTGAACCGTAAAACGTACAGACAAAATCCCAAATGATTGAGTTAACTCGCTTCCCTCGGTCAAACATAAAAATAAACTATTACACTTTTTAACTGCTATCTTAGAAGTATTAGTTACTCCCATTCACTCCAGAGATTAAAATTATCTAAACCAAGAAATCTGTTTATAAGACAAATCGTTTAATCTAGATAATTTTCAATATAACTTTGTTTTGTTATCTCTAGTGTAATTTAAATACATTTACAATGTCATGGAAGACATCTTTAGATAAAATAACTGTTTGCTTTTACAGTCCTACAATAACACCTTTACACCGTGTAATGAGCAATAAGCTTTGACGTATTTTAAATAAGTGGCGTAAGATTGCGTAAAACAACTTACTTTAGAATTAAAAGCTCTCTAAATGTTATTTTCATTCTATTATATTATTGTTTATTCATTCTGAAGTACTTTTTTAAAACACTGTTAAATAATTGTTAACCTAAACAGGATTGTTTTTTAAATAATTAGAACTAGTTTAAGAACAATGCCTCCTTGAAAGCAAAGAAGAACTTTTAAACAAAAAGAAATACCATTTCGAAAAAATATTGCACAGTTAAAGCAGTTCGCTCGATGAAAAACTAATAAACTGTAAAAACTAGTAAAAACTAGATATTTCATCACTAGGACTAAAAGTGAAGCTCAAGTTTAACGGCCGAGGCTTAATGAACTATATTATAGAGAAAACAATTTCATAAAAACTAAAATGTTATAACCTATTTACCTTCAAATCGATGGTAACAGCTGTTTTAACGGTTATTTACAATCGAGAGTATCGGTTGTTTTTATAGATGCTTTACATTCGTTAATTAATTTGTATAAACGAAGTAACAGCTGATGACCTCGAGCTAAGCTGATGTTTTTAGGTCCTAGGACTAAAAAGAACAACATTAGCATCTCAATTGGTTGTATTGAAAACAGCTGTTTTTGAAGCAGTATGACGAAAAATTAAATTATTTGAAATTTGCAAGTTTCTCTCATCGCAAACCAAGCACCGATCAAGCCCCCTATCATATAAGTACGTTGTTAAACTTCTTTCAAATTCACATCTATGAGGGTGTATATTATAGGGTGTGTGTTATTTTTGTACGAGTTTCTTTTTAGACAAAAATATACTTCGTTACAACTTTGCCAATAAACTTTTTTTTAAATAGTTCGTTAATTATTTTTAGTTGAACATCTCAGTTATAGGTGTTTCTACTATGAAAACAAAGAGTTTTTTCTAAAAAAAAAACATAAATTAAGAAGAAATTATTATGATTTTCTATATTTTTGCTAGGAAGTACGTAGCCCATATTCTTCAACGACTCTTAGCAGTATCTTAACTTCTGTTGAATTTCAGATTAACTCAGTTTTTATAATTATTTACGTATTTGATGCGTACATACATAGTTTTTGAAAATGGCTTTTCATTAAGAATGATAGATTTAGATTTCAATTGTATGACTAATCGGAGAACGGATGAATCAATATACTAATCGGGAAAATATACTGTATTATTAAATAATTTAATCTATGAAATTGATCAAATACGTAAGTGGTTTTTGAAAATTTACTTCATCCGAAAAGTGTCAGTAGAAGTTAAAACATTGTTAGAAATGGCTGTAGAATGACTCAAATCATATAAATCAAGTTGGCATATTTGAACCGATGATAGTTTGATACTAAAAGTAAAGTCGGACTAATTAAAATGTGCTGCCGTTTAAAATAGGTTGTCGATAGGTTCTTCTTAACAGATTAGCCTATAATTGTGTACAGATTGGTGATTTACACATATTAAAAAAATCGTCAAACAGTTGGCTATCGCGCTTTATCTCCCTACGTGTGGGTTCCTGGCGTTATCCACAGCCTCGTCTTTACTAGTCCGACAGGCAATATAATTATTGCTAGACTAGTTTTATAAAAGTTTTCTGTTGATCGTAACACATTACTAGAAAATGTCTTCTCACAAATTTCTTTTTACTAAGAACGGTCAATTAGGGTTTCAATTTTACGACAAATATGAATGAGTTAATTAGTACACCGGGATGAGAGTATAGTAATTTAGTAGTTTTACTTTGTGAATTGTTGTTTAAAGATGAAAACCTCTACGTCATCATCGTCTTATAATAGAAAGAAGAAATCAACATAAAATAAAGATCCTCTAACCTTTGAATACTCCAATATCGTCAGGGTCAAGAGATAATTAATAGGAAAGATGAAAGATAACACCAAGACTACAAGAAAAAAGTTTAAATCCAGTTAGTCCCTCGGGTTTATGGTCCCTCGGGATCACTAAGCCCATAATCACTATACCAGAAGGTATAGAAATTACTTTGTGGGTTAACTTCATAAAACAGATATCACAAAGAATTTTTCGTATTCAGAAACAAGTAAGAATTATAGTTCTTTTGAACAGTCGTGATTTTTCTAAGTTTTAAACTAAATACAGTAGGTTCTTGGTGAAACTCCATTAAAGGAAATAAAAAAAACAAAAGGTTATAGTTTTACATTAATTGTATTTACTTTGTTACAATTGTTTCGCTGTTAAGGCTCATGAGACAACTGTTGGTTTTTCATTTCGTAATTTTTTTTATCTTAAAGATTGAGATTTCGACTTTTCTTAGTACAGACATCTTAGAAATAATATTATTTTACAAAGATGAAGAGTTCTTTAGATCTTAATATTGATACGTACGTAATACTGAAAATATTTCAATAAACAACAGCACAGGTTGGCGGTTTTTGAAAAATGTCCATCTGAAGTTGGAGTCAGTTTTATGTGTAAATTTCTTTTAAGAGTTTAAACAACCCGTGGAAGTTAAAACTAAAACAAACAAATGAAAACAGTTTCATTTCAGTTTTGGAGGAGTTTTATAGGTCACACGAACAATAAATTTTAATTATTTTAATTTTGTAAATTGTATCTCACAGCTGTGTGTCGTTTACTGAGGTTAGTTTTATGATTCATGATTGTTATTGTATTTAAAAATATATATAATTTTAGTTTCAGTTTCGATTTTACAATTGCATACAAGTCCAAGACTTGATAAAATAAATAAAACACGAATTTTAATATAATTATGTTTCAGAAAAAAACACAAAAAAATTGACCATTTTAGTTCCAACTTTGACTCATTAAAACTTGTCTTATAAAGTGGTGTTAAATATTTTACTTTTGTCCAAGGACTAACGCCAAGCGGTCTGAGCTAAACTATTTTACCAGCAGGGTGTCGAAATAAGGGTCGGTGAGAGGATATGGGTGTGGCAATGGTAAGGCCACGCTAGACTGCTCGACGCCGAAACCGTCCTGGAATGTTTTGACAAATGCTCGTTTGTGTTTCGCATTAAACACAAGAGTTTTCTTTGAGACACGGCATATGTTGCTGGCTATTTTAGCCAATTGACAGGAAGTAGAAGACATTCTGACCTGATGGGGGAACACACACAGACTCTTTATGTTTATTAGTTTTTGTCACTTTCTTCGAGTATAATTTGTTACAAATTGTCGGTTCCATGTTTACAAGCCTACTACGACACTTTAATAAATGTGGTATAAATTTGGCAGAACATTTTTCACTTTTAGTATCTCGCTCGTAATCATGAATAGACGGTGCAAAAATGTTCCCACCAACATTCTTACACAGTCTTCCAAAAAATTTAAATAAAATTCGTAATTATCTTTCAAAAATTGTCTCATAAAACTGGGAAGTGAGCCTAAACATATAGGTTTCTTTATTACAAAAAATCTCCCATGTATTTCTTAGGGAAACAAGTCGATACAGTTGAAAAATATTTATATATTTAAAATGAACGAAAACTTCCAACCCTTTTTTTCGCCATTTATTCCTGAACCGTAAATGGCTTTTAACACAAATTGCCAAATTGGACTGGGTGATTTATCTTTACATGAATTTCGTGAAATGATTTTGATTTTTTAAATGTCTAATATGTACAGTCATTAATGTTGCTTTTAGGGGAGGTTATAGACGGGTAGAGAAGTGATGACATAACTACTACTGCTGATAAAGACATTGACTCAGCTCCATTCCTGTCAACATTAGTCATGTTGCCGTCTCGTCGTATCGGCTGTTTATTGTCTTTATTTTGTTTTCAAACAATTGAACAAACTTTCTAACCAGAAAAATCATTATAATAAATTTCAAAATGGCGGCAAATTTCCAAAAAATGTTTAGTTTAAAAAAACTTTTTAGGAGTATGTTAGATTTTTATTAAAATTAATATTTAAGCTCATACTTACAACAAAAAAAAAGAAAATTAGACTAAGTTTCTAACCAGAAAACTTTCGTTAAATTAATAGCCCCTCCGCTCTCAGGTTCTTGTTTCATATAACGATACGCATTTGATATAATTTCGCGAGATTGACTATGGAAGACACTATTCCCACAAACTTTCTTCCTGTCGTTTTCGCTTTCCATCACAACACAACAAATCAATGTTTTAGAAATGCATTTATAACTACAAAACGCACAGTACAATACTCACTGTTAGACTGAACGAGTGTTTTCCCCACTTCACTAATCGGCCCAGACACGACTGCGCACCTTACATCTTATGAACTGTATACGTGGATATATTTGTTTTAATAAAATAGTTAGAAACTATGTTTTGGCCTTGGTCAGCCTTGGTTAAGAGTTGCCAAAAACATTATTTAAAACACCTCGAGATAAGGCAAATATATGCCCACATTGTGTCAAAATCAGTCCACTAGTTTGTGAGCACTGTACAGACGACAGACATATAAACGTAATTCTAAAGAAACTTTAAGAAGGGGGGGGGGGCTCAAGAGACCTCAAAACTTATATATCTGCGAAAACTAGACAGATATTTTGTTGACCAACTTACTTTACCATACTAGGTACTTAAAGTTTAAAAAATTTACAACACAAAAAAGATTCCCTTTTGAATGAAAAAACAACATGTTTTTTTGTAAACATGATAAACTAAGCAATGGAGTTCATTAATACTATTATTAAACATTATAATTCAAAAAATATTTTGGTTTTAGGTTAATTTTGAGTATTGCCAATAAGTTATGCTTGCAGTTTTTTTACAATAACTCGGTTATCCTTTGAGCTACAGTAAAAATAAAATTTTAATTTGTTGTCATTTCAAAAAAGATAATTTTTGGTCTCTTATAAATTTTGGTTTTCGAGATATAGGCCTACGACATCCAAAATTTAAAGAAATAAAAAACTAGGTTATATTTTTTGGTACATTGTGAAAGGTCGCATAAAAATGTGTATAACAAATTTGGACTTGATATCTATTTTATTTCCAAAAATATGTTTATTGTACAAAACCCAAAATGACGGACAGACAACTAAGATTGTTTCAAACAAATGAATGCTCGTTCTGTGTTTGCTTCAACCCCAGAATCTTCTAAATTCTAAAATATCCGACGTTCCGAAACACTCTGTATATGAAACGATTAAGTGAAGTAAAATTCTGAGCTTTTTTAAAAGCATAATGTTCAAATAATTAAAATAGAGCTCAACTTTGTTAAATCGGTGGCTCTGATATTTCTTTTTATATTAATTAATTGTTTTTTTTCTCCTTGTATATTTTTTAATAAGTGTGATTCTCCAGAACGTTCATTTAAAAGACACCAAGATCCACTGCAATGTAGGCGATCACTGAATTCCTTTATGATTATTTTTACAGTAGTCTACATTTTTTGTTTGTGTGCAATATTTTTGAAGTATTTCATTCTTGATTGAATTGCTTGATTAACCAAACTATCATTTCAGTTGTAGTATGTTACACCAAGTAAATTTACGGATTTTTGAAACCCTGCTCGGGTTTATTAATGCTTATAAGAGAGATTTATGTACAAGAGTGCTGTTCAGTAATCAAACACCTGAACAAACTGTCGCTTCCTAAAGATTTCATTTCGACGGGGTTTGTGTTACTGCTAAACAACTCAATAGTCACGATGTATGGCTAATTAAACTGCTCAATGAAACCTTCATTCTCCAAGCGACATTACGATGGGTCCAAACAAAGTGACGCTATCTCTAAGGGTTCTTCCAAAACCACGGAAAAACTGACGCAAAGTTCTTTTCCATTCTTTGAATTCCCTATGATTAGCAGCTTATTACTGCTCTCACGCCTATTTTTAAATAGTGTCAAGGCGTTAATTTGGTAAAAGGAACGCATCATGCATTATCTTTCTCTATCACAACGATAGTTCGCAAAGTGTCCAAAGTTAATTTACGGACACTCTAAATTAATTGTTAACAAACCGGTAAATCGATGTTATAACAAAATATCGGTAAATTGTTATAAGTTTGTGTTAAATCTGTACGTTCTAACAAAACTGTTGAGGTAATTATTTGTAAATACACAAACATCAGTGATTTAAGTGTAAATGTTAATCTAGCTAGCACCATGAACAGTGAACAATCGCGCGTGAAAGTGTCAGAACAAGTGCTCTGCCGACAGATGATTAACCAAAAGGTATGAAACAATTTATTATATCTTAATCATGGATGTCTTAATTTCATATTAAATTTTGCTAGAATAATTGACTCATTATTATACAATTGTTAATTGACACATTGTTCAGAATTATTCACGACGAATAAGAATAGTCTCATTGTTTGTAAACAGTTTATCACTGAAATCAAGGAGATTGCTCCTGCCATTTAGGCTACAATCCACGGACACCTTTATAGACGATACTGTATAGCGATTGTAGATATTCCTCAACCTCTCTTGTCTCTTAAACTTTCCTCTTATATTATTATTATTAATTGATAATCTCTTGTATGGTTAGTGTATTAAACAGACATCTTTCTAGGGTTTAAAAGTCAAGAAACTGTACACTCCAGTACCCCATATTCTCAGTGATATATTAAAAGTCATTTGTCATGTCTCAATATTTTACAGTTTTACGTTACATTTATGTCCGTCCTAGAATGTCTTTCCGGTACTAAAACACAGAACGTTGTAGTTATATATATTGACTATATTAAATTGTTTTGTGAATTGTTCAGATAAAGAGTTTAAAATGTATTCATTTCAGATCCAAGAATGGGTTATGGGTATCTCATTCGGTCGTAAAGTGAACTAAATGTGTGTTCATAAATTTTAAAGTTTTGTTATTTTAAGGATTGGACTAAGTAAAATTCCCTCGTTCCAACCACAAATAAATTATCATAATGGGTCCATTACGGTACGTTCTCAGCCCTGATTTATATAAAGATTTATTGAACCACATAGTTTTGCCTGCTTCTCTTTGTGTATATATTAATTACACATCGCTCGTGACGTTGTCTCTACCGGAAATCGAATCTGTATAAATCTGAAAAACCTTCACTCGCTACGCTCAGCCCAAACAGGCTTAATAATTTGTAGACATATTTTCTTGGATAGTAAGGATAGAATATTATAATTTACTTAACCGTTTTTTTTGAAGTTGTAAGGTAAACCAGTTTCAAAGAAAAAATGGACCTCTACGTTTTATCAATGCAAATTCATGTAACAGATGTAAAATGTCAGATAGTTGTCACTAATCATTCCCCCCCCCATCCTTAGGGGCCACGAAGTTGCAACATGGATCTACACTTTTCTACGTGTAGTCTTGGTTAGATTCCTCTCATTGATCTGTCCTATCGGGTCACTCTTGTTCAATTCCGACCTTGACACTATTAGAATATTCGTGGTTTCTTTTTTATCCTTTCTTCTTCTTCTTCTTCTTCTTCTTCTTCTTCTTCTTCTTCTTCTTCTTCTTCTTCTTCTTCTTCTTCTTCTTCTTCTTCTTCTTCTTCTTCTTTTTCTCTTTAAGGCGGTGTTGATCGCACCTACGCCGTTCTTCCTAGGGTGACTAGTTGATACCACGAAGCTCGTTTAAAAAATGTTTTGTTTTTAAAACCCCAATAAAGATTAAAATGTATACAACAAGTTACGCAAAAAGTAAGAGAACATTATTGTACCTACTTTTCAACAATGAGAAATAATGACATTTATTTTTGTTGATTATAATGATAAGACTCTCTATTTCCATGAAGTTTAACGCTGAACAAATAGTAGGCTGTAACTTCTATTGGGAAATATAGCAGCATAAATGATTCTTGAACTACTCTTCTGTCTTGTTTATAATAATTTTCTTTGTATTTCCGAAGAGATTGACTTCGTGTAACTGTTTGTCTATATGAATAATTAATTTAAAATGTAGAATGTTTTTACGTATTGAAAAGATATGAACGAAAAATTATTTAAAATATCTGTTATTTTGAAAATACTATATATTTTTCTGATTGGTATTTAGTTTCGATATGGTAACACAAGAGTCTTCTAAAGCAAATTTTTAGCTTGTAAAGAGTAGAACTTTGTTTTGTATAAAACCAATTTTTTACCGAATTGTCTAAACTCAAGCACACACAAAGGATCTTAAGAGGCTCCTGCTTACAAGTGAGCAAAGAGTTATTAATTGATATTCTCTCAGCAAATTGCTGATAAAGTCTTGTAGCCGCTCAAGTAGGCTATACTAACTGTTTAAAATGCGCATACTCAAGTAGCCTTTTATCTTCCACTTCTACAGTTGCCTGTCCTATATTAACTTCCAATTAGGAATATATTACGTTAAGCAAAAGTCTACTTTTACGTATTATACAAAAGTTCACTAACGTTTTCATTACCCATATGCGTACACACAATATACTTTTAAAATAAGGTGTCCACAAACAGTACACTAGTTTAAGCACAAATCCATATCCACGTAAAAGATGCCTAAACGAACAAAAGGTAACAAAAAAGCGACAAAAGTCGCCATCCACCCCCCCCCAAATATCAATAGTAAGATCGATCAAAAATTGAAAATATACCAAGGTCTAATTTATCTAAATCGTATTTAGTTCGACGGTCGTGGTAAATTGTTTATATTATTTTATTTTTTAAAGTAACAGATACCTGTAATTTTCCTTTGCGAACAAACTGAAACATTGATTTTCATCATAAACTTTCACATCTTACATTTAATTCGCTTAGATATTTCCGATTTTAATAATTGAGGTGTCAAATTAAATAGTGTTCCCTGCAGATTTCCTGAAAATCAATCATTTTCTTTGGAAACACTTATTCTGTATATAAAATTAATCATTTAAATAACATGCCTGTTATGGCTAATTACCATGTTTCACAACAGGAATAATTTTAAAAAGCTGTTAAAAATATTTTTAGGTTTACTAATATAGTCCTTACTTTGTGTGAATTCTCGTTGTGTTACGATTGATTGCTTACACTCGCAAAATTAAAGTTTAAATTCTCAAATACGTTTTATTTTGTTTGAGAATTTATAACAGCTGTTTTAAATTATTTTTAAGTTAACTTAATGTGGGCTTACTTTATTTGTAGAGTGTTGTGATTGATTGCTTATATTTCTTAAAATTAAACAGTTTATATGGTTTATTGTCAATGTGTTTGAATTTTTTATCTTGCAAACGTTAATAACATACTGTACAGAGTTTACTTTATTTGTGATTTATTGTTTACCTCTCGCAAAATTTAACGGTTTATATGACTTATGTGTAACAATTGGATTTTGAATTTTGTATCTTGCAAACGTTAACGACTTAACTTTACATACTGTTTAACACTTATTTTATTTGTATTTTATTGCTTATTTCTCGCAAAAGTTAACGGTTTATATGACTTATTGTTAATGTGTAACAATTGGAGTTTGAATTTTGTATCTTGCAAACATTAACGACTTAACTTTACATACTGTTTAACACTTATTTTATTTGTAATTTATTGCTTATTTCTCGCAAAATGTGACGGGTTATATGGCTTATTGTTAATGTGTAACAATTGGGGTTTAAATTTTGTATCTTGCAAACGTTAACGACTTAACTTTACATACTGTTTAACACTTATTTTATTTGTATTTTATTGCTTATTTCTCGCAAAAGTTAACGGTTTATATGGCTTATTGTTAATGTGTAACAATTGGGATTTGAATTTTGTATCTTGCAAACGTTAACGACTTAACTTTACATACTGTTTAACACTTATTTTATTTGTATTTTATTGCTTATTTCTCGCAAAAGTTAACGGTTTATATGGCTTATTGTTAATGTGTAACAATTGGGGGTTGAATTTTGTATCTTGCAAACGTTAACGACTTAACATTACATACTGTTTAACACTTATTTTATTTGTAATTTATTGCTTATTTCGCGCAAAATTTGACGGGTTATATGGCTTATTGTTAATGTGTAACAATTGGGGTTTGAATTTTGGATCTTGCAAACGTTAACGACTTAACTTTACATACTGTATAGCACTTATTTTATTTGTGATTTATTGCTTATTTCTCCAAAAGTTAAATGTTTATATGGCTTATTGTTAATGGGATAATTATATGGGGAGCTTAGATATTCTCAATCCCGGCCATAGTAAACCGTCAAACACTGACTGATTGATCGACGAGAAAATGCCAATGGGCACTGAATCGATAAGTAAATCAACAGGTTCAACTTTTTGATACCAACATGAACCTCAGTCCATTTTAAATTGCACGATCATTTGATATTAACAATGAATATTTTTATGTAAATGGTCTTCATTATGAATTTAGAGATTGCAATGCTTTAATGAAATAACCATAGTCATTTAAAACTGTCAAAATTCTGAATTGGAAACGATTAGTTGTATTTAAAATTTATTTAAACAACTTTAGGGTGATTTTGATATATTCGATGAATTAGTTTAGAGCAATGAAAAAATATAAATCTCATAACCTCAAAATAAGCTAATAAATTTATAACAGCTGATTAGTTAAAAACATCTTTTAGTTTCGTTGTAACTGGTCAAGGTAAAAATTGTCTGCACAGCTGTAACACTGAAAATTTTATTTATGGTTGCTATGGACTATTAACATTGGGCCATCGATTTGTTACTTTTTAATTTTATCGTAACGAAATTTATATAATTTTACTAAATTTCGATATCTTTTTCAACGTTTTGTGTCTATATACAATTTTCAGAATGATAGACACCGACTTTTATCGTTATCAATTTTTATTTTATTTTTGTTGCTATTTGTGTGTGTGTGTGTGTGTGTGTGTGTGTGTGTGTGTGTGTTTGCCTTTAATGCTGTCTTTATTCTTATGAACTGTATATTCTGTGAAGATTATGACAATTTATTAACATTTGTGTGACCGAAACGAATAGAAAAATTTCAGTTTGGTTCATGGTAAATTCCCTCCATATTGATGAGAAATTGGTCATAATCGCTCAAGAGGTTGAGAGTAAAAATTAAAATTTGCTTCAAATTCAATAAAATTTGTATTAATGGTCGGATTTTACTAAAACATGTAATATGTAGCTATTGAAAAGCTTAAATCAGTTTTTTAATTTGTTCTAATTCCAATCTATTTTGACATCACTTTGTAAAGTAGCTTGACTTTGTATAACCGGACAATTTTTCACCCTAATCACAATTTTTCGAGGATTTTAAAGACAAACGTTTTTCATGGTGCTGGGTTTCAAATTAAATCGATTTTTAGTACATAATTTTAAAAACTATGTGTTGACCAAAATTATCTAGCTAACGTTTATCAACGCTATAAAAATAAAATCGATATGTTTTTATTGGTTCCAGAATACCCATTAGATACGGACTTAGGTGTAAAAATAAATATTGTACAAATAATGTTTTCACATGCCTCCTGGACTTCAAAACTGATAATTTGAAAATCAAAACAAAAATCAGATTAATTTTAAAATTTGGGGTACTTTCTTTTTATCAGCTATTATTACATTATGTACACGTGTGGAATGGATAAGTAGGGCATTTATTTTTCTAAAATGTCATTTCTACTCCAAATATGTGTAATATAAAATGGGAGAAATATGTATTTGTATGCGTAAAAAGTGCTACAAAAATAGTATATAATTACAATGTGTTTTAATTGGTAAGAGATTAAAATAAAACTTCTTTTTTCAATTTCAATAGTTTACGAAACTTCGTTGATAATTTTAAATCGTGGAACATAAAATGAGTTTAGTATTAAAATATCTTTCATCGTTTAAAAGCTCTGAATTACTTTCTGCTAAAAATTGATTCGAAAAGTTTACCCCTCGAAGAACTTACAATTTTTGTTTTAGAAGTTTAAGAGTTTAAATGGGCGTTGTTAAAAAAGTAAACATATTTTTTATAAATAACTTTGTTTTTAAGAGAAATTTGCAAAGTGAATCACAATAAATGGGAGAACTCAAAAGTATCCCCCAGAGCCTAAGGGCTCATGGTTAATCTCAATTAAAAACCAATTATGTGTTTCAAGATTAGCTTCGGGCAAGAAACTTTTAAACCACTGTGAAACTTGTCAATACTTTAAAATTTGTTGCTAGTTCTGTAGAAAGTTTAAGAGATTAGTTAAGGGAAAGAAATGACTTGAAGTTGGTGGGACAAAGTTTGTAAAAATGAACAAAAAGCTATTTTTAAAAAGATTGCTAGTTTGAGGAAGGGAAAAAAGTCGACTAAAGTCATTAACGTAGGGCTGGTAAAAATTATTTTTTATTTTCTGTTTTCATTCTTACCCTTTTTTAATTTTTGAACAACCTAATAAGTTATTGTGTTTAAATTGTTTACAATATATTAGGTGTCCAAAGAGTTCTGAAACAGTTAAACAGCTCTTAAATTAGGAAAATTAGAAAACTTTAATCTTATATAAAATTTTACACCAGTGTTTAATGGTGTACAAAAATATTTTTTCACATATGAGTCACTTCTCCTCACAAAATGACATTTTTTGGGGAGGAAATAAAACGTTTTAAATGTAAACCCGAGTTACTCATTTTAATCGTCAATTTTTGTAGAAAAATATTTCACAAACTATAGAGCTGACCGGCCGCTAATTTTATTAAAGCCAGATAACTTTCATTTGGTGGAGTTTTCTTAAAACACACGATCTTTAAAATGAGGTAGTCAATAGAAGTTTTCGTTTAAAAAGTTTGATTTAGACGTTTCCCACAAAACTCCTTTTTTGACAGGAAAAGTGAATTGATCTCATATGTTAAAAATAATTCTTTTAACCATTAAAACCTCTAAGACTTCAGTTTTTCACATTTTAAAAATTTGTAATCAGGCCCGAATTTTTTGAACACCCAGTTATATTATTAAATTTAAAGTTGGTATCTAGCTGTGTTTTGGTATTGAAATATACAAATTTTAGTTAAAAATTAATTATTCAATGAAGCTATTGTGAAGGTGGAAAAAAAATGACACCGTGTTTTTAAAGTTTTCAACATTTTTATACCCCAAATGGAAACAAATTAAAATTATTTTCTTGATGTCCCTCTGTGGCATTTTTATTACGCAATATTTTGAGAATGGGTGGTCCATTTGTCGGTGTTAACTTGATGAAAATTGTTTTCATGGTGCAATGAACATAAGGGTAGGTCTGAGAGGGAAAAAACATATTTAATATTAGGATAAAATACTGTTAGGCCACTTGTAAATTTAGATGTTTAGATTTTGAGTTTGATGTCGGTTTTTACACATATGCAAATATTTCTCAAAATCCAAAATAAATCATCATTTTATTTACTTGACTGATTTTTTACCTAAATCATAATATGTATGTCTTTTACGACTTACCCCGTAGGGGGGGTGAAGACTAGCTGCACTTAATAAGAGGGGGTGGTGTCCCTTGGGGTCCCCAGTCAAACACTCACTTAACACTCACAACAACACATAAACTTCATCCATATACACACAATTCACCTACATTATACAGTCACTTTCAACTTAACTTAGGGTAATCATTGCAGGGGGTGCAGACTAGCCGCACCTATTGAGAGTGGTTTAGCGTCCCTCGCGGAACCCGAGCAATACAAGGGTGGAACAATTATCGCACCTTCTTCGAATATACTCATAACAACACTCACATACATTTTACATTTGGTAGAGAATTGTCACAAATCTCTAGGGATACATATACACTCTACATTCGTATATAGGGAATTTTTGACCTGCAGAGCTGTAGCGGGTCTGGGAATATATTCCAGATCAAAGCGTGACAACCTTTGAATCTTTCAAGCTGGTGTGACTTGCTTTGCCGAAGACGTATGTCCGGTTTCTGTTCCTTTCACTGTAGGTACATCGTAAGAATGTCCATTAAAACACCTTATTTCCCTTACAGGAATTAAAGTCTGTTATGTTGTCGGTACGGGGTTCTCCCGCAGGCCCTGACAATATAGTTTATTCTATGGTTAAACACCTCCCAACTTCAAGGAAGCTGACTATCCTTCAAGCGAAAACAAACAAATGTATATTCGAGGAGCAATGTTCTCCCGATGCTTGATTACACTCTTGACTGTGACTGTACTAGGCTATTCGACCAAAGCTTACCTAGAAGACATAAGGCTCTGTCGTGTTCCTAACTGTACGAATACCAAATGTTTGGTAGGTCATGTCCGAAATCGTAATTTTGTCATTAATCTTTTTTTACTGTAGAGAATCAAAATCAGAATTTGTTGACTTAATTTAGATTGTTGAATTATTCAATATAATTCCTCTTTCTTCAAATTTATAATATAATTTTAATTTTTATGGTTAACTAAAAATTTGATAATATAAGTTATAGGTGCAATGTTCGTATTTTATTTTTATAAACGTTTCTACTTGATTTGGAAGCCGAGGTAGAACGTTGCACACGAAACAAATTCTGGAGTTTCAATATTTACCTGGTAATAAAAAACAAAAGTAAATTAGTGTCATTACGTTTAACGTATTTTTACTCAACCAGTTTTGATGAAATTTACTTTCCACGTTTGTAATTCAGCTCTGACACTAATTTGACTTTTTTATATTTTTTTTACCATGGACGTGTAATTGAGCATTGGAAAATAACAGAGTAATGTTTAAGTTAATACACCCATGATGTCTTTCTAATTGTGTTTTTAAATGACTTGTCCTCTGTCTTTTTTTTTTTTTTTTTTTAGAAAAAATAACGAAGAAAAATAACACATCTGTTGAAAATCAGTTGAAATAAAAACAGCTGATTTACAAATAACAATAATAAAAATCCTATCGCAAATGTAAAAACACAGTTGTGAGGAAAGAAAGACACACAGATGTGATCGCTGACTTCTAGATTAATTTAATAACATTAGCTTTGTTCTTCAAATTATGCCAAATGAATAATATTTGCCACTGAACCTAACCAGATTGAGAGTTCCATTGCTGATGTTGTAATTAAGTCGACAATGATTTTAAAACGGAAGTTAATACGAGTCATTACAAAGCATTCACAACCCTTAGAGGGATTATTTACACAGACGAATAAATAATAGCATTAGTACGTAGGCCGCTAATTGTCAGAGGGTGGTCCAAGTCCCAGCAGGAAGACTCGAGTACTCTTTACCAACTGTTCGCCTCCCAGACGCTATCGTTGCCCTACAATTTCAAATGTTTAAGTGAGTATTTTTCGCTATGGGGGAGTGAAACAAGTGCACGATTGTGTCGAGGGGGTGTACTGATTGCGTTAAATAACCCCCGTTCTGTTTCCTGCTTCAACCGCACCCCTCTTCTTCAAGCAGTTTTCAGACAAAAGTGTTTTTTATAAACAAGAAATTTATGTTGAATGGGTACACAAAATTTCACAAGTGCTTGGGGAATAGAAAACTTAACTCTTGTACAAAACACACATATTTACTCATTCTAAACAATGCGTTATCTGTTATCATAAATATCCATTAAGCAATGTTATGTTACTTTCTGGTATCGTAATAATATTATTGCACTCTGTAGTACATGCAAGTTTGAGTTGTACTTAGAAAATCTTTGTAGGGCGTACATATTCAAAATTAAGATATGTAATGAATTTTACTAGGGAAAATGGTTTATTGTCCATACCGCAAGACCGGGATTCATAAGTGTGAAATGTGAATAGATCCTGGCCCATTTCACTCTTTTTGAGTGGTTTTGAAATACACAAATATATTTGTTTCCACTCTAGGTAGTTTGTTTATTTTTGCACAAAATTGTACAGTAATAGAATTAAAAACATCCTTAAAGTTTATCAAAATATGTAGATCGTGATTCTACAATTAATGATAACATTTCAAACATCCTGCAATACAAAAATTAGAAAATTGTAGTCAAAATTTGAATTTCGAACTTCCAAATTTTAAATCTGAATAGTGAATATATACAATTTACTAAATAAATAGTTATTAATAATTCATAAAGAATGTTAAACAATATATAAAATCAAAGCCTCGTCATTCAAATTTGTTTTATTTTCAGTTTTGGTATTCTACATATCTACCACATAACACAACATAAATATTTAAATAATTATATAACTTTAATTAGTGGTTTTTGAAATGATACATGTCTGCCGTATGCAACCTAATCCATCGACTATTTCAATTGAAATTTGGTTTATGAGTATGTTATCCATATCCCAGATTTTTTATATATTTTTCCAATAACTTAAAATTTAGGGGTATTGCTATAAATAAAAAACAAACGTATGTTTGTACTTAAATTAGCTGAAAGATTTAAATCAAATTTAGTTCAAGCGTAGCATCTAAGGACCCAAACAAAACGTATTGCTCTTCAACATTTTTAAAATGCGGATTCGTGGGTAAAAACAAAAATCCGCCATAGGTTGTTATAAAAGACGTAATTTCTCATAACTGGTACTAAAGATTTTGTTGAAATTTTAGCGAAATATGATGATTAATGATCCAACCCGCGTGCACATGTCAAGCAATAAAATATCATGTTTAGAAACAATTGGCAGAAAGCAAAAATTAACCTTAACACCTATAATTAAAAGTTCGATTTTAATCAAGTAAGATGTATTTTAAGTTGAAGACGCGTTTATGGCACAAAAAAAAGCAAGTTAGACGTTATTTAAATACATTATATTTTAATCAAAAACAGTATGCATGGTTCATTTTCACTTTTTGATTGACATCTACGTAACAGACATTTTTCATAACGAATAGTTTTGCTTGGTTTTGGGAATGTGTGAGAGAAAATTTGTCCACTCTTTATTTAAATAAGATTTTGTTATTTCGTTTTAAAAATATACAAACTATACACCTGCGAAACTAAAAAGGGCATGAAATCACTGGAACAATCGCGTGGTTAATGATGCTCGAACCTGGGATCCTCATCCTTGCGATCACACACCTAGACAGTTCGACTATCGTGATGCATATTCTGATGTGATAAAGGGAAGAAGAAGCCCAATCTATCCGCTGAAGAAGGGCGAGAGACAATTATACTGTTTCGTTTAGAACCTCGTATATTTTAATGTTTTTAAATTAGAAAAACTTTGACGATAGTAGTTTTTTAACGTAGGTTATGGCTTGTACATGGTTTTTTATCACATCTTTGCAGAACAGACTTTCGTCAATATCTAGAGAGTAAAGAAACGTAATAGCTATATAAGAACTGAAAATGTTCGTAAGGATGAATTTTAGGGTCCCCTGAAAAACTAGTGCTTGTAACCAAAGTCGTAAAATTAAGCTGGAATATTTAACTAATGATTCTGTGTCGTGCTGTCATCGGCGGCAATCACGCCTGCCAGCTTTGATAATTTTACAAGTATGGTTATTAACATTACCTACACTACCTAAATCGTTATTCACCACTGAGGCCATAATTCCTGTTTACATTTTAAGATAAAAATAGCGTTTGTTGAAAATCCGAGTTAACACGGGTATAGACGGCCGCCCAATATAGCACCTCCAACGCTACTTCATTAATTGCGGTCTGAAACTATTATACATATTGAATTGGTCACAGAGACCCGCACTGTCTCAGACATTTAGCACACTGATGTGGCCTTTGATCATGTTACGATGAAACTAGATCACTTTGTTTGAGAGCCAGTTCAAATCACCAGGCTGCATTGAGTTTCAGGTCGAATTACTAGACCTTAGTCGAAGCATATTATACCTTAAAAACAGTCTAACCGATAAAATTAATAAATTCATTTTTTATTTATTATAAATTTTTGGAAACTGTTTAAAATTATATATATAATTTAAATAGTATAAAATTGATTTAAATGAGTAACAACTTTTTTTTACATAAGCTACGACCCCTGTCTGCAAATAGAATAAACGTGTTCCTAATGGTAAGATATAACTAAAAGAACAAGCAACTATTATCAAATGTTCGGGTAGCCATGTGGTTTAAGTCGTTGTTTTCTGATCAAGAGCGGCGCTAGGGCCCAATTTCCCCCTTATGCAATCCACTGTGGTCAGGCGGAGTGACTTTATATAAACAGTAGTTGGGTGACGTGAGTGGAAGTTGACTGAGATTGTTAGAATTATTAAATTCCACAGAATAAATTTTAGTACCAATGTCTCTAAAACAAAAACCAATAATCTTTTTGAGTACATATTTGTGAAGCTTTTCAGTTAAGTATAAACCTTCTTCCGTGATACATGCTGAACTTCTAAAAAAATACAACCTCGATATGGGCTGTCCGGGAAGCGGTTAGCTCTCCAAGATCATATCTTCATAAAAAATCTGAAAATAAAATAATATGCCTTAGAAACCATACACAATACTAATCCATCAACAATGTAACAACATATTTATACCGATGGTTCCTACATACTTAGATCAAGAGGAACTGGTGCAGGTTTGTAGTGCATACTTTTCAAGATGTCTCTTAAGGTTAGAAGGAACGCTAGCAATTACGATGGTGAAATATGCCTAGTTCTTGAAGCAGCCAACAAGTAGTAGACCTTTTGTATGGAACCAAAAAAGTTGTATTTTTCATAGACTCCATGTCCATGAAAAGCATTAATTAATAACACTCCCTCTGACTGTCTCAACACTATCCAATGCCGAGCTCAACAGCCAGAGTTAATAAATGACGGATGGGTCATATGGTTGCAGTAGATACCATGCCATGTCGGTGTTCCTGGCAACGTGGGAACCAATGACCTGACGAAGCAGGGAGCATTGTCTGATCAGCCCATAATACCCATCTCATTCAGAGCTACCCGGAACCAAATCGAGATCTGCATAATTAGTTTGATCTACAAAAGTTTGAGTAAACAAATGGTGGGAGCGCTTTGCCACTGTAGGATCAATTCAAAGAGACCTGGAAAGATCTGCAGCTGTTGCTCAACTTCGTACGACCACAGGACATGACTATGTGTAGGGCCACCTTCACCACATCGGCCTAGCTACCTACGACATATCACCCCTGTAGCTGATAGCCAATATAGATGTGGAGCACAACAACCTCAGCACTGACCTCAGTACAATAGATAACACACCTAGCTGCTATTGGGAGGCTCGATATCGAATGGCTTGAACATCAAGGACAAGCGTTGGATAAAGTAAGTATTACAAAACAACAAATTTTTTAATTTCCTTATTAAAAATGTGACAAAAATGTATGATTTTTTTTAAGCTAGTTTCCTGTGAATTACACTTTTTTATTTTTTATGACAAATATTTTATTTATCTTAGAACGATATCCTCACCAAATTCTGTTGACAACTTTTATAGTACTAAAAAGTAGTTCTTACATAGAGAAAAAGAAAGATTGTTTCTGCTGATTTAGCAGATTTAATTATACATTTTTTTAATATGTGAAAAAAAAACTAAGGAAAGTAGTAGGAGTAAACTCTAGTAGATAAAAAGAATAGAGTAGATAAAAAAAGTTTTCCTAAAAACCACTTTATTTGTGCAATACAAATATAAAACATTATAGTAAGTCATTGAAACGTCATCTTGTATATTCCAAGAATAAAGTGGTTTTATGGAAAATTGTGTTCTCAACAATTTGGTAATTGAAGTTTTAACAAGTGTAGCTCATTACAGTGAATGTAACTTTGAGTGTAAACAGCAGTTGGACTGCCCTAAAAGCAAACCTGAACATATTAAAATCGGGGAATTTTTTACTACAAAACAATAATAAACCGATCTTATATTTCTCTATTTTTCCTAGCAATGAGCTGTTTAAACCAACAATTCTATTTTGTTTGTTTGTTGTTGTTTTTTAAAGCAAACAGAGCACAAAATGCTCCCTAACACAAAACACAATCATGCTTCGTAACACAATCATCATCGCCTTAACTAAAACAGAGGACAAAATGTTTCTCAAATGAATACATATGTTTTTAACTAAAAATTACTCAACTAATGAAAGACACAATACAATTTAGTCTTTAATTTAAATATAAGTAATTTAAAGTGTTCTGCTGTAAAAGAAATGTTAAACCTAACATGTTCACCGTGTTATTTAAAAAATTTAAATCTATATAATCTAACAGTAATTAATAGAAATGTTGTAAGTTTGAGACAGAATGGTAAAAACGTATACGTTTCGAGTAAAAATACGCATGTATTTACACGCGTGTTTTTAAAAAACCGCCGCCCTTATCCAATGTTAACTGATGTTGTCAGTGTGCGTAGAAAAATTGCGCAGGTTTATGTTGGTCCTCACTACTGTTCCACGACCGCAACCTAATACAATTTTACACGTTGGATTATCAATGGAAACACGTTACACAATATGATACAGTATATATATATTTGTTTTATTTCAACGTAGTCTAAACAACTTAATGTGGTGAGAATTGCTGAACGTACGGACGGATATTGTATGTATATGTGTACGTTAAATGCGTCGGAATAATAGCCTAATATTTCCAATATAAAAATGATCTAAGAACATATTTTGGAAAAAGAAAATGTAATCATGCAACGCTATTCTATTAATTTAGGAAATAAAGTCATTGCCAGTGCATTGCTATGGGTACAGAAAGTAAGATAAGTATGTTTACAATTGCAACGAGAAAAACATTAATCTTGAAAATTCTATTTATAATTAACACGTTTAATAACACGACTAAACATGTCACATAGGACAATGAACTGAAATATGCAGTATGAAAACAATATTATCTCTCATTTGTTCAGCGAGGGAATTTTTGGTCTGTGGTAAACTTGAGTATACTACTAATTTATTAAAGCTTTTTAACAATATGCACTTCTGTTTGCAAGTATATTTGTGAACAACAATTTTTTTGTAAATATTTTGCCGTACAAGATAGATGAGCCGATACAGTTCCAGTTTTATCCTTTCTTCAACAGTAGGAACGCCACAGAAAATAATTTGTTAGAAGAAATGAAACCAAAAAATTCCCTGATTTCTGGTATTGATTTGTATAAGAAGAATTTAACTTATTATGAATTTGCAACAAGTTTGCCTTAAATGTAAGGTGGTATCGTCAACAAATTGGATAAATTTATCCACAAATATTGCTGATGACTCCAAAAAGACTCGAGTTTTATGTTAAAAAGGTAAAATGAACTATTTTAACGTCGTAAAAGTTTGATTACACAACCAGTTTCGATCAAAATTTGGTCAAGTGGGGAATTTTACAACCCAAACCAAAATGTCAAAACGCAATTAAAACAAAATTACGGTTTCGGAGTATTGTTGAAAATACTGAAATGAATTCTGATTAACGTCCCTAGCTGGGATTATTTTGTTTGACCTTTTTTTACATTTTGGTAAATGTTATTAAAATCTTTACACTGAATTTTGAGTTTTGCTCATGGTACAATTCTAATTTAGTTTATTTTTGTTTCAGTAAGGTGTACAAATATATAGTTTTGTTTTCATCTAAAGTAATTTTTTCTCTCTATTTTATTAATATAATTATACTTAGTTATAGGATGGGTTAAAAAAATCAAAATCGAGTGTTCCGGTAATACTAATTTGAAGCTCCAAATCGTCTGTCAGTCTATACGTCTAATCGTCTCTAGCAGCCCAAGTGGTTACTGATTTTGACCTCAATTGAGCATATTTTACTCATATATTCAATAGGTTTTTTAAGCTGCCTAAAAACAAAACCACCTCAAACGATTTTTACATTTTGTTAAACGAGAAAACATATTGTTCGCCATCTCCTCCAAAATGGTTGAGAACTTCTCACCAAATAAAACAAACGTGGATGTGTTATAAAAGAATATTATCTCAAAATCATTTCTACCAATTTTAGTCAAATGTTGTTGAAACTGAAAGATTAGTAATCCAAATTAGTACGCCCAATTGAAAGTAAAAAAAATCACGGTTCAGGTTTAATTCGAAAAAAAATTAGTACAGTATTATTTATAAGTTGTTAGTAAAAATTATTAGTTACAGTATTTGTATTAATACTTTACTCTTTTTCTTTCTAATAATTTTTTCTTTTCTTTCTTCTTTTAATTTGTGACTTGCTAAATCCGATGGGGAACCACTTGGTTATGGTTGTCATTCTGAATATTTATTTATTTACGTTAATATAGAACGTCACGCAAACATAAGAGTCCCCTCAACACTACGAAGTACCTCCATTCCAGACTCTCCCTCACACTTCGTCGAGTTATTTCTGTAATAATTAGTTCTTGTCGTCATGCTTATTATGTTGTTTAGAGCTACAATAAGCCCTTACAATCTCACAGTAATTGTTGCCATTGTTCTATCACATAATCTTTTCCCTTTGTTACATGTTTAGAGAAACTTATGTGACAGGTTAAAGTATCAATGTCGAGGTTTTTGTAGATATATCTGTTTTGAGATAAACTGAGTCCAAAAAGTGGTTTGGGGAAAATATCTGTCTGTCTACCATCAGTGTAGTGCTGCGTGGGCCGAATTTAATCAAATTTGTTATCTGGGTTAATTATATGAATAGTGGTCAAATTTCGAGGAGGGTTTTTCATTTTTTTGATAAGCCAAAATTTCCCCACATAAGCAAAAAATAGCTGCCATAAGAAAAAAAACAAACAAATAATTACGATTTTCTCAAAATGAGCATAATAAGGACCCAAATAAAACTTATTGGTCATCATCTCTCTAAAAAATACTTGTTCGTGAATAATCAGTAAAAAAAACCAAAAACAACGGCCATAGAGCTGTTGTAAAAAGCATAATTTCTCAAAATCTGCTCTACCGATTTCGTTCAAATTTGAGTTAAATTTAAAGATTTTAGTTACTCGTGTGCATAAACACAATATTACGTTTTAAGAATAATTGCTAAAAACAACCTTGACCCCAATCTCAATCTAACAGTTAGGGTGGCACAAACTTAGAAAAATTAAATAAAAATATTGATAGATGGATGCCTTTTTTAGTAACCTATTTCAAATGAAAAAAATTCTTTGCTGGAAAAATCGTTAAATAAATAAGTTGGAAATGAATCTTTCTTATTCAGTATTTGGTTTTATGGATGGCTGTATAAAAATGGTAATGCAATATTTTTTCACCGTTTATTTCTTAAAGTTGAATTTGGTGACAGTTTTAAAAACAGATTTTTTTAAAAATTATAAATTGCAGTTGTAAAGTATGTACACACGTGATAACATTATCAATGGACCATCTTGTTGTGTTGTAGTGTTTATACAAGATTCCAGCTGTTAGACAAACACTCTACTCTAGAACAATGCACTCTGACAAGTTAAGCCCCTAGTTTTTTATTCTTTTCCTAACCATGAAATTGTTTAAATGTTTAACTAACCTTGAAACCTTTACATGCACGAAGTTCTTATATCTTACATTATATATTTACGTACTGTAATGATGATTGTTCTTCAAAATATAAATGCTGGACAAACATAGCGTTCATTCTCTGACGTTCATGTCAAATCCGATAAAATTATCTTTCACTTTGTCACATGTATAGTAGGCCTATATATAAACGTTTAAGATATGTTAAATATAAAATGGTCAAGCGCGTGCTACTCAGAGTCCGTAGACGTATAGGAAGGAATAAAACCTAGCGCCAACATAAACGTACATATCCGTAACTGAAATAACTTCTAGTTTTATTTGATATCCCACACAAAATATTTCCAAAAATATAATTTTTCAACTCGATAGTTTTTGTCCCTTAACTACCCCAAGGTATTTTTTTTGTTACCGCTATATTTTTCCTATATATGGGACAATATAAAAATATAAATGCAAAGTTCGAAATATATAGTCTTGTTTGTGTAGACGGGTTGCGACTTACAGACAGACAGACAGGTGCGTGAAATTATTGATTTTACCTACGAACAAAAAAAAAAGAGAAATTAATGAAAATGCAATCCATCATTTAATGGCTATTGAAATTTTATTATTATACATTTTTCGGACATTTGCCATCATTTGTGTGTTAGAAATCAAAACACGACGTTTCGGGAATAAGAATCAATTCCCGTTATCAAGTGACTAAAAACTAAAGAAACATGAAACTAGAAACTAAACCTATGTAAGAAGTAAAATTAAATTGATTCTTATTCCCGAAACGTCGTGTTTTGATTTCTAACACACAAATGATGGCACATGTCCGAAAAAATGTATAATAATAAAATTGAACTTCCATCATTAACAAATAACTTCAAACAGCAAACTGCTATTTAAACGTATACGCAATGCATTTCTCATTGTGTGATTAAATTAAGTGTTATTCCTAAAAAAAAAAAAAAAAAAAAAAAAAAAAAAAAAAAAAAAAAAAAAAAAAAAAAAAAAAAAACTATAATATATGATTTTGCACTACAATTTAATTTCAAATGCAAATATTTTTTCAGATTGTAGGTCACGCCGTGTTTATTTTAGAGGGAGGGGGACAGTATGATATTTTTTGATACTTTAAATTTGTCCTATCGCCAACATTAATCATACATATTCGTGATCAGAATAACTTCTAGATTTATTTGATGCTCCACACATAATATAAAAAAATTAAAAAATCAACTCGGTAGTTTTTGGCCCTTAATTACTCCAAGGTCATTTTTTGTTACTGCTATATTTTTAATATATGTGGGACAATGTAAAAATATAAATACATTGTTCAAAATATATAGGATTCATTGTCTTGTTTTTCTAGACGGGTTGCGACTTACAGAGAGACAGACGGACAAACACACGCGAGAAATTATAAGTGTTTTGGTTTTACCTATAGACCCTCAATAATTGCTGACCCACGACAATCTCAGTTTTGACACTCTGAATCTAACAAAGTGTTGTTTTCGGGTAAAATTATGCATGTCTGTGTAATTATCCATGTAGCCAAAAACTTAAACGTTTAAACTAAATTTTATAAATTACTTTAAAAAATAGTACATAAAGATATATTATTAAGTTACCGTAAAGATAAATTACGATTTATGAATATTTGGGGAAAAAACAAAATGAACTTTTCCCGCCGCCATTAAATACTAAAACAATACTTTTATGATAAGTTTATGGCCTAGGCAAAGCAAGGTTAGGCCTATATGTTTTTCCATAAGTTGCATAATATAAGGCGCAAATAAATTCCAATAACTATCTCATACTAAACTAAATAATAACCTAAAATAATATTAGTCACTCTCTCCCTAGAAATATCCTATTTTACTAATACGACAATAATAAAATATAAATAATTCATTTTTAAATTTTACAAAATTTGTCGTTGTTTGAAATGAGCTTAAATTAGAAAACTAGTTGAGAACCAGCGGAATAGAGTTTGTTTTTGATGTGTTTAAAAAGAAGGTTGAAATAAAATTAGAAGCAAAGCTGACCACTTCAAACTATTTTTCTATGCTAATTTCAAAATAATTATAAATGTTATAAGGTTAGTTTATGTCATACTGTCTTTTAGAAAAGTGTTTTGTATTATTAATGTGGGCTTACAAAAATCACCGTGAAAAGCTCTACTCTTCAACTAATTAAAGCGAGATACAGTAGTGATCGGAAAACACTTTTTCTGTAAGCAGACTTCTAACGTGTTTAAAACAAGATGGACATTTGAAATTTAGCGAACCAAACATTAAAAGTATTCAAGTACATACAAATCAAATATATAATATATGTGTTTTGTTAGTTTAATATAGCCTACCAAGTGTCTTAAAAGTCCCACCCCCCCCTATTATTTTTTTATATTAATGGAAATAGACTGATTTGCTTTGGGGAAAGTTTAGATAACCAAAGGAGGAGTTTTTGAAGTATCAACATTTTCAACCCTTACCCCCAAAATGGGGTAGTTTAGGGGTAAGTCAAGAATTTTAAATAGCAACCCCTATTGAATGATACCTCATTTTAAATGTCTTTTAAAAATAAGAATAATGACGTAAACTAGAGGTCTCTAAGTTTATCCTATCCAACATAGCGACCAATCGAATTATGGATGTTAACCTACAAACTCCGGTTGTTTTTATTACATTACAAACTGCTCTATGTTGGTAAAATGATGGTAAGAGCCTTACCTTGTTTTTTTAGCTCAGATTAAGTTCTCGAAATGGATACCATTTACTTCTTGGCAGAAATAGATTCTCAAAAGCATGTTGTACATTTCGTAACATTTCCGGTGTAATTATTAACGTAAAATTCACAATTCGATTCGTCGCTAGAGGTCTTGTTTGAACTAGAGGTTCATCCTACCCAACATAGCGACCAATCGAATTGTGAATTTTACGTTAATAATTACACCGGAAATGTTACGAAATATACAACATGCTTTTGAGTCCAGAATCTATTTCTGCCAAGAAGTAAATGGTAGCCATTTCTAGAACTTAATCTGAGCTAAAAAAACAAGGTTACCATCATTTTACCAACATAGAGCAATTTGTAATGTAATAAAAACAACCGGAGTTTGTAGGTTAACATTCACAATTCGATTGGTCGCTATGTTGGATAGGATAAACTTAGAGACCTCTAGTTTACGTCATTATTATTATTTTTAAAAGGCCTTTAAAATGAGGTATCACTCAATAGGGGTTGCTATTTAAAATTCTTGACTTTCCCCCAAACTACCCCATTTTGGGGGTAAGGGTTGATGATATTGATACTTCAAAAAACTCCTCCTTTGGTTATCTAAACTTTCCCCAAAGCAAATCTGTCTATTTCCATTAATTAAAAAAATAATAGGGGGTGGGACTTTTAGGATATTTGGTATATATGTGTGTGTGTGTGAGTAAACAGTACAAATAAATTGCACATACTTTGCACGCACTCATTCCTAAAACCAATTAAAAGTCAACCAAAACTATTTGTCACCAAATATGTCAGTTCGGAAGTTGTAGGTCGAAAAGAGAAAATGATGCATAGACTTTGAAAAAACTATTTATGTATTTAAATAACACCTGAACTTGGTTCTCTTGCGCCATAATCTCCCTTAAAGTGAATCGTATTTCATTAAAATACAGCTATTAATTGGTCATAGTCGTTTTACCAATTGTTCTAGAAGATTAATATTTTTTTAGTTACGTATTTGGGTAATAATCTTCACATTTTACTAAATTTGAACGAAATTGGTAGAGCTATTTTTGAGAAATTAGGCTTATAACAGCTCTATGGCCGGTGTTTTTGATGCTTTACCGATTATTCACGAACCGTCTTTATTGGAGAGGTGATGAATAAATACGTTTTATTTGGGTCCTTTATACACGAACAAAATTTGATAAACCTCGTTAGTACTAATTTTAAGAAAATCGTGTTTTTTTCCTTATGACAGCTATTTAAGTTACCAAAAAAATGAAAGAATCTTCTCGAAATATGACCAAAATATACCAATATACCAGATTTAATTAAATTACTCAGGATATCACCGTTTTAGGGCTATAGAGCACTTACACTGATGGTAAACAGACAGATATATTTCCCCAAACCACTTTTTGGACTCATTTTATCTCAAAACAGATATATCCACAAAAAACTCTACATTGATACTTTAACCTGTCACATAAGTTTCTCTAAATATGTAACAAAGGGAAAAGATTATGTGATAGAACAATGGCAACAATTACTGTGAGATTGTAAGGGCTTATTGTAGCTCTAAACAACATAATAAGCATGGCGACAAGAACTAATTATTACAGAAATAACTCGACGAAGTGTGAGGGAGAGTCTGGAATGGAGGTACTTCGTAGTGTTGAGGGGACTCTTATGTTTGCGTGACGTTCTATATTAACGTAAATAAATAAATATTCAGAATGATACCAGTGGTATACGCGCTTATGAGCAATTGGTTCCTCATTACAGTAGTTGCAATATGAAAAACAAAAAAAGAAAAGAGAAAAACCAATTACAGTAACTGCAATAAGAAAAACATAAAAACGATAAGAACACACACAAAATTAAGGGAGTTTCAATAAGAAAATTATAAAAACTATGTAAACACAAAAATAATTACTTATGGTAGCTGCAAAAATAAAAAAATAAAATCGATGATGACAAAAAACAACTTTATTATAGCTGCAATAATTTTAAAAAACTCATACATAATAAAAACACAAAAACTATAAGAACACAGAAACAATTACGGTAACTGCAATAAGGAAAATACAAAAAACAATTACGGTAGCTGCAATAAGAAAAATGATAAAACACAAAACCGATAAGAACATAAAGACAATACGGTCGCTGCAATTAAAACACAAAAACTATAATAAAAACAACAACTACGGTAGCTGTATTAAGAAAATCACAAAAACGACAAGAATAAAAAACAACTACTACGTTAGCTGTAATAGAAAAACATAAAAACGACAAGAATAAAAAACAAATAAAAAACAACTACTGTAGTTTAGTAAGAAAAACTTATAAACTATCAGAACAAAAAAAAAACAAATAAGGAAGCTTGAATTTTAAAAACACCAAAACGATAAGAACAACAAAACACAACTATGGTAGCTGTAATAAGAAAAACACAAAAACTATAAGAACAACAAAAAACAACTATGGTAGCTGTAATAAGAAAAAACACAAAAATGACAAGAAGACAAAAAATTATGGTAGCTGTAATAAAAAACACAAAAACGATAAGAACCATAAAAACTACGGTAGCTGTAATAAGAAAAACACAAAATTACTGTTATTTTTTGAAATTTTAGTGAAATATGAAGATTAAAGGAAAAGTCTTGTGTAAAATCAAAACGGCAATAAACAAAAATGATCCTTGATCGCCGACATTAGAATCTTGTTTTTAAATTAAATATGATTCACGCTGATGGCACAAGGCAAGGTGAGCCCTATATAATTATTTGTTCAAAGACAGCATTTTTTACAGTTGTTCGTGAATACTTTTACTTTGGTTTTGTATAGGAGATAGTTCGTACAACACATATTTATATAAATTATTCAATCAATTTTGCCCGGCAACAGTTGGACAAATAAAAACAAAATCTCTTTCTTCGTTAAATTACACATTTAAATTGAACACTTGAATACAGAATAATCTAATGACTAGGCATACGTATAATCTAATATAAAGGAGGCATGAATATGCAAACTATGCTATTATATTAGGCAGGGTAGGTAGAAGCACAACAAATTGACATAAGTGACATGTCGAGTAGAGGGGAGAAGGAGAGGGGGTGACAAGTTGATTAAGGTGGTACAGGATCCAATTAGGTTATCTATAGCTATACGTGTGATTGCTTTGTCCTTCTGTTAGACTCGCAGTCATTTGTTACAATGTCCAATCATTTCATTTTGAATCTTCCCAGTTTATCTTATATAAAGAAAATATGTCTTAGTTAAATATTTTATACGTATGTATACTTTCTTGAAATTTGCCTAATTTTATTATTATGTTCTTTTAAATAACCAATAGGCCTATTGAATTCACGCAGGATTGGAGGGACTTGAACTCCTTTACAATTTCTAGCATCATATGCTGATAAAAAACGGAATATATCAAATTAGATGATTTCCGTAATTTATTTATTTTATTTTAGAAGAAGGGGAAGATTTCAGAAATTTAAATTATTTTTTTAAATTTTGGGTTATTTAGTGTCTTGTGGCCAAACTCATAACTAAAGAACTTTTGTTGTAGAAAATTAACAAAAAATTAATGAAAATATTAAATAAATATTAGACTAATTATAATTATTTTAATTATAGTAGTTTTGTTAAGTATTTATTATTATTATTTAAAATTAATTAAAATATAACAAACAATAAATTTTTTAAAAATAAATAATATTTAAGTAGAAATTTTAGCGAAGCATTTTTTTATTGATATTTAGAATACTTCCTGTCAATGGATTTGACTGGTTCGAAAACTCATTTAATGGTTTGGGTAGAACAATTTTTGAAAAGTTGTTTTTTTTCCGATTTCTTTAAACAGAGTGAGCTAATACAAAATGTTTATTTAAATATAGGCCTACGTTTATAACTTGTTCCATGTTAAACTGTCAAGCTGATAAAGTTTTTTTTTTATAAAAGAAGACTTTTAAAATGGTAACAAAGTAGTTTTTAATGAAAATCGTGTGCATTATCAATTTCATATTATAAGTTAGACTTATTTTTGTGTATCCTTTTGAATGTCTGTTTGCAACAAAGGTGTAATTCTATTTTTTTTTCCCTATTGAATGGCCTCTACTTATTCTGAGGTGTCGATAAACAAATATCCCTTATCAATGTTAACTGGCCAGAGATCTTCAAAGAAGTGTGTTAAAGATAACTTAATTGAGGAATATAATATAGTATTTTTATTATTTTCTTCTTTTTTTTTCAAAATAGTTCATTGAGTATTAACAAATTTATAATATGTCACATATATATGTGGGATAGTATTAAAAATGTTAGTAATTGGTTATTAATGTAGAAAGCATGAGCTAGAATTTAACTCCTCATATAGACTTTAAAAAGTTACCATTTCTTTGTTTACTTTATAGCCAAGTGGTTAAGATATTTGCTTTCTGATCAAGAGCGGTTTTAAGGTTGCAGGTTCGAATCCATACAGCGATAGAGATTTTTGTTTTCTGTGCAGTTTAGTTCTTTCTAGCCTGTGAAATGCCAGAAGGCAGGATCAATATACATGAACGGTAGTTGGACAAGAATGGAAGTTGGTTAGAATACAAAGTATAAACAATACCAATTTTGTCAATTTAATTTTTGTATCAAAGTCAATTAAAAAAAAAAAAAAAAAAATCCAAAAAACTTTAATTACAGATATTATATTTATTAGGAAGCTTATATTTATTTACTTTCTGTGCAGATTTTTTTTAAAAGGACAGATTAAACGACCTGGAATGTTCTCCATGTAAACAATAAGATATTTTGCATAATATAGGCCTAAATCTCTTTTTTTAATATTATGCACACTTAAGGAGATAATATTTCAAATATATTTGTAAAAAGACGTTAGAAAACTAAATAAAGTGTTAAATAATTTTTAAAATTTTAATTTATTTTATATAAAACAACAACCAAAAAAACTCTTTGAAATTTCATATCAATATAGGCCTACTTCGTGGTCACAGAAAAATATGACTGAAGTTTACTTATTTAATATGGCTAAAAACAGAGAAGCCGTTAGAAAAGAATTTTTTTTTCTGTGTGTTTTTAAAAATTTAGTAAATCATTTAAAAATACATTTAACTCCAAATATTTTGTTTGGAGAGAATTTTTCTTGTTCTTGTTTTTAAAGGTAAAAAACCTATCGGTCATCATCATCTCATAAATGAGCATAAAATAAAGACACCTAACTCTCGAAGAGTCGTCAGTGTGGGAAAATAACAAGAGTTGGTCTGATTGGAAAGATGAAAGAGAGGTATCTAACAAAACTACAAGAAAAAAGGTGTAGATCCAGCTGAATTACCTCGGGATTGCAAAGCCTGTACTCACTAAACTGAGCTCCTGAGGGTGTGTTGGATATAAAACCATTGTAATATTTCTTTATACTACACAAGTAGTTTGAGTATATTTCTCGATATTAACATTCAATCATGCGTTCCATAACTCTCTGCTTTCTCTGTTTAACAATTTCAAAAATAGAAGAGAAGTATTTATTTTTTACAATGGTAAAAATATATTAATACTGGTGGTAAGATCGGTAGACATTGGGCCTCTGATGTGGACATTTCCAAAAGGGAATATCAATCTCTAGACTTTCTATTCAATTTTCCGACAGCAATAAATTCACTTATAAATTTTATAGTAATAATGTTTAAAAATCGATGTTGTGTTTTTTTATGGAAATAACGTTTCAAGTCAAAATAAAAATGGTTATTGGAATGATCTCTGTACTCCATGCTCTCCCCAAGAGTCTAAACGATTGTACCGGTTTTGATCAAATTTATTAGTGGATATATTTTGGCCATATTTCTAGTTTAAAAAATTATTAGATAATATAAACTTGGAGATAGAAGATTCCGATTTTCTCGAAATAGACAACAATTATTTAAATCAAAATTTGCTAAAATGTAAACCAGACAAAATGTATTAGACGCTATCTGCCCAAATATGACAGTTTGTGAGTTATCAATAAAAAGCTTCATGATGCTGACATTTCTCAAAAGCGTCTATACCTATTTCGGTAAAATTTCGATGAAATTAATAATCTAAATCAGTAAAACCTGTATATAAAAATCATTGCAGTTAGAAATAATTTGAAAAAAAAATGAAACCTTGATTATGTTAATTAAACATTAAACAGATAAAACAATACATGGAACGAAAATTCTCACAAAGTAACGTTCAATTATTAATCCCTTTTCAAAAACAATGTCGTCATCTTCAGTAATACAAACTTATAAGTCTAGCTCTATTTTGCTTAATTAATAATTTAATTAAAATTTATACAGTAACCCCCACCCCCATTAATTCCCTTATAAATGTATGGATATTTGAGAAATTTAATGTCTGAGCTGTTGTATTACTGCCAGAACAGGCCTACTGACGGGGGATTGTTTTAATAATCTTGAATCACACCCCAGATGTAACACATAGTGCATACATCGTGTGAATAGAAATAAATTGCAAGCAAGCATTGACAGAATAGATGACATGCAACACAATGGTTCAGACAATAGTGCCTTGATAAATTGCTACGAGAAAAGGAGAAGAGGAACATTTACCGTCAAGTGAGCAAAGTTGCTGAAACGGACAAAAACTGCGGCAGCCAGTTGGCAAATTGTTATCCTCCCCTCCCCTACCCTTCGAGGGGGGATGAGAGACATATTGAGAACAGCAGAGGTAATAAGATTGTTTCATCGGGTTTTCTTCCTTGCAATCCTTTCCCTTCCAAAGTACAACTGGGGTTCCCATTTATTTACTCGTAAAGCTAACTAGGAAATTTTCTTATTTCAGATCTTGTAAACATAATGTTGACGTGATATTATTATTATATATTTAATAATTGAAGGGGTATAATAATAGTTGAAGGTAGTAGGCTATGTATTTTTTTTAGATATATATATATATATATATCACTTTTACGTTTTTTATCTTACATTTTAATTTGCCAATAATTTTTAATATATTCCTCAACAAACAATGTTTTGTACAAAAATATAGTTTGCAATAGAAATCACTAACTCTATATTTATAAACCATTCTGTTTTATCTCTTTGTCAGCTTATAACTTGACAACTAGTAGTCCGATTATCATGAATTTGTTTCTCATAGAAGATACGTTACCAGTCAGATTTTAGTCTAGGTTTTGATTAAGATTATTTCCATGGTTTCCAATATTCAACAATAGTTATTCCTAATTCTAACTAAAACCAAATTTATCTACATAGTTAGACCATTTAAAAAATCATCACAGGACGTTTTGTCATTAACAAAGTTGGTACATGTTTTCAGAACAGTTTCCAAATCTTCACCAGCTATTAAAAGAATCCGTATTTGCCTCCCAATATACAGGGTGATTCAGAACTTTATGGCAATCTTTCAGGAAATGATTCTATAGCTAAAATAATTAATTAAAAAGTTCATATAAACACAGGTCTGGAAACGCTTCGTTTCCCGACTGTCGGCCATTTTGTGTTAAAAAAAAGACACTATATCTTTTGAAGTAGATAAGGATCATGACTTTATTTTCTACATTTTCAAAATGGCGGACGTTTAAAATGTTTAAAGACAAATATCTCGTAAAGCAACAGTTTTCCTCTTTCAACGACAACAAAATGTCTTAACATTTTTCTGTAGCTTAAAAAATAACCGAGTTAACGACAAAAACCTAAATATTTAATTCTTTCGTAATTGTCTACAACACTCAAAAATCTAAAACCAACGAATTCCGATAGTTTGATTCTCCAATTTTTTTGTCCTTAAAAATTAAATAAGGGTATTTAAAAAAGGTCCTATTGCATCGTATTTGTTTTTTTATTGGATCTATTCACATAAATTAACTCAGAATGAAATTTTCGAATTGTGTTTTCAACTACATTTTTAGAAGTTATAGACCCTACAATAATTTTCTCAAAACTATACAAGGGATACGGTTTTTTGAGACCTATTTCTTACAATTTTTCAGATTACAAAATGAATAGAAAATCTTTTGTTAGCCGTAACTCGCTAACGAAGCCTTTTTATCGTATTTTTAGGTGTAGAATCATTTCCCTGGAGATTGCGATGCAGTTGGTATATAATTAAATTGTTATTTAGAATTGAATGAGTTATTATTAAAATTGATTCCAAGTTTTGAGAACAACGTGATTTTAGTTTGAACGCCGAAGTGGGAAGCGTCTATAACGAGAAATTCTGATTTCCAAGCAGGCGAAGTCATGTGCACATCTAGTTTATGTACTTAGGCCTATATACATAACATCTTCATTCATAAAGAATTGTTAAATTTTATATTTTTAGGAAAGTACAAAATAAATTTCTAATTCGAGTTTGACGCACCAAAATACTTTTATGTTATGAGATTCAATAAAATCATCCCGTAACTAATTAAACGTTTAAGACCAATCCCTACAATCAGATAGTACAAATGTGTGTTATTGAGAAAATTTAAATAGGTGGTAGATAGGTAATCTGGTTACCAAAATATTATTAACAGTAACTATTCCGGTTTGTTCTGGTAGCCACGGGGTTTAAGTCATCAATTTCTGATCAAAAGTTGCACTAAAGTCGTGGATTCGAATCCTACTCAATACACAAGGTTTTTCTTTGTAATTTAGTTCTTACGTACTTGTAGAAGGCGAAACGAATGTCCATTTTATAATAAATGTGATTATGAGTGGAAATTGTTGATTAGATATCAATTGTATACAGAAATTAATTATTGAAAATTCTATTTTTTTTATCAGTGTTTACAACACATCTGTTGAAACGAGTAGAGTATACAACTAATAAATAATATGAAATTTGAAATTATGTCTATTTTGTGTTAGCCAATAAATATTATGTGTAGATAAACATATGATTTCGTAACTAGATACAGTAGAATGAATATGTGGATTTGCTAATTGATTGTTTGTAATCCATAATATCAACATTTTTGGACTTCCCAATCAATGATCTTAAACTTAAAACATTAAATGAAAAACTATAAATCCTATAGCTCTGAAATTTGTGTACAAGATGGAAGATAACGTTTTCATACATAATAAAAAATGTCTTAAAAATTTTACTATCCATCTTCATCTACTTTCTTCCGTCAATTAATCACACTTTGGAAAGTTTGGGTGTGATATACCTAAAAAAGAAGTTAATTTGTTTTAGAACATAAGTCATACACAATCTGTTCACAGTTTGAGTGATTACAATACGTAATCAATTACACAGAAGAAAAAAAAACAGAACAATATGTATTTTAGAGGTTAATTCCTTTGTATCAGGTTGATGAAAAATTTAAAATATTTTAGATTAAAATAATTTAAAAACGCTTTACCAAAAAGTCTTGAGCTAGGCTTAACCTATCTTTGTGTTTATTCATTACAGCTGAATGAATCTATGTTTTATTATATGGTTTGCTAGAGTCACTAAATTCTCATAAAAGCTGTTTTATTTATTTAAAGTACTAAAACTAGTCGTTCTACGTTTTGATACATATTCTAAATCCAATGTGCTATTGGCCAAGGTCGCAACGTCATTCTTAGACCAAGAAATAACGGTCAATAATACATTTGAACAAAACAACGCACACAGGAAGATATAATAAAATTTAAAGCTTTACTGGTGGGAATACAGTAGTAAACTTTATGTAGTACCTATCTACCATGGGAGGTTGACACGAACTTCTAGTCTGACACTGGTGGGCCTCGGTGGTTGGTGACCTAAAACATTTGCAAGCTTAAACAATCCGACTACTGTTTATATTTCACTCTAACTTACACTGTTGCACATATACAAGTTGCAGGATTGTAACATCTAGTTTTAGGGGAAATTGGAGTAATTTTGATTCACTCAAATGAAAACATCAAAAAAGTGGAGAGAGAAGAAGTGTTTTATTTTTTGGTGAGGTATAAGTTTTAGAAAATGGTTCAAATTTAATTTTGATATTTTTGTAGTATTGGTCGATTATTCCTCGTCTACAGCGTTGTATTAATTCTTCAGAATTTAAATTATCGGACCGATATGTTTGAATAGACATACCTAGGTCCAAAAAGAGGTCATGCCTTCCAATATCAGAAATATTTGGAGGTATAATTTAATTAAACCAGGATCTACTGTTTACGCATCCACACTTTTTGCGTCTACGTCGTGCTCTGGTCTGCTTTAGGCTCTCATTGACTTTTGGATAATATGAAGAAATGATATTCTATTTTTTTAAATGCAATATTTATAGAGCATTATAATGGTGTTTTCAACGATTGTAAACATTTAATATTGAAACAAATTAATGGCTTCATTAAAAATCATAGATGTCCCGGAGTATTCTCTATTATTTCCTTCTTGTTTTAATTGATTTTCGGTATTTTCTACGTGTGTATTACGAAGCCAGATTTCTGAACTGTTATATTAAAAAATATATTACAAAATCCCTCAATAAGTTACACAATAATCGGTGAGTGTGGATTCTTTTCAACATACTTTTTAATCATAAGCCATAGCCTATACAAAACAATATACTCAAATAGCATTTTAAATTCTATAATTCTTGCTTGTTTAGTCATTTATGTGTTATTATTTTCTCCTTAAGGATTTTTATGAAGCAGTTTACGTTTTACAGATTTTTTTCTAAAAAGCAGCCATTTTCGAAAAACAGATCAAGGAGCCAAATCATTTTAAATTAAGTTGCTTACTAAATTTAAATAATGAGAAAATATTATAAAAAATATAATAGTTCTCAAAATTAAATGGATCACATAATATAATTTTTTATACTTTTTTATTTTCTCATTCTGAGAAATCATATTTCAATACGCTACGATTTTAATAAACAATTTGCTAAAATGCGTACATAAAATACCAGTCAATTGTACTTAACGATTCAGTTAAAAAAATTTCAAGAATTACAACAAATTACGTAAATCAATGTTTAAATGCCGTTACTAAAATCAAAGCTTCTGCAAACAGTAACAAGAAAAATATTGGAACGTGTATAAAAAATGTACACACGTATATTGAGGAGCACATATGCGCATACCATATATAATGACGTAAAGGCAATAAAGTACCCCGTCAAATAATTACATTCCAAAATAATTTTATTTTGTTTGCTATTTAAATGTTTTTTTCATTTAACTTGTTTACATACGTCAAAATAATAAAGCAAAAAATAATTTACGTTACCGTTCCACCTGTTATCTTCTTAAAATAAAACCATATCAACAAAACGCTGCTCAAAATGAATTTAAAGTATATTTTATCTAATGTAAACCTTTCGAAATAAAATAACATACGAGATAACGTATTTGTTTAAACACCAATAAACCAATTTGACGGTAAAAAAAACTCCACGTATGTGATAATGCTGATAATATGTCATGTGTTGACAAATAAAATAAATGTATATGTAGACGATACGTAAACAGATTTATAGAGAAGAATATTGCACTGTTGTAATTTTGGTTGAAATTACGTTTATAAAATATACAGAGGGCTTACGTGGGATAGTTGTAAGTAGAGGTAAGAAACGTCATTTGCAAATCACTAAAAGATTATATCATCTACTGAAAGCTAGACAATATTGATTCGAAGCACGCTGTTGTCAATTTAATCGCGGTCACGAAATTAGGCGGCTGAACGAAATTGCGCTGCTGTCACTTAAGATAGACCAACACAGCGAGTGATGGTTAAGAATCAGTGTCCAAGTGTAACCTCAGAGCCCAAGCATAATAAATAAATATAATATTCTATTTTATTAATTAAAACTAGACGTTACATACACAAATTTTAAACAATAGACCACTAGTAACATTTTAAGGTAAAAAAATCTAATTAAGGACAAGAAATGTTTGTTTTTATGTTTTTACAATAAATCTGACGGGCCTATAGAGTAACTAACTTTGTAACTTATTTCCAATTAAACTATATCAGCCCCATTAAATTTTTCTGAAATAAAAAAAAAATATTTGAATGATTTCTTAAGTGATTTACGAACAAAATATTTTCTGCCAACAAAGTGTAAACAGTTGTACGTCACTATAGTTATTTAAATAGGATTATAAATTAAAATTAGTTTAATACAATTCTAATCAGAGAGCATTGTAGTAAATAACTGTGTAATTGGTTTATTACAATTAATTATTATTGAATTACATAACTGTGATAAACATTCTCTGCAAAGCTTCAAAAATATACCATAATATAAAACGAAACGACAACAGTTTTAATTCTCTCTCATCCGCCTAATTTCGTGACCACGAGTCTCGCTCAAAACAGTTAAAAATATTTTATGATGCTGTATATTAGGCAGTACCTACCATACGTACAGATTTGTAATTTACTAACATATGACAAAACAGCTTGTGAGAGTGGATCTATATTTTGACAGCGCGCTCCGTTACAGCCGTCAATAGACTTGTCCAAAGTTATCTATTAAAGGACTACTGCTCTTGCCAACCATAAAAAACCTACAAGCAGATATACTTTATCTTTAAAATTTTACATATTTACTTTCGTAACGGTGGCTACTCTGGAAGTCCCTTTAAAGTTGTGTAACAGCATCTACTCGCTTCGTTTGCGTCGATTTTTCAGGCACGTATAGGCCTACATAAAAGAAAACCACAAGCTGTAAATCTTACTCCCGCTGGTAACTCGTAACCATATAAATATTAAATCACCTTGTGAGATCACACTGTCCGAAATTCAAGTTTTAATTATTTTTCGTCTTCGAGAGTTTGGGTTTATTCTTTACATTTCTCCAAGACATTTTATTGGAATAAACGTCGAAGAGTATTTGGCCATCACGTTTTAAAACCTTTCACCGGATGAATTTTATTTTTGAGAAGCAATAAAAGCAGTTGTATACATGGAAGATTGAGAAGTTCAAAAGAAAAATTATCATATAACACTATTAATTTTTCACTAAATATGTCTTTTTACAATCGCGAAAATCGATTGGTTAGTTTCAAAATAGGAGTCACGTTAACAATTTTTTGGGAATAACTTCTCATTTGGTAATAAAAAACCCTCATCAACTATAAAATTTTCTTTTAGTGTTACCTAGATTTTATTTTTTTTTTATAATATACAAAGAGAGTTATAGCTAAAAACTAAATTTTTTTTTATTGTATGCTCTCAAAATTAGAAATAATTCAATAATAACAGTTGTATTTTTAGTTGCAATTTATTGAATTTCGATACTTTAAAGTTGCAATTAACGTATAGGAGTTTAGTCTCGAGATTCGACAGTTTAATAATATCTTGTTTATAATAAATTAACAAGTATAAATAATGGTCTAAGTAAAAGCGGAGATTATAACTTAAAAACCTACACTTCAAACGATAACTAACAAACGGGTAATCCGATTGACACTAAATTTAGAAAAGTTAATACAAATATCTAAATTATAATCTGATGAGATTTTGAGAAAAATCAATCGTTATATTTCAAAACGGCATTAACTTTAAGTTGTTTCTTTTAATTTTACTTCTGTAATATGTTAAATATAGTTACACAATAGTTCATTTTAAAATTAGCATCATATCGCCAACAAAAATGTTGCTATAAAAAATATAGCAAAACAACATTTTTCTCCTGGAATTTTAATTATTAATAAGGAACATTATGTAACAAATTGGTTATTTTTTCACACTGTATGAAAGAATATACCATTAAGGGTAGGATATAAATGTAATACATTGAGTTTTTGTTGGTCAGTTTTTAAACCCGACTATCACTCCCACTCTTAGTTTTAACTAGGAGTTACTAGTCACTACCGAAGGCTTACAAACACGTATACATACACAGTTGCAGTAAAGTAGCGATGTTGATACTCGGGTGAAATGGATAATCGAATTAATCGGTTTCAAATGATTTCTATATTCGATTTATTATTTAGAATTCGAGTATCTGCGCAGAATGATTTTGCGCTCGGATTCGAACTCAGCTTTACCAATCAGCGAATTACTAACGAATATTATATCGTCTCCTTGTTCCTAGTTACGAATATTTTGTCCGAATATTTTATTCCGAATCCGAGGATTTTAATAATCTGAACTTTTCGAGGATTTTGATCCTCGGATTCACCGAGGTATTTTCATTCGAACTCACACATCACTACAGTAAAGCGTGTTGAGTTACTTACCTTTACAAAAAATTTCAATCAGTCATTTCCATAACTATTTATAGAAATGTTAAAAAATGGCATAGGCTATAGGCCCTAAGTTATTTAAGAATATTTAAACCGTTATTTCACAACTACTAATTTTACTGTTAAGTAAAACTTAAGGTTCGTCGTCTTTTTATTGTTGTAGATTGAATTGAGTAGGCCTACAGCGCTTGAAGTATTTTATTTCCGCACAAAAGAATAAACATTGAAGAGGAAAAAAATCGCAAATTAAAAAAAAAAAAAAATTTTAAATGGATATTTTTTATTTTTCCTTTTCTTCATACATATAGAAAGTTTCGTGACGGGTTAAAAATAGATGTGGAGTTTTTGAGGTTATGTTTTGAGGTTAACCTAACCTAACCTACGCGACATCAAATCCGAGTTACAGCAAGCTAAATATTCACCGAGCTGTGAGGTGTGGTGTTCACAGAACCACTAGTTAAACAGATGTTTGATGTTTGTCTAGATGTAAGGAAGTTCATTTTCAACGTTCGCTATAAAATATTTTAAATTTTTTCATTAAATAACATCCATAGACTATTTTAAGTAAATGAAAATAATGTTTTAGTAAATAATAAATTATGTTCACAAAATATTAATAAACTGTTATTTTTACGACACTCGATATTATAATTGAATATTTGAAGTGTTTCGGAAAAATTCAATACATTAAAAATAATTTTAAAAACTTCATCAAACTATTTTTGTTTTTGTTTAGGTTCAGGGGGATTTTGTTGAGACAAATTTAATCAATTTTTATAGCCGATTTTTGGAAAATAGATATTTTGTGGCAGATACTAATTTTATCAATATTTGTGGAGCTGTTTAAGTTTTATGTCACTGTACAAATTACATATAGACAATTTTAGACTCAGGGTACTTCCAATGGATATGTCCATGAAAAAACTCAATACCCATTTTTTTTTACCCATCACACAAACTTCCATATACTACATGGGTGAATATTTGTAAACATATACCACTTCTGTAATGTGTTCAAACAGTGAATATATGATATTTGAAATGAATTTTTATTTATATTTTCTTTGACAAGTTTATTTACAAGACAACATTTCTTCATACAATGATTGAAATCCATTGTCGCCGTGTGCAAACAACTTCAATCGACAAATAACAAATTGATTCTTGGAGTATTAAAATCTATCTGAGATAAATAAATATTGCGAAGACAATAACGTAATGTTTGAACCACGAGTAGAACAATAGCTTGGATATTATGTCCTGAAGCTGTCGGTAAACATGGCTTCAAAGTGGTTCCAGGATATTATGCAAATAGACCGCTAGCTAGTGACATTCCAACCCCTTCATGTGACGTAACAAAGCGTTTGCCAATAGCAGAGCGATGCCAGCGCGCATGTTAACAGTATCTATGTTGTGATGAAACCGAAAACGTTTTTACAATTGTCAAAATGTCTTGGTTCTAAAGGATTTCAGTTAGAACAACATTTAACCGATCTGTGTAATACTAATTTATCTATAATGGTAAATCAAAAACTGTTATCTTAAAGTATATTTAGGCCTATGTATTTATCCCACAATCTTATTACTTAACACAAAGTTAAACAAAGTAATTTTTAGGTTATAATTGTGCTTCATTTCATTTACAAAAATTCGTATGTAGGCTACCATATTTTCTGCGTTTAAATTCTTAAATTTTTGACTTAACGAAGAGAGTTAAAAACAGAACGTTTTAGCATTTCGCCATATCTTTGATATGCAGTTACAAGTCTACCAGAAGTTGTGAAAATTAAGACTAAGGTGTTTTCCAATGAGGTAGCACCTTGTATGCCAAAGTTCTTCAATTGTTTTCTGTCTTAAAATGGAAATCTCTTAAAGCCATGAACGTAGGTGCTGCTCCAAGTAGAAATAAAAGGAAGTATTTAATACATTTAAATTGAGAGAACAAGGTATAACAAATAGTTGTAGAAAAAACTTCAAATTTAAACTGTTTTCTTAAAGTTTCCCTGAGAAGTTTTTAAAAAACCGAAAAAAAATTAGAAAATCCTCCCTTAATACTTTTTTGATGTTTTCATTAAAAAAAAATATGGATTATAAAAAAATATCAAATAAACTATTATATACATGATATTTTCACTGTTTTTTCTTTGTAATTCTAAAACGTGACAGCTGGCATGTAACTTGTACATGAGTATAGATTTTAAAGTTAGTAAAACACGTAAAAGCTCGTTTATTCTTCCAACGAATTGAGTCACTAGCCACCGAGGCCTACCAACTTAAACTTTTTTTATATTTCTCCCTGTGAATGATTTTTATTCAAGTGTCAGCTGGGGTTTTATTTAATTTACTATCAATTCTTGTTCTGTGAGTATTATACGTCACAGTGCGTGCTAGACAGTAGCCACAAAGGGTTCAGAAGACCTATGTAATGTATTAAAACAACCAAATGGGAAGATCTACAGTTCACAGACTACTAGTTAGATACTGTTGTTATCAAACAATGGAACAAAATCAAACAAAAATCTGTGAATATTTGACTCTCCAAATATATCGTCCATATGCTGGATAACCAGAATTTCAAATTCTTTGTGGTATAAAGTCAATTTGAGTTTTTTCCAACATAAGTATAAACGAGCATTTACTTTAAGTGACTACAAGCTGATTTTAAATAGTTTTTTCCTTTTTTTCGAAAAAAAAAGATATAAACAAACATTTTCCCGACAGGCACTTTTTAAAAAGTAAATTTTATAGCAGCATTAGATATATTTTTATTGAGTAAATCGAACGGAAATTTTGTTGTCAATATTTAATGAAACATCACAATTTCCATATAAGCAGTAGTTTTGCATTATATACATGTGCTAACAATCCGAAGAGTGACATTGCAAATCCGTTATTCTCATGTCAGCCCCACTTCGTCAAGTGATTAAGGTGACATTTAGAAATAAATATAAAATTTACAATCCAGTTTCTAAGTTTCTCCAAAATAAAGTTGTAAAATGCACTTGCTACATATCTTTCACTGTTTATTGGATTCTCTGGCGCCGTCTTCGTTCTGTTATTACTTTTACCCTAAATAAACTACAAGCATAAATCCTTCAAGAAAAATTAAAGTAAACTGACAGATGTACTGCACTGGTCCAACAACGTAAATCGGGAGGGAAAAATTAACTCGAGTCGGAAGACAAAATGTTGTTACGACTCGACGACAACAATAGCCATTTGCACCTTACGAGTGTTATTCGAAACTTACAAATTTGTAAGGTTTGAATTAGATTTTTTTAATGAAGATTTTGATATCGGAAATTATATGTCAGCGGTCTCCAAAAATTCCGATTCACGAGCATAAGAAAATTAAAAGTTAAGAACAGCTTACAGTAAATTTTTCTAAAGTATTACAAATATTTTTTATCAACTGTGAATCCAAAATGGAACATTTGATTTCCAATACTTACGATAAAATAAACAATTGTATTTGGTTCACTGTGTAAAATTAAGGTATTACTGTATTATTACTTTTGAATCGACCTCTATACCCTATATTTCTTACATATTCTCGTCAAATTTTGTTTAAACAATTATGTTACTGAAAGAAATTTTTAGAAGACTTTAAAATGGTAAATTTTTTAATCGACGTAGCTAGATAATCAATTGTTTTACGTTTTATTTTGTTTTGTTGTACCTAATTTGATCATTTATATTGATTCATATGTTGTTCAGAAGATAATTTTTATCAATTGAACAGCCTTTGCGAATAAATGTAACTACAAGATATAACATTATTTGTAATATTTATTGTTATTTTTACAAGAGATAGTATCTCAAAATCTTTTGTTTTGCAAGAAAGTTAATTTATCGCTAAAAAGTGTATTACAAAACCTTAAAGCAATAAAGTTTATTATTGTTAAAATATTTTTTTAAATAATGTTAACACCGCAAATCAACCAGTACTAAACTACTTTTCGTGACTACAGCTTGAGTGAAAAGCAATAATATTAAATTTCATCAGTTGTTTTATTGTCAAGGTTGATACAATATCGAAACTAACAAAGTCGTTTGTTTCTAATAAGAAAAACCACTACAAAAATACATTTTGGACTTCCATTATAAAATGGTGCATAACTTATCTTATCATTTGGAATTTATCCTATACGGATATTTTAATGTCTTCAACAACGGGGTCCGGAGTATTAGGGTAAAGTTTAGAAAATTAGTCATACGAGTATACCATTTACAATTTTTTATAAAGGTGATTGTGATAGTAAGATAGAGAAAAACATGAAATGTAGAATACAGGCACTTAGATCTGCCATTTTGAAATAAGAGATGTTAAAAAACCCTATGTCAAAATCGTTAACTTCATAAGAGCTTCAAATTGAGCTATCATTTATTTGATCCATGATTACAACTAAAAATTTAGAGAATCGAACCCCGACACCACATTTTTTGTGACACTCTATGTAATATTAAAATAATATTTTAAGGAGAGTCGGCAATTTAGTGGGGGAAACATTTAATTGCATCAGTCTATTTCAAACTTTCTCCTATAATAGATTTAAGACGTTTTATCTGAATTGGTATTTATTTAAACGACGAATCAAATCAATAAATGCAGTAAAAACCACACATAGCAACCCGCTCAAAGCGCTGATATGGATGGACAAATATTTTAAAAAGATTTAGTGGAAAATTAACGTTTTTCTGTAAGTTTATACAGAATCGCCAAACTAGAAACCCAACCCAGCCCGTTGTAGTCCCGCGTCAGGAGGGTTTGTGTGCATGTGACAACTGAGGATGATTAAAGGTAGTTTTGTATTGTAAAGAGTGTGTTGTGACTAATTGTGTTTTTTTTTATTTGATAAATAAGGGAAAATTTTTAAATAACATATTAGATATTTTATATCTGTGGTTGTTATAAATATATTAATTGATGTTAAATTTAGAAAAAAAGTCATAAAATTACTATAATTTATGAAAATAAGTTTCAAGCAAATATTTATTTAAATAGTTGCCTAAGTTTTCGTGAGGTCACCGTATAAAGTGTCTTGTACAGACAGGCCAAACAGAGCTTGGAATCATCTCTTTTGCTGTTATTATATCTCTTAGATCTATACTAACCTTCCAACCTCCACTACAATGTCTATCTCTATATTAAGCCATATTTACTGATCTCTCCTTCACTGAACTTGTACATGTCACTTTACTAATCTTTTGTTTTTATGACCGCGACAATATTTTTATCTCACATAAATGTTATACTTCAAAGTTTCTCTTACTCTCACTGTACCCTTCCAAAATTTCTCCTTGGACACTTTCTCTCCCATCTTATTAAAACCTCTTGACTCGATGCCAATGTCCATATTTTAGAGACCATGGGTCACTAGTTGTCTCAGTATGGTCTTTTGGAATTTGTATTTTTGAGGTTTTAGTAGGCCTAATGTTTCTGGATTTGAGATATAAAGCGTAAGTTCCCCATACCAATCTTTTGGATTTCACAAGTTTATAAGTTCTCTGTATTTGTGAGACATCCCAGGTATTTAAACTTACAATATTAAAATTCATTGTTATAAATATGAGCAATTATGCAACAATGGATTAGAAAAAGAAGGAAAGTCGGCTGATATAAAAAAATGGCTGGAGGACAGAGACAAGTGGAGAAGTTTTCATTTGTAGCCTAGATCAGAACCCGAAACGGTCTGTAGCGCTGAGGATGTATGTTATAAACATCTAATAATGTAGCCCTTTATTTGTGTGTAAAGTTAAAGTTATGGAGCAAATTTTGATAAAAGACCTTCAACAGATTTACTAATTTCGGGACATCTCATTCTATTTATTAAAATCTGAGTGTGTGTGTGTTTATGTGTGTCTCTTATTTACAGATTTCTTATTTGGAGTTTCAAATATAAAAAAAAAAAAAAGTTCTAGCTGTCAAGTTTCTTGTAATCTTTTAATCTGGCATTTATAGAACATTTATTTGTAATAAACATTTTTCCCGTGATTTTTTTCAGGAGTAAAATTTTACAACTCGTTTTGTCCAAAGAACAAAATTATCATGTTCTACAGATAGTTTGAATACGTTTAGCACTACAAACTAAATAAAATAATAATAATAATAAACAAATATTAATAATAATTTTATTCCATCTATATTTTACCAACAATCGCTTATTAACGCGTCACGTTACAAAATGTCATGTAAGTCATACTATACATAACCTACAAAACGACTAACCTCCTTCTTATTCAAATACAACTATCTACATAGTTACTAAAATCATATGAAGATTATAAAACATATTTAACTAAACCTATCACATAATTTAATAAATATAGGCTACGGCTGATTACATTAAAACACATTTATATATAAGAATTAAAATACTGTTCTCTATAATTCACAATAATTAAGGTCCTCAAATTCACTGACAAATCATTTTATTTTTGTTAATCTGTACATTAAAAAAATGTATCTATTGAATTATTTTTAATGTCATTAATTAGGTCTCTGTTTGAAAGCCAATTATTAATTCTCTCTCGAAAAGAATGAGCACTTGTGCAATTGTTAATAATAATAGGTGCATAAACATTGCACAAACTTTCCCACTCACTCATCACCAAAACCAAATGAAAAATAACCAAAACTAATCGTCACCTAAAATGTCATTTTAACAGTTGTCACTCAAAAAGTTAAAATGAACCTTGTATTTGGAAAAATATTTATTGATTTTTTTAAGCATCACTTAACTTTCCTTATACTGTGGGAAAGTTAAAATAGGTAGAACATTGAAAATATTTGGAAACAGGAAAAGAAAACGCCTACTAAAAAATATTTTAACAACTTTAGGACTAGTACGTAGGCCTTGAGTGACAGAGCTTGTGTTATAATACATCTTATCACAAACGTAGTTTTCACTTCTTAAATAGAGTACTTTGAAAATAAATAAGTATTTCAATGGCCGAATTTTTAATTTTTCTGAATAAAGAAAATGAAGAAACGTTTTTATATTTAGATGAATTAATCTTAATAAAGTGTTTTTGTGTTTTTATTAGAGGAACAATTAATACTATGCTAACTCATCCTAATTATCAATTTATATAAATGAATGAATTAAACCAAAATATAAGGTGGCTCACTTATCAATCTCCTCAAAAAAACAATTTGCAATTTTTTTCTTGTGCTATCTCCATGACAATTTCTCACCAATCATTTACTATGCCTAAATATTTAATATGGCAAAATTGAGTCGAGCGGAGTAACTCTCATGTACATAATATAAAAGTTGCTCTAATGTAAAAATTCCAAAGTCAAAATTTATAAATTTAGGTATTCTCCTATTATTTACTAATATAGTTATTGTTGCACAATTTTCCAAGAACTCATAAATCACTGACATCTTCCTACTCAGGCTCCTTCCAAACTACTGTATAAGTATCGAATTGCAACATCATCCGTAAACGCAAACTTAATTATTTTCCACAAAACGACTGACCCCTAGAGTACACCATTTTGAACGATTTTAACTTCACTTAGATAATTTCCAATTCGTACTGACGCATTCTTTCCATAGATAATATTTCCTCTAAATCCAGTTACATTGAATTTTTCTAATACTATTTCATGCTAATAAGCCAAAAGCTTAAGTAAAAATTCCAGATGCTTAATTCATGTATATATTTAATATTTTTAAATTTTATATAAAAAAATATTTGTAGATTTTATTTCAAAACCAATCGGATACTAATAACGTTTAATTTAAATTTATGTATTTTATTCATGACCAATCTCACTAATAATTTATAATAATAATAATAATATATATATAATAATATAATATATATAATAATAATAATATATAAATTTAATATATATAAATTATTATTCAATATATTCTGATGTTCAAGTCATGATCTAGATCACTGTTGCGTATATACCATGGGGTATTGACTATTCCTCGTAGAACTTTGTTTTAGAAATCCTAATTTTTTTTAATGTTAGACCATTTTGTATACCCCATACTGGTATTAGTATCTCTTTATATAATAATATTTTATTCAGTACTGAAAGCTCAGAGTTAAGTCCGAGCAGCCAGTACATACAGTTTTCTATATTTTATTCTAAGCTCTTCAACCTTCTTCTTTACAATACATACAAATAAGATGGAATATATTGGAAGTATCCAGGAGTCCTCTCCTGCACTTCAGTCGAGGTATAGTACTCGGCGAGTGTTTTCTAACGTGGTACCTCTTTAGACTTAATTCACAATTTCAATATTTTTCAATGGAACAAAAGTGTATATATACCACTTTAGAAAATGTTGGTTTTTACTAGAGGAATTGGTTTTTAGAGCTTATGAATGGAAGGTATGGCGTAGCGAAGGGAAATTTTTAAACGAGACTTGGACATTTAGATGTAATTTGATCACAGAATTTACCTATTCTTAATTTTGTTTTGTGTTGCTCTTTTTGAATATTGTCTTTTGGCAGACTCGCATATTTTTTCTTTATACTTTTTTATGTTGTTTAGTTATTGATGGTTGTATAGTGTATGTAGGTCTATGGATATAGGCCCTATTGTACTGCATAATTTAATAGTGGACACTAGTTTTGAAGCATCTAAATATTTAAAGTGTTAATATTAGTTTATATCATTCTGCATATTTTGATTATGTTTGTATGGAATATTATTTTATTGTTATCAGTCTCTATATTTTGATTATTTTTTATTTGAATATTGTTTTATTGTTATCAGTCTCCATATATATATATATATATATATATATATATATATTTTATCCTTATCAGTCTGCATATTTTGATTATTTTTGTTTTAAATATATTATTTTATTGTTATTATTCTAAAATGTATAATATCTTTTGTTGCGCAATCCTGTTGATAAGCTGTTGTGGTGTTTTTATAATTTGTACATCATAATAAAACACTGATTGTTATACAAACTCGCATATATTAGATTTTGTTTCTTCTTTTAAGTTTCACAGAAATAAAATAACAATATTCAGGTGACGATTTGTTTAAGTTCGTGTCATACTCCACATTACTGATCTGTCCACTCATTGTATTCATAGAATTTGTGTTGGAGAAATTCTATTCAATAAATAAACAACGAATGAAGTGGTAGGTTGAATCTATCTGAGACACAGATTTCAGGTGGATGGTTTCCAACGAATCTTCTCGAATATTTTTTTTGCTACAACTTAATTCTTGCAAAAACACTTCAAGATACTCGTATGTCCAACAGAGCAGAAAATAAAACACTAATATATCTTTGTTACTTGACATTGTTAGGTGGATTGAATTGATTTTAGAAAGAAAATATATAAAACCTTTTATACTTTTTATTATTTAATTAACCTATTTTTATAGTAGATGCAATAGTTTTCGAGATGACAAGAAAAAACTAATTTTGTTGCACCTTTAATCGAACTATAAGTTATAATTGTGTTAAGAAAAAATAATCATATAGAAGTTTTACATAATATCTCTAATGACCGAATAAAGTCATGAACGTAAAAAAAAATACCAGTTATCTAGAACTGCTGTTCTTTGTATTAAAATGTTTCGTTGCAGATTACTGTTATTATTGTATATAGGCCTACCAGATCATTCACAACTAACGTTGACTCAAACAATAACATAAATTTAGAATATCAAAGTTGTATTTCTAAAATAGACAATAATAAATTGCATGACGTATACGAGAAGAATATTTATCATAATCTTAGCCAACTTAACAAAGGAATTAAAAACACATAACACATGCCTTTGTAATCCCACACGTTCATAAATCGGAGGTTGGTACGCCTACCGTGATCTCGTTTTAAGGTAAACTATTGTTTTAATCTGTACTATAAACAGTTTACGACCACGTTACCAAACAATAATGTTATAAAAGAGATATAAATTATAGTCCTTGGTTACAGTCCATGTTGGCATAACACATCAGAACCAGTGTTATCTTGAACAAACAGAAACGTGTTTGTACGTTGTGATTTACAGGCGGTGATAACGCGTAATGCATATCATCTCTTCTACGGATTTGTCAATAGTGTCCCGAGTATAATCTGTTTGTTTGGAGTCGTAGTTTTTATGAAATTTGCTTATAATTGACAAACAAGGTAAGTGGCTTCTCGATGCCATTGAAGTGGATTTATATGTTTGTTTATTACTCGTTACTTACACCTGTTCTGTCTGGTGACATTTCGTAAGAAAAGAAAGAAGAAATATCTGTCCTCCCAACCATCAACTACTGACAATTTTTTTTTTTTCTGGTATTGTAACGGACGTTTTTAAAAAATAATTTTAATATTCTCTAAAAAATATATATAAATCTATTTAATACTATTTATTTTAAAGTTCAATTTCGTTAGGAGTTCCACCAAAACTGGTGACATTCGTGTTCAGCGTCTTTAAAATAATGAAAAAACTGAATTTCATGAGAATATATAACTATAAATTTTTATATTCTCAACACAACAAAATTTTAAAAGGAGTTTCGTAGTACACAAGTAGGACATCACAGAAAGAAATTAGTGAAATGGTATGAAAATTGGTTCAGCTATCAAGACGACATGGTATTTGCAACACACACACTACCTTTGTTTTAGAATTGTATGAAGAAAACAACAAAACAAAAACAAAATTTTGTAAGTCGGTCTTTAATAAAATGCAAACGTAGTCAGCACAGCTCAAAAATAAATATTATAGAAAATTGAAGATTCTCATAACCACTAACATTGAATTTATATTTAAGAAACGGAGAATCATAGTATTCGTGTGAACAGTTGTAGTTATGTGGGTTCAGATCAGAATGCGGTAGTGTGAGAGGAGTAGAAACATGTTACTTGAAGTTACAAAAGTAACCCGTTAGAGGGCAGCAATAGTGCTTCTATTTCTGAACTTCAACCTATGGAGATAGATTATCTATTTCGTATGATAAATCAATAGCATAAATAATCTTTGTTGAAAAAAATTGAAGAAAAATTTGTAAAAAATGAGGTGCAATGTTAATTGAGGGAAAATTAATTTAAGATTACAGCTTTATTCTTTTTTTTTTATAATAATTTGATTGTAGTTTGGAATCTAAACGAGGAATATACATTTCTTAAATCTACTTGTTGTCAAATTACAGGTAAAACTCACTTATAAATGAATTTAAAACTCCTTGTGTCAAAACATTTTTAGACCTTTTCTTCGCATAAGACTTTTATTTTCAAAACGTGGTTTAATTTTATCTGAATTTGTTTTCTTTAAAATCTTAAATTTCATTATAAATATCGAAGAGTATGGCGATGAAAGTACTATTATATAAAATCTTGTTTTATTTTTCAACATCACTTTGACTAATATCAGTGAAACAGATGAGCTTCCTCCCACTGAATATAGCAACACGTTCAAGTCACTCATAATATTTAATAAAATTTATTGTAGACACATCAAAGGTTATTTATATGTTCTGTACGATCATTCAGCAATCGCATCAATACAGGATATTATAACTAAAAAGATCTAAAAAGATTGGCTCCCAAATAATTGCTCCGAATCTCCAAATCAAAATTAAAACAACCCACTAAATTTGGAGAGTACTTGAGGATGAATCCAGAAACTTTCTTTTTTTATTTTGAACGAGATCAGACCGTACATCAAAAAATAATCTAATTTCAAGAAAAAATCTCTTGTAATATTGAGATATGTAGATTTTATATATGATATGACTTTGTTCGTACTATTTTATTTTAACCAGATATTGCTCCAAAACTTTCATAGGCAGTTTCTTTAAGAATATTTTGACAGATTTGAATTTAATACGAACCTCTAGGTACATATAGTAAAAGTTGAATTGAACAATTAATTATCTATTTAAATAAATGTGTCTGGCCTCGTTGGAGGACAGAATGTAAAAATACACAAATATGGTTATAATTGCTTTGTACCAATGTAGAAATTGCAACCATACTTTCTGTTCTTAGATTGTTTCTTCTTGATGAGGCCTTTTAATTAATTTTATTTTTATTTTTCGTTACTTATACTTTAAAACAAATGTATACCTATTTATTTAATCTAATAATTTATTCTGGTCAGTTGTTGACTAAAATCGAAAATTGGTAGAAAGGATGTAAAAACAAAAGAATATTATGTTTTATGATATAAATTGTGTATTTAGCACTGATAGAACAAGTTATACCAAAATTAATCTCTCTACTGTTCGGTCAAAAAAGTCAAGGAAACCGAGACATCTTGCGCCGCGTGGTTTTAAATGTAAACGCATATTGAGTGGAGTCCCGTGTTTGATGAGTGATGAGACTCAGTGGAAAAGGTTTAAGTGGTTGTTAAGAGCAAAATTTCATTGAAATATTGAAATCTGAAATAACATTTTAAAATTTGCTATTTGACAGGTATTTCTATATTTTAATTTAAATCTATTACATTTTGCATACATTATCCTATCCTGAGCTTAAAACTAAATAATACCATTAGTGTAGCCTACGTAGGGGCGGAATCTGGGCTATTAAGAATATACGAGTACACACAAAGCCCTATTTCCACTTAGACGAAATCGCGGGCACCGATAGTTAATATATTATATAATTATATATATATATATATATATATATATATATATATATATATATACGTATATCAGGCTTACGTACACTTTGTGTTAATAAGGACCTTAAACATATTTTCATTCTAATCCTGTGCAGTTATATTGCAAAAGCTTAATTAGTAAAACCATACAACATTGGATAATCACATCACATGACGTACAATTAAAAAAGAAAAAGAAATTCATAATAACAGAAGTAAAAAATTTAAAAAACTTATGTAATAAAATTATTGATTACAAATAAAGTTTGCTTTTCAACTCTCCGTTCTACATTGTACTTCACAATTATTGTGTTTTTTGCGGTCTAAGCATATTTAACATTTAACTAAAAGCACATAATGGGTGGTTGTAACGGGAAAGCTCCCTTAGTTAAAAGTAACGTGATTGGTTGAGAGGAAGAGGGGTGGATTAAATCACGTTAGGGGTTGGAAACAGTAATCAAGGGGAGCTGGCAGCTACATGCCTTTCTATATATCTTTCTAAAATAATATTTTTGTTTGTTACTACAACATTACTTGCTTTTTGTTACGGTGGGTCCAAATTATTATTCATAACGTTATGAGTTTGTTTCTTTGTAGATTTAGATTCTTTTGTGTCTAATGTCGTTTAAATTTGACTTTTGGATCGAACTATTGGAACATAAAAGTGGAGAAGAAACTGTGAAAAAGTAATGCACAGATTTCACTCACCCATCCTCAAACCAAATAAAAACCAATCAAAAATATGCGTCCCCAAAAATTCAGTTCAATAGTTGTCAAAATGAATCATATGCGTAGTTCTTGAAATAAAAACATTGATAGTCTATATTAAAATAGAGCCTAAACTTGCTTTGTGCCGCAACAGCGTCCTCAACTTAAGTCGTAATAAATTAAAATCTTGCCCGTGGTTCGTTTTTATCAATTATTTCAAAATCTTAATATTTTTTTCACTTTTTATTTACTATCTTTACCTGCACACAGATTTGCTACCCTTAATCTTCACATTTTACTAAAATTTGAAAGTTATCGAAAGCTGATTTTGGGAAATTATATTGTTTTATAACAGCCACCACTTTTGGAAAATAGGCCTAAGTGTCGTTTATGACTTTAGAAGCTACACTTGAGCACAATTTTATAAAATAGTAAATTTGTGTTCATTAACTTTAAGTTATAGAAAAAATTAAAAAATATCTGATAAAATGATCACATAAAATCTGTTCATGAAAAGCACTACACAAACAACAGACACCATTCCGGAATAATATATTTCATCACTAGGAGCAAAAGTGAATCTTTTCGATATAAGCTCAAGAGGCGGAGCCGAGGCCGGAAAATAAGCGAGTATCGAAAAACTTTTTTTGGCCCTGTTGATGAACTATATTTTTCGTTATACTGCGAAAAATATAAGACATTAAATTCACAAAAACTAAAATGTTATAACAAATTTACCTTCAAAAGTTTGGACAAGTTACACAAGTTTGCAGCTATTACAGCTGTTTAGTTTGTGTGGTACTTATTTATAAAATCGATGGTAACAGTTGTTTTATCTGTTATTTACAATCGAGAGTATCGGTTGTTTTTATAGATGCTTTACAATCGTTAATTGTTAATGCGTATAAACGAAGGAACAGCTGATGACCTCGTCCTCAGCTGATGTTTTTAGGTCTTAGGACTAAAAAGAACAACTAACTTTAGCATATCAATGCATGTATTGAAAACAGCTGTTTATGAAGAAGTATGACGAAAAATACATTTTTTGACTTAGGTAAACTCAAAACGGATATATCGTTCAAAACTTTTGGACTCGATTTTTAGAACTATTACATAACTTTCACATTGGGTATAGCGACAAACTTATAAGTAGTAAATTTACCTTCCTTTATACTTGGATATTGAAAAAGTAAAATGATGAAAGGAAGTGTAACTTGTTTAACAAATGTGATTAAAAATCGTCTCTCATGTGCCCTCTATAATAAACAATTTCGATGTTATAGGCTACTTGGCGGTTACATGTTTTTTAAGTTCACTCTAAAGTAACCCTACCAGTTTAATACTTGGAAATTTGACGGTACTAGATATAAGATTATACAGAAATTTCTAGCTGTCAGTTAAGTTCAAAATATATTTTGGTTTAATACAAAAAAAACATGCCTTAGGTGTTAAATTTGTGTAGAAAATATATATTCCCGATTTTAAATTTTTGATACAATAATTAGAAATTAATTAGGAAACAAAGTTGATAAAGTTCCGTTTCATATTTAGGCTACCTAATGATCAACGAAAATATTCAGATTATCCAAACGTCAAGTGTTGATTAATATCTCACTTTAGTCATCTTTTTGTTTCTATAAACACAAATTAAAAAAAAATAGATGTTTTAACTCCAAGAAAATCGAATTTGATAATAATATTGGTGTAAAACTCTTATTCACCCATCAACAAAATCAATAAAAAAGACGGCGTCCACTGGTCGATTTCAAATATTGACTGACAATTATAGAACTACCCTATTTATCTAAACTTGCTTTGCTTGTGCCATAAAAAAATTGTTAGCTAAATATTATTTGATTAAATTAATCATGTTTTTAAAGACGACTGACAAGCTTCATTCTACTTTTTTAACAATTACTTTTGAGCCGTTAAGCTATACATTTTTCTTTTCTTACGATTTTGTACATGGTTTACAAAATTTTGTACATTTTGTCATTTGGGCAAAATTTGAATAAATTTAAATAAAATCGGTTCGAGCCGATTTTAAGAAATTAAATCTATTTACACTGTTGACCGAAGGTAGAACTCTATTTTAATGAAAAAAACAAACACAATATTTAGTAAATTCTACAATTTTATTGAGTCTTGCCGACCAATGTTTCGCCAGCAACGGCATTTACAAGGCAACTTAACAAATACTGAACAAAGCTGCCTTGTAAATGCCGTTGCTGGCAAAACCATGGTCGGCAAGACTCAATAAAATTGTAGAATTTACTAATATTGTGTTTTTTTTCTTTTTCTTTTTTTTTCCATTAGAAATTTAATCTTTTATAACAGCTCCATAGCCGATATTTTGTTGTTTTTTCACGGATAATCAACGATAACTACGGTATTTTTGAAGATATTACGGCCAATACGTTTTATTTAGGTCGTTAGAGGTAGGCTACTCTTGAACATAATTGAATCAAAATAGTTTGAGCAGATTTTGAGAAAACGTATTTTTTTCTTTTCAGTTAGCCTACTCAAAATTTTGAGTTATCGAAAAAATTTAAAAAAGTAGAGATATATGACTAAAATTTGTCCATATACCAAATTTGGTTAATAGGTTCACCTTGTGGGCTATGGAGTATTGCACAGACGACATACGCCGGACATCGTTCCAAGAACCACATTTTTAGAGTCGAGGGATATAACTTCAAAAACTCTACATAGATTGTTTGACACAAAACATAATTTTTTTCTATACTACTAGGTGAGAAGGTAAATGAAAGAACTTGGATTTTAACAACATTCAAAACATCTTTTAGTTTCCATGGTAACCTTATCACGTCATGACACTACTACGCTTAGTACCTTCATTTCCTTTCACTCACAAATAAACTTTGACATTAAAGACAGAAATAGAATTAGGGTTGACGAATGAAAATTGCAACCCATAAAAGAGCTTTAACGGATTTATGACGACTAATACAGTGGGCATTTGGGATATGTTAATGTAATATCGCCAAACTAGGGTGGGGGTTGATGGGGGTGATTATCCCCCTAAGCCTTGGAATGATTGTCCACACTTGGAACAAAATATGTCAACACGTAAATGCTTCCCGCACAGGACGGTGGGTAATTCAAGTCTTTGAATTACTCCGAACATAGTCACACCAAAATCTAATATATAGGCTACTGTATAATCCATCGGTTTAACAGGATGTAGGATATTGTGGAAAGAAAAATTATAAGCACTACTGAAATACTAATAATACAGAATAATCGATAAAGTGTCCGTCAATTGTAAATGACGTGAGCAATAATCAACCAATTTTCTTAATTTCAATGACAAACTGTTAAAAACATTGCGAGTGTTTTTATTCCTCATTGTGATAACAATGAATGTGTTGGGCGCATGCGCAAACATAAATTGTGTCGCGTGATGTTTGTCACTCCCAGCAGTAATCACTTTAGCAATGACAACAGAAAAAATGTGTTTTATGGTTTGGTGAATTTATATCAGTGGTTACAGTGGGACTTCGTTTTTAGGTTAGATTAGGTTAGGACCAAATCCACCTAAAGAAAAGAAACTGGAAATGTGGACTTTAAGAGATTCTAGGCTACCACCACATCGGACGAGAATGTCAAGTTTTTGGAACAGTCATGCTTGCGTAGCTCTAAAACGTTTATCGTTCGACACAGGTTGGATCATGATATAACATAACTGTTCATAATATGCTACATAACGTTTGAGGGTATATTTAAAAAAAATTCAGCTTAAACATGAAATTAAAGAAGGATATCGTCCTAAATGAAGTGAATTTGCCGTAACAATGCTGAATGCATAGGGGATGATGAAAGTTAGCTTAATAACATTTTTTGACAGTGGTGAAGTAACAGCCAAAACTGTAAAATAGAAGCAAGGGAGCTCAGCAGCCAAATGATTTTTTTTAGTTTCTTCCTGATTCTCTCAAGATAAAAGTCAGGTGTGGAGTAATGCGTGATCGAGAAGTGGATACGTTCATATTTGCTGAGAAAAAGTTTATATGTATCATTTACTTGGACATGCTTGAACTTTGTGGTTTCCCGCAAATGTGAAAGATTGAAAGAAACAGAAAATAAGTGTAATTTTTCAGTAAGATGTAGCAGTCTCAATGTAAAAGAAACTTTCAATGACAGATTGTTGGATTGGAAGGACTGGTCCAGTTTTGTAGCCACCAAGAAGCCCTTATGATCTCGATGAACCTGTTCTGACGTTTCATTGTCTATTCTGTGAAAAATCCGGGATCTACAACATTTAACAGAAGGAATCCTAGTTTAATCGAGTGTATGTGAGCGGAGCTAGATGTTTGCCGAACCACAGAGGGTACTCATGTATAATTTTTTTTATCTTTGGTATAAAATAAATAACTAACTGAACCATACACCTACTTATTGTAGGCCTACTTCGCGTGTAACTTTTTCAGGGAAGTAGTAAATTAAATTAAATACTCATCAGCTGTGCAAATATACTGTCACACTTTTTTTACTAAAATTACCAACATCCGTATTCCTTAAGCTTACAATCACTATTACGCTGACACATAATGTATTATAACTATTAAACAAACTCCAGTGAAAGCCACGACAATATATGTCTGAATTACCAAAATAACGAATAAGCTTGTCATTCTGTACTTCACTAAAGGGTTGAAGTGAGGATGGAAAACCACATACTCATTACCGTATGTATTGTTACTCTGTAATCAAAAGTTATTTTGTTATATTATAACGAGGCGATTCAGCGAGAATGTTTAAAAATGTTAAAAAAAGAAACAAATGGCGGGACTACGGCATTTTTCAAATTACTAACGATCCATCATTTTATTTTAACTGCGGTTTGATACATTGGTTTGGGTTATAAATTTTAATATTTTATCAAAATAGCTTCAACTGATTTTATAGATATTCGCACATTTAACAATATGTTGTTATACAAATTCTTATTTTAGCAAAATCTGATATCAAAACTGTTAAAGCAGATTTTAAGAAAATAAGATAAATAAGTTTTGCTCTTATGGCTGCTTCCCCCTAAATTTTGAACTTGATTGGTTAATTGCAATGGTTTTGTGCAATATTTAAACTTTACAACGTATGCTCTACTTCACAGTAAAATTTCTTAAAAAGCTTAAATTTCTTAAACTCGTGTGTGTTTTATGTTAAATGTAGGCCTACATCGCCATTTTTGTGTACTTACTCAATAAATTTACCGTTTTAGCCCAGAATTGATTTAGTAAATCCTATTAATATTTAATGTTGATATAGTGAAACTTAAATACTATTTAAAGTACTTTATAGGCTTAATTTAAATAAGATACCTTACCTTACCTCATGGCACCCACTTCGCTCCAAAGTTTTACTCTGTTTTATCATCTTCTCCATCTTTGTATTTTTCTTAGGTCTTCCTCCAGGTCGTCAATTCATCTTAACCTTAGATTTTCACTCATTCTCCATCTAGAGTTTTCCTTGGCCCTCTTATCTGTTCTATTTGGGGAACATGTCCAACCTCTTTCAACCTTTGCATTTTTGTACGTTTTTTTCAAATCCTGCTCATAATTAAATTAGTTATAAATATTTCCAAATCTAAAGAAAATTGGGGTATTTTGAAATTTGGAAGTGCAATGGCGAGATGAATGTGACCCCGCCCCAATTGTCGGTCTACCTAAATACATAGGCCATCCCTCACTGGCATCCTAAGCCACCTCGCCTCAGTAGGTCTACTTGCCACAAAATACTAATTCTGGAATGACCAAAATATATTATTAATTTAAACCTATAAGAGAGTGTATTTTGGCGCCTGTGTTTTTTAAAATTAGCATAACGATTTTAATAACTTTTAAAAAAGTAGGTCTAATGAAAAATCACGCAGCATCATGAGGGAAAGTGGACAGGTGGAATTGGTAGTAATATCTGGGTGTGAATACTAGAACTATTACGAAGGAAACTCAATGTGCTGACCACACATTACCCGATTGATTGCCGAGTCCTTCACTGGTTGTTACACTATAAGACACAAGACAAATTATCATTATTATTAATGATATAATTACCAATATGAATAGAATATAGAAAAAGTATACAACACACTTTAAAAGGAGTAGGTATCATTATTAAAAATGATATTACTATACTCTAGAATCTCGATTGGATAAAAATAAATTCTCTTCATTATATAAAAAAAGTACAAATTTCAGAACTAATTTGTATATGAGATAGTTTGTGCAGCAATTATTAACTTAAATCGCACACCAAGTAAAGTCGACAATGAGATTAAAATATTTATGTCTTGGGTTGACATTATGATAAGTAGCGTGAGTCTGATGTAGTAGGCATACACAGATTAGCTCTACCACAGCCTCAGCTTCGTAGATAAGCTTTACAACCGGCTTTGGATGGACTCTTCATAAAGTCATTAACAACCTGGAGTTGCATAACTCGTAGCTTGGTTCTTAAAACAACAACACCTGCGCGTGCGTACACTTAACAGTAACTGAAACAGCTGTTACAACTATGTGTCTTCCACAGATAACAAGAACTTAGAGACGGAGTAATACATTAATTTAATGATTCCAAAAATTCGATAATGGGGAATGGGAGCACCGTGTGTTGCGGGAGGCATAACTGATTAACGAATTTCTAATACAGAAATATAGATTTTGTTATCTTTCTCGACGTTATGAAATATTCATTGGTCCTACTCTTATAACTAAGAGTAATTTTTCCATTTTTCTTGATTCACTGTTTGTGTGTGTGTGAGTGCTCTGTAAACGCTCTGTAAATATTAAAATTTCGTTTCATGTCTAATTTTTTGCTGATAAGAGGTCCCTTGTGTCGAAAAAAATTGTTTTTGGGAATAATGTCTCTCTATCGTATGTAGTCTGTCATACTCTACACCGCTTGGACTGATTTTAATGAAATCTGGTATCTGGTCATATTTTGGACATATCTTGGTAATTTTTTTTTTTTTTAAATATTTAATACAAGGAAAGTGTTTATATAATATATTGTGTGGGGGTTGGTAACACTTGAAAACACAAAGTTGTCGGTTTTCTCAAACACGTTTTGAATAAGTAGTCTATTGTATTAAAATCGAGCTTTTAATTTCGTCTCTCAAGATTAATTTTTTTCGTTTTCTCTATTATTCTGCACCATAATATTTTATTTTGCGAATTTGCGCACAGGTGGGTTACTAATCTTAACATTTCACTGAATTTAGAACCAAATCGGTAGAGTTAAAAAATAATTTGAAGCTGTTTATGAGAAAAATCGTAATTTTGTATTATTTACTTACCAGTTATGAAACCTATAATTTTAATTTATTGAAGAAAGAAAGAAAAAAAAAAAGAAAAAAAAAAAAAAAAAAAAAAAAAAAAAAAAAAAAAAAAAAAAAAAAAAAAAAAAGGCTCAAGATATGGTTAAAATATGCCTACATTCCAAATTTTATTAAAATCTGTTCATGAGTTTGAGAACTACACAGCCGAAAGAACAGATATTCCAAAAGCCACTTTTTTGCTTAGGAGACATAAAACCGGATATATCTGTAAAAAATTCAACTTCAATTTTATGACCTATCACCCAATTTTCTTTAATATTACGTATTTGTGGAATGTAAAATGGAAATTGTCGAATTTCCAAATCGTGTTATTTTTAAAAGGGTTTTTGGAAGTTTCTTCTAACCTATAACAATTTATTTTGTACGTTTGTTTATTTGTAAATATTTATACCAATTTCAAAATTGACAATGCCCCAAAAATATTAATGAAATTTATCCTTTCTGCGTAGCTAACTAACGAGTGCTTTAAGACTATATATGTTAGGCCTACATCAAACAATCAAATTCCTCTATAAAGTGCGTAAAATAAACTAACCTAAGAAATGTATTTACATTTAGCTTTAAACCGTTACTTTAATCGTAACCATTTGTATAAATAAGCCTAACGTAGAACAAACTTGCTGTTGAAAGACAGGCATTTTGTTTTCATATACTACACATGTTTCTATGACAACTCAATATAAACAGCAAAATATTATTTGTATCTAGGTTAAGCTTTTCCATTTGTTGTTATTCGTTCTTTGAAAAATTAATTATTTAATCACATACTAATCTCGTCCAAGAACATCCTGTTTTAAAAATAAGATTTATTTAAATAACTGAACACGCGTATCGATATAAATAATATTTTCTCTAATATAGAATCTACAAAAAGTATCGTAAAACATGTTTCAGTATTTATGAAAGAAGAAAAGTACCACGATCGGACCAAAGTTGAAATGACATTTATCACGATTCTCGAGATGTTGAGCTTTTAAAAATAAATTTAGAAAATGGCGGTGTTCATCTGTCTGTGGCAGATTGACTCAATTGTTGAAGTATAGGCCTAATGTGGGTGGATAACCCTTGGATTGATTACATTTTGGGCTAAATCGTTTAAGGGTTGGGATAAAGTAGAACGAGGGAAGTAATTTTCACGTTCTCAAGAAAAAAATGTTCTGAATTACTCAAAACTTTAATACTATGAAATTGATTACAATTTGGTCAAAATTGGTTGAGTGATGTGGTTGAAATTGATGTTGATTATAAATTTATCAAAATTTTGTCCTAATTTGATAAAATAGGCTACATAATTCACTCTAATAAGCAACACTTATGGAAACTGCAATCACCAAATAAAAAAAAATTACAATAAACAATTTATTAGTAGAATAAATAAAATAAAAGATAACGTTCTAAATGACTAAGTCATTATCCTCAGTTCTCCATGCAGACAAAACCTCCTAGTTCCCTACCAGATGTGAGAATTGAGGATGATCACTTATTAATATTGTAAGTGGGTTTTCCCTCTAGACATCTTAGCATAGAAGACTTGTGGTGGAACTCCTGATTCCTGTCTCTACGTAGCTTCCCCTTGGTTAGGTACAGTATAGCATTTGCTTAGCTAGATCGCTGGTCTTTTCTGGAGTTCCATTGAGTCGAAGACCGCTGGCCTTTCTGCCTCCTAATACTTCACATCTCAGAAATATGTGTTCTGCCGTTTTCAAATGTTGGTTGCACAGTCTGCATTTCAAGTTACCCTGGATTAATCCCACGATATTCAAATGTTTCGTTAAAGCTACATGTCCTGTCATGAAACTTAAGATTTTTCTTGGGTTTCGTTTGCTTTGTGCAGAGACAAATCTAGAGAGTTTTTGATCGGGTTGTCAGTGTCAAATAGAGCTTCACTTTTGAGAGTTCTCTGCAGCGAACTCTGGTCTCTGGTTTTGTCCACTTTTCCAGACAATTCTGTGCTGCAGCTTTATGCCAGACGCTGGTTCCGGGCCAATGAAAGGTCTCTTTACTCCTTTGTTCGCCTGGATGATGACTTGGTCTTTTAAACGACTTACTCCAGCACTGTTTACTAAAAATAAAGTGTTATTTGGGGAAAATTGTGTTTTTTAATTTTAACGCAAGATAGAATCTAACTTGTTTGAAAATTTGGGACGCCTTAAAAATTTAAAAAATATATTTAATTGGCCGTTTTTGAAACTTTCTTTTTAATGCATTGATCCCAACAAATGCTTAAATCAATCTCAACTATCATATATTCACTAGAAAAATCAAAGTATGAAGTCATTATTATAAGTAGACTACAAAAACTAATAACCATAAGCTCCAGTATTAAAGTTGTATGCATGATTTTCTAATTTGTAGACAATAATTATTCTATCCGTAGATATAAAATGCTTGTAACTATCTACTATATAATATTATCAGGATTCGTGAAACACTAACCCATATCATGTTTCATACTTGTCAACTTTGATAACGAGTTGTAATTACTTTTGATCAACTCTACACCCCCCCCCGGCCTAAAACATTTAGACCAGAATCTTATTTACCTCGTTTAACCTTCTGCTTAAAATTTGTTGTTATGTGACTATCATTCGTTTTTGAGATAAAGCGTGATAGAAATGTTACACAATCTTTCCGAAAGTGTGTAAAGAATTTTATTGTGCTTAAAACTTTGAGATCTGTTCAACCACAGACAAGAGAGTATACCAAGACGGTCTATTGACATGTTGACATGTTCTGCACCACTATTTCTAAATTTATTTGTTTATATGTTGTTGTTTTTTAAAATATATTTAGGTTAGAGTTAAATTTTGGACGGTGCTGTGTTAAGTTGTAGCAACAAAATTGTAATTATTCTTTTTAGTTTTAATACATTTTTCTCTATTTTTAGTGTAGTGACTATTCGTTTTTCTTTTTTTTTATTTAGTGAGGGGTACATTTATTTTTTACTGTAAAAATGATTTTAGAAAAAAGAGGAACTAATGAAATGGTATATTGTATGGGGGAATTGGGAATTTTGTGAAGTTGTGGTTATTTTTAATAAATCAATCGATTTCGAAAATAAAAAGCAATTTAAAATAATTTACTTTTACCACATAACGTATCGCTGTAAGCTAATATAAAATAATAGATAATCGATAAGAGTATATTAAAAGACTTTGGTGAAAATATATTTTTCTGACGTTAGAATAATTTATGAAAAGAAGTTTTTGTTCCGAAAAATACGAGAAGGCTTACCAGTATTTTGGACCCACACGCGGGATGAAGCCTTTAGGAAATCTAATAAAGATTCGTAATCCTTTGCTTTCCTTTGACTATTACTCCCTACATGTTTGATACGAACACATAATTGAACTCTCATTTTAACTGTTGATACTTTCCACTTAAGCACTGACACACCCAAGAGAGGTTTATCATCTGATCTAGTAAACCAAATCTAGTAACACCCTTAAGTTTTTACTTCCAGGTATAAAAAAATATATGCGCCGTGTGAAACGAGAAGGGGTGGGTTGTGACAACTGTTCTGCTAAAATTAGCTTCAATAAACATTTATGTGGTGTTTGCTACGTGCTGATAACGTGTACCTAATAATAATTATAGCAGTTTTCCCTCTCCTTATCATCATACGCATCTGGTCTTCACAAAACATGTTACAGCTACTTCGCGATTAATCGAATTGTCAAACACTGCACACAAAATGTGTTTTAAAAACCCAAAATATATGAAACACTTAATTAGTTGTATAATATTTATTCGTTACACAAGGAATCTTTGAAGATTTCATCTTCCTCTGTAGTCTAAAGAAGAAGTAAAAGTAATTAAACAAAGTGTACCGTTATTTAAATACAACCTACTTCTTCTTTTTTTTTTTTTTTTTTTGTTGAACAAGGCTTCAAAATATACGAGTGTTTGAAACAACCGAAATTTCTTCTCATTACAGTGTGAAGTAGGCCTAAAATGAAAAACACACAGCCTTTTAATCTTAGTACTCTTGACTAAAAATGTTTGATTAACCATCTCACAAAATGTCGCAAAATAATTATATTCAATTGTATTATTATTGTTTAAAAATTGTCTAAATAAAAGCTACTGATTTGAAACTATAAGTTTCAATGCATACTGTATAAATATTAACTTGACTGTAACACATCTTACAGTAAAATATACAGATAATATCCCTACGTTCTCTTTTTTATAAAGTGAAATTATTTGTCTTTTCAATCTGTTGTTGTAAGTTGAATGAAAATGACATCAACAGCAGTGCGTGACGTAGGCCTAAACTAGTAACATAATAATCTCCGTCTGCAGCCACAACGTGCTGAGTTAAAGAAATCACCTTATTTGGGGGAAATGGTTACGTTGTAGTTGTGTAGAATACCCAAAATGGAAATCTAGCCAATTAGTAGGCCTACTATCATAGAAGAAGGAATTAGAATAAGAAAGTCACAGCCCATGTTAAACAGCGTGATACGAGGGCGATCGGCCCCTAGGAGCGCCACTAGTTGTTTTGTAGCAGTTCTTGTTTTCAAGTAGTTTCGGTTACTGCCACCGTGCCACCCCGGCGCTGTATCTCCACAGCCAGCCCTGTCAAGCCTACCCCACCCCCGTCAGCATCGAAGCGATGCTACTAGCGCTTTCTGTTGTCCAGTAACCAAACTAAGGATATTTTGGCGATCGAGGGCATCACGCTAGAGCCTGTGACTTTCTTATTATAATTCCTTCTTCTATGCTACTATGTAGCCATGATTTATATATATTTTTACCGTATTCGTTTTATGAATTCCCACCAAAGACAATAAGCACTTTTTAGACAGTTTATTGACAGTTAAAGTGATATTGTCTGTGCTCTAAAATATTTCAACCAACTACAGTATGATGTAAAAAAAATTAATTTGCTATGTACAGAAATAAAATCTTATCTGTTCGCAAAAGATAAACTTAGTTATTTTAGTATATTATGTGTGCAGTTTTATCTAGTAATAATTTTACGGAAATATTTTGTATTTCCTTTTTATTGTTGTTATAAGTTATATCGTTTTTTATAATAGTTTCACATTTTTACTCTCTCACATGTAGTCTCTGTAGTATAAAGAAAGTTGTATGATGAGTCAACAAATTGTCGACTTTGTATATAGGTTATGTTTTGAAGTCCCTGAGTCCAAAAAGTGGTTTTTGAATTGATGCCAGTCTGACTTCTAGCCTCTCTGCAATATTCTGCAGGCTAAACGTGTAATTTTTATAAAGTTCTAGTCTGTAAATTGCACAGACAGACACGCTCGTAAACTTATTAGGGTCCTTGGTTTTAACTACGGACCCTTATAAAGAGAAATCAATGAAAATGTAATCCATCTTTTAATGGCTATTGAATTATTTTCTCACAAAAACTGCTTTTTAAACTTATACGCTACGGATTTCTCATTGTGTTGTTAAATTAACTTTTATTCATCATACAAGAAGCTATAATAATAATATACTATTTCGCACTACAATTTCAAATCCAAATTTACTTTTTCAGATTTGTAGTTCGCGCCGTGTTTAAGTTAGAGGAAGGCATATCTGACTCTTTAAATTTTGTATAGCGCCAACATATTATTATTATTTTTTTTTTTTTTCAAATAAACATTCATATTCGTAATCAGAATTTAGTTTTATTTGGTACTCACACGTAATATTTCAAAATCAATTTTTTTTCATCTCGATAGTTTTTGTCTTTAACTGTCCCAGGGATGTTTTTGTTAACGCTATATTTTTCCTATATGTGGGACAATACAAAAAATAAAAATGCATAGTTTGTAATATAAATGATTTATCGTCTTGTCTGTGTATAAGCCTACTGGTTGCGACTTCAGACAGACAGACACGAGCGTGTAATTTTAAGGGTCCTTTGGTTTTATGAGGACCCTAATAAGAAATAAAAACATAAAGTTACTACATTCTAAAAATCGGCTATGACGGCACAATAGAAGGAAATTTAGGCCCTAATTAAATATACAGGGTGTTCGAAAAATGTGGGGCAATAATTTACGTAGTGATTCCTTGGGTCAAAATAAGCAAAAAAGTTTATATAGACATATGTCCTATCTCGTTTCGTTTAGCGTCTGTCTGTCTGTATGTGTTTTTTACAAAATAATTCTTAACTCCTTAACGGTTTGAGTTACAGCGTTGAGATTCTGCACAAATGTTCATCTTATTGGCCGCTATCTTTGTGCAAAATATTAATAGAAAACGTTTAACCGTTTCAAAATGGCGGCTATTTTAAATATTTGACGGCAAATTTCACGAAAACCGTTAATTTTACAAAAAAATTGTAAGATACATAAAATGTAGTGTGTTTTATGGAGATTCCAACGATATCTTATTAAGCTTATTTTGGACGAAGAATAACAGAGAAATTAATTTCTTCCTTGCTATACCTACAGTTTTCTCCATTTGAACAAATATCGTAAAATCACAAAAGTTGTGTTTCTTTAAAAAGTGTGCATTTTGTACATGTTTGGAAATAAATTAATATTTATGTATTGATAATTTGTGATTTTATGATATTTGTTACAGTTTTAACATTATTTAAATGGAGAAAACTGTAGGTATAGCAAGGAAGAAATTAATTTCTCTGTTATTCTTCGTCCAAAATAAACTTAATAAGATATCGTTGGAATCTCCATAAAACTTACTACATTTTATGTATCTTGCAATTTTTTTGTAAAATTAACGGTTTTCGTAAAATTTGCCGTCAAATATTAAAAATAGCCGCCATTTTGAAACGGTTAAAGATTTTTTATTCATGTTTTGAACAAAGATAGCGGCCAATGAGATGAACATTTGTGCAGAATCTCAACGCTGTAACTCAAACCGTTAAGGAGTTATGAATTATTTTGTAAAAGACACAAACAGACAGACGCTAAACGAAACGAGATAGGACATATGTCTATATAAACTTTTTTGCTTATTTTGACACAAGCAATCACTACATAAATTATTGCCCCACATTTTTCGAACACCCTGTATAGACCTAATTGTTTTTTTCAGAGACGTTGTCGATGGTTCATTTTCACTTTTTGACTGACGTTTTTGGTGAAAATACGTTTTCGTTGATTTTTATTTGATATTGACAATAGGTGAGGGAAAAAGTTTGTGCAATATTTTTGCTCCGTAGCCAATATTAAACTAAAATGTGGTCAGCAGAAAATTGTTAAAAAATAATATTAGAGATAGTTTTACATGTTTATATAAATTGGAATAAATAAATTCGTTCTTTCAATAATCAGATAAAAAAATAGATAAGTAGGCCCTAATAGTTCCGAAATTTCAATTTTGCTTATATCTTAAATTTTTTATAGTAAGAATTTGGAGCTGAAACATTAGTTGAAGAAATTACAATTTGCGAGTATAAAAATAAATTATGACCTACATCGGTTACACTTTATTTTGTTTTTGTTATTTAATTAATTTCTACAATTTTTTTAAATCTGCGATTTGTCACATTGGTTTGGATCATAAATCCTAATTTTTTTTTAAATTGAGAAATTTTTTAGACGATTTTGAGATATGTAACCTATCGGGGTTCATCTCCCCCTTTTAAACATCCAATACTATGGGAACAGTTACATTTTCGCTTTTTGACGGAAAAATACAGAACTGAATTTTTGGTTTTGAGAATGGTTGAATGAAAAAATTTGTGCTATGTTTTGCACTACTTTTTTTTAACTTGGGAACTGTGAAAACAAATAATTTCATAAAAAAAACTCAACATTGATTTTGAACAGATCAGAATACTTTCTCCGTAGTTTAATAGTCTGTACTTGAGAAATATATTAACTATTATTAATTTAATGAGAGCCTAAACAGTGATTTTATAGTGTCTGGATACATAAGTATACATAATGACGTAGGCCCTACTTGTTGCGTAAAAAGCAAACTCAATAAAAGTTCAGACGTAAGCCTACTACGTAAAGTTTTTTCAGGAGTAGGCCTAAGTTATTCAGCACCTTCACTACAAATTGTTGAACAACTACAAACTTTTTGATATTAATAAAAAATGACACTATTAAAAGTATTGAAAAATACATTACTTACAAAGTTGTCTAAATTGTCACGTCAACAAATTATCTTAAAATGTAAATATATTTAGGTGAGCCTAACATTGAACAGGATTTACTACTTGTCACAGAAAGAGACATGTTTTAATTTCTGTTTTATTGCTACAATAAAATATATTTTGCTGATAATAGGTGTGTGCTTAATTTTTTCTTAAAGGTCGTGGAAGTGACAGTTTTAGAATTTTATAAATATACTTCTCTTTTTATGATTAGTTGGTGTTTTAGACAGTCTATTTTATTACGACAATTAGCTAATTTTTAATATAAATTAACGGCTATAAAATTGTCCATTTATCCTACACATAGAACTGATTTCACACGATTTTTTTCTATTTTTGTTTTTCTTTTAGGACTGTTTATGTGTTAGGCCTATAGATGTAATTTTTATCTTAGTTGCGTTAGATTTGTTATGTATTCTGTTTTACAATTTGTTAGAAAAGTTCTAACCAAAAATATCGATTAGGAAATTTCAAAATAGCGAACGATTGTTAAATTTCCAAAATGGTTTTTCAAAAATATTTTTTCATTTATAAGTCCTAAATTGTCCCCTAATATCTCACTTTGTACATCTTTAATCTGCACTCGTCGATGATTAAACATATGTTTATAATCAATGCCTTTTTTTTTCTGTTAGGACTTAGATAATCGACAAAGCTACACATTCTTCAACCATTCCTAGAGTTGTTCCTTCTGATGAATACGTTTTTCAAAAGCTATTTACGATTTTACTCTACGTTGTAGGTAGAGAAGATGGTAGGTTGCTTGGGTTATATAAGACGACTACTTTGAGGGACTTAGCAGTATTTAAATAGCCTTTGAAAATGGATACAACCGAAACGCGTCATCAAAAGTTAAGAATGGTAGGAGAGGCAGAAGAATGTACCCGAATAAATTATGCAGAATCGTAGGCCTATTTTATGCCTAAATCTTATCCGTTCTCAAGAGATATGAAGTTAGTTATTTCAATATATTATGTGTGTTTTATCTAGTAATATTTTGTATTTCCTTTTTATTGTTGTTATATATTGTTTTGCTTTGACAATTATCGTTTAGGCCTACAATTTTTACTCTTTTACATGTATATAGTGTAGGGAAAGTTGTATGAAGAGTCAACAAATTTATGTCAAGTTTGTATATATATTTTGAGGTCCCCTGAGTCCAAAAAGTGGTTTTTATCTGTCCTTCTGGCGTCTATCCTCTGTGCAATGTTCTACAGCCTAGACGTATAGATTGATTTAAATTTGGTCGGTATTTAGATTGTAGGCATAGTTTTGACATGTTTCAGGATTGTTCCTTCATATTTGTGATAGAATTTGAGCATAACATAAAAAGGTAAACCACACGACTTAGGGTCCTTAAACATAGGCTTACAGTTATTTTTATAAAGTCAAAATCTTTTAAGCGCCAGTTTAACATTATAGGCTACGCATTTCTCATTGTGTGGTTAAATTAAATTGTATTCCTCATACAAAACACTATAATATAGTCTACAAATTTCCACTAGTTTCAATTTTTTTTTTTTTTTTTTTTTTTTTTTAGATTTGTAGGTCACGCCGTGTCCAAGCTGTTTGTACCCATTTTGAATAATCTACTAAAAAGCTGATGTAAAACTAGTGAAAATCGGCTAAAATACCAACTCTAGATTTTGAGAATCTGTTTTAAAATAATAACTCTGTAGCTGTGTAAAAAAATATTATTTATATTTGGGTTTTGTAAGTAGGCCTATGCATCTAAATAATAATTAAAAACCATAACCTCTCTATAGGCCTAGTCAAAAAAATCTTTTTTTTTTTTTTTTTACTGATAAAACTTTTCTACCAAGCAACAAAAGAAGTGAAAAATCGCTTGGTTAAACTTATGTTTGTGTTTTAATATATTTAGTTAAATTTAATTTCACGGGAACTTTTTTTAAGCGAAAATAACATCACTGATTGGTCTATTATGTTCCATATGGTTTATTGTCGAAACTTACAGTAATTTAGTAATTCACTGACGACAAATTACGACTATTTTTTATTATTTTTAAAATAGTTTTTTTGGGTAGTCTATAGGCCTAACTTTTCCCAGATTCTGTTGAAAAGGAGCCTATAGTCTATCATCTACTAAATAGTTATAAGCATTAGCAAAGTTCAAGAGTAAAAATAATTCAAAGTTCAGTTCATTTTAATTTTGTGGTTTATGTATAATTTTAATGATCTCAAAAAACCTAAAACATAAAATTATTTTCTCTTCTTCCCACTAAAAAATTTTGATCCAATTATTTTCCATATTCCACATAATTGGTATGGACAATTAAATACCACAAAATCCTTAAATAGGCTTACCGGTACTTAAATGGTAAAATCATAGATAGAATAAAACTCGAACAGAAGATCTCACATAAATTACGTTTACTTAATCAAACACAGTTAGGCCTATAGTTTAGTTATTGTAGCTCATGTATCACTGAGGATGGCGACTTTGTCGTTGAAACGCGTTTGATTAAGTAGGCCCTAAACGTAACTATTTTGAGATCTTGTGTTCGAGTTTTATTCTATCTAATATTATCTCACAAGTCAAGCACAATATTTATTGGTAAAATCATACAGAAAATATTGCAATTTAAAGTTTAGAGTATAAAGTAAATGGTCAAAAACCTTCTCACATACATGGGCAGAAAACACAAAAACAGATTTAGTCTATTCTAATATCTGTAGATTAACATCTACTTTAATATTTAACAAAAACGCAATATCTATTCCCTTCTGTCACAACACTGTGTCTTTAAATTAAAGGGAATGTAACAATATCGTACACCCATTTTGTTCGTGTCTACATCTTGGCCTTTTCGAACGTTTCAATTATTGTTCAATCGAAACTTTAAGACTTAAGTTGTTTAAGTGATTTTAAGTTGTTTAAGTTTAAGTGATCTTGTCAGGACGGTACAATTGCGACATTTTTTAAAGAACCTTCACTCTCGAGCTGTGGTTTGGAAAATGTGAAACTATACGATCCAAAAACAAATGTACCAAACTTTGCACGAAATAAAATTTTGATTATCGAATAAATTGGATAAAATTAATGAATACTGACCTGTCTATTAGGCCTATAATAGCAGTTCTTGGATGGCAACAACATAAAATTAAAATTTGAAGCTGGCTTATAAAAGTCTTCATTATCATGAATCATATAAAATCCTTCCCTGATAATTATAATAAAAACTGTTTAAATAATTTTGAATTAATTACCTTATCGATTAGTTTTTAAATCAACAATCCTTCTAATTAAATATTAGACAATCTTGTGTATATAAGCCTACCCACATTGTCATGTAATTAACTGTTATAGACCTATGTATAAATTCTACTTTTCTTAATTAAGAGATTAAATATCAGGTGTTAATTATTAAATTTCATGATCAAAATTTATAGTTTTTCAAATAGTTTGTATCAAATAGTACAACAGTTTATTTAGTATAGTTCATTAATTTTGTACTATGCCTATTCTTTATTCTTTTTATAGATTAATATGTTGGCTAAGTATAGTCTACCTTGAATAGGCTTATAACGGTGTCTTAAGACAAATTGTATAGTCCTCTGTAGGTCTAACTCCTTCATAAATATCCCATACTTGGTGTAAACTCATAAGTCTGACTACTTTATTTCAAAACATAAATTTTTCGACCGTTCATTGAAAAAAAAAATATAGGATATATATTTTTTTTTGTGAATTTTTTTACCCAACGTTCTAGTTTTCAAAAAATTCTTCAATTGTCTCCAAATTTTGAAGCATTCAATCTGATTTTTCCATTATTAGGTTGATTGACTGTTTTCGGTTTCAAAATGGCGTTAAATTACGTGAAATGCCAATAGAAAATTGTTCGATAAAAATAATAAACAATTAGAAATAGGGATGATTATAACTTATATATTTTCTAACAATCGGCGAATAAACTAAAAAAATCTACAATTAAAAAAAAAAGAAAGAAATTTTTCTTGAGTTACTAACATTTTCAAACTGTAAATCTAATAGTTTTACCCAAACTTAGATTTGAACCAACCATACAACTTCCAACCTGCATTCCAAAAACTGTATTTTGTAACTACATTACAGTCTGACAGGAGTACAGTCACCCACAAATTCAAGAGACAAAATACATAAAAAAAACACAAAAATAATCAAACTTATTTGACGATTGTTATTATATCTTAAATAGGCTAAGGTTTTTTAGGTTAATGGTTGTTCTTTATTAGTTATTATTAAATAATATCCACCCAAGTGATCGTAAATTTTGCTGGATAATACAGTTCAGAATAGCCATGACATTAGGTTTTGTAGTGACTATTTGAGAAAACTGAGTTTAATAGTGTGGGTTTCCCCTTATGAAATAAATGTAAAATTAGTTTTATATACATGCCCAACGTCTTCATATTCTACCTTTTACAGTCAAAGAAACTATTAGTATAAAAGCGGTTATTATAACCATATAGTCTAAAATATTAATAGACAGAGAGAGATTTACGGCTTTAAGGTTACATAATACAGCAATATAATTTTATTTATTCAGAGCAGTTAGTAAAATAACGTTAAATTTAAGATCTGTTAATACAAATTTATTCTAAAATCTTCCTTTGTAACAAAAAGATGCACATTTAAATTTTTTGAAGATTTTGTTGATTTAATTTTATATAATCAAAAAAATTGAGATTCGCCTCTAACCTTTTCATATAAAAAAAAATAGCCAAATCATAAATAAACGCATTTGTAAGCCTTATATTTAGCTATTTTTTATTAAATTTAAAACTATTGACATTTTATAGAGGCCAGAATACACAAAATCTGAATATTAGACTAATAACAAAAAAACAACAACAATATTCTAGTAATTTAGGCCTACTGAAGACATTTTCACCATAATATGTATAGGCCTAATTGACTAAAATAACTAAATTCAACATTTATTTCTAAAAGCAAGTCTTAAAAATGAAAAAAGTTCTCGTTTTTTTAAGTTGACGTGACATTTTCTAACCTTCTAACATATTTACTTGATCATATTAATACCCAAGTTGTATTAAACAGATTTCTTTGCATTTTGCATCATTTTTTAAAATGGCCATTTCGTTTATTTGTTCTTAAAAATAAATAATAATAACATTTTTAAGCTATCGCATACATTAAAGCAATCAAAACTTTTATATAGGCCTACTTCTATAATTTAAAAAAGAAAGAACCCCATAGGCCTATTCATGATTTATTCTTTTATAGCCTAGGCCTACGTCTAGCTAATTTTTCTCACCAACATTTCACTATAACATAATTATGTTTAGTATCAATAAAAACAATTTAGGCTATATTAAATAAAATTAAAACAGTGATAAGATAAAATTAAATTTTAAATATAATAAAAATCTCTAAACTAAAAAATTTCAGAATGTGTTTATATTTATGATTTGGCATATGTTGTCTTATAAGAATACATTTTAATTGTTTTTTATCTCTTTTCAGTAGAACATACACGATTAAATTAGGCATAACCATTAAATCTATAAGCAATGTCATTAAAAAAAAATAAAGTCTCCCCCTTTCTTAAAACCATAAAGTTATTATTATTACATTCTTTTATTCGTTTTTAACTTTTGATATGTTAAGAATTAACAAAATAGTTGTGTAAAGTTATTAATAAAACACTAACTTCCTTTTGTTCATATGTCGTAAAAAAAGCGTAGGCCTATTTGATTTTTAATACTCTGTCCAATAAATGTCTTATTTATTGCCTTTATACATAGAAGGTAGCCTATGAGTTCTTACATAATGCTATGTATACATAAGTATGAGCAAAACAATAACGCCTATTGTCTTATCTTAAGAGATAAATTAAATTTTAAAATATTACCATATCAATACTATTTTAAGAATTCTATTTTTGCAACTTATAGAAGTTCTTTATTTTTACTAAAATTTATCATAATTAGATTTTAGACCTTTACTTTTGAATCATAGGCTATAATAGGGCCTATGCCTACTCCCTTGATTTATCTAATTTATCTTATTTAAAATATAAAAATTCAACTACAAAAATTATTGGTTATGTGCTTGTAGGCCTATATTTTTTTATTAGACCTACGTAGGGCCTATACCAATTAGCAAAATGTAATTTTTCTTGCTTAATTTTTTGTATAAATATTTAAAAGTAGGCCTAAACTAATTTTAAAAAAGTTGCAATACATTTTGTGAACAATTTAATTAGCTTAATATTTATAATTCTCGTAAACAACTTGGTGAATCATTTATTTATTCAAAAAAGTAGACTAATAATTATTATTATTTCAATTTTATAAATCTTATATTTAATTAAGTTTATATAGATTAGGAGTAAAACATATTTACTGTTAGGCTATATAGTAGGCCTAGTCTAATATTAATGTGTTATAAAATGATTTAAGAAATTAACAGTTTTATGAAATACAATTTAAGTAAACAATTAGTTAATATTAATGGAGTGAATACATCAATGGGGGCGCAGATTGTCAACTCGACTTTATTAAGTGGTCTTACCTTAAGAGAATGAAGGAATCCATAAGAATCTGTTGATGTCGGTTTGTTGTTGATCGTGAGTCCTAGAGGTCTGTGTCAATTTGCTCAGCCATAGCGTGAAGCCCCGCCTCCAACCATTGAACGAGATGTCGGCCAATCGCAACTTAGCTGTACGTATAACTTCACCGCCCCGAGAACGGGTAGGGTAGGATCTTGTTAACAATCGTCAGTCGACCAGCGGAACCGCTGTTGTAAGCTTCCATGTGTTTCGAGATGGACGACGGACGCCTGTTTTTAGGCTATCACCACGTGCCGACTTCGCATAACTTCGAATCACCTCTTGATTTACGAGGACATCTAAGTCCGCCGATCACACAGTCTAACGTTTCGTCGCCGAGTACCGTCGATGAATCCGATACGGATATTAATGTAGATTCAGATGATCCGGAAGAGACTACAATTCCCGCCGATATTCTACGCTCGCGGACGAGTTATGTCGATTTCCATAGACATTTTACGAGCAGTCAGACTGACCAAGCAAGAGCAGACGATAGTTCCCATCAAGGTAGTGACGACGCGGATAAAAAATCTTCATCGAACCTGGTAAAACCACCGTATTCTTACATAGCTCTAATAACCATGGCAATACTACAGTCGCCTCATAAAAAGTTAACACTAAGTGGAATTTGTGAGTTTATTATGTCTAGGTTTCCATATTACAGGGAGAAATTCCCTGCTTGGCAAAATTCTATTAGGCATAATTTATCATTAAACGATTGTTTTATTAAAATTCCAAGAGAACCTGGAAATCCAGGCAAAGGAAACTACTGGACTCTAGACCCAATGGCAGAAGACATGTTCGACAACGGAAGTTTTCTACGTAGAAGGAAGCGTTACAAGAGACAACCACCTGATTTCCTCCTGAGGGATCATCACGCCGCAGCGATGGCATCATTCCTAGGACCGGATCCATATCATCCTGCACTACACCACGCACTACACCCAGGACCTTATTCTTACCTTTCTCCTTTACCACCTGCAGTTCCTTTACTACCACCATCAGATCTCGCTAGATTATCGTTAGGCCTCAACCTTCTAACCAGTTCAAGTCAAACACTCCCATGTAAACCCGTTCCTGTTACAGCATCCACCACTTTACCGAGACCAGGATTCAGTATAGATTCTCTGATCGGGAAAACTTCATCCACAACTCCAAAGACGTCAAAGTCGTCAACGAAGACGGCAGATCTCACCATGTCTCAGGTTTCTGTTACAAGAAGTATGGACTCTGCGTTTACACCATTGAATACAGCTTGGGCGAGGTGAAGTGTTCACTAAACTAAAGATAGTGATTAAAGTGTCCGAAACAAGCTTTAAATTTAGTTGTAGTTTACGTCAGATACAAGTAAGTATTATATAAACAATAATAGACTATATTGTGTGCAATAACGTTTTAGCCTACAAATACGCACATGTTTTTATCATTAAGTTATTTAAAATAGTAAATAAGTTCCAATGATTTATATTTGAGTGTAGTTATTTAATTTATTATTTTTTTATTGTCTTCTTTTGTTTTCTCTTACAATCAAGTCCATAATATTATAATGAGATTTTCTTTCATTTCTTAAGAGCGTTGCATTTATTCTTTCCGTAAAATAATAATAATAAATGATAACTATTGACTTTTAGTATTTTTTAAATTACTATTATTATTAGCCTATATAATTATTTATGTATCTAAAAACTAACGTTAATTTCAATTTAATAAATCAAACTAAAGTTTATATATAAAATGTATTATTTTGATACTGTTTATAATTTTTTAATCGTGATTTTTCTAATAGGTATTAATTTTCATCACTGAACATAAATCCTAACTATTTATATCTTGTACAAATTCTAAATAATTCAATTTACCGTGACCAGAAGTTTTATTATCGGCTAAATGAAATACATAACGAGCAACGTTAAAAAAAACTAGACTGGTCTTCAATTTTCAAGATATTTTGCCATTATATTGAAATTTTCTTAAAACTATTTTGTTTAAAATAAGTTATGATAACAATAAATCATTAAAATTAAATAAATAAACAGAAATCTTTTTACTACATACTAATTTAGCGTTTAAAAATACGGAATAGTGTGAGATTATAATTAGCTGAAACTAAAAATAAATTTCCTCAACAAAAATAAATATCTGGAAATTGTTGCCTTTCGCAAGGAATAAAAAACGTATTCATTATTTCATATTAACCCAACATTTAAAATAAATTATACTATAAGTTATATAAGAATTTGTTAATTTTAAGTTTAAGATGGACATCTTCCTCTTGATTTGTGATTATATATTTAATTTATACCACCGAAAAAGGTTTTGTATATATTATTAAACTATAGTATTAAATTGTAAATAAGTTAAATATATAAACAATCGCGATTTCTAGTTATTGATTTATTACAATTTTGAGATCATAATTTTGTAATTTGTTAAAAATAATTCGTATCAAAATCATACAAGAATTATTTTTTATTAAATTTTGACTGTTTTCTATTTTATAGTATTATTTTCGTAGCAATACATTGATTCGAAATACTTTGCAGTCCGTAGAATGTATTTCATGCCTAATTATAATTGTTTTTATTTTTAATTAATGTATTTTCAACCTATTTGTTTCATTTATATATATATATAAACAAACAAAACATTTCATAACTAGTAGTGTATCTTATATCTCATAGGCATTCGTTGAATTATTTGATTTTAAATAGGTACTGAAAACAAACCCTATTCTTTTCTGTCATATGTTTACATTTTAAAGAAATTCGGTGTAGTCTATTATAAAACACGAAAGTACCTTAATTTTTAACTATTTTAAAACTTAATATTTTATCTGAAAACATATGTAAAAAATAGAAACTGTGTTTTAAACAAATTAGTGATTTAAAATAATGGGGAAGATGTGTTTTTTAATATTTCATTTGATTTATTTAGGCCTGTGTTATTTTTCCAATTAAATCATTAACAGGATTTTATAGTGTTAAAAAAGTATTTAACAGAAGCTCATAAAATAAACTCTAATTTATTTATGACTTAGTACTAAGTAGACTATATTTTTTAAATTATAGTTTTTGTTAATTTATTTTTATTCTGAAATTTATTTCCATAATACATGCAATTCAATTAAACGATAATAAAGACAACACAATACAGTACCGAGGGTAAAATATTTTGAAATTATTATTTTTTAATAGTTAATATCACCAGTTTTCAGAGAAAAAAACAACTTAAACCTGTTTCCAACTAATGTCTATTTAAAGAAACAACATTTAATGGATTCTCATTAAACTTTTTAATACAAAATAAAGACACTATAAAAAAATCATAATAATAATCTACAGTATTACTCAGGTACATTGTTATTGATTGCTTTATTAACAGTATTCATAATTGTAGTTCCCTCACATTTTCGATATTGTTGAAAACCTATTACGAAAATTTCCCAAACGGTAGATTTTACAGAAAACGTTGTGTAGGCCTAACTATTAAAGAGAAAAAAAAATTGATTTATTATTATTATATTTGGGCCTCCAATGATGTTTTATTAATAATATATTAATGAAATCATAACAATATTATTTGAAATACATAAACAATAAATCATTGAATATATAAGAAAACTCCAAATAAATAAACTTTTCCCTACCACAGATTAAATAATGTCGACAAACATTATAAATGAATGTTTATAACATTTTTGTAAGTTACCATAAGTTGTACTGATATAGAATAGGCCTAGGTATACATCACTTATACAATAACTTCCTATAGGGTACACAATAACATGTTGTTTTTAATGTAGGCTACATGTACAAACTTAGAATATGTAAATATAGATCGAAATAAATATTTGTGATTTGTGTTAGTTTTGTCGTATTTCAAATTTTTAAAAAAAGTATGTAATTATAAATTGTAAAATAATATGAACATGTAATTATAGGCTCAAACATTTACCAGTTGTGTATAGTTCAATGTGATATATTATATATTTGACTGAATACAAAAACATATTATCAGATCAATTGTTGTGTTTTATTTCCATGTTTTAAACCTTAAAGTGATTTTTGGAGAATTTATTATATATTGGGTTTTAGTTAATTTTGTAAAAAAAAAAAAATGTTTATTAGCCTACACTGACATACTGATTTATTTGGTATTTATTATTTTTTTAAAAGGATAAATATTATCAAAAATCTTGGAAGTATAAATTAACAGTGATAAATAATATTTTTTAAATGTTTTACAGATATTATAGGTAAATTTGCCAATAATAAATTTTGTTATAACATATAAATCAGTAACTCTTATTAGAAAACAAAAACGTTCTGAAAATGAGGCTGATTTAATGAAAGTAAGTTTTCAGTTACTAATTAGGACAGTTATCCTAAGAAATACAAATTTGGCATTATGATTTCTATCTAGCATACTTAACTCCATAGGGAAATCATGTTTACTTCCTCAAAATATCATATCTGTAAACACAGAATTAAAATTTTAAAAATTAAAAAACGAAATGGAAGTTTGGTATTAAATTAAGTTAAATAGTTATAACAACTTGATAATTATTTTATTATTATATAAATAATTTTATATATATTTGCCTACTAATTTAATAACTTGAATAAGATGGGGGGGAGTAGTTTGGATAACATGTTATGAAAAATATATCACACTTTATTACGTCGAGAACTGGCAAAATTAAAGACATAAATGTCATTTAAAAATTTTTAAATTGTTTTGTCGATAAATAAAGTACACTCACCAAACAAAAGGTTTTCATGATATAAGAAACCAACACTTTACATTTCTCATATAGGCCTAAAACACGTCAAATTTGGCGAGGTTTTAAAAAACGTACATTCAATGTTTCGTCCTAAATTTTTAATTTGATACTAATATTGTAACCGCCGCTTTAGTTATCAATAATATGATTGGATTTGTCCGAACCATTTCCCCAGAATAATGTGGGAAAAAGTGATATTTTCCTAAATAATCAAATCAATATTATTAATTTTAGTGTTCATATTTCTGAATTAATTTAACACAAACAATACTGTTGGCTACTTTTGCATTATTGATAAGGTTTAATCAAATTTTTGGATTCATGTAAAAACATAGGGTTTCAAGTGTAGGCCTATATATAAATCAACCTCTGTTATGATAAACTTAAGAATATGAAAATTTGAAGAACTCCAACATAGCCTAAATAATATATGGTCGTGTTTAAAATTAAAACTAAATCTAAATAAGAACCCCAGGTTTAAAGTTAGGCCTGTGAGCAGTCAAAAAATAAAAGTGATCAATTGGATTATAAGTCACAGAAACAATTTTATCTGTTCTAGTTCTAGATTTATCACTTGGTAACGGTATTTGATTTATACTCTTGAAACGCCGTGTAAGTATGCTATTAGATATGATGATAATAACATCCATCATTACCAAATACCTTTAAAATTAAAATGTACTCTTTAGATTCTTAGGGAATGTCCTTTTCAAGTGAATATTGAAGAAACAATTTTGAATAATCGATATAAAGATATAGACTAGTAAGAGAAGTTTCAATAACTTCCCCTTAGATCGGATATAGCCTAATAAAATCATGTAAAAACTTTGAAGAGTATTTTCGAAATAATTTCTTCCAATGGTGTTTTTTTTGTTAGAAACTATTCTCGAGATGCGTTAAAAAATGGCTTGTTTTTACCACTCTTCATTTTTATTTATTTAACGAAAAATAAACTGGCAACGTAATTTTTTTAATAGGATTTTTCACCGGTATAAGGTAATTTCAAGATAAAAATTATAATAATTCACCAAATAGTTTTCCAGGGTTTGTAAGGGTTCTTTCCCCACTAATTAACTTATGATTATTAAAAAAAAAAAAAATTATTAACGCGTGATTATGACTTTATGAACGAACTATTTTGTTGAACATTCAATTTAAAAAGCATTCTATTTTCACAAACTCTATTCGACCAAGTAATGATGGTATTAAGATTGATACACTGTAGGCCTACAAAGTGAGATACATAATATTTATTTGTAGGCAGTATTTCCTTAACCTTAAATAAATCTGAAACAGGACACCTCTCTAACTAAGTCAAGAGATTAAGACACCAAGGGGGAAGACGTAAGTAAATAATAGCCGTGAAGATTTGAAACCTTACAAGTAACAAAGAATCCTCACAAACATAACACAAGACAAATACCTGAAGATTCTGATTTTGTCAATCTCAGCTGGGAGAAAACATTTTCGAAGCGTGTCTATTCGGTTGTTACATTATGTGATCTCTTTTAAAGTGTAATGAATTTACAATTCTATATAGGCCTACGTGGTAAGCTGCGATTTTTCAGTAAAGTGAAATTCGAAGTAATTCTGGATACAACCAAATAAGCAGCATCGTCGACGAGGTTCATGCATATAAACCTGCTTTGACGAGCGCTCCTCGACTAGCAACTTTGAGTTTCTATCCAAAAGTCGACTTTCTTCAAAACTAATTCCTCATAGCAGCCAGGGATAGGATATTAAAAAGTAATAAGGTTTGTAACTAATAATATTTGCGTTCTGAACAGACCACATTTGATAAGTGGACAGTTTCAGCATTTAAAAGAAAATGGTGTTCTATAATTCAAAATGTTAGGACAGCTGCCATAAAAAACATAGAAATATGTAGGCTATTTTCTCAAAATATGATATAACGATTTTGATCAAATGATGCTCACGAGTTACCTATAAGGACCCTAACAAAATGTTTTGGTCACCATATATTCAAAATGCCAGTTCTGTAAAAAATATTTTTAAAAAAATATCTAGCATGGTGTTGTATTAAAAGACGTAATGTTTCAAAATTGGTTCTACCGATTTCGTTAAAATTTTATTAAAATGTGAAGATTAATGCACACGGTCAGAAATAATTGGTAAAAAACAAAATAGCCTCAACCGGGGTCATTGAAAGCTCGACTTTAATAAAATAACCTCAATACATTGATGACCAACAGTTTATGGTATAAGCGAAACAAGTTTAGGCCGTGTTTAAATATATAATTTTAATTTTCAAACACAATGTTTAGTCGTCCATGTTCATTTTTACTTTTTGACTAACAACTACCGAAGTGATATTTTGGTTGATTTTGGTGATGGATGAGCGAGAAAGTTTGTGCAATGTTTTACATTGTTCACAGTATTTAGAAATATCCCTGGTTCTAAAGCGCCTATCAAAAATAACCGAAAACGTTTGTTCTGTTTTAAATTAGAGTAACGAACTCTAGAATTTGAGTAGTTTTAACATAACCTCAATGTTCAGCAGTTTTTATACAATTACTGATAATAATTAAAGTGATTATTTATAGATTTAGATGACATTTTAGGAAAATAGTCTTTAGGAATATAAGTAAACCAAATTAATTTCAGGTCGAAACGTTCAAAATATAATCTAAAAACTAGTCTTGCACAAAGGTTGTGAAACTTAACCTTGATTTTAATTTTTATTTGTAGAAAGTACTTTACAACATAACGGAGAGTAAAAAAGAAAATATTGTAAGTTGCAACCGATCTAGGTAGGGCCTAACAGACGCAAATTGAGTCTGAAGCTACAAATTTCTGACCTATTAAAAAGATGGCCATGAATGAGATGGTGTTCATTTAATTGGCAATGGAATTTCATTGTGCGTAAAGGTTTCTGGCTTCAACAGACATGGCGTAAACAACATTTACAAAATTATAAATTAAATAAGACAAAGATAAATATGATACAGCTACTCATAAGAAATCCTTTTTACTTGAAACTATGTTTTGGTATTAATTTAGGTTTTGTGTACACGTTTATCTACGCGCTGTTTCAATGAATACGATTTGTATACCCTTAATATTAACCTAACTTATGTGATTGGTAGCTGCATTTAACCGATTATGGTGTTGTTTGCTAAATTTCCGTCATTTGACTCTAGATATTATTTTAAAATATCTCTTTTAACATCTCCAGACATTTGTATGTTTCAAGTTTAAATTTTGATCAATCACATAGTTTTTGAAGCGTAGTTATTGTTACTGTTATTTTAAATTTCTGTATATTTGTATTGATTAATACAAAAGAAGTTTAATATAGTTAATAGAAAGAAGAGGAAGTAGGTGCGGTGTTAAACATAATTTTCGTTATAGGCCATACTGCTTCAAAAACTGTTGTTTTTAATAGCCTACATACATATTATGTTGCTAAAGTTGTTCTTTTTAGTCCTAGGATCTAAAAACATCAGCTGAGGTCGATGTCATCAGCTGTTACTTCATTTATACGAGTTATTTAACGATTGTAAAGAATCTATTAAAACTACCTATAGGCCTACTCTCAATTGTAAATAACCGGTAAAAGAGCTGTTACCATCATTATATTTAGGGTACCACTAACACAAACTAAACAGCTGTAATAACTGCAAACTTGTGCAAACTTTTGAACGTAAATAGGTTATAACATTTTAATTTTTGTGAAGTTGTTTTCTTATAATGTTTGCAGTTTTCTATAACGAAAAATATAGTTCATCACTAGGACCAAAAGATGCTTTTCAATAATCGCTCATTTTCCGGCCTCGGCTGTTAAACTTGAGCTTGTATCGAAAAAATTCACATTTGGTCCTAGAGATGAAATATACTATTATGAATTTAAGTTCCTTTTCTTCTTCTTCTTTTTTTTTTTTTTTTCATATAGCCTAACTGTCTAAAAAATATATCTTCTTATGTTATATTTTTCGGAAGAATGGGGGGGGGGACAAAATGTTTGAAAAAAACATGTACTAAATATTAATATTTGGAGTTAATATTAAATGGAGTTGATTAAATAAATACTTGGATTTTGGGGAATCTTGATTAGCCAGTTTTAAAAAACATTCACTTGGAATGAACAACACTTATAGAAACTTCAATCAACAAATCAAATACAACACATAACAAATATGTTATTAGCAAAAATACCACCTTTAAATGATAAAGATATCTTCAGTTGATAGTTACATGCACAGAAAACTTCCTTGGCACTGAACTACAACAAACCAGGGCATTACTCCAACCAGATAGCAACAATTTAGCCATGCGTACAAGTTCATTGTAATTAAATTATAGACAATGATATACAGCCTACAGCATACAGATGTACAACAACAATATTATATCTTTTATTTTAATAAATATGTGATAGAACTAAGGAACACAAAAAATCTGAGCAAAAAACTTCTCCCCCTCCCCTTCTAAACCTAATCAAGAAAGACAGATAAGAAAACAAAAAATAAACAACACAAAGAAGCACAGAAACACGAAATTGTATAACATAGTTATAAATTAAATAGTAATAAAATTAGTACAAATGAGACAAAAAGAGAGAAAATCATGGAGATTAAAAATAATCAAAAACAAATATATAAACATAAAATGGATAGTAAATGAAACTAATGTCAGTAAAATAATAAATGCAACACAGAAACAGGAAAATATAAATACAGAATGAAAATTAAAGTAAAATGTAACAATCATTAAATTTGTGTTACTTCTACAAATTTAAAAAAAGAGGAAATAAATAAAAAACAATAAAAAAAACTAAAAATTTGATAAAAACACATAAAATACATAAAAACAGAGGTACGAAATATACAAATAAATTAGATATATTAAATTATAAATATTCACCCAATAAATAGAAATGTTCAACCAATAGGCTTTATCTTATTATGAGTCATGTTGTCGTAAAGAGTTTAGAGACGTCTCATAAAATTAAGTTTAGCAAAATCTACAAAAAACTATGAATTTTATTATTTAAAAAGTGAAACTTGTACGGATTTTATTTTAATAAGGTTATAAAGTAAATGTTATAATAAGAACTAGGAAAGTTAGATTATAATGATTATATCAAAATTTAATCTAAGAAGTAATATCGGCACAACTGACTCTTGATGGACTGTCCATTCATTTCTCCACACATGCAGGAAGAAATGTTTCACTATATAAGAATTTTTACTTCGATATATATTCTATTGCAATTTCAGATAATTTCTTGCAATCTATTGATCAGTTTGCAAATGAATGATTTTATAAATGAATTATTAACCTTGATTTGTCTCCAATCCGATAAATATTTATTTATTAAAAGTGGTGTCATAAGAAAAGTGTAACAGATCACCCATACTTAGATATATTGTTGGCAATCGGTTTGAGGTATGAATACGAACTGAATTAGGTCTATAACTCCAATAATTTGGATATCAACAATCTTGAAAACATATTCTTCAAGTTCGGACTCTCAAAATGGTATATTTTGGGGGTTAGTGGTCTGTTTCTCAAAATGTTAAGTGTAAGCATTGGGATAGCGCTCATCATGCAACCGGGAGGCACTTATAGAATTTTTTACACATTTGCCCAATATCAGTAGCATGTCTATGGTCTTTTTATTAGTAGGCTACATGACATTTTCAATGAAAATTAACAGACTAAAACAAACTTCCTTTATCCACAGTATACAAAAACAGAAAGAATGTTCTGATAAGTGTTCATTGACTCTTTTAATGTTATGCATTCCCGAACAAATAACATACATAATATGACAAAGGAAATCAAGAGTACAAGAAAGATAAGTCATGCATAATTATAGGTAGAAAGGAGGGATTTCATTTTTTAAATGTACAATGCTGCTGTTTGCATTCACGCCATTTTTCAATTATTATTTTTCTTTACCTACAATAGGTTAAAAGACAATTGAAATAGAGTTTTATGGCCACCATATTGAAACCGTAAGAGATATAATAAAACAGTAAATACAAAAAATGCGGGATTTTCAATATCTTTAAATTGAGTACAACTCGATCTACCAAGCCGTTGAAAATTTTTGAGATATAGGATTTTTAAATTTTCAATAATTGATGTTTAAGTGAGTAAGAGAAAAATTTTGAAAATATATTAATTTGGCACATCATTCAAAGCATGTTTGTATGCTGATTATTATTTTGATATTCGAGTCATTCCGTAGGGAATGGTATAGCTGTAATAGTAAATAACACCAAAGCTAAATTTCCAGACATTTTGAACCGCCATTTTGAAACCGTGAGTGGTATTAAAAAAACTTTACTATAAAATGATTGTGGTTGTAAGGTCTTTAAAACAAGGTATCACTTGATTCATGCTTGCATTTGAATATTTTGAGAAACAGTCCCAATCTATGGCCTTTTGAGATACCGAATTTTAAAAAACATAATTTTTCAAGATTGTTGATATGCAATTTATTTCTTATTTAAAACCTTTTGACCAAAATACATCTGAGACGGATGGTCTGTTACACACGGTAACGATTTATTTAATTTTATTGGCGATATCTTAAAATACGGAAAAACCATCCCCTTGTGTAAAACTGTTAAAATGAGTACTAACTTCTACTTTAAAAAAAATTTAACAAGAAAAAATACTAAACAAACAAACCATCATCTTGGTTGTTTAACAAAAAACTTTTTCACTTGTAAAGAATAACAATATATTAAAAATAATCAATTGAATTACACTTTTACACTTCTTCTATTTTAATTTATTGCTTCCATTTGTTATTTAAAACGTTCACACATTGTTCAGTAACTAATTACGTAATACAAATTGGAGTTCTTTAAAGTTTAAAACAAATCGTGGTGAAGATGACGCCACCCTGGTTGCTCAAAGCTTACATCTTTCCATTAGTTTTTCTTGTGTCATTTTTTGTTCACAGTCTGCTGCATGTTTATGAGTTGTCAGTTTTTAGTTTATTACAACAAGACAGCTTTGTTTCGAATCATTCTTCAAGCTAATCCTCATATGTTTGGAACTAACAAAGTTGATATCAAACTAATTTCCTTCTCGTTGTTCAAATACAGCTCTTAAATAGATGTTGATCAAAAATTCTTAGGAGATTCGAAAGGACTATTTTGAAAAACTTAAATGAAAAGATAATTTCAGCTATTTCTCAATCACTTTGTAGGCTAATATAATTTTAACTATGGGCTATATTGATAATGTGACATGATCGGACGCAAAATTCTTTTCGTTATTTCTTCTGTATCTCCTCATTTACCAATCTTTATATTATCATTAATCGCCAAGTTGAACAAAATGAGATAATAAGGTGTAGGTTCTAGAAAACAAGAAATTACCAAAAAAATCGTTTCAAAACATTATAAAATGTAGTTACCATTTTTTTCAATCATATTCAAAAAATAGTAAAACATTGATTTTATGCCAAATTTGACAAATAAACTACAACTAAAATTTCCGGCATATTGCTGTTTAAAAAAATTAAGGTTATGTTTTTATCAAATTTTTTTCTTCAATAACTCTGAACTTATTTTTTATAGTAGATTGGTTATTAATTTAAAATGTACAAACCGTTTTCTCTGGTTAACGATTTTGATTGTCCAACGGAGCTAAGTAACAAATTCGGGTTAAACAGGGTCACTATTACAATCACTTGAGCGTACACTCTAACTGTAGCAAACGTTAGGAAATAAAACGTTTTTGAAATGAAAAAAACGAAGAGAATTTATGGCTACATGCGTATCGAAAGTGAAAATTAATCTGCAAATAGAATCTATATTGAAAGATGTTATTGTAACCAACATAGAAGCAAGCAGGTTACGTTGGGCGGGTCATGTTCAGTGCATGGATGAGGAAAAGATTCAAAGGAAAATGCTAGATACGTGGTTATTTGGAAAGAGCTGAAAGGGAAGATGTTGCAGCCGCTGGAGGTTCAAAAAGTTTGCTTGCGACTTAATGAAGGAGTACAGCCAAATATAGAGAGAGATGGAGATTACTGATTTAAAAGGACAAGATCATATCGGTCTCTACCGCCGAGATGTAAGTCCTTCAACTAAAGTTATAGGAGTATAATAAGAGTTAAAAATGCTGCCAAATTATTCGTGTGGGTGGAATTGATGAGACATTGCATAGTCTCAGATGTCGGAGTTTCCAAGAGGGAGGTTGCAAAAACGAGACTTCTTAAACATTCTTTATAGTCTTATGTAGTTAATTATGCAGTCAAAGGATATGTCACATCAGTTTAATTGTGACAAACTGTAGGGATAACACAATAGAACGAAGGAGGTCTTTAAGTTACAGTGTATAGAAAACAGCTTGCAGGGACTTACTATTTTACTTCTATCAATCTTACTAGGGCTACTCAATTTTGAGACATGTATAAAACGGTAAAATTTGGTAGGAAAACTCTAATGTATATAATTCGTAGGTATAGGGAAATCATTACTACAAATACCCGTTTTCCACTATTTTAAAGTAATGTCAAAACAAATTCCTTCCTATTACATTTACGTATAGATAATAAAGTGGTAAGATTGAAGACGGGCGCAAGTATCAATTTTGTCTTGGTATTGAACTCTCTTAATTTTACCAATCATTTTAAAATCCTTCTGACCTTTAATGAACTTATTAATAAGCTCATGTGATTAATGTGATTTAGTTTCTGCTCCTCAGCTTTGTCCATAATATACTGTACTGTTTTTCAAAACTTAGAAAATCTTTATTATAATAATAAACAGGTGAATCAATATATTTTTTAAATATCTTCTATACAGTTTTTCATCTTGTACTCTATTTTATATCTCATTATTAATGATGTCTACATGTTTCGTAGTTTTAAATAACAGCTGTCAGAAGTATATAGGCCTATATTTATAGTAAGAATAAAATCCACTACTCAAATTTCAGGGGGGAAATTGTATATAGGACTTTTTGTATTCTAGATTTAAAAAAAACACTTGGAATTTGTCCTGTTGGAGGTTTATTTTTTTTCAGAAAATAAAAAAAATTACAATGAAACTCGTCACAATTAATTGCACAAATGATTTTGATTATAAAAAATATCCTTTATTAACAATTTCAAAATTATTGGCCGTTATAATTATTGGGTTTCTCAAATATCTTTTCACTCTTAGGCCTAATTACACCTAATTTTACGGGTTTATTTTTTGATCGATAACTCGGAATCCGACATTTTTTGGTAGCTTCAATACGTTCCAGTTAGAACTCCTAGGACGCATCTTTTGAGTAAAATTTAATCCAAAACCGATTTTGAGGAAATTTTTTTATAATTTCACTTTTATCAGATATGTGAGATAATCCTAAACTAGAAGATATGCCTAACTTCAATTTTTCGAAATACAATTTTCAAAGTTTTAATATTTTAAAAAGTTTAGGATTTTCCACCCCAATCCTAAAATACTGATTTTAGCTAAATTGGAATAAATCGGTCCGTCAATAGGGACTATTACAGACAGACAAACTTTGTTAAAATGTTTATATGATTGTAAACAATCTATAAATTGATTTTAATCATTGCTGCATAACTTAATACATACGAGAGAGTTAGGCTACAACACAAATTAAACGCAAACCAGTTTGAACTAATTCCTAAAGTTTCCAGAGATCAAGCAACTTTCCACAACCACTACATAAGGATGTTGTTTATTTAAGGATGTACAACTTTATGTTCAGCTGGCAAATTGATGTTGTGTGTGTTCGTGTGCGTGCGTGTGAACAGGCGGTTGTTCGCGTTTACATTACGCTTTGTCGCGGCCCGCCTTGAATAAACAGCGTTACCCTACGCGTTCTACTTTAAATAGAACACCCTAGATGGCCAATCTTACGACATTTATTTATGTCTGTTGTTTTTATGTTTCGACAATCGAAGCGTACAGCATCCCAATGGGTTGGATTAGGCCTAATGTTAGCACACACTGAGATGAATAGGTTCCTGTTGTGTCATTCCAGTCTGGACTCATTACGACTGAATTTTAGTTTCAGATAGTTTATTGTTTTTATCTAGAAAATCCGCAAAATAAGTATTTGTTTGTAATAAAAAATATATAGTAATTATTATTTAATGTTTAACTGGTAAAGTCATTGTATTGTGATTATGTTGGTTGAAACTATATTATTTGTCAATATTGTGAAAGCATTGGACTTGGAGGAATGGCTTCATTACTTCACTACTCCTATATGTGTGAGGATTTGTTATATAATTCAGGTTTTCAAAGTTTGTGCACCTTTAAACGGAAGGTGGTGATGACTTGGTTACTGAAACGTCGTCTTGTTGAAAATAAAGTTTTCTATATTGTGTTCCATTCATTTGGTGAAAAAGTATGAAAGATTCGGATATCGTTATTTTCCATATTGTTATTACCTTGTGCCAGGCGTCGTAGTTGATTTTATATTAGAGCCTCTACTTTTATATCAATATACCACCTTCTCTCATAAGTTGTATTATTTCTTTTCTTTTCAAAAATATTATTATTTTTGTTATATGCTTTCATTTTCATGTATTATTTTTTAATTAATTTATTTGTATGTAAATTTTCTGCCTTTAATTTATGGACTCTTAAATTCTTTATGACTTTTTTTGCAAACTCGTTTAGTTTGAGTCAAATTAGATTTAAATCTGACAAATATTTCATTAAACGATACAGAAATTGCAATGCGAATTACTAATGCGGCTTGATTTACCATTAGAAATGAAAAATACAAGAAAGTTAACACTACATATTTTTTTCTGAGTCTCGTCTCAGTAGACTACTAGTTATAATAATAATTTTAATAGGTGAAAAATAAAATACTTAACTGACGTCCGAACCTTTGATCTTGAAATCACAAAGATGTCTATTCACATTATCGTTTCCCGCAGATTATTCAATAACCTAACCTAACCTAAATCAATAATTAATCAACTAAAGTTTATATTACATTTTTCAGTCGAAATGAACGCAAAACATAAACGTTAATTTGTGTTCAGGTGCAAATAAAACATGGACGTATCAAATTTGATGAATCTGGTTTAAAAAAGACTACTAAAAATAAAAATTGATAAGTCTAATTTAATACGAAATTTGTTTATTTTTTGACATTTTTTTAACAGAAACTCAAAAATCAAGCTTTGCAGTGCAGAACTATATCACCCAAGAAAAAGACAAGTGAAAAGGACATGAAAATCGGTCAGCCGTTTATTCTGTAGACGTAGATAAATCCGGGTTTAGATACTGAAAAAAACTTACCAAATTTATTCGAAATTTGAATATCCTTTACAATAGTTTAGGAAGAAATTTCGCATCTACAATCTAGTCTATAAATTTGTACATATACAAACATGAATTTAAAGACTTCTGTGTTATTGTTCTGGAGGAAACCATATCCTGGATCAAAAGGTTATGATGAATCCTACTTGATAAATCCTTTCATCAAGGTCTATTATTATGCCAACCCATCGAGTTATTAAAGTTATACTTTTATCTAGGCACATAATTAATCCAACACCAACGCGTACAAACCTAAGGACAATAAAGTAATAAAGGATTACATTTTCCACTTCGCGGCGTCCCCAACGTTCGCAAGTTCAGTTTGCGGCAGTAATGTGGACACGGGTCCCACTTGTGTCAACAAGAAGAGTAATTCTCACTTACAGCCAGCCGTATTTGATATTTGAAGGAGTTGCTAGACAGGATTAAATTACAAATCTGTGTCCTTGGTGAAGAGGGAGGGGGAGGATTAAACTGTATATACAGTTGGTCGTAGTTAATACAGAATGGCAGGGTGTGTGTAAGAGAGATTGAACAAATAGTGAACTATCTTCTCAAAACTGATTGTAATCTGTCAGTATACTAATAATAGGTATATTAAAATAAACTAAATTTGATTACATTATTTTCCTTTTTTTATAGCAATTACAAAAATTACATTAATTTTCTCACATACCCACTTTACAAAACCTATAGGCTATTCACTTTAATCTCCGCAAAATGACTATTTATTTACGGATTAATAACAACAATAATCATAATCCTGTGGTACGCCACGGTACAAGTTCTGGGCTTACTTTACTGCTTTTCAGTCGGTAAGCTCCTGTAGCCATAATTCTAGCCTTCGCAACCAAAACTCACTTCCAATTAATTGTAACTTCCCAATTTTCCTCAACACAGTATCATTTTGAGTCCCCAAGGAAATTGAACTGGGATCTCTTACACCAAGTGAGATCGCTAATCAGTTTACCACACCAGCTAGGGCCTTGGTTCTGGAGTTATTACAAATTTCATTAATATCTGTCAACGAATTTGGGCTGGAGAGCACTGCACAGTACTAAGGATATGTCAAAAGGATATATTCGTAAAAAAATAGACACAGATTTTTTGACATATATAATATTTTATACATTACGTATTGCGGGGAAGTTAAAAATATCGGAGGTGGTCCTGTGCAGCAAGTCGTGTCCTGGAGTCTTTTATATGTTCTGAAAAATTCCATTTAAATCCCAAATGGGGAGATAAAGTGTGTAATTAATTAATATCTAAAGAATTGTCACGGCATTAATATAAACAAGTTTAGCTTAATGTTCATTTTTTGAATAGCTGATTTTAATTTATTATTTAATTAAAACTAAGGTTATGTTTACGATTTACTCAAAACATATGCGCAGAATATCTGCGCCGTAGCAGCGAGTATTATCTAAACTTCTCCATATTATAACAATACTTACGGTTATTTGTAACACAAAATTCATTGTTAAACGGCAGCTCTTTCGTTGGTAAAAGTTTAGGGAATTTATTTAGTCTGAGGGAGGTGTGTCAGCTGGCAAGCCTGGTTGACAAATTAGTCATGTGTTCTAAACACAGGAAGTTGCACAAATAACTTTACGTGTTTAATTACTTTAAATACAACATTTTCTTGTTGAAGCACTTTAATTAAATTGAGTCTGTTTAAATAGCGCAGGAACATCGTTTTTCCTAAATGTCGCTTAGAATAAACAGCTGTTACCAGATTTATAATACATGACTATTCCAGTTACCAGATGTTCATATTGTTTTATTTTGGAATTTATATCATAGAAATTCTAAATATTGTGCTGTTTCTTATGAAAACTCAAACAGCTTATGTAATGTATTTTAATCCCACCCAGACGAGTTATTTATCTCTGTACATTTACATACATACAATTTTTTTTTTAGAGTAATATGTTTTTCTGAGTCTTTTGCTGTTAGGAACTTTCAGATTTTACCAGTTCAAGAGTATTGGATATTTTCTTTTGCAGCGGTTGAACACTGTTATGTTGTAAAATCTACACTACAATTTGGAATCTGTATGTGTAATATTTACACAGTTATTTTATTTTTGTGTAAGGTTTATAACTTTATTAGTAATGAGCTTCTTCTTATGTTTTTTGAACGAAAATAATTGTTGTAATTTCGCTAGTCTGTATGTGCTAGTGATTGGTTAATTTCGGTATTTAAAAAAAAAGAATTACAATTAAAAAGTGAAAATACGCTGGGCCGTGTTCAGTGGCGGAGGTACAGTCTGGATCCTTGTGGACATATTGTGGTCGCGCGTCAAAATGAACTTCAACTGGCCGATAAATGTTTCACACTGTTATTAAAGTTCAAACTAATACATAGTTTTTACAACAATAATGTGTAGACGTTTTAAACGTTTGAATTGCCTAACTTAGACTTACTTTAAACATTATTTCGTGTATAAAAAACTGTTTGGTTAACATTGCAAACCCTCACTGAATCATTTTTAAATATATTGAGTGCCTGCATGTCACGTGGAAATGTTTAGTATAATTTGTTTAACACGTTATTTCAAATATCTGTTTATCATCGCCAGTGTTGTTTGATATAATAGAAGAGAAATGTCACAAATTGAACATGTGATCGACCTTGCAGTTGGACTCAAGTGATGACATGAGAGATAGTGAAGCTACTACGAGTATTATAGGCATTGTGGAAACTCTATCAGATATTGTTGTCCATTTGTAAAATAAAATAGCCTAATTAAATTATAAAATTAATATTTTCGTGAAATATAAAGTAATATTGTTAGTTTTTTGTTGTCAGATTTAGTGTTAATACCAAATTCAGTTTGAAAGGTGAACTCTACACTAACTGCACAAGTCAGATCAGCAATCGTGTTGCAAGTCCAGTACCCATTGCTGCTGTGCCCAGATTGTACATTCATGGCTGAGCGTCGCATTGTCTGTTCTCCGGTGCCATTGTCAATTATAATTCAATAATAAATGCAAATAAATAGTTATCCAGCATTTCCTTTTGTGAAATTTATATTAGTGATATCATGCAAATTATACAAATGTAAATACCATTTAATAATTAATTAAAAGGCAATTTATACTTTCCACAAAATGTTTTAATGAGCCGTGCCGACCAATGTTTCGCCAACTACGGCATTGTCAAAAGCAGCTTACAGACTAAGATACAAGAATTTTACAACAACACAATAGGTCAAGAGAAACTTGGCCAAAATTACTGTAAGGTTAAGGAGGAGGGAGAGAGGGAAGATACCTAGGCCCAAAAAGGGGTTGCAAGAGTAGTGAATTACCAAGATCTAATTAATTGTTTATTAATAACTAAGCTAGAGTCCTTATTGATTATTCTCTTAATTTCTAACATTTCGAGTACGTTTAACTTTTTACCCTTACCATTAACATGTAGAATGTTAAATTCTGTATTAGAATGAAAATTTGAAATTTGATGAGTTTTTAGATGGTTAGAAAAACTAGAATCTGTATAGTCCAACCGCCAACTTCTGTTATGTTCACTTAACCTGGTTTTAAAACTACAACCTGTTTGTCCTACATAAACAGAATTACAAATTTTACAATTTAATTTACACACACCATTTTTTTTTAATGTAGGCTACACATAGTACAGGTTCACTGGAACAGTTTTCCAACAAATTAATATTGTAGGTTATGTTTGGAAAAATTATTTGCACAGAAAAAATAAACAATATAGTTTTAAATGAAAAACCTATTTCTGGTCTAAAAAACAAACAGTAACTTTCCAATTTGGAACAAAAGGGATCGTAATGAGTTGGTTAAATTTAATTATGATCAATATTCGTATTTTCACATAAGAATTTTAATTAATTAACTACAATAAAAGTGTTTTCATTAGTTTTGGTCTTTGTGGTCTAATTATGACGAGTTTTTATTGAATGATTGCTTTATGGTGGTTTACTGATATTATTGATTTTATTAAATCAGTTGATAATACAATTTATGGTACTTTGTGTTTTACTTTTCAGATCTTTCTCATTCAGAGAAGAGCTCTGAAGAATGTTATCATTCGCGTAGAAAACTAAATTATCGGTCTCATTTTTTACTACGTTATTAATATTTTATTGTAAATAAAAAAGTCCCTGAATATGGTTTATTTCTTATACTTTTTTATATGTATTATATTAGTTTTCAAATCATTTTTATGATTTTACACAGTCAAAGACTAATCTTTAGCAGAATAGTTTATTTAATTAAATGGTCAAGACAGTCAAACGTTTCAGACAAGTTGAAGTGAACACATTGGTTTGTTTGTTCAAAATTGTGATTATTTTCTCAACTACGTCAAACATTGCAGTCGAAGTCGACTTTTCTTATAAACAATGATGTGAACCAATCAAATTATTTTTTCGTAATAAATGTAACAATTTTATTACAAAATCATCCCAAATATTTTGGGAAATGTAGGATGGAGAGGTTACATATAATTATTTATAAATTACAGGGTTATTCAAAAATAAATAGACCCTTTTCTACATCAATAAAATTAAAACTACATAATTTATACGGGTCATGTTGGCATTACTGGGTAGTTAATAAACTAAAGGTTTATTTCAACAGCTGATTTTTGGAACATTGTTGAAAGACAACTCCTGATTTCGTTTATTTAAAAATAGGTTGAAAAGGCTTTATGTGTTTTGAACTAGAGAAAATTCAATCAGTTACTTTGGTGTTTTAGGACGCCCTTTAAAAAATCCCCAACACGTAGGTAGTCTATTTTATGATTGGCACAAGAAATTAAAAAATACAGGTTGTTTGTGCAAATCAAAAAGTAATGGGAGGCCATCTCTGGAAGACGATCGTGTGCAACATGTTCGAGCTTCTATCCTGCGCAGTCCATACAAGTCAAAGTCCAGGGTAAGTGTAGAACTTAATATTCCACAACCAACTGTTTGGAGGATTTTGGGAAAAAGTCTAAAGATGAACCTTTACAAGTTACATCTGTTGCAAACATTACATGATGATGATAAGGAGAAACGTTTGGCGTTCTGTATTGACATCCAGACGCGTTTTGAAGATCCAGACACCAATGGATTCATTGATCGACTAATTAATATTTTGTGACAAATCAACGTTTCATGTTAGTGGAATGGTTAACAATCACAACGTGCGTATCTGGGGAACAGAAAATCCTAGAGTCTATTTATTTTTTCCTGTTTATTAAAACCATTTTACTATGTTAATTAAAAAAGTGTCCATTTGTTTTTGAATAAACCTGTATAATACATAATTATTTGTGAATTTGAGTCTTTTACTGTGTAGAAGTTATGATATCATGAGATAAAATAAAAGATTGTTATAATCTACAAGTTTTGTTTATTACAAAATTAGTTTCAACCTTTATATGTCATTGAATAAACTATAAATAGTAATGCTATTTATATAGTGATTATTTTTATTCGATTTGTAATAACTGATATATTTGTTAATGTTGGACTTTTAAATTGAATTAGCTAACTTTCATGTAATAGATTGGTCAGACACATTTTTGTATGATTGAATGTGTTTCATAATTTTTGTGCAGATTTTATTTCTTCCATTTGAGAAAGGAAATGGAATTATAATAAGCACCGTAAAATTGGAGATGTGTATAGAATAATCTGTTAAAAATATTTTCACCCTGTTTAAAACATTTAAATATTTCTTATTTTACTTGCAAGTTGAGTTGAAAACTGTGATCTGAGTGTGGAATATGGTGTAATTTTCCAATTCAAATATGAGGATGTTTTCTATCAAATGTTTTGCCAGTAAAGATTGAGTCTTACCGTCTTTTGAGCATATTAAATGTGCATTTATTTATATCCTTTCCTGAAAATTCTCCCTGTTTGATTTACGTTTATACAATATCACAATCATTACACTTTAGTCAATTTTGTTGTAGTTGTCTTAACCGTTCGCTAAATTTTGTGTATATACATACTGTATATTTATTTCGGTTTTCTATGAATTTTTTATAAGAAAGAAGATCAAAAACTACCTGGAAAAGATGAAATAATGGTGTCGATGAACAGCGGTGAATTAAGTAGAACACTTAGTTGAGGACAATTTTTGAGGATTATCACTGGAAAGAATCAGTAGCTGCATAACCAAATAATAATTTTTTAAATTACAACTGAGTACAAACCCATCTAGTAATTTACATTTAATAATATATACACTTTGAGGGAAAATAACCCATAGGTCATTACTCCCTTAATGTCTAAAGTCCATTAAGTCCAATGGTTTCAGTCTTCTAATTAAACCAGTTGTATCCACCAATCTGCGTATCTCCGGATGCTCATCTTGTTCAATGCGTTGTCTGTGCTTGCTTGCTTGCTTTTTTATTTCTTCTCTAACCGTATCTATTTTCAAATCCCTATACAAGTTGTCATTTCTTATATACCACGGTGCATCAACAATACATCGGAGCACCTTAACCAAATAATAATAATAAAATAATTACTAAACAAAAGCTCAAAATAGTAAAAAATCAGCAATACTAGCTGGACTTGTGATTGAGTGTAAGTCAAACTAAGTAACCACGAGGTATGGTTGAATAGGATTACAATTGATGGGACCATCATGGTACTTATCCAGCCCCGTCACACATTTATACAAGCAGATCTTCTAAATTTAATACCGAAAGTTGGTTTCTTCAGTCTTCTCCACTCTCTACGCTCGTGTCTGTGTCTCGCCCCTGCCGAATATCGTAACTATATCAATTCTCTTAGGAGTTAAGGATTAGAAATTATATAATTCGATGGTAGAGAGGTCGGATTCGTACCATTACATGCAGAATTAAAATCTGCAAATCTGTATCTAATTAGCATGTTGTAAGTTGAATTACACACGAGATATGACGCAAAACGGTTTAAAGTTACCGTCATTTTGAAATTTTTAATTCGAATTATTAAAATTTCAATAAGGTTCTATTTCATTTACATATCTTAATTTGGTGGTCGCTATCGTGCTTCCGTACAATCGACGACGGACAGAAATCATTTTTTCGGTTTAGCCTACTGAGGCCATGAAACGTGTGGAGGAGGTCAAAATTTATGACAAATATCAACTAACCCTCTACTTCGTATACAGGGTAAGTAAACATGGTTGCGAAATTTCAAAATTAAATTAATTGGTTTTGAATTAATTTTTTGGTAGTTTCTTCTTATCTAGGGTACTCATTTTACTACGGATATTCGACCTTCATATATTAATATCAAGGCCAAAGGTGGTGAAATAGTCGCTGCACAAATATAACAAAAGAAATACACGTTCTGTCACGACTTACAAATCAGCTGTACTCAAATTTTATTTAATATTGATTGAATCATAATTAGTTTTTCTTGAAATGTGAAAAATCTTTCAAATTTTAATTGATTTCAGAATATCCTGCCGTTGAAAAATCCTAAAGTATAAATCTACAGTTATGTTCGACTTTGTTAACCATTTTCCTTTCCCTTATTCACGTTAATGAAGAATATCTCTAAAGTTTATCATGCAGTTAAATTGTAAGGAAAGGTGTTTAACAAGCAATCTCATTTCAAAGTGATTTTCTCACTCTCTTACGCTAAAATTAATTTGAGGAAAGACCGTGTTCACAAGGATGTTTGGCAAAGTTTACTTTAAGGGTGGGAGAGGGTGGGAACGCAAGGGTAGGCTGGGAACGCAGAGTCTGGTTGCATTACCAATAATTGAGCAATACAGGTGCATTGGTACACTCTGTGCTACATAAATATATACTGAGCTATTTAATTTATAATCGGTTATACACAGATAGGTAAATAAAAATAACAATCATTTAACTAACGTCCCTTCAGAATGTTCATTATTGTAGAAAATATGCGAGTTAATTTTACCTAATTTATATTATAATAATTTGTGCAAAATATACCACAAACTTTCTTACTCACCAATCCCAAATTAAAATCTATCAAAACTATTAATCACCAGGAATGTCTGTTAGTTGTTATTTGATGCCTTCTTTTAAAAAAATATTAATAAATTTGAATAGGGTCTAAGTGTAATAATATTTTATTAAAATAGAACATTAATAATAGCTGTCAAAGTTCAATTTTGTTTATTGCCAATTTTGCTCGTTGGTTTAGGTTAATAATCTTCTCGTAGACTACTACTAAAATTTGAACAAAATCGGTATAGGAGATTTTGAGAAATTACAACTTTTATAATAACCCCGTGGCCTTTACCGATAACTAACTAATTACCATTTTTGTGTAATGGCGATTAATACATTTTGTATTCACTTGAACAAATTTGATCATAATTGTTATAGCCGGTAATTAGAAAATTTTAAATTTATGTTTTATATTGTAGAAATTACCCAGGTTTGTCATAAATAAACTAATTAACAGCTGGTTATCTAGAGTAGTGTTTGGTCTGACGGGGTTAAGTGAATTACGACGTTTTAGAGTTGTGGAACTACTTTTATTATCTATTAACCCTAACATAAGTTAAAGCATAACCAGTAGTCAATGGTGATATTAAATCACTAAAATCGAAAAAATAAATAAAATTCTTGAGATATTGTTCACATACCAAGTTTGATTAATTAATGGTCCACATGTTTGAGCTGTAGAGAACTCCACAGACGACATTGGACAGATAGACAGACAAAAAACTCTTTTTTTACTGAAAACTGATATAACCGTAAAAAAATGGTATAAATTTTTTACACATCACATAATTTTCTCTGTAATACGTCTAACCAATGTGAGAATGTAAAGATTTGATCTATTGCGATTTCCCTCATGGGAAAGCAACGCGTAGCAACTCAGCAATAACATACTGCCATTTTTATCATAATGTAGGTTAAGTTAGGTTACAGTATTTTTATAAGTAATATCAAACACACTACAGGACACAATGTTAGGTGAATTTTGCTCAAATTAGATATTTTCGAATAAGATTATTAAACAAAAATATCGGTTGGTTAATTTTAAAACTTTTTTTTCGAAAATGCATTTTAAATTGTAGGTCTTAAGGCTACAAAAAACATTTATGTTTTTCTTGTAAGAGGCGTAAAACCTCTTAATCGTCATCACCAGGGAAAAAAAAGCAGAAAATAGAGACCCCTCCCTACTCTCTAATGGAGTCTGTAATAAGAGTTGGTCAAGAGAGACCTGATAGGAAAAGGATAAACTCAGACTACATGAAGGGGCAAAACATTTCAAAATTGTATTCAATTAAAACGAATTTTTTTTGTCTAAGATAATTATTTCAAAACAGTTATTACGAAAAAAAACGTTCAATAAATAACGTCAAAATTTAAAAAAGAAAATTAATAATAGGAGTTCTAAAGACAGATTTTTGCTATGTACTCCAGGCTTTACAATTTGTTGAATGCGACGGTTTAAAAAATAGGATGCCATCATGGTATTTGCCTCATCATAGTCTACAATGTTAATACAAGCAGATCGTCGAAATGTAAAGCCCAAAATTTGGTCTATTGTGCCTTGCAGGAAATGTTAAATTGTATTGGTAGATCATGGGGTGTTATCCATAATACATATTATAGAGTAAATTTGTTTCAAACTGAACACATGTTTTCTTCGTATTTTCTATATCACTGCTTTATTGATGTCGGCTAGGTCCTAACGAGTCCTTGATTTTTCAAGTAAGGAAAAACTTGAACTCTAAAATCACCAAAAGGCATTCACTTCTTAACATTTCCTTGTTTCGGCTACATGTCGATTATGTACTTACTGGAAGGAGATTGTCATTTCAAACGGAGTTTTTTGAAAGAAAGCGCACTTCGGTAAAGCAATTTAAATATAACTGAAATATATAACTGTTTATAAGTAATTGTAAATTAATTATAGTTTTGAAACATATTATGAAGTTTATGTATTTATTTATTTTTAAAAAACTACTTCAATTGAAATAGAGAAGTAGGCTATAAATTTTACAAAATTACTTAACTAATAATAAACAACATTCATAAAGATTTATGTAATGAATATAAAATAAACAAACTGGTTTTACTTTTATTCATCCGCATTATTGTTCCGGTGATGCTGAGAAAGAAACAAAGATACTTCTCTGCTCTTATGGATTAACAGACACTTCTGATTCACTGCAAAGTTCGTAATCAATTCTTCAACTGTCTGTGGCGAATCATTTGCACAAAGTAACACTACTCCTTAAACGTTTAGATCCTTTCTTCCTAGTACAACCCAAAGCTGTGTACCTTAAGTCCATATATACCAAATACGCTAGGCTGTACAACTGAGATCGAAAACCCAACATTAATACAGTTCACCAAATTTCAGATACATTTCTTTTCACCGTTCCTTCCAGGTCGACAATAAGTATTTCGTTATGTTAGTTAAAGGAACTCACGTCATTGATACTCACTGACATAACTGCACACTTACAGTGAGTAAAGTTTACTCTTATGATTCTTCTTATGATTATGTTTAGCCATTACCTCCTGGGTTCTTTAATAAGATTACCAGTGATAGGTATAACGAGATATATCAAACAAATAGAAGATGAATCATAATACAGCTATATTGAGTGCAGTGAGATCTTCTTGTTTCACTAGAAGGTATTTTTCTAATAACTACGACGGTCCCGGCGGAAGTTTCATCATCTTGAATTGCAATCTGCGCTGCTAAACTTTATCAAAGGCTTGAACTGCGTCTAGGAAAAACATTGAACAGATCTTTACGAATTTAAATGAAAGGAAAATTATAGATTATTAATCCAGGATAAAATAAGTTAGAATTTTCAGTTGATAAATGTTATTGTATTATAATAAATGTATTATTTATACGCTCTTGGTTCGTTTAAAGGTAGCGCTCTCACTTGAACCAATGGCGCAGCTCGCCAGAGCTCTTTGGAAGTACATACAACAAATATATTCATTTGAGATCGATAATCTCAAAAAGAACCCTGGGATATGAGCTTAACACTTGACTAATAGTGCTAAGAAATACAAAATCTGTTTAAAATTAATTTATTATCTTACAATAAGCACAACTAAATGTGATACACATATCACCTCCAGTCCGAAATACCAGTGAAAAACAAATGATAGTGATTACAGGTGTTTTATGACTTTGAATTTAAATATATTATAATTTAATTATTACATAACTAAATTTTAATTAGATTTCCTCTAATTAATTCCATCGTTAGTAATTTTTTACGTACAAAGAATTACTTAAATTTTGTTTTTTATATACCATAAGGCTTACTATAAACATATACAGTAGGCCTAAGCATAATTTAATTTGTATTAGGTTTAAAAAAAAATTCCTGAAATTTCTTAAAAATATTATTATAAGCATATATATATTTTCTTTTAACTTTAATTTTCTTGATTTACATTAACTTTTAAGGCTTAAATACTCCTTAACGGTAAAATACCCTTCAAAAGCTTCATTTAACTACAATTTATTCCGAGGGATGATTCCCAGCCCTCTATAGTTATGATGTGAAGTCCCAGGTTTAACCAGTTTGAAAGTTACTGTGTTGACCCAACATGGTTAAGTCCGGGCTACAATTGGTAGCTAATTCTGGTTGCAAAAGGTTACGGCAATGGGAACTCGATGTGCTGACCACACAAAACCGATTGAATTGTACTATTTGTAATTTCAACTATAAATAAACGGTGCAAAAATATTTCACTAACTTTCTCACACACCCATCTACAAAACTAAATATTAAATTCATAAAAAATAGCTCTACACTGGAGAAAGCTCTTTTTGTAAAATGTCCTTCGTTCGTAGTATAAACTTGCCCTAGGATTGGATTGAATTTGATTGAAATTGAATTCAAATGATGGTTTATTTTATGTTTTTGGCAATTATTCCTATACCGTAATTTAGTTTTAACTGCGATTCGGCAAGGTTAGGTTTAGTTCATTAATTCTCACCTTCATAAAAAAATCAGCTAAATCTTTAGAGCCCGTTTTATAAGTCATCTCCAGGGGGTTTTGGTTTGATCGGATTTTAAAGGAAACGCGACCAATACTTTTGCTTGAGCCATTTAAAGAGTACATTTTTAGAAAAATCTGTTCAAACACGTTATACTTGATCTTGAGAAAATATGAATTTTTGGTTTAATCACAGTACCAAATTTAGTCAAAATAAACAAACTCGTTTGAGCTCTAAAGCACTGGACAAACGACAGACAAACATTAATCCAAAAATCGCTTTTTGTAGTGTTAAAATGGATAGCGAAAAAACATCGATTTTTGAGTAATAATATGTAAATATAATAAACTAAATATTTAAAATTAAATTGAGTTTGGTAATTAAAATAACTTATTTAATTATAAATAGACGTATATTATATCCACAATGTTATAGCTATAAACTCCATTAGTGTATAGAGAGTAAAGTGTGTTATCTATTTGTATTTGACGAGACTATACGTGTGGTTGAGCCTTCGATACATTGGGGGCCGCCAACAGCGGAATTCACTCACAGAGAAAAAACTTACTTCTCTATCGTCATACATTATTCGGTACGGGAAAACTTTGCGCCATGTGTGAGCTCCCAACACCCACTTTGGAAAACAAAAACCTTTTGCAATAGCATTTTCGCAACATGAAACAATCCAACTGTAAAGTTTGTAACCCTGAGATCATAAGTCTCGACAATAGTCTGGGTATCAATAATAATTGTTATTAAAACAAGATTATTTAAAAATATATATAATCACGTCCTAAAATACTAATTTGAAGAAATGTTGTGATGAGCGTTCATTTACAGGAAGAGAATATATTAGTTGTTTCATGATTTAATTGAAAAAGTACTTCAATTTCATCAAACAAATAAAATGAATTGATTTTACTTGAATATTAAAGATAAAGGAAATAGATACAATCTTGTTGAGCACTGTGGTGAAATTCACAATAATAATTTGAATTTGTCCCTAACCACAATCACTGAAAACTTAATAAAACACAATTATCTGATTAATTGTTCTTTTATTAATTATTTCCACTTAATGCCCTGATGTACATTTCGATAACATGATTATCATCATCGGAGGGTCTTGCTTATAAACTAAATCTAACCTTACATATCTACTAATGAAATAAAATTGATTTATTTATTAATTTATTTGTATAATTGAAAAAAAAAATACAACCTAACCTAACCTAACCTAAAATAACGCTTTTTTTGTACGTTGGCTTTAAAAAAAGTTAATGTCTTTGTTATTTTTTAATCTTTATAATTAGCTGTTTTTTAATATAAAGTATCTGAATGTAGAAAAAAGAAAAACCTCCAACTTACCTGGAATTTTCTAAAATGTTTATCAATTTTTGGAAGTAAAGTCACTAAAAAAAAATATTTAGTAAAAAAAACTTGGATATACCAAACACTAAATATGCTCTACAAAAATGCAATTTTTTTTATAAATAAAAAAAACTTTATTTGAAAATAATACAGTACGAAAATTTTTAATTAGGTTGTTACGTAACTTAAACCCACTACTTAACGTGCACATGGTAGAAAACAAATCTTACGGTTCCTTATTCGATAACTTACACAAAATATTTAGAATTAAATTGTATTTTATACTTTAAAAAAATATTTTTGTTAACGTCCGGAAAAGTGATATGCTTGTTACTCGTATTTCAATATCTAAAATAACAGACTTTTGCAATCAAAGGGTTAAATTTTGACAAAAATATAATCATTTCGTTGAACATCTACCGACTACCAAAGTGTAAAATTAATCAAACCATCCGCTTCAGTTCTGCAGACGGAATTATTCCGAAAATGATAAAAAGTGCTGCATGGTTCACAATATAATAATTGTTTAGCACTAACAAAATACTTCCTCTTACTAAATAATTGGGAAAAACAGTTGTAATCTATTTTGAACAGTTGTTGATCTCAGAGAGAAGTGAATGACAATGATGTGAATCCTCGATGTAATAACATGATGTTTAGCTCGTAACAAAGCGAGGTTTTGCTCGTAAACGGTGGAATAACGACGAAACTGTGTTAAATATAGTGAAGACATTGGATTGCACGACTCAAGGAACTGTAATAGCTGATGATAAATGTGTGGCTTTCTGTGAATTCTTGTCAACTGCCAGAACTAGCGTCGTAAATTATATTTAGTCTATAACAACATGGGAACACAACTTTGTAGCAGTCATTGAAGTAGGATTGTTACAAGTTGGAATAACTTGTTACTCAGTTGTTAACATGTGGGTGTTGACATTTCTTTGTTTTATCTTTCTAAATATTACAATAAGGGAAATTAACTTTCATACTCACCGATATCCACAACCAAACTAAAACTAATCGTCATATGGAAACAATGGCCTTCACTTGTTACACCTGTTCCCAGTCCTAAGTCAATTTGATTGTAATGAAGGCGATTAAGATTTATTTTTTTAACCGTAATATTATTTTACTTGCTATTTTACACACGGTGTTTGATAATTAATCTTTACATTTCGATAAAATTTGGACGATATCGGTGGAACTGATTTTGAGAAATTAATTAATTTATAACAGTCTTATTTACAACAGTCAATTTGTGATTTTTTTTTTTTACCGATGACTCACGAATCTATTTTTTTTTTGAGATATTGTGATCAACACCATTTTATTTTATTTGAATCGGGTCCTTAGAGGCTACCCTTAAGCAAAATTAGATCAATATCGTAACGGCTATTTGAACAAATTTTAATTTTATGTTTTTCCTTTAACCCTCAAATTTTGAGTTATACTTTTTTTTTTAAATGCCGAGATAAAGCCAAAATATATTTTATTTATCAGATTGAATGGTGTTGTAAACTTCTTTAATTACCAAAATTTTTTAAAACAATTCTTGCTAAATATTATTTGATATAAATATCAATTTTTAAATCTTATTGTATTAAAAAACATTTTTTGAAAATTCAAATTATTGTACTGATTTTATATTAAATATAACACATATTCGATTGGTCGCTATGTTGGATAGGATGAACTTAGAGACCTCTAGTTTACGTCATTATTCTTATTTTTTAAAGATCTTTAAAATGAGGTATCACTCAATAGGGGTTGCTGTTCAAAATTCTTGACTTACCCCCAAACTACCCCATTTTGGAGGTAAGGGTTGAAAATTTTGATACTTCAAAAAACTCCTCCTTTGATTATCTAAACTTTCCCCAAAGCAAATCTGTCTATTTCCATTAATAAAAAATATTAATAGGGGGGGGGGACTTTTAGGACACTTGGTAGGCCTATATATATTTGTACATCAATTTTAGTCAATAAGAAGTTACAGTTGTTTAGTCATAACTTATGACACCATTAGGCTATACATATTACATTTTACACATATCACATCATAAACTTCAAAAAATTATCACAAACGATTATATAAAAAACATTAAAATCTATGTAGCCTTGTAAAATTTATATACTCCTATTTGTAATTTTGTACTTATATCTTATAACTTATATCTTATCTTTAAATACATTGTGTTCTCTTCCCTCTACTATTGTGTTATATTTTGTATTGTTAATATTAATTTGTTATGTTTTCATGTCGCGAGCCTGTTTTTTTTAATCTGCTGGGTTTGATAATATTATTTATGTTCTTTTTACAAGTGAGGGTAGCTTCAAAACAGGCTAAGTAAAGCCTAAATAATGTCCTTACATTTTCTTTGTACCTTTGTGTCGGAATGGTTTTAGTTGTGTATTATATAATCTATTATTATTATTATTTTATGTTATTATTACATAGAAATTATGTTTCTCAAATGTTTCTGATATTTATGGACAGAGATATTTATTACTATAAATTAAAAAAATTATAATAATTATTTTTTAAATTAAAATTAAAAAGTAAAAATCTTGTAAAATGTATAGATGATGTCATAAGTTATGACGAAACAGCTGTAGCGTCTTTAGTAAATATTGACTTGATTTGACGTACAAAAATAAATATATACGAATATATTTAATATATCAATTCGGTTGGCAATAATGAATACAACAGTTTAAGTTGTAAATTAGGATAATTTTGTATTTTACTTTTACACATATACGTATATAGAAAAGGTTATCTGATGGGTCGAATTTCTTTGGATATAAATTCGAGGTAAAACGTTTTGAACTGACTGTCTGACTGTCTTCATAGCTCAAACGCGTGGACCAAATTTAATAAAATTTGATATGCCGGCATATTTTGACCGTTTTTAATACATTTTTTTAAAAAAATTGGAGGTAATTGCCATAAGAATAAAATAAAAAACACGTTTCCCTCAATATTGGCTCTAATGATGTTTATAAAATTTTATTCAAGTGTAACAGCTAAGGAACCAACAAAAGTATTGGTGATCATCTTTCTAAAAACATCGGTTCGTGAGTTAAAACACAAAACAATCGACCAACCAGCTCTCCAGATTTCATTTTAGTGAAATGTGAGATTAATAATCAAAACTTCTGTGCAAAATCGCAAATAAAAAATATTACGGTTCAAGAATAATCAGTAAAAACAAAAATTAAACTTGACTAACGTCGTTGAAAGGTATATTTTAATCAAATATGATTTACAATGAGGACGGACAAGTAAAGCAAATGTAGGTGTTTATTTTGAAAATTGTGTACTTGGTTAATTTTACTTATTAATTGACAACTACGGAAGTGACATTTTGAGTGACGATTCGATTCGATGCGTGAGTGAAAACATCTGCGTTATGTTGTTGCACTAGCCTATTTATTTTGCCATAATTACATCAATTTATATTATTTTAAAGTTCATTTATTCAAATCATTATATAAACTTTGATAATGTAAACATTAAAGGTTGTAATGATAGCAATTTTGGGGGCTTTTATAGTAAAAATTCAAAAATAAAGTTAATATTGTTTAAAATATATATTTAATTATTTAATTCAAAGTTATTACAATTTTGATATGTTAAAAAATGTATGTTACAATCAACAGTTTTTGATATTAAGGTAAGTAATTGATAATATGTTATACCAGTTTATAGTGGGTTTTTCAATGGTACTGAATTGTTAAAACTGACTAAGAGGAAAAAAATATGGGTGTGTGCTTTGACCACACAATAGAAGTGAAAACTTCTATTTTTTTCAATTTTTATATATATAGCCTAATTAATAATATGAAGGACTTAGACAACAATTAGTATAAATTAATAATGATATTAATAAATTTCTCGGAACAACGCTTGACGGAGTGTTTTTAGATATTTAAATAAATTTGAATTTAAAGTATATATAACATATTTCAGCTTCCATAAACCTATTTCTTCATTCTTAGAATATAATTAAATCACAAATATGATTGAAAATATTATATTTTATTATATTTAAGAAACATATATAGAGACAGTCTTTCGTAAGTCAAACTATAATTCTAATGTATAACATAACAAATCATTTGTAGCTTGTATAATAGTACAGCAAATTATTGTTCTAGAATTATATAAGTATTAATAAAAAAATATCATTCATCTTGTTGTAACATATTTGATTTCAATTGTCTGTAAAACTCATAAATAACTTGTTTAAGTTTGCAACACTTTGGTTCAAAATTGAACTAACTGGCGCACCATCATAGTACTTACCCAGCCCCACAATTCAATGTAGATCCACAAAAAGTTGGTTTCTTGGGCCTTTTAAGAAATGTTAAATTTTAACAGGAGATCTAGTTTGTACACAGGTTTTGTGCACCTCGTAATTGTGTATATCACTACATTCTTGACGTCGGCTAGACTATAAGCGGGTCTGGTAGCTGTGTATATTTTACAAAATCTTCACTTACTTTCCTATGAAATTATATTTTTGACAACAACTTCCCTATTTGTCGTCGTAGAATGGTGGGGTATGTACCCTTACAAGCGGAATTGAAATCTGCAGATTTGTATAAAATTTAGGCCTAATGTGTTATAACACACGATATAAAAAAAAAGTTTAAAATTGCCGCCATTTTTACATTTTCAATTCGATTAGTCTAAATTTTAATAGGCTTTTATATGAGCTCAGTATAGTCCCCTGTTCATGTTTGTGTCTTAATTTCGTGCTTACGTACAGACGGGAAAAAAACAAGTTAATATTTTTTACGATTAGCAAACTTACTGGGTAAGTAAAAAGAAAATCTGAGATTCAATTATTTAAAGTACGACTTCTTTCAAACTTTGAGGAAGTGTAAAACTAATAACACATAAATAAAATTTGAAATAAGAAATTATACTGTAAATACAGTAGCCAATCAGTATTACACTAACTTAAAATATGAATAGAAGCTGCTAATATTATAAAGCAGCTGGTTTTTAGTCTTTTCAACGCGTATATTACCTATGTAGATGCGTAATTACATTTTAAATGAAATATTTACTTTGACCTTCAGAAAGCTGTGACTTTACAATACAGTGGGTGTCGATATTTAGATTTGTCAGTGCTGAATAAAAATGGCAAACTTAAGGACTTGAAACCTTCGTGAGTTCCTTGGGAAGTTTAGGAGTCGAGGACAACTCCCCAGTGAAAGAAAGAAAGAAAATATTCCATCGGCATTTCTATTAGAAAACTTTAGCATCCTTTCTTTAGATGGGGTGGTTTAATTAAGGCTTGAAATATTCGTCAGGAGTCCCGACTCTTGGATAATTACAGCGTCCAAACAATGTGCCCCCACATCCCCTCCTCCCGTTAAACATCTTTCTTAGAACTTTATTAAAGAAGGAATTGTTTATTGAGGTCGCTTTACTTTACCTTTCTTTACCGTACAATAATAGATTAAGAAATATTATTAGAAAATACAAAAACTTCAGGAGCTTGTTTGATATTTTATTGAATTATATATTGGATTTCATAAAAAAAATTTTTGTACAAGATTTAGTGATAATCATTGCTAAGTCTAATTTTAGGTTTATAATGATATATTTTAAGTTTATTTTGTTTTTATTTCTTGTTACAAAACCACAGGTAACCAATTTCCATATCCATTTTAGGAAACCCTAGAACCACAAACTCTAGACTTCAGGTCCTAGGATATGGCACTATTAGTACACTGAATCTAGATCCGTACCTAGGATCAGAACCGACAGATCTCATGTTCTACCAACTCCGTTATTACTCAGACCTCGGTGAGGTAGTGTGGCGGTGCGCCATCTTGCTGGAAGTGTGTTCTTGGTGATCCTCACCAATCTGTGGGATTACAAAGTTTCCAGCATATCTAGGGTACAACATTATTATTTTTCTTTTGAAAAAAGAAAGGGGCGTAAACTTTGCTCTTCGTTAAGGCAAGAAAGACGTCAACTTTTGGGATATCGCGAACATGTTCCAAAGATTTTCACTGTACCAAATCCGACGGTTGCTTGACTTACTGGAAAGTCGTCTCATCACTGAAAATTATGTTTTCAATTAAATCTTAGTCTTCATTTAATCGCTATAACGCACACAACTCCTTACGATCCTATCAGTATCTTTTAGTTCTTGCACCATGCACGGGGTTTGAGATGCAAACATTTTCTCAACACAACTCAAACAGTCGCACGTGGAATGTCCAGCTCGCTAAAACCACGTCAGGTTAATTTTGTAAAACCTGTAACAAACCTTTGCCTCACTTTCTCTTCGACATCGTCAGACACCCTGAGGATTTATCATGGTTTACTGAACATTTACGTCAATCATAAATGGTAGGCCTACTGAGAGTGTCTTTACATTTTCGGTACTGAAATTTCGTTTTACAAATGTCGCGACTTTGATTTTTTAAACCAAAACACAAAAAGCGAATGCGCTTGACAGTTATCTTTGTTACAACTGTTGCTAGCGCTTGCTGCAACACTACGTGAGTAAAAACTTGATGTATTTTGCTAAAAAATGACATAAAAACCAGCTCTGTAAGTTGTCTGTATAAATTTATATGAATTTACAAAGTTGTAAGGTTCTTTTTGAAGCAGTCTGCATAAATAATTTTTCTTACAGTAACTTGAATACAAGTTAAAGTTAATAGAGTTGTTTTTTTAATGACAGTTACTAAAAATTTGATTGAAACACTTTTTTTCAGACGTCTGAACTATGAAGTGACGATAGGTTACTTTCAGACAATCTGTAATTATTTTATAGACTCCATCTTAGAAAACTCTTTAGCAAGACGTTATAAATGTATTTAGAAATTACAAAAATCGTCTAACAGTGCCTACTAAAAAAAGAAAAGAAAAGAGTAACATGAAATATTGATGCGAATGTTTCATTTAATGAAATGAAATATTAAAAAACAATACACATAATAAGTATACAGTGAATCTCAGTTAGTAATTTTTTTCTTAATATCTTTATCTAATAAAAGCATAAAAGGTCAAGATGTTCGGGAAAAAAATTTCTTCTTTCATATTTAAAAGCATAAAAATATTTTTTCTACACAAATAAAAATTCCGAAACAAAAAATCTACAACAATTGATAAAGTTAACTTTTAACATTATCGTTTTTCTCCCTCTATATTTTCTAGGATATTGTAAATATAAATATTTAAAGAAAATAAAACCACTATTATCAAAACCGGTAAAATTCGATTAAAAACAATTAATGTTTGAATTTTAAAATTTATTTTACTAACAAACTTATCCCAGACTTTATAAACTAGCGTCTGTGCTAAGTTTGGTAAAATTTGCACAAAGACTGAATTTTCTAACATTCAGATTGGATCTCTTATTTCTTTATCAATAGTTTGCAAGTGCTTTTAGTAGATTGTATAAATCAAATTACAAATTTATATTATCTGCCAAACTAGTGAAAAAACATAACTTTATAAACAATAATATACACTTTAATTTTAAGGTTAATCTTCCATTGTTAAAGGCGTAATAATAATTGAACAACGTTAGTGAATTTATTTTCATTAGAGTAATTTAAGAATTAGTTGTGTTGCTGTGCAGAGTTCGGAATAAGTCAGTTAATCAAATAACAATCCAAATTACACGAACTTTTCCCTACCCATCCCCAAAACCAAACAAAAACTGGTTTATTCAATTGATAAGACATTAAATTAGATAAAGATTTACAGATTTCAGTTAGACATGTATTGATACTAAATCTATTGCTCAAACATTTTGAAATATTTGTATTCAATTCGTTTCTTCCATCTGTGCCATGAAACCTGAATTTTGATTTTCATTATGAATAAAATAGAGACCTTTCTATAGCAAATTTTCTCCCATAACAAATACATAGAAAAAAAACTGGAAAAAAGCGATACAATTTTTCGGTCTATAGTGGTAAAACGTTACATCCAATGCCACAACAAATATTTAGAAATGTCAATTAACTATTTTCTGTCTCTTGCCACACATTCTTAATCTTTTAAGACAAAAGCAAAACCAGAATAAATGTTTTGAAGCAAACAAAAGAAGTGTTGGGACATAATTTCTCAGTGTACGGTATTTACTCAGTATTAATGATTAACAAACAAAGTAATAACCTTAAACACGCAATCCATCACACTGGATACAAATTTATTCAAAGAGATAAACTGCTTTTTATTGGCTATCAATTACGCAATTGTTGTTTAGAAACCCTCACGCCAAAATGTTTGATATGAATGTTATCTAACAAATATAAATTATTCAAACTGTTTATATACATACAGAAATGGTGTCACGTAAGCCTAATTATATTTTAAGTTCATTTGCTTATTGAACTTAAATTTGCTTATTTAATAGTTCAAAAATTCCACTTGTGGTAGAAAAACTTATTTTGATTATCTTATAAACGTTGCACAAACATTGTGCCAGCTTTCTCACTCACGTGCACAAAAAAAACTTAAACAAACAAAAAACATCTGTCACTATCTTTCACAAAGTTTTTAATTTAGGTATTATTTAGTCGAAAAGTGAAAATTAATAATTGACTACAACAAAGTTTATATTCGACGGATAAAGTAGAATATCTTAAAATCGGCACAAGTTATTTCGATGAATCTTTTGTTTAATGAAAGTATTTAAATACGAACAAAATTTTCAGTACACGATTAATTTTTATAGTACCGAATGAACCCAAAACAAGTCGGAGTTTTTGTTTTTTATTTTTCGAAATTCACTTACGAACTAAATATTCTTTTACATCGTTTGGTTAGTGCAAAATTTTCATAAAAAATTTAGTTGGAATTGATTGTTTCATTTGTCCATTGTCCATTGTTCACGTTCAGCTTTTGATGTAAACCTATAGTTAAAATCGTTATAGCTTTTTGTTTTTGTCTTATGGCAGACTAGAACAATTATTATACTGTAATTATTTTAAACTTTTTTGTTATTTGCTTTCAAAGACGATGTTTGGGCATCCAATGTGAGTAGATTCCAAATCTGTACAACAAAATGAGCTATTGCGAGGCGTTAGCGAGCGTACAGACAAAAAGTTAAAAAAATGTTGTTTTTTTAAATTTAAATTTAAATTTGAAATCTATCTACTTTTTAAAATTTACCAAAAGTTGTTTTTTATTAACGAATTGTACATTTGAGCTTACACCACATTTGAGGGTAATTTGTGTTCTCTTGAGCGTTTGTTAATACGAATTTATTTAACAGCTTTGTGATCCGGGTTCCTTTCAAATCGGGCTCTCTGTGCGATCCATTGCTTCGCGTGGACTCGACATTTCCTTTATTTAACATGTGAAGCTCAGAATGTTATAGAATCGTTATTTGACTTTCATTTTGTAGCTAGATTAATTACAAGATATTTTAGTGAATTAAATATATTACCATTTTTAAAATGTCTATTTAAAATGTTTTTTTTACTCTTTACAGATTATAGTAGCTGAGAAGACAAAAAAATAAGAAAAGTCTTTTTACCTGAGGATTTCCTTGTAAGCAATATTTTTAGTTTTACATTTGGCGCAAACAGGTAGGACTGATTAAATGCGAAAATTCCACGTGTCGATGTAAGAAAATCAACGTTAGCTACTTTGTTTTCACGCAAGTCGATTAACCAAATGAAAATACGTCTGCCTTCAAATTAAATCCACTTATAATTTTGAAAGATGAAACAATTTTATCATTGTAAATTACGTTTTAAATGTTGTTCCAATTTTGTTATTGTTATAATGTATCATGTTGTTGAAATGTCAAAAATATACAGAACAATATAGATTTCCTCTTTAATTGCTAAATTGTTTAATCGTTAATAGTAAAACAATATTTTTTTTAAAGTTTTCAGTTTCAATTAGCGTTTAACTCATAGACAAATTTTATCACTAACAATATATAAGTTAGGTGTTGCTGAAATTTTAAAGGAAATTAGAAAAATATGTCGAAAAATATTTTTACTTTTCTCCACTACAAAATGGTTATAATTCGAAAACTATTACAACGATTTGAAGAAAAAAGTTTTCAGTTTCAATTAGAATTTAAATCGTATAATGAAAAAGATATGCTACAGCTGAAAATTATAATAAAATGCATAAAAAATATGTCAAACAATTTTAGTTTTATATTATGTTATTGTTAAAACACGGGAAGTACTGAACAAATTTTAAAGCAACATATTGTAACCAAATAACGTACCTACATTGGAAATAGAACAGGATCATTGAGTTTTTGAGTTTTAAGTCAGCAAACAAACATAGAGAGACGTTGCTTTTCACATTTACATTTACAGTAGTCAATAATAGTGACACATTATTCCTATAGGTAGGATATGTGCACATTTTATGGTCTCGAATGGTGGCTTTTCTGTAAGGGAGATCGTAATAACTAGATTTTATAAATTGTAAATTCGATAATAATCTACAGTTTACGACGACGAGTTAAAGCCATTCAACCATTATTGTGGAACTATTATTATGAACTGATAACAGCCTAGAAAACTTTGTTTTAATTTTATTATTTTGTTTTTAAAAAACAATCACAACTCTGCAAAAACTTTCAAAACATTATTTTTTTATATCTAAGGCAAACAAGATCTCTCTTAAAACCCCTTCTCTGTTACTTACAAAATTCTTATTCTGTTGATGACAAGAGAGAGAGGAATCCCACCTAACCTAACAACTTGGATCTTTTACATTTTGTATTCTTTGATTGTGTTCCCACGAATCAAAGAAGCAGCGAGGTTTTGTTATTGGAAAATAGTCTTAGGCTATCACTATCTTTGATCTGCAAACAAGATGAACAAAACGTTTGACAGGTGCCTCTACTTCTTCCACCCCCATGGATGTTTCTTTAATCTTAACATACGATCTGCTTTGACAAAGGTAAAAATAACACGATTATGTCTTCAACCCTTGCTTCATAAGAAATGGGTTAGATTGCTCGAGGCACACGACAACTACCGGGATATATGCTCTTTGATGTCTGACGTATTTGAATAGAAAGATTCTTTTGAGTTTTTAATAAAAGCAATGTTGATAATAACCTATGTAAGTTCCACGAGAACTTGTTTTTAAATCAAGCAGGGAATAAAATCAACACAAAAATGTATAACTTAACGCTTTATCGTTGTAAATTAAATTTAAAAAGACTTGCATACTTTCATATTACTATGTGTATTGCGTTCCAGTTTATAAACAGTTTTGAATGGGAAAAATAATAATAATAATAATAATAAATCGTGTTCAGATGATTTTTTTCCTCTTGTTGTTTAAAGGTGAAAAACCACTCGGTCATCATCGTCTTATGAAAAATGGAAGAAAATAAAATAAAGACCCCTAGGGCCTCTCCAATACTCTACTCGCGTCAGCAGGGTCGGAAGAGAACAACAGTTGGTCAAGAAAGTCCTGATAGAAAAGATAAAAGACTAAATAAAAAAAGTATAAATCCAGCTAGGTAGGGTTCCTCAGAATTGCCACTCCCGTACTCAGTATAATTGAGCCCTTGAGATGAATTCCCAAAGAATCAGATAAGCAGTGTAAAATTTTTTTAAATCCATTTTTTCTAACTAAAAGTTTTTGAAATGTTGTAGGTCTGTCTGTCGTTCGTGCAAAGTTCTACATTCCAAACTTGTGAAACAATTTCAATCGAATTTGATATATGGGTATATTTTGGTAAAATCACTAGACTTTTTATTTTTATTTTTTACAATAACTCGAAATATGGTTATAGTTGCGAGTTACCGGCAGATAAAACTCCAAAATGTAAATTTCTCAAAATTGACACTAAGATTTAGATCCAATTTTTGTAAAATATTGTTTTAAGAATTAAAAAATTGCTCTATTCTTAGTCGTTATCTCCCCAAATTTCCTATTCGAAAGTGTTCAGTTAAACACCAAAAACACGTTAAGCTATTAAAACAAGTTAATTTTTCAAAATTAAATCTACTCATTTCATTCATATTTTGGTGAAATGTGAAAATGTTACCCAAATGAGTGTACCAATAAATTGCAAGTAGAAGAAAATTACAGTTTAGGGATAATTGGCAAACAAATAAAATATGAACCTTCGTTATTAAAAGCTCTATTTTAATCTAATACTAGTTAAACTTTGGGTACTTGACCTATTTTTATCTTAACCTTTAATAGACTGTAAAATATTAGGCTTCGAAATTTAAAAAAATTATATTTCTAATTGACAGAATAAAGATATGTACAAAAACCAATTACGAGATCTTTTTTCTTTTTATTCAAAGTTCTAGAATACCTGAGTTATAAACGCGTCAACTCCTTCAACAATATTATACTAAAATGAATTTCCATTAAATCAGTTTTAAATGTTAAGTGTCATTAAAGAATTAAAAAGGTAAGAAAGAGGATTATTTGTACACAAGAGAATTTGGAAGGGACCACAACGCGATGGGACAGTGACAATGGGGTAATTCAAATAATAAACTATGACGAGAGACACTTAGGCCCATTGTCAGAGCCACAGATCCGTGAGCAAATAACGCCATCAAAAGAGTCTCAGTGTTTGTTAGACAGATTATTTTAGCGTAGTCTCTATTGTGCAATCGGTGTACACATCGCTTTGCACTACTCAACAATCAAGTACTCCACTACCCCCGCCCACCCTTACACAAAGGGGACACGTGCTTTATTTTCTCGCTCATCTATCTTCAATTAGAAACTACCCCTTTGTCTCTTGAACAACAAATTTCACCGCCTTTGGGTATTACAAGGATAGAAATCGAAATTCAACACAACGGATTATGAACCCTAATACTTCATATATGTAAAAACATAAATTTCACATCATGTCGTGTTATTCAAATTTACAAAATACACCTAACCTAACCTAACCTTTAAGTATTATATAACCATAAAAAGATTTAATAAAAACGAAATTGGGATTAGTGATTTGTACAACTAATGGTTCTGTGAGCAGAAGACAGCTCATTAGATGTTTTAATATCCCATCCATAGTTTCTGTAAAGCTAATGATTCTTCTGCCTGGGAGGTAACAAAACAATATTCATAAACCATTAAGGAACAGTAAATAATACCACAGCTATTGTATACTTGAACAAAACACCACAGTGACAAATAACAATTGGTAAATTCTCTCTGGTTGTTTGCTCCTTATATTGTGATTTATACCATTCATTGGTTTTGCTGTAAATATTATGGTGTACTCGTTGATGTATAAACACCCTGGAATGATAAATTAACTGAAAACCAAACCATTACACCTGAGAATTTAAAAGTTACAAAATTAAATGAAAGACTAACTCTTATTTAACTCGAAAGGGTTAAAATTCATATAAATTAAAACAATAAGTAAATAATTTGCAAGAAAGGGTTAGGTTTCAGAAAACACTTCAAATTTCATTTTTCATTTCAAGTTTTTTTTATACTACTCCATAATATGTGTCATTCGCACCATTATATTTAATATACTAAGTCGGAGCACGTGGCCCTAATTTTAAAACGAAAACAACTTTGGTGAGACCCTAGCCTTCGAATACTCTTATAGAGTCAGAGTCAGAAAAGAACAAGAGTGGATCAAAAGAGACCGGGTAGAAAAGATGAAATCAAGAGCCTAACCCAAGACTACTTGAAGAAATGTGTAATTTTAGCCTGGGTCCCTCAGGACTGTTCACTATATGTGAGCTTCTGAAGAGAACCATAGTCAAACATTGCATATTTTTTTAATGTCATAACTATTGGTACATGAGTTTAGCAATAACTAACAAGCACACAAATAAAGATACAGACTAAATACAAATAGCCAAGTTAAAGAATGATATCACTTCGTTCGGTCAATATCTAGAACTCCTTTCTCCTCCTTTAATGCATTTCTGACACTTCATGATTGTTCTGTTCTTAATATTAAAACAAAGCTAATTCTTAGTTGGTTGACTTCATAAGTTTATATTATCATTTCTTTGTATAAGGAGGTGGGAACAAACTCTTACTTTTCATTGGTTGACTTTAAGCCTCCTGCCTCGGCACTAATTTCTGTCAAGGAACTATTTTATCTTCATTCCAAATATGAAATGAATATATTGCAACTATAGTAAGAATGAAGAAAAGTTTCATTTTGTCACCTCAAAATTACATGTCACTCGTATTTATATATTTAACATGTCTTTAAAATAAGGTGTCATTCAATCATCTTTAAAGTTGATTTGAACACCTCTTCCATAAATCTTTTGGTTACATGGTTACAAAAATGATTCTGGTTACAGTAATCATTCTATTTCTGATTATTGTTGATTATATCAATCACCAATCTGATTATTTAAAATATTTTTATAAAGATCAAATGGTATTGCATAGGTTTTAGTTTTAATCATCGATCCATTTTACAAAAACCATTTGCTCCTTTTTTTTATTATGCTTTTTTTTCAGTAGGCCTTTAAAATGAGGTTTAATGTAAACTCTTCGTACCAAAATGTCGCTAGTCCTCCATCATCAAAACTGGCTTAAGAAATGCTATTAAAATGCTTAAAACTGTTATATCAAAATATAATTAAAATTTTATTTGATTCACAATTTATTTAAGAATTCTGCAATATAATTTACTATTTATATAAGATTTTGTTAAAAATGCTCCAGAGCACTCAATTTTATCGGATTTTCCATCCAATTTTTCACACTATATTAGATACATTTATTTACAAAATACCCCTTAGATTTCTTAAATTTCAAAATAGCAGAGTTTATACAACTTTTCTTCGAGAATAATTTTTCACTTGTAGGGCCTAAAATCGATCACATTGTATGCAACTCTAGCCAATATATATTCAATGATACCATAATTTGTTTTCTAAAAACAATAACAAAGTTATAATTAAAATCTTATATCTTAACAGCATAACCTGAAAATTAGAAACAAAATTACAAGAATCGAAAAGGGCACTTAGTCAAGTAATTCTGTGTTAACCGATTTTCTATCTATTCTCTTCTTATTTTAAAACTAGTCAAGAATTTCATTTTAAAATATATTGCATTAAGATTTAACCAACTGAAATTAAAATTAAAATGTTTCAAATTATTATTTTAAATTAAAAGAGCCCTCAGTTTTTCAAAAGTAGTAAGCTTAGGCTATACTTTTTTAATTATTTCTGAAATCTTAGACAAAGAAAATAATTTAAGACAACCTAAAACACCAACACATAACTTAAGTATGACTTAAATACATTGAGCAAAAATTAAAGAAATCAAAAATAAACTAAATACACCACTTTCAATAACAAGAAAACATTCTAAACAGATGAAGTTTTAAAGTCAGTTATACAAGAAATCTTTTTTTTTCCATTTTTTGTTGTAGGTAGAAGTATGCTCCGTTTCACAACATAGGCTAATGTGATATTATTGATTTTATTAATTTTTTCTCATTTATTTGTCAGTTTATTATTATTTTAAAATAGAATGCATCCGATGATGACGATTTAGTCGTCGAAACTACGACTTATTGAGAAAATGTTATAAATTATCTTTTCTTTAATTTTTGAATAGAGCGTGAGTTAGTATTAGACATTGTTATTTTAAAGAATACCTCCAAGTATTTAAAGTGTACATTAGTAAAACTCAGAAATAATTACAGTTAGAAATATGGTCCTTGTTGGAATGCTGTAATTAGTGTTAATGATCATCATATTACTTTAATCTCGGGGAAAGAATCACTACCTCGAGTGGATAAATTGGATTTACAACGTCGAGATGTGCTTCAAGACTAAAACAGTAGGAAAAGCAAATAATTCTATTGTACTCCAAGAGAGAAATGTTCTTAGGGCGGCGAGTAGCGGTCCATTATCTGCAAAGAAAGCAACTCATTACACAATGAAATCTGCCGTCAAAACGTTTTCCATGCAGAAGGAGAGGCCGCACACAGAGGCAGATTTATATTTTCACTGCTGCCTCTTCAGAACTTCTTTACTCGTTTTGTTCTCAAACAAAAAGTAATGATAATTTGAGTCATTCAGCGTCGCAATCAAAAGTTAAATGGAAAGGAACAGGGGTAGGGGGTGGGAAGGAACAATAGGGGTCTCTTTAGCGACCTTTGTTTGTCTCCTCACGCCAAACTGGCATCGTAATCGTTTCCTTCCATGGAGAGTATCAAAAACATGGCGTCGCGGCGTTTATATTTGTCTTAATCAATATACCCGCGGGTGGAATCCTCTTCTCATAACTCCTGAGTAATAATAACCGAAACTTAATTAAGCTAATTCGGATTTTTCTCTCCTTACATAAAGATAGGGTTTTTTAAAAGTAATAAAAATAATTTTTATTTGTTTAAGATATGTAGTTTGACATGTATTCAATACTTTATAGGTCGGTGTAGTTTAGAGAAAAGGTTTTTCTGTCCGTCTTTTATGCAATGTTTCCAACGAATGGAATTATTCTCAAATTTTTACCATTTTACTTTTATATATTATGAATCCAGTACTGGCCATTGGGATGGGGGGGGGGTATAGGAAATATTTAAGTATAACTGTATCAAAAAGTCTATATTTTGATTTTTACTTAATTTTATGGAGTTATAAAATAAAAAATGAGTAAAACTTTATAGAAAATTTAAATAAAACAATAAAATTTTACCAAAGTTTCTAAATCATTTAGGCGGTTTACTATTTAATTACCTACAAACATTTTCTATTATTTTCTTTCTGGTCTTCCTTTACCTTTTTCTCATTGTGGTCTGTCTGTCTGTGCCACTGTCGTCATACAGACAGACAGACCGGACAAAAAGAAATTTTCTCTTAACCAACATTTAGTCAACGGTAAAGTAATTCTACATGGTTTACAGGCTTCCCATCATTTGGACTCTAGTTACTTCAAATAAAGGGGTCTTTAACATTTTTATTTTGGGATCACCCACCCCTCAATATGGATTTTTGATTTATAAGTATAACGTGAAATTTCTGAATTCTTATTATTAACATTATAAACCTTTAAACATCACCGTAATTTTACTGATAATCTTCGGCCCATTTTGGGTTCTTCTAATAAAATTTTCTGAATTATTTTCATTTTTTGTACTATGTGTGAGAAAGATAATACAATATTTGAGTTGACATTATTTAAAATTATTGAACAAACGTAAAATATAATAAACCGTCTAAAAATTTAAAACAAATTTTCTTATAATTACACACAAACATTTATTTTCACACAATAAGTCATGATAATTTTATTCCAATATTACACAATTTAATTTTTCAATTTCAGGGGATGGGAAATAACTCCCTGTATAATATCTATATTTGTTAATAATTAAATAAAAGGTAATTTGTACTTCTACAATATTTTTTTAAGGCCCATGCCGACCAAGGTTTCGCCAACTACGGCTTTGTCAAAAGCAGTTTACATACTAAGGTACAAAAATTGTACAACAATACAATAGGCCAAGAAAAAGTTGGCCAAAATTACTGTTAGGTAAGGAGAAGGGAGATAAGGAAGATACCTAGGCCTCAAAAAAAATTGTGGAAGTACAAATAATTGCCTTTTATTTCATTACTAATAGTCTAATGGAATTCCACCAAGCACCTACGGTCAGTAGTATAAGTTATCTATATTATATTTGTCTTAATCATTCCCTAATAATTGTGGGTTTTTTAATGTTATTTAGTATATTGGTTTGAATCTTTATAGGTGATTGTCTCCATTTTCCATTTTTCCACTATAATAGAAAGGTTGCCCAATGTTCGAATTTGGATCCGATTTTCATCAAATTTGGTGTGAATAATGACTTAAACATCAAGGTTTTCTTTTTAAAGATTGAATGTCCTCAACATATAGAAGAACTTCCTAGGACTTTAAATTACACAAAAATAATTAATTTAAAACCGGTACTTGTATATTACTAGCCAGAATTGCTTGTTCAATTCTTATAGCAAAATGATCGGTTTTGAGTTTTCATTAGACAACACAAATAACAATATTTGAGGAAGAATGATAAACTTATTAAGGTTTGGGACCATTGAATAAATTTAATCGAAGTTCATTCAGCTAATTTTAGGAACGCTTTATTGTGTTTTTTGTTAAATGATAAAACCAATTTATTAGTCGGTAACACACCGACTTTATTAAACGAATAATTCCACAGTTCTAGAAAAAATTAGCTCTTCCGATTTCAATTGATAGTTTGGAGAAATATATGAAACTCAATTATCACACCACCAAACGTAGTACCAGATCTCGAGTAAATGAAAATACAATGTTTTGAGTTTTAAAGAAAAATAGAACTTACATTTATTTTTAGGGTCGTTAGGTAAAACAAAGAAACTTTATAATCTTTTTATGCGCTTCTCTGTCTGAAAATAGCAAACCCGTCTACTCAGACAAGATGATAAATCCTTTATATTTCAAACTTTGCATTTATATTCTTTGTATTGTCCCACATATATGAAAAGGATTGCAGTAACAAATAAAAAATGACCTTGGTGAAGTTAAGGGGCAAAAACTATGGAATTCAAACAATTAAAAAAAAAATAATAATGTGTGGCGTTTGGAAGTTATTCTGATTAGGAATATGTATGTTTATTTGATGAAAAAATTAATTAATTGGCGCTAGACCGCTTAAAGACTTCGACTTTATGAAAATAGCTGTCCTAAAGTCAAGTGGTTTTACCACGCTTGACCCTTTTATTTATTAAAAACACAATATCTCACTACACAAAGGTCACAGTAATCATGCCATTATGTTACTTACCCACAGCAGAAGGATGTGACACTCCTTAACTTACTTCAGGAAAACTAACTTTGAATTTTATACTCAACGACAAAATTAGAAATAAACTATCTTTAAGACGATTGGTTCCGTTCAACTACTTCAGCTTTAAAGTGACGTTTTTCTTCTGTTCATACACCAATATGATAATACTGGAAATTACAAATTTTTGTTTTTACAAATGATAATTTGGGTCTGTATTAACAAATTACCGCCTGTTACATTGATTTATCTTTGCATTCTAATAAACAAGATTGGAAAATTCTGCGTATATCAATTTTGTCTTCGTACTGTGGACTCTACTATGTTGTTCTTATTGATCGACCTTGTCAGACTTCAAAACTGTAAAATATTACATAAAGCTTCCACTTGCTACTCTCGTTGGAAATTTTGTAACTATTATTATTACTAGAAGCAAACAAATTACTGAAGGCTCTAAACTAGCTAACAAACAAGAGACCACCAACAACCTTTAACCTGACACAGTTCAAACAAACACCTTTTTTCTGTATGTCCAGGAATAACCAACTTATCGACAAAAAACAATAAAACATTACAACACCAGTTGCCATTTTTAAACTGTTAAGAAAAAAACATTTTCATTTATGGTAGATTTATAAGCAATGGATTATAATATAACAATACCATAATCATTGTTTACACTGATGACCGACGGTACTTGATAGAATTCCATTTTAACAAATAAAACACAATTTTTCTTTTGTAAATTCTATAATTTATTTGGTCTACAAGACTCTGTCTTGTAAGAGCCTCGTCAATGCCGTAACTGGCGAAACCATGGTCGGCTAGACCAAATAAATTATAGAATTTACAAAAGAAAAATTGTGTTTTATTTGTTAATACCATAATCCATAAACTTTTGGTTTAGGCTAATCTTGGGTGTTGTAGATAATTACCAAGAAATTATATATTTAGGTTATTTTGTCGAAAACTCGGTTATTCTTTGAACTACAAACATAATTTTAAAATCATTTGGTTTTTCGTTAAAAGAGGAAAATCTCTTGTTTCTTGTAATGTAAATATATTGTATGTTAATAGTGTTGGAAATATTCGAGATTAAACATTATATATATATATATCCGTCATTGTGAAAATGTTGAATCATTTAAACTTTCAGGAAGCGATTTAGTGTACGAGGTACATCATTCTGTAAATACTATTATTCACCATTAATTGATATAAAAATTCAATTTATTCATTATAGCAATGAAGCGCTAAAACCAACGCAATGTTTATACCGCTTGTTGTATTGATATAAAGTTCCGTTATTTTCAGCGGGTTTACAGCACACAGAACCTGAGCCAAAGTAAATAGAAGAAAAACATTTAAATGTGCCACAAAACATGCAGTTCATTGTGCAGATATGGGCATGTTTGCAAACATATGGGAGGAGAATACCGCAGTAAATAATACCAGTTAATCCTAATGCGGGCAGTAATGTACTGAAAATATTTGTCAAAATAGAGCTTTAGGGCCAGGTGGGAGCACCCGAGTGAGTTAACCCTTCAACCCAAGCTAAGCCTTTGCTTGGATAGATTTTAAAATCAGTTTACTGGAGCGTAGTATCTTAAGAGTTAGTTTTACTTTGTCTATTTTGCAGTAAAATTATGTCCTTAATTTGTCCGTCTGCAATCTTTTGTTTTTTTCAGAATTTACTAGTTTCGACAAAGTATACTGTCATCATCAGGTCTTCACTGGTGTTTTTTAAGAAGGAATATACATTAAAATTAATTTCCGTTCAATATGAACGATGTTAAAAACTCATGTTATGTCAAATGATAAAAAATGTTATAACTATAAACAAAAAAGTTAGACTATAAATTTGCAACTTCAGATTCGAGGAACGTTCTTACACAATGGGATCTAACTTTTCTGTTTAAATTTATTTGAACATTTTTATGTTTCTAGCCACCAGGATTTTATAACATATTAGAAATTGTATTACCTTTTTTTTGGTGCGTCACAATCCTTATTTGAAATAACTTTATTCAAAGATGGGTTTCGACAATTAAATTTGTCATCATCATATCAAAAATGAAAATTTTTTAAGTACAAAATACAAAAATGGACAACACAGGTATACACAAATAAAAAATGTGTTGTATATTTTGTATTTTAATTATGCAATTAGACTGATCTGATGATGACAATTTTAATTGTCTAAACGAGTCATTGAATAGAGTTATTTCAAGTAAGGATTGTGATGTACCAAAAAAAAAACTTTTAATTAAAATTTATAACGTTTTTCTGGTGTGTGTTCACTTTTCATCATTTTATATTACATGTGTTCGTTTTTGACATAATTCATATTGTTTATTCGTTATCATTTTTTATTTCTTTATTTGTTCTTAAAAACTTTAATAATCATCTGATGATGGCAGTACTCTGTCGAAACTAATAATCATTTGAAAAAACAACAGATAATTGAAGACGGAAAAATTAAGGTAATATTATATCTAACGCAATATTGGTAGCTACTATCTACAATATGAATATTTTAGTGTTTAAATAAATGTATGTGTTGACAAGGACAAAGTACATAATTCTGTTTACCTTCTCACAAGCGTATACATAGAGTTAAAAAAAATCGATGTTTGGTTTATCGGAAATATATCCATTTGAGATCCTTTGAGTCCAAAAAATAGTTTTGGAATGATGTCTGTGTGTTGTCTGTCCAATATTCTACAGCCCAAACGTGTGGAATGATTTTAATCAAATACGGTATGTGAGCATATGTGGCCATATATTGGGACAGCTCAAATGGGGGGGGGGTACCTGTTTTTAAAAAATTAATTATTTATCCTTTCCGACAAACAGTACATTTTGTATAAGACAAGTCAACGATACAAAGTATTAAAAAAAAAATTAAAAAATTACACTTAAAATAATATACACTAAAAAATAACAATTAATAGAATATAGTACCTGCTGGTACCCCATAACCTTTGTAAATTTTAATTAATAAAAATTTTATACAAGAATTAACACAAGCAATTTTACATAGCCTATACAATGTCAAAATACTTTGTACAGTTTTTCGGCTTCATGACTGGAATACATAATCATTTACTGAATAAAATATCATAAGCAGCAAGGTTTCTTTCTGAAAATTTTACCGCGGATTTCTTTTTTAATTTGATTTGGTAATGGATTATATACCTTTAACTCTTTTTTTTATTCAAAATCAGGTGGCTTATAGTTAGGCTTGCCATATGTCCCGGTTTTCAACTGTTGTCCCGGTGTCCCGGCCGGTTTTTTCTGTGTCCCATTTAGTGGTAATAGACGTTAGGGGTTTAATGAAAGAATCAACTGCAAGAGCTTTCTTCACATACAAAGTAAATTTTGTTCTCTCTTGTTTAGATTTTTATGAAAAAATTTAAGATAAAAAAGGCATTTTAAAATAAATGAAGTAAATTCAAACCAAAAGTATGAATGGTTTGGAATGGTGAAATACCATTTTCGTTTATTAACATACTAATAAGTACAATGTAAATAAATTTAATGTAAAACAATAAAAAGTTGTCTGAAAAATGTTTTTATCTTTATGGGAATTTCAAGGTTTAAACATAATTTTTCCCAGTGGCTACACCCCATCCCCGTCCGAATTTAGGTTAAACAACTTCATATTTTCATCTAAAAATGTAACACCTTCTAGAATAAAAATACATCATAAGGGAAGTATTTTTCGGTTATGAGAAAAAAATACAACATTAAGATCTTCTAAAAATCAGCTTTTAAGATTTAGATACAATTTTGTGGGCCTCTAAGGTGTTTATTGATCACTGTCTCTCCAAAAACCTTATTTGTGAGTTATTGGTAAAAACCAAAAACATTAACGACGAAGCTGTTGTAAAGGACGTACTTTTTCAAAACAGTTTTACCGAATTAATTATTATTTTTTTAAATATTAAGACTAATGACTCAAACTTGTGGATCGTCGAAAAACTCACAAAGCATCGTCATTGTTTCATTAGAGGTGTCGCAGGTCGCATTGTTTTGTTGACACCAACAATAACTTGAAACATAGTGTTAAGAATAGTTGTTAGCTAAAATTATAAAAACTATCAAATATAATTTGTATTCTAAGTCTCCAAAAGTACACAGAAGGCAGCTTTATTGTTTTGAAATATATCAAAAAGCATTGCAATAGCTGACTCTAGACAAAATACCTAGTTCATTAACCTGACAAGGTAGGCCCTATATATACTCACCACTACCTAAAAAGACTTATTTGAATTTTTGAATATGTTTCACTCACAATACTATTCAGGTTGCTCTATCTTGGGTATAATAGATATAGTTTACAATAAGGGAATTAAATGTCAATAGTGTATTTCTTAGAATTATAAAGAATCTGACCACTAACCACTCTAAGTATTTTATTTAACCAATTATCGGTTTATCAATAAATATCTCTCATTTATAATAAACGGTACAAATTTAATTTAAATCCAAAATTAGGTCTTTGAGAAAACTAAATTCTAACAATAACTACAAGTTGTTGTTTGATTTCTGCATAAATAACGAAATCATTTGTGTTGTTGAAGACAACAATTCTCTTTCAGAATATTTCTCTTTTGAAACAAACTTTAATTTTCGACAGGTGAAGTTAAACCTCGTGAGGATTAGCGGCAGACCAGTTGTGAGTATTCTGGCTGATAGTATAACCATTTAAATAAAACCAGGCCTCGTCAATAAAAAAAAAATTGTTAAAATTGTAAGATTTGTAAGTAAATTTCCAACAATGCTACCCACAAAAACTCATTACCCAAATATATTACAATCAATCTTTGTTAATTACCAATTTTATATTTATTTTTGAAAAGAAATAATATCCGGAGAAATAAAAATTATATAGAATTTGAATTATAATATGAAATAAATTAAAACATCACATAACTTTCTTTCTCTATAGGTACTATGTGTACATGTGAGAAATTAAAAACAGCCATATTAAGTTGACACTGAAAGTAAAAATTCTCAAAATCACCTCCATTGATTTTAATAAAATTTTAGTGATATAAAATGTTAACAACCTAAATTTATACCTCATGTTACCAAACAAAGAAATTTGACGTTTAATAATAATTAACAATCAATGTTTTGTGAAGTGTTAAATTTTTTTCCCCTGATTAAGATACAAAATTAGGTACATAACTAGTTCATCGTCAGAAGGTATTTATGAAAACAACGTGCACATGGGTTTAGTCGTTTGTGTTCAGACATCCTCCGATTTATTTAGGATTTAACTTTACATCTAAAAAGAAATCAACTTTTGTTTTCTTAATTATAATTTTATTATTAATTTATCAAATAAAAAACTTTTTTAAATTTTAAATACAATATATGGACTATCAAAAATACAAAAGTTGTATATCTTGAAAACAGTTTAATTTTGTTTTACCATTAAAGTCGAAAATCAGTCCTCAACTATGTGTCGTAAATATCTTTCTAAAAACGTAACAAAAATCATCACGGAAATAATATTATTTTTGAAACTGTAAACAAATTTTTAATTCCGCTTGCCCAATATTTTTAGTAAAATAGCGGATCTAAATGATATATAACATGGTCTAGTTTGTATTTGTAATTTTAAAGTTTTAAATGTTTCAAAAGTTATTGTTTTTGGTGTCTATAATGAATACATTATTCACTAAAACACCTGGGAATATACGTGGACGAAAGTAGATAATTTATTGAATTCCAAACCGTATATAAAGTGCACAAAAAGTGGCTCCTATGTGTAGACATTTCATAGCCTAGTGTGTCGGCGTTTCCACAAGTTATAAATTCACTAAAAACGATTCATTCATGGGTGATATCCAGCTTTGCTTTGATATAGCGTTACGATGGTCTAAGTGGAAAGAACATGGCAAAACAAGTTGTCAAAACAATAACTCCTGTTAGTACATCGCAGGGCGTCTTTACAAATGAGGGGAAGAGAAAGACTATATATCAGCTGATAGTTGGCAACCGTTGTAAATAACTTGTGATCATGGGGCATGGGATGGGCTATGTATATATAGAACGAAGTGAACAGATGGAAAAAACAAGCCGGTGATTTGTTAGATGGCAGTTGAGTCGGGTCTTCTTGACAAATAGGAAGCACCAGTTTCTACACTGTCGTATGTCTCCAGGTCCTTTGTCTAATCACCAAGTTAATTCTTAAGTCACACTACTTAAGTTGATATTAAATCATCGATCAAAGGATAGAAATTATTATGAAGATTACATAATTATCAATAAAATTTGTCCACTTTGTAAGAACATAGAAGTACAAATAAAACACACAAATTATTTTGTTAAATTTTACATTTATTGGTCTGCCGACCATGGTTTCGCCAGTTACGGCATTGATGAGGCTTATACAAAGACTAAATAATCTAAGAAGAATTGTACACACTTTTAGACCAAGCCCACAAGTCAAGTTGCATGATAATGGAACCTGTAGCCGAGAAACCCTGTAAGTCATAAACTATTTTAAACATGCTTAGACAAAGGTTGTATAACAGTATACATCAAAGTTGGACAACATCTGTTTAAAGAACATAGAAGGTTGAAAAAATACTGCAAAACCTTTTTTACAACCCCCCCCCCCACACACACACACACACAAAATCCTTTACTAAATAATTTTGATAACTTTCTCCCAAAATGTCCAAATGAAGATTATTGGTGGGCAGTGGAAAATTATCCTGGGAAATTATTTTATCTAAATACTAGTGAAGCTATTTTAATCATATTTTGGTAAAATATGGATGTTAATAACCAAATTTAACCTTGTGAACTTTCAGTAAAATAAAATAAAAGTTCACGAGGAATTTGAAAAATTCGAAAATGAACCTTATCGAGTGTCATATTGTTCCCCCCCCCCCCCCCCCCGTTGTTAAAAGTTGGTCAATAACCGTCTTATTAACGATAATGTGATCACAGACACTTTGACCCATTTTAAGATATAGTATACTGGCATTCCTTATCTGCGGTAATGATTTACGTTTACCCCAAATACGTGTGGTTTGAACTTTTCGACTAAATGTTTGGAGTCGATTTCTAAGAAATCGAAATTTGTATTTTAGTCTAAGGGCAAGTACCTCTTATTATCTATTAATATGTATTGTAATAGGGGAACGGTGTGGCGTAACTGACATAGGCACGTTCAGCTCACTGTAACTCAGAGTTGGTAACTGAAATTCGTTAAAACATATGTTATTGGATACTTAAAACTAAACTTAAGTAAAATTTATTTTTAATAATTCGTGTAAATAAGAAATATGTAGACTTACTTTTTGCCTTTTAGAACACCCTATAACAGATACTTAATTTCTATACATCACGTCACAATAACGAAATAATCATTATTCACTCAGCCTTGCAGAGAACGTTTAATTGTGTTTACGAAATTGCGGTTTTTAAAACTCCATAACTCGGTTGTTATTAAAGATAAATTAAAAATACCTTTTAAGTATCTAAAATGTATTAGAATATATAAATTAATAAAAGCATTAGATTAAAAAAATTGAGAAAATTTAAGTTTTATTATTTTTTGGAACAACTTGTATATTTCTACTAAATGTTTTGTACCACTCTGTAGATATCTCAGGTTAAGAGTTTTAAAATGAGATCGAACACCTTTCTATATAAAGCAGTTCTTTAAATATTAAGCCTTTTCCATACTTTTCTAACACCCTGTATATATTACGTAACACCATAATTGAAACTGATGCAATTAATTATAAAAGGAAAAATTAGTAAACTATTTTTTAATTAGATTCTTATGTTCTTATTTATAAGTTCCGTCAAAAACCCCGTAAAACAAAATTATAAAATTTATTTAAAAGACCTATTATAGAAAGGTGACTATAAACCAATAAAATTGAAATATACTTTACTTTATCGAGTATATAGTACAATGTTCAACTTAAAACCGGCCACGAATTGACGTTCACAATTTGTGTAGTGTTCCATGATTATAACGCTACTCTAAGTTGTTTCTGTTACTATTTATTTCTATTATTGTTACTTAATTGTATCTAGTAGACTTATAAATATATCAAGAAAAATATATATAAATTGAAATTAGGATAATAAATATATTAATAGTTTAACTTACCTTAGTAACAAATTAAGAATTCCTGATTGTTATGCTGCATTTATGATCGATTCAATATAAAGATATATTGTATAATGTCATTTTATCGATTTTTTTATCCGCCATAGAAGTGACTCTGTAGGCCTACATGTAAGAAAGTAAATAAAATATAATATTTATACGATCATTTTTAAATGTTCAAAACCAGAGTTCAGTACCTCATTTACTTCCTTTATATAGCTCTTAATAAAACCTAAAATACAAATGGTATGTCATTTTGGTCAAAGTCGTAAAGTACTTAAGCTAAACGTCCAACATTGTCTTTGTTAAATGAAACACATCTGACTGGTTGATTTTACTTGAACGCAACATTGCCAAGATTTATAGACTTGGATCTCGTCTCATCGTATAGGTTGCTTAATCAAACTATGCGTAACTACTAGAGAATGTGAAGCTGAGATGAGTTAATTAAATAAAGAGTTCTATTACTTTCTTACTCACACTCATACACAGAATCTAAATCTAAGTAAACAAATATATAAAGGCCAACTCACCATATACTAATAAGAAAATCTGCCATTTATGACGTCGTTTTCACCTTGCGACCGGTAATACAGGACAGTTATTTTTGAGACATGGTGACCGAGTTGTTTTCTGAAATTGTGAAAACCTAGATTTTGTTTTTGTGTTAATCAGATTCCCTTATTTAATGTTGTGAAAAAATCGAGGTATTACTAAAATATGCTTACATGCCAAATTTAATTAAAAACCAGCCCAATCGTAATTATGTGCCAAATATAATATAATAGAAATCAATGAAACAATCTTTGTATTTTTACTCCGATGATATACAGGAGGATGATGTATGTTTATATATACAGTGTGTCCCATGAAGGTATTCGATGTTTAATTTGTCGTGAACAAGTTGTTTTTGGACCGATTTATTTACAATTTTGCACGATTTTTGTAATGTCGTATTTTCCACGAAGATGTAATACGATTTTGATTATCAATACCTATGTTATTTTCTAACCAATTTCTTTGGAGTTTTGGTACAAATCTAACTAATGTAGTAAAAGTTTTAAAACAAAATTTTTCTTTAGCTAAATGAAAACAAAACAGTGGCCTTTCAAATAAAACATCAATTTTTTATAACTTGACATTACAAAATATCTAGTAATAAACATATAAAATAACCATTTTATCACATATAAAATAACCATTTTATCACATATAAAACAGATGATGTATTTTAAAAACAGCTGTTCAAATTCAATAAATAAAATAAAAAAGTTAATAATTAGTCATAGCATTGTGTGTAAAATTTAAGTTAAAATGTAGTTTACAATTGAATACAAAAATTTAATGTTTTGCATCGGCCATTGTATTTGACTATCTTGCAGAGTTCATACGATATTTCAGAGTTCATACGATATTTCAGAGTTTCATTTCCAGGTGTTGATCCGGTAACGTGTTATTTCCGACGGAATCCTAAAACTGTGTTATTTCCGATAGTATTAGGTCCCCCTAATATTTGATCAACACATAGTCCAGTTTATTATATTTCTAACCTAACCTAACCAACTTGATATTTTAAAATCTGAAAGATTCTATATTTATACTGAAAGATGGCATAGACACAGGTTTACTCATTGTATTATTGTTCGGGTTATAGTGATAAACTGTTGACAGGGTATTTCTTGTAATAATGGAAGAGTCATACTTTTACTATCTTTGGAATGTGCAACGTTGCCAAATGCATAACAGCATAAAATCGTCGGATACAACCCAGCCTACTTGGATACCGTCGGAAAAAATACTACGTCGCAAATAACCAGGTAGAGTTGATCCACCTACCAAAAAATCAATTTCTTAGTGGAAGTGTTTACTGTTGGAAACAGCAATATAGTTAAAAAAAATACAGTCGAACTACTGTGCTAAAATCGACTGTCCAAAAAAATGCAAAAAGGAATAAAGCAATTATTTTTTTAAAGCCACCTGCTTCATAATCTTATTGAATATGACCCGAATAATAGAGTCGAGTTTTGTTTGTGTATTATTGAGAATCATGAAGTTAATCTCGACTGGCGTACCCGTGTTGTATTCTCAGATGAATCTACTTTCTACAGTAGTTTTATTTGTGTATTATTGAGTATCATGAAGTTAATCTCGACTGGCATACACGTGTTGTATTCTCAGATGAATCTACTTTCTACAGTAGTTTTATTTGTGTATTATTGAGTATCATGAAGTTAATCTCGACTGGCATACACGTGTTGTATTCTCAGATGAATCTACTTTCTACAGTAGTTTTATTTGTGTATTATTGAGTATCATGAAGTTAATCTCGACTGGCATACACGTGTTGTATTCTCAGATACGTGTACTTTCTACAGTAATTGTATAAGCAGGCACAAGTGTAATTACTACAACATTAACAACTCTCATATTCTTGAGCAGAAACAGCTTAAATCAAAAAGCATTACTGACTGGGCAACTATATTTGTCGATGGTATCATCCTATACCATATCAGTGACCATAACACAATGACTGGAAACAGATACTTAGAAGTGTTAAATCAACACGTAATCCCTAATTTTGCTGTTCCAGAGAAGAACGATGTTGACGCACCTCATTTTGTAAACCCTGTTAATTAAACTGCTGCTAAATAATTACCTTCAGGGTCGTTGGATTGGTTTGGGAGTGAATTTTTAGATTGGCCACCTAGGTTGAGATACTTTACCGCCTGTGATTTTCCTTGTAGGGTTATTTAAAAGAACTTGTGTAGTCCTATAACGTTAACACTGGTGAAAAGTTGAAGAAAATCATTAAAGAAGAAATTATACGATTTCAAAGGCATTTTTCTACGAATACATACACAGCATTTATTATAAGATGTTACCAGTGTGTCACTGTGGTAAGTAAAGTTAACTTTTTTTTTATTAATTCCTATAAATATAATTTTATGAGTTGTATTTCATTTTATAATTCGTTTTTGTTTTTATAATATTTTGTAATAATACACATAAATTAATTTGAACGACCGAATTATTTTTGAGGTCCGGAAACATGAACAACCTTTTATTAATTAAACTACCAAGATGAAGAAAAAGAAGATGAAGGTACAATACACTTTACGAAGAAAAAAGATTAATCTATAGGGGACGATAAAGTGCAGTAATATTTGCTCTATCTGTTATAAATTTTGTCACAAACTTTTAAATTTTAGTTTTTCAGCTTCTGCACACCACATGACACTGTTCCCGTCAAATCCCACTAACAGGTCCTGATATTGAAATGTGTCAATTAACATTCTTGGAGTGTCGAGTTTCCCAAGTTAGGTAGACAGAGTGCCGCCACAGGAAACTCACCGACTAATTGCTTTATCCAACCAATTAGTTGTTCGCACATTCTGTGAGGACCGCCTTACGGTGTGGCCGCAAAGCCCAACATGTGGTTGACCGCCTTGCCGGCTTTCACCAAAGTAACTGCGGCTTAATAGACCGTCAAGTATTGGCCTACCTTTCATGTATAATAATGGTTATGTACCATCCCACTTTTCCTTAATTTTTGTAGTACCGGCTTCAAACAAAAATCAGGAAAACAATCGTTTCCTGTCAACATTGTTGTAATCTGTTTAAAAATTAGATGTCCTCGAATTGTTGAACTTGATGTTGAGTGCCAAATAATAATATATAAACTGATATATACAAGAAAAACCAAACTCAGAAAATGTTTATAAGACATAAAAATACTTTTTCGTGAATGGAACAATTTTGCACCGTCCTCAAATTCGCTGATTTTCGGGGTGTTAATACCTACAGTGTTCTCACACTTTGACTATCCCAGTATATTTAGCAATATAAGTTACAGAGTTTTTGTAATCCTGTTTGTCACACAGAAATCTGTTTATAGCCGTTATTTCGTTAAAATATCAACAATTGAAAATTTATGAAACAATCCTTAACTGGAAATGTAAAGGGGTAGCAAGAAATTTAAAATATGCAATCTTAAATATATATGCACGAGTATTATTACTAAATTCAATAAAAAATGAAATTTTAAGGCAATAAAATTGTGGGATCTTTAATTTTTTATTTTTTTTATTTTTTACATACAGCCATTAAACATTAAATAATGCAATAGGCATTGTCAAAGTTCTACTTTACAATTAAATAATATTAATTATAATATGTACAAACAAGCTACACAATTTGATATAACATACAAATAATTTATAAAAACATATGTTTCTGGTTTCAATCTGAATACAATTATTGCATTATATAATATAACAAAATACACTAAAAGTTAAAATATTAGACCATTTGGCCTCCAATTTAGTTATTTAAGGGATGTTTATGCCACTGAATTCCCTAATATCATAAAATGGATATAATGTAGGCTATATTTTGTGAAATACTCAATCCTTTAAGGACTCTCAAATTTGTATTTAAAATACGAACTTTTCAGCTACGTAGCCAAAACCGAAAACTAATTTGTAGCGATCCCGAGGGATCTACACTTTTTTAGGTTTATATGTTGTAAATAAATTCCCTCTATTTTTCAATAAGTACACATTGTTTACCAATATTTTTTTTAAACTTATAAGTATGTAAGTATGTCTGTTCACACTCTAGCAGAAGCATTTTGTACATTATATATTTAATAAAAAAAACTTTATACAATTGTGCGACTACAATACTTATTTCTGAAAAAGCAAAACTCAGTAATTATAAAATTACGATATTTGTTTTCATATTTTTTATATTTTATCACAAACAGTTTTCAATTTTAAGATATATACAGTTAATTAACAACGTAAAAACTACGCCAAAGATGAGTAGAGGTAACTCAAATCATTGAACAAAATCTAAACTAAGCAACTATTTTCCAATAATGCCCGGTTACCATGTACAAGGGAAAAAAAACAAACTGTACATTTTTATTACCCTATACATTATTTTATTGTGTCAGATATATATATATACGAGATGTCCAAATAAAACATAAATATAGCTCAATCCACACTGGGCAGACATACTAAACATTGCAACATACGTATTTTCTTAAAATTTACATGTTCTAATCAATCTGTCGTCAATATTTTCATCAACGAATTGAGCTTCTTAATATTTGAAGTTTGATTGGTATGCTTGAAGAACTGTACTAATTAAATTTCACACTTCTATTGTTGTGGGAAAGGCAGCACAACACTTCTTATACTCGGCCTCTTTTTAAGATCTATAGATCTCTCTTCACAAACGCTTGTTCTCTTCCGACCCAAATGCTATGAGAGTATTCGAGGGCTAGTGGTTTTTATAAAAGAAGAAAAGGATGGCGGCTGAGAAATTTTTCGCCTTTAAACAAAAAGAAGAAAACAAATTTTCTTTTTGTGTCGATAATTCAGTTATCCCATGAGAAGAGATCATGTCGTTAAAAGAGAAAAGTGTATCTTGCACTTTTTGTAAAGTTGTTTTCGAGATATCTGACAGTAGATTTTAGTTTTTTATATATTAGTAGAAGACCACACACAAAACGCGTACTATACCTCTCAAAATATCTCATCCATTTCCAAAATTTGATTTTAGTTTAATACCCATAAATATTGACAAGAAGTATTTTCAAGCATTAGTTTATAGAATTGTTTTTTTTAAATTTTCTGAAGTTTGGTTACAAATTTTAATCCTCTAAGGATGACGACTATCTGATTGAAATGTACATCAGGGTAGTTTAATAAAAATAACGGCTGGATTAATAACACATTCTTAGTTTTTGTTTCCTGGTTTAATTGTTTAGTGAATCTTTGTTTTCTTGGAATTTATATTGTATATTGCATAAATATGGCAGTAAAATATTCGAAATACTGGAATTTTGTTACAGATATATTACACATAACTTTTACATAAAAAGATTGGTGAATTTACCTTTCTATGTTATGTCCATTATTTGGTATTTATTACATTCTATACTTTGGATATTTTTCCTAGAGTACAAAGTATTTTGAAAATAAATTATTTATTTCATCTGAGTTTTTCTCTTGTAGCTTTACCAAACGCATCAATAATCTACAAACACTGTTAACGCCAGCTGTTTATATTAAAAAATTTTAATTATAAAACCAAAACCTTTTAACATTTCTTAAAATTAAAGTTTTAATAGATTCAGATTACAGTTAGCTACGCCTTGTTAACGTGGCAAATCATAGCAAATCATCAGCGTATAGAAATATTAGTTTTAACATTTTTTCTTTGAAATTGTAATCTTGATTAATGAGCAGAGTGGAGACGGCACAAGTTATAAAAATACCTATAAATCAAGGAAGGGGATTAGGCCACCGCTTTGATCCCCACAACGAGCATTACTTTTGATTAATTTGTCCAACAGCTTGCGTCATCATTCACACTCTTTTGGACGTCAATTTGTAAACTTAAGTTTCTATTGTTTTCTTAATCATTTATAGAATTGGAAGCATTTTTGTAACCTAGATCTTGACAGTCAGTTGTTTATGACCTAAATTAGTAATATCTTGTTAAAGAAACAGTTAGTATTAAATCTTAAGATTTTAAAAATTGTTTGAGGGCTAGAGGCGAAATTAGTTCACCCTTGACATCCCTGCGAAACTTATTTTTGGCCCCCTCCGTGCAGTGAGTATATTTATTGAAATACCCTTCCTTGAATAAAAAGTAATATTAAAAAACTTCACATAATAAGAATGAAACGTACGTTATTTATTTATACAGGAGTACATATCAATAAATGGTCATCGAAAAAGGCGTTCGTGATTGTAAATTATTCAGTTGTAACTGGTATGAACAGTAATCAACGAAATATTCATGATTTCAATTACATATAAACATTTTGTGAGACGATGTTTCAACGCGCATCGTTCGTCACCCATAGTCCGACAGTAGTCACTTTAATAATGACTACAGAAAGCTCAATATGTTTTATAGTTTAAAACATTGGTTAGGGTACAATGTCATTACGAACAAAGTACGCTTACAGGCAAGATTCGTTGCTACGATCAGTTTAAAGAAGCAGGAAATGTGGACAACAATAAATCCCCTGGCCTACCACGCACATTCCTGAAACAACTGTTCAAATTATGCTTTGTAAAAGTTTGAGACTGTATGCTTACAAAATCCAGCTTTAAAATTAAATCGAACAAGCAGATCGCTCTAAACTAGTTGAATTTGCTGTCACAATGCGATCATTCTGAAATAGTGTAATGTTGTTCCTACTGAATTGAAACGTTGATAATCCACAAAAGTATTAATATGTCCCTAATTACTTTACAATTAGAAAGTAAAACAGGACTTCCATTCATGTTTTATAAATCTTAGACGGATTTCTACAAGTCTAAGCTGCGCCTAAAGTTAAAGTTTCTATTTTTTCTTTCAATTCCATCTTGTCATTTATCAACATCACAATGACATTATCGAATCGTTTCAGTCAAATTTACCCGCCATAAATTCTGTTGACTTTAGAGAGACTCGAAGATGTTTTGATGCAGATACGACCTAAGAAAACAATCCTAGAGTTTGTTCAGGCTTTTTAAGAAAACAATGTTAATGTCTGGAGATGGTATGCGTATTATTTATGGCGGGGAGCACGTGTTAGATAAGGGTTAACAAGGTATGGTGTGACGACACAGTTATAGCCCCCCTTCCCTCCGAGGTTGATATATGGTGTAATTTGTAACCAACCCGTTCCCCGTATGACTTATGACTGGACTGGTGGAAAATTAATATTGGAGACAGTTTCATTTATTAGTTTTGGCATTATTTCCGACTAACAAGTGTCTTAAAATAGACTGTAAACTGTCATTACAGAGGAGAAAGTATTATGGAATGATAAACATATCTTCTTTTAATTTATTACTCTTGAAAATAAACTATAGACAAAGCAAACAAAGTATTCGTCCTTATATAATAAAAATACACATTCTATGGAAAACTATGGACACTGGTAGAATATCTAAAAATTGGAACAAGCTTGTTTAAGTTTTATTGAAATGTAAAAGTGTATATCTCAAATAAATGTGCTGGTTTTCTAATAAATAGAAAAATAAACCCCACGTTTCAGCACCATATGGTTCATTTTAATTTTTTAAACTATAACATCCGATCTGGTGTTTTTACTACAATGTAACTTCTACTTTCTGTTTGGACCCTTTATAGTTTTACAACGGCTCAAACATATGTTTTTACCTAATCAACTTATGTTCATGTACAAACATAGCAAAATTAAGAACATAATATACACCCTAATGAAAGTAGTTTTATAAAACTTATCTGTAGTACCCTAACAGTTATATGTAAAGTCCAATGTCAATCTTTCTCTGTCTCTCTCACTCTCATCACCGTGGGAAACTTTCTGAAATCTAACATCCAACATTGAGTCTAGTCTCTGATCAGCTGTGCACGTGAGATCAAAATAAAAAGTGCTTGTTTTCTAAAACTGTAAAAATTAGCTGTAAATCACTTGAAGTGAGCATTGGTATATTCGAGTGAGTCGATTAGTTTAAAATATTGTTAATTCAATCTTTCTTTCTTGAAGTGAATTACAGAAAAAAATCGTTAATGGTATCTTTACAACATGGTACCTACTTAACAAATTCTGTCGCCTAGTTAAGCTTGATTGGCCGTTATTACAAAAGCAGGTAAAAAATAAAATTATTCACCAGCTACGATCAAATTTGATAATTTAAATGATTTTAGAAGTTAATAATTATGTCAATGGATGTGTTAAACATTGTAACTAGTTTTAACTAAAACATGTACCCGTAAGCACTTTGTCTGGATCAGTCTAGATCTGTTTAATCCAGAATTTTGTATCTCGTCTCATCTAAATAAATTCAGAATTATATTTCAACGAATATTTTTTCATTTATTTTTATTAAAGTTTTCAAAATCTATTTCCTGAATGATCACTTGTTTTTCAAATAATTATTAAAATTTATAAAGTAATTAGTTTTATTGAATAAGCTAACTTTGATAATCCTACGTTTTGAGTCTGTCTAATGATAACTAAATTTTACTTTTCACAGTTTATACTGGTTCCAAGAATAGAATGTACTTTGAATAAATTAAAGAGGTTAACTCTATCATCCGTCTTCAAAAAACAGAAGTGATCATATTACATTTAATTCTAATTATATTAAAATTAAAACAAAAGACATTTATAAGTACTAATTTAAAATTTTACCACTTAAATGACTAAATAAAAAAAATTATATATATGTCATTAAAGGGGCGGTACAGCTAGCTAAATTTTAAGATTACAGTTCCTAAGGGACTATTTTAAAAATTTTCAAATATAAGTTTAAAAAACAAAACAAAATTTTTTTACGTATATATATATATATATATATATATATATATATATATATATATATATATCTTTTTGATGCCCTAAACTAATTAAGTAAATTTAAATCTTAAATATTATTTTTAATATGTTAAAATAGTACCATTAACATGTTAATTTTTTTCTTTTTTTAACATAGGGGCCTAAACAAAATAAATAATTATAAAATAATAGTCTAATGAATTGTCAACAAACTAAAAATATATAATGTAAAATATATGATATCATCGGCACTGTGAAAATAAATTTGGATGAATTTGTTATATGTTGATCACTATTGTAATTTAGCTCCTCAACTTTGATAAATAGCAGTATGTTGGCTACAAAAGGTGTTTATACAGGTTTTTACTTGAACAGGAAAAATTTGTAAGACTTTTAACATATAACGACATTTTAATCGCATTGACATGTACACTCATTTTGTTGGGCCTAGTTAAACACAATGAGTGCAACAAACTATTTTCAGTTTATATTAACATGACTGCTCAAAACTAATGCGCATAACTTCTGCTCAGTGCCAACAAGAAGGGCCTATTGATAGATGTATTCATTCTGTTTATCGTTTCAAAATGGCGAACTATAAAAAACACAATAGGATTCTCATATATTACTTTCCCATAGAGTAGTAGGCCAATGGGAAAGTTTTGTGATGTCTCCAAAAATTTATGTTGTATTTTTTGCTGATATACTCGTTTTGATATCACCCTACCCTGACTTCAAAAAATTGGTTTTGAAATCATGTCTGTCTGTCGTCTGCCTTTGTTATCTGTACGGTCTAAAAGCGTGGTTCAACTTTAATCACATTTTGTGTATTGGGATATTTTTGCCATATCTCAACACAATTTTTCGATTACCTTAAAATCAGGGACTTGTTCCCGTAAGAAAGAAAACCACCACATTGCAATTTTCTCAAATTGGGTCCAGCTATTTTAATCAAGTGTACCTCCTAAGGACTCAAACAAAACGTATTGGTTGTCATCTTTCTATAAATAGCGGTTATCAAGTTATCAGTAAAAACAAAACTATGGTAGTGTTACGTAATTTCGACGTTTTTTCGTTACGTAAAAAAGACGTAATTTCTCAAAATCAACTGTACCGATTTCGTTAAAATTATAGTAAAATATGAAGATTAATGCCCTAAACCCAAGTGGAAAAATCCAAGTAAAATAAATCCAAGAATAATAGACAAAAATAAAAATGAACTTTGCCCGCCTTTATTGAAAGCTCAATATTAATCAAATACGACTTAAATTGATGACTTTTTTATGGCATTAGCGAAGCAAGGTTAGGCCATATTTTTCTGAAATGTTGGTTCATTTTCGTTTTTGAGTGAAAAAGTGTACGCAATGTTTTTCTACCTATTATTGTATTGTATTTAATAGATATTTTAATTATAAATTTGATCTGAAAATTAAATATAGCCTAAGGAGATGTATGTTCAAGAGGTAAGTCTACAAATGAATGTTTATTGTTTTTATTTAAAATGAGTATCAACGTTTCAAAATTTTGGAAATACTAACGCAGCTGATTATTCTTTTAAATATTAAATCTTAGAGTTCAAGAAAAAAACCGAACAAAAGTATTTTGATAAAGATGAAATCATATTAGGGCCTTTAAAGTAAACACTAACTGTAAGAAATTCACCCTAATCAATAGATCAAAGAAATGGATCAGGACATTTATTGAGTTCTCATGGAAGGAAACCCAGGAGTAACGATTAGTGTCAAGAAGACCTTAGTGGGAGATCCTAGTTTTGACAAGGGTATGTTTGATTCCTTCAAAGAGTAAAGGGAGTTTGCGCTCGAAGAAGCACAAAAACAGAAGAAGCGAGTATTTGTCAAAAAGAAAGTTTTCTTTCAACACCGACCGCCCGTATCCAAACTGTTTATACGAATTAGTTGAGTACAATAAAAGAAGGAGTTTTGCTGTAGGTCGGTGGCAGTAACTGGTGATATTGTCAACAACGTTCTTTGAGGAAAACACCGACAAACCTTTGCAACGATTTCGTCCATGACTGCTCAGAATCGCCCCCGCGTTTACCCGACCGCAACACCCCCACCCCTGGATGTGTACCTGTATGGATTTAATTAGACAAACTGTGATTTTATCCCCTTCTGTTGCAGGGATGTTTTTAGATGCTGGAAATTTAACTTCAACATCTAGTAAAATAAAATTATATTTATTTACTATCAGTGCTAGAAACTGTAAGTTGTTACTTGGGTTTAAATAGAGTATTACTTGTGTAATTATTAAAGAAATGATAAATAAATTGCAAATAACTGATTTTATAATAATGAAATTAGTGAAATAACGTTAACATCAAATGTATGTGTATTAGACTGGAACAACTGAAACTCACGTAAAAATATAACTACTGTACTCTGAACGCTATATATATATAAAAAAGATGATAATGTCGGTCAAAACAGAACCAAAACAAAAGCTTTGTTACACTTTAACTTTCGTTCAATTTCCAACATAGGACTAATATTTTATTGCTATGTGATACAATATATAACATAATATACAGGGTGTTTCCGAACTCTTCTTACAAACTTCGAGGTATTGTTCTATGGGTAAAAGGAAGCTAAAAACTTAATGAAATCCGGAGTCTATTGCGTTTCGTTATCCGTCTGTCGGTCCGTATGGGTTTTTCAAAAACAGCTTTACAGAATTGAACGAAATTTGGGTAAATTTTTGCTTTTATTAGTTTCAGTTAGTATGGTAAGTTTCATTATTTTAACCCAACTCGTTTCAAAATGACGTTCATTCAAAACTTTTTTAAATAACTCTAAAACTAACCATTTTAAATAATCACAAGAACAACTTTTTTAAATATATTTTATGACAAATCCAGTGTTGCTTTTGTTTTTAAAACTGGATGAAAAATAAACGATATTTGCAATTTTTGTCCAACCGTGCATGACCCATGTTCTTGTACTCTTCAGAATAGGCTACTAGAACAACAATGGAATGAATAAATGAAGATACTTTTTAGGTGTATATTTTAATTGATGTTTTATTCACATTTATCAATTTGTAATAAAACTTTCTATAAAAAGTTGTTCTTGTAATTTTTTTGTTGTAATGGTTGGTTTTAGAGTTATTTCAATTTAAAAGTTTGGAATGCCTACCATTTTAAAACTAGTTGGGTTACACTAATGAATCTTAATATACTAAATGAAACTAACAATAGTAACAAGTCACTCAAATTTGGTTCAATTCTGTTAAGCCAATTTTAAAATCAATTTTTATTTTGTAAAAAAAAAACATACGAAACTAGAAAGGCCTTTGGTTGCATTAAGTTTTTTACTTCTTTTTACTCAATGAACATTACCCCGAAGTTTGTAAGGAGAGTTCGGAAACACCCTGTATACGTGCTAACAGCCTACATTATACAGATTTCTAATTACAAAATATTGATTTTAATTCAAATATTTTGATCTGGTACAAACTACTTATCAACGGATGTAATTTCAAAAACTCTTTGAAAAAAATCCATATTAACATCATCGACCTCTGACTATTTGAAGGTTATTATAAGGTCGGTGGCATTATAATCAACTGCCGAAAATAACTAATGTCGAATTAGACCTTATAGCCTTAAAATATTTGTATTATGAATTTAAATTAAATTATTTAATATATGATAATTATCTATTATATACAATAAAAAATTTAGAATACAAATTTTTCTACAAAATTATATTCCATGTAAAAAAAAATTAAATACTGGCTTTCTTAAAATTAGTGTGTTCCTCTTTTATTAAGTTATACTAAAATGTATTACCTTTTGGGGCTCACTTTAGTGAGTAGACTTGGCAATACCATGGACACACATAGGTCTATCTTGACCAACTCTTATTATTTTCCTACCCTGGTGCTATTAGAGTATTCAACGGCTAGGAGTTTTTATTTCATGATCTTTTCACTTTTTTATAAGGTGATGTGACCCAGAGGTTTTCGCCACGAGGAAAAACGTACTATCCCTACTAAAAGTCTCTCTTTCAATTAAATTCAGTAGTTACCAAGAAACGCTTCAAAGTCCCTGTCATTAAAGAAATAAATTCTCAAAAAACCCCTACGTATTTCAATTAAATATAAAAATTACTAATCCAAACTTAAGTGTTAAATCTGAAGGAAAAATAACTGTTATTTGGGAGTGATTTTAGTGAAAACTAAAATTAATTTTAATCACTGCCTTGAAGAACTCTTTGTCTTAAAAATTATAGATAATTTATATTTTCTAATTAATTTTACTCCTTCTATATTATGTTAAAAATCATCCAACTACATCAACATACTTGTGAGAAAGTTTGTCCACAACTTATTTATATAATATGTTATGTTCTTTGTTTTTGACATAAATATTGCTTTTTCCGTTATACATTTTTTCATCGTAGGAAGCTTAATAACAGTTAAAATATTTATTACTTTTGCTCATATATTAAAAGAACTAATAAGTCATATAGTGTCTCAAAGACTATGAGGTTGTCAAGCTTTCCAACGGTATAAGTGAAACGTCCAGAGAGTCAAAAGTAAGTTATTATTAAATATAAAGGTATTTTAAATTTTGGTTCTCTAATTAACACTCAACTGTATACAATTATAATATGTTTATAATTATTTTATATAAATTGAAAGCAATACTCAGCAAAGAAAGTAGATTGGTAATAACTCATTGGTATAAACAAAATAAAATGTCTACATTGTCATTAGTGTCATTAAAAAGATTTGAAAAGAATGCATCTAAATTCTGAAATTACTTTACTATAGATCAGCTGTTTGAGCCTTGTCTAGCACTGCAGATTGCAACACAATGGTGTAATGTTGAAGCCTACCTGCGCCGTCCATTGGTCAAGATTCTATTTTCCAATGGATTGTCAGTAATATTCGTAACCCATACTTTTTGTTTTCTTATGTACAAAATTAAGTGTAGCATCCAATCTGTAAAAGACTGTGGTATAATCATTGAACAAACTTCCAACAAGCTTTAGTTTTATTAAACAATACACATATTACAATAACATTTTTGATAACACTCTACCATAAAACCAAGTATAGGTAAATTCGTTTTTTTCTTTTAAACGCAAGGTATGTTTTAATCTAACATTATGCATGATTTAAACTATTCCGGATATTTTTTATGAATCAAGAAATAAATATCTGCCCGTGTTTCCATATTGGTAAAACCTACTTAGAAACTGCGATGACCTTTAAATTTGGTCAACTTTGTGGTCAAGCACTGTTAGTCAGTAATAAGCAACATCACCAAAATTTTATATAAGCCTAGAAACATCCGTCCAATTCAATCACACTTTCAGTATGTTACAATGATTAATTTGAGTTGACTGTACAGTTTGATAAAGTAGAACAAAGTCCTATTTTGATTGGTTTCCAATGTCGTAAATAAACTTCAACCTTGCAGTCGCTTTATACCTAACCTATAAACAGAAAACAAAGCAATTTAATCAATATTTCAACTTTGACGTCTTGTATTTCTAATGGTTTCGTGTTACCATGTGTTTTGATATTCTATTTGAAATTATTATATTATTATTTAGTGGCCTATATAAAAATTGAATGTTATACTTCAATTTATACTATTTATTAAAGATTTGGGTTAAAATCCGAAGGGCCTACTTTCCTACTCTAACCATCCTCTTCACGATAATTCCATAACCAATGGTAACTTAAGTATTATTCTGCTCGACAGGAGGGCGCAGAAAAGCTCGTCGGCAAGGCCGCTTATGGAGACAACACCCAAACAGTTCAGGGACTTCGCCACCCCAGGAAGTAGTGACAGTGCCGACTCCTACAGCTACACAGTGGACTCTGCTCCGGCCTTTGGACGTACTCATTAAGCCCTAAATTTACCTTACCACCAATGTTACCACAAATGGAAGGGGAGCTGTACCGATCCCCGAGCTTTCTACTACCAATGACTACATAAATACTATAAGACACGACATGGCCATGTTAAATATTCTACGCTTATTCTTGAGTTGACCAATACCCGTTAGGTGGCGTTGATGTGACCAATCTGAAGTTGATGTGACTGGCGCTAGGTGGCTCTACGGTCAAACAATGTTTCAGGCGGGTAAGAGAAAACGCACTGATGCCACATATGGGACCAGAGATGCGAGGGAAGGTCGAGAATCGCTTATCTCAGCGCACGAACTGACAACACTGACTATGCTGACGGAAGTAAGTGAGAAGGTTTGTGAGAGAGAGGTCAACAGTTGTACAGTCTCACCCAAATGGGATGCGTACAGTCAAGCACCTGCTGCTAGCGCTTTCTGATAGCTGTGTGTCAAACTTGTGACGAACAGCACCCGTAAAGCGTAGACTATTTCCCTATCCTATGTCGTGTCTTATAGTATTTATGTAGTCATTGCTACTACTTATGTTTTGATTCCGACACCACCATTCACCGCAAAGTCAATCCTCCGAACCAAATCCAAGCCGAGCCTCCTCTACTCTACTTTTCTCCGAACTAGTCTTTCCCAAAATCTACACACAGACTACAGTTCTACATCATTTTGATGAATCAAAAAATAGACGTAAAGTTTTTTCTGATGTATCCGTTTGAAGTCCCCTAAGTACACAAAAATTGGAATGATGTCTATCGTATGCAAGCAGGTCCGATGTTAATAAAATTTGGTATGTGGGCATATTTTGGACATATCTTTTTTGTCCACGTGTTCAACGATTTTTTGAAATCGTTGGCTCTAATGACCCAAACGTATTGGTATTCTCGAAAAATGGTGGTTTGTGAGTAGTTATTGAAAAAACAAAAACAAAATATAGATTATCCATGGAGCTGTTATGAAATATGTAATTTTTTTAATTGGCTCTATCGAGTTCGATTGCGGCCAATAAAAAAGTGACAATGAACCATAAAGGCCTTCATTCAATAGAGCCTAAGCTTGCTTCGCTTGTCCATTAAAATATTCTCAACGTAAATAGTATTTAATTAAAATCATGGTTTTTTGACGTTGGTCAAGGTTCATTTTAATTTTTGTCAATACTTCCTGAACTGTGATATTTTTTACTTATACGGGTATTTATTACGGGTGTGAGTCATTAACCTTCACGAAATTGGTAAACTCGATTTTGAGAAATTACGTGTTTTATAACATCTCCATTCCAGATTTTATGTTTTTTATCAATAATTTACGAACCGGAAATATTTTAAATATGGCGACCAATACGTTTAGTTTGGGTCCTTAGAATCTATACTTGAGCAAAATTTGATCAAAATCATAAGAATCAATTTTGAGAAAATCATAATTTGTGTTTTTTAAATGGCAACTACCCTAAACTTTTTAGTTATAAAAAAATCAAGAAATGTGCCGAAATATAGCCACAACAAGCCCACATATGCCCACGTACCAAATTTGAATAATATCAGTCCTAATGTTTGACACGAAGAGACTGCATAAACGACAGATATCATTCCAAAATCCACTACTTTTTTGGACCGCAAATAGGAACATATGAGTAAAAACTGAAAATTGTCATTGGTTAGTAGCACTCTGGCTTCACGAGTGAGAGGTTTAGGTTAGGTTGGGGTGAATTTTCGGAGTTGACCCAGCTTCGTGCTGAAAATTGGAAAGCTACAATTAGTAGCGAAATCTGGTTGAGAAGGTTAGAAACACAGGAATTTCGATATAGGCCTACTAACCAAACATTACCAAACTGACTTATACATTACCGTCTTGCAATCCTGTTTTACGAACTGTTGCTCTTGGAACTTAATTTAGTTTCTATATGTGATAAAGTAAAAACACGAAAATAATTTCACGTCTCATCAAGTCAGCCAAATATTTATACTTTTTATAATAAGTCTTGTTAACTTTTATTAGCATCAGAGATTTGATATTGTGTTTTTTATACATTTTGATGACATTTCATATTTTCAGACACTAAATAAAATCATCACTAGGACCAAAAGTGAAGCTTTTCGATACAAGCTCAAGTTCAACGCCCGAAGAGGAGTCGAGGCCGGAAAATGAGCGAGAATCAAATAACTTCTTTTGGTCCTAGTGATAAACTATATTTTTCTTTAAACTGCAAACATTATAAGAAAACAATTTCAAAAAAAGTTAATATGTTATAACCTATTTATCTTCAAAAGTTTGCACTAGTTCACAAGTTTGCAGCTATTACAGCTGTTTAGTTTGTGTTAGGGGTAACAGTTACTTTCCATGTCATTCATTGTATTTTCCGGACTCATCAAAAATACAACAATGAACTAAAATCGATGGTAACAGCTGTTTTATAGGTTATTTACAATCAAAAGTATCTGTTGTTTTTTATAGATTCTTCACAATCGTTAATCATTTCGTATAAACTAAGTAACAGCTAATGACCTCGAACTCAGCTGAGGTTTTTAGGTCCTAGGACTAAAAAGAACAACTTTAGGATCTCAATGAATGTATTGAAAACAGCTGTTTTTTAAGCAGTATGACTAAAATAATAAAATACTCTATTTATGAATAATCATATTACAGAAGTCTAGTTACATGTAACATAACACAACATAATGAATATAAAATAATTTTCACAAGAAAACAAAATACAATATAAACACAGTATTCATTTTAAAATAAACTAATGTCTTCAAATAGTTAGACTTTTAATAATTAAATAGGTGGTGAGAATTTAGTGTCTATTATACATAATAATTAATCTGAGTTTAACCTGACATCAGAATTAAATAATCACATACAGAAGAAGAACAATCAGATATAATTTTAATATTTTTTTTATTTATTAACTGGAGTCAAATAATAATATATACTCTTTTGTTTAGCAACATCAGCAATACACACTATGCCAAAACGTTTTCAACACCACATATACTCATATCAATAAAGTTCACTAAGAATTTCACTCTTTCCTGTTATAAATATGTGAGACGTGACTCAAGTTTATTTGTATTACACAAGCGACAAGTCTCATCAGTGTCTATAGTGAACGTTTTACCATCGATGAATAATTTAATATTCTCCTTGCTGGCAAGCCTTAATTGAATTATAAGTCTTTAAATTTGTATATTACACTGAAACCTTTAACACTCCCCAGCATCAAGTGAAAAAAATAAACTGAAATTTGGGTTATGCTTAGAGTTTAAAATTCTGAAGGAACAAAACCTTCTGAAATTTATTCAAGAATGCGAAGACAATATGGGAAACTGTTATAAGTGGATAGATAGGTATTTATTAGAAGAAATCAAAGTAATGTAAAGAAGTAAAGTTTAAGTAATGTAATCAATTCTTGCAGTACTATCAACAGGAATATTTATAATATTTATCCACTTATCATTCCAAAGTTAACCTTTGAAAAAACAAACAGTACAAAGTCCAACCAATTGAAAGTATTTCAGAGCTAATCCTTCCAAGTCAGTTATCTATGGCTTTGATTGCTAGATTAATATTAAATATTTCACTTTAACTAATTTCACCCTTTTTTTAAGACAATTAATTGTAAATCAAAATGAAAAAATCAAAGTACACAAACCCATCAGTCCCCTTAAATGTAACACTCTAAATTGTTCCGAACTTTTTTTAACAACATTAGACACAGTTTCTTAACCAAACATCACAAGGCAAGAATATTACGTTAAAACCGGACATTTTCAAACAGTGCAAAATATTAATCGAATATTTATCTTGATTACAGTTATAATTACAATTTTTTTATAATTAACATTGCCCACAATTAAAATGTAAGAGTTAGAAGACAAAATAATAATATAAGCTAGATCATGTTGTTAAGCAAACTTAAGCTGTTAAGTAGGCTACTGTAATATATTTACTTAGAATGAACAATTAGGACGACACAATATATGGCAACATGACAAAATTTCCTGTACCAGTTAGTTTACAATCAGACACCAGGACGGCTGTTGTAGTCAATTACCTTTAAAACATTGCAACACTACGTCTCGAGTGTCAACTCTAATTTCTTAACATAGTTAAACCTTCCGATTAATTAATTGACTGGCTGTGTAGTTCCGAGTAATCATATCATATTAATTATTATAGCGGTAATAAAGAGTTTCCACTATGAATTTGCTTAAGATAAAAGTTGTTAATTGTATAAAGTTGCAGAGGTAATTATGCATTGAAGTTCACCCTATTTTTTATTCGTTAAAATCGATGAAAACTTAAACTATTTACCTTGTTTGCATTAATCTGATATTTTTTAACAACGCGAAACAATTTTCAAGTCTCAAAATCTATTAATATTGAAGAAACTTACAATTTTAGATACAAAAATTTTTGGCTTTTTGGGGTTATGATGAATGTGTAGACTACAATAACAACGTGAGTCAAGTTTGTGACTGCATTACCAGTCTATGTTTATGTTATACGCTCTACGTTACATCATGGTGTGTAAATTAAAGGACAAAGGTCTGAGAAGATAACGTATAAATTACCTTCCCAGACCTTTAGTGCCAACTATTCCTGAACCGTAGAATTCTCTCCCCTGATTCTGCAAACGTGTTTGGATCATTAGCTTCACATTTCAGTAAAATTCTAATGAAATCAGTAAAGTCTGTTTTGAGAAATTATGTCTTTTACTCAGACTCATTGCCGATTTTTTGTTTATTTACCGATAATTTACGAGCCGGCATTTTTTGTGATATGGCGACCTTTTGGTCCTTTGCTGCTGCACTTGAGTAAAATTTCATCAAAATCGGTAGAACCATTTTTGTGTTCTTTCTTATGAAAATTTCTTATCGTAAAAATGAAAAACGGTCAATTGGTCAAATATGATACCAAATTTGATTAAAATCGGTTCACTCGTTTAAGCTGTAGAGACGACAGACAGACATCATTCCAAAACCACTTTTTGACCTCTAGCATAACAAAAACACTTAACTATCTTTGTTTCTTAACGCTCGTGAAATGCGCACTGAAGTATAAAAATTCTGTGCAAGTCCATAGATAATTTTTGTCCAATAATGCTCTAAACCTACAATAGCTCAAATGAACATAAATAATTTACTTAAACAGAATAGCCGAAATCAATTATTTTTCTCAATTTTCAACAGTCTAATTTAATTTCCAAGATTAAAAACTACTTAACAAATATCTTAAGAGTAACTAGTTAGAAATATCAGTAAAATGTAAATAGAATTTAAATAAAAAATATATAATAAGTGTACAAAAGTATGGAAGTACTTGAAAATACTTCTGCTTTAAAAAATGTATGAGTTCCAAGTTTTCCGAAAGGTCGTTTTTTAAGGGAGGGGGAAGGGTTGAAAAATAATGTTCAAATGTTTGTAGTGTAAATATTTATGTTCAAAACTCCTTTAAGTACTTTGTTTGTAAAGTAAGTTGGTGTACTTTAGTTTACAATTATTTACAAAAATTCCACTTTTTGAATATTTAATACCACTGACAAATTTTTAATCGCTTATATCAAACGTACGTAACAGAATCTTTAAGATAAATAATCACACTGCAACACTTTTGGAAACGGTGTATTATATTAATATAATATTATATTAAATATTTATTATAATATTTAATAAGTACGCTATTTTATTGTAAAATAATAATTTTTACGAGAAAAAAACTTTTTTCGAGTTTATTACTTTATTTACATTTACATTTACCAAGGGTGAATTTTTTAATTTTAAAGGTTAATTTTATTACATAAAAAATAAAGAGAAACCTACAACATTTTGCATAATTAATTAGCTTACTAAATCTTTTATAAGCAAAACAAAAATAAAAGTAGGCCTAAATTACATCTCTGAGAACTCCTGATATATAAGTGTATCTATACTATTGTATGATGGTAAGTGATTATGTTTGGTTGCAGATCCATTTTAAAAAAATATATGTATTTTTAAAAGTTTGACTTATTTCAATCATACCTTAGTCCATTTTTATCATAGAATAAAAGCAGAAAGTAAGAAATCAAAATTAAGGCAATTTACATAAAAACGTGTTTTAGGAATTGTCGACCGTCATGTGGTACTTAAATTAAAACTCGTCAAAATAGTGCGTCATGGGGGTAGTTTTTGCGTCATATTTAAAATGCTATATATCAATTTTATTCGCATCAAAATGAGTAAAAAGGTATAAAGAATTTTATGATTTTTAAATGTTGTCTGAAACATTTAAAAAAAATTCATAATTAACTTATAATAATGATTAGCGATTTTATAACCCTTTCAACCCTCCTTTTAAACCCTCTTTTTAAATTCCCTTCGTAGAACGCGGGGCTAATCGATTTCATAAAATGAAAGTATTTTAAAGCTACTAACAAGCCAATTATAGTTTTTCGATATTTCATTTATTTTTATTTTTTATAGTTATTTTTATTGTAAGGTTAACAGTTATAAAGTTAATTGTTTTTTACATAATAACTCAACCACTGTTAATTTCACCGCTGTTATAAAATTGGTCATCTGTACAAGAATGTTAAATGATAACTAAACTCTTAAACACCCCAAGTTGCAGCAGGAAGTTTTCTGTGTGCTCTTCAACAGTCTATTAGTCTATCCTCACTGACATGCCTCTGTCATCACTTGTCGCACTCCAATGTCATCAGAGTTGTCTGTATTAATGTATTGTGAGTTTACATAAATAAACATGTGATAATATGCGTACGAATATATTTGTGTTATTGCTATCAGAGTGTAGTAATAAACATGGAACGATGTAATAATCTCAATCCAAGTCTTTACTGTAGAAACTCAACGTCTGACATTTTCATTTTAATGATATTATTTGTTGACAGTCGACTTTTCTTCTTTTCCCATTTCATACAAAAACATATTTTATGGATTTTTTAAAATTTGTAAAATAAAATCATAATAAATCTTTTTGGGCAATTAGATTAGGAATGGACCAATATAACTTTACCTGTTCCTATCAAGTGTTTTAATCTTTATAGAGAAACGTTAAATTGTATTTTGGTAGCCTATAGTACAGTCCACGTCTGGCAGCTTGATACGGTTAATGTTGAACGGACTGGGTTGTTACAAACTTTTCTGTTTCAAATAGCTTCATAATATTTCGATTGTGGTAATCTTGAGAAAATATTCCTTTACACCTTTGGAACAACCACTTTCTGATTGGTCAAACCTAAAGTAAGGGTTTGAGCCAATGTTTCTAGAGCTGGAGTACAATAAATTAACTAAGGCTAAATTTAAGGAAATTATGCTGTTGCATAATTGAAATACTGTTGTATTTCATACAGAAGTGTTTGCGATACTGCAATGCGTACAACTATATCTTGTAATAACATATACCACAACTAGCATGTACTACTCGGGCTAGACAGTCAGGCTACCATTATATTCACACGAATTCTCATATTTATTCGTGTAGGATTATTACCAGATCTTGGTAAAGTTCTCAACCCTCAACCAGGTGGAGGTAAGTTGGGTACCTGGTCATAGAGGACTAACCGAAAATGCTGATGCACTGACAATGAAAGGGACTTGGATTCCAGAACCTCATTGGTCCAGAACCTCCTTCGAGCATAAGTAAATCTGTAGCAAGAATTAATTAAGAAGATAGGTAAAGATTGAAGTTTCTTTGGATGGAAACAGATGGAGGAAAGCCTCAAGGAGTCCACCCCAAACAAACATTTTCTAGATAAAATGTTTGTCACTTAGCAGTCATAAAAGCTTTCAGCTTTGTCACTGATAAGGAACATTCAAAAAATATCTAAACAAAATGGATCTAAACACCTAGCCCTTGGAGTGCAGGTTTTGTGTGAAATACACTGAAACTGCGGAACGCTTACTCCTGAAGACAAAGTAAGGAGGAAAATATTTTCGGGCCGTCTTTAACTTCAAGGATGTAAAGATGATCTAGCGAAGCAGTTCTGTGTGTTACTAGAACTTTAATGAACAGTTTTAAAGTGCTGAATTAGGACATTGACGGACACAAAAAGATTATTAGGCTGATATGTTTAGGAGATATGTGAAACCCGCTTCCTACATAATTTAAAAAAATAAACACTCTGAATACAACTGATTAGCCTGGTATGAAGGGACTTGGATTTTGAATATCTGTTCATTTGCCAAACGTTGATCTTGTTATTAATTCAATACAATTTTCATTACTGTCGGCATCAGACGTGCTTTAGTTCTTCTAAAGGGGGAGTGAATCCCTCCCCCCCCCTTAATACATTCAGAACACCAGTATCCCAAAATGATGACATGGAAAACAGCAACTATATGAAAACTATTTCAAAGTTCCGTCATTTTTATTGATACGACTATTATTTTTCATAATAATCCCCTTTAAGGAATAGTAAAAAGTAACATAATTGTTAAATTTCACTTGATATTCACTTAAAAATTCCTGTTTTTAGAACTATTATTGGGGATTTTTCACTAATTTTGTGGTTATGTTTTAACTATTTTTGTTTTAGTTATAGACTAACTCTAGCATATTATAATATGGAAATATATTGTGGAAATAGTCCACATTAGATTAAATACGAATAATAAGAGAAATACAATTTAAAAATAAGCAGTTCAAAAACATTGCACAAACTTTCTCACTCACTCGCCCCCAAAACAAAATGAAAACAAACCAAAACTAATCACCGAAAATGTCAGTTCGGTATTGTCCTTTAAAAAATAAAGGTGAACTCTTTAAAAAAATATTTATGGGTCTAAACTTGTTTTGCTTTTTTCACGTCCTCTGTGTAAATCGGATTCGATTAAAATCAAGATTTTCAATGACGACAGGAGGAGGTTAATTTTTTTTCTTTTTTCAAGTTATTCCTGAACTGTATAATTTTTTTACTTGCGGCTTTGCAAATTATTTAAAGCTATTTTTTAAATCATAATTTTGTATTTTTTCCCCTTTGGTAGCTATCCATAAAAGTTAAAAAAAGTCCCGAGATATGGTAAAAATATCTCCACTTACCAAATTTGAAACGTCAAGACGAATATATCGATTTCTATCTGCCGAAAGTAATAATTGAAAATATTAAGATGAAGAAACTTGCAAATTTGAAAATTATTGACAACAGTTGAAGTAAATGTCCATTGCATTAAGTATAGAGTTACATAATATACTAAAATAAAATAAGAGAGAACAAAATTATGTATATTAGATAAATATAAAACACACTCTATTTTATAAATCTAATTGTATAATGAATTATTTAAACCACTAATTCCGAAATCCTTAAGCTGTAAATAATTACAAAAGTTTATCGTCACTAGATTCTCGTAGTTAAAGTTAGTTTAACTGAAATGTTAAACCAAGCCTAACTTGAAGGTGTGAACGTGATATTGAGATGCGGTTGAAACGGTAATTGCAAACAAAAGGAACGAGAGGAGCGAGGGAGGGGTTTGTATATAAACCAGCAGCCTGCATGAAATTGTGTCAATATTTTGGCAGGAGTGCGGGTCCCTCATCCAACCGTAGGGAATACTTGTGCGAAGTTAAAATTACACTATAACAAACACATTTACCTGGAGACAAACATCGAAGAAGCTTTAATGTGGAGTTAATTTACTCTGAATATCTTTCAAAATAGAATATAGACTGAATTTCAAGGCAGAAATGTAATTCATGAATTACTAACAAAGTTATATTTCTCGATACAAATGAAAAATTGAGAAAGTTCGTACTTGTTCCAGATGTAGAAAGTATTTTTTTTATTAATACAAAGAAAAAATTATATTTTTCTTTTTTACTTCTGTTTTTTGTTTCTTTCTTATGTTTTTCTTTTTTTGTGTGAGAAAAGTTTTTTATATTAAACTTTACATTTTCAAAATTTTAAAAGACAGACCTCTGGGTCACAATTAGAGTACTCAAGGAAGAGATTAGTAAAAACTCATTAAAATTGATTTTGTACTCTCTGCTTTTGTATTGTATGTCTTAGGTCTTAAATGAAAAGTTTCTGCTTCTTCCCAGTTTTAGAGAAGATTTTTAACATCAAATAAACTTATCATGACAGAAATTAAGTACATATATTTTTATATTTATGGCTTCAGGGCTCCAAAAATAGCGTATATTCAAAATTATGTTTATGGCAATTTTTGTATTTTTCAACTCCTCGAAAAACTGTCCAGTTTTCTCCAAACTTAATGAAAAATTATATCAGTCTATTTTCACTATCTAAACTGGGCTTGAACCTGCGTCACTCTTGTCGGTTCATTAGACAGACCTGCGGCGGCTACATACGCCTAAAAAAACTGAGCTACACCGCTTCCCGATGAAATAAATAATAAATTCAGAATCTGCTTAATGCGTCCTACGGACGTCCCCTTTTTTATAAGTTCAAAACTCGAAACATCTTTTAGTGAAAATTTTTAGGTTTTGTTATCTTCTACTGCCATAACAAACACAAATAACATTACTACGACTTTAGTTTCCCCCGCTGCAATATTTTCAAGGTTGGTCATTCATCTTGTCTATACCGCACCACTACGAAGTCAGTGCTACTGCAACACTCTTACGAGAATCGTTGTTTGTATTTAATAGCAGTTTTTAGTTGTTATTTTGCTGATTTAATAACTTATGTTGGTTTTAAATTGAATAATTTCATATGTTAATTTGAATATATAACATAACGTGGCCTAACAATGTATTTCAAATTTGTGGTAGCAAGAATCACCACAAATATGTGATAATTGTAGAATATATATCACCAAACTTATAACCTAACCTACATACATCACTAAAATTGCAGTATTATTTTAATTAGTTCCTATTCAATGTACAAAAAGGAGGAACCGTATGATACACAAGTAGGCCTACCGTTAAACACTAAAGATTATTTCTGTTTTCACCTTTAATATCAAACAATCCAATCATCTATCAAAAACTCGGTAGACTATTATTAAGATCTTGTTATACATTCCGTGACCTGCCAATACCATTTCTTGTTTCAATATCTATAATTTATATTTATTATTTAAATGTAAGTAATTTAATGTAGACTTCTAAGAATATTTGCGTAGAATATTGAAAAATAGAAATGATCACTTTGAGGTTATTCAAAATCGATTTCAGCCTTGGGTGGATATTTTAGTAAACAGTAACCATTAATTATTATTGTGCACATCAATTTGAGCAAGCGGTCGTGTGCGTTTGTGTTAATAGGTAAGGATCTCTCTGCATTAAATTTAAGTTATAAACCAGCTGACGCAACGCAGAAATTTCGCTCATTTAACGAACAATATAAACATAACTTCACATTTAACTTAATAAGTTGAAATCATCTGTTCAAATACTTAACAGTGAGCTAAATTTTTTTTAAGGTTTCATAATTCTTAAGATATTTATCGCACCATTTCTTTGTATATGTATGAAATAGAATTGCATATTATGTTTTTAGAACATTTAAAAGCTATCAAGACCTATGCTACAGTGTAACAGCTGTAACTTAGACAATTACCGAATTTCTTTATGATTATTACGAAGAGAGAAGTTTGTGGGATATTGCATTCTTTGATTAATTTCGTAACGCATAAAATCACCAATTCACTTACAATATGTTATACTAATCTAAATTTGTATTTGTTTTTATAATGTTTAATCGTCAGCCGATATTCTTTGTGATACTTATGACTGTAGTAACACTTTATTATTGGTTTGTATTTTCTACCCAGGTAATGTTATATTAGATTTGTACGAACTTCAGAACGATTTAACTTCTAGAGAAAGTTATGTAATGAGCAAAAAATCGATGATGATTTGTCGTCTGTCAAACGCTTAAGTCCAATCTCGTATGTAGTCATATCTCGGGATTTTTTGATCCATTTCTTCGATAACTCAAAATTTGCGGGTACCTGCAAAAAAAACTATTTTCTCAAAATCATTTCTAACAATTTTGATCAAGCAGAAATCTTGCCCAAGTGTATCCTCGAATATCCAAAACAAAATGGCGTATTGGTCACGATCTTTTAAAAATATCGCTTCCTGAGTTATCTGTAAAAAACCCCAAAATTTCCCACGTAATTTCTCAAAACCGAATCTACTAATTTCGTTCAAATTTTACTAAAATGTGTACAAAGTCCCAAATAAAAAAAAAATATTACGATTGAGAATGAATTGTAAAAAAACAATAATGGATCATGACCGCCGTTATTAAAGGCAATTCAATCAAATAACATTTACACTTACAACGGATTTATAGCACAAGTGAAGCAAGTTTAAGACCTTTTTAAATATATAACATGGTTCATTTTTATATTTTGACTTACAACTACTGAATTGACATTTTTGGCGACGATTTGTTTTGATTGATTACTATTTCGACTGAAAAATCGGCGTGTGAGAAAATTTGTGCAATATTTTTTCACCGCTTATTTGTATGGTCATGGCGTAAAAATCTTTAAAATGAGAGTTGTTCACAATTTAAGAACAAATATAACAATTATAAAATAAAAATAGATTTGTATTTTTTTAATAAATCCAATATGTATTTATTTGAATTTAGAGTTATAATCTAAGCTGTTAATATATCTCTCGTAAAGTAATAAAAACCTTTAGAACTATGACAGATAGGGCATAACGCCATTCATTCGGTCATGCCATTTGTTTTGTGTCCAACGCTTGAAATGCCAATGTCGACTACACGAGAACATTAGCTCAGCAATATGGCACACCAAGTCTATTTCTTTTGGCACAACCTCGAACAAAATATACAACGCTTATGTCCAATTCTAAATAATTATTTTGGCTCCAATTTATAAAATAATATTTATATTCTATTAAAAGTTTGTGATTCTGTTAGCTAATTTAAAATATTAGTTTTGACTTTTATTATATTTAAAAGATTCTTAAATATACGTAGACGTTGTGCCTGCAATGTGAATATCAAAATTTGAGTGGTAAACATTTCAGTTTATCCAAGGCTGTAAGCGATTCTTTTGGTACAAAATAAAGAATAATACAATAGGACTTTATAAATGTTTTCCAGTAATAATTAGGAGACGATTGAAATACTTCTGTAAACGTGAGAGTGAAAACAAACATATCCCATAAAAAATATATTGCAAAGCAGTTTTGCATTTATTGTTTGTTTAATTTCTAAAAATATAAAAATTATGTTAATTTATTTCTTAAAATATTTTCTCTCTTTTAAGTAATATATATATATATATATATTAAACATTATGAACAGCCACCATTTTGAAAGTTGTAAGTGCAATACGCTGATTATAGAAATTATCTAAATATTTAAAGCTTGGAAATAATCGGAAATTTTTTAGGGAAGCAAAAAAAGGCATAAAAATTGTAAGAAAGCATAAAAGTTGTCATTTATTAAAAATTTTACAAAAGACGCAGCAAATTAAAGGAATTCATTAACAAAAGTATTCTTTAGAAAAAAACTTATTTGAGACTCGTAGCACACAGTGATAAATAAAATGATTTCTGGAAGGGAGTGGGTGTTTTGTGTTGTTCCTCATTGGAAAGCAGTACAGGAAACAACTATTTATATTGTGAAATTGAGACTATCTTATCGCTTTCTAATCAGGGTTGCAGATACGGTTTCTACGAAAAATGAGGTAGGCCTACAACTAGACATATTGCCCTAAAAACCTATTTGAACTCGTCCAAACAGCCCTAAAAAGTCGTTCTTTCACTATGTGCAACAAACTAAACAAATATTTCCTACCAAAGACCTTGAAGATAATGTACCCATGAAATTGTTTTACATTTCTATCGACTGAGGTTTTTACATAGAGCTCCAGTTTTAACGATTTTTCCCTACTCACTATTCCATTTTAAATAACATATCAGTATATAGGAGCATTTAGAATTTTTAGTTACATCAAAAAAATACAATTTAGAGAGATGAGAGTAGATGAAAATGATGAAAAATTCCCTTTTATTTATTTACTTCCTTGGCCTACAGCTCTATAGGACCTTGGGGCAGTTTCAGAGATTTTCCTCCGTGTTTTAGAGTCCGCCATCTTCTCAAGTCCTCCTCTCAAGCAGTCTCCCTCTCTCAACCTTTTTCCACCTGGTTCTCAATCAGTTTCCTTGTCGTACGACCCGGATTTTTATTATTTCTGTAAGGTCTAGTCATCTGATTCCACCTTTTTATAATATTTAAACCCAGGTATGATTCTTCATACGGAGTAGGCAGTCACTTCTGACTCTTTAATCTCTTACTTTTCACTCACTGAGCAACATAATTTTCTTAGAACTTTTATAATCCAGATATTTAGTAATGGTAGGCCTACATATTTACTCACTGGAACACCTGAGTTTTGATAATATTATGGACTAGAAAGTCAGGTTTTATAGTCCTAAAAAGTTTGTTAGAATCTCATTTCTTGTATTTACTCTTCTGGGACTCACGGAAGTTTATAAATTATAGGTTTTAAGCGCGTTACACTGCATATAAAAAAGTTTTTTTATGATAAAAAATAACAATTTTAAATATGATCATTTTGCATTGTTTGAAACTTACTAAAAGTGCCGTTTTGAAAGAACATTTCACTCATTTTGGCTTGTTTAAGAAAAACCTATACTTTTTAATCCATAATTTTACATCATTACATTCTCTCTTTTACCTCTTATATAGTTACTAAAATAATAATTGTATAACTTGTTGGTATAACGCAGTAAGGGTATAATTGACCATCGAGGGGTGTGTAGATGAAGAGGGTTGGCCCAGGTGTGCTACATCATGGATTACCTGCGCCATTGTGATCCGGCCTTACGTCCCTATTACACGACCAATTACCTCTTTATAATAATCCATATCGCAATGAAGCAAAATGTAAAGCCTTCTGATAATGTCAAACAGAAAAGATATCTGGCATCACCCCAATGTCAGTTGATGCACATATATGTTTTTATTAACACGATATCTGACTCATCTTATTCTATACAGTATCACTATAAAAATATCAAAGCAATTTAATTTTTGGTTTTTATTCTTTTATCTACGCGTTTGTACAGTTAGAAGAACTGTACATTTTTATCTGTGAAAAATTTAGAAAAACTTTTGTGCACCGCTAAGACATTTTGTTTCATAATGAGTGTTTTAGTTATCTTACACATTTGGTTATCATTGCATGCAAATTTAAAACTACGCAAAATGAGCTATTGTGAAACCATTAAACGACGTTCTGGTGGGTTTTTGGAAAGGTGAAAAAACTTCGCAGTTAGTTTTTTAAATTTAAATATTAGCACTTCACACACACATCAGTGAACATTTCATAGTGCTGGCGCATAGCGAAGCGACCGACATAATTTACTTTGAGAAACAATCTATAGGCCCTAGTATCAAATCTCAGTTTTACTTTTAAAAGTTTTACAAACTCAAAACTTAAGAAGAGGACAACCTTGTCGTTGAAACGCGTCTGATACTTAGGCGTATTTTTTATGAGAATTGTGTTCTGTGTGTTTGTTATACTGTAAACTCAAAACTGTTTACAAACTGTATTTACGCAAGGAATGAATCAGCTTTCAGATAGAAGCAATTGTTTGGGCTTGGAATTGGAAAATAAAACCTATTTCAGGATTAATTTTACAACAATCCAGAATTCAAAAGATGTTTCTATTTGCAACGAAAACAACTCTCGTTCTTTGGAAACAAACAGATATCTAAGAAGTTAAATATTTAGCTCTCAGTTAATTGTGCTTGAAATTATTCTTTTTATTTATACTTTCAAAAGAACACTCATCGTATTAATGTTTTGCAAATTTTAAAATATGAATTGATTATTGTAACTCACCTCGGCGTATAAATCAAAACTTACTAATTTTTTTGATGTTTTATAATCAATCTGATAAATTTTGGGACAAAAAGTAGGAAAAAGTTCAAAAAACAATTGCTCTAAACTCCTCTCCTTAAAAATGAATAATTAACAATTAATATTTTAGTATTTTAATTATATTGATTAATATAATCTTATTTTATCCAAAAACTATTCACAAAATTTAAATTAAAACGTATTCCTGTGAAATAAAATACATGTCGAATTATTGTTAAAGACACATTTGAAATTTTACAATTTCACTAATTAAGATTAAATTTAATTCAACTTTAAATCTTTAAAAAATTTAATCTATATTTGAATATAAAATATTTTTACTAGTACAAAATCCCATTTTCTAGTGAAAAAGTTAGTGAAGAAATTTGTTCAATTAATTGTTTAAAAGTTAAATAATTTTCAGATTTAATTTGTGTTTTAAGTTGAAATAAACATATTTATTCCTTAAGAAATTACCAATGAAATTGGTGAATTTTTCTATCTAAACATTAGAAAAGGTTTAGGTTACAATTTAATAAATAAACATATATGTGATAAAACAGGTTAGACCAATTTTAAAGTAATATACATTTTAGGACCGTATTCATTATTCATTTTACATTTTCGATTGATAGCTTCCAAACCGGTATTCGTTTCCGTTCTTGGAGGTTAGTTTACAGCAAAATTTAATCAAAATTGTAATTATGTTTGTTGTGAATTTTAATATTATGGTAGAGCTACCCAAAATGTTTTTCTTTGTTGGTGATTATTGAATAATTAGTGGGTTTGTGAAAAGATTTATTCACCGTTTATTTTTATATAAAACTAAAAGTTTGTAGCTTTTCCAAAAAAATGTAAGGTCTACTACAATTTTGTACGAAATTAATCCCAAGTGTTGTTCTAACATTAAAAGTTATTTACCCTAACAACAAAAACCACAATATGACTTTATTTCACAGTTATTTACATATTTGTTAATATCTTTAAGGTTATGTTAACACTATTGCATAAAGCAAATACAGTCCAACTAGTTCCTTTTATTATTATTTCCAATCACCATTATTCCATTTAAAAGTGTCTTTCATTTCTTACGAAAATAGCACTTATAAAAGTCTCATTAATAACTTTAATTTGTCGATTAATGTTTGTTTAATTCCATTTGGAAAAAGGACGCTCCCAAAACCCACAAATTGGTTCTATCTGTTGTTAAATAATTAAATAACAAGTTTAGTCCATTTGATAAACCCCCTCGGATTTTTTTTCTTTCTCCAAAGGAAGAAGGGACAGCTGAACTGTGAGCCATCTTAACGATAAAGGGCTGGAAAAAAATAAAAACCAACCCTCTTGACTACGGTGGAGGCGTTTTAAATAATAGTACCTCGTGTGGACCCCTCCCCCAGCAGTGAAATTCTCCCCATTGCGTTGTACAATCGGCAAGTGATGAATAAATGAAGAGGAGGAATGGAGGGGACAGGGTTACACCTGCCCTTTAATTGTTAAAACCAGCTGAGCCTCGAGTATCACGTTTTATTAGTGTTAATATGGAGGAGGGATGGAGGTTAGGATTTTATTTTGCGGAGTATAAGTGTTTATATTTGTACATTTATATAGGATTTCAGTTAGGAGCATAATGTACAAAGATTAATATTTGTGTTAAAAACATTATGAAAAACATATTTACTCAATTGTAAATCTCAACTATTCTCAACAATTCTCATAACTTCTTTGCAGTGCCAACTAGTTCATGTATACTTGGTATGCCACTGACATGCTGAAATGAGAGGACGGTTTTTCTTTCGGTGTTTTTGTGACATAGATTCCAACCATGGATTAATATATACATATGATTAAGCTCCATAAAATGAATTATTGTAGGCTCATTTAGGTCTTAAGATAAGTAGAAACTATAAAAAACAGTTGAAATATTTACCATTTTGTAACTGTGTGACTTTTCTTCTTTTTAACAGCTTCAAATAGAAATAATTGTAACAAGTAGCTTACGTCACAAATTTTACTAAAATTCAACTAAAATTTCGGATACTGGGGCTATTATAATTGTTTTTTGGTTTTGTTTTTTTTATTTTAGAAAACACTTTTGGGTAGCGTTGGATCCTGATTTTAAAGTTCACAAAATTAAAATTTTAAAAACCATACAGGTAAACAGTTGCCATAGAACGTAACCTTAAAAAAATTAAAACTATACCGCCATTTTGAAATTTGACTCGACTTGACTTATTTATATTCAACCCCAACTGAGATGTTTACGAAGATGACATGGATAATTCTAATTTCTTAAATCCACCCTAGGTTTTCTCTCTTTCTCAATTGTTCTTTTCCAGTGGACTTTTGTAAAACGTCTCTACTAATACTTTTCTCTTCCTTCTATACCTTCTATACCTTCTTTTATACCCTCTTCTTGTACATCATATTTACTTTTCTTTATTCCTGTCCATCGTATTTCGATAATGAATTTCAAGTTGCATTATTTTTTATATTTGTTATATTTTCTGTTTCTATTCAAAATAATGGTTTTTAGAGTTTTTGTAATAATTTAAATTTACTCAGCAATTATTTATGGTTAACTAACTCTCCAACCACTAATGAGCCTATAAAATGTATGCCTAAAAATTAACCAAAATCAAACAGAAATTGGTATTGGTAAAATAAATAAATAACTCAAAAATGCTAATTTACTCTAATTGATAGCCCATGGAGCACAAATGGGTAACATGGAATATATATTTTGAGCTATTATGTGAAGCTTAGTTACTTACATATATACTCGTATATTGAAAATCGAAGTCGAGATCTGCCATCTAGCGAAATACACATGCAAAAGCAAAATAAATTTGTGTGATCTCATGACAACATGTTTTGTGTGCCTGTATTTCTATCTCAAGTTTTCATAACATTTTTGACAAGCAACGAATAATTAATTTTTTTTAAGAAATCGACATCACCTTGATATCTCAATTGTCGCCTAGATTTTGTTTTAAATAACAATGTAAACATAAAAACAAAACAAACTGATAATAAATTTACAACTGCTGATAAAAAAAAATGACATGTTAATTTACATTCCTCCAGACATTGTTGTTCTGATTGCTATGATATTTCGTTACATATTAAATATTTACATTTCATCGTCATTTATTTTTAATATTTTTCAGAACTTCTTTTTTCACTCAAAATTGAAAAAAAAAACTTACATTTTCCTTGAGACCACAGTTAAGAAATTTATAAAATTACGGGTTTAAAATGCTTGTAAATTTAATTGTTGCCTGACGATTAGAAGACAAAAATAATCTTTAGAAAATGTAAACATTTAATTAAACGAAACACTCAATAGGAACGAAAAATTACCAACTCTTGTTTTCACTCAAGAATAGAACAAAAGTTAAGTTTCTTCATATTGATTTTGTCTGCCTAAGAAGTGAAATCAGTGCTGCCAGTATATATTGTACGTAGTAAAGAATACACTGTCTAACCCGCTTAGGCACTTGTCTTGCTTCTTGGTGTTTATTCAAGTTGTCACAATATTTAAGCCACTTCACTACACAAGTAAAGTTTCTTATACATTCAAATGTAGTTGAGTTAATTATCCAAAAATTATTCCAACGTAATGTTGTCATTCTTGGAGAATTAAATCCCTTCTAAATTAGCTTGTAAAACGTTTGATAATGGTTAAAATGTCATCGATATCAAGGCAGTCTTAGATGACACTATCACCAGAGCTACTGCATAGCGTAATTCTTTGTTCTGAAATGGTGTTTGATTTTTAATATAACACTATTTGACACCTCGAAAATGTTGGATACCATAGGACCAGATAGATTTTAACACATTATTATAAATCGTTAATTTTATTGACAGTTGATAATTTCTACCCAAAAGCCAATGCAATTAGCTATATCTTATGTCCTTTTGAATATGTGCTCTTTACATTTTAACTTGTTATCAATGGACAAGCCTATATTTTGGTAAGGAATGATATTACCATTGGTAGTGATTGGCAGCTTTTTTCTGAAGTTCTTGTTGATTTGTAGAGGAATCCGTTGAGTAATATACTAGGCATTTTTATTTGTACCTTATTTCTAAATAATAATCATCATCAATAATATTTAAAGAATACTAGATACAGAAACACAACAATCAAGGAATATTTAAAAACACAAATACTTTAAAACTATAAAAATTTAAAATTAATGTAAACAAATCTATGACTACTCTGCAACCAAATCAAAACAGATTAACCTCAACAACCTTCGGTAACAAATAATAACTATTACCACTCATGGCTGGAAAACCCCTTCCAAAAATATGAGAAACCAGAAAACAAAAGCTATTCTTAAATGGATTATATTTTGAATGTTTTTCAATCTGGGAGATTATTTAATGGAGTGCTATCTATGGTTTTTTACCAACGTGTGATAATAGCCCTTGTAATTACTGAGTGCATGAGGTCTAAACGCAAGTAGCTTCTGAATGGCATACTTAAACATGTACGTACTTATTCAGAGTGACATTTAAATTATTTTATTTACCTTTGTTTTTTCTGCTCACAGTTCTTCTTTTTCCACTTCTTGTTCACTTTTTCGATTACGTCGTTTCGCCTCTTATTCAGGCATTATCAAATTTCACATATGGTTATTGCATTGATTTAATGGGTGTCGATTGTTTATGATAAATAAAACACATATACACCACATTTACCAAAACATATGTTTTCGTAAATGTGGTGTTTATCTGTGACATTTTAAATTATGTGTGTAATATGTTTTGGTAAATGTGGTGTATATGTGTTTTATTTATCATAAACAATCGACACCCATTAATTAAATCAATGTAAGTATAAAAATAAACAATAATTGAGATTTGATAATGCCTGAATAAGAGGCGAAACGACGTAATCGAAGAAGTGAACAAACAAAGGCTGTGAGTAGAAAAAACAAAGGTAAATAAATTATTTAACAGTTCAGCAGGGCTGATAAAAAAAAAAAATTTTTATCATCATTTTTATCATTATATTTTATCATCATGTTTTTCAATATAATTTGTGTGGTAAGAACATTGCTGAATTTAAAACAAATAAAGCTTTTAAAATGAAATTTAATCTTTTATCAAAATATGGGATTAAAATTATAGAGCGATTATTAAATATGTTTAATAATGTAATTTTGAGATCTCCGCAAGAAATATTTAAAGACAAATGTGGTGACTGAAAACATGGCAAAAAGTTCAGAAAGATGGGATTTTAAATCTTTTATGAACGTGGTATCATCATAATTTTTCTACCATAAAATACAGATATGCACAAAATGAAAGAAAATTTTCTAATAGAAGAAACTAGTCTATTCAATGAAATACTACAAAAAGCTTACATAATATGGGAACCTTGTTTCCACACAACGGGTACTCAACATCTTAAATAGTTTTATTAAAAAAAAAAAAAAAAAAAAAAAAAAAAAAAAAAAAAAAAAAAAAATTAATCTGGTATGGACTACAAGCCAATCTGGAGTAAAAGGGAAAATAAACTATTTATCAAAGATGGGTGCACTTAATTAAAAAAAAGGGACCGCTCTGGAATGAGTTTCTATCAGAGTCTACCTTCAGGAAACAATTGTGAAATAAGTTAAGGATACAAGGTACACGGATATATTGTAGACATGATACAAGAATGGAGAGAGGAATCAATGAGGTTCGAGGAAAGTTAATCCATGAGGTTGACCATAGAATGATGATGGGTCTATTAACAGGAAACTGTTTCCTAAAGAGACGTTTCAACATAATAAACAAGGGGGACGTAAGAGACACGACCGACAATAGATTCGATAAGCGTGTAATAGTGCGCAAATCACTCATTCTGATGTCGATTCTACAACAAAATTATCATATTGACATCGAAGCTCCATTTTTATTTTAATAAAGTTTTGTCATTAAATACAGCGTAATATCTTTTCATCACTGTAAACAAATAAAACCCTCTAACCTAGAACTTGAATAACTATATTATTCATTAATAACTTACAATATTATAAAATTTTAAATTCGATTTCATTAAAATGTTTATCTTTGCAGCCATAAAATATAGGCTATATATTTTATAAACATTAGTCATCAAAACTGGTAGCTACCGTAAAAACCATTATCAACATTTAAAGCACGAAGACGAGTTTAGCAAGAGGCAATAGTTGAAGTGATTGACCTTGTTTCAGTAAGATAAATAATAAAATATGAGATTCCCCACTAGTTCGGGCTTACTGAGCAGGCATGACTTATGGTTACCAATTACAGGATCTTAAAAAGATTTTCTGCAGTTCCATCGTGAAAGAACAAAATAATAATAATAAAAGTAACAAATTGTTATAGTAAATATAAATATTACATTGACATGGTTTGGCATTGCACGGCGAGGTCCAACCAAAACTAATGGAACTGTCAGAACGAGAAGTTGTACTCTTATAAAACGAAGACATGGTAGAACAAGTTCTGTAGTGCTGTCCTCGACGGATATTCAACGTACTTCTTACGGCCTACAGTCTTTAGGAGTGCAAAACCAATGTTTTATGTATGGAGGCTAGGAAGGGTCTTCAGGAACTCCAGTCTGGTCACATAATAGATTCATTTTTTTGTAATAGTGGTGAAAGTATAAAGAGGAGTAAAAAAGTCACAAATTGGAATAACCAATTGAAATAGTTGATGTGCGAAATAGTTGCAAACATAAAAAACTAATATTATGTGGTGATTGCTTATCTACGTGTCATCAATTTGGTGACGTGCTGTTACTCGTAGACAAACCTCTCCACATTTGACGCGAATGTTTCCGAGGATTTCATATGATTGTCCGGCGTTGGCCAAAAAGCCTTTGCCGGACAGCACGCCAAACTAATAACCCATTTCCTTTCGTTGGTAAAAACTTAATCTAATTAGCCTGTTAACCAACGATATTTGGGATTGTTCGAATCCGACAACACGTTTAATTAACAGCCAACTGTAAATTAATATGGTCTCCATTGTTTCAAAACACCCAGGTTTCCCATGACCCCCCCCAAATAATAACTTTATCCTGCCATTATTTTAAATTACTGGTGGTTTTAAAAATCAAAAAACAAAAACCTGTCACGTCACTCTGTGTCACCCGCACTGACTGTACCGCCAAAGATGCGCTCTCCACGATCTTTTTGGGGCTCGTAGATGGTTCGCAACACACACAGATCAAAATCCTTGTAAGAACCAAAGATTTCACAAATCACAGATGAAGCAAATACCACAAATAAATAAATAATATAATACTCACCATTTATTCTAAGAGGTATTTGTGGTGCTGAATTCCAGTTACTGTTATGTATTACGTTAAACTACTTTGTTTTTTAGTGTTTTAAGAATGTAGGCTCTTCGTTTACTCTTCAAATCGTAACCAATTTCTAAAATTGGGTTATTTGTCTTCCTCCATCAGTAGTTCACGGTTTCAATATTTTTATAAATCCTTTGATTTCTTGTGATGATATTTCTCACTTTTACATCTGTGCGGCAATTTTTATTGTAATCTATTACTGGCAATATAGAAAAGAGGCAATCAACTAACTTTAAAAATTAATAACAAACATATAATTGTGCATACGAAGTATTGTTATATTACGGTCACAGATAGAAATAAAACAAAACTATACCACAATGTTTTAATAATACGATCAATAGCCGTTTTATGATCCTGGGTTTTTTTTGCGAAAGGAGCGTTGTAATAATTTCCGATTGAAATGTGCTAATTTGTTTTTTAAGAAGTACAAAAAGAATGTTTTCCCCTTCATACAGAAACGCGCTCTCAAATTATAGGCATATAATTAGCACACACCAAAAGGTAAAAATGAAGTAAACAATTGCACTGTGTGTACATTATGACCGTTTCAGTTATTCCTAGTTTTCACTTAAATAATACATCAAACATTTATGTCAACAAGCGGCGGAGTTGAACGAACGCTGTTTCGGTGTATTCTTAGTCATCGACAAATGGGAGACAACGGCTCGTAAACCAAATCAAGTGAGCCTCGCGACATGGAAGGAGAAGAAGAAGAAAACAGATCAACATTGGAATTTAAATGGGGTACAACCACGCACCAAACTTTAAGCTTATCCAAATGTTAATTCAGTTGACACTTTTTTTCTCTCTCTCTTTCCGCTTCGCGTAGGATTTTCAACTCCCTCATCTGTTCTTCTCGTCTTCCCTTGTATTAATTAGAAAGTAACAACTGACAAGTCAATTAACGCGAACGTCTGATGAAATCCATCACTGGGCGACAGAGAGCCAACCCGAGTTAGTCGACGCCATTTTTATTTTAAGGTTTTCTGCGTGTTTACAAATAACATCGAAATGTTTATGAAGCGCATGAAGGATGTTCAATGAAATATTAGTTGTGGTGCAGCCAACCTTGGACCTCACACGCGTTGGAAACATTGAATCATAAAATGTTTCGTGGAAAACATATTTGGCCACACACGATAGTCCGTGTATACTTGTAATTCATACTGATACATTTGGTGTTTTTTGTAATTTGTTATTGAATCCGGTAAACTGTAAGGAATTAAAATTTGCTCCTCTTCGTATCATTTATTTATTTTTAACAAAAACTATTTTGTCAACTAATTATCGTGTCGAACATTTGTTTCGTGATAAACAAGAATGTTTTAGGGAACTAGCCTCTACTCGTTCAAAATATAATTAATGACAGTTTTGTCACATTTGGCTACACACGATCGTTTTTGCATACTTTCAAACTCATTTCTTATAGTAAAGACGGCATTACAAACAAAAACAAACAAATAATGGTAAATTTCTAAATAGTGTTTTAGCTCAATCTCTGAAATACAGGTTTTAATAAAAAGTTCTTATTTCTTGGAAATTTTTGAAACCGTTTTATATTTTATTGTATGTAGGTAATTTGTAACTAGCATTATTATAAATAGCTGATTGTAGGCCTATTAGTTACAAATTATAAAGTTTGTATTAGTGTAGGTGTCCCATGGAATGATTTTATTTTTGATAATTCACGGGTCATCATGAAAATATAGAAAAAAATAATATAAAAGATTGATTGATTTTGATGAAATAAATAATATTTATGTTATCGCTGACGAGATTTTATTGACGGTGGTCAAAGTTTTTCTGTCTTCTTATTCCTGAATTATAATATTTTCATAAGGGATTTAGTTATTGATGTTCAAATTCCACTTAAATCAGAAAGAAATAAGCAATACATAAATCTGTTATAGGCTATGTAACCTTTGCCGATTTTTTTTTATTATTTTTTTTTTTATTACGAACAGGTACTTTTGAAAAGATGGCGATCAACGTTTAGTTTGGGTCCTTCGAGGCAAAATTTGATCATAATCGTTAGAGTCAATTTTGAGGAAATGGTAAAATTTTTTATGACAGCTATATCCTAAATTTTGAGTTCACAAAAAGAAGATAAAGAGATCCCGAGATGTAGTCAAAATGTGCACACAGACAAATGCCACACGACTCGGAGACAAATATCATTCCAAAAATCAGAATTGAGTCTTGGCTTTATATATATAAAAAATATAAAGATATGTTCTGTGAGTGTTTAATTTGTAATTTATTTCGCTAATGTATTATATTAATCTCTTCAAAACTGGCTATCTTAATTGTGCATGGCCAGATCTGAGATGACTCTTTTAAACCTCAAAATGGGCTTGGGCTAAGACAGTACGCCATCCAAAAAGTAGATAGTTGGCTAGGCCTAAATGTAACTTTGCCGAAACAATTTGGTTAACAATTTTACTGTATTATAAATAAACATAACTCCAATAAATAATACAGATATAACATTTTTACAGCTCCAAGTACTCTTTATTCGAATAAAATGCCAGGTACAAAATTGTAAACCTTTCTTAAATTCAACATTTTTTAAATATTGTGGCAGTTTGTTGTACAACTTCAAACCAGAATAGTTCAAATAGTTTTAATCTAGGAATTGGGTACCTACTGAAGAATTTCCTTCCATGTAATAGAGTAGGCCCTACCCATGTTGGTGTTGAGCGAAACTAGGTATTGTCTGAGTTTCAGATTACATTATTATTCTAATTTTGTATTCTTTTTTACGGAATTTTGAAAGACTCTACCTCATTTAAATACCACACAAGTGATGTGTGTTGTAGACGTACAAATATTGTCTTGATTGTAGAATAAACTGGTAATATATGAAGCAACTGAATTACTTTTAGCAAAAAAGAGAAAGGATATGTTCATTCCATATATGTTTTCATCATTTATCACCCCAAGAAACTGATAAGAGTCTGTCCTTGGAATAGTTTCTGAAAAGAAAAAAAAAGTAATTTTATTTTCGAAACGTTTGGAACTAAAATTAATTATTTTTTAATTCAGACCATTTATCGAAAAGCAATTTTTTGCCACTATAAATCCATTACATAAATTTCTTTAAATATAGATTTTACAGAAGATCTGATAAATCAAGGTTAATACCTTGATATAAAGGTAATCCAAGGCACTTGGCTAAGGATTTTTATGAATTACTTCGGGCGCGTGAACCTTTATCTAAGTCTCAACTTTGGAACAACTCATTTAGAGGGTTCAATAACTATATTGGTTTCTATATAAACATACGAGGCACATTTACAAATCCAACAAGAAAGCAATTTACGAAGCAGTAATACATGAATGACTCTATGTATTTAAACTAGAAATGCTCATTTATTGTGGAGAAGTCGTAATTTCTTGGAAAATTACGATTTTTCTAATAATTAATTGATATGGGGTGATCTATTTTTCAACAGATGGTTGTATCTGTTTGTCGGCAGAGATTTTATCTGAAGATGACGTCATAGGCCACAAACAAGTCTCGATCATCATCTATTGATAGCGGTTTCATGGCATTAAATTTGACAATTATATGAATAATGAACACTGAGTTTAAGTGGTGTAATATTAGTACAAGTTGTGCGCATTACACACTTTTTATTCATATTTCTTATAAGCAACCACACACTAAGTTATTTAACAGTTACATTTAAAACATTTACCAAAATTTACTGAAATTTAAAACATTTAATATTTCTGAAATTAAAATTGAATTATAAGAATATTTTAAAGAATAAAAATTTGGATAAATTGCATATTTTAGATTTTAAGAAAAAAAGTGTATTTTTAAATAGCTATAAATAGATAACAAAAGTAAATTTTTCAAAAATGAGGTTAAAAAAATTGTTAAAACAGATAAGATAAACAGGTTGCAATAATCAAAATTTAATTCCGCTAATCGGTTCAAAGTGAGTTTTAACGCCTTTGCATCGATACGATATAAAATAGGGTTATGAAATTTGATATTTTACTTGTTCAACCATAGGTTTAAATAGAGGTGTTGTTAAACCGGGAAGATATTGGTGTTAATGTATTCAAATAGCTTAGGTGTTACTTCGAGGCGCGAAAAAAACATTTAAGGAGTGACGTGATTAACCTTTCTTCGCGGCAATGGTGGTTTAAAGACTCTGAAAGTATATTATGTGAATTTGGTTGTTCTCACATTAAAAATTGTGGATTTTGGAAAATGGTTTTTTGAATAAATTACAAACACGTACTACATACGTCAAGCAGCATAATATGAAATAAACAAAAATGAAAATTAAAGCTCTTATAAAGAAGAACAAGATTCTTGTGTCAGAATTTTTAAAAAAATTCTAGGGTAGACATCCTACAGGACTTTTAGTGTTGAAGTTTATATTATGTTAGGTAAGGGTCTTTATTATTATTTTTTATTATTAGTTTATTTTTATTTGTTGTTGTATATTGCACGGCAAGTACTGAAGTTTTGTATGATTCATGTTATTTGAAATCCAAATTTGATTTAGATTTTATTATAAATTTGAATATTTTGTTTTGAAATAGTTTCTGGTATTTTTCTTACAATTCCATATCACTGTTGTAGGATAATATACATGGAATAAGTACGAGGCAAATAATACTGTTATTGCTTCATTTCAATGGAAATTACGTCCCTGAGAATATTTTACATTACATTTTCTCTGTGTTCATCACTAAGTTAGTAAAAGCATTCGGCTAAAGTAACTATAATAACTGAAAATGTTTTATATAATTGGGGAAGGGGGTTCCGGTAGTTTTGGGAAATCTCAACTACTGAAGGGAACAATACAGCCTAGGCCAGACAAATGTTCGTACATAGGACGCCTAATACTTTCAGTAGGTTGTATAGTTCTATTTTTTATCTTAGTAACACCGTATTTCAGAAAAGACGACGAAACTGACTGAAGGAGGTCAGGGTTGTGGATACCTAAAAAGGTTAGGTTTTTGGTTAAACCTAAAGGGCACATAGCCTACATACGGTTCGTTGCAGTATAAACTCTCAAATGCTATTTTGAATTATCTAAGTCACCCGCCGTCTTAATGTAAGAAAAGCCTCTACCTACCTGTTATTGCGAACAGAATTTAAATATTGAAAATAAATTATTTTATCATTACACATAAGTAGTTCGGAACTACGATTTTCTTAAAGATGTTCTTTTTAACTAATTTGTCACTGATTTATGACTTTGATGGACTTACTATTATAATATTTGGAAATGCCATAGAAAATATATTTTGATTTATACCCTCCACTCCTTTTTACCGAGCAATGTCCGGTCTACCACTTCCTGAAAACCTAAAAATTTGAATAAATATTACACACTTCCATTAGGACGCCACAAAGTTGATGGTCTGAGCTAGCCAAAACTACAACAATGTTTATATGAGAAAGTAAAAATCGATTGTAAAGAAAAGAATCGATTGTAAACCTGAAGGGTGTTATTAATTTATCTAAAGATCAAGTTAACTGAATTATAAAAGTCAAGTGTTCGGCTCACCAAACATTTCGTTCCCCCTAAATTTAGTTTAACAGTTACTGATCAAAGAGAGGTAAAGTTATAATTCAACTTTACGTAACATTCAACACGATCCATGTGTTTGAGTAAACACGAATCCCATCGGACAGTAAATATTGACACTGATCTTGCGCCGAATGATTTATTATGTTTCGCCGGTTTTTAGGTTAAAAAGTCTTAAATTTTGTTTCCGTCTAGTATAAAACAATCGGTGTAACGGTTTAAAAATAACTTCACAACACTAAAGTGATTTGCGTAAAACTTGTCGGCGCCAGTGAAGACGCCAGGTTTGTTTTCGACGCTACTTCGTGTCTTGTGAGGTTTCATATATTTTCAAAGGATTCCGAAGGGTTGTAAAGGCTTAAGGAGAATCTTAGACGTTTCAGAATGAGAATCCTAACTCTGTTCGACCGTGAAAAGTGATAATAATTCTGTAAGATAACAAAATCTTGACAGGTTTTTTAACTTGTTGAAATGTTAATTAATTCATGTGTAATGTACAAAAACATTTCTATTAATCCATATTTATCCAATTTCCTTAATAATAAATAAAGTTATTGCAGTCGCCATCATAGTTGAGTTCAGACCAAAATTCACTAAATGAGCACAGATCATGACTAACCAGAAAAAGTTTTGACAATTCTTTCATTCGTTTAAGTTTTACCGCTTCGGCGATCAAAATTTTTGTTCAATTTTCTTCAAATTTGTCACGAACATATCTTTTTACAATAACTTGGACAAAATAACGACTTGTTAATAGGTCCTACAATATCCTAAGCCTTAATTGTTTACAGCTTAAAATTCTGCGACCCAGAAAAGTTATTGCTAAAAAAAACTAAATTTTTTCTGTTGTCTGTCCATTGTGCAACATCTCAAACAGTTTGACTAGTCTCAATCAAATTTAGAATGAGGCATCTCAAGAAATAAAAAAAATTGTTTGAATAACTTAATTATTTTCGGTTTCTAGACTAAAACACAAAATTTTAGTTCAATCGTTTATTTTGGTAAATTGTCGTCAAATGTAGCCATAAAGACTCAATCAAAACACATTTTGACTTCGGTCAGATTCATTGTTTTCTTCCAATTTACTCGTAAAACTTTATTTTATTTAGCATTCGTCTTTATACGTAGGTTTGAGTCAAAAACCTTCACAAGTAGGCCCTACGTATAAAGTATCGAAATCATTTGAAGCGATTGTGTGATATTCTGTTTTATAAGAGCAAATGCCAAATTTTGTATTCATTTCTAAACCGATAACTCCCAGGTTGCTTAGGTCTTAGTATTACATATGCCATATAATAGCTTCGTATGAGAAAATTAGTACAATATTTGTCCCTATTTTTTTCCAAATATTTGGTGCACGCAATTTGCCATTATAAATATTGTTTAGAGGGATTTATATAGGAAAGTCAATGTTACACTGATCCAAAATCATTAAAAAATGCCTAAAATACACGTGTCCAATCATTTACTTAAAGTTACGTTATCCTTGACTAAATAATAAAGATACAAAGTGTTTTCGAACTGTCCTTACAAACTTCGGGGGATTATTCCTTGGATAAAAAGAAGCCAAAAACCTAATACAACCCCCTGTCATTCGTTTCATTTTCCGTCTATCCATACGTAGTCTATAATATGTGTTTTAAAAAAACAGCCCTACAGAATTGAACCAAATTTGGGTGCAATGTTGCTATTGTTAGTTTCATCAGTATGATAAGTTTCATCAGTATGAAAAGTTTCATCAATATGAAAAGTTTCATCAGTATGAAAAGTTTCATCAGTATAAGTTTCATCAGTATGATAAGTTTCATCAGTATGATAAGTTTCATCAGTATGATAAGTTTCATCAGTATGATAAGTTTCATCAGTATAAGTTTCATCAGTATGATAAGTTTTTCAGTATGATAAGTTTCATCAGTATAAGTTTCATCAGTATGAAAAGTTTCATCAGTATGATAAGTTTCATCAGTATGATAAGTTTCATCAGTATAAGTTTCATCAGTATGATAAGTTTCATCAGTATAAGTTTCATCAGTATGATAAGTTTCATCAGTATGATAAGTTTCATCAGTATGATAAGTTTCATCAGTATGATAAGTTTCATCAGTATGATAAGTTTCATCAGTATGATAAGTTTCATCAGTATGATAAGTTTCATCAGTATGATAAGTTTCATCAGTATGATAAGTTTCATCAGTATGATAAGTTTCATCAGTATGATAAGTTTCATCAGTATGACAAGTTTCATCAGTATGATAAGTTTCATCAGTATGATAAGTTTCATCAGTATAAGTTTCATCAGTATGATAAGTTTCATCAGTATGACAAGTTTCATCAGTATGATAAGTTTCATCAGTATAAGTTTCATCAGTATGATAAGTTTCATCAGTATGATAAGTTTCATCGGTATGATAAGTTTCATCAGTATGATAAGTTTCATCAGTATGACAAGTTTCATCAGTATGACAAGTTTCATCAGTATGATAAGTTTCATCAGTATAAGTTTCATCAGTATGACAAGTTTCATCAGTATGACAAGTTTCATCAGTATGATAAGTTTCATCAGTATAAGTTTCATCAGTATGACAAGTTTCATCAGTATGATAAGTTTCATCAGTATAAGTTTCATCAGTATGATAAGTTTCATCAGTATGACAAGTTTCATCAGTATGATAAGTTTCATCAGTATAAGTTTCATCAGTATGATAAGTTTCATCAGTATGATAAGTTTCATCGGTATGATAAGTTTCATCAGTATGATAAGTTTCATCAGTATAAGTTTCATCAGTATAAGTTTCATCAGTATGATAAGTTTCATCAGTATAAGTTTCATCAGTATGATAAGTTTCATCAGTATGATAAGTTTCATCAGTATGATAAGTTTCATCAGTATGATAAGTTTCATTAATGTAACCCAACTCGTTTTAAGTTGACGTCCATTTACATGTTTTGAATTGAAATAACTCTAAAACTAGCCATTTCACACAAAAATTACATCAAATGTTTTTAGCAAATTTTATTACAAATCCATATTTTTTTAAATAAAAAAAAATTTTTTTTGTGAAAATAAACGATATTTTTAATTTCTTGTCCGGCAGTGAATGACCATGTTCTTGTCCTGGAAAGTGTTTATTTCAAATTTTTGATTCTTGTACTCAAAAAAAAAACAAGTTGTTTTCATTGTTGATACATTAACAACAGATTGGTCCTACAGCTGATTTTTTGAATTCCTACTATCAATAAGTAATTAGATAAATAATGTTATACTTATTTAATTTCATAAAAGACATTTTTGTACAATTACTAGAATTTCAGTTAATAAACAGTTATTGTCAATAAACAGATCTAAGATAAAAGTTCAATTAAAATGTACACCTAAAAAACAACTTCATTTATTCATTCTATTGTTGTTCCATTAGCCTATTCTAAAAAGGACAAGACCATTATAGACAAGCACGGCTGGACAAGACATTTCAAATCTTGTTAGTTTTTCACCCAATTTTGAAACAAAAGTAACTATGGATTAATCATAAAATTTACTAAAAAGGGTTGTTCTTCTTGCAATTTGTTTTGTAAAATGATTAGATTTAGAGTTATTTCAATTTAAAAGCTTGGAATGGCCGCTAATTTGAAACGGGTTTGGTTGTCATAATTAAACTACATACTAACTGAAACTAACAATGCACTCAAATTTGTGTTTAATTCTATAGAACTGTTTTAAATAAAAAATTGTAAAAAACATATACAGACGGAAAACGAAAAGTTTGGATGTACACGTATTAAATTTTGGGGATTTTTTAATCCAAGGAACAATACTTCGAAATTTGTAAGGAGAGGTCGGAAATAGCCTTCAAGACGCAGCTGGGTGCGAATTTCTTTTTGTATGTAAACATTCTTTTGCTGCTCTTTTCAGTTTGAGCTATTAAAACCCTAGTTACAATATATAGATAACAAATTACTATAAAAAAACATTTTTTTAAAATAATAACACTTAAACAGCTTCTATTTAGGAAATTTTTTAACTTTTTATGTTTTTAAAGAGCTTTAATTTGAGATAACCCAAGCCATATGTGTTCATTAAAAGTTTTTGAAATGGGGATGGTGAGAGGAGGCATGTTTTTTTTTTATTTATTTGTAAATAGTTATTCTATAGTTCCAGCCTAACCTAACCTAACTATCCCGAGAGTAGACTATGCATTTTTACAATCACGTAGTTCATGCACAAAAAATATTATTCAAATACAGAAAGAAGTCTATTATGACCAATAATTAGTATACGGCACTTAGAAATGTAATGATGAACGCAGCTGTAGACATATTTCAATGAGTATATATATATTTGCTAAAATACACGAACGTTTGAATCGATGGTTATTACAAAAATAGAGTATCGCCAATGTAGTAGTAAAGCAGCCTCGAGTTCAAATCTTAGTACTTTTTGGTGTCATGGTTCTTCGTGGGTCGTCTCCATCTTAACGGTTAAAAAACATGAAAAAGAGTTCGTACTCGCCGAATTCATTGTTGACAACAGAACAGTTGAGTAACAAATAGTGAGCTCGGTTTTTCATTCAACATCATAAATCAAAATCGTCTAAGAAATACTTCTCAATGTACGCAAAGTATCAAAATGAGTTGAATGTTACATTAGGAACGATAATAATTTACATAAAACACAAGTCATACCACTTTCATAAGAAAACCTCTACATTATACTCTGGTACAATAGAATAATAGCCGACTTAACGCAATACGCAATGGCGGTAGAGAGAGGTAAAAGTATATTGATATTAAAACAATGTACTCTTTGAAGAGAAAGCTTTGATGAAGGAAGGGGAGGGGGGCTCAATTTCTTTGTTGTAATATCCAAACTGAAGTAGGAAACTGAGCTTTAGACTAAGCCTGAAGATCACACAACTCGGGTAAAGCACTTCAGACAACACGGTCTATTATCGTTTCTACTGACCTCGTAGTACATCAAAAGAACACTGTTTACTTATTAAAATATCTTTTCCGTTCCCCTAAGTTTTGCCAATATAGTAGAATTTTCAATGGCCCGAATATCCTTAACTCAAACATTGTGGACTTATGAATGAATCAGGCGAACATCCGGCTCGGGCCGTTGGCTTTGTTATTGTTGATTTTGGAAGAGCGGTAGACACGGTGTTCCCAAGCTTCAGACAATTTGATCTAGTTTTTATTTGTTTGTGTCTGCACTATTAAATTTTGAAATTATTGCTACTAAGTTCAAGCCCGGTTTACAAATATGAGAAAGCTTTAAAATGAAAATGTTGAAATTTAATGTTAACTGGTTTCCAATCACTTTACCGAGTTTAGCTGGATTTAAAATATAAATAATTAACATCGGCCAATCAAAATGTTTTCAAATTAATGTGAATTTAAAGCTATTTTTCTTTATAGTTCGTAATTTGTAATATAAATACTTAAACTTAAGTTGATTTTTCGTAGAATTACAATTGATAAAATATATATAACAAAACTACTTAATTTTTATTTCCGAGAGAGAGAGAGAGAGCGTTTTGTAATGTATGAATATTCAATATTGTGTCGTGTTTTGGAGGATATATTTAAATATATATATTTATATATAAAGCCAAGACTCAATTCTGATTTTTGGAATGATATTTGTCTCTCAGTCTTGTGGCATTTGTCTGTGTCCATATTTTGACTACTTCTTTATCTTCTTTTTTGTGTTTTGTGAACTCAAAATTTAGGGTAGCTGTCATAAATTTTTTTTACCATTTTCTCAAAATCGACTCTAACGATTATGATCAAATTTTGCTTCTAAGGACCCAAACAAAACGTTGATCGCCATCTTTGCAAAAGTACCTGTTTGTAAAAAAAACCAAAAATCGGCAGAGGTTTAATCGGCAAATAACAGACTAATGTATTGCTTATTTCTTCTGTGATTTAAGTGGAATTTGAACATCAATAATTAAATCACTTATGAAAATATTATAATTCAGGAATAAGAAGACAGAAAAACTTTGACCACCGTCAATAAAATCTCGTCAGCGATAACATAAATATTATTTATTTCATCAAAATCAATCAATATTTTATATTAATTTTTTTCCCACATTTTCACGATGACCCGTGAATTATCAAAAATCAAATCATTCCATGGGACACCTACACTAATACAAACTTTATAATTTGTAACTAGTACAATCAGCTATTTATTTTAATGTTCGTTACAAATTACCTCCATACAATAAAATATAAAACGGTTTCAAAAATCTCCAAGAAATAAGAACTTTTTATTAAAATCTGTATTACAGAGATTGAGCTAAAACACTAATTAGAAATTTACCATTATTTGTTTGTTAATTTTTTGTAATGCCGTCTTTACTATAAGAAATGTGTTTGAAAGCGTGTGTAGCCAAATGTGGCAAAACAAAGCTGTCATTAATTATATTCTGAACGAGTAGAGGTAGAATAGAGGATAATTAGTTGACAAAATCGTTTTTGTTAGGAATAATTAAATGAGAGGAAGAGGCGCAATTTTTCATTCCTTACAGTTTACCGGATTCAATAACAAATTACAAAAAAACACCAAACGTATCAGTATGTATTACATGTATACACGGACTATCGTGTGTGGCCAAATATGTTTTCCCCGAAACTAGTTTGTTTTACGTTATAACATATAGGGAAGTTAGATGATTGATCATATCATTAATATCGATATTTTTGTAGATATGTACTTTATGAGGGAAAAAAATATAATGTAGTTATTGAAATATCTGTCTAACATCTGACATTTGTCGTATATGTAGGAGTAGGTCTAAAGCACAAATTCGTCACAAAGTTTTGTGATGTGACAAATAAATCTATGGAATTCTTCATGAAATTAAACACTCGAGTGTAAGCTACAGTCCTGTGGGCATATTTTGACAGTATTTCTAAACATAATTGATAATTTTTTTTTACAAAGTACCTACCATTTGACCAAAACAAAACAAAAAGTCTATTAAATATATATATATATATATATATATATATATATATATAATTAAAAGAGAAGACATATTTGAAACTAGTGTTAACTATTCTCTTGTCTTGAATTGTCTTGTTTGTCGGATAAAAAATATAACTGGAACGTTATAGGCCGGGTTGTTAGTAGCTGTAAAATATCTTGTGGGCACACTGGATTGCAATTTAAGTTGGACACAGCACATTGCATATCTCAATAGAAAATTATTACTAGTATTGAGAGGGAAAAAAAGTATTATTTGAGGTCATTTGGTGGCACAAAGTTGTTAAAATATTTTACACTTTTTAGCTCTAAATTAAAATATGTTTGTGTGGGACCGTACTAATATAAATACTTTAATGAAAAACATGAACATATAATTAGTTCCATATTATACAAATCTAAAGTACAAAGTTCCCTTTATTATAAAATAAAACATATTACCCTTGCGCAGGCTACGAGATATGTGTAAATTGCTTTGAAAACAATGTTTAGCAAAAAGTAAGAAAACAACGGAAACTAATATTGAAGTATAGGAAACGAATTTTTCTTTTACCTACTGCAAGACTAACACTTTTCAAAAAATTTATTTGTATCAGGTTTTAATGTTATTTAATGCTCTAACAAAGTATATTTAATTACTAATTCACAAAATAAAACCAGTTAAATAAATGGCTGTTTGTGATTGGTGATATTGAAGAAAACTTTAGTCCTGTTGACTAGTGGTACAATTTATATTAAGAAATATGTATATGGATATATAAATATATATATATATATATATAATAAAATTTTTTTAAATATGTATATAAACCGTCTTTAGAAATTTCAGGGTGGATACAAGTTTTAGGCTGACATCACTTACGTAATTTGACTGTTATGTGATTGCACACATTTCCTTTGCTCTTCTTTGCAATATTTAACTTTTAATGAGATAATTATCCTAAGACTGGCTTAACCATTCGTAGTATAGTAGTAAAACATATTAATGTAAGTATTATACTTTTTTTAGGGGGAATTATTTACTGAGGTTTTGTTGGCTTCCGGCACGTCAGCTATGAGCATATTGTTCTCCCCTATATTCACAGTAAACAGACCCCACTGCCTCTGACAAATTTCTAAGATCTTGTGTAGGGCGCTTTTATCAAAATCTTTGTTTGGTTGCTGAGGTCTGAAAAATCTCCTCCAGCGCCCCCCCCCCCCAATCAAAGATTACATATGCTGCGGGGTTTCAGGTTCCTGACTGCAGAGATGACAGGAGTAATCCCACTTTATTTAAATGGCTCCTGATATGGTTAATTGGTCATATCCAGTAATCATGACAACAACTTGTCTAGAGGACTTCCTGTTAAACTGAACAAGTACTTTTGTCATCTGGTCCGAGAGAAGATGTTTTCCCAATCTTTGGCTAAGAAATTGTATCCATCTTTTGATGTGTTTTCCCTTGCCCATTTTCTTACCGCACTTCTTCCCAATCATCGACTGATCCCGCATGCGGATTCTGGTCCTACCAGGCAGATAGCAGATACCTTTTGGTCAACAGGTCCCCCCTCTCATTTCTATTGATACCGCAATGCCCAGGTATCCATTCCAAGTGCACCATTTTGGTAGTTGACAGGGCACATAGGGAGCGGAGAGAATCCCATACCAGTTTGAATGAGATTTCTATGGAGCTGAAACCTTTGATTGCCGATTGGTTGTCTGAAAGCATTACAATTTTCTTACTGATAAGCATATTTTAAGTTCCAAGTCACACTTAAATAAAATATTAAATTACCTTAAGGTCCGTCTTGTGACTTCATTTTGGGTACTTCTTACTAGTTTCGAGGTCGTAACCCCATCATCAGATAATATCTTCGTTCACTTTGAAGAACTTGTTATATATTAAAAAACACATTCAACACAAAAACATACACTGACACAAGAACACATTAATATGAGCTCGTCTGGCACTGTTGTGTGCTCTGTCATATCTATCGCAGTACTGCCGGTTAAAGTTATTAATATTGCTGATAATTATTAATTATTAATATAATAACGACTTATGTTAGGTTTTCGGTAGATGTTTTAAGACTGTATCGAATAAATGATGTGATTGGAAGGAAAGTTTATCGTTCAAGATGTTATCTGGATCATTTTTGAACGCTCTACAAATCTTAAATTCTTCCTTCGCGTTCAATAATCTGCCTTTAGTGCAAACGTGTATTGCCTCTACACTGGATTGGCCTATAGTTGTTTTCAGTAAGGTGACGTGCGTAATTTGACTTAGCAATGTTGGTCTTATTACAGGGAGACATTTCATAAAACGTTATAAAGATCATCTTCCCTTTAGTTGTAGTTAACCTTAAAATGATTTTTAAAACATTTACAATACGCTATGTTTAATACATTTTTTATAATATTTTCACGACACATAATATCAAGTTTATAAAGTAATATTCAAAGCCATCTCTAGTTATGTATAAACAACAGTGGAAGGGTACATCGTCCTTAAGTTTAATAGGGTAAGGCGCCGAGAAAATATTGTGAAGCAAAGCACAGGAACACGTCCATGATCACGAGGGTGGAATTATTGTTTGTTATTAAAAGTTGTTTTCGTCTCTGGTTGTAAAACATGGCGGCGAAGATAAACATTTTTATGAAATAGAATTTAAAATTTAGTAATATTGTAAGTTATTTATGAACAATATAGTCTTCAAGGTCTAAATTTATTTACTGTTTATGTGATGAAAAGATATTGCGCTGTGAAATGACGAGCTTTATTAAAATAAAAAGGGGAGCTTTGATGTCAGGGTGGGAATTTTGTTATCGAAACAACAGAATGAGTGACATGCGCACAAATGCTCACTTCGTTTCGTGTATTGGTTTCATTTATTTACATAGATACATTCGGATCAAAATTTGTAAGTCCAAGCCTCGATTGAGGCTACTTATTCATCATATTTTGTGGAAAGCATGTTGATAACTTAATATCTTTTGTGAGTTGTGAACCTGCAAATGTATTAACTGATACTTTACATATCTCGGTTTTTATCTTTAAAGTGTTTTATAGTGTACATCTTTTGAAGTATTTATGTTCATATCAAATGATAATATCAAACGTGATAAAGGCATATCAGTGTCTTTGTCATATATTTAAGTAGTTTTTAACGACTTGTTCCTTAGCAGTCTAATGGAAAAACATATTTTTGTGGTGTAATCTGATGATAGTGGCTTGATCCGCCGAAACCGGTAATACAATAGGATACTTATAAGAGTGCTTAACGATGAGATACAAGGTAATTAATTGCTAATTTATTATCAATATTTCTAGAGGCACTTCATATGCAGAACATTACCAAGCTATCAGGGTAATTTCATGTCATTTCTGGAGAGCAGTGATATGTCATACTGCGACCTCTCTATTTTCCGTCTTTGTTCTTTTCAGTCTTCATCGCTTTATAAAAAATGACGATAAAAACTCCTATCCATCTAATAGCGCCAGGTTAGGTAAAGAACAAGAGTTGTTCAGAAGAGATCTGATAGGAAAGATGAAAGAGAGGCATCTAACCTAAGATTAGATGGGAAAAGGTACAGATCCAGCGAGATTGCCACGACAGTACTCACTAGAGTGAGCCCATGAGATGGCTCATACTATAAAGATGTCGTTTAGAATTTTTGTAGAAAGAATGATTTTTATATTACTCTGGCCATCAAGATCTCATCATGTTGGTACTAATTCAGGTTTCTTTTTCTGAAATTATCCAAAAGACATTTATTCTGATGCTCTCCAATACTCGTAGCACTATGTAGGCCCTACAAATAAAGAAGTATTCACTTCAACAAATGTTTCCATATAATTATATAATAAAGTGTTGTTAAGTAGATTGTTGTATCTAGTTGTAAAATAAGAAAATAAAGAAATAATACAGAAAGTTTTGTGTACTTTAAAAAAATGTATTAACATAAAAATTAGGGTACTTTAAATAAAGAAATAATCATCGAAAAAACCTCCCTTGATATAACATATATATGTTTAAAAATCGAGTCACTATGCAGTAATTATAGAAATTCTGTTCCACTAAAATAAATAAAGATAAGTTATTGTATAAATTAAAATAATCACATTCAATTTCTCCCTCATTTCAGAACATAACTAGTCAAATATTTTATCGTTGTTAATATTTAAATTAATTGTAAAACATTCCTAAAGAATATAAATTAATTTATATATTATGCTCTAAATATATAAGGGTTTCGATTATCATTGAGTGTGTCTTCTAATTAGAATAATAGACTGCGCTAGTGTTGTAAAGGTGTGAAAATTCAAAAGAGTAACTACTTGGTGAGTGGTGAGGGACTCCCTGCTGCGACCCCCAGGGAGACACTTAGAGTCACCCTGCTCGAAGACGTTTTGTTCCGTGGTTTGGTGTAATAGCTACTTTGCAGATGGGTAAGCCGCCCTAATCTCCACAGGATGTCTGCTTCAAGATAGCCAATTGACAACCTACCTGTTAGTTTTTTACCAGTAGGCCTAGTAGATTTACCGGCAGGTCAAATAGTTTAAATACTCATACATGATTTGGTGAAAGATTTATGTGGCATTGTATGTGTGTGTATTGTCTGGTGTTGTTTGTTTTTGGAAAGGAAAATTGTTAAATAATCTAAACGAAAATATTCTGTATCTGATACGCTGACATGATAGGATGTGAGTTCCGTTTAGTGATTTTGTGTAGGTCTAGATACTCGTTGGTCTACTTCGTTATTAGTATTAAACAAATAATAAAGCTTTATAAAATGAGATATGTACTGTAAGTTAGGCTCTTGTAGAGGTCAGATAAGAAGAAACTAGACAAAACACTGTTTAATTACAGAAATTTTGAAAATTTCCGGCTATTTTTTTTCACATCAGATTCATCTAGTAGTAAAACCTAGCTTACACGATAAATTTTGCCAAAATTTAACTGAAATTAAGTCGCTAACATTTTTTGATCACTCCCCTATTCTTTATCATAGGACAGACATTAGAGCAGATTATAAAGCTTATAAAATTGTGATAGGTTGTGTGAACAGGACAAAGTTCTAATTGAAAAATAATTTTAATCAAAACTGAAAAATCTATCTCTTTTTGAAATTTACTAACCAGTTTATATGATTATCAAACGTGGACAACTATTAGTTAAACCGCACGAAATTGGGACCTCTAGGATGTTACGCCTTAGAGTAATAAAATATTATAACCCAAACATCATGCCAGTTTGGTGTTTCCTCTGAGAGGTAAGTACAGGCTTCTTCGCAATCCCCAGAGCCTAGCTGGCTCTAAACTTTTTAATATGTAGTCTTGGGATTTAAATGTTTATTTAATCTTCTTTTCATTTAGTTTCTCTTTCATCTTTCCTATCAGGTCTCTCTTGACCAACTGTTATTCTTCTCCGATCCTGGATTATTACAGTATTCGAGGCCCTAGGAATCTTTATTTTATAATTTATTTTGTTTAAAGCCTCAGGTTTGTTTATATTGAATATATTTTTAATTCACATTAATTGGTCTGTCTAAAATAATCCTTAGTGGTTAGAATTCTACTAGGTAGAAGTTTCAAGCAAAGATTTAAAGAACACCTTCCTAGCAATGAAACATTGTTAAAGCAAAGATCTAAATGTGCAGAACATCTTATAGATAATAACCATAGTTACAGTAACATTGATTCCAAAGTTAAAATTCTAAATGCAAAAAAGGAAAATTACTAATCATATTAGAGGTGTTCCAAATTTATTCCCACAATAAATAAAATCCTAACATTCTACTAAATGACAAATTGATGTTTGCCTCCAATACAATTTATGGCACGCTTAATTATCTGAGGAAGAATAAATAAATCATTCAGTAACCGATTGAGAGTAAGAATATACACGGGCCGAAAACCTACTTTGGTTATGAACAAAGTGACAAATTTGGTGAATTTTAAATTGTGTATTGTGATTAAGTGTTCGTGTATTTATTGTGTGTAATTTTATAATTGTGACAAGTGCCTGATGATGTCACTTTGCAGACGAAACGGACGTAGCTAAATGTTCCTTTTTTATAAGGCGATGATAGAGGTTTTCAGCGTTACAACAAGGAGAGAAAATTCAAGAAGAAGATGGCAATAGCTAATATTTCTATAAGAAATTTGGTAATAAAGTATTACAATTTATCTGTAACAAAAACCATAGACTATCACCCTAGTATCTTAAAGCAAATTAAAAAATTAAAGAGGTTAGTAAATAAATCATGTAATTATTTTAGGGTTATCCATAGTCATATAGCCTATTTCAATTACAAATTGAAACGAATTGCAATTAAATGTTCCCTAAACAAAAACGAATTAAATTCATTATGTCTGATGTACAAGTAATCTACTCGTAAATGTTTTGTTTAACAAAATGTACCGAAATAAAACTAATTCGTTGTTCGAATAGAAATAGAGCAATATAACATTAGGTTAGAATTTAATTCAATGAGTCTCACATGTAATAAAAAATAATTTATTATTATTTATTTCTGTCTGCTATTCATCAACCTATATTGATCAAAATTAATTTATCTGCAGACAAGTTATTTTTTCGGGTTTATGCGCATATTAAATTAATTACCTTAGCAGGTTTGTGTTGAAGTTACTGTTTTAACAATGAACTCATTAATTATCAGCGTAAACAATTGGGTTTGATGCAATTTACGGAATTAAAATCTACAAATGTTGATTAAACTTTGTGTTTTTAGTGGTATAAATCACTCAAAAGATATGGACAAAAATTACATTTAAATGTCCGCTTTTTTGAAATTTTGAAGTTCAATATGGACACATATTTGTAAGATCATGCCAAATTTCAAACGCTTTATCTTAGTTTCTATGAGCTCTTTCATACTTAGACGACGACAACATATAGCCCCAGCACGTTGAAAATACCTTTTTCGGATTTTTTTTTTAGGTCAACAACAGTTAACAAACTTTTTTTGAATTACACCATATATTGTCAAACTTCTGTCAGAATTTATTGATACATCTTCAATATAATTTAGGTTCAAAAATAGTTTCACAAGATGACAACCAACTTTCTGATTTTCATAACTACAAAAAAACACTTCTTTAATCACGTTAGCAATATTTTCCGTTTGAACGATCAAGGTTTCAATGTTCACAACCAACCTTCCTCTTAAGTTGAAGTGGATGTCATACAAGTTATAAGAGGAGTAAAAGAAATGTCGCTAGGTGGAGACAGGTGTCTGACTAAATTTCGTCCCCTTTAAATAAAATTGATCCTTAGCAATACACTTTTCATAGCCTGATATATCTATTATTTCCTTTGAAAACGAATGGGATTAAATTGGATGGGTAAAAACCAAAGTGGTTCCCACGAAAAATAAATCATTCAGTAAGTCTTGAGAAATGCATTTACGGGTTGAATAATTCGCAAAGTTTATTATTTATTGTAGAGGTTACATCGTTGTGGTAAGTGTAAATAGTTGTTTCCTTATTCAATAATTATTATTTAAAGTTAAGTATTCCAACAATTTTTTTAAATAATTTGAAACGTTAAACTCTGAATCAATCTATGGCTGCATCCAGTACAGGTATGATAGTATCTGCTTTAACTTGCGGTAGACCTTTATCTATGACTTTGCTTAGGGGCTTGGCAATCCCGAGATACCTTTATCGGATCTACACATTTTTTCATATAATTTTGGGTTATATTCCTTTTTCATGTTTCCTATCAGGTCTCTCTTTATCAACGCTTGATTTCTTCCGACTCCCTGACGCTATTAGAATATTGGAGTCTATATTTTATATTATTTTCTTCCTTTTCATATTGTGCGATGATAACCAAGAGGTTTGTTGCCTTTAAACAACAAGGACAAAACTACAAACATTATTCCAATTTATTGTTGGTTAAAATCCCGTAGCTAAAAGAAATTATTGCATAGCTAAAGTTCATATAAAGAAATACATTATCTAATTATATAAAAACAAGCATTATCTTATTATGTAGGTTTCTAAAACACTGACCCCCCTCGACTATATAAAATATTTCAAATTTATTGATTTATTTTTTACAAATTATTGGTTAAATTCATTTCCCAATATTTTTGATTTGACATTTACTTAATATAATAAAAACTAAACGAGTCAAACAATAATACTTATATTAACACCTTATTATTATAGCCTTGTTGGATAGAAAAATAAAAATTCTAGGTTAATTTGATCACATTATTCTGGCATTTCTAGAATCGTCTTCACTTGTGCGAAACATGTCAGCAGTAGTGAAGACAATGGTTGGAATAGCAGAAGAATGTAGGCTACTCTAATTAATTTGTGTTCGTCCTATCAGAAATATTGAATATAGTAATAAAATTCTATGGTATTTAATCTCTCAAAAATGTTACAATTTTTAATGACATAAATAAAATAGGGATTAAAGAAAAAAATCAGTAATAAAATTGTAGTGAAAATAATCAGTTCGGTGATAGTCGATATTTCAAAGTGAACTTGAACAGCTTTGCAATCTCATTCCACCACAACTGTTGAATTTAAAAAAAAAATTCTTTCCAAAATGAAAACCAGTTTTATTACTTTACTCTGAATCAGTTTTTTTACATTTTCTGTCATCTTGATTCCTAAATTATGTCACTCAAAATCTTATATTTGTATGTACGAATATAATTTACTAGGTCGTTATTAATCCCAACATTGGCTGGACCTCAGTAACTTTCTTAATTAATTGATTTTACATACAAAATAGATAAGCCTTCTCCATGGTATGGTTTGAAGCTCAAAAAATATAGGCTGCCATTTAACAGTCTACTTCTGGTAATTTCAAGAAAATCATGATGTATTGAATACTCCAACTTCACACTAGCGCATTCTGAACTAAACCCACAAAACTACGACTATTTGAAGTTACACAATATCGTATGATATGGGACTTCATATCTTACATGGTAAGATTACAAAAATCCAAAACTTCTTTTCTGTAATGAATATGTTTAATTGTGAGAGTTTGTGTAGACAAACAGCTAATTTGTAAGCACCTATAGGCTTAGTGTATTTAATGTTTTTAGTCAATTGAACTTTTGACTCGGAAACATTAAAAAACCGATTTTTTCACGACTGACACATTCTAATTTCGTGATGCAGTTAGTTTTCGAGAAACAACGTCCATTACATGTCTATTTTAACCCAACGCTCCAATAACATTTTTTTGACAAAATGTCGCTTTTTCACTTTTTCAGATTTTATCACAAATATACCTTTTTTACAATTACGGACAATTTCATATCAAAATTTCAAACAGTTTCAAACAGTGTCTTGAGATTAACTTATCAGCTTTAAGTTCTACAATTATTGCTTTCCGCAGTTCATTGTGTACAGCTTCAAAATCTGTGCCCAATGATACTCAGATTTATGTTCTTACGATCTAAAAAAAAAAAAAATGAAAAGAAAGAAAGTTATTGCTATAAATGTATTTGATATTCGCTTGTTCTCAAAATTTAAAATATCATTAATAATAACTTAAGTAAATTATTTTACGTAGATTTCATTAAAATTTGGCATCTAGTATCTAGAGGTAAAATTGTACTTAATGGAAATGAGCTAGTCACACACAATTCTTCATTAATTCATATGAAAGCATTGTGCTTATGGAATATTGAACAAATTGCAACCTCTTAAATAAAATTTTAATTCAATTGAAATCTTTTGGTTGTGCTTAAATCTAGTAATTGCCTATTACCTTATATAAATCCTAGTTAACAATTCAATAACCCTTTTCTTATTAGTATTTTAAGAGCTTATACAATCTAAACTTTCTTAGGGATGTTTAAAGAAGTGGATAAAGTACAACCCCCTGGATACGGGGTATACTTTGCCTCGTTGACAGCTAAACTGCTCTCAATCAAAACGATCTCCCCCTCCTCCTTGGCCCCAGGGGGTCACTTGAGCTCGGTGTTCAACAAATTGTCCTTTTTACTGACATCTATTGTGGTTTACCTAAAGAGACAAAGTTGCACAATTCGTTATATGTAGCACTCTGTGTTAGGGCGGGAAGAGGTTTTATTGTTGATGTCCATGTGTTAGCACGATACAGATTATTTGAGGTGACATTCAACGTTTCGTATATAAAGATACAACCCCCCCCCCTGTACTGTTTCCAAATGTGCTAGGCTTTAATCCTCTTATCTAAAAAGTTTATTTTATTTGTTTTTTGTTCATACAGCTCATTTCACATCATCGATACTTAACTGTAAACAAAAACTAGTGAAAATTGCAGTGACTAAGTTTTTGTTTGAAAAGTAACTTCTAATTTTTGTTTAGATGTCATTTACAAAATTTAGTAACAAATCCACAAAAATAAGGAGACTACTGAGTTCATTAATCGAAGAATTCGATTTTCACGACGATGATAAATTACTTTTGTAAAAAATAGTATATTTCTACTAGGACCAAAAGTGAAGCTTTTCGATACAAGCTCAAGTTTAACTCGGAAAATGAGCGAGGATCGAAAAGCTTCTTTTGGTCCAAATGATGAACTATATTTTTCGTTATATACTGCAAATAATTTCAAAAAAAACTAAAATGTTATAACCTATTTACCTTCAAATCGATGGTAACAGCTGTTTTAATGGTTATTTACAATCGAGAGTATCGGTTGTTTTTATAGATGCTTTACAATCGTTAATTAATTCGTATAAACGAAGTAACAGCTGATGACTTCGACCTCTGCTGATGTTTTTAGGTCCTAGGACTAAAAAGAACTACTTTAGAATCTCAATGCATATATTGAAAACAGCTGTTTTTGAAATAGTATGACGAAAAAACTGTTTTTTTACTAATTATATTAAAACTTTATATTTATTTTTTTTAAATAAAAAGAGAAACATTAGGCGCAAAAATCAAACAAACTAAAATACTACAGAATGCAGAATAGTTGTGGATGTAAAATTAAAGTTTTGAAAGCTTAAATTCTATATTTATTAATTTTAATAAAACTAATATATGTAGGCCTAACGCACTTTTTGTACATTTTAAGTTCGCAAGGTAAATACTTACACTTTTCAAAAGTTTACTGTACTAAAACTCAATTATGTCTGTACGTATTGGTTACAACATTCAAAATTGTAAATTTTACCATTGAACGTTAACCTTCTAGTCTAGATGTATAGGCCTAAGGTTTTTCAAAATTAAGTTAAATCTTGAATTGACTATAGTTTACTGTTTTTTAACATAGAACAAAATAAAGTACATAAATACCTATGAAATTAAACGGGATTTAATAAATACAGAGTTAAAATTAAACCTAAGTTTTACTTGTTAGTGTTATTAAGACAGGTGTCCGAAGTGGGCGCCATTTTCTTTCTAAGGAAGCTGTAATCTTACCTCTATAGGACTATTCGCGGCATTTCTTAACGTGTTAACATTTATCTCAGCTACGTCTTGAATAATTGTTTCTTTCGGTTCTTCAACAGATCTTCGCTTACAATTATTGAAGGTCTTCCTGGGCTCTTGATGTACTCAAAGGACTCTGTAGATTCAAACTTATAAGCTTTTTATACGCGACTACACTGCACAGTCCGTCCCTCAAACCGTTGCGAGTACGAAACTTTCTTAATCCGGCTGAAAAACTCCGTTTACATTCATAATAACAATGAATCAATGCAATTCATACATAAAATCAAAAAATCAAATAATTAATTGTAAACTACCAAAAGTTTACCACCTACTGTACTAGATTTCTATATTTGAAATTTGTCAACAACGAGAAAAGTCGTTGCTATGGCAACAAATAAATAGCAATGACAGTATCAGCTGATGTTTTAGTAAAGCCCAATAATTATATCTGTATTCAACAAGATTTTTTCCCGGTGATGAACAGCAAATAACGAAACCACAATCACTTAGAGTTTTAACTTACTTTTGAAAGACGCGGTATCACAACTGTAACTCTTGCTGGTCTACAGATGTAATTAAAACGAATGAACTTGTACGACCATACAAGAACTTTTCTTTCTATAGATTTGAAAATATGAATTAGAATTTATTAACATGGGTTTAATCTTAATATCCCGTTTCACAAAAGAAGAATGTAAAAATTAAATTTTAAAGGAAAAATGTAAAAAACAGGAAATTTAGTGCCTAATATTTATAAGTATATTTTTAAATAAAAAGAAATATTACTTCTTATTACCTATATTTATTTTTTGCATAGAACTGTCTCGTGTATTAATTTCGTGAGAATTGACCCTCGGAAGCTCACTATAGTGATACGGGTTCAGGAATACCGATATCACCTTGCTGGATCTGCACCTTTTTTCATGTAGTCTTTGGGTTAGATCCCTATCTTTCATATTTCCTATCAAGTGTCTACCAAATCTTGTTTTCTTCCGATCTATTAGAATATTATTTGAGAGGTACAGTAGTGGTCTTTAATTAATGTTCTTTTCTTCCATTTTTTCCGCCTTCTAAACACCATTAAACAAAATAAATATGAAGTTAAACTTGTATAATTATAATACCAACTTTTCTAATCGTTATTAAATGTACACATCGGACAGTGAAATCTCAAATTGCGTTCCGAAAACCTAAAACGCAGCCTTCTTGACAACTTGCTGAAATGTGGGGTCTAAAGTCGGGTGGTCTTTTAAATTAGGATGATTCCGTCGGCTTGTTATGTTTGAAGAACTATTTGTCTGGTAAATACAAACAAAGTGGTACATCATATTGTCGACCAATCACAACTGTCAGATTAACAGCTGTATTAGGATCTAAGTGACCGGTCTTTACCTGAGTTGAAGGCGGGACTCTTTGAACTCTCTTACAATACGGGAGTTTCCGTCTCTTAACTGGCTAATATACTAAACAAGACAAACACTGTAGCAGTTGTTTATTTAGTTAAGGATTTATAATGAACCCCAACTTTGAAACCCTTTGACCATTTCCGATAGGATAGAGGAATTAGCAATTAGAAAATGAAATGGTTAAGGAACAGTTTGTGAAACATTTGTTAAACATTTAATAAACTGTAAAGTATTTAATGATTTGTTAAACAATTTGTTGTTGTTTTTTCAACTTGTCCATAGGATATTGTCCCCTAGGAAGTTTTATCGTTCTGGTTACATCATAAACGATTATTCCAAATTTTAAAAATGTAAGTAATTTTATTTATTTACTATCTCACATAAAAAACAGAAGAAATACAACATAAAATTACAGATAATATTTCCTCATGGGTAACACTTATGCATGGGAAAGGGCTCACCGTCCTCCCAATGTCTAAATAAAAACTTTATTAAAAACAATACTGTGGAAAAAAGACAAATGAAAGTTACAACGACAAAGAAAACATACTACTTCTCAACATACTACTTTTGAGAAGATAAACACAATAAACCAAAAACTATCAAGATTCTAAAATTAAAACTATAAAAGATATTAAAAAACAATGCGTTTTGAAAAATAAGTAAAAACTTTAATTGAAAAAAATCACAACTAAATTTTATTTTAAAACAAAGAAAATTGTACATATGGTTACAGAATATGAAGAGAAATAATTCGAAATGTACCTTAAGAAATAAAATAAAACAAAACACAGATTTCCAACACACTCATAGGAACTATGTATGCTACACTATGCTAGATCGTTAGACTGAAGGGGAGCAAGTTTCTTCATTAAATAATTATACATTATCAGTTAATTGCACGCAAAATATAAAACACTTAATAATTATGTTTTAATTTACAGAATTAAATATAAAGTGTTGATTGACAAAAATTGTTGGCGTATTCTATTGGCGCCTTGTGAAAGTTTGTGTGAGACATGTTTTGAAATAGTATAATTATTTGAAGAAAATGTAACAATTACAAGTGACAACAGAACGATTATATATTAATAATATTAACCTTCAGTGAGTCTTGTTGATTAACCTAACCTCAAATATATTTTTATTTTAATGAATCACCTGTTATTAAATTTGTAAATTTAGTTGAAATGGTTTAAGTGTTTAAATTTTCAAGGTACACCAGCTGATTTGTAGGTTCCTGGAGGCTTAGTGTATTTAAAATTGTTAGTCAATTAGAACTTTTGACGCAAATAAAAAATTAAAAAGTTGCTTTTGACGAGTTGTAGTTATGCACAAATTTCGTTTCCTTCAATAATAAATTGGACAAATGTTATTTCTGCCGAAGTAGTGTGTCCTTTCTCCATATTTCGACCTACGTCAGGAATGTCCTCTCTGATGCCTTTTCTAATCACAAAAAGGTAATCCATCAACCGAGGATCCTAGAGTATATTTAAATGCTGTAGCATTTTTGTGATGAGCATTTTTTGTTTTGTTGTTTAAAAACGAAAAACTCCTCCTTCACAATCGCCTTTATAGAAAAAAGAAAGAATGGAACATAAAATAAAGACCCCCTAGTATAAAATCTGTAAGGACCAAGCTAGCAAGCTGTCTGGACCGTCCCACCAGAATCCTGGAATTATTGGAATAATTATTGTCCTTTATCTGTTTTGCTTTCCTCCTTGCTACAGTTCTTTCCCCACTTCACCTTATCCTTTATTCCCGTTGTCATGAATGTTTGCGTATAAAGTAGATGAGAGACGCCCGGACAACCCGACCCGTACTCACTTCCCCCATATTTTCCAAATCTCTGTTATTGTAAACAAATCATTAGGCTTAATCTCTGTTAAGTGCGTTCTTATTTTTAAGCTGATTTTTCAAAGCAAACAACATTAAATGTTTATGAACAGTTGCTTAGGAATGAAAAGTTCCAAACTGCGCCGAACCTTTTAAGGTACTTAAGGTTACTTCGGTATCCTTTTAAGGCTACTTAAGCACGACTACCTTCAACGAACCACATCGTCGTCCGATGTTTTGTGGTCGTTCTTGATGTCCACATTTCTAGTTTTTTAATTATATTTTTTTAATGTTTTTAAGTGATAATAGTCTTGCCTGTAGGTGGATCTTGACCGTAAGTCCGCTGCACTCCAACCACAGATTTAAATTCAGCAAAACATAAAAAATTACAGTCGTAATTATAAAAGTGACTACTGTCGGAATGAATGACGAACGACTCTCGGCGTAATAATGTCTGTGCATTCACATCATCACAACGAACAAAACTTCCAATACATATTGTCATTGAAACCAAGATATTGGTTAGTAACATCTGAAATCATGTACACTTCTTGGATGACTTCGAATAGTTCAACCAATGCTATGGCAAGAAAATAACAGAATGTTTAAATTAAGACTAATTTTGTTGTGCTGTTTGGAAAATATTAAAGAATTGTTCAATTGGAAATGATTTGTTTGTTAACCCAGTATAAAGCTAATGTTAACAGATAGTCTATAAGTAATGGTTGTAGGCTACAAATTTTAAAAATGCGATATGATTGGGTTTCCTAGAAAAGTTACACGTTTATTTTAGATTCGGTAAGACCTGAAATTAAATGTTTTTAGGTAAATGAAACTAAATCTTTCTTATTCCATCATTAAAGTCTCTAATGATAGAGAGTCAATAATATTCTGTACATAATGAAATCCCATGTCTAATATAATTAATCCATTTAATGAAAAACGGGGGGAAATGTTCCTTTAATTCAATATTGGTGGTCAGTATTTTTAAGCCATTTAGACAAACATATTAAATAGTGTAATGGACAAACTTATGGGGAAAAAAAACTATAGGCCTAAGTAAAAACATACATAAATCTAGTAAAAACTAATTGTTGTTCGCTAAACAACTAATGATCAAATGTTTTTGATTTTATGATCAAATAATCGAATTGTATTTCTTATGGGAGGGTTTAACAAACAATTAAATATCTCTATCTTATATTGGAACGTGGATTTTTGCGAATATCGCAAGTCTGAGCTATTCATTACACTGAATGTCTGTACATTTGATCAAACTCGGTTTACTACTTTTGGGAGGAGGGTGACGAATTACAAATTGATCTTTCCCATTACGTAAGTGCTCAATATCTACACTGAAGTTTTTTTTGTAATGACATACATTAACAAAAATGCCTGTCTGTGGCTTTTTTGTTCCAATTTTCACAACGAATTATTTCCACAAAGATGTCTAAATTTTTTGGGTCCTTAGGTAAAACAAAAATTACTAATAATTTCACACACGTGTGTGTCTGTTTGTCTGTAAGTCTACACAGACAAGACGATAAATCGTACACATTTTAATGTTTACATTTATATTCTTTGTATTGTCCACATATAGGAAAAATATAGAGCGGTAACAAAAAATGACAGGAATAGTTAAGAATGCAAAAACTATCTAATTGAAAAAAATTATTTTGGGGATATTATATGTGTAGGGGTATGAAATAAAACTAAAAGTTATTCGGATAACTAATATTATGTTTATTTGACGAAAAAAATTAATATATTGAAGCTAGGCTGCTTGAAAGATTTCGACTTTATAAAAATAACTGTCCCTATATGCCTACCTCCCCTGGTCGTGTGGTTTTAATACACACTTGTCCCTTTTATTATTTTCTCATATGTAATACTTAATAGGCATATACTTAGTATATGATAAGTCAAAAATCAATATAGATTTTCTGTAGATATCGTTTTGAAGGACCATAAGATAAAATAAATGGTTTTGAAAATTACGCCTTACGCCCATCGTCTGTGCATTCCTCTGCAACTTAAACGCGTGGACCAATTTTGTAGGCATATTTTGGCCATGTATCGGGACTTCATTTTCATTTGTTTTCTTCAAAAAAAGTTTTTTTGAAATAATGTTCTGTTGACTGTCATCTATATGTGCTCTAGGACCCCAAACGCGTTGCTCCATTTCAATTTGGTTTATGTTCATATTTTGACAATATATCGGGAAGTTTTTATTAGAAAGTAAAAAGGAAGTGCAAAAATAAAATTGTTGGCAGCACGAAAACGGATCATAACCCTAGATATGGAAGTCATTTTTTGTTAATAAATGTATTTTCGTCATACTGTTTCAAAAACCGCTGTTTTCAATACATACATTGAGATGCTAAAGTTGTTCTTTTTAGTCCTAGGACCTAAAAACATCAGCTAAGGTCGAGGTCGTCAGATGTTACTTCCTTTATACGAATTAATTAACGATTGTAAAGCATTTATAAAAACAACCGATGCTCTCGATTGTAAATAACCGTTAAAACAGCTGTTACCATCGATTTGAAGGTAAATAGGTTATAACATTTTAGTTTTTGTGAAATTGTTTTTCTATATTGTTTGCAAAATAACGAAAAATATGCATCACTTGAACCAAAAGAAGCTTTTCGATCCTCGCTCATTTTCTAATTAAACTTAAATTTGTATCGAAAAGCTTCACTTTTGGTCCTAGTGGTGAAATATACTATTTTTGCACATAATATTACAAATCTTTATTGAAAGGAGTTTGTTGGAAGATAAGGTAATCCAAAGTTACTTTTAATAATTTCTAAGATTTTTTGTAGTAAATTTGGCTCAAAACTAAAAAAGCATTGTCCAGGTAAGTGCTGTACAAAAACTACAAATCTAAGTTTAATAGCTTTTATCCCTAAATGAATTTACCAAATATAAAACAAACTATTTGTATTTCCAAGATTAACTCCATTATCTACCGTATTAACCATCGCTTTTTGATAGTCAAAACACAACCCCTGGAAATTGCAAACTCCCCGACGGTCTCAACTCTTTGTACCTAAACCAACCCCGAAGTCTTTGATATTATAATTATTATTGGCAGTTTCTTATCGGGGTGGGGGATGACAATAGTGTCACAACTAGGGTACGGCCACGCTTTGTGAACCCATCACAACATAATCACAACAATATACAAACCCGTCTGTGAGAAAATATTTGTACGACCCCTCCAGCTAAGGGTACAATGCTATATTAGTATGTTTCAGGGTTAGGCTACGTTTATTAGGCATTGTTCAGTTGTACTGAAGAAAGATATTAAACATACTAGTTTAGAGAGAGGGAGCAAGGTACACCTTTAGATTATTTGGAGAAATGTTATTTGTTGGAACGTGCCAATGTAATTAATCAATTCATACCTATCATTTGTTTTCTTGTTATTCATTTTCTTAACTTCTCCTACATGACAGAAATTTCGAAAATCTCATTAAATCAATACTGGATAAGCAAAATAAATGAGTGAAAGATGTCTCTGGAATTCGTATATAACAAATTGTTTCTGTATTTCGAAAACAATTTGAGTAACTATAACTCGACATTGTTGTAACGAAATCAAATTTTTAATTGTACAGGTTGAATGGTGAACAATGTGTCAAAAAATCAGGGTAAAAGTACACTTCATTTGGAACAAAATTGACAATAGTAAGACCTCATCCTATATCGCTTCGTTTTCGAGATATATAGTTTTTTTGCGTTATTTAGGAAAAACGTGTCTTAAATTTTATTTTCTAACTTTATTTTTTACCTAAAAAATGAAAACAAGACATAACTAATATCGTTTTTTGAAACTGAAAATATGCATTGTCTACAAGCTCTCAAAAATGAAAAAAAGTGATAATTGTTTTGAAATCCTCGTTAAAACTCAAATTTGTTTTACAAACAAATAACGACACCTGTAGTTCTTAAAATTGAAAAAAAAAAAAATAATAATAATAATAAAGTAAAACTATAGATGGCCATAAGCTTTCCAACGGTATAAGGAATCGCTAATTTACTTTTCCGTTCATAGAATTATTGCGTCCAGAAAGTCAAAAATCGTAATATGAAGGTATTTTTGGTTCTCCAATTGACACTTAACAGTGGTAAATTATAATATTTTACACTTATTTTTTTAATAAATTGATTGAAAGTAGGTTGGTATAGAGAGTTCTCTATAAAAGAAAGAAAATGTCAACATTGTCAAAACAAACCATTATAAAGGTTAGTAATCTGGTCAAATAAGACAAGTAACCCGTTTCTGCTAGTTTTTACATTGTTGCACCAATCACTCTGTACAAATATAGCTTACAGAAACTTACAAATCAAGCTGTCTGTTTCAACACGCATTTACAAATTTATACCAACTGATTCAATTAAACAACCATTAAATCAATTTGAGGTTGATCCGACTAGATCCACGAAAGCGTATCATGATCATGTGTTTAAATCCAATCGTCAAATTGTTTGTAAGTATCAAATGCTTCCAATCCAAGAATTATATTTTATATAGTCTGTTGCAGAAGAACGGCTGTCCAACATTTGATTTGATGATTTGACTGTACACTTTAATTGAATAGAGCCTGTCTTGTTTATGTGGCCTATACGTTTAATGGTTAACCAATCTCTAGGTCTACTGCGATGATATATATAGCTTGCAGTACTTACAGTAAACCAAATAGTTTTGTATATTTTCCAATTTTTTAAATTTTATGTGATATCTTTAAATTATTAATACTAATAAGTACTTTAATACTACATTCTTATTTTTATATTGTATATATATCATGAACAATATCTTCACAATAGCTTATAACATATGGAAGGTTCACACTAATCTATAATAAGTATACAATTTACGCTGTATTTAATGACATTATTAAGTTTATTAAGATATGCGTATTATTTTATTAAGATCTTGGTTTTATGTTTTGTTTTGGATAATAAATAACGTTTAAATCTATACAAAAAATTGATTCTACTGTATCGATTTGATAATTGGATTTGATCGTGTATTTGGGCTTATTGTTTTAGTTTTGTCAAATACTTCTTTTATTTTTATGACAAAAATATCGCAAAAACTTTCTTACACAAGCTTTCATAGGAAAAAACATTCATTACAAAAAAGAAGTGTAAGGTTTCTGTATGACACTGATTTTTTAATCATGATGGTTAAAATATAAATACACCAAGTCTTTCAAAGTAAGTTAAACATTTAATTGGCTATATTGTTTTTTTTTAACATAGAAAAAAATAATTACATAAATTCCTTTGAAATTAAACGGAATTTAATGAAAAAACTTAAAATTAAACCTAATTCTTACTTGTTAGTGTTATTAAGACAGGTCTTCGAATGGCCACCATTTTCTTCCTGAAGAAGCTGTAGTTTTTCTTCTATAGCAGTATTTTTAACGTGTTAACATTTATCTCACATAGGCCCCTACGTCTTGAATAATTGCTTCTTTCAGTTCTTCAACAGACCTCTTGCTATTGAAGGTCTTCCTGGCCTCTTGATGTCTTCACATGATGGAATATAAAAAAAAAATCAATTAATTAATTGTAAACTACTAAACATTTACCACCTAGTTATCGGGAGTTTTGCCAGAGAAACGGGCATTCCACTTTTGGTAAAGTTTTTCCCAACAAAATTTTGTAAGTTTAAGATTAAATTAAATGAGACTTGGAAATGATGTGTACTTTCGATAATTTTTAATATTTACTGAAGGGGCTATAGTGTTACTATTTATTTATTGCTTTTTAGAAATTTGGTTTAGTAACCAATGCGCTGTAGATTCGTCGTTTATTTTCTTTAAATCTATTTTTGATCTACAATCATTTTCATCAATCTCTTTATCATAGCAATGGTTTTCTTCCTTGTGTATTACGATTTCTCAGGGCCACCATCACCTGTTATTTTCAAACTAATATTTTTCTAGGTGGAAGAATAACGTTAGGTGATATTTACCTTCTATAACCAGATCCTGGTACATTCTACCAAAGTAGGCTACATTCAGTCTCTCCATTTAGTATAGTGTTACTCTTTTTTCAGCTTACAGGTCATTTACTCTAAGTTCTAATACTCTGGAGCCGTTACAACTTGATCTGAATAAAGTACTGTAATTAACTTATGTAAGCTATCATAATAATTGTATAAACTTCCATTATTATTTTCACATAAAATGATAATTTACATATAGGCCTACAGATATACTCGTTGTCAGTTCGTAATCTATTAGTATCTTATTTTGCAATAATGACATTTCTGTTAATGTGTTTTTCCTTCCTTGTTTTTCATCTAAGTTTTTGAACAAAAGTGAATTTTTCGTTCATTCCTAAAAAATTTTTTAACACATGGATTTTTTGTTAGGCTACTTTTTTTGAAGGCATAATAAATTAATTCGTTATCACATACAGGTTTTGTGAAGTAACTTCAACAGACTCATTTATTTTTGTAAGAAATAAAATAACAATGTTAGTAATAAAATCAAAATTATATCAAAACATATTTAAAAATAGTTCTCGACTTTAACGTTATAACGCAGCACCTACCAAAACCAATGAACCTTATTGAAGAAACGCTAGGTAACAGCACTATTCAGAACTGCATATTTAGATCTATGAAATGAACTTGACCTCCCCCTCCCCTCCCCAAGAACAAACTATAAACACAGGACTAGCATAATGTATTGCATATAATCTATGGTTAAATTTCAGAATTTGTGCTTCACTCCTTCCTGAGATTTATTGCTCAATTTGTGCCTTTAAATGATGAAATCTTTAGAATTTGAGCTTTAACTTTATTATAGTCTTAAAATTTGTACCATAGTACTTCACAATAGTGCCAGTTATTTAAAGTGCTAGCCAGGCCTCTCAGTAGAGTTGTTTGGTTAAGCTAGGTTTTCATCATTGTACAAGAGAAATTCTTTTAATAAACATAACATGTAATGATTTGTTATACAGTCATTGTCAAATAAATATGCATGTTAGCGACCACACAAATTAAAATTGGGTCTTAAAATTTGGTGTAAACATATTTGTCCATACATACAAAATGCAAACTAAAATTGTTTAAGTCCAATAAACAATATCATAAATTTTTAATAGTTTATTAAATTTTCTATATCTTTCAAGAAATTTTTATAAGGTAATCTTTGATGAAAATAAATTATTAATTTTAGTTTCTGGCCTCCTAAGAAAATTTATTATTTTAAAAGAGCCAAATCAATGACAAATTACTTAATTTATTTAGTAAACTTTATCTAATATGACAAATTCATTGAAAAAGCATAAAAATGTATTATCTACTATACTCATTTAGTTCACAAAACTATATCACATGGTTTCAATCTTCCTACTAACTTACTCCTATCGAGTAACTGAATATTTAAATATGGTGGAAGAGTTTATCATGCTTTATGGCAAATCTCTTAATGTCTTTAGCAACTGTTTTTACTTTAAGATTGGTCATGTTAATGTACCCCAGTGTTTTGGAGTACACTATTATGAAACCATTAGGTTGCTCTGGTGTTAGTATAACCCCAAAGCTGAATACTGTCAGCTCTTAATATCTTCCAACCAGCCAGTATGTTTTTTTTCTTCTATATTTCTTGTTAGTTCTTTATTTTTTCTGATGTGTTCCTTCCAGTGAAGTTTGGCATACAATGTCCTTCCCAGGTAAGGGAATGTGTTCTTATAAGGTATTGTTTGTGAATTTATTGACAACCGTTTTGGGGTTATTTTTCTATTAGTAATATTGATACAGGTAGATTTGATTTTATTAAATTTAATTAACCATTCTTTAGTCCAAACATTGACTTTGCTAACGACTCCTTGCAATTTTGTTGTTTATTCCTCGATACTGTCATATCGTCAGTGAATGCTGGTATAACTAACTGATCCTTCACACTTTGGTGTATAGTGTAAAATAATATGGGATTGGCCTTACAACACTGTCTTGACATCAGATATTTTATTTAGTTCAGTGTACCATCTGTTTAAACTCTGAAATATCAATCTGAGATTTTAATATCTGATACAATTCTTCAGGCAGATCTCTTTCTATTTTATATTCCAATCCCTGATGCCAAATTTAGCCAAACCATCTATACAAGAAATGGTTTATTTCCCATTCCCATTCCCTGATTTATTCTACATGGTAAAGGGAATAACATAGACGATTTCCCACTGTTCCCAATGTGAGTGAAATCATTTTTGCTTTATAGACATGAATTGATAAACAGGTTGGTTCTAGAATTGTAGGAACAGAAAAATTCCAGAACTCATCTTACAAGTTTGGATTATAGGAATACACCATAATTCCTGGCCAAACTTCATTTTTGTTCATTATTTCTGAACAGCATTTCCTGATATTAATGATATGTATGACACTTACAGTTCATGGTATGCCACACTAACCTTTACATTTCATTAAAATTTAATCAATATCAATAGACTGATTAAAAACATTTAAATGGCCTTTTATTCTACACCAATCAGGATTTAGGGGTAATGATCAAAATATTCTCTTTGGTGATAAGGGAGCAAAATTTGAGTCAAAAAACTAGATGTGTGCAAAAATATTCTTACAATCAAATATAATCAAAATAGTTCTCTATAAGGACATTTTCAAAAACCACTTTTTCAGACTACAATTCTCGAAATAGATATTTCTATATGAATCGTTAATTAATTTTTTAATCGCATAACATACTCTATAATATGCACTCCCAGGGGCTCACTTATAGCCAGTTTGGCAGTTTCAAAGTCTCTAGCAGGATTTACACCTTTCTTCTTGAAATCTTGGGTTGAAACCTCTCTTTCATCGTCCCTATCAGATCTCTTTTAACTAACTCTAGTTATCTTTCAACCCTGTTGCTATTATAGTATTCGAGGGCTATATTTCTTTTATGGTGAAAATAACAGCATGGTTTTTTGCCTTTATACATCAAGGGAAAGTCTATAGTATATAAACAAGAGAAAGGAAACCATAGTTAACTAACTATAAGAGAATCAAAAAAAAGTTCATTCTCTCTTACCAAATTTTATTAAATTATAAATACAAAGGAAAAAAAATAAATTGAAAATTATAACAGAGTATGTTTATATTTATTTAACAATAATTATTCAATTTCAATTGCATGTGGTACTGTTTAGTTCAAATAGAACAGTGTAAAATATTAACAATAATTCTTACATCAGATCAAATCACAGAGTCACCATACCTTAAACTCTCTCTTTCTCTCTCTCTCTTTCTGTTTATATTATTGTCGAAAACACACACACACACAAACATTGAAATTATCAATATTTAATTTAGTAGTAAAAGTAATAATATGAAATTTTTCCTTTAAAATGGTCAAAGTTTAGACCAGAATATTCTCTTCACCTATTAATTAATGTCAGAAATAACAGATATAAAAAACTACAACAGTAATAATTACATTTTATAGTAAAAATGATTGTTAAACACTAATATTAGACTTTAAGATATATTTTTACAATTTTAATTTTTAATATACAAATTTTTTAAATAAATCACTAATTACGATTACAGTATACATTGCAATCAAATTTATTCTCCATATAAAATACATAATGTTAAATTGCTGTTGTACAGAATATATTAAATATAATTTTACACGACATTAAAAATGGGGTCCATGTAAATTGGTCTGGAAATTAGTTTAGTCTTCAGGCTGATGCAAGTTACAGCTAAATAATGCGTATAAGCATTATCATGTATAATAAAGAAAAATGATTAGAACAAGATTAAGTGAAAGTGTATTGACTATAAATTATCAAGTTTCAAAATGCAGCATTTATTCTGTAATTAAGTACGGTACAGATTTATATTTTACTAACGAAATCATAAAGCTTAATAGAAATATTTGAGTTTTATCACAAAATAAAAAAATCATACAGAGTAGGAACATGGAATTTTTATATTACGTGAAATATTCAAATTTTCTGTGAAACAAACTTAATAGATTTTATACAGACACAAGAAGATGATATTACAGTACTTACCCAAGCCTGTCTTGGTAGCTATACCATACACAATTTTAGTACGTCATAATTTTAATTTTTTATATAGACTCCAGTACTGACTCAGGGCTAGTCGACTACAGATATCCATATAATTTTGTTAGGAATTCCTGTCTGAAATTTCATTTTTTACATACTATCATTATTTTTTATTATAATATGGAACAATTTCATGCAAAATTAAAATCTGCACATTTTGACCGAATTAAACATGTTTTAAATTATATTACTAAAAATGAAGACAAAAATGGTTTTAAAATTGTATTTAATTAAAGGCCTATTTTAGAATTTTTACATGATGCTTATTTACAGACAACAAAGACAAATATACAGAAATCTGTAGTTTTTCTTCTTGTCATGAAATAAAAAAATCAGTTAAAATATTTTTTTTTATTATTAAAATATTTACTGTACACCCATATGTATTCACCAAGATAGTATTCTTATAAAATGTTGAAATATAAATCCTTCAAAGCTGGATGCATGTAAAAAATATGTCATAATTTGTGTCACCTATTCACCTTATAGGCCTAGCAGCTATATAAATACTTTACCAGATTTCGTTATGTTATGGTCTGAAATTAAATTTTAACAATAACTATATTATCTGTCACTGAAAAGAGTTTTAATTAATATTATCACAAGAAAATACATTTTATAGATTCTTTAAATTATGAAACATGAATAAAGATCAGTAAAAAAACATAAGTTAATTTTTTTAACATTAATATAAAAGTATTTTATTATGAATCTGGACAACTAAAATAAGAATATACAACTATCTGAAATCATTATTAAGTTTGTTTCAACTACATTAACTCACTTTTTTTTTTAGTTTAATAATAACCCACTCATAATAATGAATTAGCATTTGTAACTCCAGTTTGTATGATAAACAATGGAAACCAAATTATCTACAGTATCTAGTTCACAAATGACAGTTTTACAAGTGTTCAACTGTTGCAGTATTTATACAGGTCAAGTTGGGTTAATCAACTGTGGTTTAATAAAACAGAATTTGAATTTAACTGCTTTTAATTATACAATTTCAACTAATGAATTCCACCATTGTAAAATATATCGGTAAGGAAAAATATTTTACAATTATTTGTCTTAAATGATTACCTAAAACTCTTGATTCATGCATAGAAAGAGAAATAATGTTACAAAAAATAGTATATTTCATCACTAGAACCAAAAGTGAAGCTTTACGATACAAGCTCAAGTTTAACGGCCGAGGCCGGAAAATGAACGAGGATCGAAAAGCTTCTTTTAGTCCAAGTGATGAAAAATTTTTTCGTTATACTGCAAACAATTTTAAAAAAATAAATAAAATGTTATAACCTATTTACCTTCAAATCAGTGGTAACAGCTGTTTTATTGGTTATTTACAATCGAGAGTATCAGTTGTTCTTATGGATGCTTTACAATCGTTAATTAATTCGTATAAAGGAAGTAACAGCTAATGACCTCGACCTCAGCTGATGTTTTTAGGTCCTAGGACTAAAAAGAACAACTTTAGCACCTCAATACATGTATTGAAAACAGCTGTTTTTGAAGCAGTATGACGAAAATACTTTTATTAATAAAAAATGACTTCCATATCTAGGGTTATGATCCGTTTTCTTGCTGCCAACAATTTTATTTCTGTACTTTCTTTTTACTTTCTAATAAAACTTCTAAAAGTTATTTATTGGCTGTCAGTGTTCACTCAGCTGATCAATTTCTGTTTATGTTTCAACTCGAACAATATTTGAAAACACATTCAATCTGAGTTGATTTCCAATACATCTGTTTTCAATGTTAAACTTGATGATGAATTGTTTTCAATTGCAGCTGATGAATCCAATTAGACCCGTGTAAACCGCTTTACTAGGTTAAAATAGGATACAGGGGAAACCAGCTTACAACAAAAATTGTTAGATATTTAACCTTAGGCTCTGCAAAATTAATACAAACATTTTATATAAATATAGATGGTTTCCTATAGAAATTCTACTCAATGAAATCATGTGATATTTAAAACACAAGTATGAAAACAGCTGATGAGCAATGGTGTAAACATAACCTTAAAATTAGATTAGTAAGGAATATGAGTAGAGTTGTTGAAAAATGTCCCATGCTTGTTCACATTTAAAATAGCTTTGACTAGTTAATTGCAGTGTTGTACATTATTGAAATTTTACAAATACTAGATGGTAACGTGGAGGAACTCAATGCATCTGTTTTGAAAATAAAATTGTATGACATTGGAGACATTTATGAGATCAAATGTTGAGCAAAATACTTGCTCTTTAATAATTTCTCTAGAGTAGCTAATGTAAAAAATCACTAGTCTTCTAGTCTCTGGGTGTCATCTATCAATTGATGTTTTATAATAATACATTGAGCAAGTCAAAACCTTCTTCTATACATTTCCTCAAAATTTTCCTGTACGGTCGAACCTGGATAAGGGGGGTCTGTATAAGTGAAATCCCTCTGTAACTGGGAAAAGTTGTGCCATCGTACTTTTTGCCCTAAAGTCCCTCTATAGAATTCTACTTATAAGTGGAATTCGCTTACCCCTATAAGTGGAATTTGTGTGAGAGAGGAATGTGCAGAAGAGAGGGTTAAAATCATCCAAACCAAGTGGATCATCCCATGTGGACCAAAAACCGAAAGAGAAATGAGTCATCAGTGTTTAGAAGTGATAGGATGTATCAGTGGTTGGAATAGTGAATTTAGAAACCTATTGTCGTGTTAGTTTTTAGAAGTGATCTAGAATCAGTATGTCAAAATGCAAGTTGAAGTGTTTTTCGGTTAGTGACAAACTAAGAATAATCAGTGGTTTAGAGAATGGAAAGGAAATGGATGAAATTTCTAAGGAGTTTGAAGTACGAAGTCAACTTTATGCCAGATATTAAAAAATAATGAGAAGATTCACCTTCAATGAGTAGAATGACATATTAAATAGAGAAAGATTTGTACAGATTAATTTACAGAACTTTAAAATGCTTAGTAACTGGCTGTGACAGTATTTAAACCGGAATATTCCTAATGGTAGGTCACAAATCAAACAAAAAGGCCAAATATTTTGCTGAAAATCTGGACGAACATTTTGCTATAACCAATGATGGGTTAGAAAGATTAAAAAAATGAAATGAAGGATTTAAAAAGCTTTGTGGTGAGAGTAGTGCAGTTGACTTTGGGTTATGGAGCCAATGGATTAAAGACCTTCCGGCACTATTGGAGGATTATTCTCCAGAAAATATATTCAACACTGATGCTAGCAGCTTATTTTATAAGTGCCTTCCTAACAAAACTTTTACTTTTAAAGATGACCAATGACATGGAGTGAAACACATAAGAAGTGTGCGACCATACTTTTTCGTGCCAATAGCGATGGTGCAAAAATTTCCCTCTTTTCCATTGAGAAAGCATGTCATCCTAGATGTTTTAAAGGTGTAGAAACCTTACCAGTGGATTATGATTACAACAAGAAAGCATAGATGACTACAAATATTTTTTAAAAAATTGGTTGAGCAAACAAATTGATACACAAATGAGACTGGGAAAAAAATTTTTTATTGACAATTGCTTAGCTCATTTCAATATTTCAGAGAAATTTGTTAAAGTTTTTTCAACTTTTGAAGATTGTATGTACGAGCACAATGACATTTTCATTGCTGGTTAACGAAACACTAAAGACATCATTAAACATTCTAAAACAGTCAAAGAAAATGCAGAAGATAAAGAAGAAAGGCCAGTGTAAAACTGAAGCTAAGAAAACTATGAAATTCTCCAGCATTTCTTTAAAATGTCTTAAGGTACTGATATCAACGTATTTGATAACCTGTACGAGCTCGAAAAGTGTGATTATAATCTGATATAGAAGGGCAAACAAAAATGACTGATTACTTTAAATAAGTTTCTATGTGTAAGACAAAAAAGCTGTATTATTTTGTATATACAGTACAGTACTATGAAAATATTTTTTTTACTTTATATGCCACTTAATTTAAATAAGAAACCTAACTGGAACACCTCTATAAGTGAAATGAAATTATTTGCACCCAGAGACTCCACTTAGTCAGGTTTGACTGTATCAATTCAGAACTAATACTTAGTTGATGTCAAAACACCAATAATATAATTTGAAGTATTCTAATGTTGTTCAACTTCTTGAAGCCATACTTCGAAGTAGTTTTAAAATTTTAAACATGTCAACTATATTGATAAAGTCAAATTTTAAGATAATTTCATATCACATACTTTTTGTGTAAACTATGTGACCGTTTATAACATAAAAACTCTTAAATCTTTCTTAAATATAAATTATTTTCAACACCATATCCAAAACTATGCTTCTAAATAGAACAAAAACAAAACTAAATCCGACTTAAAATTATTAAAGTTGATCAAATCACTCTTAAGTTAAAACATTGTAAGACATTACATATTCAAAAACAAAATTTGCTTTTGAATAGCTACAGTAATTTGATTTGGCTTATAATTTTGATCAATTTTATTAGTATCAATTTCTGGACTGAAAGTTGTGGTGCACTTTTTATAAGGGTTTTTCTCAAAAAATGATTTTATGAACAACATATTTCAAAGACAATTCAAAAAGGTAAACATGTTAACAAATTTTATTTTTCATTAAAATAGATGATTAACATAAAATACAGAATGAAATATAAATAATAATAAAATAGACTCCAATATAGTAGATTCCAGATAGTATAAACAAATTTAATACCTCAAAATAAAGTAATTGTTTATTAAAAGCAAAAACCTTTGGTCACAAATTGATATTTGAAGAAAGTAGAGACAAAATTCTGACTCATTCATTAGATTATTATATACATGCATGACTTATAGCCAGCCTGTTCAATTTATGATATTCAACAGTGGATGTTTATATGTGCATAAAAAAAAGTTGTATTCATAGGTGAGCAATGTGATTTTAAATGACATCTTACAACATATCTTACAATTAAAAATAAAAAACAAACATCACCACAAGTGCGTAGAAGTAGAAAGACTTTTTCGATGCAATATCACACAATAAGTGGCTCGCACTGTGAACTCCTCGTCCACAGAGGTGGCAGGATACCGTTAATACAAAATTGGAAAAATAGAAAAGAATAAAATAGAAGTCCACATACAAGCATCCAATAAGGTTTTAAAAAGCATTCATTTTATAAATTGGGTGTTACAAAATATAATTGTTAAGCAACTATGGTTGAAAGTTAAAACTCTTTTATAAAACATTTTTTGTTATAAATTTTACCTTAAATTTAATTAATTAAATTTAAATAATTAATTTAAGACTGTGATAATGAACGAAGTGTTTTACACCATGCTTAGCAAGCTTTCCTTGGCTTTGGACGGTTGAATAAAGCTAGCAAGCAGATTATCACTTAACAAGAACTTGGGAAAAGTGTAAGAAGAAAGACCAGAAGCTGAGATACATTAATAAATACTTAGTGAACAGATTACACATAATTTACACACACAAACTTTTGGTGTAGGTCTACATATTTATACATGATTAGTACAAATTGTATTTGGAGTTTACAACATTTAAACTAAAATAAATATTTATCTTATGAGTAATATCAGGAGCAAAACGTGGGAAATTCAATGTGCAGTCACACTAGGCTTATTCAGATGATATTGAAGGCAAATATCCAAATAAACCATATTAAAAATTAATATGAACAATCCATCATTATGAAATTACTTTGAAAAAACAGACAAGAAAAAGATGATATTGTTATATTATGAATTAGCAAAGTGAGAATACGAAATAGCGTATATTAGTCTTAGCTCACAAGAGAAAAAAGTGTGATTAATAAAATATTACATGTTGGATTTAAGTAATCACAAGTAAAATAACCTAGTGTGACTATGGACTTAGTCATCGTCGTAAACTAAGTTATTGTATTTTCATATATAAACTATTTGAATATACTAATTTATATGTACTGTAAAACTTTCTAATACCTAGGCAGTGGCACAGACTGAACTTTGACCTGGGAGGAGGAGGAGGGAGGCTTATTATAAAAGATTATGGAATATCTAATACCTTCATGGTAAGACAATGATTTTGTCAGGAAAAAATAACGTAAATTTAAGGCCAAAATGTGGCTTGTATCATTTTGAGGCATATACTGTCTATAAAATTGGAAATTTAAGCCTTAAGGTATTGTAAATCAAGAAAATTAAAAGTTAAAAAAATTATAATTATATAATATTTTCATGAATTTCAGTGATGGTAATAACTAATAACTTTTAAACGATAATGTTGTATAGCACCACAAAATATTTATGACATTTAAAAATCTATTCAAAACATTATTAAAAAGTGTGTTATGATACAAAACTAAAAATTAGTAAACCAACAAAACTGCCAATTGTAAGTAAAAGATAATTAGACAATCAAATTTTAATGAATGACGTGTTTTAAACTTTGAAACAGGGAGTAACTAGTTAATTTGTAATCACTATCTCCAGTTTTGTACAGATATTTGAGACTGGCCAAATTGTGTGATTATTATCACAATTGTGTTTTATTAATGTTAAATTAAATTCTAAACCGAATTGTATATGCTTAACACTAGCAAACATATTTAATTAGGTTATTGATAAACTCGTGGCTGCACCACTGTTCCCCAGATACTGTGTTTTGTTTGTACAATAATTATGTGCACCCTGAATATTGAATTCAAAATATATGCACTGTAAAACTTTATAACACGAGTACATCTTAAATATTGGATATACAACATTATATACATTAAAATTGCATAATTCCAGTATGCCCTGGATACTAAATTCAAAGTTTATGCCAAAAACAAAATTAAATTGACAATTAATTGCTTATAGCTTAATTTATTTGTACATTTTGTATATTCCAATATATACAGATTTGTTTTTAGAACAGATTGTTCTAACAGTTGAGTATAGAAATCAAACTAAAGTCTAATGGTCTCAACTACACAGAATTCCTTTCTTTCCAACTTCTTTTTGTTCAAAGGAGAAGGAGGATGAAATTCACGATTCAAATATAGTTAGTTAAAAGTACTATTTAAGAGTTGTAAAACTAAACTACTAACATTTAAATGTATTTATATGAAAGTTAATATATCAAAACAGAAATATTATATACATGTGATTGGCCATGATTCCGGTATTACACTTTAAAGCTTACATTAATAATAATTATTACATTATACTGGACAGGATAAAACAAAATGATTGTGTACAAGAGAACTTCTAAATGTCAAATATGGAAAATATAACAGAGTGATTCAAACGCCTTGAAATATTATAATTAATTATTAAACAGACCATTATTTTATGTCACTATTTAATTGAATTTTTTAAATTTATTTCATAATTTTATTAAATCTATTTCATATTTCTTTCTTCATACAGAGCTAGCTATATTGAGCTGTATAACAAACAAAACAATATTTCAGGCGCTTGTGATATAAAATAATTAAATATTGTTTTACAAACACGTTTTGTTACTATGGTGTAAGCTAAAACAAATACATCATGCAGTGCGGACCCAATAAAATAGGGTATTATGAACTTTCTACAATATAATTTCTTAATATATCATTATATACAAACTAATTATCTTGCTCTAATATAAAACAGTTGATCACTTCGCAGTCCCCAAATTGAAATAAACAATTCAATAATATATACATATACAGTAAGATTTTATAAACAAAAAATGTACAATCATTCATTTGTTACCTTCGCCATCAAACACAATCACCCTGTTTGTTTATACTGTAATTGTTATAATTTCTTTACTAAACCTAATTTAAAAAAAAAAGAATTCTCTAATTCATGACAGTTAAGTAAGTTTCAAAAATATCATACGAAAATGAATTTGTCTAGATGCTTGAAGTACACAAAATCAGTGCAGGCCTCATATGGAGTAGAATATAAAAGGAATGCAGAGAAGTATATAGTAGGTTGATACATTCAATCTTTTACTGAGTTCTGAAAACAATAGCATGGATTAAAACTATAGCCACTTTATAAGAAAACAAAATATACTAATTTATCTTAAAATTATGTTGCCGCCTATGGAAATAAAAAAGACAATTTCCCATAAAGTTATTTACAAAAAAAAACAAAAAAAAAAAAACAAACAGTTAACTGTAACATCTAGAACATCAGCAAAATTTATTTCTAATTTAAAACTTTAAATGTAATTTCATTAAAAATTAATATTCACAAATTTACTCAAATTAGAGCTTCAAACAACAATAAATGAAAGGCAACACATTTGAAAGATACATCTTAGAAGGCATTGGAAGTAAACTAACTACACAATTCATTTTAGGTGGGTGTGAAATTAATACAGAATAGTGCTGGCTTGCACGATGTTGACTTTGAATAAAATAAATCATTTATTATGTCAGCAGTAAGAAGGTAAATAATAAGTAATATATAAACTATAGAGTCTGAATGTGAAAACAAAAAACTAATATGGATAGAGAATATTATTTTTAAATAAAGAAATTTGACAAAAATAATGGTAACAGATTGTTCATATAACTGGGTGCCTGAAGGTTAAACTGTTATCAGATTTACTATAAGGAGGTTTTGACAAACCTTCGTGAATAAGTGAGAAGAGATCATAAATATGGATACTCATGGATTCTTTGTCAAGACGATGCGCAGGCACACACCGCCCAGTCTATCCAGCACCCTATCTGTTTTTATGAAATACAGAATGTTGAAACATCCACAATACCCATCTGACCTAGCCCAAGGGTAATGCAGGATCAAGAGTAATGAGAGGGCGGATCTGTTGGCAAAGCAAGAGGCCACTGGCTGCCTCGTGGGATCAGTATCCACTTGTGGGATTAGTCATTCAACGGTAAGACGAGCGTTAAGAAAATGGGCATAGGAAGAGCACATCGAATGATGAAGACACTTTCCTGGCCAGAGATTGGGTAAGCGTCTTCTTTCGGAACCCGATCCTGCGTTGACTAAGGTGCTGATTCTGTATGAAAAGAAGTCCCCGAGACAGATCGTTGCCATGATTACTGGACACGGCCATATCCGAAGCCACTTGAATAAGATGGGACAACTACAAGCCTCGTATCTGAGACCACAATACACATTTTGTTTAATTGTGCGGTCCTGGAGCCCAAAAGAAGGAGAATCTTAGGACCCCAACAACCAGACATAAATTTTGACAAGAACACCCTGCACAAGATCCTGTAGCTTGTTAGAGGCACTGGGGTCGGTGTAAGGTGAACAAGAAAGAGGAGTCCATAGAAAAAAGAGCTGGAAGCCAATTTGAGCTTCAGCAATATGTCCCCAAGTAAAGAATAATAATTTAAAAAATAATAATAGTCACAGATCTTATATAATATAAAATTGAATCACTGTAGTGCATGCAAAAAAGTATTTATTATTATATTTAAATTTACATCTCTTAAGTTATCCTGTATGACGATAATCTGTTATGGATGATGTAGATTAAACCTTTTCTTAATATAATCAATATCTGATCTTGGTTTTAAAACCAAGTTATTTTTACTCACTCAATCTACACCAGCAAATCCTTGTGATCCTTCTATAGCTTTAATGAGTTTCTCTCTCAGCTGTTGGTAGCTCTCATAAGGAGGAAGGTCTAGTCTGTTGAAACTAAAACAAAACACAATTTTTTACATAACCATGTGATTTCATTTTTGAGTACATTACAGAAAAATTGCTAAGATTCATGGATTTAAAATTTTTTTTTAACGTGACTAGATGTATTCACCATTTTCTACCTCCAAAATAATAATCTATCGTAACTTTATACCCCCCAATTATTTCGGTAATTATAATCTAAACCATGTTCCAGGGAATTAAATAAATTCATAACAAAATATTTGTAAATCAATCATTCATGCACAAAGCCCTATTATATTTACCGATACAACTGACTTCAGTTTGGCAAACCAAGAACACATTGAACTTATTCTTCATAATTTAATAATACAACAATTACTAAACAATCACTACACTAGCTGGTGATTTAATAATTTCACAAACTAGGATTATGAATATTCAGTGCTTCCAACATTGCCAACATAATTCTTCTACATGTTCTTAGATTAGCAATATAAATGTTTATTCATATTTCATTGACAGCAGTTAAAATTTATTTAATTTGAATTTGTAAACAAACAATAATTTCCTTTTACTAACAATTCACCACACTGGCTTTGAGTTAATTTTCATATTTCATAAAAATTTGATAAACAATCTTTAAGAGTTGATTTTGCGAAATCAAGACCTTTTATTACAATACCCACCATAAACAGAATTTTATCGTTAATTCTGAAACCTGACCAATATATTTATATACCTTAGGATGTTGGATATATCAAGATTTCTAGGAAAATCTAATGCCATAGAAAAACATGTTTATTTTATTATTTTCGTATCACAAGCACTTCAAAAATTTCTTGGTAAGATCAATTATATTTTATATGCACAGAGAGGAAAAACCTGTAGATACCAATTTTATATAAAATCAATCTTAAAATTATTCACAACAGATGCTATGTTAAATTCTACTTTACATGCAAAACAAAATATAAAAAATAGCTTCATGTTGGTGCGTCAAATTGCAATAACATAAAAGTTAACACAACATAAAATATATTATTGTATGAATTGAATATAAAAATTAGTTATTTAAATTTTTTATGTGATCCCACTTTGATATTTATTTAAAAGAATATTGATTTGACTCTTTCAACTAAAAGAAAAAATACACAAGATACAATGAAACTACAGGTTCGATTTATTAACAAAAAGCAATAAATTCAAAACATGTAAAATTAAAGAAATATAGGTTTGAATGATAGTTCACAAGTCTTTGCCATTGAATTGAAGCTTGTATGAAATTTCCCAAATCCACAAATAAAATACAAAGTGATAGTTCAAAGGTAATGAAATGAAAATCGGCAATGGTATGAGAAGTTTTTGTTCATAGTTTAATTAATTGTGTTTAACACTTCAGGAAATTATAAAATAGAATCATGGCCTCTTAGGGTTAGTGCCTTTATGTAAATGAGGGTCTTTGGATTTATACATTTGGGTTTCAAATGCCTAGCTAAAACTATTTCGATCTCACTAATTTGCTGGATTGTATTTAAAAATTTCACATTAATATGTGGTGTCCGGCTATAAACGATGGCTTTACAATACACACTACATTATTTAAGCTTATTTTGTGAGCTCTTTGTCACTCTCGTCTCATGGATTTGACTGATTCTTCTTGATGTAAAGACTCAGCGTCTGGAAAGTGTCCTTCTCATTTTGGCATCGCAACAACAATTCAATCTTCAAGTACACTGCACTCCGGAAACATTCGAATTTGCCGTCTTCTGTATCTTTTTGTTAGTTGGAGTTTAATTTATGAACATGAAATAATTTTATTTCTTTGATTTAAAATTTTAAATAATTGGTTTTGTGAAACAATTTCGTGAAAATAAATAAATTATACTAAGATTATTAAACAAAAGGGATAAAAATAACTCCTCAAATGACTAAAACTAATCAATATCTAATTTACATATTTAAGTAATACAGATAACAAAATTGGTTTATTGAACATTGTATCTCAATGTGATTTAATCGACCAATCCTTGCTTTAGTTCCTCTTTGTGGGCGTGTCTTCAAATGTACTAAATCTGTTGTCGGCCATTGTTTGTAATGTTACTTGTGTTTTAAATCCTAACGAATTACTTCTACATCTTATATAGACTACTTTTGTAAATAACTTTTTAAATTACAAAGATTTCATTTTAAGTATTGGTACCATTAGTTTCTTTAGATAAATTCCCGTTTCTTTAAAAACTAATTTATTTTGGGGGGTCTTTCATTTATAAAATTTCTCGCCTACTTATTCGTACTTTAAAACTGAATATAACCCTGGAATCATTGTGTCATGTTAGTCTGATAATTTTCCTGGATAGTTATGATAATTTAGAATGATTTTGATATAGTAAACAAGGGCCAAAGAAATCGGGAAATATTTTTGTTTTATTATTTTCTAGTCGAGAGTCGGGTTATAGAATGTAGGCCTACTGTTGCTTACATTTGCTGCAAGGCATCGTGGTAATTCATTAATTGGAATTTTACTTTAACAGGAATGACAAGTATTTCAATGATTTTATATTTGTAGGTTAGACGAAAAAATTATGAAAAATGTTCCACAGATTTGTAGATATTAAAAAAAATTAAAAAATTTTAAAAAATAATAAAAATTTTAAAAAACATGCACTTGTATGGAACAGAGGCTCATAAAATTGACACACCAAGTAAATCTAAAGATCGATTTTTGTTTCCCCCATCAGATTCTCTTTTTATATAATGTAGTGAAAAGTACAAATAAATTTGTTAATTTTGTGCTTACCATGTATGAGCTCTAGGGTAATTGTCAGGTGTGCCCCATTTCTCTATGGTAAACATCTGTGGTCCATTACTGCCATATAGCTCCTTGAATCCATTCATTGGCACACGTGATGTACCAGTGACAAATTGTAGCAGACGGGAGCGCATTTCATTTGTAAATGATAATACTACCTGTAACCAATTATGAAAATTACTTTAAGATTAAATTCACTTAACTTAAAATTTTAACCAATTGGACTACTACTCATAATATGTAAATACTAATTAAATCTAATAATAAAACACTTAATTTTTCAATACTGTGATATTTTTTGGAGCATGTTTATATAGGCGTTCGCAAGTTAGAAGTTAAAAAATGAGAAAGAACTAAATAACTGTTAGGCGCTTCAATAGTCATGAGTGTAAACAAACAAAAATCGTCTTTATTTTAATTTCCAAGTTTTCCACTTAGTTCTTTTAGACACCAAGATCACATAAGGAAGATATTAGTGAAAATAGTATACAAATTAATGCAGTGGTTTAGGCAGTAGAAGCAACAGATCTGGACATTCTTAAATTTATTTATGGATTTAGTCTTGAAAGTATGAAATGGAAAGTTAGCATATTTAAAAATTTTATAATTTTATATTTTTATAATTTTATAGATGGTTTACAAAATTTGAAAAACAGGAACATAAAAATGTTAAGCAAATGCTGCATCTATTCCCCTAGAGCTAACGGGGAAGGTCTTTATTTTTATGGTGATGATAAATACAAGGTTTTCATCTTTAAATCAAAAATGATATAAATAAAGGCTCAGACCATCTATGAAGTCCACTAGTATTTTTTATGGTTTTCTACATGATCAAAGACTGTGGTCATGTAGCAGGCTAGGAATGCCAGACCTGGTATGATTTGTAGGCTTATACAAAGGTATACAAAGTAAATAATGGATATTAATTTTCAAATATGGGGACACTTCGAGGCTCACTATAACGAGTATGGGGTGTAGCAATCCCAAGGGATCCTAGCTATATCCACACCTTTTTTACATGTAGTCTTGGGTAAAACCCCTTTCTTTCATTTTCCCTAACATGTCTCTCTTGTTATCTTCCAATCTTGGGAAGAATTAGGGGCCTTTATTTTATGTTCTTTTCTTCCTTTTTTGGTGATGATGACCAAAAGGTTTTTCACCTTTAAACAACAAAGAAAAGAAATCAAATAAAGGTTGCATGAGTTTACAAACAAGCTAATATTACTAAACCCTAATCGTTTAATTTTTTTATAAGATATTAAAAATTGTCTTCTGCCAACAAGTTGTGACAATAAAATATTTAAAACTGTACATATATAAAACAACCGTATATTCAATAATAACATAATGATTTTGTAATACCTACCCTCCAGAACCATTGTATCGTAATATTATTGGGATGATAATCTCCTTTGTATAAAGTATTTTGTTTCCAGTCTTTTACATCTATGTTTTGAATACCACACATCAGTAGTTCTAACTCATTTTCATCAAATATCTTAATTAAATTGAGAGGTACAAGAGCGTTGAATCCATCGAGGAACGCATTCATTTGGTCTTTCACTCGTGAGACAAACCTCCATTCAATAACTAGCCTGTATAAAATAAAACAAACTTACTTGAAAAATAGAGCAGAAAGGGAATACAACAAAATGATTATTGAGAGAATGTAAGTTTTAACGAGACTGATAATTTTAGCTAATAAAATCTGTACACATAAACATATAAAAAAGTACTTGTTAACTTACAAGTTAATCTAACTTATTTCCCTTTATTGATATAGTTTTATTGTTTATTCGGACATTTACCATCATTTGATTATTTAAAAAGTAAAAATAATACAAGAGAGTATGGATAAAGTTGTATATAGTTTTAGTTATTTTGACCAATCAAATAAATCTAGTTTTAGTGCTGAGTTACTTTACATAACCATTAGTTTCCAACATAATCCCAGGCTACTACGCTATGGTGAACCTTTATATGTGTGTCATGTTCTATACAAAAATGTAGATATAAATAAATGAACAATAAACATTTCATCATTACTTATTAACTTTACTTTTCTTCTTATTTATAACAAAAACTATACAAATTTGTTAAGTATATTTTGGCCATATTTCTAGATCTTTTATGTTTGATAACTGAAAATATTGAGGTTATCAAATGATAATTTTTTATTAACCAGCTCACATATAATCTCTACGGAAACAAACAAGACATATTGGTTGTCATCTTCCTAAAAATGGCAGTTTGGAATATGAAATTGCAAGCATAAATACAGTTTTACAAGGCTCAAAATTGTCTCCAAGTAATATCTTTCAAATTTAGGTGAAAACTGAAGGTTTATGACTCAAACCAATGTCCCAAGTTGTATGTAAAAATAAAAAATTACTAACACCTTGCATAATAAAAAAAAAAAGGAAAACAGTTTCATTACCAAAAAATATGACTGTCATGAAGTTGATTTGGTTATGATAATTTTCTCCCTAAGGAACTCACTTATAGTGAGTACGGGGTTAACAATCCCGAAGATATACACTGAATCCTACACCTTTTTACATGTAACTGTGAGTTAGATTCTTCTTTTTTTTTTCATTTTTCCTATGAGGGCTCTTTTGACAAACTTTTATTCTTTTCCAAATCTGACACTATTATAGTTGGCTTTATTCAATAACTAGGTATCTTTATTTTATGTTCTTATCTTCATAAGACGATGATGACCATGAGGTTTTTCGGCTTCAAAGAACAAAAATAAAATTTTTTTACAAATAGCTTGGAACATTGATTGGGTCAAAAATATTAAAAAATTGATAGATAAAATAAGCCAATTTAGAAATATTCAACTATTTATTGATTTAGAAAGCCAAGCCGGAAAATTTATGAAATGATATAAACACTTTTTGTTTCTTTAGGTTTTGTTTATGTCTATAGATGGAAGTATGAAAAATTAATGTAATATGTTTGTGTGTTTATTTATTTCAATTTGCGTTGGTATATTTCATGTGCCCTAAGAGGAGTACAATAAGGTTTTTCATGATCAAAAACTTAGTTTAAAAATGACAAATAGTTCTAATTAGTTTGTTTGGTCTTAAGTGAATTTATACACAAACTACGACACTCAAAACTGAATTTATACAAGTTATTATGCTAAAGGCAATAAGCATTTGTACTTTTGCCTACACAAATTTTTTTCTGAAGCCTGATTGTCTGGAGATTTTTTCCAAAAAATATTCAGAAAACTTTTATATAGTTGTACAAAAAATCATTGTACAATTTTTTTGTTAATGAGGTTTTGATGAAAATTATAACTTTAGTTAAAAAATAGAGTTAAATATATGTAATACGAATAAAAGAGTAACACAGTAATAAGACATATAGAATATGCTGATGAAAAAGAGGTTTAGTAAGGAGATTAGTAAAAAAAATGAAATGATTATTATAGGAAGGGATGGTTACAAGCATAGAGTAAAATATAGCATTGGAAGTAAAACCCATAAAAATAGTTGATACATTTATGTAACTTGGTACATTATAGAAAAAAAAGGAATATTAAAAACCCCTTTACTTTGGGCAAAATTCCATCAAAGTGTGAAACATTTTTCAAGTGACAAGAAAGTATCGACAAAAGAAAAACTATATTGTTCAAAAAATTCTATGTATTAATAGTAATGTTTACGTTCAACATGTACATGCACGTTGACAGAAAGTAACTGAAGTTTGTATTGTATTTATTGTCTCAATTACATATAATTGTTTTTACATATATATAGGCTGCAGTACACAATTGCATTATCATAATTTAAATTAAATACAATTTTATATAGTCATATTATCATAGAAAACTGTATTGTAGATAAATATAAACATAACACAGACACATTTTACAAAATGTTTGTACAAGTTCAAGTACTCTTTAACGAAATAAAATGCCTGTTAAGCCAGGTATTTCCTTAAATTGATCCTTAAAACCCTTTTTAAATTGAACAACAGATTCTCCCTTTACAAATATTGTGGCAGTTTCTTGTAAAGCTTTAAAGCTAGAATAGTATACACCACGTTCAAATAGTTTTAGTATATGACTTGGGTTCTGAAGTATTACCTTTAGTCAAGTGCAAGTAGAGGATATTTATGAGGATCCTGAGAACAATCCAAGGAAAGATAGAATTCCAAATACTGAAATAAGTACTTTGATACTAGCCCGAGAAAGTCTGGAGGAAAAAGGTTGACAAAACCAGATTATAAGCGTATATGAAAAGGATGGGGAAGTAAGAGAATTTAAATAAAATGAAAGAAATGTGATTGGATGAAAGAGGTCAAAAGGTAAGCTCATGTTGAGATATACTATAATAATAGGAGGTAATATGCAGAGAAAAGAAAAAATATTCAAAGACTCAAGATTATTATATTAAGTAATATGGAAGGGCTTAGTGTATACCCAGACCTAGGAATGACTGGAACAGAAGAAGTATATAACTAAAGTACTTACGATATGTATTCATCCTTGTTATCCTGATTTAAAGGGATGTTAGCACCATTAGGTTTCAACTCTCTCTGACTTGTATGACCTAGACTGTCCTCATCTAAAGCAAAGGTTAACTCCAACTCAGTTGGATCATTCTCTTTAATCCAAAGCAGAGAATTATAATACTCAGAATCAACACTTTCCATATCTTTCAAGTCTATTGATTTGCCCAACATCATTTTGTAAAAGGGTCTAATGAAAAATGCTGCAAAGTCAAAATACTTGAATTATATTTGATATTGACAGTTTAAATGAATACTAATAAAGTATCTACTTGTATGTATACAGAAATAGAAATAAAGTACCAAATCTGAAACTAGATAAACTTGTAAGGAGTAAACTAGTTTCCCCTGAATTCCTCATAATAGTTTGCAGCCCTAGGTGGTTTTATTTCTTGCTGTGGTCATTTCATTTATTGAAGAAAATTGAGCTTGAATTTTAGGGAGATTTACTTTGGACAAAAAGACAATTAAATTGATCAATTTCAAAATCAAACTCGGAAAAAAACAATTAATTCATTTTCATTAAAGTAAAAAAATGAAAGGGGAAGGTAGATGTAGGTTTCCACACAAAAACAGATGTCAGATTCAAACTCAGGACTTCATGAAAAAGAAATATAATAAATCGGATTCATATATTTTAAGAAACTCCTATGTTTAATTATTACAAAAATTCTATGTTTAGAATAGTTATTGGGAGGCTTAAAAATGAATTTACCTAAAAATATATGATCTTACGTTCTTGGGTTCAGCAACCATCCTTTTTTCTTTATATTATCAATATTTATGTATCAAACTATAAATATCACCTTCAGATATCAAACAATAGCTAATTGGCTTTGTTATTAATATTCCCTTATCAAAAGATAGAACCATTTTGATTTTAAAAACTTCTGATAACTTAAAGAAAGGCATGTCCTTATTGGAAAAGAGTGGTGACAAATATATTTATTTTAATGTTTTAACGACCTCAGCAGAGCGATTTTCTGAAGATGGAACGAGTTCCGAAACGCGTCATATGATTATAAAGTAAGTAACTACTTTATTATTAAAAAAGTCACATAGACGGGCATTATTGTTCTTTTATTATATAAAAAAGAGTGACTTGGATACAAACACAATGAGTTTTAAAATGAAAATTAGAGTGTTTATACAATTATTTGTAGTGACCAATGTTTTACATAAGATAATCTTTCAAACCAAGATTCAAAGAACACATATCTCTAAAACCACAGTTGTTGAAAAAAAAAAAAAAAAAAAAGTTCAAAACACATCACATGACCATTCATACAAAAGCATACAAGAAAATTTTAAGATTTTATGCAAATGTAAAAAAGAACCATCTTCTTAATACTATAGAACAGCATGAAATTTACCAAGTTACATACATCATGGCTATATCTCATCCCAAATGACAAATTAAACTATAGTTCAAATGAAATATCCAATTCAATAATTAATTAATCCATCCAAACAAAATGTATAAATTATTACAAAAGCAGTGTGTCATCGATGTAAAGAAATGTCAGAGTTATTAATTATTAAAGGTCATAAATGATTATATAAAACATTTATAGACAGATAAAAAAAGTAATTTTTATTTTAAGCTTCTTATCAACAAATTATGGTAATTCAAAGTTAATTTTTTTTCAAATTTAACCAATCACCAGCTTAGATTAGAACAAACAATTAAAAATTTATTGCACTAATAATTTTGTCCTCAATAGTTTTAAAATGAAGTGACATTTAAACTTTGCTCTACATTTGAAAATTGTAATTTATCACACCAGTTTTGAAGTTCAGGACCCATTTTTAGATACAAATAAATTGCTACTCCAGAATATATTTATACTCTATTATAATAGACTTTACCATCATGTACTTAAATTATTCAGAGAATGAACTCTAAATTAAAAACTCACCGTCTAATAGCTTCCCATGATATACAGCCATTCCCGCAATACGTCCTATAAATTTAAAATAATTGAGATGTTCCTCATTACATAACCCAGATATTGGGTTTATTTGAAGAGTATAATTATCCCTGTAAAAAAAATATATATATATTACATTAGAATAAAATCAGCAATATATCTACATCTCATGAAACTATAGATTCTCCACCTGACTTGAGAAAATATACTGAAGAAGATTTTTTCAAATAGGTACTACCACAATTCCTAGATACAATGACAATTTCATGAAACCTAGGAGAAACCCTCCTAAAATAAACATACACTTCACATTTTGTCAAAATGTAAAAAATTGGAGTACAAAGAAGATTTTTCCTTATATTTTTTGTTCTCTTGCTAAAGTCGAATCAACATTACCACGCTCAAGTACAACATAATTCAAGATAAACAAAAATAAATACAAATTTTTAAAACTACCTTATTACCGCTAGTATAGAAAAAACTATTAGTATAAAGAAATAAACAGTGCAAAAACATTGCACAAACTTTTTCACACACCATATTCCACAACAGTAGTAAATAAATAGATTATTTATTTCCATATCCCCAATAAATAAAGTTTGAGAGTTATCTGACAAAATATAAAAATGGGCCATGCCCTACAACAATGTCTAATACATTAACCCTAACAACTCTCATGTTAGCTGTCAGCCGACATCCTAGTTTTCCCGTTCCGATCTCATGTCTGCCAACAGCTGACAATGAACAATTCGATATTTTAACGCTAATTTTCAATAGTTTATGATATTTGGTTACATCGAAGTTGTTCTATACACATTGTGTAACTAAAGTAACTAAATAAAAATTAGGAAGAAATACATTGCTTTTATTTCATTTTATAATATTTTAAAGCTCTACTTCATATATAATCGTTCAAAAAAAGAGATCTGAGGGAGTGTTCAGTGTAAATTTGGTTATATCAAAGTTGTTCCTATACACATTGTTCTTTTATTGTGTAACTATGGTAACTAAATGAAAATTGGGAAGAAAATAGATTGTTTTTATTTGATCTTATAAAATTTTAAGTATTAGCTATAATCGTCCAAAAAAATGAGATCTGAGGGAGTGTTAAGCGCAATTAGGTTATATCGAAGTTTTTCTATACATATTGTTATTTTATTATTAACTAAAGTAACTAAATTAAAATTAGGATGAAAATACATTGTTTTTATTTCATTTTATAATATTTTAAGTATTAGCTCTAAGACTTCGGATATAATCGTACAAAAAAAAAAGAGATCTGAGTGAGTGTTCAGTGTAAATTTGGTTATATCAAAGTTGTTCCTATACACATTGTTCTTTTATTGTGTAACTATGGTAACTAAATGAAAATTGGGAAGAAAATAGATTGTTTTTATTTGATCTTATAAAATTTTAAGTATTAGCTATAATCGTCCAAAAAAATGAGATCTGAGGGAGTGTTAAGCGCAATTAGGTTATATCGAAGTTTTTCTATACATATTGTTATTTTATTATTAACTAAAGTAACTAAATTAAAATTAGGATGAAAATACATTGTTTTTATTTCATTTTATAATATTTTAAGTATTAGCTCTAAGACTTCGGATATAATCGTACAAAAAAAAAGAGATCTGAGGGAGTGTTCAGTGTAAATTTGGTTATATCAAAGTTGTTCCTATACACATTGTTCTTTTATTGTGTAACTATGGTAACTAAATTAAAATTGGGAAGAAAATAGATTGTTTTTATTTGATCTTATAATATTTTAACACATTGAAGCCTAAGCCCGAGTATAGGTCGGGCAGTTGCACCAGCGCTCGTCGCCGAACCCCGAGTATACATCGGGCCGCGGTAAATAATTCGATATGATCGCGATGTCGGCATATAATTGGCCAAGGTGATGGAAATAATTCAATTAGTGACATTTTGAGAGAAAATGTGAATGAACCGATTTTTGATTCTGATTCTGAGGGCGAAATCGGTGAAAATAACAATCCAAACTTTTTAGTGACAACCTTAGGCCTATTAGTGCTGAGCAGCTATTTTTGTTAGCGTATGTATTTTACCCTTTTTCAAGACTAGGAGTGTTTACTGTAAGCAAAATATGTATTTACATGTATATATATTTAAAAAGGCGATTTCTTTGGGTTTAAAATGATCTTATAAAATTTTAAGTATTAGCTATAATCGTCCAAAAAAATGAGATCTGAGGGAGTGTTAAACGCAATTTGGTTATATCGAAGTTGTTCTATACATATTGTTCTTTTATTGTGTAACTAAATTAAAATTAGGAAAAAATACATTGTTTTTATTTCATTTTATAAAATTTTAAGTATTAGCTCAAAGACTTCGGATATAATCGTACAAAAAAAAGAGATCTGAGGGAGTGTTCAGTGTAAATTTGGTTATATCAAAGTTGTTCCTATACACATTGTTCTTTTATTGTGTAACTATGGTAACTAAATTAAAATTAGGAAGAAAATAGATTGTTTTTATTTATTTGACCTTATAAAATTTTAAGTATTATCTATAATTGTCCAAAAATTGAGATCTGAGGGAGTGTTACGTGCAATTTGGTTATATAGGAATCGTTCTATACACATTGTTCTTTTATTGTGTAACTAAAGTAACTGAATTAAAATTAGGAAGAAAATAGATTGTTTTTATTTTATAATATGTTAGTTATTAGCTCTATTTCATTTATATTCGTAAAAAATAAAAACAGGTCTGAGACAACAAAAATGAGATCTGAGGGAGTGATCAGTGCAATAACATGATAGTGGTAAGGGTTAAAATGGCTCCAAGCTGTTTAAAATAAAATTTGGTGGAATGTGAACACCCAAACAACAAATAGAATAAAATCACAGCTCAAGATTATTTTTCAGTAAGAACTAAAGTTAGGGGTTCATTTTAGTACTTTCCAATTAATATTGGAACATAAACTTCACATTTTACAAAAATTAGATCGTAATGGCTATTTAAATATAGGCCTAGATAGGCCAATTTTTAAAACATCTAATTTTGTACGAATTTTTAATTTTGAGATTTTAACTGATAACTCGCGAATGACATTTTAGCAGAGATGACGACCAATATATGTCATTTGGTTTAATTTTGAACACATTTAATTTTGAACACAATTTGGTTTGTTGGAAGCAATTTTGAATTATCCAAAAAATGTTGATAAAAACCTTGAGTTATGTACATGCACGCTAACTACTCCATCCAATAAAACACTTCATGTAAAATACATTCCAAAAACCTTTTTTTAAATTCAGTAGATATTGTCATAAAAAACTACACATTAATTTCTTTATCAATCACATAATTTGCATGAGAAAGTAAAACCAACGGCATTGACGGGATATCTCAAAAAATTACCTTATGCCTTATTTTATAAACAATAGTCCATGAAATAAATATTTCTATTTAGAAAAGTACAAGTTATGTTATATTCTAATGCCTCCTGTACGTTTTGAGAACAATGGCAGTTAGTTGCAGTGTTGGCAACATTAATTTAAGTATTAAATTCCTCCAACTGTATAAATTTTCCAATTTTAATGGTACCATTTTTCATTTCATAATTTAGTTTTAAGTAGTAACAACAGAATTCAGAGCAATAACACACAATTATTATTGTCAAGCTAAAATCTGTTTCTAAATACCTCTACAATTAAAACATCTGTAACAAAACATACAAATAAAACAATGGGGCATGTACTTACATGGCAGAATATTCAAAAAGACCATAGTAGGGATTAAACATCTCTTTAGAGAGCAGAAAGAACCATTCTCTAGCTAGGCCTCCATAATCCAAACCTACTTCGCCTTCGAACTCTACCCATAACTTTGTTTTGAGCAAGTCTGTTCTAGGAACATTGCTAATAATACGATATGAGTCCTCCAAAATAGTTTGACGACTAACTTTTATTTCAAACTTATTTGGAACATTGTTCTGGAACAAAAAATGTACAAATCATAACCTGCATAAAATGATGACAAGAAAAATCCATAAATTAATTTTTATAAACCTCCTCTAGTAATGTACTTGATGTATGTAATTAGTTCCACAGTTCTATTACTTTAACAAGTTTTATAATACAGATATCACCAACAAATGTTTCTTTGGTTTAAAATTCAGAATATTTTCAAAGACAAAATAATTAAAAAGGCATAATTATGTTTGAGCTAAAAATTCTACAGCATAGCAAAATTTAAAATTTATAAAACATATCATTTTTTGTATCATTTATACTTTAATGATACAGAATAGAAGAAAAATTGATGGAACAATAAATATATAACAAAAGCAGCAACATAAGGTTTTAAAAAATTACAGAGGACCCAAATCCTATCCAATTATCCTATTCAAAGACTGTAGATTAAATTACCATGATTACAATCATATTTTTTAGATTAACTATAAATAAAATATTATTCTTTAGTAAAATTATTTTATGTATTACACAACATGAGCTTGTGATATAAGAAAGTGGGTGTGATGTTTAAATTATCAGTGTACAAACTTTCTCACATAACCAAATCCAAATAACACCAAACTCAAAATTTTGTGTTACCTACAATCAGACCTAAACACAAATATTTATTTTTTCATAATTGGCTTTAACAATTTTGATCAAATATTACTAAAATGTAGTTTCTAAATACGTAGGTCGTTTGGAAAGTAACCTCCGATTGGCCACTGAGTGGGGGTAACGGCACCAACGTTTAGCAGACAAAGGCGGCAGCTCAGTCGGCTTCAAGCCGTGGTCGAGTGAAGCTCGTACGAGCACTAGTTTGGTTTTTATAGCAACCGGAAATGTGCGCTGCAATTAAAAACCAGGCCAAATGCGAAGTGCGAGTTGTTATAAGGTTTTTTTACGGCAAAACAATATTCAGCAGCAGCTATTCATAGAGAACTTTGTGCCGTGTATGGACCAAATGTTATGAGTGAAGAAGTTGTGTGTTCGTTTGTTTAAAAGTGGACGAGAAAACATTCATGATAAAGAGAGGAGTGGTAGGCCATCATTAGTCACCGATGAACTTGTTCAATAATTGATGAAAAAGTTCGTGAAAATTGACGTTTTATAGCTGTTGGATGAATTTCCATAGATTTCGAGGACTCTGTTGTACGAGGTAGTGACAGAAAGGTTAGGTTACCGGAAGTTCTGTGCCCGATAGGTGCCCAAAATTCTTACCGAGCACCACAAAACTCAAAAATGGCCTCTGCAATGGATTTTCTCACACGTTATGAGGAAGAAGGAGAACCATTGTTAAACAGAATTGTAACCGGTGATGAAACCTGGATTAAGTACTTGAATCCTGAGACAAAGGAACAATCAAAGATGTGGGCCCATTCAAGATCAGCGAACAAACCAAAAAAAGCCTGGCAAGCTTCTGGTAGAAAGCTGATGGCAACTGTGTTTTGGGATGCTAAAGGGGTGTTGCTGGTAGAATTTATGGAACAAGGGACAACCATTAATAAGGAAGTGTACTGTGAAACGTTAAAATACTTAAGACAGGCTATACAAAACAAACGCTGTGGTATGCTGACTTTTGGTAGTTTATTTGCACGACAATGCTTGTCCTCACTCTGCAAAAAAACGAAAGAAATTCTGGGTCAATTCAATTGGGATGTATTCAATCATCCCCCTTACAGCCCAGATTTGGCACCCAGCGATTATCATCTCTTCATGCATATGAAGAAATGGCTTGGATCTCAGCGATTCGGTGATATGACAAGCTGAAAGATGCGGTCACTGGCTGGCTCAAGGCACAGGAGGGCGATTTCTATGCAGATGGAATTTCAAAGCTTGTGAAGAGATATGACAAGTGCCTGAATTTGTGTGAAAACTATGTTGAAAAATAGAGAAAAGAAGTAGTTTTAAGATGTATATAATAAATTGTTTTTCTTTACTTTGGTGTTTTTTTTTAAATCAATCGGAGGTTACTTTCCGAACAGCCTTCGTATATAAATAATATGTTGTTATTTACTAACTCCCTAAAAATTTATCTACTTATGAAACAATATTTGTGAATATTTCTATCACCAAATGAAAGAAAACAATTTTCTGCAATAAACATTTTATTTGTAATAACATGATGTTTCAACGACAAAGTCATCATCTTCAGTTGTTAAATATCAGACCTTCTTGGTACTGAAGAAGGTTTGTGTACATGTAACAACACAAGATCATGATTTTCATCATTTTGAAACTCCACTAAAAGAAATATAATGTTTATTGCAAAAAAATATATTTTCTTTCATTTGATAAGGAAAATTTATAACCTGAACCATGTGTCAAATCTCATGTAAAATAAATTTAATTCATCAGTAATATGTAAACAAACCCAAATGATTCCAAAAGTAATCACCAATATTTTTCATACTCGAATTTTCTAAATTACTTTCTTGACCATTTTAGAAACCAGTATTTTTGGAGAGATAACTAACAATAATGTTTTGTTACAGTCCTTAGAGACTTCAATTTATCAAAATTTAATCTAAATTTTGGACCCAATTTTGAGAAAAACAACATTTTTCGTTTTGACTTTTTAGGAGTTATTCTCAAATTTTGAGTTATCAGAAAAACAAACAAAAAAGACTAAAGATATGATATGATATTTATAAAAATTACCAAGAACTATCAACATTGGTCACATCTAAATGCACAACAGGTGATATACATTTATAAAGAAAAAAAAAGTTGAAACTTAAAACAGATGTATTTGGATAAAATCTCAAAGTTGATTTTTGTTTACCTTCACAATATTTTCTATATCTTAGTTATGCGAGAATGTCTAATTTTAAAATTAGCAGATTTCACATCTTAAAATATTGTAATATGTGGAATATTTGAGTATTGTATAGTTTTAAAGGAAGACATGTGATTGGACCAAGCACAAATAGGTCAAAGATTTTGATTGGTTGTTGGAGCATGGGAGAGATGCTGTAAATTAATTTCAAAGCTGTAAATTTTAAACATCCAAGAAGATAATATTGTAAAATAAATAGGTTTAGAATGAATTTATAATTAATGTTTTGGTATATTATTATACAAGTGTGTGTATGAATGTAATTAATAAAAATTTGCTGTGTTAGTAGATCTGTATATAGATGCTTAGTTTGGGATGCTAGGCAGGAGTTCAGTTAGAAGGGAACCTTTGAAGTGAGTAGATGTGTTTAAGACAGTTGAAAGGGAATTTTTGAAATGGCAAGACGTACGTGATGTGAGTAAAACTTTAAACATGTGTTAAAAACAGTGGATCAGGAATGTTTAACCTGGTAGGATTGTGGACAGAGAATTTTTGAAATAAAAAGACAATAGTGTGAGTCAATATACAAAATATTTTTTCAGAACAATTTAGAGAAGTGTTATGTCCCAGTTTTTATGACTCTCTAAATGAACTATGTAGAACTGTGTTAATATGTAATTAACATTTTGCAAATCTTTATAAGGGATTTCAAATCATGGTGTATCAGAAGTTGGAGACTGCACGAGCGCTGAACACTGGAGGAACTACGAGTTGGAGACATCCATGGAATCAAAGGACACCAGGATTCATCTCTACGAATATTATTTGTTTCTATATATATATAGATGTTGTGGTATAGACATCATAAATATTTTATTATCTATTTTATGTGTATTATAGAGTAAGATTTTGCTAGATGTATTTTTAAAATGTAAAGTAAGAAATACATAAAACATAACTTTTGATTTTAAAATAAAGAAGTCGACTCAGATAAAAGATTTTTTGAACAAATGTTTGATAATAGAATATATACCATGTGTCCAAAAAGTCCCACCCCCCTCTTATTTTTTTTTACTAATGGAAATAGACAGATTTGCTTTGGGGAAAGTTTAGATAACTAAAGGAGAAGTTTTTTGAAGTATCAAAATTTTCAACCCTTACCCCCAAAATGGGGTAGTTTGGAGTAAGTCAAAAATTTTAAATAGCAACCCCTATTGAGTGATACCTCATTTTAAAGGTCTTTTTAAACTAAGAATAATGGCGCAAACCAGAGAAAAACAATGTAAAGCTCTTACCATCATTTTACCAACATAGAGCAGTTTGTAATGTAATAAAAACAACCGGAGTTTGTAGTTTAACACTCACAATTCGATTGGTTGCTATGTTGGGTAGGATGAACTTAGAGACCTCTGGTTTGTGCCATTATTCTTATTTTGAAAATACCTTTAAAATGAGGTATCACTCAATAGGGGTTGCTATTTAAAATTCTTGACTTACCCCCAAACTACCCCATTTTGGGGGTAAGGGTTGAAAATTTTGATACTTCAAAAAACTCCTCCTTTGGTTATCTAAACTTTCCCCAAAGCAAATCTGTCTATTTCCATTAATAAAAAAAAATAAGAGGGGGTGGGACTTTATGGACACATGGTATCATTTACATTTATGACTTTATTTGTAACATGAAAAATCATTTTAATAAATATTTTGTGTACAATTTCAGCAGAACAAGACTTTGAATCTCTTAATTATGACCTATTGCAAAGTACCTCTAAAAAAGAACCTTTGACATCGAGAGTCTGAAAATTCAATTTTTCAAAATTGGTAAGCTTTAAGCTTCCTGGCGCCCTTAAAGCTGAGCAATTTATTTCAATTCTTTATATATATATATATATATATATATATATATATATATATATATAATTAGTTGATAAAGTAAGTTTCCCCTTTAGTTTTTTTTTTTTTATTAAAACATTTCAAAATTTGCAGATTTCATATCTTAAATATTTTGATATCTTATTACAGATAATACCATTTTCAGGTTCCAATACAAACTACCAATTTCGACTACAAATTACATTATTTAACATCTTATAATTCCTTTATACAAAACAACAATGAAAGAAAACGAACATAAAAAATACCCACCTATATTCAACAATCAAAATATAAAGACAAATTCCTATATAAAAAACAGTAACTCATTCCAATCAATTTAAATCGTACACAAAAAAGAAACATATCTTTACAATTAATCAAATTCTATATCAACAACAGATAGGCATAGAAGTTGCCTACTCTTTATATTCTTAGGCAATGCATTAAGGTTAATTAGTTTTGGTGCCACCAAAATATATAATATATATATATTGTTGAAAGGACTTTATTTAGCTACAATATCAATCTAGTTTAATATAAATACTCATCGATTGGACTACGATTATTCATCATGTACATTATGTAGAATAATTTCAAAACTTTAAGAAAATATAAGTGTCACAATGGCAACAGATGTAGAGATTGCTTAGTGCTGAATTTTCTCAATATACACCTTATTGGCTTAACATTTCAAATTATGAAACCCCCCCCCCCTGCAACATTGCATAAATAAATAAATCCTTGGTACAAGAGCCAGTTGTGGAGCAAACCTGTTAGACCAGGTGATGTGAGGTCAGCACATTAAATTCCATCACTGTTACTAGCTTTCGTAGCCATGATTCGCTACCAATTGTAGCTCTACACATTTCTTCACGATGCTAGGTCAATCATCAATTTTAGACAACTCTATACAAAAACCGAAAGCTTTCGCCACTATACTATTCAGGGACCTCAACATTTTATGTGATACTAAAATACTAACAAATTGCAGATATTAGAGTGAGTGTTATCTAATGGTATATATATTGAGATATTTATTAACTTACTGGTTTTCTTAGTTGTGATTTAAGGTATTCATATTTCCTCTTGTAATCTCTAGAGTAAGGTACAGCCTGAAATAAGAAATTAACATCAGAAACATTTTCTAATGCATACTCATTTATTTATAAACAAAAAACATGTGAATGAAAAGAAGCTGAAAATTAATTAAAATGAATTAAATTAGGGTACACAGTTTAAAATTCCAATTCAACATAATTTAAATCGGACTTCAGAGATTCAATTTGTGAAATTTAATTACTTCAAGAGTATCTCACTATACTTTCAATTTAGAGTAATTAGTCCTGTGAAGCAGCCATAATCTGCACCCTCGGATCTTTCTGCTGGAAGGCTTTCTGCTGGAAGGCGGTCCTTGGTCCGGGGGTGCAGATGATGGCAGCAAGAGCGGACTCATGCGCCTCCCCGCGGTACAGGATGGGCAACATTTTCGGTGTGGCCTGATGCTTTGCCGGATGGCGGCACCGAAAGCGGCTAAAGCATGGGACGTCTTACCCCTTCCCTTCCCCCTCCTGTTTCTTCTTTCACCACCCCAACCAAAATGAGGTCGTCAACCATTCTTTGACCTCTCTATAATCTGTCCTATCTCTCTTCTGTCTTCTGTCCCAAGAAGCTTGAGGCTCCTGTGGACGTTCATTTATTCTTAATTCCCACTATTTCCACAATCTGTGGACCCAATCCAAGGTGGAACAGCATATGCCGAAGGATGCGTGTCTAAGGGGGAGCTTAGACTCTAGTATGCGGACTCCGGATACCTGGCGACCTCCGGTTTCAATTTAGCCTTACCTCATATGCGGGCTCTGTGTGGTGGACCTTTTAGAACCCTGCACTAATCGTGGGAACCAATATGGACCAAAACAAAAATTAAAAAAATAAACAAAAAACCTCGGCGGAGTACCAGCCACAAGCTGGAAGCTCGGCCGTCAAACCAGAACCAGAAGCAGCCTCAGAGCATGCTCTCATGGTTCAACCACCAAACAAAGAAACGCCCCATGAAGACGGACTAGAAGCGGCCACTAAGCAGGCTTCGAAATCTGGGGACATGGAGGTGTTAATGGAGGAGGTTGAATCGGGCTTTAAGCTGGATGAAGACCTCCTCCGGGAAAATCCTGACACCCCCGGCTTTACAGCCGAGCTGACGGACGCTACTAAGCAGTTGGTCACGCTCAAAATGGCACAAAGTAAGCCGAGGATGTCCAAATCGGAGAGAAGACGAGCACTGAAGGCCAAGTTTGGAAAGGACTTTGACCCGAAGAAGTTCGATAAACGTAGGAACAAAGGTGCTGCTTTGACAGCCACCGATCCTCCTGCAAACAAAGAGGGGGGCCTGAAGCGCGGCAGAGCCGAAGCTCAGACTCCCCCATCTACTGAAACCCAGAGGAAGAGACACAAACAGTCTGGTGAGCACGGTGCATCGACATCGGCGCAACCCAGAACCTCGTTTGGGGAAGCTCTAGCCTCTACAAAAATGGCAGTTGTGCCCAAAAGATTCCCCGAAGACAAGCTCTCCGAGGAACAGGGCAGAACTGTCCAAAAGGCCATTATGGCGAAATTTGAATGCCTGGAAGACGGATCATATCCAGTCTTTTCAGGCTCTTATATTGAGAAAGGAGCACTAATAATCTCGTGCTCCAATCTCAGCAGCAAATCCTGGCTGATGAAAATCATCTCCAGCATTAGACCCCTCGGTGAGGATGTCGAGCTTATCGTTGGTGATAAGAAGGATATTCTTCGGGCCACTAAGGTGTTCTTCAGAGCACCTGCTGAGCTGGAAGAGTCTCCTGAAAGGATCCTTGATTTGCTTGACAAACAAAACCTGAGCCTTAGGGTCGGAGAGTGGAGAACTCTGGCAACAAAAGAGGACCCGAAGGGTCGTACCTTTGTTCTCCTAGTAGACGATCTCTCCCTTGCAGCCATCAAAGCAGCAGGGTGTAAGGCGCATGTGGGACTCTGGCAAGTCTCTCTTGTCTTACTGTCAGGAAGAGACAATGCTGAGGGTCCTGCAAGTAAATCTCCATCACAGTAAGGCGGCTTCGGCCTCCTTCTGTCAAACATTCATTAGGTCCAACATCGACCTAGCACTGGTCCAGGAGCCCTGGCTCCACCGAGGCCGGATTGCCGGGCTAGGAGATGCAAAAGGTAAGCTCATATACTGTAACAATATTAATAACAACCGAACTTGCATAATAGTAAGGTCAGGTTTGCAATGCTTGCCCCTAATGGATTTCTGTTCCAGAGATATCACAACGGTGTTAATACACTGGCGCAACGGGAAGGAAAATGATGGTCCAATCTTTAGCTCCGTCTACCTACCCTATGACGCCAGAACTCCTCCTCCATCAAGAGAATTAGAACTTCTGGTGGAGTCAATTACTGTCAGGCGGCAGCAGCTTCTGGTGGGATGTGACGCTAACTCTCATCATCGCCTGGGCTGGGGCAGCTCTGACACAAACACAAGGGGTGAGTCATTATTTGATTTTCTCTTGTCTAATAACTTACAAATTGTTAATGTAGGTAACACACCGACCTTTTCCAATAAAATCAGGAACGAGGTCATAGATATTACTTTTTGCACAGAAAACATTGTAAATCTGATAGGGAACTGGCATGTTTCAACAGAAGCCTCCCTCTCAGATCACAAATACATCATGTTTCATTTAGAAACATCTACCGTCAAATCCCACTTTCGGAACCCGAGAGCGACGGACTGGGGGTCCTACTCGGACCAACTATCGACGGTACTTGGGTCCATGCAAGGTGATATTGCAACATTTCCAGATGTAGACAGGGTGGCGACCTCGCTTAGCGACGCCATCATGGACTGCTATCAGGATAACTGTCCTCCGCGTACGAGATCAGGCAGACCTAACACTCGATGGTGGTCACAGGATCTCGGCCGTAAGAGAAAACAATTAAGAAGTCTTTTTAATGTATCCAAGCGAAGCGGTGATTGGAGGGAGTACCATTTAGCTCTCACATCATACAGCAAAGCTATAAAAAAAGCCAAACTTGATTCCTGGAGGGCATTCACTCACAAAGTGAACAGTCTAAAGGAGGCAGCCAGACTGCAACAAGTTATGGCTTCTAAACCAAACAATCCTGTAGGCACCTTGCGGAAACCAACAGGAGAGTATACTAAAACAGCGGAAGAAACGCTCAAGTTACTACTTGAAACTCACTTCCCTGGCAACAAAAGTAGTGACAATACAGACGGCGGTCTAAGTCTAGCTGGGGACAATTCTTGGCCAAGAGCATCCCGGGCAGACTGGAAGATAGCCAGGAAAATTGTCACTATGTCTAAATTAAAATGGGCAATAAACAAATTCAGCCCGTTTAAATCACCAGGCGGAGACGGTATCTATCCTGCACTATTGCAGAAAGGACCTGACGCCTTGATCCAACTGATCTGCAAGCTTTCCAGAGCCAGCGTAGCATACGGCTACATTCCGCAGGCATGGAGGGTCAGCAGAGTTACGTTTATTCCCAAGCGTGGCAAAGCAAGTTATTGTGATGCCAAAGCTTATCGACCAATCAGCCTATCCTCATTTCTATTGAAAACACTAGAGAAGTTGGTTGAGAGATACATTAGGGAGGGGGTGCTCTCGGGGACACCTCTCCACCGAAATCAACATGCCTACCAACCTGGTAAATCCTGTGAATCTGCTCTACATAATCTTGTGGGCAGGATCGAGGACGCACTGGAAAGGAAGGAAATAGCCCTGTGCGCCTTCTTGGATATAGAAGGCGCATTTGACAACACATCCTTTAGATCAATAGTGCGTAGACTGCAAGAGCGAGAGGTGAACCCGGCTGTAACAAGATGGGTTCATTCAATGCTAAGAAGCAGACGCATCCAAAGCTCCCTGCTCGGTTATTCGCTGGAGGTCGCGACCACAAGAGGTTGTCCACAGGGAGGTGTTCTTTCACCTCTACTGTGGAGCATGGTGGTAGACGATCTCCTTACGGAAATCAGCCGGTCAGGAACATATATCCAAGGCTATGCGGATGACATAGCAATCTTGGTTATTGGGAAAAGCGACTACACTGTCTCGGATATTATGAATAATAATCTGAGGCGAGTGAAGTCGTGGTGCGCAAGGGAAGGCCTTAACGTCAATCCCAGCAAAACTACTATAGTTCCCTTCACTAAGAAGAGGAACTTGACAGCCCTGGATAGGATATCCATGGATAACACACAGATAAACATGTCCATGTCGGCAAAGTATCTTGGAGTAATCCTTGATCAAAAGCTAACATGGAACATACATCTGGACAACTTAATCCATAAAGCGAAATGGGCACTAATGACAGCCAGACGTTTTATTGGTACTACTTGGGGACTCAAGCCTCACATAGCCCTTTGGCTATATGAGGCAGTGATCAGACCCCAGATTACATACGGGGCGGTGGTATGGTGGAAGAAATCATGCCAAACCACTGCTGGAAGCAAACTAACAAGCCTGCAAAGACTTGCATGTTTGTGCATAACCGGAGCCTTTAGAAGTAGCCCTACAGCTGCAATGGAGGTTCTCCTCGGACTCCTGCCTCTTGATATTTACATAATGTCGGAGGCAAGGAAATCCGCTTACAGACTTACGTGTGTCAACGAATGGCGGAGGGGCTTGCCTGGAGCAGGACATACTGACATAGTTGACATCGCACTCAAAAACTCGGTGTTAGACATGGTGCCAGACGCAATGCACACCGAATACATCTTCAACAGACCCTTCACGGTAACCCTTGGTAATCGAGAAGACTGGGAAGGAAACAGTAAACCGGGATCCTCCAGAGGGACTCTTGTCTGGTACACCGATGGGTCTCTTATGGAGGGTAACTCAGGCTATGGTATTTACAGCTCATCACCAAGGACAAACATTAGTGTAAGTCTTGGCAAGTACTGCACAGTTTTTCAAGCAGAGTTACTAGCTATCTCTGCCTGCGCCCATCTGGGATTGTCAAAAGGCTTTCGAGATAGACAAATCCTTATTCTCTCAGACAGTCAAGCAGCATTAAAAGCGCTAGACTCAGTACAAGTCACCTCGAAACTGGTGAAGGACTGCCTCTTTACACTTAAAAAGCTCTCCACAAAGAACATGGTGGAATTGATATGGGTGCCAGGTCATCGTGGCATCCAAGGTAATGAGATGGCAGATATCCTCGCAAAGAAAGGAGCAGCTACACCCTTTATGGGGCCAGAACCTATGTGCTGTATCAGCCGCAGTATGGCTAAAAGCGCAGTTAACAACTGGGCCAAGGAAAAGCAACGCCAGAGATGGCGCAGGACTCCCGGGCTCACACAAAGTAAACAGCTGATTAAAGAACCCAGTACTTACCTTACGAAGTCATTAATCAAGCTAGACAGGCTACAGCTTAAAAGAGTTGTAGGACTCATCACTGGACATGGCCAGTTCAGGAAACATCTTGCAACAGTGGGAGTCTTCGAAGGAGACCAAAGCTGTCGGCTCTGCGGGCAAGCCGCGGAGTCTGCAAGACATGTCATATTCGATTGCGGGATGCTGGAGCGCAGAAGGAGGGAGCTCTTTGGTATCCAGCAACCGGGAGATGAAGAGGATACGTACCTGGTGGAAAAAATCCTGAACCTCGTTCGAGGAACAGGGTTCTAATCTTCCAGGAACGGTATACAGGGGGTACAATAAGCCAATGGTTGACGTACAGGGAATCCCTCTCGAGTTAGGATTCCACCCCATCTCAAATCATAATCATAATCATAGAGTAATTAGGTGCGTGTCAGATATTGAAAATCGAGAGTTCCATAGAGAAAACACTCAATACTGTCTCTATCTCATTAGAGAGAACAGATTTTTTATCTCGAATCAGCCAAAAAAATTCTCGATTCATTTTTGAGCCAAATAGTTTTTATTTTATTTGTGAAGTTCCATTGTAATTATGTATATCTCAAAGATAAAATTTATTCATATATTTTTCAATGTGTTCCAACATTTAAATTGATTACAATGTTTACAAGTTCTCTTGTAATCACAGAGGTGTCACAACCTTCTAAAAGAAGATGACTATGGTAGGTATAACAGAATGAATTAAAAGAATCAAACACGGTGCAAACGAAAGAGCTCTAAGTTTTCCGAATAACTCAGCAAAAAGGTATGTCAAAGGGTATTTATAATTTTTCTTAAATGAACTAATTTAGTACATGAAAATAGTCGGTCTTGCTCTTGTCTTAACAATACAACTCTCATTCTCCCTCTTGTCCCTAAACTTGTACTCTCGGTTTTTCCAAATTTGCTTTGGAAAACTTCTTGAAATTAAGAAATCATTCTTGCGCTCACTTAGTAATAAATAATATAGCATGATTAACCTTTAATTATACCTAGGCATTCTCATCACCATGAAAATACAAATTCAAGACAAGAAATATCAATTCACTGACAGTTTTTTTTGGAATAAGGAGTTTTGCTGGTTGAATTCTGGACTCAAGCCAGAAAATGAATAATGCGTCTTATTGTGAGAGTTGAAAAAACTGTAATGTTCAACCTAAAATAAAAGGTGCATGTGTGTCCTTTCAAGACAATGCTCGGTCTACGTTGTACATTTTATCCCATCATTTGAATGGGAACTATAGAATCCATCCCCATACTGCAAACTTAGCACCAAGGAACATAAATTTATTCTTGCATCTGAAATGTTTTATTTGGTCATTTTATTTAATAACATCAAGAGAGCAGTGAATTATTGGCATCTACACAGGTGGTTTTGTTCTATTATGAGGGAATACAGAAATTGATCCCCTGGAGACAGAGATGATAAATACCTCAGTCTTTTAAAGAAACTAGGTAGAAAAATAATTTAAGGTATCTTGTAAAAAAAACAATTTTTTAAATTAAATTTTCTTCTTTCTTAAACAGTCTAACGGTACTTACTTTCTAAACGGGCTTCATACGTATAGTATAATTGACACTACTTAAATTAATTAAAAGGAACAAGGTTAGTACATTACCGGTCCTGCAATTTGAGGATTTGATAATCTAGGGTCTTCCCACTGGGTCGTTCTTGTATCTGTAAAACAAAATAATTTCAGCGTATTTCATTACTGGAATAAAAGAGCCAATGCTATGTTTATAGTATTGTGTTAACCAACTTACTATGATCAATGAAGAATATTCTACAATCCGTATGTACACGTTCTTCCCAACCTTCTGGCAATGGGCCCAACTCATCATCAGGTCCTGCGACTCTACGAGTTAGACTAGGAGCTTGACTCTGATTGGGCATAGGAGAAGCTCTACCTAAACACATAATCAATATGATTAGACAAACAGAATTTGTATATGAACTATTATAAGCCTTTCATTTTAATTGTAGATAATGTTATTTACACAACAGATTAATTTCACTAAGATATTAAATGTCCACCAATTCTAGCCTAGGAATTATTATCCATTATTTTTGGCATTCTATTTTAGATTATTATGGTGTAGCGGCTTACATCGATTTTGTAGGTAACAAAGAAACAATCACATGTACAAGAATAAAATCTACAAAAATGAAATATACAAGAAATGTTGCTTGTGTTGTTATATTTCAATTCAACCTACGACAAAGGTCGCTTTTTCATAACAATTTTAATTTGGTTTTGATTTTTGTTTCTATAAAGTTATTTATTTTTTTATTGTTTTAATCAAAATTTAAAAATTTTCATCCCAGTGCACAAAGTAAGGACTCAAAATGAAGAATGTAAATTAATATATTTTCGAAAAATTCACATTTAGGAGATAATTGTACAAAAATAAGTTTGTTTACCACTATCACACCCTCCCCTTAAAAAGCTGCACTTTGGAGAACTTTGAATTCATAAATTTCCTAAAAATGAAGTATTTTAAAAGAAATTGTGACAGTTCTGCTAAACCAGGCTCAAGGGAATTAAAAATAACAACAGAAAAATAAAATATTTAGGGAAAAAACTTGGTTACAATTGGTCGATGCAAGACCAGATTAGAAAATTGTAGTATATATGAAAAGTTAATATTCTTGTATACAAAGTAATGAAAATTTAAAATTTTGAAATTTTTTGGTAGTATTATAGTTAGAGAAGATATCGTAGAAATAGGAACTTAACAAATACAAATATTTTAAGTAATATATCTTAAGCAAAATAAGAAAAGAAAAAGTGAGAAAATTAGAAATTAAGAATTAAAGTAGATTATGGTATACTACAAGGAAGTAGGATGTACAATATGTAAAAAAATATCTAATTTATGTATTTCGACCTGGTTAAGTAACCAATAAGTGGAATTAATATATTTTGTTATTTAAAGTTATGTAAGAAGAGTAAAATATATATAAATAGGGTTAAAGTTTTAACATCAAATAAATAATGGGAAAATCCATAAAATAGTTAAGTTTTGACAGTTTTCTACAATTATCAGTCAAAAAGAGTTATAAGAAGAAATTGTAAACCCAAACGCCTACAATAACAGATAATATGGCATAATAGTATATTAATAAATTTAAATAAGAAAATTAAGAAAAATAAAATAATAAAGTATCCAAAAAACTCAAGGCTAGAAAACCTAAAGCCAACCACTACGGATTTCACCATCATCAGAACATCCGTTCAAGATGAATCAGCTCGAAAGCATAAAGAAAAAGAAATCAGACAAGTTTCCCTGACAACTGTTCTTGTAATCAAGAACCAAGAGCACCACAAAAAAATAAAATAATCAAGCTATACTGGAATCAGGAAGGAAAGATCTTCAAATTGAGGTATGGCAGAAGAAAATCTGACAAAAATTGAAGTCAAAGTTTTTGCTCGACTTCAACATACTTGTCCTACCCGCAAGAAAGGAGTTGCCTAAAAAGTGATGTCAACTTAAATTAGATTTAAAAAATAATTAAATAAACCTGAGCAAAGCGAGAAAATACTACAGGAAATTAAAAAATAGTTACCATAGTAAAGTTGCCTAGTTGGGATTAAAAGGACTAAATTCTTTCATATTTTATGAGAAAAAAAAGAACCAAAATATATTTTGTGGTTTGAAAATTAATGCTTGCGACACCATAATAGTCAAGCTACAGGTACTGAATTGAAAAATCAGACACGCTTGCCCCATCTCTCGTACTGAAAAGATGTATTTTTGGTCAGCATAAGTTAAACAATTCTTCATGTTGGAAAGATTGCAGAGAAAGAGTAATAGTGGACTTCTAATTAAGTACCAAAGTATGTGTATTAAGAGTTCAAATCATTCAAAGAAAATTAAGTTCAACACCTTATCTGGGAAAGAAGATTTTCACAATACACTATTGAAGAATTATCTTTATTATGACTATCGTCAGGACCATAGAAGTTGAAAGACATTGTCGTCTATCCAGAAGAATAGATCTGTGGAGCATCAAGTTTGAATTCATCAGAAATTGATGTTTAACAAACCACAAAGGTTCGCAGAAGGACAATAAACTCCAGCTATCCAAAATATTGTAATATCTTTACTCATAAACCATTTTTGAAAAATACATTTTTTTAAATTAACTCAATTTAAACTAAAAATAAATAAATAAATCAAACTTCATTAATGAATAAATGCATAATATAAAAATTTTAAAAGTAGGAGAATACAAATATGAAGTTTAGTATGCTAAAATATATATATATTGTTTTTAAGATAATTAAAAATTGTGTTGTTTAAATAAAGAATTATTATGTTATAAAATCAATTAAAATAAATTAAAAGTTGACAAATTGTTGTAAAAAAATAATACAGGAATTAGTTTAAAATTTAACAATTGATTAGATAGAAGTTTAAAATTGTGTTAAGAGTAAATTATTTGAAATATAACCTAAAATCAATTTTAGGTATTCAATTAATTGTTGTGAATTTCCTTCATCACCATTTCCCCTTCAATTCCAAATACTATTTATTTTTGTGTTCCGTAGCATTGATTGCAGGAGCCAGTTCGTTCCCCCACTCGGCACCAAAGTTGGAGACACAATAGAAATCTAAAAATCAAACCGTTGTGTGTCACTCCTAGGATCCTAGGATCTTAGGATAGGACCTGTTAAGACCATGAGGAGGATTCTTGTAAAACCTAGTTTTGTGTTACAGTTCCTGTTTTTGGCTTACTTTTGCCCCCTCCCCCCCCCCCCCCGAGAATGGCACACTAGCTGTACTTGGGATGGGTCAGAATATTCCGAGGAAAATGATGTGTTAATTAAAATAACCACAATTAAATGAAATTGTAGTCGGCCATCTTGACCCATCATTTACGATTAGGATCACTAAATTAGTAGAGTCAATTCCTTGCACCCTAAGATAAGTATACATTAAAAATAATATTAAGTACCAAATTATTATTTAGTTATTTTAGTGTTAATCGCTCATGGAAGCTGGCTGACTAAGATGCGTTGAGTTGTTGGTCGCAGGTCTGGGCTGGGATAGGCTGGTTCGGATCAACCATTTTCAATAACCCCAACCTATTGATATTATTTAGGTATTATGCTCCATAATTAAACGAACAAGGTGTTTGTATTTTTGTGTAAATAAGATTTTAATAAATAAAAAGAGCAGAACTAGATAAAGATCAAAATTGAAAAATAAGTTCAAACAAAATTGAACTTTTTCCCGACTGTCACAGCTTTTTCATATGACACGCCCTGAGCGCACACATTTCACTTACTCTATCACATTACAAACATCATTTTCGCATATATATATTTCGTGTCTGCTGATGGAAATTTCACTCTTTTATTACACTTTAATATTTTCCTTTTTAATCCATTTTTAGTCTACTACTAATGTGTATGTGAGAGGTTTGTTAAATGTTAATACATTTATTTTGGTTAGAATGAAGATGAAATGTAAAAAGTAGATAAAGTGGAAATTACTAACTATAACACTGATGTGTTTTTATTTTAATAAAATATTTCTCTTACAACAGTTCATAGTGAACAGTATCTTCTCTAATAAATAATATATATATTTACCTGTTCTAGGATCGACCCATGTTGTAACCCGAGTGTTATGGTCAATAAAAAACACCCTGCCATTGGGAGCTACTTGTAATGACCATCCTGGTGGCAGACCTTCTTGTCTTACATGAGCAGGTGTTGAAGGTGTTGTTGTTTCCTCATTCTAGAAAACACAATACTTAATGAGCCAATTACCATTAATTAATGGTAATTAAGTTTTTTCTTATTGACATAAAAAGGTATGGAAAATCTAAACAAACTCTTGTAGGCTGCTTGTTTAGACTAAATCAAACACATTTTATAACACAATTGTAGATCAAAAGTATTCTTATGTTGGTAAAAACAATACATAATTGCAGTTGAATGCTTGAAAAGAACACTCTAAAAGGTCAAAAAGTGAACTGATTATTTTGTCTCGTTTGGCAACTTGCACTTACTGTAGCAATTGTGTTTTATTTTTTATCAATTTAGTCTTCATAAGTCACTTATAACCGGCACTTATATTTACTTTGTACGTAGGTTATCGCTTCTGAAAATAGATTTTTGAGGGGGTTTAAAAGCATCATCGCTTTAAAAACAACAAGAGTAACCTAAAACAAACACCTCTAGCCCTTAAATACTCTAATATCATCAAGGTTAATTAAAAACTTGATAGAAAAAATGAAGGGAAGGATCGAACATAAAACTAGACCGTTCTGATTTTTAGGCAGATTTATTTTCTATGTAGGTACGTTATCTGGTGGTTAAATTTCAGTTTATAATTGATTAAAATTGGTTTAGTAGATTCCAAGTTATAACAATGTTTATTTGTTGTAAGTATAAATATAAACCAAAGTGTTTGACATATTTCACCCATTTTTTTAAAATTTTCAGTAACATATACTTTTCATTTAGTAAAAAATATGGTACCGTATATAATTTTAATGATAATCGAAATTGAAAACTTTTTGAAATCAGTGAGGTATATTTCCATTTTTGCTGTGAAAAGTAAAAATTCAAAATTTTCAAATTTTGCTAAGCATTTCCAGCTACAACATAATTGTTTTTAGTGAAAAAGATGATATACGATTTAAATAATAATTGAAACTGAAATATTTTTTAAATCGGTGCAGTAATTCCCTATTAACAATTTTTCTAGTGATTAAAAGAAAAATGTATATTTTTAACATTTCAGTGACAACATACATTTTATCAATAACAAAATTACAATGTAACTTAGAATTATTAAAATCGTTTAAGGATTCAAAGATATAGGTGGTTTTAATTTGCATTCACCATACTTTATTTTAATTTGAGTGATGTTACTCATATCAAATCAAAGTAACCGGAATTAATACTGTGAAGCCCATGCTTCTCACATTATAGCAGCAATCTCTGTCTCCTAGCGCCTAATGGTGAAACTAAAAATATTTTTTATGAGACCATCAAATAAAAAGACTTTTCTATTATATCTTCTCATTTTCTCTTCTCTGCCCTAATTATTATAATTTGTAAAGGTACAGCTTAATTTTAACGTGAACAAAGCTAGTATTCAATATAGTTTTAAAGCAGTTTTTCTCGGTCCTTTATGTCAAATGTTTAGAACCTTTTACTGTTTAAAAGTTAAACAATGAAGATTCTGACTGTCATTTTGAAATAATATCTAGATTGAAAATGTTTTATACAGAAATTGTAAAGTTTTGTAAGTTCTTAAAGTTCAACTTTGCATGTTTAACGAAAGTTAAATACATATAGTTCTTCTTGAAGAAAAGCCAATGACATTAAAAGGATGTTTTAAAACTTTAAATTCTTCAAATGTAAAGATCCCCTTTAATCCCCCTAAATTTTATCAACAGTTATATGATTTTTTACATGCCCAACTAAGTATGTCAATAGACCCAATTAAAATATTGATTAGAATATTATTTTTCAAGAATTAAAAGTCAATTACTAAAAAGTCTATAGTAAAAATTTCAAATAAAAAGAAGCAAGTTATTGCGATAAACATGTTAACACAAAATTTTATACAGACAAATTTTGGCTACATAATTGAAATTTCAAATAATTGACATGTAGTTAATATGCTGATGTTATTGGCTATGAAATTAATTTAGTCTCTTACATGTTTATGATTTTCTTACCAAATATATTTGGGTATTTCGATTTATCTACTAAATCTAATCCTGTGTTCTATTTGTATTACTTTATTTCCAATTTAGAGGCCTTTCATTTTCACATTTACTACCATAAATATAATTTGTATATAGTTTATAGAATTTAAGAAAATAATATTTAAATACCACTCACAGGTTGTGTAGTTTCATGCCTAGGTTGTGTAGGACTGTCAACTACTTCACTTGCCTGTAAAATAAGAAATAAAATTAATTATGTATAATTGCAAAGGAAATGGAGATTGCATCACTAGTAATGATTAAAACAAAAAATAAGTAATAAATCTAGGAAAATTCAATATTAAAACAATTCCATTTCTTTCTTTTCTACAGTCAGATAATTGGAGACGAATATTATAAAGACTAAAAACCTCTGTAATGGCTATAACATTTGATAGTTGAACAGTGTAAGACTTTTCTAATATACAACACTTTTTTATTGCATAAATTTACTATTATTTAAGCCCACTTAAAATAGTTTTGATGTGGGAAGAGACATCCGATAAGTAGCAAGTTAAAAAAAAAAAAAAAGAAGTTAATTGTGATAGTTTATTGGAAAGTCTTATGAAAATTTAATATACATTTTTTAATAGTTTTCTAACTATTGATCCTATTTAGGATGAATTTGTTCTCTAACAAGATTCCATTCTTGTATTATTGGACCAAAACTGAAATCTGTGAGTTACAGTTTTTAAATTAAGGCTGATCTGAAGAAGAGAAAAAATCAGTTTTGTCAATTATTTTCTCTTTACCACTCACTGCAATTATAAGCCTTTCTTTCCTAAACTTTACTAATTCTCAAAATTGATTAAACCTTTTTCTAACATTTAACATAACAGTCAGTAAGTAATACTTAATAATCATAAACTAATTTTCACTATATAAGATAACATATATGTAGTTATTGTATTTAAAATTTTAAGCGAGTGTGCAGGTGATATAGTACCAAATGCCCTCATTAAACAAAAATTTCCCAAAGATATAAGAATACTTTATGTACAAGATGAAACCATTTTAACTACACTACTAGAGCTTCTAAACTTTTAGAAGTAAATCAGAGAAGAAGAACCCTTCAACTACATAACACTACCTCATCTCGTGGTTGGTCATGCGTCCACCAAGCATCTCCAAGATCCACATCTGAATTCCCATCGGTGGCCCCTTCTGTACCAGTATCTTCACAGTCACTTCCTTCATCACTAATCTTAGCACTATTGTCTTCATTAATATTTTCTCTAACTTCCCCATCTCGTACGATATCACTTACATTATCTCTATCATCTCTTAATACTTCATTTAAGTTACCTCCTTCTTCACTAATATTACCTCCAAGTTCACTACCTGTATTACTTTCAACAATTGGAAACCTTGCGTCTAAAGCCTCTTCACCAACTTCTTCCATAATATCTCCAATCATACCAACCCTAAATTCCCCCTCCCCTTCTGAATCCTGGCAGCATGCACAAAAACATATACATGCAAAGCAAACATTTCATACGACATGCAACATTATCTTAATCATACTAGAAATGTGAATTTATAATCTCAGAAAAAAACAGAAAAAGAAATTAAAAATCTTAAATAAACTGTTTTGTTTATAACAATGGTGTTTATAAACTTGAATCCTATTTTATGTGATGTAAAAATTATAAAATTGATTAATATGCCCTTTTTACTAAAAAATAATTACTCGTTGATATTTTTTAAATTTTGAAATTAAAAGGTTGGCAGTATGAACACAGAATTGCTCTATCTAGTTCTAGCATATTCTATATTCCATAATATGTAAGCAATAGCCAAGTCAAGTATTTCAGTTATTAGAATTATCCAAAAGATTGTGTTGATTTTAATCCTGTTATATCATGGCAATAAATATTCACTCCGTACTTAATGATTGGAAAATACATTTCAATCACAGCTGGAATATTTTAACATATATTATTTTATGTGTTTTTTAAACTTTGATCGCACTTATCGTTATTACTATCAAGGCCGATGTTGCAGAATGGCAAGCATGGAAAGGTAAATGCTACAAGTATGGTATATGGGATGGTTCCAAGGTGAATAGTGGAGTTGACACTGAAGTCCATAGGTCAAGATTATCTTTAGCTCCTGGCTCGTCCCCATCAATATTGAAAGGTGAACTCATTGCAATAGATCTCTGCATCTGAGAGATCCTAAAAAAGGATACTGAGAAGATTAAATTCATATACTCTCAGATAGCCAAAGTTTTCTGAAAGCATTTGAATCATTTACCTATGAATTCAGGCTAGTGTGAGACTAGTTTATTGGGATGATTGAATGATATGGTAAGGTTGACTAATGGATGTCTGGTTATCAATTCTCAGAGAGGAATGAGGCTTCTGATAGTTTTACTACAGCTGGTATTTCACAGACCCCTTCAATGGAGAGCCCGGAACAGAAAGATAATGCAGAAGTAAATTACTGAGCTTAAACAGGGTAAGATATTTATCTGATTTTTCAAGTGGAAACCCATAAAATATTTATCATGGATACATAGGACTTTAAAATGATGATAGGCCTGTTGATAATTCACAATTTAATGTGATATTAACTCAATAAAATGGAGTTGATATAACAGGATACCTGTCACTTTTCCTTCAATAGGTAGGAGTTGACAGAACATCTATACGATTGTTAAGTGTTTGCTTGGATTAGATTCAGTCAACTTTGGTAGGGCGTCTATGAGGTTCTGAAAATTTTAAATATGTTACTTCTATAATCATCATGGACTTCTCATAAGAAGTCTGGATGATAAGGAATGAAAACTAGTTGTGTCCATAAGGATTGTGGTGGGGAGTGCATGTGAGGGCTTTTTGACACTCCTGCAAAACAATAAGTTTGTTAAAAACTAAACCGGGTTCAACTGTTAATTATATATAATATACATACAGTAATTTACCTTAGTATAATTGCAGCTACGGCCATTTCATCTTCAATGAGACATCATCAGGCTTTTGTACATTGTCACAAATATTTGACACACAAATAATGTTTGTTTTGTATATTATAACTAAGGTAATATATATTTAAATAAACAATCCAGAGGTTTCAACAATGAATTATGATTATGTTAATAATTGTTTAAATACATACTATGTAAACTAAAATTTTTATTTTTACTGATTTTATGAAAGACTTGGACAATTGACATATTATGTCATAAACGTTACAGTCAAATGGTTCATATTAAATTTATAAAAGAGAGAATTCGGTTTGGCTTTAGATTTTTTAAAGTAGGTTCGGATTCAGATATTCTAGTAGGTTTGGTTCAGTTCAGTTTTATAAATTGATCTTCATTTTCGATTTGATTTTCAAAAGATAGTTCAGTTGATTAAATTTTTCCAGATTACATATCCCTAAATCATGTCGCCAACACATATGTACATACAAGACATAATCAAACATAATCAAAGAAGTTAATAGGAACAGAAAATGAGTGTTAAAAAAAAAAGTTTAAAATGAATGAAGAAAGTACACATGCTTGTTTGTTAAAAAGAAAATGAAGCTCCACTACACAGGCCTTATAGCAAGAATTATAAAATCAGTTTTTAAATAAATTAAATAGTATATGGGATTGAGTTTGTGATTGCTTATTATATACTACAAACATAAAAATGTTCAGTTTAACAATGTCATTCATTTAACAATCATTTCAGCCCACAACTAAAATTCAACATTTTAATTGGCCAACCTGTTCTATATAACATATAATGTATATATGCATAAAAAAAAAATGTCAAACAGAGAGAGACATCATTTCCAAAATGGTTTAAATATTATGCTAATGGGGCTTCAAAATTGAAAACTATAAAAATTATTATATCAAATTTTGGCATCATTATAAAATTTTATTTACTACATATAACTTTTTAAGCACTTATGAGGATTTAACCCAAAACTACTAACCAGGGGTTTGGAATGTAATTAATCAAACCTCAAGACAATAAATAACAGATTAACTGTCACAAGTTTACAACAGAATTTAGATATCAGCCCAGTTCAAAAAAAAATCTTTAATATTATTATTTGTTAGTAAAACTTGACATGTCGAAAATCTGTTGCACAACAGTAAGCAAAACAATTCTAGCAATTACTCTCTCAAATAAGAAAATTTATTTAAAAACTGAATAATATACATAAACACAAATCAAACCTGAACATTATGCAAGACAATTCAAGTAGAGAAATCTGAAGAAATTCATATTTACAGAGAGAATTAATTATAATTCCATGCACAAGAATGTGTACAGCCTACCTGACTAGTAACACTGGCTCTACGGTTAGCCTCTCCATCATCAGCACTGATGTGAAAACGTCTTTGGAACTCTGTTGCAGCTGATTCCATGTTCTGAGTATTAACGCTGTTCTCAATGCTATTACTGTACAACATCAATATAAATTATTAACCCTTTCCTTAAAAATTAATGCTAGATCTACTGTACAAAATTTTGTACATACATAATCGTATATAAACATACACATACAAATTTGCTAGTAATTTTTATATATATCGTTCTAATCTAGTAGCAACATGAGCGTATAATAGTTCTTTTTTTCAACTTGGAGATCTTCATATAATAATGCAGAGGTTAGGAAATGAAAGGTATAAAAACACCAAAAGAAATTAGTGTCCTATCATGTCACAGTATTCGTTAAACTTGGCTTATGTTAGCCCCCATTTTGATGACAAGTACTAACCTGACTGTCGGCCGTTCCCACTGTGTAGTCCTTGCTACATGGTTCACATAATAAGTCCTTCCATTTGCATCCTGCCTTTCTTCCCATCCTGGAGGCAAGGCACTGAAGTTGTCTTCTCCATGTGACACAAACACAGCCTAGAAACAACATTAAGTCAATACAAATAAACATACTGATAATACTACTTCACACCATGATTTCATCTGCCCTTCTGTTCACTTATTTCAATACGTGAGCTATGTTCTGTAATTGATACTATTAAAAATTTCAATAATCTCAACAGACAGCATTGTCATGAGTTAAGGTAAATTTCCTCTTTGGAGAAGAAAAAAAGTTGTGCAGTAGTATTGAATGAAAGCTTGGTCAATTAACATGGTATAACCATGGTTTTATATATTTTTACCATTCTTCAGAATTACAAACAAATATTAATTATTTTAGTCATACACTAAGATTTAGATTGTTTCTATATTTATGTGTATTTATAATTTTATTTTGGTAAATTTTATTAAATTTTAAAAAAATTTATTACATTATTTCTTAATTAAAAATGCTTTTCTGTTGCATTTTGTGTTAGAATTTCTTCGGTTTTTATATCTTCATATTTCTCTTTGTAGGAAATCCCTAACGGACAGAGCCAAGAGATTCCTAAAATTTATTTTGATTGTATTTGTTTATTGTAAGATTTTGTTTGTAGTGGAATAAAATGTATTATTATTATTTAACATATAAGAGTTCAACGTCAAAACTTTCAATTTCAGCAATAACTTTGTTATTTTTTTATTAATGAAAGTTGGGGGGTGATATCTGGAAAAGAAACCCAATATGAAGTTTCACCAAATATAGACTATTTTAATTTAAAAATGTGACATCATTAGATCCAGGATCATGATTTGGTTATTAATTAATTATACTTTTAGTTGAAAAACTCTGAACAAATAAATAACCATAAAATTATGAAACTGTTTCAACAATTTTCTTAGTTAAAGAACTTTTATAATATAATACTAAATACTGAAAATAACCTGCATTCCAAATATGAATAAATTCAGACCACTATAGTCCTATCACATATATAGATATATACAGTCTCAGCTTCCCACACCTCTTTTTTTATTTATAAATGTAATAAAAAAATAAAACCTTTGAAAATCTAAGTTTGTGTATAGACTTTACTTTTTAGTACAACTCTTTTCTCTGCTCCTGAGGAGAGATGTAAGGTCAACTCAAATATGATAAATGCTAAAGGTGAGTTAAATTAACTCAATGTTAAATGGTGTTTAATCAGCAGATTTGTAAGGTTTAGTAAACCTGTTTTCTGCTAGATACTCACTTTGGTCTTGTGAATTTAAGCCTTGTGCACACAAAAGAGAAATCTTGTTCCCAGAAGCAATTTTTTAATATATAGGTATATATTTTTTAAATTTCAAATAATTCCTTATTCCAAACTGGTTCTGTTGACACTAGTTTTTGCCATAAAGCTATTTAATAATCATCAAGCTTCAAAAAAAACATTTGAAGTGCTACAGTTGCAACTAGTGAAAAGCTAACTAACTTTTAAAATTAATTATGTGCTATGATACTTGAGTGTCACAAGAGTTTTTTTATTGTAAATTAACGGAGTAGCTAGAGTAACCCTCCTTTTGACATCCAGGTAAATGAGTACAAATTTCTTTATAATAAATAACTAATATGATTTTAAGTTGTCGCCTAACTCATATCTAAAATTGTACTCAATGATACAGTGCAACTTCCTTTAACGGACACTTCTAATAAATGGACATTTTTGTATTCCCCGACTGGGATCATACTTTTCTGGCCTTTGTAGTGTTTCTAAATAACGGACTTTCCCAAAAACGGACACGGACACAATATTGATGGCCAATGGGTCAGTTGAAACTTCTGAATAGCGGACAGCATAAAATATCAACCCTTTCTAGGAAATTGTAGATTTCTCAAAACACACTTTGCAATGTCTGTTTGGTATTATCAGGAAAATTATTTCTTGGAAACTAGGTTTGATTTCTTTTTGTCTTTTATACAGCAGTCGTTGGTGTCCTATAAGAATGCAGTTTCAATAAAGTTCCCGTGAGAACACTGTGTAATATAATTGTGTATTATGATGTCTCTCAAACTAAAACGTTTAACTTTAAACCTTACATAGTTTAATTTCCTCCTTTTTCAAATTTAGATTTTCCTAGTTTGCCTATTTGTTTATTCAGTACTGTAGTACGAAATGATAAATAAATAAAGAATATTATTTAATTTACAAATTTGTGTTTTTTATGAGATTAAAACCATTATGCCTGTTGTACTATAAAAACTGAAATAATATAGTACAGAGTCATAAAACAATACCCATGTTTAATTTATTTCACTTTTATTGACCTTATATGCATTAAAGTAATGTGCTTTATTATACAGTAGGTTAATGAATATATAATTTAGGTTTACCGTTTAAATTTTCTGAATGTGTTCAACATCATAACAAGACTCTATTCTGGTGGTTTACCATGCGTTATCAGCCGGCCTATATAACTGCATCTCTCCCGATAGCGGACCACTTCTACAAGTTAAATCATATCTTTTTAACTATGCTGGTAGTAGAACAAGCTCGAGCTTGCTCATATAAACAGGATGTCTCGTGTAAAACATTGATTCTAGAAACTCTCTTCTGCTTGTTTCTACCATTGAAAGTCATTGCCATTTATAGACAACACTCATCTTTAAATATGAACAACAAACAAAATCTTTTTAAAGAAGCTAAACTTGAAATTTCATAATTAATTATGACTATCCATGACTAAACTTATAATATTTTTGGACCTAATAATAAGAATACAGGGCAAGACAATTTAATTTATTTTATTTTTTTTTTTTTTGTACAATGTTTACTATGTACTTAGCTAGGAATCAGTCCATATTATAATTTTAAAAATTTGGGAGATGCAGCAGTAGTAAATTGTAGGCCCTCAGGACTCTCTTACAAAATTTACAATTTGAATTTAATCTTTTACTTATTTTTTTTATAACCTCGTAAATCTATTAATATAATATACATATATTTAGATATTCTATGGATAGGAGATACAGGCTTACCTTGGAAAGGTATTACCTAGTGATTGATGAGACATTTCCCATCTTCTTAGTTCTGAAACATTAGATTCTGGAGAGACTGATTTTATATTTTTTGTCGTGCAGCAGTCATTAAAAGTGACAATGTTGTGTATTGCTTCATGTTGTGCATTTGGTATTTCTATATCCATGATTTTTACATCATGTCTGTGGCCATTAATCCTGGTGTTTAGGTCGTCTCTGGTTAGGCCAATATATTAATTAAGCTGTAAAAACCTGCACTGTAGTTGGTAGATAACATTATTTGTGGTAAATGTGTGATGACCTTTAATTTTTTTTTTTTTTTTTACTTGAGGAACTATTGAATTTGTTGGAGTGAAGATGTATTTTGCATGTTTTGCATCTTGGCCTATTGCATGGTAAAGAACCGTGGAGAAGGTTAGATTGTTTTGGTGTGTTGGGGTCCGGAAGCTTGGGGTGAACCAACATGTGTTTCACATTTGTGGGCTGTTTAAACAAAACTCTCAGATGTTCTGTGAGAAGATTCTTGGTATGTATGGAAGCTTGCAGAATTTTGAAGCCTTTCTTCAATATGTTGTTTGATCTCAGGAGGCCTGGGTGATAATAGGTGACCAGAGAGATTGACAAGTTATCTGTTTTCTTGGGTGTAATATCTGTGTTTTGTGGCAGATGAATTTGATTTCTAATCAGTTTCTTAGGATAATCCCGTTTTACAAATGCAGATGTAATTTTTTTGTTAAATTTGTATAGTTCACTCTCCTTGGAAAAAATCCTTTTGGGCTTTGATTCCAGGCTATAGGGAAAGGCTCGTTTAGTATTAATAGGATGGTTGCTGCCGAAGTGGAAGTAATGTAGATGGTTTGTCGGTTTAACATGGATGCCAGTTTGTATTTTCCTGTCCTTTAATTTTACATTGACGTCCAGAAAAATAACTTATGAAATAGATATAGTCCAAGTGAAATTTAGAATAAAAAATTTTCAAAGATTGTCTAAGAAATGAACTAGGCTAAACGGTCCTGATGTCAAAATTAAAAAGATATCATCAATGTATTTGTACCAACAGAGAGGTTGATGGGGTTGCCTCCTAAGAAAAGTTTCCTCCAATTCTCATTTGTTAAGGTTCGGATAGGATGGAGCCGTTCTGGTACCCATTGCCATTTCTTTTATTTGTAAAAAGTTTTTGCCTTGGAATTGAAAGTTATTCCGTTGAAGAATGAACTTAGCGAGGTTATTTCAAATATCATCAAATCTTTACATTTTCAGCTTTTAATTCTCATTGATTTGGAAACCGGAACCAAAGGACTGTAAGGTTTGGTCGGCTAGTTAGATCAATTTTTCTCCTTTTTTACAATGATGTTTTAAATTTATTTATTTATTTTACAATAATAATTTGTGACAATTTGGGCTTAAGTGATGCTAATAAAAAAGGAAAAACCATAATAGTATGACACTTTAAAGGTCTTGATGAGTAGAAAAAATGTCGAAAAGAAAATGTAAATTCTGTTTATGACTTAATGTTCCTTTTAGAATATTTTATGATGTGTTATATTGTATTTGCAGTTCAACCATAATTACAGGGTGTTATGAGGGGTGATGCAAAGAAAACGGGAATTATTATGATCAATTGTTTAAGAATCAGCAATGGCATGGTTCAAACTCTAATTATCTATTTGGAATTGTATTTATGACCAAATGACCACTACTTCAAGAGGAACACTATCACAATAATTTGTTTGTAAAAAACTAATCGACATTTTATATGAAAAATGCATTTACTTAGCTCTGTTTTAAACTTTGACCATCTACAATTTTGGATTCGCTCACCAAAACGTTTCATTTCACCAATTTTCTTTCTCTTTATGACTTTAAAATTTTTATAAACCACATGACCTAACCCCTCCCCTCTTTTATCATTATATATATTTGAGTTGACCCACTCCAACTCCCATAAGAGTGGCAAAATATGTATTATAGTAAAAAATAAGTCCCAAAGTTTATTCAACTTAATATCAAAAAATATGGAGACCTGAGACTTTATGATACCACTGTATAAACATATCCATTGTGTCCACATGTACAATTTGTCAATTTGAACCACCATAAATTCATTTATTACTTTAAACAGGTGGGAGAAAAGCTCAGTTGGACAAATATGTTACAGATGATGTTAAATAAGATTTTTGAAATCGTATTTAACCGATCAAAACCTACCAATAGTTTTAATGATAAGCCCTATTGGAATAGTATTCATGTGTTACACACATGAAGGCCTATATTTGATCATACTTTATTTTCTACACTAAATAATACATACCGATCCCCGTCTCGGTCCTGTTGGATACTCTACCCTTGGCAAATTACCTTCCACTTCTTCCCAATCAGAATCACCGCCAGCAGTTTGTCTATTAACGTCGTCATCCTAAATGTGACATTACAGTCTGAGATAACCTAACTTAAATGTGCTTCCAAAAATCTAGCCTTCTTCAGTTTGATTAATAAAAGCACTAAAGTAAAGAAAAAAATATGAAAAACAAGTATTTTAAAATAAACATAAAAAGAAAATGTAAGTCAAATAAAAATGTAAGTATTCTTTTAAGTCTCTTGTTTTGATACTCATTCTGGAGGCTACAATACTGTCAAATATAAACTAAAAAAGATAAATTAGATGGTATTGTACGATAAAATTCCAATCCTCCTCTGATTCTAGAGTAAAATAATTTTAAAATAAAAAACCATGTTCTAAAATTGTTTGTGAGAGTAAATTAAAATTAGCTTACACTAAAAACATATAGTAATAAAGAGTAAACAATTTGGAAAAATATTAACATATTTGTTGCCCAATTTTAATATTTTACGAGTTTATAAAGTAGAGAAATCGGGTGGCTTGAGGTTTACCCAGGTAAAACTCACATTACCCAAAACCTCACAGTAAAGCTAAAGAAGAATATACAGCTTTACCTTAGTAATCTGTGGTCTATCTAATCTGCCTTGGATAAAACAATTTAATAGAAATAAAACATAATTCAGAAAACCTAACCTAATCTAAACTTTATAACATACTCTTCCAAGGCTGCTTTAACTGCAGCGCATGCAGAGAATTCTAGGTATGAATCCAAGTATGAGACACACCTTACCTAGGTAAAGCCTAAAATGCTTTAACCAGATTGGTTGGGATTCATCTGAGTAAACCTTAGATTTTTCAGTCTCTGAACTTCACCTGCAATACGAAATCTGTCTGGAAAGTATCCAGGTTTCATTTTAAAATAAACAAATATTTACTTTGCTTAGGACAATGGCATTCTACTCCCCACTAAAATAGTCACCTATAGACTTCACACACTTATCCAAGCATCTATTTTGCTTTTCAAAACAGTCTAAAAATCTCTAGGAAAAGCTAGAAACCGTGGAAAGGCAAATCTGGGCTGTAGGAGGAGTGATGAGGCAAATGGACTGGAATATTGTCGTGATGAAATAGTCTACTTCTATTTCAGAAGATTTGACTGTTGTTTTATAGTCATAAACATAAACCCACAATTCATCACCAATTATGACCTGTTTGAAGAAGTATAGGTCATTGTTCGCAGTTTGAAGCAAGTCCTCAGCAAATCCAGGACAAAATTCATTTCCCAACAAATTTTGCTGTCACATGCTTCATACCAAAATCCTCTGAAAAAATCTCTGACGGTCATTTTTGGAATCTCCAGGTAGTTTTCTAATTCTTGTATGGCGAGTTACCTATTATCATGATTGTAGCTTACACTCAGTACCAAGAAAGTTTCTGTACATGTAACAACTCAAAATGATGTCAAAGTCATAGTAATGTCATCTTGTTATTAATAAAATGGTTATTGTAGACAATTACTTTTTTATATATTGTTTTTATTTGATGAGCCTACACTCGTTTGACATTCACAAACATTGAAGGTTTTCTAAAACATGGGTTGCTTTCAACAGATTACCAAAATTTTATCTGAGCTACTCATTGAATCATATCCGAAACCCTTCTAAACCATTCAAATACCTTCTGAAAAGAAATATTAAAATTTGATACTCAATGATTGTGATTCCAATGATCACACAATACACATGCTCACTCAATGCCACGTAATAACCAACTGATTATTCCAAGAGGTGTAACTGTTCACACATGACCAGAAAGATCCTCTCTGGTAATATTCAAAATGGCTGGATATTTTCCAGACAAATCTTGTAAAAATATATACAAACAACTTATTTAACTATTTTGTTTTGATACGGAGTAAAACAAAAGAAAAATTACTGAAAATACCATTAGTAAATTCTAAAATAATTTTTGGAACAAAATACATTCCTTTGCTAATATTTTGCCATCACTTTATAACTGACTTTCCTTAATATTGATAGATAAACTTAATAATAAAAACCCTGCCACAGATCATATCATTTTGTCTTCAATTACAAATTTTTAGTTAGTTTAAGAAGTGTATTTATTTCAGCATGCATCTCATAAAAGAAAACTTGCCATAATCTATAAATTGCCATCTACCATAAATTACACATACCATTGCAGGTGTTTCAACACCAGGATGATGATTTTCCAACATTTCCCATCCTGGTTCTCCTTCAGCAGTTCTTCTATTTCTTTCTTCTTCATTTTCCTCATTTTCACCTCTCTGCCCTTCATCGTGGACAAAAGCATGGTATAATTCTAAATGTCCTTTGACCCGAGATCGTGCACTATAATACACATAACATAAGAATTACCATTAAATATATATAACCAAAGAAATATGAGTACAACACAATGGTCTTCATCCTATTTTATTCTTTAGGAAACACAATTTGCAATTAATTTTGTGTTTAAGACATTATTTAAATTTTCTATTTTACATTCTATAATTCTAAACATATGTTGACATGAAGGACACAAATTTTGTTTTCTTGTATCTGTTCGTTTACCAATCTTGACCTTGTACCTTATTGGCAAGAGCCTCACAATCAAAGATTATGTTGCCAAGAGTCTCCTCACCCATTCTGGACAGTCTACACCCAGTGTTTCCATGGTATGCTATTAAAAGTAAAAGCTGCATCCATATTTTTTTGTTGTTTTTTTTTTATGATCAGTCAACTCCTTAGGCACCCACCTTAACCCTCAAACCGTTATTCGACACATTTTGAACTCAATTCCTATAGCGCTAAACAACACAAAATCTTAATTTTGTTTTTAATTGAACATTTCGCCCACTAAGAATCATAACACCAATAAGTTATATACTATTGTAGAGCTAATTGTAACCTTTTAATCCCCGTGGATAAAAAAAAAAACATTAAAAGTCATTTATAGTTTAATGGGCGCCATTCTATTAATAAGTATAGACACTCGTACTTTAAATTTTCATGATCGTGGGATCTAGGAACGTGTACTTTCTAGTCACAAACAAACTACAGATCTCTTCGGAAATACCAGTTTTAATAATATGGTATTATTTTCCCTGAAATACACATGTATCTGAATATTATTATTTTCCTTATAATCGAACATACAAAATAAAGCATTGAAATCTAACGAAGGCAGCCCTGAAAAACATACATATAATATATAGGAATCCTTAAATACTGTGACATGACATACAAATGGATAAATTTTAATGTCCAACCCTTTTCCTGTCTTTATCAATGTATAATAATGGTTATCAATGTATATCATTTATCACAAACCATCTGATTGTCCTTTAAAGGGAAATATACAAAACAATTGTCCAATGAAAGAAATGAATGAAAAGTCTCAATTTTTATAGGTATTTTGATAATAATGTGAAATATTTGTCTATACTGTTCTGACAATAATTAGTATCTGCAAAATGAATGTTAAATACATTGTCTCTGAAATGTTTTAGTTTAGTTAAAAGTTTTAACATAGGCATCTATACTAGGATGCAATCACTGACTTTAGTTAAACTCAGATTAAAACTGTTTTTTAACAGAATAGCTCTGGTTGAAATGTCGTTCTGGAAATTGGTAGAAGGTGATCAAGAAAGAAAACTATTCTTTCTTAATTAGTTACTTATTTTATAATAAAAATTTACAATGTTTATTTATTAAAAATGGTATTGTATTAATTTTAATATAATATTTAAACTTTCCCATTCTTACCAATCCTTTACTAGTGATTCTATAACATTTACCAATTTCTGAACACTGTCTGTCCGTCCATACAAGGCTTCGAATATACAATCGCAAAACAAGAAATGACGCAAGTTTCCTGACGTCATATCTAACTTACGGTATATATTGAATCAAGTACTAACCCAACTTAGAGACCCAAAAATATGAAATGTTACATAATGTTTCAAACATTTATATTCATATAACCAAAATACCACAAAACATTATAAATAATATTTAATCAATTGGTAAAGTTTGTGTATTTCACCACAAACGAGTAACGCAATAACTGCATAATTGTGACACACAAATTTAAGTATTTCTTTGTCTAATTTTACAAGTTTATATTCCAGTCTCACAAATCTAGTGACACTGTTCTAAAGTATGTTTCTTCATCGTACGCTCTGTGCTTTCCAAATCTTTTTAACTGTTATAGTTTTTAATTTATGAAAATTATACAAAATCAAGAATTTAAACACATTTTTACACCCTAAAAATCACATTTTTGCCAATTCAACTTTGAGCCTAGTAAATATTATTGTATCGGAGTGAGTTATATATCATTGTAAAGGTAATGTTTCAACCTTTCAAATCATGTAACCAAAATTCTATATAGCAAAAGGTTAACATTAAAGAATTGTATTGGAGTGTTTTGCCGCTTTACAGTTCTTTGCAATATAAGAAAATATGATCTCATTGATCATATACTTTTTGTAAATGGTAATACTTGTCCAAATACCGCAAGTTGACAATATGTTATAGTATTTTTCTTTCTTTTTTTAGCTACATATTCCAAATTATCGTAGCTGTCATAGTTTTTGAGATATATACATTCTACAAAGTTGTAAGCAAGAATAATCAATCCAATTTTCTTTTCAATACATTTATAAAATGTCAAATATTGATTAAAAATAGTTAGATTTATTTATTATTTTATTTTTTTACAATCTTTATATCATTGGAAAGTAGAATTTCAGATATGTTGAATGTTTTACTCCATTCCCCTGTCCAACTAATATTTAGGACTGGAGTACATAAGGAAAGGGGTCGTAACAAACTTGTCTTGTGACCTTGCTACTGCAGTTACGTTGTAACATTAGCAATCTGACTCCATATGGTTTAAAGTATTGTTTTGAGAGTTTTTCATTTTTTAATGCTTTTAAAATATTGTGAAATCTACATCATAAGTTACCTACCTCATACTGGCTATCTAAATACACTCCAAATTTGAACATTCCACAAACTGTGATTTTAAATATCACCCAAACACATCCTAATTGTATCACCCATTATTCATAATGTTTTCTGAACAACAATATGTACTAGATATAAGCCTAGAGTTAAGTCATTGAACTCCAATTAACAATGAAAGCAATATAATATAGACTACATACAAAGATTAAAATAATAAAAGCTATCCGAGGTAAAACAAACTAAAATATATCAAAAGACAATTTAATCATTTGTATATCTTGTAAAGTCAGAATACTTGAAAGTTCTTTTATTAATTTTGTATTTTTCTGTACAAGGGAAACTGTATAACAACCATCAATTTCTTAGAATTAAGTAAACAAGATCTTTTCACACAGATCACAGACTTTTATTTCATAAATTTAATTATAAATTTTGTTGTTGCTGTTGTTCTATCAGATAAAAATTGGCCTAATTATGACTGAAAAACAATATGATTTGTTTTTATACTAAGTTCGGCACTTTTGCTCTGTATTTCTCAAATATCTTAAAAAAGTTAAGTCGAATAGAAAATATTAAGATAATAATTTTTTGTGAATTGAAAGGCCTACAATTCGGGATTTTACACGTTCTGATACGATACAATTGGCCGAATTACAGCCACCTGACATTATACACATCTAAACATCGGTACATTTCAAATCATCACTTTTAATTAATATGCTTTTAAAAGACTTAATAATTAAAGTTAAGGAAAATCATCATCACACCATTTTCTATTAGACAAATATAGCTTTCATTAACTTTTTACTTTTTCTGTATGATAAAAAATTGAGGAAACTATGTACATTTAATTTTTAAAAACTCTTTTTTTTAAGGAAAATTCACAACAAATAAATCGTTTTGCTTCATATTTCTAAAACAACTCAATTAAGAATCTAAAGGAAAAAATATTAAGATACATAATTTTTAGTAAATTAAATGACCTACAATTTAGTTTTTCATTCATGCTTATCATTATACAATCATAATTGGCCGAGTTACAGTTAATTTATGGAAATTTGTTTATTTGAAAATTTAACAAATTCAACAAAAACTTACCTCTTAAATAGTATTGAAGTTACAGCTCTAAGAAAGTTTCAAGATTATAAATATTTAGTACATGTAACAATCTTTAATTTTGATTTTCTTTAATTTCAATAGGATAAAAACTAATCAATTTACATTGTTTTAAATAAATGTGGATTTTTTAGATGACAAGGCTAAAGTAGCTTAGAGGTATATTTTTAACAAATTCAAATGTCAGAGGTAAATTAATTACCTGCTAAAACTCTTCTAGTTAAGTTCAATTTTTTTTTTTTTTTTTTTTTTTTTTTTTTTAATAGAGTTTTTCGAGTTATAGGGGTACAAGTTAGCTAGGTTCAACTGTATTGAATCACAGACATTATAGCATAAATAATCACGATCGATTTCAACACACTTATCCTGATAATGCTAATGTAGCTTGAACTCTGTTTCCTTCCTTTCCATACCAGATACAAACATTAAAATAACAAATGTTACAATAAGGAGGTGTGGAAATATAACAAACGATCTGGAACAAGTTTGTTAGAACTGTAGGGATAAAGATTTATTATACATTCATAGAAGTTGCAGTATATCTGACTTAGAGAGGGAACTCGATTTTCTTCTTCTATAGAATAAAATATAAAAACTCAATTTCTGATTAAAGAATGAGTGGGCTCATAGATTGTGTTTGAGCTACGAACTGTAAGATTTCCGAATTCTGAATAGAACCAGATTCTAACATCATTTTTCAGGAGTTATCATGCAAATGTCAGTTTATTAACGATACCGATTTATGAGAGACAATGAGCTTTTGGAACAACTCTAAAAGCTTGAATTATAATAATATAATAATTATGCAACTGTCTTATGAACTTTTGAACAATGTCCCTTGCTTCTTGAAGTGTTAGAATAGCCTCAAACATTCATCAGAAATTGTAACTTCAATATTAATTGAACCTCATTCATGGCGAGAGTACGTAAATTTGTTATGGTACACAATAATTTGTATGTTTTTATTTTTACTTTGTACTCTAAGGTAAGCTGTTTCATATTGAAAAAAAAGTTTTATATTAGTGTTGTCTAATTTGTTTTAGATTGTATGATGTATTTGGAAAATTACAAAAACATTATTTTCATTATATTATGTGATTATTTTAAAATGGTTTGTTTGTCATCATTATTCCCTGATGTTTTACTACTGAAACATACATGTATTTACAATTAAAAACTCTGTTAAAAATATATATTTTCATTCAATTTAATTATTTTAAAGTACTAATATCAATCATTAATTATTTTTATTGTTATTTTGTCCTCTATACATCTCATTTGATATACCCTGTTTATGCATGTTATACATATAGTTATGATTTATTAGTTAAAGGGATACACTGTAATTCATATTATAATTTTTTATACACTGATATAAATACTTGTAATATAACATTCAGATTAAGTGTCATTAGTATATTCTTATTTATTTACAATTATCTTAAGTCCATTAGTGTTTCGTAATTCTATTGTTAATTAGTAAATATACTTTAAAATTTTCCATATTGTTTATTTAAGCATGTATTATCCATAATTACCCACTTGTTACTGTAAAAATATTCACAATTTATTATCATTAGTTACTTTGACAATTTATTTTTTAATTGTTCTTAAGTAAGAGCTTGTGCAACACCATTATAGATTCTATGCATGCTATTTATTTATGTTAATGCTCAAGCATGTTAATAAGTATAATACAGTGTCTCCACAAAGTCATGGTAGGGTTTTTTAAATAAACATATATACAAAAATGTAAATATGTATATACATATTTATAAATTTAAAAATCATGAAACAAGAATTACAATGGACGAACAGATCAAAAAATTTTGTATTGTTTATTCGAGTTCTGTGGATAAGTCTGTCAACGTCCAAGCAATATTTTAGATCATCCCATATTTCACCTAGAACATATGAAGTTATTGATACCACTGCTTCTTGAATTCATAATCTCAAGTATTCAATGTCCCTAATCTTTTCAACATACCCCATAATAAAAAATTTAAGGGTGAAAAATTGTAAGCATGTTGGCCAAGCCTTCCATCCATCTCTTTCAATCCATCATTGAGGAAATTTCACATCAAGAATGTCACAACATTGTACTGATGGGACCATTTGTCTGTGCGCGCAGCTCTGACGCTACTAGCCGTTCTGAAAAAGTAGGGCTCGCTCACCCAACTATGTTTGTCTACCTTTCGCGACACATAATTACAGTTTACAAGATTTGTAGTGCATATAGAAACATGATGTTTACAAGCAACTCAAAGCTACATTGAATATAGGTGAATAATCTATGTCCGGCGCGCCGCGCGGCACCACGTTTTTGGAAATGAGCGATAACCACTCCCCTCTTCCCCGCCACGCCATAGCAAGCCGCGCGCACAGACAAATGGACCCATCGGTAGATGAACCCCATCTTGCTGAACAATTCAAGTTTTCATCTTCTAACTAGGGAAGAGCATATAACACCAATATGTCAAGATAGACAATTCCATTTACACTGTGTTCGGCAAAGAAAAGTTGATTTTTCCTTGTTATTTAAATACAAAAACCTTTCGGTCATCATCACCTTATTTAAAAAAAAAGATCAAAAAATATAAAACAAGAGTTGGCTAAGAAAGTGTCTTCTGCTGAGCAGCCAGTGGTCTGAGTGCCACATCATCAATTAACAAGGGTCAGAAGAGATTGGAGGGTCTAGGGGCTTTTTTCACTGAGCAGCACATTTTAGTGCTAAATGAGATTTCTAAAATAGCCCATGATAGATTAGATTAAGTTAGGTTCGAAATTGACATGTTTTAGTCAACTTACTTTAGTTTCTAAAATTTAAAGTTTAAAACAGACCACTGGGTGCTCAGTGGACACAACTGGGATAGAAAAGAGAAGAGTCAACTCAAAACTTAATGGAAGAAGGTGTAGATCCAGCAAGGCTCCCTCAGGGATTATAAAGCCCATCCTCCCAATCGTAATACCCGAGGGCCTGGCTGCGAAGTATGCAATAAATAAAATGTATTGTCTGTAAACCAGATCCAATTTTTCAAAACTTTGTGTACTGTTGTTTTTGGAACATCTAGTTCTCGAGCACATTTTCGGAATTTTTGGACATCATACATTTTTTTCAAAAGCTCCATTGCTGACTGACGGCCTACCTAAACACTTTTTATTAAGTGTCTACTCATTTTAAGAAACTAAAATTCATGACTTTTAAGAACTTTTAGTAACCTGAGTAAAAAAAATTCATGACTGACCAAAATTTTTGTTCCATACTTAATCAGTTTTTAAAAATTAACTTAATAGTTTCAATTACACTTTGTAGATAACCTTATTTTTATAAGTTAAAAGTTTTTATAAGACATTTTTATAAGAACCTCAGCATTTGAATAAATAGTCTATTTGACTATAACACATACCTACCGTACATTATAAAGGGAAAAATTTAACAAGTATCTCCTCCACAGCCTAGCTCTTTAAACAGCAAATTTTAAATATATAGGATTTTATTTATACAAATTAATTATATTTTCATCATTTAACAAATTAACCATCATTCTTTGTCGCACTTGTTACTTTTTCAGCTTCTTATGAATTTCTTCTATTTCACAGTCCAATTCTTAAATTTGTGGTCTGAAACCTATAAATAGCTAATGTGGTACTTTCTCGGCATAGTAAAAAGTTAGGTTTGACACAATGAAAAAATTACATTATGTGATTTTTTTTTAATACCAAACACTCAATATACACTAAATCTATTATTAGTCTAGGCGTATACGAAAATTCTCAATACAAACATAAGTGGTAAAATGCTTTATTATGTAGATTTTCTTTAGCCTAATTGTATGAAAAGGTAAGCTTTTTAAACACACAATCCCAAAAAATGATCAGCACTTTTAAAACACATAACTATTAAACAAAAGAAGATATATGGTAAAAAAAAAAACTAATCAGACACTAAATAAATAATTCAATATAATTATTAATTATAATTAACTGACTTCACAAGAATGAAAAGAAAGTTGAACAGTGGACATTTTATGTTGTTTGATTAAATTTCTATACGGATCAGATAGGTGCGAAGAAAACCATCATGAATCAATAAGAAAGAACATTCACATTTCATTTTTTTTTTTTTTTTTAATGAAATTTACTAAGGGGAAAAAAATTAATACTTTTACTTTTTTATAATAATTAAGGTTATAAGAGCAGACTTTTTTTTTTTTTGAAATGAAAAATCTTTATTATTTCTTCCATTATAAAATACAAAATACAATACCACATTTTACATATGCATAGGATAGAAATAATAACCACCTAGGTTATTTACCTGTGAAGGTGGATATTATATGCAGCCTCCATTTCAAAAAGAGAACTGCTCGGGACTGAACAATTCATTAAATTAAATATCTCCGATTCCAGATATCTCCATGTCCTCAAAACACAAATGATGATGAGAACGGGAAATTTCCCTCCGAAACAAAACTTAATACAGCACATTTTAATTTAAGTACTTATAGTCTACATTTTTTACTTCTAGAACCTAGACATTAATCTCTATTATCAAAGATAAACAAAGAATGAGATTTAGTGAATAATATTCCCCATTATTCATTGACCTTGTAATTCATTTTGAGCCATTATACTATTTGTTTCCATACCATAGTTTCGCATCGTTAATTTTTGAATTTTTCAAAATTTCGTGACTACAGGTCAAATTTTTGATACTTTTCATGACAAAAAAACTAAATTGTTACTTTTCTTAATTTTCGAGACTTTACATGCCAGTAGACACCTTGCTATATGTAAATAAGCTATCAAGTTTCTTTCAAGTGTTTGTCCAAACTATGAATGTTGTTTTCGTATAGAGGTTATTCAAGAAAAACACATGCCGATACTCATGTTGGACTAGAGTTACAGAATTAAATTTTGCAAGCTACAAAATACACTCTTTCCTTTGCATGGTTGCATTGTTATGTTTATTTTTTAGTTCAAATGGACCATATGATTAAATAGCTTAACACCGATTACTCAATTATGAATAAAACTAAATAGCAGCTGTTACATGTACCTACAATGTTTCCTTGGGAATCATAACAATTTGAAACCACAACATAACTTTATAGACACAATGTATTATAATTGTCTTTGTCTGAAATACATTAAATGAAAATTACCTTCGAGGTCTTAATATATATTGCTTTGTACCAATGACTCTGCCATCTACTTCCTTCGGTAGACTAGTCAAAGATAATTCTACCATTCCTAAGAAGTCATCTCGTGTTAAGCGATTTTCATCGAAAACTTGAAGTACAAGTTTATGTTCAGTAGGTTTCACCTGAAACAACACTGAAGTATGTTTTATTCATTTTAAGATTTAGCTACTTTTATTACAGTTTTAATTCAGAATGAGAGTTAATAAATCTTGTCCAAATTTTTACGTCAATGGACTAACTTCTTACCACCAACCAATTTTGTTTACTTTATATTACACCAAAAAGATTATAGATTTTGTTTTATTTTGGAATAAAGCACTCAATAATAATCAACTATAAACATAACAGCTTTTTAGGAATATATTTGTATTGTTTTAGTACATATTAATTTACAGTTTTTATTTTTATTCTTAAAATCATTATTTTATGTCTATTTCAGACAATGAAGACAACATGGTAAAACCCAACAACACCAACTAGGCTTAAACCAGTACAACCTTGACTGTCTAAGAGTCCGAGCTGGTGTGTGCTACATGTTCTTTAACCAATTATACTACCACTTCCTGGTAATATAAGAAATGAACTCATGTTACAAAAAAGAGCAAAATTTCCCCAGTCTATCACTGTTTACAACTTGTTTCAGAGTTTAAATCAAATTTGACTTAGACAAGAAATTATAGGTGTTTTCTTAAATTAAAATTATCGTTTGTACAAACTTATTACATATTGTGGGGGGGGGGGGGGAAATTGTTTTTAACATAGGAGCAACACAACATATCTCAGAGAATTGACAATACTATTTGTGATGAATGATATAAAAATCGGCAAGCTTGTAGGTTTTGGAGTTTTAATTTATTGTGAAAAATTTAAAGTTATTTTGTAGTTTTTCCATAACTCAAAAAATATTTGTCATAGAGAGTTGGATGACATCTAAATCGATTCAGCCTAACAAAATCTACGCAATGACACCAAAATAGAGACCTGAATTTTATCAAATAAATTGTGAATTTAAGATTTAAACTAAACTTAATGAGTTCCTGTCGATTGATTTTATTAGTTTTTTAAACTTATTTAATGGTATGAATAAGACAGTAGTTTTGGTATCTTAACTTAAAAACAAGAAAAACAAAATATTAAACTGCTAACAAGAGAGATTTTAAAATTCTTTTAAGAAGAAGGAAGTTAAATAAATCAAATGAAATTTTGCTTCTTTAAGATTTTTTTAATGTACATAGTAATGGCCATTAAGTAACTACTCAAAACTTTCTTTATATTCCATATGAGAAACATTACAAAATAAAGCGTAGATTACGGAATTTAAAGTATGTTATTGTTGAATAAATAAAAATAAAAACAAACTCCATAATGATGTAATAATCCGGTAGAAACCAGTTTCAAACAACTTGCAAAGCCTACTTAATACTTGTACTATAATCACATTAGAACCAAGGTCATCACAGGTGACTCAGATGTCATCTTTAATCTATACAACAACAGACAAGATGTTTGCTACATCTTGCTTTAACCTCAAAATCTCTCAACACAACAATTTCATGATCTACTACTTTGTTTTCATGGAATACTGTATACAATATACTTATTGCATCATAGTATTAGCATGACTCCAATTCCTTCAAATTATGACACATCAAACCTTTTTATCATTTCGTTGAGACAAGGATATCCCAGTTAAATACCACTATAAAACAGAGAAAACATTCACAGTTTCCTTATGCTATTAACATTTATTTATTTTTACCTACAAATAAAACTTAATCTCTTATCTGTTCAATTTATAAAGAAAAGGTTCATGTTAGAAATGAACTGATGTTGAGATTTTAGCGGATATATTCGTGTTGTCATCAATAATAAACAAACAGGAGTCTAACAAAATATCTATATATGTCTGTTAACATTGATTTCTTAGGAACTATTTGATGAATTTTGCTTGGAATCAGTATATGAGAGTTTTGGGGTCAATAATGCATATAAAATATACACGATGTAATTCAAAACTGAGAGATATCGGGCTTTAGAAAAAAATAACACAGTTACCACTTCCAAAAATCCCAATTGAAAAGTTTTCAGGAAATTTGATTCTACTTTAATCAAAGCAAGTCAAACCACATGCAAAAGAAGATTGTGGTTTGGAACTTGATAGAATCCTACTACAGTAGTAATTGGAACTGGCATCTGTTTAGATTACAATTTGTACCATAGAATAATTAAAGTAACATAACATAAGATATTTTACAGACATTCTTGAAGTGTTATAAACAATATAACATATCCTATCAGGAACAGCAAAAGAGTAGGGTAAATTATAAGTTATTTCCACACAAAATTGAATTAACTATGCAAAATTATTGCACAAACTTTCTCATTCATCCATCCCAAAAACCAAATAAAAACTTTACGCAACCAAACATTTCAGTATAAAATTATTCATGGTCACTATCATTATATTTAAATAGGGTATAAATGTGCTTTCCTTGTACCATAAAGTGTCCTCATTGTAAATCGTATTTGATTAAAACAGAGCTTTTAATAATGACAATTTAGGATTAATTTTTGTTTTTACCAACTATTCCTGAACCATAAAGTTTTCCATTTCTAATATCTTGCATGTGTACAGGTCATTAATTTTAATAGATCACTAAAATTTGAACAAAACCGGTAGAGCCGATTTTGAGAAATAACGGCTTTCATAACACCTCCATGGCTGACTTTTTTGTTTTACCGATAACTTACGAACGGGTATTTTTAGAAACATAGCAATCAATACTTATTATTTCAATCCTTCGAGGGTACAAATGACCACATTTGATTAAAATCATTCCAGCCAATTTGAAAATATTCTAATTTTATATTTATTTCTTACAAGAAAAATGAAAGGTAAAAAAATTTCTGAGATAACGGCAAAATACAACCACATACCAAATTTGTTTAAAATCGGCTCACATGTTTGAGATGAAGAGGCACGATTGGGCACATATGACACATGGACATCATTTCAAATAACAACCGTTTTTGAAGAACCCCAAAAGAACATATCTGTAAAACATTTGATATTGATATTTTGACCCATCTCAATACTTTCTCTATACTACATTTAAGAAAGAAAGTAAAAGCTCTAAATAAGTATATGAGACAAAGTAAAACCTCTGTACTAAGTATATGACAAAAGTAAAACATGTGTACAGTACTAAGTATTCAAGCAAAGTAAAAACTCTATACTATGTACATGTGACAAGTTAAAACTCTATACTAAGTATATGTGATGAAGTAAAACCTTTATACTAAGTATTCGAGCAAAGTAAATCCTCTATACTAAGTATATGTGATGAAGGAAAAACTCTATACTAAGTATTCGAGGAAAGTAAATCCTCTATAGGCCTACTAAGTATATGAGAAAAGTAAAATATCTATATTAAATATTCGAACAAAGTAAAACCTCTATACTATGTTTATGTGACAAAGTAAAAAGTCTATACTAAGTATATGTGACAAACTAAAAACTCTATGCTAAGTATATGAAACAAGGTAAAAACTTTATACTAAGCAGACAAAGTAAAAACTCAATACAAAGTATATGTGGCAAAGTAAAACCTCCATACTAAGTATATGTGGCAAAGTAAAACCTCCATACTAAGTATATGTGGCAAAGTAAAACCTCTATACAAAGTATATGTGGCAAAGTAAAACCTCCATACTAAGTATATGTGGCAAAGTAAAACCTCCATACTAAGTATATGTGGCAAAGTAAAAACTCAATACAAAGTATATGTGGCAAAGTAAAACCTCCATACTAAGTATATGTGGCAAAGTAAAACCTCTATACAAAGTATATGTGGCAAAGTAAAACTTCCATACTAAGTATATGTGGCAAAGTAAAAACTCAATACAAAGTATATGTGGCAAAGTAAAACCTCCATACTAAGTATATGTGGCAAAGTAAAACCTCTATACAAAAAATATGAGACAAAGTAAAACTTCAATACAAAGTATATGTGGCAAAATAAAACCTCAATACAAAGTATATGTGGCAAAGTAAAACCTCCATACTAAGTATATGTGGCAAAGTAAAACCTCAATACAAAGTATATGTGGCAAAGTAAAACCTCCATACTAAGTATATGTGGCAAAGTAAAACCTCTACTCTAAGTATATATGACAAAGTATTAACTATACTGTACCATAATTAAGAATATTAACAGTTGTTTGTTGAATTTACATTTTTTTTTCAATTTTTATTTATTCCTTTCTTTAAAATTAACATAAATTTGTTTAGTTGTAGTTAATTGCATGTCCAATTAGAAACAAAAACAAAAAATGCATTTTTATAACTTAAACACCATTTTCTTTTATATACAATTATTTAACTTGTTAATTTCTAATAACATTTTGTAATGTATATTTTCTTTTGGTTTTAATACTTACAAAGATTTTTTTATTCTTAATAAAAGTAGACTGTATTTAATTTTGATTTATTTAAAAACAAAATAAAACTAAATTTGTATAACATAATATATAGGCCTATATATATATATATATATATATAATTTTTTTTTTTTTTTTTTTTACTTTACGTACCTAGCGTACATTTTTACACGAAATTTCAGATAATAGGATTTGGATTAATAGTAATTTTTAAAAAAGGAAGAAAAATCAAAATAAATCTTGAATATATTCTAACAATATTAGAAAGTGTCTCATTGTCGGCTCTTTCAGGTCACTAGTTTTTGTTTGAAGGTAACAATAATTGTAATAATATAAAAATAAACGATAATATAGGTTACGATTTTACTTTAAATAACTAAAAAGATAAGGAATCCTAAGAATAATCATCACGAATGTGATTTAAAAATATATAATTTCATTTATAATAAATTTCAATGTACATGTCATTACACGGCAAACTGTAATAATATACAATAAAGCACCTTTCATGAATCTAGTTGCTTTGCCTAATTTGATACACGGAGAAAGTTTTTGCAATTGTCATCTTAGCGAAAAAGGGAGCAATATCTATGACTCAAAAGTAAATAACTTAAGATAAACATCTTTCGACCTAATTGCTTTGTTAACCTCAATTTGATATTTTGGTTAATGTAATAAATCAACTGTTAACAATTTTTTGTGGTACGATAACTTTAGTTCTTATTTCATTTAATTTACTGGACAAAATACAAAAATATCTTGTCTCTACTCAATAACTTTATATGTGAATAAGTTTTACTGTCTCACATGTACATAGTATAGAGAAAGCATTATAACAAGACTAAAAAATCTATGATTTAAAAAATAAAAATATCCATTTTGAGACCTATAAATCCAAAAACATGGATTTTGGATTAATTGCTGTCTGTTTGTTATGTGGTGACTTGTGAATTTAAGACACTTAGGATGTAATATACAATAATTAATACTACATAAAAATTAAATATTGATGATTACTTAAAAATAATAATAACAATAGATTTACAATTAACTTTCCCATTACCTGTGTTTTAGTAAGTTTTATTCATCTATAATACATGAGCTGCAGTGATTTAACGAGGGTACTTGTTGTTAGACTACACCTATGATAATCTTTAACTGTTACATTACTTCTCAATTTAATGTTACTAAAATTTAAAGTATTTTCTTGTTATAAAAATAATTAAATTATGTTTAACAATAATTTTCTTAAGGGTTTTTAAATTTTTTTTTAATAACTCAAAATTTGGGCTGTCATAAAACCAAAACACAAAATTTCAATTTTCTAAAAATTGGCTAATAACAATTTTATTAATTTTTTAAAATGTAGCCTATTTATATGTGACCAAATAAAATACATTGGTCACCATCTCACAAAAAATCCCAGTTTGATTGTTAACATTAAAAAATATGAAAAGAACTATTGTCGTCATTGTTAAAGTTAGAATATTTCAAAATCGACTGAAATTTCAGTAAAATTTAAAGACTTTATCAAACACCAATGTGCCAAACTGCACATAAATTAAAATTGCAGTTTGTGAGTAATTTGTAAAAATATCAAAATAACCTCTAACCACTGTCGAGTTAATTTTGTTTTAGTTCATAAGTCTTACAAACCATAATATTATTTTACTTGTAGTTTAGCAACATAGAACAAAAATGTAAGTTTCTTCATTACAGAGTATTTCCTCATATTTTTCTTATAGGAGACAATTTGGTTTAGAACAGTATTTTAAAAGATAATTATTATTTAAATAGAGCCTAAGCTTGCTTTGTTTTTATCAAACAGGACATAAATTGTAATTGATTGTCAAGTTTTTAATAACAGCAGTTAAGTTCTTTCTTCGCCAATTATTCCTACTCTGATATTTTCTTTTACTTGTAACTTGACATAGTGGTTTGAATCTTCACATTTCAATGAATTAAATTAATTGAGCTGATTTTGAGAGATTACATCATTTATATCATACCTGTGGTCAATTTGTGTATATTTTTATCAATAACCATCCAATAGTAAAAAGCAGCCAATACATTTTGCTTGAGTCTTAGAGACTACATTTTATAAAAGATTTATGAAAACAATAAGAGATAATTTTGAAAAAAATCAATTTCCATCTTATGGCAAATACGACCAAAATATCCCCACATACTAAATTTTATCAAAATTAGCCTACATGTTTGAGCTGTAGAAAACTGCACAGATCATTTTGAAAACTATATTTTTGAGTTCACGGTAACCTCAAAACAGATACATCCATGAAAACCTCAACTTCAATTTTTAAACCATCAATTAACTTTCTGTATAATATATATATATATATATATATATATATTTACGTCCATGCCATTCCTACCGCTTTTCACTCACGCGCACGACATTTCTGCCGTCCCAAGACCTTTCTGCCAGGCGGCAGAAATGTCGTGTTCATAAATGAATGATGCGTGAACATAACAATTTTTTTTAGTTTTTTTTTTTTAGAATGGTAATATTTTTTAAGCTATAATAATCTTTAATTATAATAATGTTACACATTAAATAGCAATTTTCCATTTATTTTTTCATTTTCTATAAACGCTTGTAAAAATATGAAATGTCAGGGATAAATCTGAGAAAGTCAATTCTTAAATAAAGCAATAAAACTTGTTCTTTATTATTAAAAAAAAACTTAAAATTGACGTTAAAATTTCATTAGTATTTTGTTATGATTTAGTTGTATATCATTATTTAAAGAATTTTTCAAAATAAAGTTAATAAATCAACTTAAATATAGAAAATGTAAGTAATATTTATCTTATAATGAATGATTTATAAATTTAATCTTCAAAACACATTTAATTTTGGTTTCTTCCTTATAAAAAGTAATGAGTTTAGTTATAAAATTGAGCAGGAATATAGGCCTACTAATAATTATTTGTTCTACATTTATTTTAAGACTTTTAAATAGATTCAATGTAAAAATTGATATTCGCATCAAAATATTAATTAACAGAATAGTTACTAATTTTTTTAAAACTACAATCAAACAATTATAATAACCTTTATAAAATTCTAAATTATTCAAGCTTTTTAGTGAAAAAAAAGTTATTTTTTGGCACATTATTTTCCGAGATTAAGTTAAAAATAAAACTTTGGTTATGGCATCTCTTTTTCAAATTCTAATCTCATGGGGACCTGATTATATTACTACAGCTATCAAATTGTTCATTTTCAATTTGCATTTAATTATTTTCACGTTTAGGGTTAAGGAAAATAGATTTATATATATTGTGTAGTATTATTTGTTATGGTAAACTATGTTATTGTTGTAGACTAGTTTCATAACCTCAATAATAAAACATAAATCTCATTTTCAGAAAGCATACTGTAAATGTATATTATATAAACTATGCAAGTATTGAATAAATAATTTTTAATTATGAACAAAAAAGTAAAATTTTAATTAACCTACTATTATGATATTTTTGAAAGAGTATTTACGATTAATTAAATTCTTTATTACTTCGGCTATTATTTTTACAGAGAATTTTGTAGGACTCTCCAATTGTAAATAAATACGCTGGATAGTTAGTACTTAGTGTAAACTTTTTTTTTTTAAATTAAAGATGCATAGCCTACTATTTGAAAGTACAGTATACCTATTTTTAATTATTTTTTCTCAAATATCCCTGAAATTATGAATTTTGTTTCAAACACAGATTTTGCCAAAAAATCATTTTCACAGCTTTTGCTTAATTAAATGATTTCATTATAATATTTTCCGAAAGTTTTTTAAATTTCTATAATAAAAGGTAAGACAACTTAATGTTTTAAAAAAAAAATTTGATGACAAAATCTAAGATTTTAAATTGAGTTTATCTTTTATAGCCTATTTGTTTTTATCCATCTAAATAAATATAAATATATAAATATAAATGTTTCATATAACTTGAAAGTTACGATACTTTAAGGAATAGCTGACTAGAGCGTTTTAAAACATTTTGGATTTTTTTATAAAACTATTTCTATATGTTTTTAAAATTAAATCGCATCCACAGGAATTTTTTATATAAAATACCACAAAAATTATCATTTATTTGGATACAAACTGACTAAATTACCCTTTTGGCAGAAAAAAACTATCTTTTTAAAAAGATTTTAAAAGTCATAATTTCATGGTGGTTTGAAATAAAATGTGTTTTACTCCAATTGTTTACAATTATTGATAAGTACCAGCCATCCTGTAAATCATCAAAGGTTAAATTATATTTAATAAATAAATAATAATTTATAACTCACCGTCTGTGACTTAACTTTACAAACAATATGTAGTCCTATTGAAAATTCCTATACAGGTTTATTACAGGTAGAACTGAGTTTGGATATACTTTCAAACATTATATTTAAAAAAAATATATTAGTACCTTAAAATAAAAAAATTAAGACGTTTATTTTCATCAAGACTTCATTTTAATACCTTATAAGATAATATGCTCACAAATTTGATTGAACCGTTAATATTTTTAAATGACATTGAAAAAAAAATCTATTTATTAATCATGCACGGATATTTTTAGAATTTTTTACTTAATTAACATGTAATAGATATATAGTCCTACAAAAAAAATGTGAGCACTCTAGTTTGAAGGTGAATAGAAAAATAACCAAATGACCTAGCTTTATTTTGTGTCGGTAGTTATAATTTTTGAAGTTATGGCTCATAATTATTAAAAGAGGAAGAGCGTAAATAATGCATATTTTAGATATATTTCAAACATCTTAATGAAATTTTAATAAATTTGATTTTTATATTATGGTGTACAAGTTTGAGCTTGTGTTACAAGGGCGTACCCAGGATCAAAACTAGAGGGGGGCAAGCCGGTCATTCAATATAAAATTGATTATTAAAATAGTTATTTCAAGAATTGTATTAAATTCCAGCAACAAAATGTATAATAAAGATTTATTTTTGTTCCAGGGGGGGCAGCTGCCCCCCTGCCCCTCGCTGGGTACGCCCATGTTGTGTTATCCTTTCAAGGAAAATATATGTTTATTTGTTGAAACAACATTTTCTCCGGAGTGGAATGTTGTAAGATTACTTGTTTGGTCCTGTAGTGATTACAAGGCATGAAGATTAATCAGATTTAAATATGAGGATAATATAAAAGAAACCACTGGTTTGATTCATTGATATTTGTATCAGTTAAGTAAGGCTGCGCACAGCAACAAACGGTGTGCGAAAAGTTAAGAAACGAAGTAAGTATTTAAAATTAAATATTACATGCTGGTATTATTTATTGTTGGATGTAGACATTTGTTGTTAGGTATGGTTATAGAACTAGGCTGTTTATAGAGATTTAAATCACACCAATGTATTTCGGATATGGACTTTGTTTAAAACTTACCATATGACTAAAGAGTAGGTACGGTGGATATTATAACTTCAGATATATTACTATAGTAGTTTATTTTATGTTTAGATAAATTATTATTGTACGTTTATTTATTTTTTTATGGGTGAGGTATTAGACCTACCAATAAGTAACTATACAATCGACTTATGATAATTAAATATGGATTTTAATCTATTAATGAAATTATTTTTATGAACTCCATCTGATTGTTCCAATGATTGCTTCCATCTACATCTTTTGTTAGCTAGTTTTGATAGTAGGCCCCTACCAATAAAATGTACAATTCAGTTAAAATTATTATATATCCCTTTGAAGTTTACATTATTATTTTGTTCCTTACTTTTCTATGATACATTTTCACCTTTCCATACATACCTCTTTCCACGTCTAGCACACAGTTTCTCTTTCTCATATTTCAGTAAACAATCTAAGAATTTTGTAAGTTATAATAAAATGATAATAAAACACATTTATTTTTATTTTTTAATATCCACTTTTAAAAAAAATTGTGTTTTATTATCTTTAAACACGGAATTCCACTAAGAACCATCGGTCTCAACAGCAATGAAAAAAAAAAATAATAATAATAATAAAATGCATTCTCTCTCTCTCTCTTTTCTTACCCCTCCCCACTACTTCCCATCTACTGTCAGTTTTTTTATAGGCTTACTCACTTTTCTATCACTCACTCATATACTACCAGTGTTCTATTCTAATATTTTGCATTCCAAATCTTAATTCAAGATGCCTTATGTGAAAATCAATGCACTGTCACAGGTCAGAGGCGTCGGTGTGAGCTGATGGGCTAAGTGAACCCAATGAATTAAAAGATTTGATCACTTAGTTAAATAACATTGTGATATAAATTATTTCAGCAATATCATCTTCATAAAACTTCTAATATGTATTGGTTGTAAAGTACTTTTTATTTATTACAATTTAAAAAAAAATTAAAAAAAAACAAAGCACTGGTTTTGGTTTTATGACAATAGTAAAATTCCAATTCATAATATTTTGAATGTATGTAAACTATTTTAACTTTGAAATATAATATATATGATAGGATTACATTTCTATTAACACTTACAAGTATTTTTATAGAATGTAAAAATCACCTTTGGAAGTAGAATCAGAAGAAAAATGCATTCTAAATATTATTAACACATTTTTATTAACTCGCTTTCTTGTCTGTCTGTACAGGTGGAAATTTTAAACTAACTTCTAAATGAGCTAGAGACTTGAAATTTTAAACATAGCTCGGAACTGGATGACAATGCAATATTAACTCGTTTTCGGCCCCTAATTCTCTCTCAAATTCAATATTGTCTTATACAATGAATATTAGCTGTTGTTGAAATAAGTTATACATGGTTTAGGATATAAAAATAATAATTAGATTTTCTTAATGATCCCTCTAATTAAATATTGTCTTATACAATGAATATCAGCTGTTATTAAAATAAAATATACATGGTTTATGATATAAAAATAATAATTAGATTTTCTTAATTCTTCCTCAAATTAAATATGTAGTGTCTAATACCATTAATATCAGCTGTTATTGAAATAGGTTATGTGCATTATTGACAGCTAGCTTAGCACTTATGGGATACGTTACGACATGGTTTAGGTTATAAAAATAATAATAATATTTTCTTTAAATGTTTTTTTTTAATTTTTCATGGCACAATACAGATTTATAACACCATACAGTTTGTCCTGAAAATTTGTGTAAGTACAAAGTAATAAATTGAAATAATTAAACTATTGAAAAAAGATAAAATAATATGAAAATTTGTGATTTTTAAGTACAAAGTTATAAAATGAAATAATTATACTGTTGAAAAAAAGATAAAACAATATGAAAATTTGTAATTTGTAAGTACAAAGTAATAAAATGAAATAATTAACAGATTTAAAAAAATAATAATCATAACATAGTATTTTTTTTAAAAGTATACTCATAACTAAGTAAACATAATCTCATTTCAATTATTGTTATGAATCTTACACCAAACTTGACACAATACCGCTAGCCCATCTAATGGTTTGAACAATGTTAAATTAAGTTGAGTTAAGTCGTGTGGGTTTTTAAAATACTTTTTACATGGCTACTTTCAAAATATAGGGCCTATTTAAGAACAACAAGGACTTAACCCAATTTAATCTAACACCTTTCTAGACCAAAATAAAGTACGCAAATACAACACTAAAAATCATAAAATAATAAAAAATCAATTTGCCATGTTTATAAAACGCACTAAAAAGTATTAAATAAATAATCATGCCCCATAAAGATTTTTAACTCTGTACAAATTGACCTGAAAATATGGGACTGTAAATTTTTAATGGTAGCTTTTAAAATAATTGTAAGATTTAAAATGAAAAACTTGGAGTGCATGGAATAGATGAAAATTAAATTTATAAATCTGGATAGAATTTATATAGCACAGGGAGAAAATATTTAAATTTAAAAAAATTTAAATTAACTTCAATGTCCTATCTTACCAAAAAGGGTTAGCATGTTAACTAACTCTGTGGGTTCTTCCTGGAGTGGCGGAGGAGAGAAATTTTAACAACTATCTTACGATTATATATATTTATAAAAATAAAACATAATTTACAATACCAGAGCATCATATTATTATAATGAATAAAATTATCAACAATCTTCAAGGTCAATCTTGGTTTTAACAAATAGAATAATCAGGAATTCGGAATGGAGCCTTTATCAGACTTTATTTATTTTGTATTGTCTGTTCTAGCTATTAATATGCTTCCATAACTGTTTAATAATTTGTTAGAAGAAACTTATGTAAATTAAAACAACAATTTTTTAGTATAAACCACAATATTTTAATTGAATTCTTGTATAAGTCCTTGACAATGCTTTAACTAGCGAATCCATGGTCGGCAAGTTTCAATTAAAATATTGTGGTTTATACTAAAAAAATATTGTTTTAATTTATTTAAAATGGAATACCACCAAGTACCTACGGTCTTTAGCATAAATAAATAGAAACTTAAGTTATTATTTTACACTATTGATTTCTGTGACACGTTTAGTTTTGTACAGATGTTCGGTTAATCTTGATTTTTCGGGTCTGTAGTATTTTAGATGGGCTAAATGTTCTTTAAACCTAGTGGTGATTTTTCTCTTTGTTTGACCAAGATAAGTCACAGTCATTAGGGCTACATTTAATTTCATAAATAACAGAAATAATAGAAGTTAAATTTAATATAGGCTAATATTTTATGATTTTTTTAATATTGAAGCTGACTTGTTTTTGTTTTATTTTTAATAGATTGTCAATGTAGGTCATCATACTACTAACAGATCTATTTTTATAAAAATGTTTATTTATTTTTTTTTTTGATAAAAATTATAATTTTATCTCTTAGAATTGTTTTTCCCCAAAATATCATTTCCGAACTCAGAAAAAAGACGTTCTTTCTCCAGCGGAGTCTACGTTTTGCTAGATATTTTAACACTTTTAACAACTTCATTATCTTCCGATGATTCTGAATCTTCTTTACACTCATAATTAGAATCAGAATCATCGGTTTCTAATGGATGTGCATTTTTCTTATTAGAAAGTGTTAAAGGAAGCAGGAAGTTCTTTTTTCTGAGTTTGTTTGCCAACCTATTAAAGTATTCAATTTTGGCTTTTTTTATAATGTGTACAACAAGGCTGCTCAAAAGCTCATCATACACATTATGTTTATCCTCAGCATTGTTATTAGCTTGAATTTATAAAAGTACAAAATTTGACTATGGCTTCTTCTAAAGGCATTTTTTGGAAAGTTTTTATTTTAAGATTTTTTTTTTGATTTAACAGCCAACCTTCCAATTTTACTTGACCAACGCTTCTCTAACAATGTGGCAAAATCGTCATACATTAATATAGTTTCTCTGTCATTTCTTTCCCCTTCGTAAACCTTTGAAATAGTCTGACTCCTAGCTAATTCAAGAATCGACTTTAGAGCTGGGAGGACCCTATAAGGTATTGACGGTTTTCCCAAAAGTCCTGTCTCATCATTACAACCCGAGATGTCCAATACAGCTTGTACAATTGTATTGAAGTACATCGGGTTTGAAATATTAGACATTGTTTTGGTACCACTTTGCTCGTTGGTCGATAGCTTATCATTAACTACTTTAAGGAGACGAGAAAGTAGTCTCATTTCACTACTGACTTGGTGTCTACTTTCTCGTCTGCTCATATGAAACTCGCTTATGTAATTCATAATTAAATTATCTGAAATGGCTCTCCTCCAAGTTTCATCTTGATTCATAGCTGGGAGCACTTCATTTTTTAAATGATCACTGACTTCTACCAATGCAGAAGCCGTGCTGTACACCCTAACAGCCTGAATCTTTGTTTGCCCTATACTTTGAGCCTTAAACTCGGAACAGCTATGTTTCAGGTGAAACCATAACTTATCTCTGCGGTACCTACCACCACAGTATTTACACAGTTTAGTGTTTGTGAAGGTAGGTACCCCAGAATGCCAAGTTTTAGGCAACAGTAAGGTGCATTGTCCCCCACTTTGTAATATTTGTTTATTTACAATTTCTAAATTCAAGTTTCTCATTTTTTTGGTAATTACCAACATTTGCTTCCTTTTTTCTGCTTTAGAAAAATTACTGTTGGTAATTAACAAAAGAGCCGCCCCTTCTTATGTATTAGAGTGTTTGTTTTCAATATGCTTTGCAAAATCCCGAGGACACAAGTTACAATAAAGGCACTTGTGTCTCCTTCTCGGATGTTGCGGTGCTTCCGGTGAGGCTTCTGGTGGGGCTTGCGATGGGACGTCTGATGTGGTTTGTGCTGGGACTTCTAATGCTACAATCTATAAACAAAATTAGGTTTTATTAAAATGATATAAACTAAATAATTATCTTACTTACACCAATCCCCTTAATAGTAAGTATATATGAAACTTCAAACGACTAATGTCTTAAAATAATTGGGATTGGTAAAATAACAATAATAATAAGGCCATCAGAACCTTTGCTACCAAAAAAGTCATTGCATTCATAGTGAATGACTCAATTATTACATGTTGTCTTCACAAGAATATCAACTCGTATTTTGCTTAAAAGTCATATAATTACAATTTAAATTTCAATAGATATAAAACTTTTTTCACAAAGAAATTTTGTAATGAAATTTGTTATACTTTTTAAAATATAAATAAATAAAAACAACTAATCAAGTTTATTAAAATATTGTATTAAATGCTACAATATATTTTATTTTTACAAAAAAAATAAAAAATTGTTATAAAGATTACTACACTTGCACAACAGCACTAAAATACAAACAAATTGCTATGGACCTTTGGTCTCAAACCGCATAGAAGAATCTTACGTTTGAACCTTTGGTACCAAAAACAAAATCATTAAATTCGTAGCGCATGAAGTAGTCATGGAGAATAACTAATGCCTAGACCTTTAGGAGCGTACGACCTACAGTACCTTTTGTATCGACACTCCAGTGCCTTGGATAAAATATCCGGTGGCCGCTATCGCCCGACACATTTAGTCTGTACGGTCTGCTCCATTTGGTTCGGCGCTTAATTTTTCTCTCGTAATCCTCATTATTATTTTCAATCTGCTATATTTTATGCTTAAATCACGGATTTCAGTGGTTGTTTTTATTATTTATATATTTCTATATTGTAATTTTTGTTACAAAACAAATCCTACTTAATTTTAAATGTTGATTTAATTAAAAATCCAGTTTTTATATTAAAACATAACTTTCTTTATTGTAAACATCATCTAAATTATAGCTGTATTACCTATAGCCTACATTCCCTAACAACGATAAAGTTCACTATAACAGTTTTCTCTGAAAAACAAATTTCGTTATGTATTTCTATTAACTCTCCCTCAGTCATATTTGTGAGGTTTATCAGCCTTGATAAAAAAACTAAATTTCATTATTTGTAGACCTATAGTATTAAAAAATAAATATTTGTTGAGTTAAACAACTTTTGTTATACTGTATTTTAATTTTCCTAAATTGGATATCCTCATTTATAATTATAAATTTATATTAATATATGTAAAAATATTACCTGATTTAATTTGGTTGCAAGTTCTGGGACTCTTTTCAATGAACTGGTATCTAAAAACAGATAATATCATATTATAATGATTTATAAAATAAATAAAAAGAGAAGTAACTGTTGTATTACAACATTTTTATTATTCATAAATTTATTCTAAATTAAGGTTTTATAAATCTCTTATTTGTCTGAGATCTCTCTCTAATCGGGATTTATGAGGGTCTTTTCAATATACTTGTAATTTATTCTTATATTAGGTACATTTATGAAATATAAATTAACTAAAATATTTAAGAATTTACATTTATAAAATAGATTTATTTAGAATATCTATAATTAATTCTAGTTACAAAAGTTTATACAAAAATAACCACGAAAACCATGTTTAAAGGATCAACTTTCCAACAAATTTATTAATATATTATAAAACCAAAGATTCATTACCTCTCTCACTTTCTCATAAAACATATTTAATTTTTTTATCTATAAAAGAGTTTTGAATTGAGACAATTGGCTTCAAAGAATCGGATATTATTTTAGATCAAATTTTAAAATAATATAAATACACTTTAATATTCTAAATAAAACGTGTCAATAGTAGGCCTACAATTGTGGTTGTTTGTTTCTTTATCAATTCTTCATTAATTTATTCAATCCTGTGTGTCAAGTAAGTAAAACATGAGTTATAATATATCAATGAAACAATATACTCAATAACTAATTTAAAAAAATGTATCTTAACATCTGTGAATAGCAATTTTTTTATAATTTGTATTTTATTTTATCATTCCAATAAAAAATTAAAAAATAACCTCAAAATATTAAGTTTGTTTTATCTCCCGTATTTTATTTTATAATAATTCTAGATAAACATCTAAAATTCGCCAAATTTTATTTACCAGAAGTTATTCCTTCTGGCTCGGTTGAAGGTAATATTGCTGGAATGTTATATTTTCAGTGACTGGGTAAGTATGTATGTGTGTTTATTCCATCATAACTTCTTAACAGCTTAACCGATTTTGATTTACCTTTAGTCTAGTAAATGAAGCGTTTAACCCCTTAAAAAAATTATGACGGTCGGATTTTTATGCACAAGGTGGCAGAATGTGTCTTAAGGTGTGTCAATAACATTAAACGACCATGGTGGTTTTCTGAAAATTTAAATTGGGGGAAAGGAAATGGCATTTGATTTTTGTGCCTTTCTTGCCCTTATAACTCTGTAAATATTAACTTCAATTATCTAGTCTATATGTACACAAATCAAATTACTACAAAAAAAAAAATAATAATAATAATAAGCTTTAATAATAAAAACTTTAAGCTATGCAATTTGTAACAAATTTTAATTTTGCAGTGTCCATAGATCTTATTTGAAATGATTGAACAACATCGTCAGAGATATTAGGATTGAAAAGAAGGGGGTGAAATATGTAAACATGAAAGATATAATAATACAAATATATTAGGCTAAACACTACATCTAAAGCAATTGAAAATATTTCTTACCCTTTTTAGGGTTATGTTCCTTTGTACCCTTTTTAGACAGGCAGAAAATATTCAAGGAAAAACGGAACAAATGAAAATGGCAACTGTTAACATGTAACGAATACAAAACTAGTCGATAGTCCCATCACTAAACATAAACAAATTTACACACTTTCACGGTCAAGATCAAACAGTAGCTAGAAAAAAGGCCGCGTTATTAGTTCACACGTGCCAACCCCTGTCGTGAGATTTATAAATGGTTAATGATCTCTGGTTAAACAAAAATATTTCACTAATATCAGTATGTCAAAATATATCTTGCATACATACCTACTCTAAAATATATTTTTTTAATTTTATTTTTTTATTAGATAGGTTTATTTCAAATAAAAATTATTATTAATACATTTAATAAAATCAAGATACCTTACTTAATTAATAATTGATTAAAGAACGAGAATAATTTAGGAGATAATAGCTATATTATATATTATTTTACTTACCTAGTAACGTATTACCGCTTCTAACTCTTCTACTGGCAAAACTAATCAGCAAAGCTATAAACAGCACTTATTTATAGGGTACGTTAAGAGTAGGGCTAAAGTTGTTTTCAGAGGAAAAGATATGTCTAAAAAAAGTTCTAAAATAATTTGTTTAAAGGCTACAAAATTTGTTAATATTAAAATAACGTTTTAATTGTTCACTTTCTTCAATAATTGACACAATCACAAAATGATGATTAATTAGTAAAGGCGCAATTCCACTAAGGCACTGTAACTGAGTCACTGCACAACTTTACTGTGAGTCAAGCCATTGAATACTTAGGAAGCACGGCTGGAGCTCGGCTCTACCTGCGAGAGACTAAAGAATCTGCTGGACCGGAAGCTAACCTTCCGGTCCATATGTTAGAACTACAAAAATAAAACGAAAATGTTATATTGCTAGTCTACAGTAATTTGTTTGGGATACCGATGAACTACCGGTAACAGAAATACAACACCGGGGGGGGGGGTTAGGAAATAGGAGATACAAAATTATAGTTTATTCCCACGTTCTAATAATAGAACGGCCCAACGATTCCTAAAATTTGGAGAGTGAATCGCTCTCCCACTCTCAGTTATTCTCTCTCTCTCTCTCTCTCTCTCTCTCTCTCTCTCTCTCTCTCTCTCTCTCTCTCTCTCTCTCTCTCTCTCTCTCTCTCTCTCCCTCTCTCTCTCCCTCTCTCGCAAGCAAGCACACTCAAAAAATCAACGTTTTCAGAATATCTTTCCGATCATGAATCAAATTACTTCTTTCCATAAACAATACGTTTGCCAAATTTAGTCATAATCGGTCAAAAACTATGAAGAATGAAAAATACTCGTAGACGAAAAATCGGTTAAAAATAAGCAAACATTTGATAAAATCAAAAGAAATTGCCATCCAATATAATATTTTTAACCAGGGAACTTAATCATTTATAAAAATAACAATGGTTTTACCACATTTGCTAGGAATTTAACAATAAACATACGAGGTAGAATGAAAATGATGAAAAATTGGTCAAAAATAGAATAGAAAACAATCTTCCGATTACTCGGTTTTCTTGTGACAACAACAATTGGCTAGCTGACGAGTCAAATATTATCCATTTCTACTCCTTCCTTCCGTTCTAATGGTAGCTCACTGCCAGACAGTGTAGACTGTAGAGTATAAACGTTTACATAAGTTAAAAACATAAAACGTTTTATAAATGTTTTGTATCTTTTTTTAATGAATAATGTTTATCCCCTACTAACGGGGATTCTAACCGAAATTAGTATTTTAATTAAATAGTAGGTTTTCAATTACATTATTGTTTGTATGTAATCATATTTTTGAAAGAAATATATTTCAGAAACAGTTTACAAGTGTAGCCTACTTTCATAAGTTAGGTGTTTTATTTTCGTTGAATAGTTTAAATTCGATACTTTGGCGCACCTATATGTTTTTAAAAAAAATTGAGTTGGAATATTGCAAACAGTATTGAAAGTAGTGCCTTTTACCTGTAAACCGTGGCGGATCCAGTGAGGGGCGATTGGATGGATCGCGCCCCCCCCCCCCGTTAGCAAAAAAAAAGTTAATATAGAAATTACAAGTAAGTAAAGTAAAATACGACTATGCTGCAATACTGTATACAAGGAAAACTAAAGACGTTCTAAAGTCGGTAGTATATTGTCAAATGAAGTACTCAGTGATCAGTGCCGGATCTACAAATTGAGGGCCTCCAGCAAAATTTCTCCAAGGGCCCCTTGAGCAGACATGGATAGAGGGAAGGAGGGAACCGTACACAATTTAAGTGTAAAACGTTTAGAAATTAACACTTAATCTCTTTTCTTACACTTATTTAAATTATAACTTTTGTGTTAAAAACCTTTTCTGCCACTGCTTGAACTCAATATTTTATATATATTTTTTATTTTAGCCTCATTTATTTTTTGAGTAGAGGACCTTTGGGCCCCTAAGGGCCCCCCCCCGAATTGCGGGGTTTCGCGGGGTCTAGATCCGGCCATGTCAGTGATATGAAAGCTTATTTGCGAAATAGCGCTAAGGTACAGAGGTAGGCGAGCTAATGGCTAACCTGATATTCGTAGACATAGAACACGTAGGCCTACGAAAACGTCACGGAAGGTCGACGGCGCCGGTGGCGATAAGGCGGTCTGTTTGTGTTGAGTTGATTGAGTGACAGTACTTTTGTAGGCTTACATGTTCAGTGTTATGTTTCTTATATGATAACGTTTGTTTAGTTTTAGCATTAGACTGTCGTGCCTCATGATCGTTGAATTAATTGTTGATAAATTGTTGATTAGATAATACTTGATCATAATACTATGTAATCAATTTCGGGCACAAATCGGTAAAATAATGTACTAAATCCAAATTTGTTAACATTTCATTGGGATTCAGCCGATTTAATTTCATGATTTTTTTTATCTATGAAATAGACTATTTAAACTAACTATAAATGTTTATCTAGACAATCTCAAAACCAACCCCTCACTTCTCCAACCATCAAATGTCAACCGATTCTTACTTCATAGAGCACAAGTTTATTTGTTGTTAAAATTATATAATATTTGTAATGCAATTTTCCCTTTTCTGTTCAAATATATATTCTTTTACTGCCACAGTAAAAATATAAATACCATATTGTTCGTCATTAACAAATAAAAGTTTCACTCTCTTGTAATTGTTTTATAAGGTTAACAAGTTTTCAATATATACGACTTTAACATTTTAAAATGGAAATCATTTTCAAATCTCGTGTAAAACGTTACATGAAAAATGCGTTTATCAAATCTGAACTCAATATCATATATATTTCTAAAGTTATAATGTTATTTTATTTTTATAAAATGGTGGATATTCGAAAACTAAGCACGATATGATTATCCTACATGTTATAATTATAGCATTTAATGTATATATTGTCGTACTTAATCTGTTCTATTGTACTGTACTATTGAACTTTTGATTGTTCTGAAATTTGATTAAGTAATTTCAACTTATTTGTCACAAACGTTTCTTTTGGATGAGTTCGATACAGTTGTCAAAGAATTCTGATGATATTTAACCTTTTTTTTAAATTCAATGTTTAATATAAATTACTAAATCCATAATAAATCGAGAAATCGGAAAAGCTTTGAACCGATTTTTGGGGTTTCAAAACTCTGGCGAATTGAGTAGCTCGCGTAATTTTTGTTCAGTTTTCTTCAAATTGTTTAACATATCTTAAAACGAAGTTAGATAAAATATATTTTGTTATTGACTGTTGGTCTCTTTAACTTCGATAAATAAAATATTTGTCAAAAAAAATCAACTATTTTAAGGCAAAATGTTTTTACGTTTTTCACAAATTGCAGAACAGTATTTTTTGTAAAGGTAAAATGTGTAAATATTTGATTAAACAATTCCTTGTAAACATCTTAGTTTAGTTCAGTTGAAGCTGGATGTGTTTTTTTTAGTAACACTCCTAACAAGCTCAGTGTGTTCCAATGAAGGAAGAACTACTTCCTGGCACAATTATTCAAATGTCGATGAGTAACCTATAGGCTTACATGTGAACAAACCAACTGTAGAACGGAAATATAGTTTATTCTCTGATGAGATGATAATTGTGAATAACATGCGTCCGTGATTCTGTTTTGGATGTGGGCTGGGGGGGGGGGTGTTTTTCTGTTCTTGTAAAACTGCAACCTCTATTATTTTCACGGTGTCTCATTATTGTATTTTCAACATTGTCCTATTTAACACGAATCTTAAAAACAACAAACGTACTCTCTTTGTTAAATCGTAATTAATTTAGTATTATAAATAGCCTTTCCTAAGTAAATTGAAATCTTTAGGCTTATTAAAAAAAAAATAACGAGATTTAGATTCGAACCAACTACCTAAGATTTAGAAAAACAAAGATTAATATAGTTCCTCTATATAATAAAAATAAAGTCTTCTTTAGACTTCACTCTGGCTGTCTATCTTTCCGTTTTCAGGATAATATTGTGAACTAGGGAAATTACCAAATTTGTGCTTTAACTAATAACTACAGTACTGTAATTCATTTATTGAAAAAATGAAATAAATATAAGACACCACAATTAAAGATCCTTTACGAAAGTGCTATCCTTCTGCGGCAAAGAAGCCTATAACTTTGACCATACATAGGTTATTAAAATAAGTTATTGGAATTTTTGAGTTCTCCAATATTCTGCTCGAGTTGTTGAATAGCTATATTACGATTTATTGTTTAAAAACTTTGAAATATTTTCCAGGACTTCTTCAACTTTAACGTGAGGTAATTTGTTGTGCCTCCCACCTCCCACTCATCCATTTTAAATTTAGTACTTTAAAAAAAATTCCTTACCTATATAACACTCTTAAAGTGTGCTTCAATATATACATACACACAAACGTATATAAATGATGTCAATGAATACGTATTCAAAGGTGACGATAGTCTTGCTTCCTTTTCACTAGATGCAAGGGATAAATCAGAAATAAAGTAAGTACTATACAGTATATACAGTTAAACCGTTAACTTTTTGCGAGATGACAACGTCAGACACAATTGTCACACATTAACAATAAGCCAGATAAACCATTAAGTTTAACTAGATGTAAGGGATAAATCAAAAATAAAGTAAACACTATACAGTATGTACAGTTAAACCGTTAACTTTTTTAAGATTATAAAGTCAGACCCAATTGTCACACATTAACAATAAGCCTGATAATCCATTAAGTTTTACAAGATGTAGTGGATAAATAAGAAATAAAGTAAAGACTTTAGAGTATGTAAAGTTTCGCCGATAACTTTTGTAAGATTAAAAAGTCAGACCCATATATTACACATTAACAATAAGCCAGATAAACCATAGGGACAAACTTTAAATTATTGCGGCATAAGTCTCAAAGATTCCTGTTTTTCTCACGGTCAATTATACGTAGCTTGATCTCGAGTATGAAATCCGAAAAATTTGTATAACTTACCCACAGATAACAAAAGGAAAAATGTTGTTTATAAACAAGAATTTTAAATAGTTAGAATTTTTTCAATAAAAAGCTTTTACCTCTTATATTTTGAGGTTTATCTCTTTATATTCCAACTACCACACAATACTATAGCACCGGATCTTCTGAAAAAAATTACTGTTACTGAGTAAATTTCTACTTTGTAAAAATACTTTATTTAACTTATTACTATCATTTTTAGGGTCTTGCGCATGATTCTTCAATTAGGTGCTAGCAGACGGGTTTGCGAATATTTTGAAATCAAGATCATATTCAACATTTATTGGTGAATAACATATGATAGAAGTCCCGGGCGAAGCCGGGTTAAACCAATAGTAATTCAATAAAAACCTTCTCCTTAAAATAATTCATGTGTGTGCCAATTTTCATGTTAATCGGTAAAACGGTGTCTTAGTATTAATGTTAGACTGGGTAAGTAACATGATGATGTTTATAATAATTAGATAAAAACCTTCTCCATGAAATAATACATGTGTGTGCCAATTTTCATGTTAATCGGTCAAACAGTGTCTTAGTATTAATGTTAGACTGGGTAAGTAACATGATGGCTTTTATAATAATTAGGTAAAATTCTTCTCCATGAAAAAAAACACGTATTTGCCAATTTTCATGGTGATCGGTCAAACGGTGTCTTAATATTAATGTTGCGCTGGGTAAATTGCGTAATAGCGTTTAATAGTTCGATAAATTATCTAATTTATTAAATATGGTATTAAAAAATCTAGATTGTTTTTTATCTATAGAAAAAAAGTCTAGTTAAAATATTATCGTGTGTTTCCACCCACAAGTCTATAGAAAAAATCGTCATACAAAATTTGATGTTAATTGTTTATTTTCCATCGATTTAAACTAAAATAAACCAAATGTTTTATGCCTATTGCAGATAGAGATTTAGGGAGATAACAAAAATGAGAGTATAGAAGAAGGGAAAATGTTGGGGACAAGACAATGTTGGCAGCATTTGTTGCAAAAATCCGTGATATGTTAACTCATGTTAAGGGGACAGTAAGTTATATATACTGTACATTTAAATAAGAAATATTCAGGTGTGGCTACAACAACCTAAATTAAAACGTAACACGTTAGTCAAGAATTAACCCTAGATTACTACTCTTAGTTCATTGTTACGTGATCACTATTCATTCGTAAATTTTACTACTTTCTGTTTTTATTTTTATTGTTTTTTTTTTTTTTTTTAAACTTTACTTTAGTGTTGGCAATTTTTTTATATTAAATCCTTTATTGTTTTTAAGTGTTTTTAAAAATATTTAACAATAAACTCCTACATATTTTAACTGTAAATATATGTCTTTTAATACCACTACAAGTACGTTTTAAAAAAATAATAATTCTTGGAAAAAAATCGGAAAAAAATATAAATGTTATTTTATTGGAAAAATTAATCGGATATTTATAAAATACATCATTTATAAGTGTTTAATTTATATAAAAATAGAAAAATGATTTACAATAAGTTCATTAGGTAGAATGCCAAAAATGCCAAAATTAGAGTCATGTCTTCACTGAGAATCACATTCGTTGCAGTGAATAATATACACTTAGTAGCTAAATCAAACACTTTGAACTCTAAAATCACTATTTACACAATAAAGTATTTACAACACTAAAAACTAATAATATAAAAACAATATAGTCAAGAATTAAATATATTTATAAATAAATGTAAGTTATGTTAATAGACTTTGTTTTAACAATTAAAATAAACATTAGATTCCAATATGAAAAATGCATGTGTGCATTTACGACCCGCTCTTTGTAAAACGTACTTGTAGTGGTGGTAAAAAACATTTTTTTACAGTTAAACTATGTAGGAGTTCATTGTTAAATATTTTAAAAAACAATAAAGGATTTAATATAAAAAATAGTCAACAGTAAAGTAAAGTTTAATAAATAATAATAAAAATAAAAACAGAATGTAGTAAAATTTATGAATGAATAGTGATCACATAACAATGAACTAAGAGTAGTAATCTAGGGTTAAGATGTAACAAAACAAAATGGGTCAGGTAGCCCAGCAGATGGACGGTGAAAGCAATGAATACATATACGGTTACATCAACATAAATGACTTTTGTAATTTCCAGTAAAATTCCACTCCCCATTTCTTTCTATTCAGACCATCAGTAATCATATCCATAAAATCACGGAGTACAGATTGATTTTTAACCCATTTTACTTTTCACAGATAACTTATCAGCCTTGTCTTCAATATTTATTCAATATCGTTTGAGAAAGAAAACAACAGATAGTAGAAAGTGTAGAGTCAGGTAGTGTAGTTCGGTACAAAATGTGAATAAAAAATGTACCATCGACGTTAAGTCACATTCAGTTGCAGAGATAGTCCGATGTAGCGATCATGATTTGAAGTTATTGTTTTTTTAAATGCGGTCAATATAATTACAAGTATTACTATAAAACTACAGTCAATATAAACTACAGTCATGAAACGTATGTCAAGTAGTGTGTATCTTTAGACAAGTGGTTTGGAGTTGTAAAGTTTGTTTGCTTTAAATAGGTTATGTATTGTCTGGTATTGTCAGATAGTTACTCTATAAACACAGGGTATTGTAAATTTAGTCCAGTATTATCAGAGTAGAGAACAGCTGTTTTCACAAAATCCCTCTTTTCTTCAGAGTTAAATTATTATTATTTTTACTTTCTCACATAAACTTAATATAGAGGAAATTATGTTAATGAAGTAGATCAAGACAGACATACGCTGAATATATGTAGACGTGTTGCGTTTGTTCATTAACGTAAATGGCTATAGACTAATGGTCAGAGATTAGATAAACATATATTTTGTTAAAATTTATAGCTTTCATATAGTGGACCGAAAGTATGATTTTTATTAAAGTATGAATTTATACATTTACTTTTTACATAAGATATAAAAATAAGTTAATTTTGTATAAACAGTTTGTTCGGCTAAATAACAGCTTTGTGCTGCGGCTCAAAACTCCCAACAATGGCGTTCAGCTTTTAGGCGTAAAAATAATATTTTTCCGGTCATGCCCCCGAATTGCTTAATATACTTATACATTATGACAGTGTAAAGATCTTAAGATTGCCTTTGGTATTATTTCTTCATGTTTCTCATTACAGTTGTTTCACCGATCATTGCGGCATCATCAGGTGAAAATTACAGAACATTAAACAAATTACGTACATTAACACAAACACTGGACATTTAGATTGGTTTCTGTTCAACATTGTCAAAGCAGCAAGAAGATGGGTCATTTTCATTTAAATTTTAATAACTTGACGTTCTAGAAAAGAAGCCAATTTTGTGTCCAATGTTTGTGTTAGTGTACATATAATTGTTGGTGTACATATATTGTGTTGTGTAATGTCGTGTAATTTTCACCTGATGATGTCACATTTATCGGTGAAACAGCCACACAAATTAATTCTATTATTTTAATTCTTTAATTTGTTTGTTTTTGTTTATATATGTGAATTATGCTTGTGTGCACTTTTTTAATATACTGTATACACTATATAAAAAAATATCCTGTCAAATGTATTCAAAAGTTAATACTGTAAAATGTTGTGATGGATAGGATGGGCTGGGCAAGTAATACAATGGCGTTAGTAAATAATTTATATTGTTATGAATGTACTTATACTGTATACACTTTATTAAAAAATATCCTGTCAAATGCATTCAAAAGTTAACACTGTAAAATGATGTGATGGCTAGGCTGGGCTAAGCAGGTAAGACAATGGCGTTAGTAAATAATTTAAATTGTTATTAATGTACTTATACTGTATACACTATATTAAAAAATATCCTGTCAAATGCATTCAAAAGTTAACAATGTATGTAAAATGATGTGATGGCTGGGCTGGGCAAGTAATACAATGGCGTTAGAAATTAATTTAAATTTTTATAAATGTACTTATACTGTATACACTATATTAAAAAATATCTTGTCAAATACATTCAAAAATAAACACTGTAAAATGATGTGATGTTTAGGCTGGGCTGGGCAAGTAGTACAATGGCGTTAGAAATAATTAAAATATTTATAAATGTACTTATACTGTATACACTATATTAAAAAATATCCTGTCAAATGCATTCAAAAGTTAACAATGTATGTAAAATGATGTGATGGCTGGGCTGGGCAAGTAATACAATGGCGTTAGAAATTAATTTAAATTTTTATAAATGTACTTATACTGTATACACTATATTAAAAAATATCTTGTCAAATACATTCAAAAATAAACACTGTAAAATGATGTGATGTTTAGGCTGGGCTGGGCAAGTAGTACAATGGCGTTAGTAAATAATTTATATTGTTATGAATGTACTTATACTGTATACACTTTATTAAAAAATATCCTGTCAAATGCATTCAAAAGTTAACACTGTAAAATGATGTGATGGCTAGGCTGGGCTAAGCAGGTAAGACAATGGCGTTAGTAAATAATTTAAATTGTTATTAATGTACTTATACTGTATACACTATATTAAAAAATATCCTGTCAAATGCATTCAAAAGTTAACAATGTATGTAAAATGATGTGATGGCTGGGCTGGGCAAGTAATACAATGGCGTTAGAAATTAATTTAAATTTTTATAAATGTACTTATACTGTATACACTATATTAAAAAATATCTTGTCAAATACATTCAAAAATAAACACTGTAAAATGATGTGATGTTTAGGCTGGGCTGGGCAAGTAGTACAATGGCGTTAGAAATAATTAAAATATTTATAAATGTACTTATACTGTATACACTATATTAAAAAATATCCTGTCAAATGCATTCAAAAGTTAACAATGTATGTAAAATGATGTGATGGCTGGGCTGGGCAAGTAATACAATGGCGTTAGAAATTAATTTAAATTTTTATAAATGTACTTATACTGTATACACTATATTAAAAAATATCTTGTCAAATACATTCAAAAATAAACACTGTAAAATGATGTGATGTTTAGGCTGGGCTGGGCAAGTAGTACAATGGCGTTAGAAATAATTAAAATATTTATAAATGTACTTATACTGTATACACTATATTAAAAAATATCCTGTCAAATGCATTCAAAAGTTAACACTGTAAAATGATGTGATGGCTAGGCTGGGGTGGGCAAGTAAGACAATGGCGTTAGTAAATAATTTAAATATTTAAAAATGTACTTATACTGTATACACTATTTTAAAAAAATCCTGTCAAATGCATTCAAAAGTTAATACTGTAAAATGTTGTAATGGCTAGGCTGGGTTGGGCAAATAATAAAATGGCATGGGTAAATAATTTAGGGAATTTTATACAAAAATTTTATCATGGAAGACTAAAGAAGGAACAGAAGATGATGAATAAGATTTCTTTTGTAACTACCGACAAAAAAAAATTGTTAAATTTGACAAATACCGTAATGAATCAATAAATTTATATTTGAATTTTTTTTTAGTTTGTTATTGATGAAGCTTACCTTTTAAATTATTTATATATTAAAAATATTTGAAAAAAAGCATTTAAAAAATTAAAACCTAAATATTTACTAAATGAGTGGAAAAAGGGAATAACTTTTAAAAATGTAACTTAAAATATTCTTGTGGGGATAAGGTAAAATAAAATGTTCTAATGGTAATGTATAATCATTGTCCATGTAGCGATAAACATTTTTCATGTGCAAAGTTTTTTTATAACTAGACTATAACAATTACTACGAAGTTTTTTTAGTTTCCTGAAAAATTGTATTCCAGTGAGTTATTCCCTTTTTCCACTCAGTGGTTCAATTGATGTACTTATACTGTATACACTATATTAAATAAATCCTGTCAAATGCATTCAAAAGTTATTAGGCCTACTGTAAAATGTTGTGATGAGTAGGCTAGGCTAGGCCAGTAGTACAATGGGGTTAGTAAATAATAATTTCATTTCGCACTTGCTTAGAATAAAAAAAAATAAATATCACAAACTGGAGTTTTTATTGTATAGGTTTTATTTTATTGTGGAGTTTTTATTTTATAGACATTGTTATATTGTATAACACTTGAATTATATTACAAAAAAAACTAATTTTTTATTTATGGTCAAATTAAGTCATTTATTTAATAGTATTGGTATTTATTTTTTATTTAATACATTTTCGAAGGTTAAAATTATGGACTTGAAATAAAATATTAGATATATATTATATATATTCAATGTTGGAAGTAATTTTATATAAGTAATTTTGGTAAACCAAACTCTAATAAATATATATAGGCCTAAAGAATATAGTATATAATTTCTTGTTATGAATGTAAATTATAGGATAATTAGTTTTAAAGGAAAGAAAACTGAATTTTTGATCTAATGACAGTAATTAATAAAACAAATTCAAAAAGTGATTTATTTAAACGACTTTTTTTTTTAAATAATAAGTACGTGAACGTTAAATTTTTATTATTTAATTTTAATTCGAATAAGAATATGGAATTTTACGCAATTTTTTTCCCAAGTAATATCAGCATGAAATTAATATAATCCAAAAAAACAATAAATAAAAAATAAAAAGTTAAATAACGTAATGGTAAATAAATAAGTATAAATCAGAAAGTTTATCTGCGAGCATAACATTCCTGCCGTGTCATCTACAAGCACGACTTTTCTGCCTTCTTTCATCTACGTGCATGCTATTCTCGCCGCGGCGGCAGAAATGTCATGCTCGTCGAACTATATATATATATATATATATATATATATATATATATAAGTAAATAAAGAAAAGGTTAATTCATTTAGATTAAAAACACAATAGATTTATATATAGAAACAGAAATTGATTTGAACTATAATTGGTAAATATGTTTATCACTTCACTATTGAAAGACATTAAGTGTAATGGGTAAGTGAGACCTTAAATAGGTCAAGACTGCCATTAAGCTTATGATAAAGTGTAGTCTGAGAATCTAGGAAACCTGCTAACTATACACTCAATGACTGCTTATCTCCAATAAAAAAGCTACGATAATTGAATCCTTTGTTTATTTTTTATAAACAGGGTGACTGAAACAGGTGTGACATCACTGTTATTTTCTACAAGTACAAAAGTTACACAAAACTTTAAAAGTTAATCCTCAATTTTTTTTATAGTTAAAACTAGAGGTATTATTAATTTTTTCATGTCACTTGACATTTTTCCAATATATGGGAACTAATTTTTCTTATGGGAACTCCTTACAAAACTATTGGATTTTAATATAGCCCAGTTTTATTGAATTAAGTAATAATTGTAAAGTTATAATATTTTCATCTAAAGTAAATCTTAATTTATGACCACTGGTTTTTAAATGCAATTCATGTACAAAGAATTTAAGTCACCTTTACAAACTATAGAAAGTTTTACAAAAACAATTATGTTGAATTTTTCATGGTCGTATCCATTTTGAGTCCAGAAACTGGTTTTGAAATGATGTTTATATAAATGTGAGATGCTCTAAATGAGTGGGTCCATTTTGACCTTATCGCAAACTATTTTATAAATAACACAAATTTTGAGAGTAAGTTTAATAACCAAACATAACATTTTTATTTTCACAATCAACAAAATAAATTTTGATTAACTTTTGTTGGAATGTAGCTCCTAACCAACAAAACAAAGCGTATCCACAAAAATTTTGGAAGATATCAGTCAATAAGTGAAAATGAACTCTGGGCAGTGTCTTAGAGACCCACACCAAAGTGCCAAGCAAATAACCAAAATTAATTTCTAAAGATCATTTTGGTTTTTCCAATTTACTCATGAAATTAAAATAAAACTTGAACAGAATTCCTCACAAATGATATATTTAAATGTTAATAAACATTATTTGTAAGAATTTATGTCTAAGTTAAATTTTAATTTTAAAATATCTTGAAAGTCAAGCTGAATATTTATTTATAACATAATTTTCTGTAGATAAGAATGAAGGTATTAAATGTAGAAAAAAAGCCTACTCATTTCACCAAAAATAGATTAAATTGCTAAAAAGATTTTAATCTTAGGTGATCATGGCCTTAATGTTCTCCTTAAAAGAAAAACTTGAGATATCAATTTTTAAAGTTATCGTCTCTGGATAATTTTTACTTATGAACCTATAAACTTTCAAACCTGTATTTCTGTGGAGATGGTGACAATTATTTTTTGTATTTGCTTATTGGTATCTGAAAAAGTTGGTGCAATGTTTGTGAACTATTTATTTTCATTATTAACTCTTAAGTTCACCTACACTTTATTATTTACAGTTAAACAGTTAGTACTGCATGAAAACATTAATGATAAAATATAAATACATAAACTCGATATCTGGGTATTGAAACTTCTTTCAATTTATAAAGGAATTTGTTTAGATAAAATGAAGCATCTACTTCATTTAGTTGTTAATAAATAGTTTTACATGACCAGCACATGGCTTTTCAATTACTTAGTTACAAAGGTACAAACTTATGTTAAATTTTAATTCAGCCTAATCTTACCTGTCTAAAGCCAAATCAAAATAAACAACATAAAACTGACATTACCCTAAAAATAAACTCTTCATTCCAGGTCGGATTTAAAGTCTGAAACAACAATGAAATATAAACAATAAATTTAATAAAATTTCTTTAAAATTAATTCAGTTCATAACATAAATCATCATTATTGTAAGTGGGGAGGGGGGAAGATAATTTTTTTAATAAATTAATAAGATATATATATATGCAGAACTGCATTATAAGACCTTTTCAGTAAAATGAGTTTTTCTTTCTTTTCTAATTTTGAGGTTACATTAATTTTCTTTAAAAAACTACATAATTTTGTGTTTTTTAATTGGATACAAATTTTAAAGCTACCCACAATTAAAAGCAGTCAAGAGCTTGTTGTAGGACCTGCAAGTGAAAAATTATTCTTAAAAAATGTTTAAAACAACATTTGTATATATATATATAAAAATTTCAATAACATATTTTTGGACTGATGTCCAAAATGAAAAATCTTGTTCACCAAGTTTGTCACATAACAGTTGTAATGTAATAATTAACACTCATTTCCATGAATGGAATTATTTTCTCCTTTACCTTATAGTTTGCTATAAAACTTAATTTCTTCATATAAGTCTTGAAAGAAGGAGCGAGAATTCAAAATGTTAAGTATAGAAAAGAATGATTTATAAACACTTATTTTTAAAGCCCTATTAACCTTTAAATAAAATAGCGGTAGACCAAAGTTAAAGATTTTAACTGTGGTCTGCCTCATAAATAAATGAAAATATTATTCATAAATAAATTTTGTTTTAAAATCTTTGTAGACAGAAAAAATAAGACATTTTTATAACAATTATCCTATAAAGAGGAAGTTTAGAAAGTTTTTTTATTAAAAAATGGATTAAATTATAATAATTTTAAAAGCTTACTATAATGAAAATATTGGTGAGGGAAAATAATAATATATGTATCCAAAAAAATCACTTTAAAAATCCCTATTTATTCAAAATCAAATAAAAGTATTCCAGTTCTGTTATTTTATCCTGTATAATGATTTTTCTACTCACCCTTTTCTTGGTTTTGGTAAGTACAGAATCAACAGTCTCATCCCCATTGATTGTGTTTAAATCTATTCTTACGTAAGGGTCACTGAAAATAAAACAGAAAACAATTTTAGTTTGCCTGCTAGAAAAATTGGTTTCCACCAACCTACTATTTAACAAATCAATATACTAAAAGCCTAAGCAAACCATATGTTCAGATTTTGTTATATAAAATTCTACCAAAATAACACGTTTTTATAGTAAAACTTATATATTTTTACTTTGATTAGCATATAATTTATTTTCCCATTACATTTCATAGAATGTTTCTATTTCAAACCTGGTCTCTCAAAGGTTCGAGTGTAGCAATCCCAAGGTAGCCTAGCTGGATTTACACATTTTTTCATGTAGTTTATCCAGTATCTCTGGACCAACTCGTTATCTTCCTACTCCGACACCATACATCTATTTGAGGGCTAGGAGTCTCTTATACCTTTTCTCCTTTGTTTTAAGGGAGATGATGACTACAAAGTTTCTCACAGCTTAAAAAAAATAAATCCCCAGTGTAGTGCTCTAAAGCCCAAACATGAGGATCGGTCTTAATCAAATTTGGTATGTGAGCATTTTTTGGCAATATCTTGAGATGTTTTATTCATTGTTTTGATAATTCAAAATATCGAACAACTCAATATAATTCTTATGATAATAATTCGCAATAGTTGTCATAAGAAAAAAAAACACAAAATTACGATTTTCTAAAAATCGGCTCTTAACAATTTTTTTAACAAATTTTGATCTAATGTATCCATTAAGGCAAAAGTATTGATCACACTCTCTCCAAAAATGCTGGTTCATCAAATTTCAATAAAAAACAAAAAATCAGAGTTGTTATACAAAATGTAATTTCTTATAATTGCCTCCACCAATTTCGTTGAAATTATAATGAAATTTAAAGATTAAGGGCCCAATCCATGTGCAAAATCACAACTAAAAAAAATTAGGCTACGGTTAAAAAATAATTGGCAAAAAATTAATCTTAACTGCTAATGAAGCTCAATTATAATCAAATATCATTACAAAGTGGATGGCATTTATGGCACAAGCAAAGGAAGTTAATTTTGGCTGACAACCACCGAACTGACATTGTTATGAATACTTTTGGTTTTAGGAATAGGTGAGTGAGAAAGTTCGTGCAATGTTTTTGGGCTGTTAATGTTGGGATGTAATGTTGCTTAACATTAAACAAGAACATAGTTTACACCTTATTATGAGGGTATTCTTAAGACCTAATTATTAAAAGAAGACCTAATATATATTCCTTAATCAGTTAGTATTTGGGGATCACAATCTGTGACAGGAAAATAAGTCTCCTCACATACTGAATATAGCCTACTGTAAAGATATTCACAAATTTCAAGAACAAATTCTCTGTACAAACCTTAAGAGGAAATTTTGTTTAACATAGCTTCCCTAAACCCAGTTGTTAAGTATGCAGAAATGCTAAATATCAGTTAAGTGAGAGCTAATTTATAAGTTAAGAAAACAAAATTTATAAAGATGACTGTAGAAGAAAATGTATGTTTTGATTGTTTGATGGTTTAATAATAGGACATTATTAAAAAAGTCCTATTATATACAATATTTCTCTAACATTTATATATAACGTGACGTCTGTCTATAAGCTTACAACTCGATAATCCAATTTTCTTTCACATGTAGATACAACATGTCAAGTCTTTGTAATATTTAATTGATTCATCCCAAGTTTTAACAACATTGATCATTGATCTGCACATTTAATACAAAAACCAGAATTTCCAATATATGTTACTAATTTTCTTAAATATTGTACCACAACAAATATTTTGCCCGTGACAATGTTGATATATGATTTAACCGCTTATTGTAATTTTTTAAATTGTTTTAATCATTCGAGTAGTTTCAAAATTATTATCCATATTTTGCTGCTGAATAACAGGACTTCCATATGTTTCAACAAAATGAAGCATTTTCTTAAAATCTCAAGTGACAACATATATTTTGTCAGTGACAGAATTGGTATTTCATTTAAAAGCTAATTGGAACTGACAATTTTTTTTAATCACTACTATTTTTAAAGTGTTATCAATTTTGTACTAGCATTAAAAAGGAAATCTATATTCTCTAGTACATTTTTTACGAATTAGCGACAACATTAATAAGAAAGTTGATATCTATAATAACATTTTAATTTGTCATTTTACTATATTTAATACAACGTATTTGTTTAACAAAAACAACATGCAATATTTATATTTATAGTAGTGAGAATAGAATATTCAGTACTTCTCCAACCTCCTCTTTGTCAACTCATAGCTCATATTAGACGAATTAAAAAATTTATTTAGACGAATCCCCATATTTATAAAACATAACGTCTCTCTCTGTCTGACTGTCAGCTTACAACTCGAGAACTGCTGATCTGATTTATATGCAGTTTTCTTTCTTATGTAGGTACATTACCATGTCAGGTTTTTAGTCTATGTTTGATTATAATTATTTCAAACATCACACACTTTATTAATTTGAAAGTGGATAAAACATTATTTAAAAATGAAAGAATTATTAAAATTCTTCAAAGGTTTAAAAATTATAAGTGGTTTTAGTTTAGGATACAACTCAGGGAGAGTATAGCTATAAATAAATAGATAGATTGACATAGTCCTTCAAATTGTCTATAAAGATTTTTCACTATTAATAAAGGCAAAAGTGTGATAATCATTATGTTGTTAACTGTGACTGACATTCTGGTTTACTAGTCACGTTCATGCTATTCTTTAGGAGCATTTTAAAATATTTTTTTATTATTTTATCATTGTTTAAAGGGGTTTATTATTTTGTATAATGGTTTAGAAAGGAAAAGACACAATGTCTTAGTAAATGACATGATTATACATAATTCTTTATGTCAAATGTGACTAGCCTGACTTCTAGGCTAGCAAAGCCACGATTAATACTAGCACATTTATAAAAATAAGAATGGATTTCCTCCCTCTAGCAAGTAAAGGTGTTTAATTACACAAATGTGTTTAATACATAAAAACTAGAGTGACTAATTATACTGTTGCCTCTTCTATGAGAGCTAGCATGGAGATTATAGTGATTCATATAATACAAATCATAGGATAGCTTAAGCTAGACCAACTTTGTAGGGTTCAATGAAACCAATAAAAACGGACTGAATATCTACACTAAACTACAGTGTGGCATCTTCTGAATCGTTTGTAGCATGTGCAGATTTACTTCTTCATATAAAAGATAGAGCTAGAATAATTCTACTGTTCGCCTATACATAATATGTATTAACTATAAATTATAATATAAAACATTACTTTGGTTTTTCCCCAAGATATTTGACCACAAATCTTAACCAATATCTTATCTTAACCAATACCACAACAATATTTTCTAGTAAGTCATGAAAATGCACATATCAATACTTTTATATGCATCTGTCAACATGTGTAAGCTTCATTAGGATCAACATCTAAAATGTACAAACAACATAGCCCTTAGTGTAAAATCAAATGTTCTTTGACTGAACATATGTCTGCTAATATAAATCACCATCAAACACTGTACAGAACATTTAATCTGTTTGTTTTAAAGTTACTGTCTAATGATGGTGTATTCATATTATTGGTTTAATTTATTCTGACACTTCCCATCATTTTTATATATAAAAATCAATAATATACAGAGTTTCGAGATTTTGGATCGACTACCGTTTTTAAAAGCGATCAATAATGGTTCTTTTCATATTTTTCTTATTGGACACTAAAACTAAAAAGAGTAATCTGAGAAAAAGAACCCAGGACTAAAGTTAGGCCTATGCGGTTATAATATTTTGACCGATCAAGTCTATATTTAGGGCTGGGTTCCATTTTAAATTACGATTTTTAGTTTTCAACATAGCTCTAGGCTATGTTGATTTTTTTATATTTGACACTAAAAGTAAAATTAATAACCTAAAAAAAAAGCAATTCAGGCTAAAGAGAGGCAAATGTGGTTAAATAATAATCGGATATTTTATGTATATTTTGATTGATCAGGCTTAGTTTTAGCCCTGGGTTCCTTTATAAATTACTAATTTTAATTTTCAACATAGCCCTATAGGCTTCAAGGTTATGTTGGTTCTTTTCAAATTTCTCGTATTGGACACTAAAACTAAAATGAGTAATCTAATAAAAGGAATCCAAGACTTTAAAGTGAGGCCTAACCGGATATTATTAATATTAGTTTCCAACATAGCCCTAGGTTTCAAGGCTGTGTTGACTCTTTTCATATTTCTCATGTTGTTCGACATTTGTACGTAACAACAGGAGTTGATCCAAATTGTCAAAATGTTGTATAGCCCATTCATTTTTCCTTTCTCATTACTTAAATATATTTTTTCAATATTATACATTTACTAATATATATTTACTACATATATTATAAATAGTACGGCCTATTGAGAAAGTTATGTGATGGGTGAACAAATTTATCTAATTTTTTCTACAGAGATGTCCGTTTTAAAAGTCCTCTGAGTCCAAAAAAAGAAGAAGTTTATGGAATGATATCTGGCATCTGTGTAATGTTTTACAGCCCAAATTAGTGGACCAATTTGAATTAAATTTAATATGATGTCATATTTTAGCCATATATAACAACACTTTTTAAATTTTTTTTGATAACTTAAAATTTAGCAGGAGCTGTAAGATGAAAAATAAAACAATGATTTTCTCAAAATCGGGCAATAACCATTTTTATAAAATTTTTCTCAAGTGTATGAACAAAATATATTGGCCACCATCCATCAAAAACTATATGTTTGTTAGATATTTGGTAAAAATCGGGCTTGAGCTGTTATGAGACGTAATTTCTTAAAACCGGCTATATAGTTTTTGTTAAAATTTTCGTGAAATGTGAAGATTAATAACCCAAACCTGTGTGTAAAACTGCAAGTAAACAAATATTATGGTTTAGGGAAAATATAAAAATGGACCTAGACTTCTGTCATTAAAAAGGTTGATTTTAAACGATTTGCACTAAGAACGCATTTATTTCACAAGCAAAGCAAGTTTAAACCCTATTTAAATATTTGTTCACTTTTTTATTCACGGATTGTGTACATAAAGATGATTTTTAAAACATTTATTAATAACTGATTGTGTAATCCATTCACTAAGACAGAGATAAAACAGCAGAAAGTAGCATTTAAGATCTCTTCTTACAAAATTAACAAAATGTTTTAGAAATTTATACAATGGTAAATTTTGAAAAAATGGCAAATCTATTAATAGTAAGAAATAGAAAATCACTACAATAATTTGTTGTTTTCAACTAGCATATTTCAGCTTAAAGTGATTTCCCCCTCCTTTTCCATATATAAATAACAGGAAATATTGACAATTTAAAATTAGTGCATTCTACAAATGATAGATTGAACATTTTGATAACAATATGGTAAGATTGTAAATGGCCAAAGGAACATTTTCATCCTGGCATTGTACTCAGACATTCTTAAACAATAAAACAAATCATTCGTGACTCTTACCTAGCACCAAAAATATCTTTCTTTGCTAGCTGATGTCCACCTATAACACGTAATCTTAGTCGACTTGTATTTTCTTCGGCCTGAAATCAAACAAGATTTTATTTTGTTAAATAAGTTAATTAATTAATCTAAATTTATAGAACCAATTATGTTATTGTATGTTTAAATAATCAGTGTAAAAACAATGGACTCACCTACGCCCTAAACCAAATAAAATCCAACCAAAACTATTCGTCAATAAATTGTTACTTTGGTAGTTATTAATAAAAAAGTAAAAACGAATCATGGACGCAGTCTTTGGAAAAATATTTATATGTTTAAATAAGGGCTTAAACTTACTTCTCTTGTTCACATTGTTAGAGTAAATTGAATATAATTAAAATCAGGCTTTTAATGATGGAGGTCAAAGTTCATTTTAGTTTTTGCGAATTATTCTTGAACCATAATATTTTTTTCCTTCAATTTTGTACACAAGACTAGGAGCATTAATCTCACATTTAACTAAAGTTTTAACATAATTGGTAAGTCAAGTGTTGAGAAATTATATATTTAAAACAGCCGACTGTTTTTATATAGATATCTCGAGCTAGGATTTTTGTTGAGATGGTGACCAACACACTTAACACACTTTATTTGGTCCCTTTACACTTGACCAAAATTTTATCAAAATCGTTGGAACTGATTTTTTTTTTAAATCATCATTTTGATTCAGCTACCTCCAAATTTTAATTTATCTAATAATTAAAAATAAGTCCCGAGACATGACCAAAATATGCCAACATACCAAATTTGATTAAAATTGGTCCATCGTTTGGACTGTGGAGCACTGCACATATGATAGATGAGATCATTAAAAAACCCACTATTTAGGACTCAAGGGTCTCAAAACAAATATATCTGCACAAAATTCTACTTCAGTTTTTTGCCCAATCGCATAGCTTTCTCTATACTGTGTGAAAAAGTAAAAAAAAAAAGTTATCGTAAAATGTGACATATGATACAACTGAATTGTGCTTTTGTTTTATCTTATCAACTGGTAAAAATTACCTAAATACATAGCTTGTTTATTTGTATAACATGTTCACAATGTTTTTGGAACTATAATCATAAAAAAATAACAAATTTAATTTGTTTAAATGTTACGTTATCTGAAAAAAAGATGAATGTAATTAAAGACAAATGGTGTGGCCATTTTTTATTTTTTATTAAGTTATATATTTTTATTTTTGATTACAAACTTCCCATAAATCAAGGGAAAGTTTAGTTTCAACAAAATCAGTTTATAATTAAAAAGTTGAACTTTAAAAGGTCACCATTTCTCTTTCAATGAAATTTAGAGGAAATAATGTAGATGTAATAACAGTAGACATCAAAACGTAATTATACACTCTATTTTATAGTTCGTTCAATGGTTTAAAACTAAAATTTATAAAAATTTAAATACTAAACCCATTATAATACAGTCATTTGAATTAAAATTTGATTTTGAAGGTACAAAATTCACTTTTGCAGAAACAACAATATTGGGCTCATTATTGACAGTGTCAATTTAAATTGGAAAATATACTCCATAAGAAATTTAATATATTTTGTTTTCATATATCCGTCAAATATATTTATTTACAATACATAGCCTATCTTTTTCAAGTAAAAATACTTCTTGTGAACCTCTATTTAATGAAATGTAATTGTTATAAGACTACATACATTCCACTGACATACATTTTATAATATATCGTATTAATGAAAAACCATTATAATTTAGGAAATGAACAACATTTTCACTAACGATAAAAAATTTAATTATCATTCAAGTTGCGAAAACATATACTTAATTAATTATATTCGCAAAACATATACAGGTATTATCTCTTCAATGTCTAACTTTACAGGACTTCTATATTTGCGGAGACAGTGTTTCAGTCATGTATTTTTTTCATTTTTAAATTATTTTAATTTTATTGGTTTCTTTTTGTTTTGTTGATTTATGAGTACAATAGGACCTCAATAACTCGAATTTTGATATCTCGAATTCCTTGATAACTCGAATTTTTTCAAATCCCCTTGAAGAGTCCATAACACTCAATGCTATAAAATGGGCTCCATAAGTTGAATTTTAAAAAATTACAACTGTGATAAGTTGAATTTTAAAAAATTACAACTGTGATAAGTTGAATTTTAAGTTACTCGTAATCATTAGAAAACCTCTGTTACTTAAATTTGTATAACTGCGAACCTCTACAAGTCGAAATTTATCTCCATAAGTCGAAATTTATCTCCATAAGTCAAATTTTCGTTAGAGTGAGTTCTACTAGTGGAAGTTATTGACTTTATTAACAGGTCACCCTACTTAGATAAAGGAACTTTCGCCAGTTCGAGCTATAGAGGTAAAATGTGTAAACCTTCAAGCTATAGAGGCTACACAGGCATTTTTACTGGTGAATACTGAACCTTGATATCTCAATATTTCTACCTCGATTACTCGAAAAACTCAAATTTTGCACCTATCCCTTTCAGCTTTGAGTTCTCGAGATCCTACTGTATTTTAAAAACTAATGATTTTTTTTCCATATTTATGTCCCTTTTGTATTCAATGTTCCTCTCTTAGCACTTAGCGTATGTTGTCTTGTAAAATAACAAAATATTTTATATTGACAATTTTTGAATCCAGAAAGATATTTTTAAATGCAAGGGTTTTTATTTATAGTAATGATTTATATAACAACAAAAAGATGGATTATTATTTATTATTGTAAGTAAAATTAACATAATCTGTCTGAGAATGTCACCTGTTTTCCCGTTTTTCTCGATTATAAAAAATGTTATATGAGAATAAAGTAAATATACAAGAAATAAAGAAAAACTGTAGTATATTTAGAGATTATATTGTAATTTACTAAATATTTTTATTCATGCATCAATGAAGATTTTTAACTGTGAATGCATTTACTCTTTTATAGTTTGTGGATTTTACTATGGACTTTGTTTGTCTCAGCTTTACTAATTGTATTTATACAATTAACAAATAACTTAATTATTTATTTTATAGCAAATATGTATATAATAATAGTTGTTGAAAATTAAATTAAAATTTTTGTTTAAATTACTAACGATGAAAAAGTTTGAAAAAATAATAATACACGTATTAAGTTTATGAGTAAAAATAAGTGGGCATAATTTGTAATATCACAACATACACATGCCATATATTTTTAACTTAGACAATACTTTTATATTGAAGTGCCTTGTTCAGACACTCTACAAATATAATTACAAGTATGTCTGAAGTTACACCTACAATGTGATGTCATAGTACAGGTGCAAAGAGATAATCCACTTCAAATACAACTTGACACTTTAAGACAAAAACAATTTTTTATTATTTATTTATTCGTTTGATGAATGTAGCAACCTTAACTTCAATCATTGAAAGAAAGGTAATGATAATCCTTCTAGACCTTTCCAAAGCATTTCTCTTGATTTTGGTTTATTGTTTACAAAATGTAAATAACCTGGAATTCATGGGCAACCATTACAGCGGCTTGAATAGTTTATTTATTTATTTATCATAGAATACACTGTGTTAATGTTGCCATCAACACAGGTCCAGTTGAAATATGGAGTCCCACAGGGATCTGTTCTCAAGCCAGTGTTATTTTAAATTTATATTAATGACGTTAGTTATGTGGATAACTTATTAATTCAGTTTACTGATGACACAACTTTGAGTTTTCAAACAAACTCTTGTTAAAATTTAGAACAAAATGTTTTTTTACAAGTTAATGTTACAGGTCATAAGTAAATCTGGGTAAAACAAAGTACATGTATTTTAATGTATGAAAAAGGTCAAATTTCTCATTTCAGAATATGCAGTCCTGCAAACGAAAGTTATTCGATTCAATCTTGTAAAAATGTTTTCAAAGAATTTAGAATTGAACTCATTGCAGCCTAATGGATTGTTATATTTATATATGAATGGTTATAAATACCTTGTTTGTCAAACTATCCTTATTTTTTGTGTGACATGTTTCGCCGTTACACAGACGGCATTATCAAGCTACACTTTACAAACACAAGACACTAAATATTAACAACATTTATCAACACTAAAAAAGAAGTTATTCTTGTACACATTCTTGTACACGTTATATAAATTAAAACTGTCTTTAAGTAGCCACATGTTACTCCAGCTGGTTCTACTACTTGACACTTAGAATACTTTGAATTTAGAATTCTTACACTTCAATATATGTATATTCATGAATTGTTTCTCTATTTAAAATTAAAATGTAATCATATCCAGAATAAGGAAATACACAATTATAGCACCAGATAAGTTTTAATTATCACACTGAACAGCACAGCCTAGGTTCATGGACTAAACTTTCTTCACAAGCTAATGCAAAATTATTTAATAAATTTCCTCAAAGTATCAAAGATTTATAAGTTATTTAAAAACAGTCTTAGACAACTACTGGATGCTTTTACTCTGTAGGAAAGTTTTTGCACCATAGGTTTTAATAGTGTTCAAATTAGATGCAATCTTCTGCTATATGAATTGTTTGATATTCTCTTGATGTGTTATTTTGTTTAGTTATCTATATTTGTAGTGTCAGGTCAATTAATTTATTGAAGTTTTACATCTTAAATTGTGTTTCTTATATATTTTTTATTATCTTTTCAAATGTGTTTGTATTGTGTACATTAATAATAAGTATTTTTTTGTATTAAAAGGAATAACTCCTGCTATACAATGTCCTAGCAATAAAGAAGAAATAAACTGAAATGAAATTGTAAATATCTTTTTATTATTTAGGCCTATGATCACCAGATTTATGCTACTCAAGCTAATAATTTGTATCAGATATTCATCTATCTGATATGTTAAATAGTACACAAGAATACATTAAAATAATTACAAGAATCCAACCTTAGTCAAAGTGCCATTGTGCTGTCTTCAGCACCTAACCTACTTTCGCATGACCTAATCATTTTGTTTACTTCCTAACTGTTACAACGTTCAAGTGATTAATACATCTTAACTAGTTGAAACAACTTCATTTACAGTTCCAAAGAGTACATTTTTACCTACTTCATGTTTCAAAAATATTTACACAGATTCGATAATTATGACACAACGAAAGTGTATTTTTTTTTATCTATGTAGGATTTATTTAATTGTAAGATAAAAGTAAATTGTTGACAAAACAATTAAATAAATAAATTATTAAATTATCTCTTTCCCTCTAAACTTCCTGTATCTGATAGTAAATGTACCAGATATTTGTATCAGCTATAGATCAGTATCACTAGAGACCTATCATAGTCTATCAGATACAGAAAAATCCTGTCATAATACACGTGTCTAATTTTCACAAAACACAAAACAGAAGCACTAAAATTTGTTTTAAATCAATTTTGTTTCTACCTAATAAATAAATCAGTGCTTGTCTTGTAGTAGTCTTACAAAGAACTATTTGTAGGGTAAGCTTAAATTATCCAACACGCACTCACAAGTTAAAATATAACAAATCAAGGATAAAATGCTAACTATACACTCTAAAACGAATCCTACCCTAAAGCAAAAATAGTAATCAAAGAGAGTAGAAGAAGCAGAAGAGATTAGCGATGTCATAATAAATTTGAATGACTGAAACCCGTAGACTAGATTTAATGAGATAAAAAAAATACATTAATTGCTGAAAGAGCTTAAAGATCCTACAAAAAATATATTTAGTTAATAATAATGGTGATTTAGATTACTATCTCGATGGTTTGGTTTAGTTTTTGATAACTTAGACTGATGATTTAGTCATTGAAATAAAAATTATTGATTGGGGAATAAGTGTTTATACAAGGACTGTTCAGAAAGTAAGTTCCGCTTCTGTCTGCCGCACAGAGGACTGGGGGTAGTGGCCATGTGATCTTTGCACAGCTGTCTCAGCACGAGTCAGGCAGTTTTAGTGGAAAGGTTATTCAAACTAACAAACCTACAGAACACAATTCTCATAAAAAAAATACGCCTAAGTATCAGACGCGTTTCAACGACAAGGTCGTCCTCTCCAGTGATACACCAGCTACACCAAACCAAACCACAACTCAACTGTGTTTGTTATACTGTATAGTTTTTCTCATAAGTCAAGCTCAACATTTGATATGTTATTCAAACTGTTCGAGAATAAGTTATTCAAACTGTTCGCACCAAAATGCTGTTGTTCAAAATACTTGCTACCTTTTAAAATCCCGCCAATTGCGAAGTATATGCTATCATTAGTTTTTTTGTGGGCAAACAACAGTACAGTAATAGACATTCATCATGAACTCTGTATAGTGTATGGAAACAACATTATGAATGATAATGCTGTTAGAAAATGGTGTCTTTTGATCCAAGATAGACAGACTAATGTCCATGATGAAACAGGGGACGACCATCTGTTGTTACAGATGTACTTGATGAAAAGGTGTATGAGAAAATGCAAGAAAACTAGCATTTTAAAATTACAGAATTATCAGGTCTTTTCCCTGCAAGTATCATGAAAATTTTTATACGGCGTAGTAACTGACAAGCTAGGCTACCACAAATATTGTGCATGTTGGGTGCCAAATCTACCTTCCCTTTTGCATTACGATGATGATTTCCTCAGACATATTGTGACAGACAATAAAACTTGAGTATCATGTGTCAATTGTGAGGTCACACTAGTTTTCTGTGAAAACCTCTAAAGTGTTAGCAAAAATTTTCTGCATGAAAACTCACAACTGTTTTTGCAACAGAAAATGTGTAATCCTGGTGTATTTATGAACCGAGGCATTACAATAAACTCTACCGTTTAGGTGACACTTTAAGAAAGCAAAGAAGCACCATGCAGAACAAACAACATGGTATGTTGAGTTCTGGTATTATTTATTTGCATGTCAACACTTGTCCACATACTGCCAATATTAACTTGTTCATCAATATTATAAGTGCCTTAATGTAGCAGAAAATTATGTAGAAAAATGTAATAGATCTATGTAACTTTAATTTGCGTATAATAAAAAAACCTCTAATTGTATTAGTATTTTCTTTATAACAAAACGGAACTAACTTTCCAAATAACCCTCATGGAGAATTCATTTCTCTATATTCAATAAACATTTTCTCCATCATAAATTCAGCAAAAATCAGATAACTATGATATTTCTATGTTGGTAGTTTTTATTTATGTGGATTATTAGGTAATAACAATGTTAACTGCATGAAAGTATGGCTCAGAGAGTAGAGTGAAAAATATGTTGTTTCTTTAGTTAGAAAAATCAAAATTAGCACACATGAATACAATTAATTAAAGAAATAAGCAGATTATTAATGACATCAATATTTGTAGAAAGTAGAAAGCCAAACTAAACCAAATTAATTAGGCTACACAAATTTATATCCTCACTTAAGAGTATTTCTGAGGGTTATGAATTAGTGCCATTTTGACAGCTTTAATTCAGATATACTTCTTAACTCTTTCCCATCAAAACGCCTTCAAATGCCTTTATTATTTTCTGTATTGTACTGCGTTCTAGCAGCAACTTTAGGAACTATTAGTTTACTGCTATTGACTTCCCTGTAAGCAAAACCAGGGTAGAGTAATACTCCGTTTAGTATCTAGTCTATTTTGGCGAGAACGGGTCAATCTTTGTGCTTGAATGACATTGACTATGAATTGTCATCAAATATTAGTGATTTAAGTGGTAATGAGAGTTCAAGTGTAAAGGTTTTGTATAGTGGTGACAGTAAAGGTAACAATTTTGACATAACAAGTGACATTAACAAATTAGACAATGAGCGAGGCAGTGACACTATGCCTAGAATCAGCATTTTATGGTTTCGTGTTTTAAAATACAAAGAAACAAATATGTTCACAAAGAACTAGGATGTAAAACACAAATTACCAGCTTGTTCTCTGGAGATTGAATAGAGCAGCCTCGTGATAATACGGCATTTTTTTAAATTCAGCACCTCCAGTAATCCGTCAGTCACTACATCATGCTTAGGGTTCTTATGTAATATGAATCGAGTGCCGAATAGGCAATGTAATACGATACTCATATTGGCATTAACCTCATTCTAAATTTAGACAATGACTACACTTTTGTGAGTTACTGTACTCGTTTCTGTTCGGCAGCTTTCGTATTTCATACGAATATGCATCACAAGATATTAGTGTGTACCTACAGTTTGTTTTCGTTAGAATTTTGTAACATAACATACGGAGGTATACAATGTCTAGATCTACTGAAAAGTGCAAACATAAAACTTTATCATAAGTTCTTTTACTGTAATAAAACAAAAATCAATTGACATTTATTTCAAAAAGAACAACAATTAATTATGTACAGTAAATTTAAGTTTATTACCAATTTAAAGTTCTAATGTAATTTTAATTTATTTATACAAAATATTTTAAAGTACAGTACAGTAATTTCACCGAATTGTTTAGTGTTTTGATATAGCATTTCAATTAAATCAGTTGTTTATCATATATTAAAATGTTAATTTATTAAAATAATAGTACTGTATAGATATAGTTATGTAATGGCAATACCAATAATTTTTTCATTAATTTTTCACTAATTCGTCATTTTCAGTAATCCGGCAGTAGTGTAGTTCAATATACGCCGGATTACAGCGAGGCTACTGTACTTTAAATATAACACTTATTATATATGGATTTTTATAGTAAATCTATTACTTTAAGTATGCTAGATAACACAAGTTTAGCGTAAATACTACATAGCTTGGAGTTTTGTCACTCTCAGCAATACAATATTAAATCATATATTTGTCTTAACTTTGCTCTTAATTTGATAATATAAAAAAGCTATCTGAATAATTTAGTCCAATAAAAATAAACTTTCATTGAATATGTATAGAAAATTGTTTTATTTACCATATAATATTTTTTCTACATTTAAAAAAACAAGAATTACCGTACATAGTTTTAAAGCTCAGAACATTAGGTTTAAAATAATATATATCACAATAAGTTTTTACACATAAATACATTGTATTTAAATCAACAAAGTATGTATGTTTGAAGCAGGATTACTATGTTAATATGGTCCCAAAGCTGATCAAAATGATAATGATTTAAAGATAATTCATTACTAAAATGTTAGCTCGGTAGTTGACAACACGTCCTCAGTATAAACTGCATTTGATTGAAATCAAGCTTTTAATGACTGCGGTCAAGATTATTTTTTCCAATTATTCCTAAACAATAACATTGTTTTATTTGCGATTTTGCACACATTTCACTAAAATTTAAACAAAATCGCTAAAACCAATTTTGATAAATTACATATTTTACAACATCCTTCTGACAGATTTTTGTTTGTTTTAACCCATAACTCACAAACCAGATTTTTTTAAGAAATGTTGACAAACATATTTTTTATATTCGGGTATGTAGAGGGTATAGACAACTTAAACAAGATTTAATCAAAATCGTTAGAGTTTATTTTGAGAAAATAATAATATTGTGTTTTGAGTTATTGTAAAACTTAAGAAAAAATCACGAAAATAAACAGCAAAATATGCCCACATACTAAATTAGATTAAAATCGGTTCACACGTTTGGGCTGTAAAACCCACAGATGACAGAGAAAAAACATTCATAATATCCCTTTTCTCACTTTGGATATGTTTTGCTTCAAACCTGCTATATCCTAAAAAATTCGACATAGAAATTTTTTGACACATCTTATAACTACTTTCTCTATATTACTTATATACGAGAAAGTAAAAATGTGTAAAAGCTATAATTTGGTCATTTACTATTTATTAATTAAGAGAGTATATCCGTCAAATTTATTAAATAAATAGGCTTTATTTTTAGAAGTTGTTAGGGGATAAATATTTAGGGGACAAAAAAGAAAATTAAAAATTAGTTATAGGCTACTACATAGTTCGGATCGGCTTATTAAAATTACCTGGCCGGAAGCTAACAGTTATGAACGGACAAGAGTAAACGCTGATCAATCGACTTAGTCTGTGTGACAAATTGAACATGTGAGATGTGTTGGAATTCAAGAACCAATAAAAAAAAAAAGACCAGCTAGGAACGTCAAAAGACAGAAGATATAATTTGGAAGAAATGTGGTCAGTAAAAAAGAAGGAGGGATGGTGTGTTGTGGTCCAGAAGTAAATATATGGGAGAAATGAATTGTGATGTGAAGTAAATGGATATCATAACATTAGGTAAATTTAAGTTATACTATTTTAAGTGTCGGTGGGCCTTTGAGATAAATATATATTCATTATTATTGACTATGTTCTAGGCTAAGAGTATAACTAGAGAGAATTCCAGATGATTATAGATTTCAGATTGATCATTGTTTGATATTATCATCGATGGGTCAGTAAATTAAACAATTTGGATCATATGAATTTTAAAGACTTATCTCATGAAATTTTATGTATTTGTATTTAAAAATTAGGAAATAATTAAATGAAGGATTTTAAAGTCATACAGGTTTTCAATGAAGTACCTCTAGTTATGCCCCAGTATATAACAAGAATTTGAAATTAATTTTGGTTAGAGTGAATGAGTGAGAAAGAGAGAGAATTTGTTCGAAAGATATTTTGAGTTAGGGTGAGAATAAATAAATAATTAATATTTATAAGCTTTGACGTTAACAAATTAGACTTTGAAAAGCATCAATACTTTCTTTTTCATTACGTATTCTCTTTTCACTGAACACATGAATCAACATTTGAGTTTGGATATATCATCTGACTGTAATGTCAACTGTTGAATTGATTATAGATAGTATGTGTACAGTTCATAGTTTCACATAGTACAAACTGCTGTTTTATTTTTTATTTTATAAATTAATTCCCCTACCAAAGATATTTAGAAAATAAAAACATAATTCTACATTGATTACTGATTACGATTTATATACACAAAATTTGTCATAAATGAATATCTAACTGAAAATTGTATTTTAAAAAATGTTACCGTCGCGGGACGGTGGAGAGAAGTGAAAACTCTAAGTGTCAATTTCAAAATTATTAATATTTTAAACTTTCAATAAATGTAATACAATTAATAATTATATTTTGCTTTTTTTGCATTGATTTTAGTTTAACTATGTATGTGAATTTTGAGAAAGTTAGTGCAATATTTTTCCTAGATTTTTATGTTTTAATATATATGGGCATGTGAGAAAGTTTGAGCAATATTTTTGCATTGATTTTAGTTTGACTATGTATGAGTTTGAGAAAGTTAGTGCAATATTTTTCTTAGATTTTTTTATTTTAATATATATGGGTATGTGAGAAAGTTTGTGCAATATTTTTGCATTGATTTTGTTTGACTATGTATATGAGTTTGAAAAAGTTAGTGCAATATTTTTCGTAGATTTTTTAGTTTTAATATATATATGGGTAGGTATGTGAGAAAGTTTGTGCTATAGTTTTGCATTGGTTACTAGTTTGGGTCTGAAAACGTTATAAAACAAATAAAAATTACAAAAAATAAATATTATATTTATTTTAATAATTGAACTTTTACTTTAATAAAAATAGTAGATTATTTAAATACGCAGCATAACCGTTGTTGTATGTACAGTATAGGCCTACTGTTATTATTTTCGTGACGATTTTACCTTTCACCACATCGATTTAACAGCACCAAAAAAATTGCCTACCGGGCGTAAAGACGTATTCACTTCAAATATGAAGTAAACATTTCTCACTACCACCATGATAATGGATAAATAAGAACGATATCCACACATATTTAAACTTGAATCAAGGACTTTTATTATTATTAATTAAGAAGCTTATAAAAATATTATTTTTATTTTGAACAAGTTGAATTGTAATATATATACTCATCAAATATTGGGAGATTAGTTCTGGTTATATTAGGTTCCATTGGTTTTTTAATTCATATTTAATTAATGTTAATCGTAACTGTACATAGTAGCTCTATCTGTGTGAATAATTGTTTCCCAAAAAAATCCGGTGTTTGTGAAATCTATGATGTCTAAAGGTAATATATTCTTAAAGAAAAAAAATTGTTAGAAAAAATTCTACACATCTAAAAAAAATATATTAAAATTGGGCTTTTACCATTAATAATTTGAGATTATTTCTGCCATCAATGTTTCATCATGAATATCAACTTTGTACACTGTATGAGAAGAAAAATCAATACTCTTTGTTATATATGGATCTAAGTTGCGATCACAGTTACCAATGCGCTTGTGCAAAGTATGTCAACTTTTTCTTTAATAAGTATTTACTAATATAATTAACCCAATATAACTTTCTCTTAAACTACTTAAATATAACATAACATTATTGTACATAAATTCAAAACAAATTTGAATTCAAATTAACCTAACCTGTTTTTGAGTGTTTTTGCAAATCAATAATGTAACTCAACAAAGCTAAATTAATATTATAAAATTCAAATAAATGATAGATTAATACTAACTCCATTGCAGATAAGAATTTTGTTATCAATGAAATGGAAATTTCATCTAACACACACACACACATATGGCTATTGCTATTTGTGAAAGATGTTATTGGCTTCATACTTTTAATCTGTATATTGTTTTGATTGTAGATTTAACATTCAGCGATATTGTACAAAAGGTATTTTGAGATAGTTTCAATTAATTACTCAAAAAAACAGATTTTTGTTAGGAACTCTTTACAATTATAGGAACAAAGTTTTGCTGTCATATTGCATAATTTAATCTAACAACATACTTTTATTAAAATAAACAAAGTCAAGTACAAACAAGATATAATTTTGCATTACATAAATTATTGTACCGTGAAATGTCTGAATGATATTGCCAGAACCATAGAATGTCAAAATTCAATTGTAGGAAACATTACAATTTATGGGATACACAGAAGTTTGAGATTTTTAGGTGGGGAGAACTAAATGTATTATTTTGGCATGTTTTTCTTGTTGTATGATCTATACATTCTACACTATCATATAATTAATATAAGGGATATCTAGGTTTTTAGGTATAGGAGAGATGTTGCCGCATTCTATACCAGGTTAACATAGGATTGCAATAGTATTATTTGAACAAAAATTGTATGATATAGGCCTAGACATCGCAACAATTTTATTATCCATACGAATTATCAGTATGATATTTACAACCTATACATATATTTGACATCAATGACAAACTAGGTTAGGTACAGCAGGTTATATACCATTTACAATTTAGAGGTTATATTTATAAAAGTGAGTTTTTTTATACCTTTGAAGAGTGTAGGCCTACTGTATATGTTAGGAACTATAAATTGTTTTACAATATAGTACCTAGCTGTTATCAAGGCAATGTTTTTGTATTGGCGTTATTACTACCTTGCCGTATGACTTTCTTTAAATATGCCTTGAAATATTTGTAAACATTATTTAGATAGAGTTCAGTAACGCTGTGTTAGATTAATTTATGAAATAGAATTAACATTTTTTTATTTATTCATTTCAATAGTGTTTTACAATTTGGAGGGGGAAAATGAAAAATCAAAGTGTAACGGATCTTTCATTTTTATCAGTGGTCTAATATTATATCATAGCAAGACTGGTAATTAAACTGTTATCAGTAACCACCTCAACGAATAGGTTAGGAAAGGTTATGTTAGATATTCAAAGAGATTCATGAAATTGACAAACTTAATTTGGGTGAAATATTTACTGTAGCGCCCCAATTTTGATATTTTTTCCCTTCGTTATTTTTGTACTAAATAACTGTCTTCATGAAAATAGTAACTTTTTTTTTTATGAACAAATATGTTTTTCACTTTGAAATTGACATATTTCAATGACGTATTTGTAGGTTAAGTATACATGGCAAACACAATGTTTCGACTATTCACCGAAGTCAAGTAACATATTGAATATGATTATTACTTGGATGGGTGACTGCTTGTAAACACCATGTGCAAAATTTTAGTTGGGATTAGAGTTGTTTAAACCATTGAACAGAGTGTGAGATGAGTGAATTATGTTTGTTCAATGTTGTTAATTTCAATGATTTAGAAAGACTTTTATGTTCGCCACAAAATTGCAAAAAGAAAAAACGTGGTACAGGTGTACCTTACTTGACTTAGTAAGGTAAAAACAATATCCAATCACTAAAGTCAAGCAACAATGAGCGTGATTGGTACAGTTTATGGATGCGAGACTGCTTGGGAACAGCACGTGAAAAATTGCATTTGGGATTAGTGTTGTCACATCGCACATAGGTTTATTTATGCATAGGTCAATGAAGGTGGCTATTAATGTAAGGTAAAAACAATTCACGTACAAACCTATTTTAATGTGTAATTCACTTAATAGACCTTAACCTCAAAAACTTGAAATTATGTTTTTTCTCTGTGAAAAACATTTTTGCTCACAAAAAAATGTTACTATTTTAATGAAGACAGGTACAAAAATGATATAGTACAAAAATAACGAAAAAATCATTAAAATAGGGGTGCTATGTAAACAATTACCCTACTTTGTCCTGAAATTGGGTTTGACAGATTTACACAAAGTATGAACCAAGATAACTCCGCGAATAGGTTAAGTTAGGCCAGGTTCTTTAAATAGTCTATCACCTGTTTGTTACATGCATGAAGCAGTAAATTGTGATAAATTAATCTCACTTTCTCGACTTTAAACTTGCACATTTCCTATTTATGGATGTGTCTTTTATTTTTTATGTTTTCTTAAGCTGTTAGAAACCTCAACCGCAATCTGGCCACATATTTGACGTAGGCCTATATGTTTCATATAGAATTATTTATCATTTTTACTTCGGTAATTATGCATTCTAGTCTGGACTGATAATTAGTTAAGAAAATTGTCGAAATCATTTAATACCTACCTTATTTTGAAACAATTAGATCATATTTGATATCGGTTGGGAATTTTGAAGTACTACAAAAATACATAGTAGTTTAGTAGAAAATAAAAAATTTTAAGTACGAAATCCAGCAGCTCAGGTTACGAATACCTATGTTAATATTTATGTCTAAATTCGTCATAAATATTAACATAGGCATTCGTAACCAGAGCTGGATTTACATTCGTAGTAAACTAACCAGACCTGGATTTTGTACTTTTATATTTCTTATTTTCTACTAAACTAATATATTTTGGTAAAAGTGTCTACCAACATCAAATATGATCTAATTGTTTCAAAATAAGGTAGGTAGTAAATGATTTTGACAATTTCCTTAAACTAAATTTCTTACCTAATCTTTCAGACTACTGCTTTGTCCTTAGAAACCCACAAAAAGCTTGTTCATTAAAGAACTGAGACATCAAAATTTATTTTGTACAATGTTATTTAAGGTTAATCTACATTTAAAAATATGGTAATTGTTTACTGTAAGGTAACTTGTAATTTTCAGAAGTTTTTTTAACATACCTTCCTTTTTACGAATAAGTAATGTTTTCCATGCGCAGATCACTTTTATTCACTGAAAAATCAATCTAAAATATATCAAATCTGACATATTTATAGGTTAGACATAATGGCAAATGTTCACATTTACGTCTCATATGTTACTAAAGATATTTCAATCTATATATCCATGATCACAGATCATGTGATATGCTGTGAATTCTCCACATTAATAACCTAATTTCAAATAATTAACTTTAATACTTACGAAAGGTTTGGCCAGATGATTATATATATAGCCACCTGGCCAAACCAGTTGTGACATGAAATAACCATCTAGCTTAGTCATTGTGTAATGTGCATGCGTCAAACCATACGATATTCTTATTCCTATTATGTCTTGCCATTATGTGTAACCTATAAACCCGTCGATTTGATAGTTTTTAGATTGTGATTTTTCAGTGAAAAATAGTTATCTGCACAAGGAAAACATTATTTATAAGGTATGTTGTGAAGTAAGGTATGTAGTAGATGTTAAAATAAAAACTACAAAAATTACAAGTTACCTTACAGTAAACATTTACCAAAAATATACCAACACAAATAAAAGTAGGAATGTCATATTTATTTTAGTAAACCACATAAAAAGAACTGACACTATTATCACCCAGTAATATGATATTTAGTTTAGGTAGACAACAAATCTTTTGCAAAATATTATTAGGTTAGTTTGTATTGAGAAAGAAGAAATTTTGACAGATTGAGACTACTTATGTATACGAAATATATAAGTAGTCTTAATCTGTCAAAAAAAATTTTTCTCAATAAAAGCTAACCTAATAATATTTCACAAAAGATTTGTTGTCTACCTAAACTAAATATTATGAACATAGCCTACCTAAGCTTAGCTAGGACAATGTTATTATAAATTAAACAAGGTTATATACATATTATTATTATTTTCATACTCAAATAAAGGAGCATAAAACTTACAACTTAAATATTTATGTTTATACACAACTGGCAATCCCCAAATTATGCAATGTACATCTTTGAGAATGTCAATGCAAAAAACAAATATTTTTATTATCATGATTTTAGCAATAGTTCATGGCAAATTAATTATAGGATATAGGCCTAGGTAACAACAAAAATAACTTACACCACCATCATGTGCAATTGAAGGAATATATCCGTATTCACTTCCTCTGGACATAGGTATAACTCGCCTATCTATTATAGACATTATTTCAAAGAAAGTTATTCTAATCCATAGTATAATAAAATATTCATTTTATATAAAAACAACCACACAGGACCTATGACATATTGATACAGCTGTTGACGTAAGGCCGGATAGGCAGGAACTGCGGAAGTTTAATTAAAATTGACCTCTGTGAAACTGGAACACAATAAATTGAGCCAGTATAGTAAATTTAAAAACGAAAATTATATTAACTTTATTATATAGATGAACTGGTAAATAAATATGTCGAAATAAAACATAATTAAATAATAATATAATTGATACAAAAATTAAATGCTGAATAAAAACTGGTTACATCTCTGAAATACGCTATTTAACTTCATATTATAAAGTCTCCATTTATAACTCTCGTGATGGCCCTGACTAACATAGATAATATACTATATTAAGTTGGAATATTACACTATTTCCACATTTTTTTTATTGTTTACTTTAAAATAAATTAACATACAATTTTAAATAGTAGACCTAAACATTAAAAATCAACACCTAATGAAATGAAAATTATGATCAATTATAATTAATTTTTAAGCAAGATTTATTTCATTGAATTGAAATTAGCTTTCTTACTTTCAAAACACAAATTTTAGAATTAGTAAGGACGGAAGAGAAAACTCCCTCCTTGGAATGTGGATGGTTTTTCAAATTATTGTTTATTGTAGAATTAAACCATTCATGTGTTGCTTATGTGTTGCTGATCTCCTGTACTTAAATCACCAAATGAATCTTTCAATTTAATACAGATAACAAGGTGAAAATTATTATTGTAGAAAAACCTCGTATTGTTATTTGTTAATTGCTAACAAAAAAACTAAAAGTTTTTAAAGCAGCAGAAGTCATAAAAGCAGTCGATTTCCTTATTTGTCTATCCAAGTGGCAACCAGGAATAAGTTTTGCAAGTCTAAAAACATTGTTAGATTAACTTAATTCTTTACTCCTTTGTGTTTTAGAGTATTTTAGTTTATATAATAAGCTACTAAATTTTATTATCAATTAGCTGTCACTGATTTGAAAATATTCTGTTGCGCTCCCTCTGAAGAAATGTTTTGTCACCACCTCTCACATTGATATTGGGTTGATCTCACGACGTAACAGTGGCGAAGTGGCGATTGCCGAGCGTAGCGGCTGCAATTGAAGCTTTGATGGTGGAATAAAGTAAATCATGAAACATCTTTAAGGACAAACAGTAGTTTAGAAAATTAGATATCATATTGCAGCAACAAAAAATATCAAGGCATATTTTAAAGATTTCTAAGTTATATCAAAATAGAACCAGTACTTTGACGTAAATACAATTACCTAAAATGTAATAAAGTTAAGGTGCATTCTAGTCTGCCCTGAAATTTAGTTTAAGGAAATTGCCAAAATCATTTACTACCTACCTTATTTTGAAACAATTAGATCATATTTGATGTCGGTAGACACTTTTACCAAAATACATTAGTTTCGTAGAAAATAAGAAATATATAAGAACAAAATCCAGGTCTGGTTTAAGTTTACTACGAATGTAAATCCAGCTCTGGTTACGAATGCCAACGTTAATATTTAGGTTTATAATTTTATTCTTCAAATGAACGACTTATGATAAATTAATCATGTGTATCACGAGGCAACATTTTTCGGAGAATAAAGATTTCTTCAAAGATATTTTCATGTGTTACTGTCTTCAAGAAATCTAACTTTCGGTCAATGATGTTATATAATTTACTTGTATTTATAGTTATGATTTTATGTTATTGTTTATTGTATAATCGTATAGCATGATTCTAAGTTAATTTTGAAATCTATGGTTGTTTAGTTTATGAAACATTTATTATTGTCATGTTCTTGCAAGATTTATATTTATGTCTCGAAACATTTATCTTATTATGTTTTATAAATAATGTTAGCTAAGTTTATGTTTCTCGAATACATATACCAGTTATTTTAGAACCACCCTTATGAAGTACATATTTTTTGCCAAACGATTTGTGCTTAAAAATTGTGTAAAGTTTTAACTTATTAGTTTGTGTATGAAGAATTTAGAGAAACAATTATTTTTTTTTAGTATGGAGGGTCCTTATGGAGATATATTGAGAATGGTAGTCACTAAAGATTTTCAAAGGTCCTTAAAATTATACAATTTGACATAATATAGTATATACGAGTGTTTATGTATGTAGCCTACAGTATAATATATGTTTCTGTAATAGTGTATTTCTAAGATTAGAACATGGCACTATTTAGTTCTTAATAGCGCCTCTGTAATTGGGTTTATGACTTGTTTTGGCTGATTTTTCAACAATTTTGAATCATTTATATATAGTATTTAAGTATGATATCATATCATTGTTGCAATAAATGTCTATTCAATTATATAACAGTTTTTTTTTATCTCATCATTTCAAAATATTATTTGGTTTTTAATATACAGAATGATTCAGAGAGAAGTTTTAATAATTGGGGTGACAAAAAAAAAAAAAAAAAAAAAAATAGACAAAATGTTCCAAAGAATGAGAAATATCCGACAACGATTATTAATCCCGGTCAATCTTAACAGTACAATTTCTAAAGTACTAATTTAGAAATCGAGACCACATATTGTATATAGCAATGAATTTAAGTATGGTTAACATGCCTACATGAATTTTACAATTTTACACAACTCAATCATAAAATTATGCTTCTTTGAAATTTTTGATGGTCCCTATATGTCTTGGAACTTGGTTCTTTTAAAAAAAGAGAAAAATACAAGTGATAGAAATGTTTGCTCTTTTAAAGATATATAGATGATGATGCTTTCAGGAGCTTATTTATAGTGAGTATGGATGTGGCAATCCCGAAGGACCTAGCTGGATCTATATATTTTTCCATATAAGGTTAAATCCCTATCTTATATATTTCCTATCAGTGCTCTTTTGGCCAACCCTCACATATTTGCTACCAGTGGTTTCTTGATCAAATTTTAATTTCTGATGCTATTGGAGTATAGTCACGAATTGTTGACAAAGTTGTTGAATATAAATTTTTTTGATAAGTTTCAAAATGGTGACTGATTTTTGAATTTTAAAAAACTGATTTTTGAGAATACATTTTTTAAATTTTAACCCAAGGATGGCCAGGGTCGTAAACAGCTATGATGGGTCCTGAGTAAAATGACTTGGCGGATCCCCTTCCTTATTGGTACTATTGTCCTGGGTAAAAATACTAAGCCAAGCCCCACTTTTTAAAATGTCCAATAACTGTTTATAAATTTGTTAATATTGAATCTTCATAAAATTTAATCTAAATATTCTAAAACGAGAACTTAAGTTGTTAACTTTTGATTACATATTGTATCTTGTTCTTGAATGTATTAATTGAAAATTGGATTTTCAATTGACTTAAAAATTATTCTTAGTTTTTATCTAGAGCCTAAAGCTCTCCAATACCCAACACCAAATACATTAAAATATGATTTATTTTTATTGTTTTCAGTACTCAAATTATTAAGTAGATAAAGATTATGTGAATAAATCAGCACACAAGTCACAAACAACAAAATATTATCCAATTATTTCATGTTAATTTAATCACATTTTACATTGATATTGTAACATTCAATGTTCAACAGATTGATAGACTTAACTCTATTATTTATTTGTTCATAAAAATCACATGTCAATTACTAATTACTCTTTCACTTCCTATACTCGCTTATTAAACATTATTTACACTGATGACCGACGGTACTTGATAGAATTCCATTTTAACAAATAAAACACAATTTTTCTTTTGTAAAATTCTATAATTTATTATGGTCTAGCCGACCATGGTTTCGCCAGTTACGGCATTGACGAGGCTCTTACAAGACTAAATACAAAGCACACCATAACTACGTCAATAATTCCCCCATGACCATGAATTATTCTGTTTACTAAACCGACCATTTTTAAGGCTCCAAACCAGAATGCCAAAACTAAACAGTCATCCAGTATTCTCCGTTCCACGCCCTTATAGGATCTTTTATGTCACTCCCATTATCATACAATACTCCCTTCCACTTACAATCAAACAGAGATATATTGAAATCAGAAAGTCTTGTCTCTATCAGATCATAAATGGCTTCTGCAGTTTTTTCGAACAGTCTACAAAAGCCAACCGACATTCATAAATTTTATACTGTTCTGCCAGTTCGCGTTTATTGCCTTGTTTTGTTTCATCACCATAGAAACGATGAAACAGTAAAAACAGCATTTGTTAAACATGAACTGGCTATGGAGTGGCGTCCACTATCAGTGCAAAGTATTTAGCCTCTTCATGTTCTTTTAGGATTTGATATTTAACAAAAGACCCATAAACATCAATAAACTCATTTTGAATTTTTTTTTGAAATTTCTTGAGAATGCTGCACAATTCTCAGATGTTCACTAAGGAGCGAGTCATGTTTTGCTAAAAATTCAAGGATGCCATGAAAGTTACTGTTTATACAATAACCAATTTTGTTGCTATCACCTCGAATAGCTAACTCTCTCTCAGCAAAAAACAATGTTATATCAAGAAGATGGTGAAGAATTCTGTACCACACTTCTTGTTGATGTTTGATAGTTTTATACAAGAGGTTACCTCTTATAGGTTCGTTCTTTGTTCTGTTTTTCACTGTAAATAACACAACTTGTGAGATTCACTTTTTTCATGATCATAAACTCTTGCATGTAATTTTCTCCAGTTTTGTGTTGTAGACCATCCATCTGGTGAGGCCAAAGTTGAAAGCTTAGTCAGACAGAACTGAAAAATCTTATACTGGAGACAGAACAAAGCTGCCTTAACCTTATTCCACACTAATTACTCTTTCAACATATTGTTTTTGCCACCTTTTTTTAAAAAATGGTGGTAGGCATTGTATGGGCCCTTAGAATCTGAAAAAAAAATCAGGAAGTTTTTAGTGAGTTTTTTTAATATGTCAATGTCAATATTAAAATTTGGTAATCCAATGTCGAAATATAAGCCAGTATATATCAATAAAGGGTAGTCCGGAGAAGAGAAGATAATGGTATGGGTTTTCCTGTATCTGTCACAGAGTCTGAGTTAGAAAGTTGAATCAGCGTTTAACTTTTTGAAGCCACCATCACACTCACTTCTTTTGCTTTTTTTTAGACTGATTTGTGTTTATAGTAGTTGCTGAAGGTGATTGAAGTTATATTAATATTATCAACCAATAATCAAATCACGAATAAAAACCAATCAGATAAACAAACTTTTACAAGTATACAAACAAACTTACTACAACGTAATTCTCATAATCACTTAATGGGAATAACAATATTAGTAACTCCACACAAAAGCAATACGGTACTGAGCTATTTATCAGTTACTCTTTTGTTACTATAGACAATAGAGGAAGGGGAAAGAGAATGAAGGAGGAGGGGGAGTTTAGATAGACAGTTTTGACAACCGCAAGTTCTTCTCCTGTAGAGTGTAGACACCTGCCATTTTATAAGTCACTATTCACGAACACAAGAATATAGAGATTATCGTTAAGAAATTGCATATCCTCTGCAAGTATTGCTAGACATTTCTGGTTATTTAGCGCTAATTTTATTTTATCTTTTTTTTTTTGGTGACTAGAGCCTAGGCCCGGATCCCGGACCCTGCCTACATCCCTGACGATTCCCTATTTGTTTTCTATATACAAAGAATGTTAAAATTAAAAAAAAAAAAAATTTTATCACATAGCTTCAAAATTAGAAGAAAAAATCAACTATAATAATAGTAACTGGATATTTATTTGTATTTTAGTTAAATTTTAAGTAAGATAAGTGTAATTATTTTATCAAATATAATAGAGGAAAAATAGTCAGAACATTTTAAAATTTTGGCAGTTTAAGAGTTTTTGAGTAGGCCTGCATAACTTTATAATATATTATTTTGTGTTGCTGTGTGATCTGCATATATTTCAAGGTCGAAGTTTTCAAAGAAATATAATCAATCATGTCAAGTATCAACTGCAAGTTGGATATTTTATCAGTTTAGCCTATGGCTTGGTAATGAACCACATATCTGTGTCAGTGGCATTATTTATTAATTACGTTATTAATAAAAAATAAATAGGAGATTTTGCCTATTCAACGATTTGAAGGGACAGGGAATATTGAGGTTTGAAGAAAAAAGTATTGCATATATTTAATTATCTGTCTTCTAGCTGACGTAGAAGTTTTTAGGTAGACACAACATTGGAAAGCTTCCATTTACAGAGCGTAGAAAAATCGTGAGTTATTTATAAAGAGTATCTCCCTCAAGGCCTCATTATAGTGAGTACAGGCTTGGCAATCCCAAGGAATTCTGGCTGGATCTACAACATTTTTTATGTAGTCTTGGGAAAGATCCCTCTATTTCATCATTCCTACCAGGTATCTCTAACCAACTTGTGTCGTCTTCCAACTCCACCACTATTAGAGTAATCGAGGGCTAGAAGTCTTTATTATATCCTCCTGTCTTCCTAGGGAATCTATGTGACAAACTGATGATTAACAGTAGACAGATAGGAACGTGATGTGACCCGCACCACAGTTCTGCAGAAGCACAGTATCTAGAACAGTTATCTCTAATTTTCATGTACAGAAGTTTACATGCAGATTCCGCAGTCTGTTTGCATTTTCTGATTGTTTAAGCGTACATGTGTTTTGCATTTTTTCTTACGTTATGATAGTTTTCTTTTTTATTTGTGTTTGTTAATAATAAAACAAATTGAAGTAATTATTAGCGCCATTTATAAAATTTCTTAATATCAGTTTATCACTAAGAAGCATGAGTGAGTGAATTTATTCCACAGATTTCCAAAAGAAGAAAGTGTCAAACGTACCTGGATTCATTTGTGCTCAAATGGAACGACACTTTTAACCCTAAGAATCCTGTTTTTGGGTCAGAACATTTTGTCAAATGCAATTATGGAAAGGATTTACAAGCAGAATAATTATTAAATATACCGTCAAAAAAGGTTTAAAAAACAACAGCAGTTCCACATCTAAAACTTCCCTTTCCTTTAGACGTTGGCAGTAACTTTTCACCACAGAAGGAAGCTCTTAAAATTCTAGATAGGCATACAAAAGATAAGGTTTTTGAAGGTCTTCTGCTGTATCCGAATCAGCATGGTTATCAAAGCAAAAAATTTTGTGAATCAGTGCTATATGTTTTGGTTATCAAGAATGAACAAGCAATCTCATATAAACCAATCGCCCTGGCAGTCTTCTTGGTTATAGAAGAGGCTTCTAATAATACGAGCACTAACTTGATATTGTCATAGCTTGTATCCAGAAGTGCTGAGCAAACTATTGTGAAATAGATAAATAATATAGTAAGCAGCAGACAGGTACCAGCTAGCTTGTGTGAAGTTGTGGGTAAGGTAACACAAAGAGGATGTCCACAAAGCAGCATTCATTTGTAGGTTCTGTGAAACCTAGTGGCAGTTTATCTGATCATGATTCTAAATAAGCAGAGTATGTATCCTCAGGGGTAGGACTTACTTCTGATTAGACGCAGACAGCACTAACCATTGTAGAAGGATGGTGTAAAAAGGAAGGACTTTTGGTAAGTAGGACTGTGGAGTGTACTGAAGGACCCATCCTCTTTGGCAGATGGATCTTCGTGACCAGAGAAGTCAAGTACCGAGGAATATGGTTAGATGATAGGTTGACCAGGAATAGCTATATGACATGCACAAGTATTATTAACCACTCGTAAATTTCACTGATGATGATGATGAGACAAGGACCCTTGTACTTGGAGATTAATCCCTCAGATGGCGAACTGGATATACAACAGGATTGTTAGACCAATGCTTGTGTATGGGTGTGTAGTATGGTGGTCAAAGAATACTGCTGCTAGAAACTTGTCTCAAGTGCAGCGTACGGCATGCCCATGTACTTTGGGTGCTATGAATGAATACCGACTGGAAATGCTGTCAACTGTTTTTTTAAGCAAAAATTATTGCTCTTGCAGAATGTGCGAGAAGTGGATTACAATGATAAGACCATCTATATAAACTCAGAGAGTAGGGAATCACTTCTGGCTTTGGTAAAACACAACTATACATCTAGGATAGTTTGGGACTGTCATGTCGCTCTGAAAACCCTAAAAAAATCAACAAAGTAAATCTGTTCTGGGTTCTCAGTCATCGGAGTATTGAGAGGGGAAAAAGGGATATGGATATGCTGAAAAAGGAACTGAATGCCCCATAACTTAACTGCGGAGAATCCTATACATTACCATGCAAGTGTGTCTCCCAATGTATTTTGGAGGAACACCAGAAGTTTTGGGAGAAAACGAAGGTTTATGTAGAGTCTAAGAGGAGGCTCAAGGGTCCATTAAGACTTCACACAGTGAAGGCCCTTCAATTGAACAGGACCCACTGATCTGTGGAGAACGACTGGATTCCTGACGGATGACTGGATTTTTCATAATCATCTACAAAAAATGGTGTTACACACATCAGACCTCAAGTGTAGAGTGCATAATAAACTATGTTGCTAAGAGGTATAAACAGAACAGTGAATCCTGGCTCTCCTATCAATACAAAAAAATGTAAAGGTTCAATCTGTTTATAATGTATAATCTGTACAAACCCATGTGAAAATTCACAAGTAAGAAAATATTTCGGTTCAGGAACATGTCCCAAAAATAAAAATGAACTGAGTCTTTAAAAGCTTGATTTTGATCAAATATGATTTACGTCGATTCACCCCTGTATAGCACAATCAAAGCAAGTTTATGCCCTTTTTAATATATAATTTTCAAGACGGTGTTCATGGTTCATATTTTTGACAGAACTACTGAACTGATATTATTGGTAACCAGTGAATAGTTTTGGTTGGTTTTAATTTTATTTTGGGTATGGGAAAATGAGAAAGTTTGTGCAATGTTTTTGCACCATATATTTATTTTTGGCTCAAATTGAGAAACAAAAAGGTCATATCACATTATGGGTATAACTAAATACAGTTATTTCAACCTGTGATAATTGGCAATAATTGTGTGTAAAAAATGCATTTTTACATGAAAAAATTTAATATATAATAAATATTATGCTTGGAAACAGACTGGAGTTTGAATAAAAGCTCCAATTTTTCCATTCTATAATTCATTAGAATTGTTTGTCATAAGTTTTAATGGTGGATACAACAACAGATCAACGAGCACTTCATTTTACATTGAACAAAAAAGTAGATTTCAAGCACGTAAGATCTTACTTCAAGTTACCTTTATTTTATTTTAGACATGCAACAGTAAATTTATGTATTTATGCAACAGTAAATTTTGAAGAAAACTCCAATGGTATTTGTAGAAAATCATTACAAAAATTTACTGTTTTCAATTACTTCATCTCAAACATATAAATAACCTCCTTGTCATATAAATGTCATTTTACTTTGTCAAGTTCAGGTTGGCGGTGGACCCGGGACTACCTGAGGCCACCTCTATAATCCCTCGCCGCGTCCGTCTGAGCTGTACTCTCCTAGGCGATGAGTCACCTACTGGCTGTGTTTATACAAAGGTACACTTTCTTAACAGAATAATAATTTAACATTATACTGTTTAAAAGTATATTTGAAATCTAATAAAAAAGTTATGAAAAATGATACCAAACTCGACCTAGGTATTTGAACATTTATTACGAACTTTATTAAGAATTGTTTACATTGTGACTGCGACTTTTTATTTAGACAATTTAGAAGGCGTGTTTTAAGCTGTAATGAATATTAAAAGCTTTACTTAGGGACTGTTTGGGTAAAAGTAAATTGACCGTAGAATTTGTTAATACATGTAATAGTAAATCTTTTACTGAGATATAATGTTTTTAATACAAATTACAATAACAATCGGAGAAAAAGTTATATACAATGGAATATAATACTATACAATACAAATCCTATACAACAATAAAAATACAATACCACACAATAGTTTATTAACTAGGTATTAAACCTACAGCGCCAGTGGTCTGAACTAAGTAAAGCTTTTAATATTCATTACAGCTAACTTGCCTTCTAAATTGTCTAAATAAAAAGTCGCAGTCACAATGTAAACAATTCTTAATAAAGTTCGTATTAAATGTTCTAATGCCTAGGTCGAGTTTGGTATCATTTTTCATAACTTTTTTATTAGATTTCAAATATACTTATAAAAATGTTAAATTATTATTCTGTTAAGAAAGTGTACCTTTGTATAAACACAGACAGTAGGTGACTCATCGCCTAGGCAGCGTACAACCAATGACTACATAAATGTAGTCATTGGTACAGCTCAGGCGGACGCGGCGAGGGATTATAGAGGTGGCCTCAGGTAGTCCCGGGTCCACCCGCCAACCTGAACACAAAGTATAGGTAATGCGTATAATTAAAATATATTTGTTGTCTAAAAATGTTGATGTTTATGAAAAAACCCAGCAAATTACATCAGTTTCATGAAGAACACACAAAGAAAAATAATTCTCAACGGAAAAGTTTTTTACCAACGTCATCTGTGACGTAATTTAATCAACTTGCTTATAAAAATTACTTGTGTAATTCAATACTTCCTTTATGATTATAAATAATGCAGCTGATCAAAATGACGTAAAGTTATGACGTAAGCAGTGAGGCTAGAATGAGATACGGAACTGGTGTGCGGCGACTAGGCACATTAATCGAGCGATTGGTTCCTTCATACTTGAATGTTTCTCTGTGTGAATGGAATTTAAAAGTACCGTATTTAATATAGTAGTAATAAATAACAAATTATCTATTTAATTATTTCTCTAAGGTTATATTTTTACTGCATACTAGAATCATTTTGTCTTAGGGACGAGAACTAGTATGAGAATGCGTCTTCCTGAAAAAATATCGTCGCGCGCAAACCAGTTCAAAACTGCTCCCGACTGTTATGTTTTTCTAATATAAAATAAAAGAAGAAATTAACAATACACAACATTGCATTACTTTCATACGAGCAAAAGCCAAAGATCTATTGATAATATTTTGTTAAATATGAAAATTTCCGCCTTGAAACCAATGTACCAATTTATATGTAAAAAAAAGAAACTTTCAGTCGTGAATAAATTGGGAAAAAGCGTAAAATGAACCCAAACATAGCTTTTCAATCAAAACCGCTTTGTCCGAGTTTGAGATATTTGACCTCCAAAGACGGCATATTTACTTTCCAACTGATATCTCATAAACAGAGATTTTTGAGGAGATGGTGTCTGTCCTCACAATAAGATATTTGTAATAAGAGGAAATTTTAGCAAAATTTTATGAAAATATTTAGAGAGATTTTTGTAATTTGGTTTTCATCATGTAAGCCCACTCACAATTTTTAATTTGTACAAAATACTAGAATTTTTTTAAAATCGGTTTTGATATATTTTATCAATCAATTTAGAAATCATTTTGTAATTTCTAAATTTGTCTATTTAAAGTATTTCGAACGCCAAGAAATTGATAAACATTCTTTGGGTCATTTTTAAAACAATATACAGTACTATACGAGTATGTAGAAATTCCTGAATAGTAGCCTACATCACATGAAAATGTGAAATATCTCATGTCTGTAAAAAAATAAAACAATTTCCACAACTAAAAAATCTAGCTACATGAAAAATGTTCCTAGTTCAGTTTTGTAAATAAGTGGGCAAAATTACGGCAGAAGATTCACTAGTATAGTGTTTATGTATAGTGCTTAGCCTATACTATCTTGTGTACGTTATATAAAAAATCTTTATCAATAAACACAATTAATTGTAAGTATTATTCAGTACCCTATGAAAATGTCTACGTATGGGTTGACATAATCGATAATCACACTGTAGGATCTATATTATATTTACAGAATATTAACAGAAGCCGCTGACATAATCGATAATCACACTGTAGGGTCTACATTTCTTTACGGAATCTTAACAGAAACCGCTGATATAATTCGGCACCCACGACGTAGGATCAATATATTTATTTACGTAATATTATTAACAGAAGCCGCTGACATAATCGGTAATCACACTGTAGGGTCTACATTTCTTTACGGAATCTTAACAGAAACCGCTGATATAATTCGGCACCCACGCCGTAGGATCAATATATTTATTTACGTAATCTTATTAACAGAAGCCGCTGACATAATCGATAATCACACTGTAGGGTCTACATTTCTTTACGGAATCTTAACAGAAACCGCTGATATAATTCGGCACCCACGACGTAGGATCAATATATTTATTTACGTAATATTATTAACAGAAGCCGCTGACATAATCGGTAATCACACTGTAGGGTCTACATTTCTTTACGGAATCTTAACAGAAACCGCTGATATAATTCGGCACCCACGCCGTAGGATCAATATATTTATTTACGTAATCTTATTAACAGAAGCCGCTGACATAATCGATAATCACACTGTAGGGTCTACATTTCTTTACGGAATCTTAACAGAAACCGCTGATATAATTCGGCACCCACGACGTAGGATCAATATATTTATTTACGTAATATTATTAACAGAAGCCGCTGACATAATCGGTAATCACACTGTAGGGTCTACATTTCTTTACGGAATCTTAACAGAAACCGCTGATATAATTCGGCACCCACGCCGTAGGATCAATATATTTATTTACGTAATCTTATTAACAGAAGCCGCTGACATAATCGATAATCACACTGTAGGGTCTACATTTCTTTACGGAATCTTAACAGAAACCGCTGATATAATTCGAAACCCACGCCGTAGGATCAATATATTTATTTACGTAATATTATTAACAGAAACCGCTGACATAATCGGTAATCACACTGTAGGGTCTACATTTCTTTACGGAATCTTAACAGAAACCGCTGATATAATTCGGCACCCACGACGTAGGATCAATATATTTATTTACGTAATATTATTAACAGAAGCCGCTGACATAATCGGTAATCACACTGTAGGGTCTACATTTCTTTACGGAATCTTAACAGAAACCGCTGATATAATTCGGCACCCACGCCGTAGGATCAATATATTTATTTACGTAATCTTATTAACAGAAGCCGCTGACATAATCGATAATCACACTGTAGGGTCTACATTTCTTTACGGAATCTTAACAGAAACCGCTGATATAATTCGGCACCCACGCCGTAGGATCAATATATTTATTTACGTAATCTTATTAACAGAAACCGTTGACATAATCGATAATCACACTGTAGGGTCTACATTTCTTTACGGAATCTTAACAGAAACCGCTGATATAATTCGGCACCCACGCCGTAGGATCAATATATTTATTTACGTAATCTTATTAACAGAAACCGCTGATATAATCGATAATCACACTGTAGGATCTATATTTATTTACAAAATCTTAACAAGAATCGCTGAGAGATCGGTAATCACCCTTTCGGATTTGTATTTATTTACCTTAACAGAAACCGCTGAAAGAATCGATAATGACATTGCAAGATCTATATATTTATGGAACCTTAACAGAACCCGCTGACAATAATCGATAATCAAACTGTAGGATCTATATCTATTTATTGAATTTTACCAGAAGCCGTGCTGTTTTGCAGCAGAATAATACACCACCCCATTTTGATCACGAAAAAAGGTTTTCAGAAAATTGAATAGATCGAAGGATTTAAGTGGAATATATTTCCGTCAACAAACTGTCATTTTGTGCAAAACTTATTCTGTGTGAGAAGTCCTGAAATATTATAACTGATGCATGCAGAAACATTACCTTAGTTCTGCTTGCTAATGTTAAGGGTGCAATACAATAGAATAACTTGTACTGCCAAAAAGTTGGAGGATTGCATTTAGAGAACTTGTTAACTAAATTTTCATTGACAAAAATTAATGTAACCTAATTTATGTATCTTTTCTTTTCAAGGTTTTTGTATGTTTCACATTGGTAATTTTAAATTTTAGAGGATCTGTCTTCAGTAATGGATTGTGATAACTAATTTAACTATTTCAACTTGTGTTTGACTTTTACGATAATGTATTTATCTAGGTGACGAACAAAGATAGCCTACTGATTGCAGAATGGGTTTTAAAAAGAAAATCCGCTGTTAAATATTATATATCACATGACTTCCTTACTATCTGAAATTTTGAAGAAATATGGCGGACTCAAGATAACGGATATCCTGCTAGTTTACAATAAAATGTATTAAATGTCAAAATGGTATGGCATAATTAATTTGTGGAATCTCTAAATTAAAAATTATAGAAATAAGTAATGGGGTGTAGGCCTACTTATTATTTACTCTCTGTATGTATAACCAAAGTATTACGGTTTATATATACACAATTAATTGTATAAAGTTATAGGCTATATAGAGAGTGACCAAAAAATTGTGTTAAATTACTCCTATGGATACCATGTATGTCGGTCGACATTTCATGAACTCGTGGCTGTCGCCGTTTAGCAGAGCATATCGTAATAACCAGAATTAATTATATTCACTAATAACTTTAATTCGTAGAACCCATAAATTCAATATTGGTGGAATATTATAATATATATTGACATAGGTTAATATAATGCAATATCTGGTTAATTCTCGCGGAATTTTAACTAAAACACATACAAATAAATGAAATCTATATAATTATTAATTTTTTTATGAAGGCCTGACAGTGTGCGTAACCAACAAAAAAAATGAGAAAATTTATAGGCTATATATTAAACATTGTACTCTACGAGGGCTGACAATGCATGCGTCATCGACACAATAGGCGGCCATATTTATTGCAAAATGAACAAAATATCAATGTGTTTCAACAATAAATCACTATTTGTATTAATTAATAAAAACAATCAACCTACCCTTCTTAATCCAAGCAACTGTGCAACACACACTGATACTCTGAGCGGTCGTACAGGCTGAGGTTGCTCCGTCTGTGAATTTGTCGATAAACCGAGAGGATGACTTCCAGTAGATATCCTCCTGCTTGGTAATATCCTCGTCAGCCTCCATGGTCGAGATCGTGGAGGATTTAAATTCAACGTAGTGGCAGAAATCGCGTTCTGTTCTTCTCTTTCTTCTTCGATTGTTTCCGTCATGATAAAAAAAAAAAACCTAACCTAAATTATCTCACTGCCAGAACTAACGATGTACGGTAATTTACATATTTTTGAAATGTTAATTTTGTTTTCACTCAAATTACCGAGTTTGTAATTGTTTTAACAACCGACACTGAGGCTATACTGACGGAATCAATATGTTGTAAAACAGTTGGCCTACTTAAGTACATCTGTAGGCCCTACTTGACAGAATCTTTATCTGGTTTATTGAATGTCAACAAATAATCCCGCTTATCAGACTTATTTAATATCTTTCGCTTGTTTAGTCTGATCCATAATAATACGTTTTATTAAATATTTATCGCCAAATGTAGTAAAAAATACAAACGTGTTCACAATATATTGCTATGAGAACAACGCTAAATATTTATATTATAGTTAGCTTAATTGTTTTGAATGTGTGTAAAATTATTGTATAGTATTCTTATAAACACCTGTACTTTTACTTGTGTTAGCCATTTTAAAATTACACTATCTAATTGTTGTCATAATAATTGGTTTTCTTGTAGAAAACTGCTTTAAAATGGAGGTCATTCCATACTCATGACATACGAGGTGGACTTTCATTAGTCATACAAAAAAAAGCTATCAAATTATAGTTGAACAGGATGTAATACTTTTTTTTTAAATTTTACAAAATGTTTATTGCCGTAGATTTATTTTACACCATTCGTGTTTAAATGAAAATAAATTGACAATACAAATGATACAATAAAAAATAAAGATGAGCTATGGACGCCCTCTTCCAAAAACTATTTACATATTTAAGTAAGGGTCTTGTTTTATAAACTTGCTTCCCTTAGCCTATGCTATAAACATGTTCTCAGCGTAAATTGTATTTGGATTAAGTCAAGGTTCAGTCTAGTTCTTTTGATAATTATTTCTGAACCATAATATTCAAAAAGTTATTGACATACTGGGATTTTGCACAAGGGTTTGAATTATTAATCTTCACATTTAACTAAAATTTGAACAAAATTGGTAGAGACGATTTTGAGAAATTATGTATTTTAAAAATGAGTCAATTTTGGGAAAAAAGGAAAAGAGAAAAAAAAAACCATTTACGGCAGTTATCCTCAAATATTGAGTTATCAGACAAACGAAAAAAAAAAGCCGAGATATGGGCAAAATATGTCCCCAAATTGGAATAACATCTGTCAACGCGTTTGTGCTATTTTGGACAGATAATTTTTAAACTCGGGGAACCTCAAAAGGATAAACCACCAGCAAAAAACCCGACATTGATTTTTTGACCAATCACATAACTTTCTCTATAGGCCTATGTACTACTAATAATATATTAAGAGAAAGAAAAAATCTGTCATTATAGTACACAAGTAAAATACCTCTGGAAGATAGCCCTATTATTTAAAAATATATATATTTCGCGTTCGGGGTGTAGGTTTTGGATAAAACTTGGGCGTTGTGAGAAAAAAAAACTTCTATTAAGTACTAGCTTAGCGGTTTGAGCACTTGCTCCAATCCAATTGAATAAAGAAGTGTTTGGTTTGAAAGAGTAATACTTTGAGTAGCTAGGGCAGGAGTTATTTTGTTTCTACGATTACTCGAAAAATTGTGACATTTTTAGTTTTTGTAACAATTCATTTAATTCCCCATGTTGATCATAAGATTTCCTCTCCATTTAAGTGTTACTAGTCCCCGGCATTTTAGAATTGCCGACTTTGCTTTGATAAACCAAAGAATTGATTAACCCAATCCAAAGTTATTTTAAATGAATTTTTTCTTCGAAAAACCTCTCGGTCTTATTAGCCTTGTAAAAAAAGAAGAAAAAAAGCATAAAATGAAGACTTCCTAGCCCTTGTATACTCTAATAGCGTCAGGGCCGGAAGAGAAGAATAATTGGTCAAAAGAGACCTGATACGAAAGTTGAAGAGAGGGCTCTAACCCAAGACTACATGAAGATCCACGGGCTTGCCACAGCCTAGTCTAACCTAAGCCACAGACAGGCTGATATACAGTGCATAGCATTATTCAATTTGGTCGTCCTCTTCAGTGATACAGCGTCTGATACTTAGGTGTATTTTTTGTGAGAATTGTGTTCTGTGTGTTTGTTATACTGTACTGCATAGCATCATTCAATATCAGTACAGGAAACTTTAAAAAAGTTCACGAGTTAACTGCTAACGGAAATTAATAATAATTTCCTTAGTTTATAATTCACATTTTCCTTATTGTCTTGGTACATAATAAAACTATAAGGTTTTAATAGGGTTCAAAATGTTTTATTCATATAGCTTTTTCACTTTTTAAACTAAAAAATAAGATGTGCATACACTGAAATTAAAAGAAGGGCTAAATCGGCTATAAAACTGATTTACAATTTTAGACATTTCGTATGTATAGATATTTTCCTTGTCTTCTAAATTGTAACAGTTTTATAAAAATTGGTCAAAATCGGTTGTGAATTACCACCGCCAGAATCCAATAATAGCTCGAGGCGGCTAGACGTGTACTTCTAAATTATCTATGCGACTAAAATCGTCTAAGCTATGTAAAAAGGAATGTTTATATTAAATTTTAAGAAAAACTCCTGACTAGGAAACAGATATAAAATCATAAAGTACCACTCAAAATGTCTCCTAAGCGTCATGATCGGTAAACATTAATAGTGTGGAGTCTTCTAGTTTATATCACAAGGGCAAGTGTACGTTGCTGATTTTGCAAATATGGAAATTATTTAAAAACTGACAATACTATTGTATTCGTTTCATAACCTCAAATTTTTTTCAGATAAAAAATGTACAGTAGGTAAACATTAAAAAAAAATAATACAAAAGACAAATAAAAATACCATTTTAATTTTTTTCGAAAAATGAATCATTAAGAAAGGCACTCCTTGTGCTCATTCCTATATTTCACATATTGGTATAAACATCAACATTTGTCGATTAAACGAAGTGAGTCTGCTCGTGGCGTCTCAATCGATCGACATCCCATTAGATCGACAAGGTTTCCTAAGGGGGAAACTGGTAATAAATAATTCCTTTTATTCAATACAAGTACAGTATACAAAAACATAACCTGACATTTCTAGAACGGTTGCATTGGGTTCAATATTGGCATTAAGCTAATAAAATCGAACTGTTTATACTTTGGACACTAATATGGTTATGGTTCCGATTAAACGAATAATGAGTTAAAATATAGGCCATATTAAAATGGAATGGCGTAAATTGTTTACCTGTAAATTACTAATAAATTAAGGTCTTTACAAAACCATTGAAAAAATATCAATTTTAAAAAACACAATACTTTAAATAACTCAGTAGGACGTAGGACCAAACAGAACCCAGCATGAAGACGTGATCAATCTTTTTAGAACGGCTAGTTGTCTGTAATTACCGGGGAAATTATAGCTCAGACTGATCTAATTTCTCGCTACTAGCTTGCAGGATGATAATTCCCGAACTTCCCTCAATCTGACGATCCAGTGAGATTACGATCTATTGATACGTCACCAGTATGCTCCTTAATTTTCGTTCATATTTTGATAAAACGAGAAGATTAATTACCCAAACCAATACGCAAAATGGTAATATAGAAAAATTACTGTTCAGGAATAATTAATTTCAAAAAACGAAAACAAATTTTGGCGTAATTTAAGCTTGATTTCATCGAGTACGATTTACGCTTAAGATTAGATTATAACGCAAGTGAAAGAAGTTTAGGTCTCATTTAATTTAAATACGTAAACATTTGATAGAATTAAACTTGAACACAAATTCTCACAAATATTACGTCCATTTATTTAAACGCGTTTCAAAGACAAAGTCGCCATCTTGAGTGATTCAGACTAAACAAACTAAACAGACTAAACTATAATTTGTAGCTCGTACATCACTGAAGATGCCGACTTTGTCGTTGAAACGCGTTTGTATAAATTACATACTATTTGTAAGAATTTGTGTTCATGTTTTATTCTATCTCGTATACCATTTCACAAATCAAGGTCAATATTTATTTATACGTAAACAACGTTTAAAATAACTTATCGACGGTTAAGAACTCTTTAGCCCTATTTTCAACTAGTTCTTATCCAATTGTTGTCAAAATTATGAATGTCAAAATTGTTTTATAATTGTATTTTGTACTATCTTATCTGCCAAATATGAAACATTAATTGAACATCATTATTAAATAACGGCTGCTCCTACAAGAAATACCGTATACAGTTTTAAACACAAATTATGTTAAACTAAAAAATAAATACATATTTCCGAGCATTATTTCTTCTTTAGAATAGTGGCATTTATAAATAAGTTATAATTCTTCTTCTTTTTTATCTAAATACATCAAAATATACCCATTCATAGTAGTAATAATATACAATAAAGTACATTTGAATTCATCAAAATATAAGTTAACGAGTAAATCGACATATATTATAATTTAGCTAAATAAATTGAATTGCAACAAAAATATCGAAATATATCCAGATATATCCAGTAACAACGGAATATTGTATTGTCACTTGACTAACGTCAGTAAACGTAACCTAATCTTTCTACGGCGACGGGAATTAACTTAGTTCATTAGGCTTGCAAGATTAGTGAGTTAGGAGAAAACATCTAGAAAACAAATTGATGCATCAATCTTACCGAGCTCCATCATAAAATGTAATGCCCATCATCTTGGACCTTGTAGGAAATGTTAAATTGTATTGGTATCATGGAGTCTTTACTCGGTATAGTATGTTTCTTATAAAAGTAGTTACACAGGTTTTATGGAACCTCGTATTTGTATAGTCTACATCACTATACTTCATTCAGCGAGTGTTGGCAGTGAAGCGCCGCCTACAGCCTAACGGTACAGAGGGTTGGAGCCAATTGCGTAAGGGAAAGTCCAACGGAACGTGCCGCTCCCTGAGTCCGGTTCACACACCCTCCTTTGTCGGCAGTCGCCAGCCTTTTATAATAACACGCATTTTGAAACCAGCGACAAGGCTGTGCAATGAGAACGGCTTGTGAACAGGCCCGACCCTTACGTCCCTCCCGCAGTAGGCGGCGCTTCACTGCCAACACTCGCTGAATGAAGTATAGTTTCTTGATGTCCGCCAGGCTTTAATGGTCTTTGTAGATGTATTAAAAAAGACTCCACTTGTGTTAGTGTTTCGACCCTTGAAACTAAACCTATGTAAAGGAGTATCCACTCGCTAAGCTCGTGTCGGATCTCCTAACTATACATCACATTTTCTTAGGAGGGTCAGTGTACGAAATTACGTTTATGACAATAATAACTTCGTTATTTATCATCGTAGATTTGTTGGGTTGGTACCGTGAAATGCAGAATTGAAATCTATTTATTCTTTATAAGTTGAATTACACAAGTGATACGAACTGTTTAAAATGGCAGTATTAATTAGATTTTTCTGAATTTCAGTAGGGTTTGGTATATGAGCACAATATACCAAATTTCATGTTCCAATCTTAATTTTTGTGGAGTAGGCTACACACGACAACAACAATTTATCAAAAAGTAGGACTTTGTGTTGCGTTTTTCAAAATGGCGGAAGTTTAATTTTTTCTTCTAAAGTTAATGGTTTTTTGATTCATTTAACATTAAAATTTTTAAATGGCCGTCATTTTTAAAAGATATATACCAAATTTGGACGTGCTATCTAATTTATTTCTAAAAACATGTTTTGTATTTTTGTAAAAAACACAAAATGACGGACAAATGGGAAACTAGGCATTTTAGGGCACATGTTAATAGGAACATTTTACTTATTTGAACACAAGGAACTTCATCCTGAAGTTTTGGAAACTCCTGTATATATAACACACTTAAAAATTTTTTGCAAATTCTCAATTTATTCATTATTACAACAAAATATAATTGCATTAGTAATTTATTAATTACAAGATACACTTTTATTGTTTTATAGAGTTTTTATTAGCAAAGTTTATAAGCATATCTTTAATTTCAATAAGGTTTTAGCTCGAGAGTATAAATACAAAATTAATTTTTATTATTCCTCTCCAGTAATTAGTTACCGTACCTGTCTAGCAAAAATGATAAAAATGGAAGATAATATCTTATTTTTTATTGCATGTCATTAAATGCGAGATCTGGCAAAAACGAAGGTTGATATCAACTCCTTTAAATTCTTACTCATTATGGCAGTTTGACATAAAACATGTTTATTTCAGACATATTTTAGGACATCTTTAGAACAAGAATAGGTTTTAGTGGTTGATTAATTTATATCTCTTAGGGTTCTATTTGACTGTTTTAAAAGAAAGTGAAAAAAACTGCAACAGTTTCATGCTTTTTATATTGTTTTTGACCATGTTTATAAATATTTTAAATGTAGCAGCAAATAGTTTTATTCAATTCTACATATTGTTATAATTTAATTTTTATCACGTGTGTATAGCGAGTTCATTAGTTCATGATAATGTGCTTAAAGATTGAATAATTAAAGCCTTGATCAAATTATCAAAAGTAGAATCTTTTAATAGAGTAGTATATTTGGGACTAAAATAATTTTTCCAGCTAGAGTAAGAATTAAAACAGTTTTTATGTTAATGCTCAAATCAAAATATATGGTACCAACTACTGTATTTATATATCAGAATATACATAATTTATTTATAAGTTTACGAACAAATGTCCACAGCATCATGAAAAGTAATAATCATTGTTAATTTGTTGAAGATAGTTTAATTCTGTATTAAAATAGTATTTCTTTTATAGAATTACCTATATACAATTTTTAAAATCATTTTCATTCATGGATAATTAAAAAAATGTATTGCCGAAAGAGAAGTAGATTACTTTTGGACAAAATAATAGGCCAAGAATTTTTTCTCTGAAAATATGTGTTTAACCAAATTTGCAGTAAATATATTTTTTAATGATAAGACACACGAAATAGAAAAATTAATAATTTCAGAATTTATGTAGTGGATATTAGAAAAGAAGCAAAATCTGTTTGTTAAGTTGTAACTAATTGTGGAAAAGGTTATATTGAAAAATCTCATTATAATTTGTTTAAAGATAGGAAAAGACTTGGACTTTTAAAATTTATCATTAATTTAGAATGTCATGTCATAGTGTTTAAGGACTGTTTTATATGTATGTTTTTTTTCAGGGGCGCCTCCAGTAGATTTCAATACTGAAATATTTGTATGTTAGATTGTAAGGAAAATATCTATATTCAAATACATGTGTATTACAGTGAGAATAATCCCATGTTACTAAAACAATTGGTATTTCAACAGAGATTAATTTGTAGTTTGTTTGCAACTAGAAAGTACACTTTCCTAGATTCCACGATTACAAAATATTAAAGTACAAGTGTCTATACTTAATCATAGAATGGCGCCCATTAAACTATAAATTACTTTTACTGTTTTTTTTATCCACAGGGATAGAAAGGTTACAAAACCCTTATCTTGGGACATATCAATGGAAAGGTTTCTTTAAAAGAAACACAATGAGACCTAGCAAAAGTCTCTAACACATCCCTAACCAAAATTAAAATTGAAATGCCAAAACATGTATTTTTTTAAAATTAGGAATGTGCCACCTTACCTGTTTTATTATAAGAAGTGCTCACTTGTTGTCCTTGAGTGGTTAGTCAGTGAGCTAACCGTGTATAAAACTTGAGACAGCATTCAAAACTGATTCGATAAAAATGGACGGAGCTGTTTGTAAAATTTTATGTTGTAGGACATCATTTGGTTTCGTTTGGTACACAAGGTTTTTTAGGTGACTCCAAAAGAAGTAGTCAAGTGTACTGAAGTCAGGAGACTTTGCTGGTCATTCCACAGTAAACCATATATTTAGTTTTATCATAGCCATCTTCTTGTGAAACTATTGTCCAGATAGTGTCATACTCGACACCCATAGTGAGGTGTTGCTCCGTCTTGTTATAACCAAATGTTTGTTGTCCCTTCTCGAAAATGTTTTGGAATGCAGGCATGATCTGCTTGACAAGCATCTCTAAATATTTATTGGAGTTGAAATTCCCTCAATTTATAACAAGATCTGACTAATTTGTTATTAATCAATCCTGCCCACACATTTAATGTTGAAGGGTGTTGTGTGTGAGCATCGACATACCAATGTGGATTTTTATCGTTCTAGTAATGACAATTGTGCATATTCACAATACCATTTTTTGTTATGAATATAGCTTAGTCTCTAAAATGGGTTAGAGCATCAGGTTCTGGGTACAGCCTACCCATCATGACTTCACAAAATTCAACCCAACAGTCAAACTCATCTTCAGTAAGTTCTTATATTAGATGAATTTAAAAAAATTGAACTTATTAACTTGAATTAGATTTCTTATCAAAGCATGGCTAATATCATGCTCCGAAGCAGCTCTTTGAGTGGATAAGTGTCCGGATTTTCGATAAATGACTGCACTATCTAATTCTTTATCAATTGAAACAGATCTTACTGTCTTTAGTTTGTTTTGTACGCTGGGAGTCTCATTGAACTGTTGGACTATTCTGGCCACTGCTCACTTTGATATTGGATTAATACAGTTTGGAAACTCAACATTAAATAAGTTTATGACCTCACTATATGATCTTGTACGATCCCCATAACCTTTCATCATCAAAATCGTTATCCTTTCAAACTCAGAAACTTTGGTATTAAAAGAAAAGATAAGTTTGAAGCAAAAGTTTAAAATGGCAGCCTATGTGATGAACAACTAACATTCAACTGATTGGGATATAAGAGAAGGTCCAAAGTTGATATTTTTTTTAAATAACTAGGAATCGCAAAAGATAATATGGAATTAAGAATGTAATTTACTATTCCCTCCTTTTTTTGTTGTTCTTAAAAAGAAGAGGTTATAAAATGTAAAAGGAGATAACTTTAAATTAGATTTTTCGATGTTCAATTTTCCTCTGTATCTTCCTCACTCATACCGACCAAATTCCTAGAAGTATTCTAAAGATACTACGAAACAATGTACAAATTTTGGCATTTCAGTTATAATTTTGGTTAAGGTTGTCTAGAGACTTTTCCTAGGTGTCATTTTTAAATAGACCTCTCCAGTGATATGTGACAAGATAAGGTTTGCACAATTTTTAACCACCTAAAAGTCAAGAAAAGTATCATAATAGGCGTGATGGAGGTTTCCTGTTAATATTTCAAGCCGTTTAAATTTTAGCCACATGCATCAAGACTTATTTTACACTCCGTATAACCGAAAAACCTAAAATCTACAATTCTTCCTCTCAACAAACCTAAATGTAGAGTTGACAAAATAATTGAGAACATCCAATACATTTTTTGTCATCAAAGATATTTTCATTTTTATTAAGATTGATTTTTATAACTGGGTATTCTTCAATCATATTTAATATTAGGTGTTATAATTTCAACTGCATTTTTACAAGATACCTGTCCAAAAAATAGATTGTGGTTCTACAACAAGTGTTATATTGAATGTGGGGTTCTTTTATTGTTGGGAGTTTAGCATTTGTTACAAAGCTGGCTGCAAGGTACAGTTAAAAGAGAGAAGCAGAATTGAATAATCACTTAAAATTATGCATAATTTCACTTAACCTAATAAAATTATTTACAGCAGAGTAGTCTATACCCCTGTTGGGCCAACAGTCAGTTGTACAGAAAACCATTCTTCCTTTCCATTTGGTTTATAATTTACAAAGTTACTTCAATGTTGATCTATTTAATTTGAATAATTTCTTGTACATGCAAGATGAGCATGGTATACACTCTGTTTTTAAGTTAAGTGAAGTAAGTAACTTAAAATTACTCTGTAACTTACTCTTCAATTGCTTAAAATAGTAGTGATTGTGAAAAAAGAATATCTAAGATTGACATAAAAATGTTTAAGTACGGTGTCATTTAGCAAAAAAGATTAAGGTGTGATTAAAAAGAAAAAGTTGCTTTTTTACAAATCTCTGTCTGCAAATATGTCCAGCTTTTACAAATATTTACATTGATATGCTAGGTTTAGAATGACTTATGGTTCAACATTTTTTATATCAACAGGGTTTCATGGTCTTCATGTTATTATTGGAACTATTTTTGTTACATCTCTAGTAATAATTTTTGTTACAAATTACCCTAAGATTTCACTATAAACACTGCTACAACTCCCCTCTTGTTTGCAATGAGTATGGGTGTAGAAGTCCTAAGGTATCCTTCCAGCTGAATCTATATCTTTCTTCATCTAGTTATAGTTTAAATCTCTATCTTTCATCTTTCCTATCAGATCTCTTTTGACAAACTCTTATTCTCTCCGATTCTGATGGTACTAGAGTATTCGAGTGCTGAGAGTCTCTATCTTATACTCTCTTTTTTCTTGAGACTATGATGTACTCAAGGATTTTCACTTTTAAACAACAAACACTGTAAGAAGTGCTGTTACAACTCAGAACATTACATGACGGGTCTGTCAAAATGATTTTGCTCTCAAATGATCAAGCCTATCATTTTTTGTTTTTCACAGTTTATCACGATCAGCCTGCTGGTATATTTGTGAATTTCATATTGATGCATAGTTAGAAATACAAAATTTTGTCATAAAGTATTAGGTTTCAAAATGCAATATCCACAAATTATATTAGATGGATATTTTATTTAGACAGAAATGGATATTTTTATTTTTGAATTTAGTATGAAACCAACAGACAATGATAGGATGAATTACGAAAAAACTCAATCATGAGCAAGACAAAAAACAAGCAGAAAAAAACGAAACATGGGAAAGAAATTGCAACAAAAAACATTACTTTAGAGAATGAACACAAAAAATTGAAGAGTACAATAGAGACATAATATCAACAATAATAACTGAAAAATGAGAACATGATTACCAGAAAGCAGAAAGAGTTTATCAATGAAGAGGGGAAAAAAATTATATCTTATTCTTATTTGATGATAAGCTGAAAAGAGGTTGAAGGGGAAATTGCTAAATAAATGGTGTTAAAATATTGCAAGTTTTTTTTTTCATGTATTCATCCCCATAACCAAATAAGAACGAACCAAAACTGATCATCATACAAAGTGTGAATTCTCTAATTGTCAATGAAAAACTGAAAATGAACCATGGACACTTTTGGAAAAAAAATCAATAAGGGCCTAAACTTACACAACTTGTGCCATAAACATGTCCTCGTCGTAAATCATTATGACTAAATAGACCATTTCATGATGGCAGTAGGTACATTTTTGTTTTATTGCCAATTATTCCTAAACCATATTTTTTTACTGGCGATGACACGGGTTTGTTATTTATCTTCACATTTCCTTAAAATGTGAACGAAATTGGTAGAGATTTAGAGAAATTACATATTTTATAAGAACCCTGTAACAGATTAAGGGTTTTTACTGATAACTCACCAACGGGTATTTGGAGACATAATGAAATGACCAATACTTTTGTGTCCTTAGAGGCTACATATGAGCATAATTTGATCAAAATCATTGGGAACTGATTTTGAAAAAAAAAAAAATTATTTATGAAAAAGTCTCAAGATATGGCTAAATATGCTCACATACCAAATATGATTAAAATCAGTCCATGTGTTTGGACTGTAGAACTCACATATGATAGACATCATTTCTAAAAACACTTTTTTGGACTCTGGGATTTCAACATAGATATATCCATAAAAAACTCAATATTGATTTTTTGATGCAACACTTTTAACTTTTCTTTATACTGTGTATATGTGAAAAAGTAAAAATAGAAAAACCCTAGGGCTAGGCAACATTCTTGCTGAACTAATTAAAGCGGGATGGACATTTTATTTTAAGGAAGTTTTTTTAGGTCTGTATATATATCATGTCAAGATCCTGAGTGAATGGAAAATATCCATAATGTCAACAATCTACAGAAAAGGTAGCAAACACTAATGAGAAAAGATTTTTAATAACCTGTACAGTCAGCAGAATATATTGTGATAGAGGAGATGTGATATCGACAAGTGATAGGAAATGGAAACAATCAGCAGTTAAAGAACATATTTAGGTTTAATAGAATATTGTGGTATTGAAATATATCTAAAGCTAATAAACAACTAATAAATGATGGTATCCTGAAAATTGTTTTAATTATATAGCACACCAAAATTTGGCAAATCATAGAGAACACAGAAAGAATGTTTATAACTACTAAAATAAGTTGTTGAAGAAAGTCAGTGGGTTGTTTGAAAAGGTACAGAATACTGGAAGTTAAATACTCAATAATTGATATTTTCTGAATCAAATAACTAAAATGGTACAGCTGAGTGTAAAGAATGACAGAAGACAAGCTACCATAACAGGCTGATGGGGTGTGGAGAGAAGGAAGCTGCAAGAGAGATAATTACCTAAAAATTAAGGAAGGTCAGGAAAGAATAGAAGTCAATAATTGGAAGATATATATACAACATTATAAATCAAATATACATATAAAACGGAACAACTCAAGAACTGCTGTTCCGATTTTCATTACTATGTAAGTACATTATTTGGTTAGGTTTTGGTCTATATCTATTTGATTAAAATTGGTTCCGTTCAAGTTGTTCCAAAGTTGAAATGTTTTTAAAATTGGTGGAATAGCTTCAGACTTATAACCTTTTTAGTTATAAAAAGTAGGAAATTCACATTTTTCAACATATATTATAAATTTTTACTATGGTGTTAGTCTAACCAATAGCTCTTATAATATATTTATAGAGTTATTATACTGGCCTCAGCAATTTTGATGATCAACTTTTTATTGTTGACAGCTGTTTTGTGTGTTTGTCAGCAGCTAAGAAAAAAAAAGAAAAAAAGAAAGAAAAAAAAAAAAAAAAACACTTTCGCTACATATATGACCATTAAAAAAAAAAACTTAATTAACTTATAAATAAATGTAGTATGTACATGTTTTTTAAAAAAATTATCATACATGTAGTTTTTTTGTGTGCAAGTACTGAAGATGTCAAACATTCAAACAAATATTCAAAACAGCTGTCAACAATAAAAAGTTGATCATCAAGATTCTCTTGCAAGTGTAATAATTCAATAAATAAATTTGATGCATTTTCTTAAAATTTCAGTAACAACATATGTATTGTCAGTGACAAAATTGGTATATGTTATTAAAAAAAAGAAAAAAGATATAAATGTAGGAGTAGTAATTATTTAAATTGGTAAATGTTTAAATTTATGGAAGAAGATACTTTTCCTCTTAATCTATCAAAAATATGTTAAATTGTGAATTAGGAATTACTGGACTGATTAAAAATTTTTTCCCATTAATTTAAACATTAATTGCAACTGAAAATATTTTAAAAATCAATACTATTTATCAATAACTAAGTTGGAACTAAACCATTATTTAAAATGATTAAAATCGTAAGTCTTTTAAAAGTTATAGGTGGTTTTAGTTTGTTGCCCACAATATTTTAATTTGAATAATATGACTTTTGTCAAACCAAGGTAGTTTGGCATTGATTTGCGGACTCCATGCTTTCCACATGGAATGTTTGCATGTAAGTTATACCTGGCGCCTAATTGTAAAACTAAATTATTATTTATAAGAGGCCCTCAGTTAAAAATATTTATCTAATATGCTCTCCTGAACTTCACATAATAATGCCAATTACATATGTATTCTATGCAACTGGAGCAAAGACAAATTATGAATATGAATATATATATATATATATATATATATATATATATATATATATCCTACTAACATTGCGACGTCCATGTATTACTTTGCATTCATATATTAGGACGTCCGGCGTTTTGTTACGTCCGTATACGGACGTAATAACACAACCCCATGTTAACTCGTTCTAATATGGTCTGATATCACAACAAAAAATCCTAGCTGCTAGACGTACTAATAACTAAACCCCAACTGCCTCAGTATATTTATATTCCATTCCAATACGAAGGGGAAAAAAAATTAGTCGAGCAACGTGGACGTCTTAGAGGTCGTCTTTTATACTGTGATATTCATTGTACAGTTCTGACGCTTGCCGCTAGGTTCGCTGGAATTCAGTTCCAATATACACGCCGTGAATACTCATGTATAACCTGACGCGTTACCCACGTCCACAATTTGGCAACACTGTTTACTGAAGATAACCAGTATCAGGCTGTTTACTCTCAATTAAGTCTTTTTCTCGTTCTACAAAAATTAGCTTGACTGAAGTTATATACAGATAAATACAGCCCAAAATATTCAGTTTATAGAAAAAAGTTACAGGAAAAAAGTTTTATATTTTTTTAAGGAATGCATTTTGGCTGCATTAGTTTTTTTTTTTTTTTTTTTTTTTTTAGATGAACAATATGAATATGCCGAATAAAAGTCGAATGGAAAGTTTTACCTTTAAATGTTTCTTATTCTTTTATGAACTTTAACAATACGTATGAAAAAAAGGCATTCCTGTAAAAAAAAAAGAAATAATAATAATAATAATAATGGCCATAATATGGTCAGCTAAAAAAAATTTTATTCGGTCAGAATGTCTTATTCTAAAAAAAAACATAAAATGAAAAGTCGGATGAACAAGTTTTTCCTTTAAATGTTTGAATGGTTCCCACACTATCAAAGAAACAAAATTCCAGGGTTTTTCCAGGACTTTTTCAGGATTTCCCCCAAATTTTCAAGGATGTTAAATAATATTCGACGCAACAAATTCAATCATAATTTCCAATATATTATAGTCTATGGGGATTTCTAGCTAAAATTATTAGCCTTCTTGTCATTTTTACTGAAGTTATAGGTTCATTAAATGTTATAGGTGAGCAAATAAAAATATTAATTATATCACAATTGTTTTATTTTTTAAGATTTGTAAAATTCATAAATTCAGTTTCCAAGAACGGCACAAATTTTCGTGCAGATATTTTTAAAACATGTAATAATAGTTGAAAATGAATACACATCAAACATTTAAGAAATAATATTTACTTACAAAAGACACTTAAAATATATACATTTTTATTATTTATATTTAATTCGTGTATTATTTCAAATTCATTTATATAAATTAATAAAATTGCAGATTTTATTTCATTACAATGACAAAGCTTTCAAATCTTAAATATTCCATACCAAAAATAATCACGTCTGGTAAATTTGATAAAGATTGAACAAAAACTGTGAAAAATGTGAAAAAAATGTGAAAAATCGACCGTTAGTTTAGGACGAAAATGCGGAACTGATTTTACAAGTAAAATTAATTTTAAAAGTATATTTTATCATTTAACAAATAACTGCTAGCTAATAAAAAACAACGAATACAATAGTTTACATACGTGCGCAATTCAAAATGAAGAACAGGCCTAGGTATTTGAAAAGAACTTCCGGAGCAGATAAAGAAAACTTGACCTTGAGACAAAAGGGATTTATTTTTTCAACTCTCTCTCTCTCTCTCTAAGCACCATCAAAAAAACTAATCGTAGGCTAATATAATTAATTGTATTTGTTAAAGTTTGTATATTCTCATAAAAAAATTTAAAAAGTTTGTGGCAGGCAAATATATCGGCCGTAGTTTTAAAACGTGTCTGCTTTACTTACCGGACACGACTAGATATTATTTACCGGTATAATTTAGTAGTGTTTTCCCCTTTGTTTTCTACCCATTTTAACAAGACAATAGATAATAATAAAATACGTATAGTTTTTAAAAAAAATAAATAATAATAAAAAATAAAATAAAAAAATAACAGACGTCACCTTATCCGAAATAATTGGGACAGAGGTCTTTTCGGATTAGACTAAATATTTGCATTAAAGTCATAAAAAGTAATCATATTCAATTGGTGTATATTGTTAAGAAACGGTAGAGCTTTGTTTGTATGTTTACACAATTGTCTCTCCTGAAATTCCAGACCGACCGCATCACGGTGACAAGACAGCTTTACGAAACGAGACGTCTCTCACAGTTAGGGTGACCAGATTGTTACCATGTAAAAACGGGACACTAATATAACACGCACTACCGGGACTAGGGTCTAAGAATGGGGGTATGGAATAGGGCCTACAGAATCCTGGTTTAATGTTCGTCTGTTAAAATATTATAAAATTTTAAAAATCAAGTGTCTAAACTTGTTTTTAAAACTTTTAAAACGTGAATTTTCTTTTCTTTTAAGCCTGTCAAAGCACACAAGTTTCTAGTTTTCCAAGGAATAAAAATAAATAAATAAAATGTTGTGGTTCATATTACTTTATTAGTAAAGTTATTTCTAAAGTAAATATTAAGCATTTTTTATAAAAACCTGTTATATAACCGTAGTTACGTAACCGTAAGTGATGTCAGATGTGTTTCCTAGTAAAACGGGACATTTTCACGTCCCGACAACGTTTTTTTGTACAACGGGACACAACGTGAAAAAACGGGACTTTTTCCGTTTTTACGGGACGCCTGGTCACCCACCCTACTCACAGTACGCATCGTTTTATATTAGTTTACTGTTAGCCCTTTACAAAATAATACGCACTGTATGATTTTGTTAAATTTGTAACTGGTTTATATCTTCTTAACCATAAACAACCTTTAAGTTTAACTAGACGCATTTAAAAACATGTGCTTTTGAACTTAACCATTTTTCCCTAGACAAACTGTTTCGGGTTAGCGGAACTCCACTGTGTTAAAAAAATTCCCAATACGTTAGCTGAATTCCCGGTTATTTTCCGCTTGAGTAGCCACTTTGAAGAAATAACGTTTGAGATAGAAATAGCCACTAGACAACGCCTGAACTTAGCAAGCAAACGTAGCAGACAGTCGGCAACTTTTACTAAAATAACAAGTTGCCACAAATTACTAGCCTACTTTGCATACTGATACGAAGTGAAACGTTATAATTCAAATTGGTAACAGATTGCCACAAAACATAACAATGATAATTTGATCATTTCAATTTCTAAATTACGAGTGGCCTTCCTGTTACGTCATCTAGTGCGCGATACGTAACGATGGCATACGTGCGCGACTGCCATACGTTGAATTATTTGTATAGCGACTGCCGTAAATGCTAGACAATAGTACTTTATTATCCCGGAGTTTTTCATGCCCTTAAAAACTATATTAAATTCCCGGAGTCCAGGACCCGTGGGGGCCATGTAGTTTCTTATTCTTTTATGAACTTTAAGAATATGTGGGAAAAGAATCTTGTAACAATTTATAATTTACTCTTTTAAAAATACCCAATTTTTCGTTGAATATTTTACAATTAAAGTAAATTAATTTTACATGCATCGTATAAGATTTCTAACTTATTTAATAGAAAAATGTTATCTTGTTTTGAAGCTATAAATGTTTTCGAGCTTGACTCGTGAGAAACAAATTCAGAACACGATTCTGAAGCATTTGTCAGGAATATTTTTATAGCGGAAAGTCGGCTAAATAATAAATCACATTTTTTTCAGATTAATAATTAGGACAATCACTAAAAATTTAAAGTAAAGTGTATTTTTTTTTTATGAATTGGTTTTACAATTGGTTTGCATTGTAAATTGGTTTGTATTTGTGTCTGTTGGTTCATCTGTTTTTGTCACATAAATCATAATCAGTGAAAACAAAAAAAAAGAAAAGAAAAGAAAAGTAACTGGCAGAACTGTTGGTGCCTAGTGTTACTCTGAACAAAGTCACCAACTTTAAAAACTTTTGAAACCATGAAATTAGTCTTGAGTCATAGGCTGTGTCTTACTTGGGTCATGCTGGCTACCGGGCTGCTATTGTTTAATTGTGTTAAGTTGTAAAACACCCAGGCGGGGATGGCTACCTGCACTTACAAACTACTGTAACTGTATTTTAAGAACAAATGAGTGGATGTCGTAAAAAAGAGAACATTTACTTGCAGTTGAAGTAATTCTTATTTTTAAAGAAGCATTAATAACAATTGATTCTTCAGCTGTATTTTCTCATAGTCGCTGACGATATAATATAATCTTTTGAACATGTTATAAGTAAAGATAACAATTATGAACTTAAAATCATTGAATTTTATATATCAAAATGTTATGATAAACCCCCTCCAAAAAAAAACACCTTTTTTAAGACGTAATAAACGCAACATAGTTTACATATAAACATAATAGTTCCGAAGTAAAGATAACAAATTATGAACATAAAATCATTGATTATTATATATAAAAATGTTACGAAAAAAACAAAAACAAAAACAAACACCTTTGTTAAGACGTAATAAACGCAACATAGCTTACATATAAACATAATAGTTCCGAAGTAAAGATAACAATAAATTATTAACATAAAATCATTGAAAATTATATATAAAAAGTTATGATAAAAAAAAAACCTTTGTTCGTAACATATAAGCAACATAACTTACACATAACAAAAACTATATAAAACGATACAATAAATACTATTCAACTAATAATTAGAGTACGCTGTTTCAGATTCTGATGACCTATAATCAATAAAAAAAAACTTACAATCATTGAAGTACTTTGCGCTTATAGTTGTTAGAAATATCACGTATTTAATTTTTGTAACAGCTATTTCTTTTTCATGTACTGATTTTGAATGAAAACTTTAATTTTTAACCAAGATTTATTTTCTAATACCTCCTTGTTCATGTTTTTCAGTTGTTCACATTCGCTCTTTTTTGGTGGGGTCCTACGTTTTATATGCGTTTTGAAGAAAGATGTAACAACCACCTTCTGCTCATTTGTCCATGGTGCTAATTTTCGTTTCATCTTTTGGGGTTTTTGGGTAACATCTGGTTCATGTGACGTACTATCTAGGCTAATGTCAAGTGTATTCTCGTGCTCCTGCATAATTTTATCTAATTTGTTTTCGTCTTCATCATCGGCAGTGAGCAGGTCCTCTTCTAAATTTAAATTAATTTCATCCCTTTATACTGTGCTGCGTCACCACTATCCATCATTAAAAGTAGCTTGCAGATCTTTGCCGTCTGGTACACATCATCTGGCAATCTGTATTCTCCTCGGTGAATCCTCTCAGTGTTACCCATGAAATTAGCCAGTTGTTCGATTTCATAATCATTCATGTCGAACAGCTGAGTAAGAGTTGCCAAATGTTTTCTCAGTCTAGTGGTTTTAAGGGCAACTGGATTCTTAGCCCCAGAAGATTTGGCGAATTTTGCTAGTGTTTTGTATCCGCTGATAGGTGTTTCTTTACCTGGTATTCCAAACATATATGGATTTTTCACTCCTTTAAAAAAGTTGTGTCTTGTTGCTTTCAGCAAAGAAATGTGTTCCTGCACTTCAGTAGAAAACAAAATGGCACTCCTCGATGTCTCTTGCCTACGTATACAACTCGTTTGAATCTAGATGCAAGTACCTTTTCTGTGGGAATAATAGAATCCCCGAATTCTTCATACGATTCTCTAGGTTTAGCTTCGTCGTAGATGGCCAGTGGCAGTCTTTCTAGTTCTCCTGGACGCTTTCTGTTAAGTAAAATAACCCGACAGCAAGCCACTTCTAGTAGTTCTCTATATGCCTTTTCATCTTCTTGGTTCTTTTTTAACTTCTCTGCTGCAATGATCCCTTCCTTCATCAGGTGGTCTTTCAATATCATGTGCGAGGAGCAAGATTGTAATTTTGTTCCATTTTTTCATGTTTAAGTCGGTGGCAGCCACACTTGAAACATCGAAACACCAGTTTGCATCCATTAGGTGTACAAGTGTTCTCAACGTTTCTTGAACCTCTTGACTAGTACTATTGTTAAGCCACTTGCCCTTTGACGCTTCTGTCATTGTTATGTCACAACAGTCTTTTACTGCTTTTACAATATTCATCGCATATGTTGGTGCTCAGTATGTTTCTTTTTCCTCATCATACCCGGAAACTTGTTTTGTAGCCTCTACTAATGTTTCATAGTTTCTCGGTTGTAATATATCCATCATACATTTAATTTGCGGGTTTAGTTTTTCATTTGTATGAGGAGCTTTGCTAACTCTTGCATTTTTCTGGAGCATACGGGTATGTGATGCTTTCCTTTAAGAGTTCTTAAGTACCCACCTGGCACCGTAGGCACATATTACTTGGTCTTTCTTCCCAATTAAAGAATTTTCGTTTGCTGCCATATGCGGGAATTATACATTTCTTCTTAGTTTAGTATCAACGTCCATATTCCTAACTAAGAAAGATTGTGAATCTGAAAATAAGTGATTTGATCAAATCCCTTCACTGTTTTAATGAAAAGATGAAATAATATTGTTTAGAAAGTACGTTATTTTTTTTACAGGCACATATTTTTGTTTTACATTGTATTTTAGATTGTTCACAGGAATTCTTCTTTAATCCTTCACCTCCAAAAAATGATAATTTTCCTGCACTCGCACGCAGACTTAGGTTAGGCAAGGTTTTAGTACCTACTTCCATAACATCATCAAAACATCCATAACATTCCCCCCCATAATAGTAGGTACTTGATAAAGCCGGAAATAATAAAAACAATAATAAAAATTGCGCGAAACCTTCCTCCCGTAATGTTTCTCCGAGTCCTGACTTTTAGCTATTTTCAATAAAATAGTTTGATCAAATCACTTACTTTCTTTAGAGAAATCACTCTACAGAGTTGTAATTTTAACATCCCATAAATTGGTCATCTACCAAAAGTATTTGATGAAATCTCCGTTTTTATCATCTCACTGCGACATATATCTCATAAAACTAAAATTTCTACCAAATGACGGTTTTGAGATACATATATCTATAATTTCGATAAAAGACTTTTTTTATAGCTTTTAGTAAGTGTTAGACAATTACTAGATAACTAGAAAAATACAAGTTATGTAGGAAATTCATGTTAAGTTTTTTTATGAATTTAAAGTAATTAATTGATGATCTGTATGAGGCAAAAAATAAATTTAACATTTTAACATTTACTTATTTATCGGTAGAATAAATACGAACCATTATATAGTAAAAATATATATTCGCTTTAGAATTTTGATTTACCACCATGTCTAAACTCTATTTAGTTATCATGCCTTAAAAATAGTAACTACTTTGCTCACGAAACAAAAGTATTGAAAGGCTTTAAAAAATCTATTTAGTTTAAATTAACATGTAAAGAATCACGGTCCAGTCCCAAATATTTTTTAAAATACTCCTTTCCTATACTTTGTAACTAATTTATCATTCTATGAAGCAATTTTTTATTATTTAAATTTTAAAATATTTAATTTCAATTAATACTATCAAATTAATATTCGTCTTATCTATATAACTAAAGCTGAAGAAGATTTCCGTGTTCCTTGAACATTAAAAAAAAAATCAACTTGAATTATTCGTTTCAGGTGAAATGTAGATTTTGAATTTCGTGTCTGTCTGTGCGTCAATCACGCCAAAACGGCTGAGCATTTCGGCACTCTCTCCCGTATCTAGGAGTTTGGGTACCCGGAGAAGGACAGATGTAGGGGGATCAATGCGCGTAAAACACGTTGATTTTTTACTTTTTCCCGATATTCCTGTACAATGGTATTATTCGATTCAGCTCGCCAAGACGAACAAATAAGATCCTATACGGTTTGGGATTTGATTAGCCGCTAAAACCGTAAAACTTCAAAAAGACCAATCAATGTACACTACACCTCGCAAAACGATAATTCCTTAACTTTTTTCGATCTTCCCGTCCAAGGTGTCATTCGATTCAGCTCGCCTAGACGAACAAATAAGGACCGATATATTTTTGCGTTTTGACTCACCGATTAGCCGCTAAAGAAACAAGAAAACTAATCAAAGTACACTACACTTCAGTCCACGAAAGAAAAACATAATTAAGTTACTTGGACAAAGTCTACTAATTAAGTAATTGATTCCATGTGATTTTTTTTTTTTTGAATTTCTTAACTGAATGTGAGAATTCATACACTATTTGTATATACATAGAATAATTAAATAAAAACACAAATGCACAAATGCAAACCTCTCTCCTATAGAAGATATTCGGGCTTTTGCCCTAAAGGTGATTTATGGGGCTTTTGAGTATGATTGGTCCATTCAAATTCGAGAGAAAAGAGCAAGTTGGTTAATGCCTTTGTGAGGATACCAAAATATTTGTATGTAGACTGCAACAAACGTCACTATGCCTTTGGGGACATTGTTGCCAGATGGAACAGATCCAGTGTTGCCGTCAATTGCACCTTTCAAAAACTTAGAGTTTAGTCCGTTTGTCCATTTCAATTTCTTAGATGTGGTTGTATACTTGTTGCTTCTTTGCGTTATTTGAATGTGTGCAATATATTATAAATTACATAAGTTATTCGCCATTCTAAATAATTACTCCATTTAAAGAGTTCTACCTTTTATATGAAATGGAAAAACTATTTATATGTTTTGACTACGTCGAAAAGTGTTTGTATTTCAGATATAAATTTGTCTCAGATTTTTAAATAATATATATAAGGAGAAAATTATCTTTATTAAAAATTTTGTTACATATTTTATGTATGAATTAATCAATTTCGAATGGTTACGTAGTAATTTATCTAGGAGACCAATTTATATTGGAAACTTTGGTTACAAACTGAAATGAAATAAAAGATGTATTACAAATCCATAATATGGAATAGTTTTGGGTTTTTGGAATAGTAATATATTACTGTTCATATTCTTCCCAGAAACAATGTACAGTTTTATTAAAAATAATAATTGTTTTAGAGTAAATTCAACAATCAATACATTTTACTTAGTACAACTTATTATAAAATTGCATTAGTTTTAATTCAACCCATACTACTTTTACTCCTTATTTCTAAACATCCAATGAAAATGTATTTTATTTATATTTTTAAATGATATATGAAATGTTTTTTAATCCCAGTTATTCTTCACAAGTGGTAATAGAATGTACAAATTCTCTGATTCAAAAAATGTGATGTATTTTAACTTTATACAATTAAATATTATACAATTCAATTGGCAATGACAATAGAGGGTTGAAATGTTATTTCAAGGTTTAGAATGGAAAATTTTATAAATATGTTACACAATTATAACATAAGCCTATATCATGTTTATTTATATAAATAAATATAGTCTATAGTTCAATAATATAGTGGATTCTTTTTATTGTTTGTTTTTAGTTATTATGGGGTTGTTATTCAACAAGGCATGGTTAATCATGTATAACTTGTGTTAACAACTGTTGATGGAATTTAATTGTGAATTCAAAAATGTTTTGATATTTCAAATCCGTTCAGTGGTTTTCGAGATACAAATGATTTAATAAAGTCGTGTCATCGCATTTCAATAAAATGCAAACGCTAATGTACGCGGGTTTTTAAATTGTGTATATTTTGGGAACCGTTGAACGGATGTTAACTGTCTAAAGAAATTTGAATTCACAATTAAATTGTCTATAAATTGGTGTAACAAAATATTACTACAGCGATTAATAAACCAACAAAAATAGCAGTATTGTCCATACTTTTCTATCAGAAATACATCATACAATTAACAGCTGATCAAGTACTAATAAGCGCGTAACGTACTCAACAAAAATTGATATATATTTTTAACCGTTTGATGGATTTTTGTTTTGAAAAAATATTTGAATTCACAATAAAATTATCTATAAAATCATTATCAGTAGGCTACTTGTTGTTAGGTTAATTTGTATTAAAAACCACGATAAATTGTATATAATTCGTTTTAAGTATACATTGGCGTAAATTAATTCAAATATCTAAACTATAATTGTCCATACATAAAAACATAAAACTGACAATTTATAGTAAATTTTATGAGGAATCCGAATCCGTTTTAAAAAATAACTTTCGATAATTAGTTTTCGATATATAAGCGTTTTTGTACTATCGCCTGCCCAATTTTTATACTCTCTGTACGAAAATCAAAACCGAGTACGCGGGTTTACTAAATTGTGTTTATTTCTAGAACCGTGGAACGGATGTTAATTACCTAAAGAAAATTGAATTCACAATTAAATTTTCTATAAATTGGTATATCAGAATATTACCAAAGAGATTAATAAACGTGAGTAATAAACCAATAAACATAGCAGTATTTAGAAATCGTTTATAATTTTGAGCGATTACTATTAACGTTCATAAATCAAAAAATATTGTATATATCATTTTCAAATTTTTGTAGGTTTTTTATATAGCCATATAGAATATTTCCTAAAAATGTTAAAAAAATCTATCAATAAAAAGACTAGGCCTATACAAGTTATAATTTGACGCTATTTTCAACCAAACCGATAGCTGTAAACTGTTGTAAATTGTTTAAATATAATTATACTATTAGCATAGATCTGATAGTTTATAGAAAATTTAATTGTGAATTCAAATTTGTTTTGATATTTCAAATCCGTTTGGTAGTTTTCGAGATACAAATGATTTAATAAAGGCGTGTCATCGCATTTCAATAAAATTCAAACGCTAATGTACACGGGTTTACTAAATTAAATTTATTTCGAGAACCGTAGAATGGATGTTAATTATCTAAAGAAAATTGAATTCACAATTAAATTTTCTATAAATTGGTATATCATATTACTACAGCGATTAATAAACGTATGTAATAAACCAAAAATAATAGCAGTATTTAGAAATCGGTTACTATTTTGCTATTAACGTTTATAAATCAAAAAATTATGTATATAGCATTTTCAAATTTTTGTATGATTTTTATATAGTCATATAGAACATTTCCTGAAAATTTTAACAAAATCTTTATTTAAGATAATCTTTATAACGAAAATTCGTTATCAAACTTCTTAAGAGTTTGAAAAAAATAATAAGTAGCGGTCCTATGATGTGTACAAAACGCCGACCGCAATACAGACCGGTGTCGTATACTGCCAAAAAAACTGTTTTTTCAGCGCTCGTAGATTCGACAGAAAAACTGTTGCGAGATTCATCTGTCTATGGAAGTAAGGAAGGACAAAATTCTGCTGGAAGGACAAATCTAAAACAAACATCTCTGGTCTGAAATGAATCATAATAGGCCAAAAATAGTCTTTAGATATTATGTAGACGATACTATAGTACTTTTCGATGGCAACATTAGATAATTAAAACTCTGATTAACTTCGTAAACACAATGCATCCAAAACTCCAATTCACGGTTGAAGTGGAAACAAATAACAATTTAAACTTTTTAGACCTATCAATTTCAAAAATAAACAATAGTGTTAAGTTCAAAATCTATAGAAAACCTACCACAACAAACCAGACTATACACGCTTCTTCCCATCATCCATGTAATATAAAAATGGCAGCTTACAATAATTTCGTTAACAGGCTAGTCTCAGTACCTCTAGACAAGGAGAAGTATGAACAGGAAGTAAACATAATTAAACCCATCGCAGTATACAATTGGTACAAGAGCTCAGATATCGACCAACTCATCAGGTAACATACAAATAAGAAACCCATTATTAAAAAGAAAAAGCAAACTTACGTCTCCACAGAATATGGATCAGCATTGAGTCATACTCCAAAACGTAGATTGGCTAAAGAGAACGTAACCGTTGCTTTCAATACCTCAAACAAACTATAGTACTGTATACTATTTTTTAAATAACCCAAAAAAAGACATACATAATGACAAACACGATAAGACTGCCATATACAATATCACTTGTTGTACAGTAATGAATGTCCCAATTTTTATATAGGACAGACGGCCCGCTCTTTCAACAAAAGTTTTAAGGAACACTTCCCTAAGAGGACTTCATATACAAACTTTGCTTTTGGTGAACATCTTATCGACAAAAACCATAAATACACAGATATCCAATCTAACGGAGATATTGCAACAAAAGTTTGGTGTCAATTCCCACGGTACACGGTTACGGCTTGCCAACGACAAAGCAAGTGCCAATTCACTCAAATATCAGCCACAAAAATATTCCCGAATTAAATATACCAACAAATAAAATAAATCGTCAATTATTGAATATATTTGTCCACATTTTCTAAGAATTAAATTAAATTCTTGGTATATTTCCTTTTAAATTTTTTAAAGTTATTACTAGAAACATGTAGTTATAATCACTGATCATACCTGAACAAAGGCTACATAATGAAACAATGGTAGGCCTATCAGTCGTGAAATTAAATTCAAGTTCGGGATGTTCGGGTATTCGATAACGTACTCAACAAAAATTGATATATATTTTTAACCGTTTGATGGATTTTTGTTTTGAAAAATATTTGAATTCACAATAAAATTATCTATAAAATCTTATGAGTAGGCTTATGAGTAGGTTGTTAGGTTAATTTGTATTAAAAACCATGATGAATTGTATATAATTCGTTTTAAATATACATTGGCGTAAATAAATTCAAAAAGTTAAACTATAATTATTGTCCGTACATAAAAACATAAAATTGATAATTTATAGTAAGTTTTATGAGGAATCCAAATCCGTTTTAAAAAATAACTTCCGATAATTAGTTTTCGATATATAAGCGTTTTTGTACTATCGCGTACTCAATTTGTATACTCTCTGTACGAAAACCAAAACAGAGTACGCTGGTTTACTAAATTGTGTTTATTTCGAGAACCGTTGAACGGATGTTAATTATATAAAGAAAATTGAATTCACAATTCTATACATTTTCTATAAATTGGTAGCCTATAACAGAATATAACTACAGCGATTAATAAACGTATGTAATAAACCAATAAAAATAGCAGTATTTAGAAATCGTGTAGGCCTACATTTTTGCTATAAACGTTCATAAATCAAAACATTATGTATATATCATTTTCAAATTTTTGTATGATTTTTATATAGTCATATAGAACATATCCTGAAAATTGTAACAAAATCTATAAATAAATATCAGACTAGGCCTATACAAGTTATAATTTGACACTATTTTCAACCAGACCGATAGCGATAAATGGTTGTAAATTGTTTAATTATTATTAGTCTAGATCTGATAGTTATAGAAGTCTAGCTTTGATAGTTTATAGAAAATTTAATTGTGAATTCATAAATGTTTTGATATTTCAAATCCGTTTGGTGGTTTTCGAGATGAAAATGATTTAAAAAAGGCGTATCGTCGCATTTCAATAAAGTTCACAAAAAGTTTAGGTTACTTTATTTATTTGAAAATTTATTTATATATTTTATGAAATTTATTTCAATGTTGTTTTGAAGAAATTGGTTTTTTCGTTGTAAAGTAATTAAATTTTATTGTATCTTGATGAAATTTTCACAACATGTACGTATATATTTTGTTGTCATATTTATTAAATTTTATTTAATTTTGTTAATTAGTTTAAGAGAAATTATGTTTTTTTGTTGTAAATCAATTAAATTTTATTATATTTAGATGATTTTTTCACTAAATGTGTATAAATATATTAGTAAGAATTGTTGTAAATTTGGTTTAAATCTGTTAATTCGTTTAAAAAATATATCAAAATAGACGATGATTTGTATATATATATATATATATTTAAACGAATAAACAGATTTAAATAAATTTTAACACATCTATTAATTAATATTTGTACACATTTGGTGAAAATTTCATCAAGATACAATAAAATTTAATTACTTTACAACGAAAAAACTAATTTCTTCGCTACTTTTAACAACATGGAAGTAGATTTTAACAAGTAACCAAAACTTTTTGTGAAATAATGAAAAATTTGTACATGGTTTTAATAAATTGTTACTAAAAATCCCCATAAGAAATACATAGTAAAATATATTTGTTGGTATATTTTTTGGTTAATATACATTTAAGTTTGATTTGTCTCTCCGTGCAAAGCCGGATCGGGCCAGTTAGTAAACTATTTAATATTACTATGACAGATAATTTTAGAAAAGTAAAAATATCACTTCCGTCAGTAAGAAAAGTGTCAGTGGACTTTGGACCCATGAAAAGGACCATCTGTAAGTGGTCTAAACCATAAAGTTCTACTTGTTTACAAGGATTTTACATACGAACAACCCGCCGTGTAATAAATAACTTTCTCTGTAGACATATTTTTGAGTTCTAAGTCCAAGCTATTGTAATTTATTCGGGTAACACACAAAACCCACTTGAACCCTTCTTGAATAAGAAATCCAGGTCAAACTTCCACGGTCCACACATGGTCAACTTCCTATTGTCTGTATGGAATAACCTGTATACCTCGGCTACCGGAGGCTGGCCTGGGATAAACCCCAGGCCTCGCTTCCGCCTTCAGCTAATTCAATATTGTGTCTCATTTATGCATCCCCACTATAGGAAATTAACATTCTTTTTATGATCGTAATTTGGAAATTTCCATCAAATATTTGAAAAGTACAGTACATGAAAAAATTAGAAGAATGATACCAAACACGACATAATTTGGTAAAAAAAATCATACAATATAGGCGCAGCCTGTTTGTGTGCAGTAACAATCGAGTTGGTTTTTGGTAACGATATTAAATTCAATTTTGTCAAAAATGTATAAATAACAATAGTCGTAGTACGCCTAATGTTTAAGTTTTTTCTTATTTCTTAAGTGTATTTACAAATCAAACCTAGCATACCTTGTGTATTTACGACCTACCGGTAGCTGACCAAGCCCTTAGTCCCAACCTTTTGTTTGTTAATGGGGGGTAATAAACATGACAGAAATTGTGTGGTAAAGTTAACAGCACTTTGATTTTTTATACAAATTAGGCCTAATTGTCCTTAGAGCTGTTAACGAATTATAAAGCCAGTTGTAGTTTTTTTTACGTTCCTAATAAGTAGGCCTATACTTAAAAGAGTTGATTTTAATATCAGTTTGTACGAATGTATTATTATTTTTTTTGTTAACTTCTTTACTGTATTCCAATTAGACTAACAAAGTCAGAAGAGATAGTTACACGCAGTAAAAAAAACTTTAGTAACTAGGTTTGAACCTACGCAACTAAGTTGTAGGTCCATCTGTACCCTACCAGAATAGACGAATAGGGTTAATCGTAAGTTTCTTAATGCTGAACATTTGATTTATTTTACCCTTTTGGTTAGTCATATCTTCAAAGAATTAAAAATGGCAGCTAACATAAAAGTAAAGAACGACTTAACGTTTTTATGACCCATTTAAAAAAAATGTTTACTACGTTTTTAATGGGAAACCATAAAAATATTACGCTACCGTTTTCGCATCTCGAACTCTGATTCAAATTACAGTATTTGTATAGGAATTTCTGTTATAATTCTAACTTATAATTATTTTTATATCTATGTTATATTTTTCTGTGTGAAACTTGAGCAGTACTAATAATAAAAGTTACAAGGTATTAATTCATAGACAAAATGTATTTTACCTCAGTTACATTTTGAGAAGTATATGTTTATTTAATTTTCATATGTCCCGTTGAAAATATAACTTTTTTTGGTTGTAGTTTGAATAATATAATGTTCCTGGATGAGAGTAGGAAGTAACAAATCTAATTTAAATGTTCATCCCGATAATTATTAAATGAAATAAATAAAATTGTATGTTCGAGTATCGCGGTGTCTTGGTTCATAATTTTAAAATGCTCTAAAATGGTGGTGGTAAAACGAAACACAATACAGTAATTACAAAGAATTCACACAAACATTGTTAGTGAGTTTTTCAGGATTATTTTCATTTAACATTCATTTGAAGCTTCCTTGTACCAATAAGGCGTTTTTGTTATACATTACTAGTTTTGTTTCCGAAGTAATAATTTAAAACTTGACTTATCAAAAAGTTTGTAAATTTGTTAGTACTGTTATTTTCATTTACTACAATTTACTTTATAAATTACAATTTATTTAACAAATAGGAAACATAATTTAATTTAATGAATCACTTAACGAATAACAACAAATATAAACATAATGACATGCAATAAGATGTAAACGTGGGACAAATAATACATCCCCGTAAATCACTCTCTCACATCCTCGCAAAGCTTCTTTCTAACAAAATAATCATATCCCCAGAAAAGCTTGTCTCTTACATGCCCACAAGTTTCTGTCTCTCGTAACCGTTACATCCCCACAAAACACATATTTAAAAAAAAATCAAAATCAAAATTTTCGAGAGATAACGTATTAGGAGTAACACTTATTTATTAAGCAATACATTAAAAAAAAATCAGACATCTATCTTTTATACTTACCGAGATCCCACAAGGTATCTCCAGGACGTATATCCCCAGAAGGGTACAAGCGATAGTCAGAGAGAGAGAGAGAGAGAGAGAGAGAGAGAGAGAGAGAGAGAGAGAGAGAGAGAGAGAGAGAGAGAGAGAGAGAGAGAGAGAGAGAGAGAGAGAGAGAGAGAGAGAGAGAGAGAGAGAGAGAGAGAGAGAGAGAGAGAGAGAGAGAGAGAGAGAGAGAGAGAGAGACTGTCTTCAGTGGTTGTGGCTATTAGCAGTTCTGCGTGGCTGCTTTCAGGCTTAGTGTCAAAATAAGAAAGAAACAGAGCGTCAAAAGTAAACTATCTTTTACAGATACACTGTACAAAATATGACACACTTTTTTCACTTTATTTAGCCTATGTATTTCTTTATCTTAGTACTATAACTAGTTTAAACCTAGTTATGGGACATAGTTATTTATTGTTAATTTGATTTATCTTTTGATTGCAGAGTGAATAGTGGATGTTTGAGAGTACCTATAATAACTTAATTTTCATATAAAGTAGAATATATAGGCCTACCCTGGAAATTTTTTTAAATAATATAGTTGTTTCTCATCCGTGACATTTATATTTTATAGACTGCCATAAATTGTACATTGTTTTTTGAATTAGGTTAAAAAAAAACTAGTTAATTTGTTTTAAAATGTTTAAACATTTACTACCTGCCTATGAATATTAACAGAAATTATTATTAAAAATCAGAATAATATTACTATTACGAACAGATGACACACTTTTCCCTGCAAAAATTTACATAAATTAATGTTATCTGTTTATCTGTTATAATGTTATCTATCTTTATTTATATTCTACTTCGAGTGTGAAGTAAAACACTTTTATTTTACATTCTCTAAACAAAGTTTCTGTATTAGGTTGTAGAGAACGTGTGGTTTATTAAAAAAAAATATAATAAAATAAAAAAATAAAATAAAAAAATAAAATAAAAAAAAATCATTTACACAGTGTAGGCCAACCTAAAACCATCATTGCTTTTTATGGTGTAATATAAAAATACCGTTTATGTAAACATTTTTTAAACGATAAATAAATGCACGTTGGAATAGATTGATTGTTATTTTCTGGTTTCCCCGGCTATTTTTGGCAGGTTCACAGTCATTTTCCTACAATATATATAATCGACATTATTCATTGGTCTAAAACCCGATAAATGTAGACGTTTCTGTATTTTTGATGTACTTTATATCAAAGTTATACTGGACACAAAACCATCTTAAAAGTTGAAAACACAGACTACTTTTCAACTTTAAACAGGTTACAGCTAAAGAGATTAACACACTTGTTATGATTACCTTTATTTATTACATTTAACTAGTAATGCGGAGTTTTACTCCCATGAATTTGTTAATAATAAGTAAGCTAATGCAGGCAGTGCAAGTATTTCTTAAATTAGGAATGTGGAAAATAAATTATGAATTAGGATGTGGAAAACAACTGTGATTTAAACCAGAAAATGAAATTTTGAAGAACTGGAGGAATATTTGTTTGTAAAAGTACTAACTTGTCGTTGTTATTTTTAAATTTAGACTTGATTTAAGTAGTTGACTAATACCTTACTATCGAACACTTTTAAACAGTAATTATTATTAGAGTAAAAGTACGGAATTTAACTATTATGTAGAAATTAATACTAGAAATAAAAATGAGCGGGGAGAGGAAATACGAAGGAATTTAGTAATAAAGAAATAATGATAATCAAGAATGATAAGAGCCCAAATGCGAATTATTAATAATCATACGTGTGGGTACACACGACCAGACATCAACTCCGTGCACTTTTGGTTGGACTCGTCTTTGTTTACATGATGACTCATCAGCTGGTGGCAGATTAAATTTCATTTTTCTATTCTGTACGGCCCTTTACCAAACTCGGTTCTTCTCCCCGTCCCCGGGCATGATACATGATGTACGATACAATTTTAATTTTTTTTGCGCATCCATGATTGAATAATTGTCTTAATTACACAATTTCATAAATGAGTAGGCCTACTGAATATGCTTTCCTTCCATTTATTTGAAATAAAACTAAACTAATTTTACTTAACTCATTAAAAGAATGTTCACCAGGAATAATCAAAAGTACGTTTTGACACTGAAAATGGACTTTATTTGAACAATTCTAACAGATAAGAGTTTTTGGACAAAAAAATGTACCGGGTTTGTGGTTAAATTCACGGCTTATTTTATAAAATTTGAAGTAACACTTATCTATTCCTTTATTTATTATTCTCCCCAGTTTATATATTATTGTAAAAGTATCCATTGTCAAGCCATTTGTATCTGAATAGAATATATTACTACCAAAAAATAATGTAAAGTATTATATTACAATAATAATTGTATTAACGGAATATTCATTTACTAAAAGGATTTATTGTAAATTATTCCCTAAATTACATTTTTTTTTTATTTATTTATTTTTTACGTTAGGAAAACATTAGAATAGTTAAAATGTTTTATTCTTTGCATCTATTCACATATTTTTTTATTTTTTTTTATATACTATCTGCAGAAATATTTCGTTATCATTATTTGTTAAAGTTCATTCAATACATTTATAATTCTTTGTAAATTTATTTCTATAAATGTTGTCTTTTATAGTACTTAATAGTATTTTATAATAATCTGTTGTTAACATCAAGCCGACACCATCCAGAAGATTGTTCGCTATTTGTAAATATGCCAACGGTGAAAAGTCTCACATGACTCAACGATGATAGCAAAAAATAACGAAGCAGAAGATAGTGTGCGCGTGATACAGAGGGGGAGAGAAATAGACCAAGGCTTTGTCACCAGACACAACACAGAGCTCTGTTTGGTTTTAGACATAGTTGTAAAATTGGCAACCTTGTTGGACGTCTTAAAAGCGCTATTTTCTAAATTAAAAAAAAGATGGACGTTGGAATAACCTTTGGTTAAAACGTATATTCGGGACGTGAGAAAGCTGAAAATTGAACGGACGTGCTGTTGGTGGGGCTTTAGAAGAAAAAAAATCTCCCGTATTTTAAAAGATACGTAATAACTAATTAGCGGGCCACACACGAAAATATTGATAATGTACTATATACTGCGACGAAAACCCTATATACTCCAGTAATTCCAGGGGACGTGATAAAGCTGTCTTCTGAACGGACGTGGTAAATATACTGATCTGTATATATATATATATATATATATATATATATATATACTAAGCCAGATTTCAACGTGATCGGAGCTGCAGGCAAAATTAATATGTTATAAAGTCAATCTTTAATTTTATTTGTATCAGAAGAGTTAAAATTTAGATTTATATCCATAGAGATATAAATAATTGTTTATGCTTACTGCATGAAGCATCGACCTAGCCTATTTGGTTTTTGGCACAAAATGTGTGTATATGTACCAACTAAAAATGATAACTATTGAAAATCATCTTGTTACAAGTAAAGTATGTGTTCTTTAATTTGATGTCAATGTTTCCCCAAGTGTTGTTATTTAAAAGTCAATAATATCTTACACAAACACAATGGGAAAGCAACAGAATAAAGTGTTGGAAGAATATTTTATAATACACGTGTAATACTTGTTGACTTTTATTGGAACTACAATGTAATTTTGGTACATACCTTAGAAAACATTACTAATGACTGGTAAATGAAATGTTGTGCTCACAAAACTTAAAACTAACTGGACCCCTTGAAACCTTCAGTATCCAGACAACACATACTAAAAAAAATCATCTAATTCTTTTTAAATCTATATTTACATATTATGTAAAAAAAGAAGAAGAAAAAATTATTATCAAAAACAAAAATCGTACTATTACATTTTCTTTTTTTCAATAACATTAAACAACAACAAATACAATTTTAATGAAAACTCTTAAGACTGTGTAAAAAGATGAAAACAATCACTATTTTAATTGTAAAAGTTAGCTATGCTATTTGACATCTAATTTTTTTTTTTTTTTATATACAGGTTGAACAGTGTCTTTTAAATTTGCCTCCAAAAAGAAAAAAAAACAATAAAAAAATTAGACAAATATACTAGAAAGAGACAAAGTGATTGACAAGAAACAAATAAATAACAAGTTTTCAAACGTTAATATGGCAAAATACACAGGATTTCAGTTCGGTAACTAATGGGGGATGGGGAGTGGCATGCTTTATTTACTAATTCTATAATAGATACAAAAATGATAAAAAAACATCTATATAATATTTATATATATATAATATATTTTATATACTATTAACAATAATTTATTATAGATTTTTATATACTTAATAGTTATTCTCTATATATTTATAAACAGAATAATTTCTAAAATAATTGAAATCGCTTTAATCGAATGAAAGTCGACAGACTCTGAAGGGAGTACTCCTTGTTTTGTGCGTTAGTTACAATCCAATCAACATGACACAATACACATGTCATTGTGTAATAATAAGCGTTTTATGCATTTACAATAGTTCTCTAAATAGGAAAATCCATTGACAATGTTTTGCCGAGTTTATATACATCAAGTTGAAGACATTATTTCATGCAAGAGGAAAAACCAAACGAAAACAAAATCACAGATTGATTAACATTAGATTAATAGTATAAATAGACAAACTAACAAATATGTTTTCCCTTTTATCAATTTTTTGGCACCTAAATTTGAATTTCTGTTGGTGTTGAGCTTACTCCAAGAAGAAAAGAGGGAACATTACACAAAACGACCCATCAAATTTATATGACTTGTGTGCCACGTACAAACGCAATATAACAAACCGTGTTTTTTGTGTCATCTTAACTTAGAAAATCATTTGAAAGCCATGCGAGTTTACAATTTAGTCAACACTGGCAAATTTGTCAACTTTTTCTGAATGCTTGTACATAGAATTTCCATTGTCCTTAAACTACTTTCAAATCCTTTGGGCAAAGATCTTAGGCATTTTTCTTAAATTAGAATTCAACATTAACTAATCTACTACACATCGAGTTCTTTGGAAATATATATTTAATTTGATTTCAAATAAAGCTAAAAAAAATAAAATCTTAAAATACTAACAACTTGAAAAAAATGACACTTTTTTTTTAGAATTATGGGAAACTGCATTAATGCCATTTATTAATTTTTTTTAAATAATCACATCTATGGTATTCTCAATTTATTTATAGATCTATTAAAATTTTTTCTATGCAAAACTATTTGAAAAGAATGAAATTTCTAAAATTATTAATTTAAAGCAAGCAAAATATATAAATATCCTTTAGCACTTTAAAAAACTAAACTGAGCCATTTTTTAAACAAATAAAAAATAAAGTTAATCATTTTATTATTTAAAATGTCTATAATAAATAACATCATGAAAAGATGCTTCAAATGCAATTTTGCTTGACCATCAATACTATGTATTATCAGTGGCGGCGATAAGAACCCGCGGGCCCCCCCGCAAATTTGTTCATCGGGCCCCCCCTCTCCCAATAATCTTTTCCCGGATGTTTATCTTTTCGCCGGCCGGCGCCGGCGAGTCACCGCGATGCGCGACGTAGCGATAGCTGCATTACTTATCGGCCAAAGTTAAACAATACACATACTTCGTATCATGACATTAAATAATAAATACTGCTCTCTAAAAAGTAATGGTTAATGCCGTTTTGGATGCACGATGCACAATCTTGTCTGAAGACATTTTACCTTATTTTAGTAATTTCTTGACAATACTCATAAAAATATTGTTATGATAGGGGGGCCCGTGTGGCAGGGCCCGTCGCGGGGCCGGGTCCCGGTAAAATTTCCCAAAAAATCCCAGTCAAGGCTCGCGGGCCCTCCCAGCTCACGGGCCCCCCCGCACCGCGGGCCCTGCGGGCCCGCTATCGCCGCCACTGTGTATTATATAGGTACATCATCGATTGATAGTTTTAAAAATCAATACATATATATATATTATATAATTCAGGAATTTTCGTTATTGCGATCTAATAGAAACACCACTTCCAGAGATTAAAATGTCCACCAATATTACACACAGAAGTAATTTAGCTCGTTAGGGTATATATGTGTTAGTAAATACTTTAAAAGTTGTAATTTTGGTTATATTTTTCCTCAATTTGGCTGTTTCAATTTTTCCCTTTTCACAAATTGCTGAACAAGTTTGTTAACCAGAAAATTCAAATTGCAGTTCATTTTTCAATTAAAAAAAAAAAAAAAAAAAAAACGGTTTTCCGAAAATAATTTTCTAGCTCTAGATATATATTAAAAAGTTCTATAATAGCTCATTTTGTGCAGATTTATAATCTGGATCCAATTTATTTTTACAATAAAAATATAAGAGAGTTATTACTAATAAAATTAAAATTAGAAAAAAGAAGCAATTTAAATTTGTTTTAAAATTGTAGAAATTTGAATTTGAATTAAATGTAGTATATTATGAGGGACTTTTTTTTATAATATGAATGAAAAAAAAGTAATCACAAAAATTTCAAATTAATGGCAGTTTGAAAGTTTTTAAAGTAGTTCTTTCTTACCTACATCTTACTTAATCTAGAATAGCTCATTTTATGCAAATTAGCATTCTGAATACCATGGTCAATGATGGTAAACAAGTGGATATACTCAAAATTTTGCATAATATATCACTTCATCCTGCCAAGTATATATATTTCCCTAAAACTGAAATATTGACAGAATTATAAAAAACATAGAATTATTTTCTTATATTTATATGAAAAATAACATTTTAATTATTGAAGAGCTATGGCATATCATAATGGCTAACATTTCATACAATATTATTTTTTTCCAGTCTAGTTAAACTATAGTTATTCCATAACATTTCAGAAAAAAAAAAGTTTGATAGATTGTGTTCTTATCCAAAAAATGATTAAATTATGTTCAATAAATAAACTAATGTTCTTAAAATAAATATCATTGTTTATCAATTAAGCCAGTTTCTGAAATATTTAGTCTTTACAGCATTAGACAAACCTTTTCCTATTATTAGCTTCTGAAACATTACAATTTCATCAGTACTAAAGACAATGTGGTGAATCTGGTTTACATCAATATTTATTTAACGATATTTATACCATTTGTAAACAAATTGAAAGCAATATACCTTGGAATATGGATAATTCACAAGTTCCCCACTACTTTCCATTACATTAATAATTTATGCTAGATAGAGTATATTATAAAGGCATTAAAAGTAGACCACACATTATTTTAAAAGTTCATGTATGTGTATGTCATGTGTGTAAGTTCATGTGTATGTCAAACTGAACTTAGGTGCAATTTTTTATTTGAACATTTATTAATATTATTATTATTCCGCTTTTAAAGTTAGTAGACATTTGAGATTAAAAACTGCATATCTACGTTAAGTTAAATAGGCCTATATATAAATTGTGTGTTAACTTTATGTATGTGTGTGTGTGGGGGGGGGGGCAAAAAGTGTAGGAAAATTCAGTGGAGTATGCCTATTGATAGGATTGAAAGCATTTTGTTTTAATATCTTTTTTTTTAAACACTAAATTATATAAAAATTGCTTTAATAAATAATTTTGGTTACAGACAGAAAGAAGAAACTAAGCAGCAATTTTTAGGTTTTTGTATTACCAGTAAATTGTCATTATTTGTATGCGTGGGACACAGTTTTGGTACAATAAATTTCAAGACCTCTAGTTTCAGGTTTTGCGTGACATGAATTCGGGAATCTCTAAATTCATCAGGACCGATTTTTTTGTAATTTTTCCAATAATCACCAAAGGTTTTCAAGTTTTAACCCATATGTGAATAGCATTACAACACAATATAGTTGCAATAAATCGGTACTGGCGAGGACATTGTTTGTTATAAGATGAAATACATTTATATGAATTTTAGTTGTTTCTAATTTTTATACATGTTACTTATTCCACATAATATATAGTTACAGAGCAATATTTACACCAACTGAAGAGAGATGCATTAATGCAGAGGAAACAATTCAGGAAATAATCATTGAATGCAACTACGATAAAGATATCCAAGTGAGACAGGATCTGATCAAATGTACCGAGGGTTTGGATCAGATTAGAAGATGGATCAACATCATTTCAAGCAACAAGAAACTTAATCCTATGGCTGCAAAACTGTATGAGATGTACTGTGCTTGTCAATGTTGGGTGCATGTAACAAGAATAAGTACTCATTTCACCCACACAATCCTAATAATAGTTTAAAAACATTAATTTTATGTAAAGTAAAGGTTGGCACTTGTCACAGTATATAATGTGTGTTTCAAAGGGTAAAAAAGCTGTTAAATTTTAAACTGATATATGGTGCTAACAATTATTTAAAATATTTATGACTAATAAAACATGAAAGTCTATGTGGTATACCAGATTTTGTATTCTACTTCGACTGAATATTGACAAGTAACAAGACCAAGGTTACAGCTGACGGACGAACAATGCATAATCTTAAATATTTCATATTACTTTTTTCCTCTTCTTATCCATCTGTTTTGGATACTTTTCATATCCAACAAGATTGGATATTTATCAACTACAAATTTTGTTGTTTAAAAAATATATTGTAATGAAAGATGTTCACAATTTGGAATTGCAATATTATTAAGAAGCAAGATTAATATATGGGCAGAAATCAAACTACACAAACAATATCATTCCTTTTGTCATTGTGAATAATAGTTTGTTAAGTCAAGATTACTATAAACTCTTAAAGTACTGAAAATTTTAAAACAAACTTTTTTTTTAAAGTAATAAAAAATCATACATTTATAATATTATTTATAAAATAAATAAATCGTTCATGCAACAGCCCATTGTGCGCCTAGGCCTTGTTTTTTCCACCGAATCAGCATATCAAATTCCCATCACCGTAATTCTTTCCAACTTTTACCTAACGATGGCTCAACACTGTAAATTTTGAACCCCAGTGGGATTGAACTTGAAACTTCTGCCACACAAAGTGTCCTATCCACTACACCAAACAAGGGCTGAATATTATCAATAAATGATTGAATATAAAATATTGATAACATATATTTCTTTGAAACCCATATCTACATATTTCTCTTTTGTTTTTTCATTGTTACATAATTTTTTTTAAAGATAAATTAGGAATTGGATGTTTTTAATTACTTTTTTTCTTCAGACAAAAGAGGAGCCCATGAAAAATTAAATTGTTGTAGGAGGTCGAGTGGAGGATTAAATTCAACTCTTGATTTGCTGTGCGTAAAAATATAATTTTTGTTGCAGCAACAAATCCCCCCCCCCTCCACTGATTTAGCTATGACAGTTTTTATTTGGAAAATTTTTAAAATTTATATAAGTTTTGACTTTGTCTTATAATATGACCCTGTAGAGCAAAGAGCCTTAAATACTTAAACAAATACTTTCCATGAAACTCTCTCAGCCAAAAGCTTCTTCAATGTCTATCAACTCCTTCTTTCATGCTCAGTCTCTTCTCTCCCAGCACCGTGCTTCAGCTCCACCCCCCCTTCTTTAGCCTTGAGTATTCCATTCAAGGGCTTTTTTTGGTATAGTGCCATCCAGCTGTCATAAGACATCCCCAGTCCAATGCAATTTCCTTTCTTTTATCTCCTCTTATATTTACCTGTGTTTTCCTGTCTCTTAGAGATATTCATTCCTAATTCTAACAGTCAGCCAAATTTTCAAGATTATTCGCAGGGATCCATTTACAACATTATTTGGGCCTCCGATGCTTTCCAAGTTTCAAATTCGTAGAGAAGAACTGACTCAAAATTAGTGTTAAATATTAGTTTGGTTGTCATTTTCAATTCCGTGGACTGGGATATATTGACTTCAGCTGTTTTTTTAACCTTTTTGATCCTCCTTTCTATATCTTCATGACATCCTCCTCTCAGCAATACCAACATCACATTGCCCGAGAAAATGTATGACAGTTTTGAATCATATATTTAAATATATATATATATATATATATATATATATATATATATATATATATTAGTTGCAAAAAAATACATCTAAAATTATTTGCACATTATTTAATGTGCAATGGAATCTTTCATTAGACAAGAATTTTAGCTTATAGTACTACGAAGAATATGGTCTTTACCTTTGTATATAAAATTGTAACCTTGTTTGTAGACTCTCATAAATTTTAATTAAATTAATCTGGGGCATTTTAAAATTTATCCTTCTAATTACAAATTGTCTAATCTTTACAATTTAACCAACTTGTTAAAAGATGTTTTTTTTTTTCTTTTTTTTTTTTTCGAAGGACTATAACTTCTTAACCTTTTGATGAGCATCGATGTTTCAAAACGTCAGGTAGTGTTATTACCCTTTGGAGCATCGCCGTTTCAAAACGTCAGGCAGTGTTATTACCCTTTGGAGCACCGCCGTTTAATAACGTCATAGAGTTTTCGTTCAGTTAGCATCAACGTTTTTAAATGTTTTATTTAATATATTATGTCCTATGATGTGCTGCTATCTATGCATTATTTTTCATAACTTTTTAATCTGGCAACACTGCGCACAGTCTGACAACACTGCACTGCACACAGTCTGACAACAGTCGGTTCTGAATCATGCACAATGTCTTTTCGTAGTATGCTATTGTGATTGTGTTTATAATGCAGTCAGTTGTAACTAACCTCAAAGTATATATTAGTGATTTTAGTGATATTTGTAATTTTATAATATATTTTGTAAGTAATTTTTTCCAAAGTAAGTTTGTGTTTTTGTTATATTATGGCTAGGTCTAGGCCGGCTTGGAATATCTGACAAAGAAATTGGTGAACTTATAACAGAAAATGAATCTAATAACACATATAGTGATACTGAAACAAGTGAAGATGAGTTTGAAGTCCTGGAAAATGAACAAATAAATACAATTTCTGAGGACCTAAGCCTAAAATTTTCTTGGTCTCAAAATGTGAATATTCAACGTTTATGTATAAGAATAAAAAACTACTATTGCTGACCTAAACTAACCAAAATTTCTTATTTTTTAAAATCACAAATAAAATAAAATTTTACAATTTATTATTTATTTTTAAGTTTTAAAAATTTGTTTTAACCATTTAATAAAAATATATAATCTTGCTCCCTGGGGTATGAAATTTGAAAAAAATTGTCGCTCATCAAAAGGTTAAATCACGAAGGAAAATTTTTATTTGCTTGTAATACTAATTTAGAAATGGACAACAATTGCTACCGTGGTAACACCTTAAAAACTGAAGATCAAAGGTTCAAATCTTGGTCAAAACCCTGAAACTGGTTTTTGAAATTTCACATTTTTCAATCTCTAATGGCGAATCTAGCTGTACCAGTAATTCTTGTTTTATTAATATTGAGAAAACTTGCTACTACAACAACTACCATCCCCCAGAAAAATTTGCAGAATACATATATTTTAAATTACACCTTTATCTATCAAGTTTCACCAGATACATGCTAAAAATATAGCCTAAATTTATTCAAACTAAGTGTAGAAAATGGACAAATTAGTTATTAAAAATATAGTGCTAAAGAAGTTAAAGTGATCAGCCAATGTCTACTACAATTATAATAGAATTTGAGTTTTTTAAATCGCACAAAAAGATTTCTTGAAATAGATAATTTCTATACCAGTAACAATTTGTCCTATAAATGTAAACAAATTGAAACATATCTTATTGGAACAATGTTTGAAAAAATGTATAAGCATCTCACAACTCAGTAAAAGCTATATTAGAAAAAGTGAAAACACTAAAAAACAATACTCATATAATTCAACTAAAGGACTGACATAAAAACAAAGTAGAATTGTAAACAAATCGTCTAATATTTTGCAACGCAATTCCCTAAATAATTTATTCATGGATCAGATAAGATGTTATCTTATGCAGCAACATTCGGTAAAGGATTAAGTGGAAAAATTGCTTTTGTACTGATTACAAATAAAGCAATAGTCAATACTCATTCCGTTTACAAAAATACAAATAAACTTACAGATTTGGCTAATTAACTAATTTCCTATTTTACAGTTGAACTGTGGTAATTTGAAAACCATACACAACTTAACTCAAAGTTTTAACAATGACATGTACTCAATTAACTTCTGCAACTTAAATTGTTAAAAGTATACCGCAATTACTCGAAGAAAGTTACGAATGATCAAATTTTATAAGAAACTAAATTTTTTTAAATCAAAGAAACTCTTTACAAATCAAAATTTGGATACTTGAAATTTGCAAAGCAACAAATGTAAAGAAATATTTTGGTTTTAAAGTTATATGATAACGACTGATTGTTAACATTATTGATATGGTTTAATTGGACATTTGCCGTCTAGGCCATTTTTCTCTTGATAACAGGAGTGGATTTATACTCTTGAAAAGTCATGTATTAGTTTTTATACACAAATGATGGCAAATGTGGGATTAAATAATATGAATAATATTAATAAACACTAAAAACAATAAATGTTGCACAAACAGCCTGCACGGTTTTGTTCCCTTCATGTTCACCCCGATCATTTCTCTCAGCCTTTCAACTTAGCACTATCATTGTACTTACCCAGTTCTATCATACAATGTAATACAAGTAAATCCTCTAAGTTAAGTTCTCAAAAGTTAGTTTATGGGCCTTTCAGGAAATGTTATATTGTATTGGTATATCAATGGGTCTTATCCAGAAGACTAAATTTATTTAATACAGTTGTTACACAGATTTCCTAAACCTTATAAATTGTGTATATCACAGTTTTCTTGGAGTCAGATAGGTACTATCAGGTGTCATAGATCTGTATATATTAAAAAGTTCCCACTCGCTTCGCTCATGTTAGTGTCTCGGCTCTGGTGAGCTTTGAAACTGTACATATGTGAAGGAGCCTCCACTCATTACACTCGTGTTGGTGATGCAGCCCTGCGGATCTCCTATTAAGATATCATATTTTCTTAGAAGGCAAAACTTCGAAATTACGTTTTTACAATAACTTTGCTATTTGTCATTGTACAGATGTCCGATTGTTATAATTAAATGCAACATTGAAATCTGCAAATTTTTATTTTATTTAATTCAATAACAAACGAGATATGAACAAAAAACTGTTTAAAATGGCCACATTTAACATTTTCAATTCTATCTTTCTCAACAGATGAGCAAATTCTATATGAATTTATAGCAGACTTCTAATGAGGGAACTCATAGAACTTAGCCCCACCCCCTTAATACCAAATTTCATGTTCCTATCTAAATTTTAGTGGCCGCTATCATAGTTACATAACAACTACGACAAATAGACGTCATGCACAAAATCAGTTTTTCTGTTTCCTGAACCTATAAAACATGAAAATCAGTAAAAAGAAAGAGGTTGAAATTTGTTGCGATTTCCAAATTTACTATATACTTCCAATACTGGGTAATTAAAATCCATAATTTTACATATTACGAACAAAAACTCTATATAGACAATTTCATGTAATTGTCTCTATAACTTGAAACCTTCTCTACAACAAAACCTCCATAAGTCGAAAATATGTCTTGTCACTTAAATTTTGAATTTACAATGTTTGACTGTTTTTCATTTAAGGAATGTTCTTAAATGAAAACAATAAGAATTTACTACAAAATATTTTAAAATGTATAAATGCTCTTTTTCAGACAGTAAAAAGAACTAAAAAATATCAATCTTTAATTTCTTAGTAAAATAGACATTAAAAAAACTAAACCAATTGAAAATTATATTTAGATTTGTTTGGTGGACATTAAAGTAATGGCTAAACTCAGTTATCATAACATATTTGTGATAATCAGGCAAAATATGGATACTGAAACGAATCACCATTTTGAAAAGCTTGATTGATATTGTTGCTTAATAATTTATATAAGGTCTTTGAAAAAGAACTCTGTTAATCAAACAATTGTTTTGAAAGTGATCTTGTGAGTGGACACAATTAATTAAAAATATATAGAAAAAATGAACAGACCTTCTAGGGTTTGGATCAGTGTATATATTATCATCCAGACTTTGGTTGTTAAAATCTTTTGGGCAGGTATTTATCAAAAATTAAAACTATTAACTGGTAAAACTTGTCAAATTAATAATAATAAACTATGCAAATATAGTAGTGACTCCCTTATTCGGACGACTATTATTCCAAATTCTCCTATATCGACAAAAAAATTAATATAATCTAGTATGACTGGTGCCACTCGACTAGGCGTCAGATGGAATGTAGGGTGTGGAAAGTGGTGTGTGGCTTCTCCCCACCCTCAGAGACCGTACCACTCCCTAGGCGTCAGATGGATGATGGGTGTGGAATCTCCCCACCCTCAGAGACGGTACCATTCCCTAGGCGTCAGATGGATGAAGGGTGTGGAAGGTGGTGTGTGGCTTCTCCCCACCCTCAGAGACTGTACCACTCCCTAGGCATCAGATGGGTGAAGGGTGTGGAAGATGGTGTGTACCACTCCCTTTTCTCATAGGGAGCATAGAAAAACATTTGTCAGATGTTACCCACAATCAGTATTATAGTAGAGAGATGTATGGTATGTAGAATAATATTTTTCTTGTTGTTTATTTGGCCGTCCACTACTGTATTTTATTCTACTCTGCATTTCACTTTTACACAGTGCTGAAAAAGAAAGTTGTTCTATTTATTTAAAATAAAATGGTAATTATAAAGTGGTTAAAAACCTGTGAATCCGGTTGTGTTTTAACTTATTCATATGGCGTGGGAACATGCACCATTTCTTTATCAAACCAATAACAAAAATGAACCAAATATGTCCACATACCAAATTTGATTAAAATTGGCCCACATGTTTGGGCTGTAAGAATCAGATGATAGATATCATTTACAAAGCTTTAAACTTTGTTTACAAAACTTTATTGAGCTAAGAGTATCCACAAAATATTCTAAACCGATTTGTTGACTCATCACATAACTTTATTATACTACAATATATATGTAACAAGGCAAAACTGTATTATATAAGTAAAGTTAGGTCCTTTTTCTTCCACTTAACCTCAAGTAAGATTACTCATTTTCAAGAAAAAATTGCTCTCTGTTTAAATTTTGTATATACCTAAGAATCAAAAGTAGAACCACTAAATTCCATGGCTATAAGAAATTATATGAACCTTATAGTCGAAATCAAACAGAAGAAATATTAAACAGTGCTCATACACAGCTTTGGTAAACACTGGTCATTTGACTTAACTGAATTAAAAAATAAAAACTTATAATTTTTTTGTATGCTAAATGATTTTATTAAATCGTACACCTTTACCACCTTAATTTTAATAAAACAGCTTTATTAGTATCAAACAGCTGTGCAATAATGACTGGTTGTAAAAAAACCTAGACTCAATTTTATTTATTGTATTAGGATTTTGTATAATTAGTTTCTACACATTATCAGCTGATTTGATTTACTTTTGTAAAATTCCTTACAAAATGTTCTATAAACCTAAATTTCTTTTATTTGTAGAGACATATGCTTATCTTAATAAAGTTCAGCCTAATGGGCAGAAAGAAACATAGAAGTATTGGAACTATTTGGATCTAACTTAAATTATTTTTACTTATAGTAACATTATAAATGAGCAACTATGAAAGAGCTTTCAAATTTTAAGTAACATTGTCGAAAAATCTAAATTTTAAATACTGACCATTTAGTTTTTATTAAATAACTAGTAATTTAAAATATATAAAGTTATCAAATGTTGGATAAAATTGGCATGAATGCTGTTTCACCATAAATAAAATAAAGGAATGTCGACATCAAGGCAACAGTGATAAAATTTTTGTGACGAAACTGTACTTTCTCATAACATAATTATATTTGATAATAAAACAATACAAAATAAAATCTGCTTAAAATATTATGTTTCTTTAATATATATATATATATATATATATATATATATATATATGTATGTATATACACACATATATATATTGCACTATTGTGGTAAAATCTTTGTATAAAACAAAAACATCAAATTATTTATTCTTTCCGTTGGAAAGATTAAAAAAAAAAAATTTTAAACAATTCAATCAGGTACATTCAGTGATGTATCGCTACCTCAATGATTTAAGTAACGTTGGTAATTAACAAGATTTGTTTCATATAAAATTAACTACAAATTAACATACACAGAACAAGATTGTATTATAATTAATGAATGAAGAATATGTTTTTAACACTAATACAAATTTACAAAAACAACAATATTTTTTGTAGATAACATTTTCTTAACCTACTTAACGTATATATAAATTCAAATTAAGTTTGGCATAAAGTAAATTCAGACATTTCGATATTTGGACATTCAGAGGAGATGTTTTAGCCACTGATGAGATATTTTCAAGGCATTGAAAATTTGTAAACCATGTCTGTTGAAAACCAAGATAAACGAAGAACACATGATTTACACTACTTGTACTGTATTAGTGATTTTCTAATACATAATTTATGGTATTGCAATCTCTGTCATGATGGAAAATCAAATACCGTAAATGTATTAATAATATGAACAATCCATCATTATCAAATAACTTTAAAAGCAGAACATATCTTAAGGTCTTACATGATATATGATAATTATCTTATAAGATAGGTATAGCTAGTGGATGTTCAAACCGTGTTGTGGTCACTAATCAGTATGATAATAACATCTATCGTAAGATACATTATGTATTAAGTGACATACTTTGGCCTATCTCTTTACTCAATATCGTACAATAATTCAAAATGGCAAGATGTCTAGAGGTACAAATATGTTGAATATTTAAGTTAAATTTCTTTCATCAATAGTGTTAAAAAATATTCCCGTTTATGAAATTATAAACTGAAAGACTACTATAAAATTGACATGATTAGGTTTGGCTTGGAAGACAATTTCAACGGAATTAAAAGACACAAGAAAAAAATTCAAGTTATTCAAAAGAAGATGACACAAGTTGCAATAAGAAATTAAAGTTTCAAGAGCTCATCTTATATAATTCTTTTTGTGTTGCGAATTCATTAAATTATACAACTGCACCTAATTCTTCCGTCTGTTACTTCCAATGGTTTTCAAATACTAATACATCATGAAAACGACATCTTCACTAAATCATATCGCTTTGGTGTGCACTAAAATTATCTTTAGATAAAAGTTGCACATCACAATGATCGTTCAATAAACATTGTATCGCTCTAGTGTGTAGCCCACCTGAAAGACAACAGTTTTGTCCAATTTTCCTTAAATGTGATATTCTTTCGAAATGAGCAACACTTGTGTAAATTTCAATCACCAAATAAAGAAACACACACACACACATTACTATAACAAACAAGTAATTTGAAAGAAGACTATGTTTCAATGACACTTGTTATATGTACCATTGAATTTTATATCTAAGAGATAAAGTCCCATAAAATATGAGGTTGTCAATTTGTAGGTCAAACAATTGTAGTTTTAGTTCAGAATGTGTTAGTGTGGGAGAAGTTGGAGCATATAATGCTGTCCTTGAAGTTACCACAAGTGGGCAATTAGATGGCAGTACTAGAGCCTCTAATTTCTGAGCTTCAAATCATACCATGGTAGATAGTTTATCTACTTTGTATATAAAATCAATGCATGTATAGTCAAAAACAAAGGAATTACAAAAACCATGTGAGAAATGTGAAAGATACTGTCAATGAAACATTATTTTGTTTCAAATAAAGTGTTTCTTATAAAATTTCTGCGTTTTATATTATTAGGAAATTTGATATATTGGCTTGTTTTATGGATTGATGAACAAATTTGATAATCGGTTGTTAAATTTTAAAATTGGGGAAATTTAATAAATAGTACAAACATTGAACAAACTCTCTCACTCACCAACCCCCAAAGCCAAATAAAACCACACAAATGCCAGTTTACTAGTTGTCAGTCAAAAAGTGAAAATGAAACAAGTTCTCAGTTTTAGAAAAATATTTGCTCCAATGTGCCATAAACCCATAATATCCTTCAGTGGAAATCATATTTGATTAAAATCAAACTTTAAATGATGCTGGTCAAAGTTAATTTTGGGTTTTTGCCAATTATTACAGAACCTTAACATTTTTTTACTTACAATTTTATACAAGGGTTTGGGTCATTAATTTTCAAATTTTACTAAAAGTTGAACGAAATCGGCAGAGCTGATTTTCAGAAATAAAGTCTTTTATAACAGGTCAATGGCCAATTTTTACTTTTTACTGATAAATCACGAAACACATTTTAGTAGAGATGGAGACTAAAACTTTTTGTTTGGGTTCTTAGAGGCTTACAATGAGCAAAATTTGATCAAATAGTCAAGAGCTCAGAAAATCTAAATTTTGTACGCATTTTTTTCTTTTACGAAATCTACCTCCAACTTTTGAAAAATTAAGTTACATAAGTTCTCTCTAAGTTACAGAAAAATTAAAATAAAATAAAAAATCCAACATACTGAAACATGGCCGTATAAACCCACATACCAAATTTGATTAACATCAGTTCAACTCTTAGGGGTTCCCACCTACAGTGAAGTACGGACATGGCAATTCTGAGTGACCTTAAATCTACACCTTTCTTAATGTAGTCTGGGGTTAGATCCCTCTCTTTCAACTTTCCTATCAGGTCTTTCTTGACCAATTCTTGTTCTCTTTTTACTCTGACACTATTAGAGTACTCAAGGGTTAGGGGTAGGACGGGGGGGGGGTTATTTGATGACCCCCTTTTTTTATAAGACAATGATGACCTAGAGGGTTTTACCTTTAAATAAGAAGAAAGAAAACAGTCCATGTGTTTGGCCTGAGAGTACATCACAGATGCCAGAAAGACATAATTAAAAAAAAAAAAAACTTTTTTGGACTCAGCGGATCTCAAAACAATATGACCACAAAAACAGTCCATGTGTATGGCCTGAGAGTACATCACAGATGCCAGAAAGACATAATTTATATATACAAATAAAACTTTTTTAGCCTCAAAGGATTTCAAAACTGATATGGCCACAAAAAAACTCTGCATCAATTTTTTCACCCATCACATAAATTTCTCTGTCTATATGGGAAAGTAAAAATTACGGAAAACGGTTTGTTTGGGGATAACTGTTATCATGTACATCTTATAACATCTCATTTTATATAATCTTATACTGTACAATAGATAATTTTGTACATCTTTAAAATTTACATCTAATGGTGTCACCAAATAAATGTTTTTTAAAAAAAAGGAAGGAATAACTAAAAACTAAATTCCTAGAAACTCAAAATTAGAAAAAAATCCAAAATGATAGATGTTGTAGACAAAATGGAGTTAAGTTTCAGACTAATTTAACAAGTAAGTTAGGGTGGATATGATATGAGAAGAAAGTTATCAAATTTCAAAAGTGTTGCTAAACAGTTATTTGGTAGTTTGTTTTTATCCAAGTCCTCAAATATCTAATTATTAATACCACAGTCCAAACCTACAATTGAGTTGACAAGAAACACCTAAGAAAATTTGTTTCATTAATAAAACAGCTGGATGCAGAGTATTTAAACTATAAATAGTTTATATGAAACCAAATAGATCTCAATATGGGATCTTTTAGTCTACTATTAACAATCAAGTTACCTATCTATCTAATCTATATGTCAATCTATACTATTATATAAAAATCTAATGGTATCTGTGTGTGTGTTTTACTTAATCACGTAAAAACTACTGGACCAAAGAGCTAAAATTGTACATGGACATTCTTAGGGTCTCTGGTTAACACATAGGCCTATTTTTATTTAGAAATTCCATCAGGGCACCGCCCCACGTCAACACTGTACGAAGGACGGTTACTCTGCTAGTTTAAAATTAATACAAAGAAATCTCTATTTTGACAAGTAGTGTGAAAAATATGTTCTTATTTTCACAAAGTTTTAACAATATACACATGAATAAACACAAATTTGTTTGAGTGAACATCTATTTTGAAAGATTTGATTATTCCATTCTAACCTTCTTAAAGTAAATTCTAAGCAAATTTGTTAAATTCAAAATAACATATGTAAATTTTTTCAACTATCATAATTTCACAAATTGCATAATTAAGACAGTATATAAAATTTAATATAATGTACCTTTAGGATGTAAATGAATTAAATTAATAAAATGAATTCTTAAGATTTACACTTTTATTATTATTTTTTTTGGATTTACTATTTTGATCATCAAACATATTAAAATATAGTACATAAAATCAAAACTGATACAAATTATTGAACAAAAATGCAGTTATTTGAAATGAGTCTGAAACCAAACTACATTTATACAATTTAAATCTGTTTAACCTGTTGAGTACTGAATTATATTCATAAAAACAAACAATACTGGGTTTATTAAAAATAGTAAAATTGGTCTTCTTTGCAATTAACTTGTTCAACAAAACTCATCAACCTCCACGCAATCCACAGGTTGAAAAGAACCAACATTAATTCCACAGATAAAAAAACTGTGTTCAAAATGGTATTTAAACCCACACTATTGTACTGATCTTGATTAGAAATCAATCACATAACTACCATGCCACAGTAACATACCGGAAGAGTAGGATTTCAACACTCTAATGGGTGCCTACGTGACTTTGAATAACTACAAGATTTGTCTACAGTTTTGAATCAACGGGAAATGTGTTCCATGATATAAATTGAGCGATATTACTAAATATAGAAAACTTGGTGGAGTTAATGTCTTCTTTGTATTTGAGAAGGATGGTAAAAAAAAAGACGCTACAGCCGAATTCAATTTGAGACATCTAGCCAAGCCTCCGATAACACAGTGTAGTGAGAAAACTGAGTTAGAAATTTTATAAAACAGAAACGAAAACATGACAAGTGATCAGTCATCTATAAATAAGAAGAGGAAAACTGTAGATTGTGAACTTTAATATAAGTTCTAAGATATCTTGGAGATGCACCAACAGAGAAAAAATAGGAGTGTCATTCAACATAATAAGGAACATTTTAAAATAAGAAAAGTTCCACCCTTACATCTAAAAAAATTCTCCACCACATGAATGGAAATGGCACTGAATACTTGATTAAAATGTATGAATGGCTTTAAAAAAAACTATATGACAGTGAGGAGTTTTTAAACATATTCTTTCACAGATGATGTAAAAAACAGAATATTGAAGCAGGTCTGTTGAAAATGTTTGCCGCTTCACTGATATCAAAAAACTGACCTAATTATGGTTATAGCTTATAATTATGTCACAAATTATATTACCATGTTCTATGATAAAATGATACTGGTCCTAGATGAAATAGTATAATTTCTGGGAAATGAACAGACAGAGAGGATCCCTTCACCCTAACTCAACCCGTGGACTTTGTTCTCTAGGAAATTCTTAATGTGCAGGAGTATGGGATACAATAAGAATTCTATATTATATTTGGGAATGAATCACAGCAACTTATGCATCTTTGATCTGGAAATGATTGTAAAATTTACGAAAACATGGCCAAACATCTTCAGCAATCTGTGGACAATGGTGTTACAATTGCTCATTAATGTTACTATGTCCGTATAAATAAAAACATATATCGTTGGTGCCAGACTTTATGCATACCCAGTAATAATCACAAACAGTTATAGACAATGTCACATTTCATAGTATCATATTGCAAAATCAACTCCTTTAAATTATATTCTAGATATTTTTAAAACAACCCAATGGAACAGTACTGAAAAATCATGTAGTTCATGGTATTCAAATACATGGTGGGAACTTGTTTTTATACAGACATGGTACTCAAAAGGTTAAAACTTAAAAGCATTTGTTCAGTATGAAAGATTCAAATATAAAGAATAACAATACACTTAAATAATAACAAAACATACTTAGTTTCCCCTTACTACCAAGTATACTTGATTGTTTTGCATATAAATCGTAAATTATTCACCTATGAAAAACTTGTTTTAACATAAATAATATAGTTCTAACTAATCAATGTGTTGGCTTTTTAGACATGAAATACTATGATTTATGAATCTGAGTTTATAATTTTGTTTATAAATAATAAAACTGTCTAAATTATATTTATTTATAACAAAAAAGTTTTTAAAATTATAAACTTTTTATGGTTTGAAAAGTCTGTAGTATACAATTAGAACAGAACAAAACTGGTAGCTGATTAGAAAGGGTTATGTTTTAGGAGAGAGGAATGGTTCAGTTAGTACAGGCCTACCTTGCCGCAGTTCAAACTTGTGAACTGACAAAGATTCTGCAAGTTTGAGCCTAGCTGCTGATTCTATGTTTTTCCATGTGTTATCTATTCTTCCATTTTCAGTAATGTAATGAGCACAAAATAAAGACATTAAACATACAAAATTTTGTAAGAGGAAAAGAAAGAAAATGAAAATAAAGGCATACAAATATTTCCATAATATGTTCCCAAATAAGCTGGTTAAAGAAATTCTCTCCAGGGGAGAAAAAAAATGTCAAAATATTTTTAAGTGTAATCTCTCAAGATCTTCAATTTCATATAAAATTGTAAGAGAGGGTTCTATGATGTTTATCTAAATGATGAATAGGAATCTTTTTCCCCCCAATTAATAAATTCTTTAATTTATATAGAATAATCTGAAATAAAGATATTTATTTTGAATGAAATTTATTTCTTTGTAATGCCTTTTTCAAAATATTAGGGAACAGTTAATATTTAACCATAGATTTTACTGTAAAAGGGATAAGAGTGAATTTCAAAACTACACTGAAATGTACCGCAAAGTGCCTGAATGCAATTAAAAAAAACAGTTGTTTTTATTTATGTTTATTTAAGAGGTAATAACTTATTGAATATAAATATAACCTATAAACTGCATTAAAAAAAAATCACCTGTCTTTTGAATTTTAACACATATTTAATACCAATAATTAAAACATACCTAAGCAAGCAAACCTGATAGAACTTGAAACATGGTAGTTGAAGACAATACCAAAATGTAAAAGTGATTGTGAAATATTTATTTATTATTGGAACACTATATATGCGCAGCAATGAATGACACAGGTTAACTTACATTGCTTTCTGAATAATGTTGAGATTCTGATCCTTCCATCCTGTATCACTTCACTCACACTACAATCTGTCCAGCCTGAAATGATCTTCAGTTGCTGGGTCTGTAATTATCTCTTGGTCTGTCAACATTTGTAGTCCGTCTAAATCTATTGGATCAAGACCTTGTCGGAGACACTCATCCGACAGGATATCAGAGTCGAAGCTCCCTGCCATCGCACAGCCCAATTCCTTGGCGAATTCAGCCTCCTCTCTGCTTGCTAGATCATCTCCTGTATTCGAGAAATCTGTGTGCAAAAACATGATTATCAAAGACAATTGCACACACTTTTCATTATGCAAAACTTTCACAAACTTTGGCACAAACTTTCTCACACACCCATTCAACAATCATCATTACTAAAAATGTCAGTTCGGTAGTTGTCAGTCAAAAAGTGAAAATTAACCACTAACACCATTATATATATGATATATTTTCAAGTAGGGCCTAAACTTGCTTTGTGTGTACCATAACGTGTCTCTTCAGTGTAAATCATAGTTGATTAAAATCAAATTTACAATGATGGCAATCAAGGTTCAATTTTTTTTCAAACATTTCTTAACCATAATTTTTTTACTTGGAATTTTACACATGGGTTTTTGTTCATTAACCTTCACATATCATTAAAGTTTTAATGAAATCAGATTGTGAGAAATTATATCTTTTAATAACAGCACAATGGCCAGTTTTATGGTTTATTATCAATCAGAAAAGAACCGGTATTTTTTGAGACATAATTACTAATATGTTTTGTTTTGGTCATTAAAGAACTTCAGTAATTTTAGATTAAAAGTTTTAGATCGGATTTTGACACAAAATAATTTTGTATTCTTTGACAAAACTCATTTTAGAGCTATTGAATTTAAAAAAAAAAAGATATGATGAAAATATACCTACATACCAAATTTGATTAAAATCTGTCTACACTTGGGCTGTAGAGCACTGCATAGACATCATTCCAAAAACCAAATTTTTTTTAACCTAGAATCTTTTTAAACAGATATATCTGCAAAAAACTGAAATTTAAATGAAGCCAATAATCCAATAAAGAGATATTATGTCACTATAGAATAATAATTTTTCTTCTTGTTTAAAGACATGGTCATCATCTCCTTACAATAAAAAGCATGAAGACTATGATTTTAGACAACATATATGTTAAAAAGCCTCAAAATTTGCCCCCCCCCCAAGCTAGGAGTTTTGCTTATTAATTACCCTCCTAAATCTTAAAAACCAATAGTACTTTAAGTGGTCTTTGGTACCTGGCTTCTTTTACTACGTGGAGAAGTTCCTCAACCACAAGTAGTGAATTGGATTATTTTTTAACGTGTTGTTTTAGAGGAGTTTAAAAACATAAGAACTGTTTTAAATCCAATTACTATACAATTATACAATTATAGTTTTAATGACTCAGTAACTTGGTGTATGGTGGAGAAGGTTGGATTTCAAATGCAAAACAAAAAACATCGAATAGGAGATGGATGATTTTAAGTGGAGTTTACGATTTGAGTCACTTTTTTATAGAGTGGCTTGAGGTGAAAGAAGATGTAATACATTGGTTGAAAAACAACAGCACTTTAGTTGTATACTAAATGAGTGTATAAGTATGAACTTTCATTGGAAATAATGTAAATGTGTTTGCTATATTTTTAAACTGAATTTTAAATGTGCAACTGCTATAGAATTTGTCTTCAAAATTATCATGGGAACCAAATTTTTTAAACAATTATTCAAAAGCAAAATGAAAGTTTTTTTATTCCAACCAGTTTAAATAAACATTATAAAAAAATATTTTAAAATTTAGTATAAAAAAACCAAGCTAATTTTATTTTAGTAAACAAATTTTCAATGTAATTGATAGTTTTCTCATCTACTGTTAAAAAAAAGGCTTAAAAAACAGATCATGTGCATTATTATGGAATCCCCAGTTGGTCTAGTGGTTTCAGTTTTCTAGTGGTTTAGTTTTCTAGTGGTCTAGTGGTTTCTGTCTAGAGTTTAATTCTTGCAGAATTTAAAGTTAAAATATTGACCCAGCATTATGGGAAAAAATTTGAAGTTACGATTGTGGACGAACTTAGAATGCGAAAGATAGAATTTAATTGACAGAAACAAAAGCTAATTTTATTATACATCCCTCAAATGAAAAGCTGTCCAAGCCTTTCTTGAGCTGTTTGCACCACAGTATTTATAGTAATTAAAGCTAATAAAATCCATTTAATTACCTCAGAGTAGGAGATTTCTTCTATTCACAGGAAGTCATGTGATCAAGAATAATTGGTCATGGTCAGATAACAGAGGAAGAGGGTTAGGTTAGGTTCATATCAGCTGTATCTTCACCCTTAAAAATTTAAATATGAAGGAAAATGTGAGAAATAAAATTATAACTGTGTAAACTCACAGTTCAATACTAATATAAAGTGTACCATAGAATCATGGCAGGGTTTCAAATAGTTATGCCTCCTTAAGAAAAAATAGGTGCATGAAATGACTTTTAAATGAAACAGATGTTAGTGAGTTTTATTCATAATTGGGTAACCAGTGTTGTGTCATTTACTCATATGGTCCATTTCATCTAAAAAGCAAATTTGAAAATCTTTCAAAAAATAGTTCAGAGATGTTTTGACATTTGCAAGATTCAATTCTGTAAATCCAATCCAACATTGACATGTTTCATGAGAAACCTCCAGATGAAAATATAATTCATATATGGGAGGAACTGTTGAAAGAAACTGGTAGGAATATAAATAGGGTTCAGGTAGGTTGTCAATTAGTAATCAAACTGTTGAAAACATATGAAAAATATATTACAATATCCAACACAATCTGTTCAACAATGTGCTCAAGAACTAGGTGTTCCGAAAAGAACATTTCACGAGGTTTTGAGCACAGGTTTATGGCCTATAAGCTTCAGTATATAGCTATAGGCTTCTTGGTTTGTGGCCAAGAGATAACCTTAAAAAGTATGATTTTGGTGTAGACATTCTTGATGAAATTGAACAGGCTTTCCAGTCTAGACATCTTTTTAAACCCACTTTTTTCTATCGAATACAGTTCAGTAGTTTCTGTCTGTGTTTCTGTAACAGAGCACAGTAATTATGAGTGAAAAGGTAAGAGAGTTGTTATGAGATTGGATGAAAAGTATCGCGCTTTGAAAAGGTTGGATAGTGGCAAATCGGCAAAAAGGTAGCTCTAGAGAAAGGAGTTGGTACTAGTACAGTTAGCAACTAGAAGAAGAATCGTGCGGAAATAGAAAAGTGGTGTTCCAATCAAACTAGTGGAAGTGGAATAGTGAGGAAAACTATAACAGAAAGGTAGATGAAGAGGCATTATATTTAAGATATCAAAATGTAAAGGGAAAAGGTTTACCTGTTACCGGCCTTTTACTTCAAGAAAAAGCTCTACAGTTTAAAAAGGAGATGATGGCGAGTTCACGTCCAGCAAAGGAAGTTGGATCGATGGAACAAATGCTTTGGTGTTAGGCAGATGACAATTATCGGTAGAGCTTTATTTACAAATCATATTCCCGTTCTCGTTTTCAAAGAACAGCTTTATGAACTGCTTGATAAGGAAGGGATTAGTGGGAAACATTTGTACAATTGCAGTGTAATGGGCCTCAATTACAAAATAGTGCCATCTAAACAGGAAAATGTAACGCGAGGTTACAAAAAAGTAAGGATCATGTTACTGTTTTAACTTGCGCTAACATTACAGGCTATCATAAATTGAGGTTAACTTAATTAGTAAATCGAAAAAGCCTAGAGTTTTAAAAAGTTAAAAAATTCACAATAGTAGTTTTTGTGTACACTCTTCAACAGAAGGCTTGGATGAAGGGAGATATATTACAGAGGTAGTTTCATCAAGAGTTTATTCCTTAAGTTGAAAAACATTCATCAGCTAAATAACTTGCTGAGGAAAGCCATCATTGTCCTTAATAATGCTATAACTACCCAACCAAAGACAAATTGAAGTGATAAAATTAAAACTTTATTTTCACAACCAAACGTTACATCAATATGTCAACTGATGGACCAAGGAATCCTTGAATTTTTGAAGAAGTATCTTGCTGGGAAAGACTTCAATTAATGACTTTTTAAAGAAATAATAATGTAAGTGATGTTTATTAACACTTTTATTTAAAATTCTATTTGAACTATTCTTTTATTTAGTCTTAAATTGAACTGCTCAGTAGGCTAACTTCAAAATTTTGTACAGTACAAAAATACATACTTACATATGCAGTTGACGAATACATTTTTCAGTAGTTATGTACGTGCAGATAATTAACAGTCCATTTTTTTTTTTTGCTTTTTAGTATTGTATGTAAAATGCTGTATTTTAAGAATAAATATGGAACCAAACATATCCGGATTAGCCTTCCACCAAATGATTATATAATTTAATGATTATATAACACGTAACTATATCATGACCTACCATATTCATGTTGTACACCAACTGTAACTGATCTATCGATAATCTATTGCAGATCGCTCATTTGGCTATCACTCACAACATACATTAGGAGCACTGTAGGTGAAGTGCAAAAAATTCATCCATTTTCTACGTAAATCTAATAGTAAATAGTATTGTAGCCAATCCAAATGATAAGATATAGTCTGAGCAGGGAGAAGGTACTCTATATGAAAATTGGCCTTCAGGAATTCAGCAGAATTTTAATGAAAACATTTAAAGAATTATATATATTAAGAGCAAACTATTACACAATGCAGGATTTATTTAACTTATTTGTATAAAAAATAAAAGAAAAATAGAAAATACTTTATATTTCAGTCTATTTAAACTAAAACAAAAGAAAAAGAAGATAATTATAAATAAATAAGAATATAATACAAACAAACAAAAATATAAGATTTATTAACAGACAAATCAAAACAGGAAGATTACAGTGGTATCCTTACCTGTGAGAACAATATCAGGAATACTGGAAGGAGTATTTGGTGTTGTCTGAGCACTGTGCCTAGAGTACTGAAGTTGTTGTGATGGCGATGTACTGAAGTAACCAGGATCAGGTGTTAACTCTTGACTGTTAACTTGTGTACACGTCTCATCAGCCTAAAGTAACAAACCAATATGATCAATTAATACCAATATATGGTCTGCTTATGAAATCGTATAAATAATATGTCTACTCGGCACTCAATGAATTCATTAATACGAGGATGAAAATTTATTTTGGAGTTTTGATGTATCTGTTTGTTTACTCACCTTCAATCTTCATATATTTACTGAGCACAACAATCAAAGTTTGGTAAATCTTGGTATGTTATTTATTTGTTTAAGTTGCCAAGTTGACTAAAATGAGCAATTAAGTAAAATTTACATATATAATAGAACTACTGAAAAACTGCAAATGGCTATTATTTAAAAATATTTCAACAAATAATATCTCTTTTACGACAAACATATTCAAAGAATATTAAAAAATAATTTATGCATAAAATCTTACAAAATCTAACTAAATTTCTAATTACTATTAGAGATTCTACTTTCGCACATGTACAGTAGAACCTCTGTTAACCGGCCTCGGATCAACCGATCCTCGGATTAACCGGCCTATTTCGTAGTGTACTGGTTCGATGAGAGTTTCCGAAAATAAATTGTAATTGAAACACCAAAGCAGCGGCGAGCCAAACGACTTTGTCGATAGCGGTATCCCATTGTCGGCAGCGTAAAAACACCGCAGCATTGGCACCTGTCGGTATAGCAGACATACACCCGCAAAAACGTTTGATGGGCCGCTTTTTTCCACGAATCAATTTAGTATTCATTATAGAAAATGTAAGATTTCTTTTCAGTTTTCTTCTTGTCTTTGACTGGTTATGATCTACGTAAAGTATATACAGTAAATAAAAATGAGCGAGTTACGAAAAGCGTGTTTTGGTTTCGTTTGAGACACGGTTAAATGTGTTAAAAAGACTTGACAGAGGGGAGTCTGTAAAAAAGCTTTGTGACGAGTTTAACGGGAACCTTGGATTAACCGGGCAACCAGCCCGGGTGTCAGTCCTGACTAGACCGGTTAAGAGGGGTTCTACTGTATAGTATTGTACCATAGTAAATAATAGGGTTAAAAGACGCGACGTGATTGGCTCTGAGGAATATAGGTCAAAGAAGCTGATTGGTTCTTGGCGCATACAAATGTAGTAAAATTAATCAAGGAATGCCGTAAACTATTAGTAAAAAACGTCCAAGAAAATAATTTTATGTAATAAATAGTATTAATATGATTTTATAATAAATGTTTTAATAGAAAAAGATGTAGATGTGAAAATGAATAATTAATTATAAATTGATATGTCAAGGAGTGTTTTGGAGGGACAGCGGGAATAATAATCTTGTGGCTTGACAGTCTTAGTTTGGGATCTGAGGAGATCAGACCTAGAGAAGTTGGTATAAAAAGTTTTGTTCAAAATGTAATGTATTTAATTTTGCAGTCTTAGTAGAAGTGTTGAGGGGGTGAGATGTGTTATAGACTCATAGCTAGAGATTAGACGTGTGCAGAAGGTTAGAACAGTGATAAGGAATGTTTTAAGTGACAATGTCGTAATAATAAAGAACTAAAAAACTCACCGTGGACGATAGACAGACGCAGTGAGACATTTGTATATTTGTTAATGACTGGACAATAAATACAAATATTTTAAGGAACACTCGTGTTTTTTAAGATTAGTAAGAAAAGGGACAAAGAATTATTAACTATAAGAGCTGACGTATTAGTTACAAGAGACTATGTTTTCCAGACGCGACTTAGAAACAGATCGTATTCCGGGTGGTGAAATTTTTATTAAGACAAACATTCTTTAAAAAACCATAAACTCACTATGAACGAGCTTAATAAAACATTGTTAGAGGACTGTGCACCTACACGAGACATGGACGTTTCAGAAAACAGCGATCGTAGTATATTCCAAATTACTGGACGTCAGAGTTCGTTACTTCAAACAATTTTTTTTATATAATTGGTGTCGTGGTATTGACGCCCTATGTTAATTTTTAGATTAAGGATTTATATTATGTTTTAAACTATTTGCTATATATATGTTTGGTTATTTTAATCTCCTAGAGAATATTTTAAGAAAAATAAATAAAAATGAAACTTTCATTATTTAAATTAAAATCTCCTTCAGAGAACTATAAAGTAACTTAAATTTTATGAATTAATTTCATGTTGCAACATTTTTAAAAAAGAAAGTATAAAAAATATAAAGTTCTAGTTGATTCAAAATTTGAAAGGAAAAGTAAAATAAAGATTTTCTTATTAAATGTAGATGATAATTATTAATTGTAACATTTGATTTTGTTGATGACAATTGTAGGATGTTTAATGAATAAAAAATACTTATGTACAATTTCAGCAGTAAAACTTGGAATTTTTCTTTAATCACCTATGCCAAGTACGTCTTAAAAAGAACTTGTGACCCGAGATACTTTTAATAATAATTAGAATACTTTTCTAAATTGATGTTAATTCATCTGGCGCCCATAAATGCTGTGCAAATTTTAAATAAAAACTTGTAGCAAAATTAAATTCATATTTTTTTTTTTTTTTTTTTATAACATTTACATATGAACCCATAAGGTCATAATTTATAAGTATTACAGTATAGACGAAGCTATGCAATGGTTCAGAAAATCTATATAGAGTTTTTTTGCAGATATATATCGGTTTTAAGATCCCTTTAGTCTAAAAAAAGTGCTCAAGTATAGCTTTTTAAGGACCCAAACAAAACATATTAGTCACAATCTATCCAAAAATTGTGGTACACGAGTTATCAGAAAAAGAAAAAAATCAGCCACGTCGCTGATATAAGATATATAATTTCTCAAAATCAACTCTACCAAATTCATTCAATTTTTAATAAAGTGTTAATCACTCAAAATCATAAGTAACAAAATATTACAGTTCACAACTAACTTGACAATAATAGTTTGTTTATCTTTAAAGTTAAATTAACAGCTTTTACAAAAATTGTTTATTAAAGTGGGGGGGGGGGGGGTATTCAATATACTACTAGTGGAGGAGGTTCAGAAAAGTAATAAGAATTTGTCCCAATTCTCAAAATTGTTAAAAAAATGGCTGTTTCAATGGACTCTATTTTAAAGTATTATTTTAAATTTTATATTGTGAATTTTTTCTTCTTTTTTTAATTTTATCTTGAACAATGTATGTATCATTTTATATTATTACTACAACAGTATCCTTTACTGTTGGATGTGGTAATATAAATTGAGGCACTGCAGACAATTATATCTCTTCCCCCCCTCCCTCTTGAATTATATACAGATCAAAAGGATCATAAATCCTAATCAGGCATATATCTAAGGATTACCTATTTTAACATATTATATGAAGTTGTACTACTTGTAATTTTTGTTTGATAAATATCATTGTGTGATATGCATGGGTCTTTAATCTAACTAAAAGCGCTTTTTGTTAAATATGAAGTAAAATAAAATAATAATAATAATAACTTCAGATTACATAATCATACTAATAGTAAAACTAATTCAAAGTAGATAAAAGTAATACTTTAGAAAATCTTCATCAGATGTGTTCACAAAACTGGAGACTATCATATTAAAAGAAAATATGCTGTTTTTAGTAAAAGCGTTGCTCTTTGTTTTGGGATTATATATTTCTGTTTGTGTATACAAATTGTATATAAATTGTGTATACAAGTTACAATATATGTGTTTTTATTTCAAAAGTTTATTTTTTTGAGTGAAGTTCTAGTTTTTGAAAGGTTTATATTTGGGCTAACCTCTAGAAAAGTTACAAGCCTAGGCCTAAAAGCAATTTTTCTTATATGGAGTGTTTTATTTGATTATACAAGTGTATAAGTGTATTATACAAGTGTATATGTGTGTTATTGTTTGTAGAGTTTATTATTTTAGTGAAATCTAGCTTTAAATAGTTACAATTTAGGCCTACGTTGTCGAGGTAACAAACCTAACTTAACTTCTGTCGATTTCCACTTTTACGGGAAAACATTATTTTTATTTTCAAAATTTTAGAATTTGATTTTATTTTACCAATAGTTATTCACATTTATACTAGAAAACGTTTGTAATACTTGAAAAAATGTAAAACAAATATTTCTATGCTCAATTGGACTTTGAAGTGAAATTTAGCCTTAGATTTTTGTGTTTTTTTTTTTTTTTGTTCTTTGCCATACTGACTCGAAAATTAATTTTCAAACTTTTTTTCATTACATTACTAAATTCTATGAACCTTTCTGAATATAATGATATATAGAAGTTGGTTTTCCATAAAAATTACAATTTTTGGTGATTTTTTGAAAATAAATTCAACAAATTCCCTTTTTGCGTAAAGCAATTTCTCTATTTTTGAAAATGTAACAATTTTTTTTCTTTTCCCCCCTAAATATATTCACAAATATATTACAAATCTCTAGTAATAGTTGAAAAAATTCCAAAAAATCTATTTGTATGGTGTACATGCCATTTCTGTGAAATTCTTCCCTCCGTTACTTTTCGATTTTTTGGTATTTGACATAAAAACTCCAAATGTTTTACATCTAACTTTTTTTTTTCTTTCTTTCTTTTTTTCTTTTCTTTTTTTTCCTCTTTCTTTTTTTTTTCTTCACTACACACCTAAATTCTATGCACCTTTCTGAATATATTTATACCTTTAATGATTTATAGAAGTTGTGTATAAAATATATATTACTATTTTTTGTGAATTTTTGAAAAAAAAGATCAATTTACCGTTTTTCGTAAAATATTTTTTTAAATTTTGAAAAATGTACCAAATTATTTATTTTTTCCCCTAAATATATTCACAAATATTATACAAAACTTTTGTATATCTTGAAAAAAAGTGGTAAGCTATTGATTTTGGATGATACAGGGTTTTCTGAAAAATGTTAACTTCATTTTTTGACATCTAACATACTTACTCCAAAACCGTTTCAAAAAATTTATTTATTTTTATTACATAGATGAATTCTATGCATCTTTCTGAGAAAAATGATGTCTTATAAGTTAGGTTTTGTATAAAAGTAACATTTCTTATTAATTTTTAAACAAACGAAGAAAATTAACATGCACCTCCTGTAGGGTTTTAAAGAATATAGTCACAAGACAGATTTCTTTAATGTTTTCATTTTGTATGAAATAACATAAATGATAATAAGGTCATAACAAAATATATGTGTACAAAAAAGCCCAACTTTCACTAGAGGAATTCTTGTTACTTTCGAGAGGCCAACTTAAGGCTCTGCCCCACCTCCGCCATATTGGATTCATCTCCCATAAGAATAATGCTACACTTGAGAAATTGTACTGATGTCAATTTTCATCTCAGAATTATCATTATAAAGATTACGTGAACGCCGATGTTTCCCTTTTTTAAAAATTGGGATATAATCATTAGTGACACCAAACCAATAATAATCTGTAGTTGGTAGTTGGTAATTGTAATAATTATTAATTGATACTAAAGCTTAAATTAGGAAATAAAGAGACAATTGTACAATAATAAAAAACAATAATAGATGTTCAATGAGCACTGTGGTGAATATAAACTATTTAAAACACTGACAAGTTTAGTACAATAACTACGAACAATTTCGTGCAATTGAAGTTTGGTAACAATTCAAACGTACCATGAATTGGGAATACAAAATGTGAAAATGGTTAAGAGCGTGATCTCTAATAAGTTGATAAATAGCTATGAAAGCATTTCCATTGCTAAAACTGATAGCGACCTTATTACTCAACGCAGATAAGGATCCTATGCCTAATTCATGTTTATTCTCTTTGTTGAAACCTAGGTAAAAACTTAATGTACATGTTATGTTTTGTTTTTGAAGTAGTTCTAACATTTGTTTTATAGATTATTAATATCATTTAGTCATGTCACGTTTTACGATTTACTATAGTTTTTGTTATAATGTACATGTTATGTTTTATTTTAAAGTAGTTTTAAGATATATTGTTATCAGAAAATGTTTTGTCACCATTGCCATATTCAACTACCGGGTTTCCCAAGGATAGGGATATGTACCGTTGGCAGGTTTTCACCTAGGTCATTGACGTGGTTCTACTTTGATAGGCCGATTCACCTGAAGTAGGGTGGAAGGGAAAATATGGCAGTTTAGCTTAAAAAAAAAAATTTTTGTTAGTATTATACCCCTCAGATGATGGTAACTTGGTTACTGAAATATATATCAGGGAACTATAATAACATAGGGCAAATAAATATTTTATTTTATTTGTGTGTGTGTTATTATACCACACTTGTGGTAGGGGTTTCTTCAGTGTTTTAAATTAAAAACAATAAGTTTAGAATTTTGAAATATGGTAAAAGAATAAAGGTATTTTTATAATCATGAATAAAAAAGTAAATTTAAATAAACGTGTTGTAGCGGAAAAACGACATTTGTGTGGAACAAATACTTAACATCACATGATATGCATTAAAGAACGTGATCTTGAGATTTGATTGGTTGAAAATATAAAATTCAAACAACCTTAGAGAGCATAGATGCTGAACATAAAAGCAACTCCGCCTAGAACGGAATTTTACTCACTCTTCGGAAAGACGGCGATGTCATCAGAGTATGACTGTTGGCTTCAAAGCGAATGTGAGTTGATTGAAAAAAAGAAAGGTGTCATTTGTTTAATGAAGCTATGCAGGTAACAAGTTATGTAACATTACCAGACTTCATATAAATAGGGCAATGAACGATTAATAGTTTTCAAGGTGAACAGATATTAAAATTAAGATTCTTGTTTTAGGTGTAAGTTGTTAAAATTAATAATATAGATTTCCTTTTATGTTTAATAAAATTTTATGTATTTAAAAAACTTCACCTGTTCAGCTAATCACGTTGGACATTTTGAAGCTGGGAAGTGCAGAAATGAAAACAAGAAAGAGACGGAGCAGCATGTACTATCAGAAAGGCAAACGGAATGATACAATTTATCAGTGAGAGGCATGTCCAAATAAATTGACATTGTGTCCCGGCTGATTTAAACATATCACGAGTAGGAGACACAAACTGAGTACATAAATAACAAGATATTTGTCTAAACATTATGTATAATTAATATAGATTTTGTATAAGTAAATATTTTGTGTCAATACCATAGTTTATGTATAACTAACAATTTGTATACATTCATTATATGAACAAAGAACATCAGAGGCTGAAAGTAATAAAAAGTAAAAGGTATGTACATTTTTACTATTAAAAGTAGTTTTATTTGTGAATTTTATTTATCAATATGTTTGTGCATCATAAGTACATTAAGACCACGAAGGTGCTACATGTACTTATGGCTCACAAGTGGGTCAACATTCCCCTAAAAAAAAAATGATAAACATTTTTTATATATATTTTTTAATAATTTTTTAATATATATAAAGGTACATCAGCACTGGAAATTAACTGGTTTTAGGCAACAGTCAAATTACCCCATACCTTAACTACGTAATATTTTAACTTGTGTGTTACATAGTATCAGGTTGATTTTTAGTAGATCCTTCAGACACTATCATTTGGGTTAACATTTCCCATGGATGAATCGGAATAGCTTGAATTTCTATAATATGTAAAGTTGGAAGTTGTTTACACGTGAAACAAAATACAATAGCTTACCTGAGAATATGGAGAAGTATTGTTTGTTGACCCTATGTAATCTATTGTGCCTGGACTGTCCATCTGCAAGACATTAAAATACAATTGTTTTAGATGATTTTTACCAACATATATAAATTATAAACCAAAATTAGATACTTATGTGAACATATTTTTGAAGATTAATTCAATTTTAATTGAACAAAGATGAAGAACCACTTATTAGGGCTGAAATGCTAATATAACAATAGTTCCTGTAGGTTTTAATAAGGAATACACATCAGATATACCTTATTTATTTCTAGATGATGATTCCTGTATCAGAATGCTAAGTATTAACATTTATTGTGTCAGAATAATATTATTAGACATCTATAACAGTCCTTTGTTTTTTAAGTTTGCTTCAGTCATTTTGTCTGCACAGAGACATCTTCAGATTTATTATCATAAATAAAACACACTTGAATATAAGACATTTAAATAAAAACAACACTGTGGAAAGTTTAAAATGTTTTATAATGAGGAGTATGCATATCCTACTGTAACTTTAAAACAAAGGATGCTTATAAAAGTTTCTAACCTTATTTATATAATATCAATCTCAATAAAACAATATTATTAATATTAATTATTAGGATATTTATATAAAAAACAATACACAACATGTGGACCAATTGTTGAACTAAGTAAATAATATATACACCATAGAAACATAAGCCTAGAACCTAGGTCTGAGTAGCCAAACTATAAAATATGTGGTCAAAGGCAATAAGTCAACCAAAACAAGAAGTAAAAACAAAACAAACCATATAATATTATCTCTCATTACAGGTACTGTATAAATTGGATTTTAGAGTTTAGAAAACATTATTTGATCTGAAGTAATGGAAATAATGAACAAATTCTTCACCCAACAAAATAAAATGTACATATTATAAACACTTAAAAACATTCTCAATTTATGTTGAAACATTAAAAAAAAAAAAAAAAAATTCCTGCACAACCTATCTTAATTAAGAAGGTAGCCTTTTCAAAAAGAATTGTATATCAAACAAATTTCAAACAAAATTTAAAAAATAAATAGAAATTAAAAGAGGATTAAACAATTTAAAAAATATAGTTTCTCTTTGAATCGTGAAACAGGATTTATAACATACAATTTGCACTTTATAAGATTAAATCTCGAGTACCATTGCAAAAAATAATTGCAATTTTTAGGATTTTTATCTTTTTGAGGTTATGTCTCTTTTAGAAAAAAATTGTAGAGAAGAAAATTTTTTATTAAAATTTTTCAAAAAGTTTGCCCCTAAAACAGGGAGCACATAATATTTGTATTCACTAATTTAGATATATGTTACAGAGTACTATATAAAGTCCTCACAACAAGAATTTGTTTACCACCTAAAAGTCTCTGAATGCTGTACTATTAATCTGGGTTTCTACAATACTTCTGGATGCTTCATTATTTGATAACAATTTAAAGAAACATATTTCAAACAATATTTGAGCCATATTAAAGAAACATGGTGTATTGTTTTTTAAAATTTTTACGTATACAAATGATGAAAATTTTTAAAACAAATATTAATAATAATATGATGCATCAATTATAACCCCAACAATTTTAATCTTATAAAATTGCCAATTCAAACCATCAATAGAAAAATATAGAAAACAGCACCTAAGCATTTTTACTAAAAATAGATATAATCCTTAGTTTTTAAAAAACTAAAACATATATTTTCTTAAAATAAACACTTTTAAAAGTTACTATTTAATTTATAATATTCTGATATATAGAGTATATAGTTATATATAGAGTTTTTAACAAAACTGAAATTAACTGCAAAACATACAATTATACTTAGCAAGGATAAAAATTTCAAAATACACTTTATATTATACACAATATTATGCCACCCAAGAAATCCAAGAATGATAAATATATAAGAAAAATAATTAATTCTGGAAAAAAGACATGCCCATCACACACATGCAGACACTTATGCAACATTACAACATCAATCACAAACTTGAATTAAACCATGCCACCAATAAAATTGACGTAAAAATAATGTACATAAATAAAAACAAAATTTTTTATAACAAATACACCAAAACATAAAAGCAACTCTTAGCAAATTGGACAATGGATGATGAGATGATGAGAATTAAAATATATGATTAAATGAACCAAATATGTAGGAGAGGAGTAAGCTAGAAAGGAATGTAATAAAATGAAAGTTTGTGTACTTAGAGTAATACAGATTTAAAATTAAAACAGAATAGACAATATTTGGGGGGGGGGGGGGGATTCATCAATATGTGATAAGTGAAAAATAACATACAGAATATTTTTAATGTTTTACCTAAATTGCTAAAATAAGGATTTTCCAACATCAATTATCTTATATCAAACTTTAACTGTGGTAATGATATTCTTCATATCAGAGACTTTTTTTAAGAAAACGGAAAACATATTTGAAAACCTTTCAAGACAGCTCGAAAGTGGAGTAAATTCAAAATATTTAATAAAAAAACACAACTTACAGAAATAAATCATTATAACCATTTCATTATATAATGAGGTCAATGGTGCATAATATATTCATTTTTATATCACTCCTTGTCCAAAAGAGCAAATATTAAATATATTACTACTTGCTATTAGGATTGGAATGAGACATAATATAAAATACAAAAAACACCCATTATCATACATACAATAATATTTCAAGTGAAAAATATGCGATCTAGACTGGGAATTAAACCCAGAATGTTTGGCTGGTAAAAAACGTATTAGCGTTAAAAACAATAAATTAAAAATTAGTATCATACATAGTTCGGTTGGAAAAGTTAAAAGTATCCACTTTTCATAACTTATTCCCAATATTCCTTTATCCAATTAAAGAGGATTAAATGATGCATCAAACCTATTCACTCTGCTATCCCCAAAACCAACCATTTGTCACCAAATATGTTAGTTCGATAGTTGTTAGTCAAAACAGTAAAAATCAATTACGGATGCCGTCATCGAAAAAATATTTATATATTTAAATAGGGCTTAGGCTTGCATTACTTGTATCGTAATCACATCCTTGAAGTAAATCATATTTCATTACAATCTAGCTTTGAATGATGGCGGTTAAGGTTAATTTTTCTTTTTCCTAATCATTCTTATGAATCATAATCCGCTTGTTTTTATTATTGTTATCATACATAGCTACAAGAATTAAGGATAAAGATGTGAAATTGAATGTCTTTTTAAATTGCTGTGATCATTGAAGGCAAAAATCAAGTCCAAAAAGCATGGTAAACTTTCAAAAGGAGTGACTTTTTAGGATAAAGCTCAACCTCATACGACCAAACTAGACATACGTCCGTTGGCTGTAAGATCTTGGTTATGACAGGCCTGACCTGTCTCCAAGTGATTTCCACCTTTTAGCTCATTGAATGAAAGGCTGCAAGGGAATTATTTTATTTTCACTAAGAAGTCAAAGGCAGTGAAAAATTTGCCCCACTAGAGACCCATAAATTCCTTTCAGAAAGTAATTCAAAAGGTTGTTAAAGATGTACTAAGTTCATAGAAGTAAGAGGGGATTATGTTGAAAAATAAGTATATTTCATCATGTAAGAGCAAATAAAAGTAATATTTAAAAAAAATCACTTTTCTTTTTGATTTAGCTCCATGTATATAATTTATTTTTTATAAAAAAGATGATAATACTTTAAGGTTGGGTTTATCAAAAGTTGGGTTTTACTTTAGTCAAAAGTAAAGTATTGGACAAAAATAAAAATATTTTAAAAAATCAGCTATATATTTATTTAGTTATCAAGTTGTGCTATTTCAAAAGAAAAATTGCAGATTTCACAAAAATTTTAAAACAAGAAATTATTGCAGATTGCACAATATAATCTATTAAAAGTGTGTTAGTGAGGTTTTGAGGAAGTAGCGATTGTAATGAAAGGAGAGCCCTTCCTTATGTCACCTCATCATAGGGAGGCATCCTTCTTCTCATTACTTGTAGTTTAAATTTTCTTGGATGTGAATACCTTAATTATTATCTGTTTGATAAAAGTGTCACTTTATCTAAATCAGTTTTTCTCTCTTCAATAAACACTTTCTATTTTTATGATCACTTTTATAAATAAATGGTGCACTAACTTCCTCGTTCATGAATTACCAAAACCAAACCAAAACTATTTTGTTACCAAAAATGTTAATTAGGCATTAGGATAGTAGTCAAACACTAAAAATGAACCATGAGGACTGTCTTTGAAAAAATATTTATTAATTTTTAAAAAAAGCTTAAACTTGCATTGCTTATGCTATACTATATATGTATATAGTTTTATATAGTATTAGTATAGTTTTTAATAACAGCAGTAAAGTTTACTTTTGTATTTGCCAGGTTTGGATGATTCATTTTAAAATTTCACTAAAATTTGGACAAAATCAAGTCCCCAGCTGGTCTAGTGGTTAGTGCTCCAGTTTCATGAGCGAGAGGTTCTGGGTTCAATTCTCTTGGGGGCTCATACTTTATGGAGTTGACCCAGCTTCGTGGAAAACTGGGAAGCTACAATTAGTAGCAAACTCTGGTTGAGAAGGGTATAACAACAGTGACAGGGAATTTCGATGTGCTAACCACACATTACCTGACTGAAAAACTGTTCAACGGGATAGGCTCTTGACAGGCTGTTGCACAATGGTGTTTAGTTTAATTTCAGTTTGAACAAAATCAATAAAGCTGACGGTTTAAAATTATTAAACTATATTTTTTCTTTCTTCTCCTCCAGCTTCCTGACACTTCAAAATTGCATCCCTATTTTTTTATTACTGTTGAGAGAGTGCTTGGAGGAATTTCATACTTCTGTGCTATAAGTTTCTTCTGTATGCCGTGCTCGACATCCTTTAAAATGTTAATTTTATCTGCTACACTTAAAGCCTTCCGTTTAGACATCACGAATGCTCTGTTCTCAATGACAACTCAGTCTATACTGAGAGATCAGATATACAGACGAGCGCTGTCAGTACCGCCAAGGTGGGGAGAGAGAGGGGGAGTCTGGAGTAGCAAGCTGTCTGTGACTCCTACTAACTCGCTGACAGATGCGGGTTCTTCTATGGCGCCTCTCCTTGTCACCATTACATAAATTTTAATAATAAAAATTACTTTTTGGATTTTTTTTCCCGAACCTTTTAATTCGTTATATGGAAGATTACCTTCGTTATATGGAAACATTTTTTAATGGAATTTCATTTGTCTTTTAAAAAAAAAATCATTACAAAGAAAATTCGTTATATAGAAGTTCGTTACGTAGAGGTTCTACTGTTTATATGTAAACTTTTTCAATATATAAATAGTTGTTTGACGCAGAGTGTACATAGTACCTATCTAATAAAATAAAGACACTTCTAAAACAATTTATTCACCAGATGTGAATGGATCATGTATGGGTTTTCAAAACATAATAAAACCCATAATGTTTTATAAAATATTGTAAAGGAAATATGCAACACATTAATGAGAATACAGCATAAAAAAATGTTGCAATGATTCCTTGATGATGTTTTAAAATAAAACACAATCACAATCTGAAGATAAGTTTATTTCATACTTTAAATTTTAAAATATCTGTTTGTTACATGGATATAATGAAAATAGAGAATATATTACTTCAAGCAAAATATATCACATAAAAATAAAGTCAGTCGTAAAAAAAAGAACCGTCAGATTATCAAACATACAAGATTAATTTACTACGACCAAAGGTAACTTGGTAGAACTCTATGTTAAATGAAACGCAAAACCATATTTGGTAACATTCGACAATTTATTGAGGTTTGCCGACTATAGTTTTGCCAGTTAAGGGTCTGTCTTAAAACTCCCTCGTAAATGGAAACCATGGTCGACAAGATTCAATAAATTGTAGAATGTTATTAAATATTGTCTTTCTGTGCAATTAATTTAATAGTAGAGAGGAAAAAAGGTGTAGTTAATATATATATATATATATATATATATATATATATATATATATATATATAAACAACAAATACAATACTTTCACAATCATAAATTTCAATCCTTATCATAAATTAAAAACAGCTTTTTAACAATTAAAGTAGAGTCTCAGTTATCCAACATAAGCAGGCATCGTCGATGTTGGATAAATGAATGTGTTAGATAATAGGGAAACAAAACGAGTTTTTTCAGTGAAGTAATATACTAAGTAAGTCCCATTTACACATTATGAAACATGTGTTTTATAATGAAATGAAAGTTATAACATAAAGACAATAATTTTTGTTAGTAAAAATGAAAAACAATAAAAACACTAAATGAAAAGACTAAATAATGTTACAAGCCATATTTAGTACAATTAAGTTTTCTTAAAACGTTTTATTTTTCATTACTGTTGAGACCGATGGTTCTTGGTGGAATTCCATGTTTAAAGATAATAAAACACAATTATTTATTTTGTAATATCCACTTTTAATTAGTCTAGCCGACCAATGGTTTCGCCTGCTAAGGCATTGACGAGGCTGTATTACAGACTGAAGAAAAAAGACAAAAACAGAAAACCTTAAAACTAGAGGGTGGGAGTTAGGATACAATGAATGGAAGGTTGGGGAAATACCCGGCCTGGGCAATGACCACCTTACTAATGGAGAGTTATACAAATCTAACTGGTCATTTAAAACTAAATTAGGGTTACAGTATCTTATTCTTTTAATTTCTAAGCTCTCCAAAGCATTCAATTTCCTACCTTTATTATCAAAATGTAATATTTTAAAATCTACACTCGAATTAAAATCAGACACTTGATGTATTCTTAAATGATTTGAAAAACTGGAATCTTCATATCCTAACCGCCAACTTCTTTCATGTTCACTTAATCTAGATTTAAAATAACGTCCTGTTTGACCTACATAACATGAATTACATATTTTGCAAGTTATCTTATATACACCACTTCTCAACATTTTGTTAATTTTATCTTTAGAATTATTTAAAATCTTACCTAAACTATTACTTAGAACAATCAACTGGTTTTCCCAATATGTATTGTTCCTATGGTCATTGCCCAGGCCGGGTATTTCCCCAACCTTCCATTCATTGTATCCTAACTCCCACCCTCTAGTTTTAAGGTTTTCTGTTTTTGTCTTTTTTCTTCAGTCTGTAATACAGCCTCGTCAATGCCTTAGCAGGCGAAACCATTGGTCGACTAGACTAATTAAAAGTGGATATTACAAAATAAATAATTGTGTTTTATTATCTTTAAAAAGTTTTAGTTGTTGATTAGCTGTTCAGTTAATTGTGAATCATCTTTTAGTACAGTTGAGTTTTCTATTATGTGCTGAAATAATGCTACCAAGATTAAAAATTAAGCAACATGTCAATTGAATTTTTAGTAAAATAGAACAAAACACCAACATAATGTTTTCAAATGCATACTGCAACTTAAAAGGGGAAGACTGCATATCTTTAAAAATTAGAAATGAAAAAATAGATTTTAAATTGTTTTCCTTATTTCAATATAACTAGGGTGTCTACACTGGCTACTGGAATTCCTGGCTTATTCCCGACCCTTTTTTGTACCTTTTAAACCTAAATATATAATTTCTGAGTATTTAGCGATTTCTGAGTAGTGGAAAAAATGTATTTGGACAACATCTGATCTTAAGTCCTACTAATTTTTGTGACATGTCACATAACTTCACACTACATATATTAGTTAAGAAAGTTTCTCCTACCCAATTCCTTTTCACTACCAGAAACACTTAGCATACCTAATCTTTAGCTAATGTTTCACTTTTAACATTTCTATCTCTCTTCTGCTTCTGTCTCAAGATGCTCTTTGCACATGTGGACATTAATTTATTCTTGACTCCAACTATCTCACAATCCCAATACTTCCCAACTACACAGGTTACCGGGGTGGTCCGGCGGTGGGTCTGGATGTGTGTGGGGCTTCGTCACGGGGCCGGGCAAGGATTTTGCTGGTCTCATGTTGGAAGGGTGATGTATATACATAAATATGTATGTTGCTTTTGTTGGTGTGGGATTGGTGATTGGATCTGGCAGGTTTCTGTTTGGTTCTGTGGATGGGGATCCCTGCAAGTTTGGATTTTGATGGGCTGCTTTGTGGCTGGGGATAGCAAATGCGACCGAATGTCCATCGGTATAATTGGGCAATTTTCCCCTTTCCTATTTAATTCCTTCTTACTACCAGAAATATTTATCATTCCTAAGCTATAGCTGGTGTTTCACGTTTTTATTACTTTTATATCTTCCTTCTGCTTCTGTCCCAAGATGCTCTAGGCACATGTGGACTTTTAATTTATTCTTGCTTCCAACTCATAATCTGTGTTTTTCCTCCAATCCTAAGTGGAACAGTATATGCCCATGGCTGCGTGTTCAAAGGGAAGTCTGATCGTGAATATGCGAACTCTGGACACCAGGCGCCTTCCAGTTTCAATTAGCCTTACTGAGGTAAGAGAATCTGCATCGGTGGGCTCTTAATTCTTCACATCTTGTGTGAACAAAATCGAAAAACAAGAAGAAAACGATAGTAATGTTGAAACACAAATCTTAAAGGCTGAACAAATGCCTAAAGATTTGGAGAAAGAAAATTCCAAGAAAGTAGATGAAGGCTCACAAAGCCTACCAATTCCAGAGGATGAAACAACAGTGGAGGAACAAGCAGCCCCCACTACTACAAGAAAAGCTGGCAAACTAAGTGGTGCTGGCAGGAAGAGAATGAAGTGGCTAATTGTGCTAGGCTACAGTCCGGCTCAATCACAATAGAGGCAGTACATAAGCAACCTTCTAAACAAAATGAAAAACGAGTTCGATCCATTGAGACTACTCCGGAATCCAGAGTTATAAACTATAACTATAACAGTATACACCAATCAAACTATAACTATAGTTATAATCAAGTTATAGTTTGATTGGTGTAGCTCGTGTATCACTGAAGAGGACGACCTTGTTGTTAAAACACGTCTGATACTTAGGCGTATTTTTTTTATGAGAATTGTGTTCTGTGTGTTTGTTGTACTGTATAATTTTTCTCATAAGTCAAGCTCAACCTTTAATAAAGAGACCTAGAAGGCGCTCTGAAGCTCAAGCTCCAAACTTACAGGCTAAACTTTCAACAGCTCCAACTTATGGCTAAGTGATGATAGGTATAAAAGTAGGCTTCCTAGCTGAAGATTTCCCCGATACTCTGCTCACAGTGAGCAAAATAAAATTGGTGCAAAGGGAGATTCTTGGAGAAATATTATAGTAAAAGGAGAGGATCAAACTCAAGTTCTTTGGTGTAATACCTAAGCTTGGATACTTCATTTTCATTTGTTCTAATGGAAAAATATCTAACTGGCTCAAAACATAGCCAAAAATCTACAAACATGGGAAAATGCTGCTCTCAAGGCTGTGTCGAAGGGATAGATTCCTCGGGCGCAGGTTGCGATGTCTTATTTCCCTAATAGTGAGGATGACTCTAATGAGACCATTTTCAATATTTGAAGGCACAAAATGAAGGCTTAAGTGATGATTAATGGAGTTAGGCTTAATTACAAGTTTGGAGAAATTCAAATTTGGCTAAAAGGGAAACATGTTCTTTCTCTTAAGGTTACAAAGGCTACTAAGGTGACGGCTTTTCCAGCTGGTGATTCTGATCCTGGTTTGCTGTCAAAACGCTCCTCGGAACCTGAGACGATGCCTGGGGCTGGATCTGCTGCAGGGAGAGCTGAAACTTCTAGTCAGCTTAGTTTCATACCAGAAAGTAAGGATAGGATGGCTTTGGCATCACAGGCCAAAGCTCCCTCCAAAATCATGTTGGCAAGAGGTGTATTACAGCCTTGGCCGGTATGTCCGAAGAGTGGGGGTGGTGGGGATGTGATGTCTAGCAGTTCCTTCTTTCAAAAGGAACAAAAATCTAAGGGGCCATCAACAGGCGTAAAGAAAAGTTCTAGCAAAAATAACTCAGTAGGAAGCCAATGGAGTGGACTAATACACACCATACTAAAAGTTGAACAGTCCCACATCAGGGACAGACCAAGTCCCTGACATGAAGAAATGAAATGCCTTCAACAAATCTGAACATTATTCAGATAATCTCAACCATGCCAGGACGGCTTCAGCTGCCCTCGTCATGAGATTTACTGAATGTACTGAAGATATAGCTCTAATCCAAGAACCATGGGTCAACGAAGGAATCATCAGAGGACATCCCAACCACAAAATGTAAGTTATTAACAATAACTTGGTAGACAGACTGAGGGCAGCTACATTGATAAATTGTATTGTCAACTTTCTTCCTATTTCATAGTATCTAACACAGGGCTTGATCACTGTGTTAGTCAAAATAAGGACTGACGGTGGGGAGCAGGAGGTTATAATAATCTCAGCTTATTTTCCTGGTGAATCCAATACATCTTCAACAGATGATACAAGTAAGCTCATCAGCTACTGTGAAAGAAGTGGGAAACGCTTCATCATTGGATGTGACTCCAATTCACACCATACTCCTTGGGGAAGTGTGAGTGACAACCTATTTGAGTATCTTTATGCTAATAATTTAGATATAGGCATCAGGGGGGTCAAACCTACTTTTAACAAAGCTGGATGTAAAGGTAGGATAGACCTGACTCTGCATAGTCCCAGCTTAGGGGATTTTATCCTCAACTGACATGTATCAAACAAACTTACACTGTCTGATCACATGTACATTAAATTCAAAATTAAATCTACTCAGACCCAGATGGATAAAAACTGAATCCCAAAGAACACCAATTGGGATAAATACAAAGCAATCCTGCAATCTGAGTTGGTAGAAATTAAAAGCTCTCTAGAAATGGAAACGGAGCTAGAGAGAGCTGCTGAAACCCTAACAAAGTATAATTGTAAATTCTATTGAAAGAGCAGTAGGGAAAGAAGAGAGGAACAGATGGCTTGGTGGAAATCCAAGTAGTCCAAGTTGAGAGCTGCTGCACGCAAATTCTTTAACAGGGCAAAGCTTAGCAGGAACTGGGAGGCTTATGAAACAGCTCTTACAGGTTATATATGGAGTTGAGAAAGTCTAAAAGAAAGACATAGAAGAGCTTCTATGAAGGGATAAATAATATCCCAACAGTGACTCAACTCCAAAAGGCAATATCACCCGAACCCTAAAGGTTTCTTAAAGAAAGTAGATGGGTTGTATATGAAGAGTGTGGGGGAGACTATGAGTCTATTGTTAGACACCCATTTCCACAGTTCTACAGAGTTCGATCCCACACAAACTACTTATTGAGGGTCATCTTATACCTCATTCCCTTGGAGAAGGAGGATAGCATCAATAATATTTAATATTAATAATAACAAGGTTAAGTCAGCAATGGGGAGCCACAAACCTTATAAATTGGCAGGTGAAAATAGGTGAAAATATCCTGCTCTGTTGCAGCAGGGTTTGGAGGAAATACTGCTGCTACTGGTATCACTGTTTAGGGTTAGCTTTTCCCTAGCGTATATTCCAAAAAGATGGATGGAGGTAAAGGTGGTTTCTATACCTAAGGCTGGCAGGAATGACACTGCGGAACCTATGTTATACAGACCAATCAGCCTGACATACTTCTTTCTTAAAATAATGGAAAAAATACTAGACAAGTGAAACTCTTGAAAAGAACACACTCCAAGTTGCTCAGTATGCCTAACAAACAGGCAAATCAACCTCCTACTTGGGTTTCTGGAGTCTAGCAGCTTTAAAGTAATAGCATATGCTGACAATCTGGAAGTAAGCATGGTCAGACAGTGTCTGATCTCATCCAGAGTGCTCTTCTATTGATCTCAAAAAGAGGGTATGTGTGATGCCTATTTGGTAAAACTTGGGGACTTAAGCCCCAGATGATCTACTCATCATATCTGGCTATAATTAGACCCATGATCACCTATGCTTCGGAAATATGGTGACCAAAGATGGAACAAAAATCAACAACCAAAAAAAGCTTCAAAACTCCACAACAACCAAAAAAGCTTCAAAACTCCAAAGGCAGGCTTGCCTAGGTATTACAGGTGCTATGAATATCTGTCCAACCGTTGCTATGAAAGCGGCTCTGCATTTGCTACCTTTGAAGCTACAGGTGAAAAGTGTGCATACGGTGTTGCTCTCAGGTAAACACCTACTACTAAACGTGTATACTAATTTTCACGACGATACCATCAAATTGTTTTAAAATAGAGATGGTAAAGTGTGCAGATCTTGTTATTGATAAAAGTACAAAATTCAAATTATAGCCGGCTCTATTTTTCGAGGTATTAACTTTAAACTTGGTACACAATAATTGTAAAGTATGCTTATGAACTAATATATTGTTTCAAGTTGATATTTTAAAAATTGTTGAAACAGAGCTGACACATAAATGGATTTCATGGCCAATATGGGCTGTCCTTCCGGCCAGCCAAGTACAATGGAAGTCACAGATTTCTTCTGTTATTGGTTTATTACTATTTTTCAAAATAAATTTTTATTTAATAACATACAATTTCAAAACATTGATGATTGAAGAACAAGTCATCAAGCCAAAGGTTTATTTTTACATTCAATGTACAGTGAGAGAGACTTCTACTGCTAAATATTTAGTCAATTTTTAGCTACAAAAATCTTTGGTATAATTATAATTATATAATTAAAAGCTTTAAAATTATATTTGGTAGATTTTCTAATATTCTTCAATAAATTACATTTTCTTGACCAACAATTAATAAATAAATCATCACTTGAAAATTATTTGTTAGCATTTTCTAAGACTTAAATTAAATTAAACATAAGTTTCTTTTAAAATTATTTCAGTTTTATAAAGGAAATTTTATTTTATTTTATGAAAAGTTTCCGAATATTAATTTGTTCTACTATGATGAAATAGTCATGATAACAACAAGTCTTGGACATATTTTGTTCTAACATAGTCTCAAAAAGCTTGATTTTCTCGGATTATTAACAAAAACTCTTGTCTTTTTCCCAGCTACTTAAAATTATTGCCTTTTTCCCAATTTCTCAGCACTCTGAAGTAGATATTTCCACGATTATTGAGGCTCTGATTAAATTTGGTACTAACGTTCTCATTTCTGTTGAAAAAATAACCGTAGCAGTTAGACTCTTGAATTAGACTCATGTATTTAAGTTTTCACGTAAATATTCAAAATAAAAGCTCAATTTTTGGTCTATAAATATCTCTCCATTTTCATATCTATTAGAATAAATAATGTTTCACTAACTAACTTAAGAAATACACCGTTTTTAAATCAGTTAATAACACCCTAATAAGACGTCTATTTACAAATTTTATTTCAATCCCGCAAAACCTTAAACTCCTAGAAAAATGGTTGACGAATATTCCTAAAACAAGGTTAAGAAATATTGATTTTTTTATAGTAAGTTTTAATTTTGATTTTCTATAATTACATTGAGATATTTTAAAAATCTAATCCCATAAATTGAACTACTTTACTGCAAGCTTATACAAAATATTAAAAGAAAAAAGTCCATGCAAAAAAATTAAACAATTAATTAATATTAAAGTGTTATCTATACTACGTGCTTAGAAAATATAAATGTTGCTAATGAATAAAACATGGGAATCAAGGTTGGAAACTTAATTTGGAAATATACAAAATTTTGTAGAATTATTAAGATACAGCTGTTCAAAGAATTTTAAAATTTGACGATTTCTTTAATTTTAAACTTACAAATATTAATCAAGAATGCACACAAGATCATTATAGATCTTGCATGAAAATAATGTAATTTATAAATTTCACAATTTATGTAAAGTTTTTATAGATATTTCATAAAGCTTTACAAAAGAATGAATTTTATATCCAAGTACAAAAATACTAAAATGATGCGACTGCTTATTTATCAAAAAAAAACAACTTAGATTTTTCTTTTTTAATACTGTCTCTAGATAGCTAATAAAAAACTACCAAGATATTATTTTGCTTTAAACTTTGTTAATAATAATTGTGTGCTTATGTAAGTTTTATTTTGAAAATATTCAAATATGTAGTCCTATCAATTTTTAATGAGAACAAAAAAAGGAGAAGAAAGTATTTTCCAAAATTGATTAGTTAACACATTCAATTTTCATTACTGTTGAGACCGAAGGTTCTTGGTGGAATTCCGTGTTTAAAGATAATGAAAAACAATTTTTATTTTGTAATATCCACTTTTTATTAGTCTAGCCGACCAATGGCTGTATTAGTCTAGCCTGCTAATACGAGGCTGTATTACAGACAATGCCTTAGCAGGCAAAACCATTGGTTAGACTAATAAATAGTGGACATTACAAAATAAAAATTGTGTTTCATTATCTTTAACACATTCAATTCTAAAACTCATTATTTTTATCGCCAGATGATACAATAAAAATGGTAATACATACTTCTTTTGGCTTGACTGGTTAACAGAATATTAAAACTGTACAATATCTTTCATATTATAATTTAGTTAGTTTTGTGCTGAAATATTTATGAAGAAACTACAATGTATAATTAATTAACAACAACAAAATTATTTGAAATTACTAACTGAGGCAAAAAAAGGCGTAAAGGAATAAAATAGTGCCGTAAAAGATAATAAAAACTGTAAGTGCATAATGTAAAATAGCTGTAATGTAAAAATCTTGCTTGGAATGTACACAAAGACAAGAGAATAAGGAAAGTGAATGAGAAAGAGGTGAGGTACCTGTAGATGTGTGGTCCATGAAGGGCTAGACTCGACTAAAGTGTGAACCAACTGACACCAGTCCTGTGGCCAGGCAATGCAGCAACACAAACACGCAAACGCAATAGCAACAACACAATACACTGGGCCATGTCATCTTTCCAAATATTTTATTTTCGTCTTCATTCCCCTCCATAATAAAATTATTTTTTTCTTTTACATTATTAGTTTTAAATATATTGAAATATTTAACTGCACATGAAATCAGTGTGGAAATATTCTATTTACTATTTATATTAATTCAAGAAAAAATAATCATTTTAACTGTTTTTCCATCCTGTCTACCCATACTTCATATTTTGTAATGGAGTCACACATAGGCCATTTCCAGTACTTTGTCAGTTATCGATTAGAAATAATGATTATTGGTTGTAGCCATTTAACTTGAATAATGCATAAACATATAACACAATATATTCAAACGGGAACAACAGTTCAACTTTGATGCATGTGATTAATGTAAAGTCATGGAATTACAGACTTGCACTGTAAAACAAAGTGAAAGCTTGGATTTCACCACATGCATAGGAAGTATTAAATTTTATTCTCGTTCAAATATGTTCACAAGCGCCTACAAATAACAATCGATGTTTTTTTAATAATAATGACTAACAAAATAGTCGAAATGGTTGTGCAAGTCCTTATGTTCTAACAATATGGTAAGGCTAATTATAATACAAATGTAAGTAATAATTTTTAGAACTTGGGGATCGAGGAGGCGGAAAATTAACTAATTTTAAGCCTCTTGTCAAACATCATAGAAATATCTCAAATATTTACTAGTTGCTTTAAAAGTAAATTTATAGAACTCTATCATGACAAATATTGCAGCATAATTGTGTATGTAATTATAATGTTAGCTATACATATTATACATAAATTGAAACAATGTCTTTTGAGATGTATATAACATTCCTTTCTTTTGAAATATACTATGGCCGTTTCTATACAAAGACATTAGCAGGTTTTGCATATTAACATTATATATTTTTGTGAAGATGTAACGACCATAACATATCAAAACAAAGGACTATAACAGATGTCTCAAAATGTATTATTACAATTTATATATTAATTCGAACAGTTTGGTTTAAGCCTCTCCACCAAAAGACATTGTATTTTCAAACTAAGAATATACAATATAATAATATATATTTCTAAATATAAATAATATACAGTAGTGGAAGTAGTGCAAAAATAAAAGTAAAGTGACCACATAGTAAAAAAATAGTAGGTGTCCAGAAATTTATATTAACAATATGACAGCACGTCCTAGTAAATTATCAATTTGCATTTGAATACCACCCTTGTTTCTCTTGATAAACTTTCTTACATAACTATACTTTCTCCGTTATTTTAAACACAATATTCCAATGAATCCCTAATAATATCAGCAAAATGTAGATGTGTTGGCCAAACTTGGTATAACCTTAAAACAACTCAACTAACTGTACTAACCCAGTTGTCAGAGACAGAAAATGATAAAATCCGGTCACTAAATGTTATATGTTATTAGGTCGTTTCTTTTGTGTAGAATACAATAAAAAAGTTTACTGCTGTAAGGTGCCGGCAACCCCTAAAAAATCAAAAATATTGGCCGAAATTGTTTCGATAAAAATAAATCGAAAAATAAAAAACTAATAGCATCAGGCACACTAGAGAGGAAAATTATACAGAACTTATTTTTAAGTTTTCTTTTAAATTTCTTATAATTAATCAAAAATAAAGCATCTGACGTAAAGGCCTAAAAATTAGATTTTTGGGTCATTTATCTAAAAATAAAAGAAATGTAAAAAAAAAAAAAAAAAAAAGCTCCAGCCATTATAAATTTAATTGATACAAAAACTGGGTAAGTTCTCCTATAGTCGAACCCCCCCCCCCCCATTAATCAAACACAAAGCTTTAATGTACCAAAAAATAGTAATTAAAAAAAAAAAACATGATTTTACTTTTGCCGATTTCAATCTTAAAAATTTTCCAATTCCTAAAGTTCAGAGGGACATTTAACAAATTATAAAAAAAAAATAAAATTGAAAGTTTCATTAGAAAGATGAAGGTCCCTTGTAGAGAATGATAGTGATGCCCTTCAGCGTGATGCCAAGAGCAGGTGTTAGATAGTAAATAAGTAATTTTTTTTAATGATACCAACAGATCAAAGCAAGTGGGCACTTTAGTTGTATAAACCTATAAGGTCATTTGAGTAAAGATACCATCAAAAATGAAGTCACTGGAAATTCAATTTAAACATAATTATAAATTGTAAATTATTGTTGTTTCCAATGGCACATCCTGGCTCACGCCATTCTTGATCGAGCTTCCCAGTAAAGTCCAGGCAGGTCTCTTCTATCTTGCTTCTTCGTGTCTAATTTTTCGTAGATCAAGAGATGATCCTTGTCCATGCTACTACCAGGGCGCTCACAGAGTGTGCACATCTCAGAAGGGAGGATATTGATCCTATTGAGGTGTCCCACCAAGCAGTCATGACCAGTAGCCATGCGGAACTTTGCAACCGCCTGTCTCCTTGGCAACTCCCTATTCTCAGAGTACATGTCAGATATGTCTTCATACAGTTTCCCCCTTAAGTCTTCTTTTATTTTTTTATGAGAGCAGGCCCGATGGTGCTTTTTTGCCAACTCGTCCGCCAGCTCGTCCCCCCTCAGTCCTCTATGTGATGGCACCCACTGCAACACCACTCTGCAGATATTGTTTTTTATTATGTTGTATTTTCCATTGATGGATAGTGGTGCACTTGGATGAGTCATTATTTGCAATTGCTTGTATTGCTGATTTTGAATCTGACAGGATTACAGAATCCTGTCTCAGCCACGGTCTCATTATCAATTGTCTTAATGCCTCATTTATCACAAACAGTTCCACCTCAAATACTGTGGCATTCGAGTTCAAAGCAAAGTAATGGGAGAAGAATTCACTGTGAACACCCGCTCCTGTCACTTCATTCATTCTTGATCCATCTGTGTAGATCCTGGTCCATTTATCTTCAGGGTACAATGTGTTTACTGTTTGTAATGTTATTTGGTTGACCAGAGAAGGGAGATCCCTGGCCTTATTGATAGGTTCCATAAGCTCCAGGCTTGTTTCAAACTGTATGTAGTCCAGTGGGTTCATTGGCATTGTTGGAAGTTCTAGTTTTTCACAGTTGTTTGCTTCCTCCAAGGCTATGTGTTTGAAGTTTTTCTGGGTCTTCAATGTTTGTTCCGCTGGTGCTTCCATTAACCACTTGTTTTCAATTTCCCTATGTATAAGTTTTTCATACAGTGTTTGAGCCTTATAAAATACCAATATAAAATGTCTATTTGGGGTCTGCCCTCCCCCTTCTTCAACTCTTATTGGCAGTATTTTGAAATAATAAAGAAAGTACTATCATAATATAATATCCCAAGAACTATGTATTAAATTGCAAACACATATTTCTACCAAAGCATGTTCAATACAAGGTGTAAAAATAAAGTTTTGAGGTGATTTAGAGAAGTGGGTGTAGTATGCAGTTGACCTTGAATTGTCACAAGGAGGGCAATAGTCACAGGGTCTAGATATTTAGTCTCGGTCGTTTGTTACAATCTGTTCATTAAAGTCGTGTTTTGAGCCTTGAAAGAATTATGAGCAAAAATATAGAACAATGTAAATTCTCATTATATTTTGTCAAAAGGATAATGAACGTCAAATGTTGTCAAAGGAAATGTTTTGTCAAATAACACTGAATATGAAGAATGTAATGTCAAGAAAATTGTACAAAACCTTGATATTTGTCAGACAACAATATGGCATATCCTTAGAAGCCAACTGAAAATGTATCCCTATAAAATAAAATTAAAAATTTGAACTGAAAGAAACAGATAAACCTAAGCGACTTAATTTCGTTTTACTAGCATTAGCTCAAATTTTCTTAAACAAAGTTTGGCTTAACATAATCTTTTTGACTGATGAAGCAGATTGGGATCTTTTGAGACACATAATTACAGAATATGGTCAGTTACAAATCTTGATATAGAGACTAAACAATACAAAAGTTACAGTTTGAATTTTTTTTGTTGCAACTTGGCAGTGCTCTCACTTTTCTAATGCAAATACAGAGATGGAGATGCTTTTTAAGCAAAATGTCACTGATGACGAGATGAGGAAGTCTTACATTACGTTTCAAATGAAGAATCACAAGATCTAAAAAAATTCAAAAAAATAATTTCTACTTGGAAGATCATGAACATCATTTTTTGGGACAGTAAGGGAGTTTTGTTTGTTGATTTCTTGCTACATGGTATAACAATAATGGTGAATCCAAATCAAAAGACGAGGCATACTCAGTCGCGGTGTTATGTTCTTTCATGGTAATGTCCAGCCACATATAGTTGCTTAAACCCACAAGGTAATCACATCGTTTATGCTAGACTTCCATTTGTTCCTGCACTTGAAGCAGCTCCTTGCCTGTCAGATATATGATGAGAATGACGATGTTAAAAGAGATGTGCAGCATTAGCTGTCTTCATAGGCGGCATTATTCTATGGAGAGGGTATTCAGAAATTGATTCCATGCTTCCTACAAATGTTTGAATACCATGAAAAAATAGTTCAAAGACCTATCTTTACATAACGTAAGTAGTATCTTTTCTTTTAATTGTTTAAAAACTGATTATCATTATATTTTGATACTTATTTTCCAAACACACCTTGTATATTATAAAATTTGAAAAATAAGGAAAACCTAGTATATGTATTGAGATACCACATGGTTGAAGTAAGAGTGGTGGCATAAAAAAACATAGTTTGGTTTATGAAGTTTCATAATACAGTTCATAAAAGTAAATCTGTCAGAACATCGAACACAGTCATGCAAAATTGAAAAAATCACCTCATGCTGAAAAAATTGATCAAGACGAAGCATCTCAATAATTTGGCCTTCAGTATAGCGAACCAAAACTATACACATATTTAAAAATCAAACGGTTTAGTATTTAAAAAAAAAGAGCAACGCATTCTTTAAGTTAACTATTTTTGTCACTGAGTGAGTAATGAAGAAGGTAGTTGGAAGTCTGTAACATATCAAAAGGTAGTCTTTTCAATATGTACACTAATTTTAACGACGTGTCAATAGCATTGTTTTTAGGTTAGTTTATAATTTTCTGACTTTTCCTTTGAGATTTATAAGTTGTGAAGCTATTGTTAGAATTGAAAATATCACAGATTTTTAACCATTCAGTCATGGAACATTTTTTTGGACTGTGAGCAGTCAAAACTGAACAATTTTACTCATTCAAAAAACTATGTATTTGGGTATAAACTGCTCATTTAAAACTGTACAATTTTACGCAAGTTTCAGAATCAGATACACTAAATAGTTGGGAATAAACAATATATAATTACTGTTTACTTTTTAAGGCTGTAAGTGTTATTGGGCTAATATTTTAAATATACAGACAACTTATATATCAGAAATTCAAATCAAACTAACACTTTGATGTATAGTCGCAACTGTTGTCTGAACAAGGCAAGTTCAGAAAATCTAAATATTTGAGTATAAACAGCCAACAATTTAAGTAGTCACATATCTGAACAATTTTAGGCTAGTAAAACTCTGAAAATCTATATAATATGGTATAAACAACAGCCAAAATTGTACATTTTTCAAAATTATCATAGTTAATGTTTAATAAGTAATGTTAAGTAACATGGCCTTGGTTTCAGAAGTAGAATCAAAGAAAATCACATATCTAGGTTGCGTGGTCTTGGTTTCAAAAGTATCGAAGAATCCTCTCCTTTTCTTTCTGTGTGTAGGTGTGTGTGTGTGTAAGTTAATAAGTTTTGTATTAATATAAGTTTATAACAATCTTGGATTATATCTTACACACACACACACACACCTATACACAGACACAAGAGAAGTTGGACTTCAATGTTCCCACACTTCCATCCTTTCTCGGCCCCCCTAAACTTTACTAAATGTATGTATTTATATAGATTATAAATACAGTAAAGTCTCGATTATTCCACCTAATTGGGATAACTAAAAAGTCGGAAAATATGGAAGTCGGTGTGATAAAAAGGAAAATCTAAAAAAAAAAAAAAACTAAAAAAAAACAACATAAAATACAAATAATTTTAAAATGTGTTATTATTATTAAAATCTTAAATTGTATCATAAAATTGTTACTAATGTAATTACTGTACTCCACATAATACAGTAGTATAAAAATATAAAGCATAACGTTGGATCCATACATAAAAATAATTCATTTCTTTAAAAAATCTGTAATTGTTTTTTAGATGAACCGATGCTGCTGTTTTTATCTTGTGCCAAGGTCACGCTAACGCCTCATTGACATGACATTGGTTGCAGTTCCAACATAAGTTAAGACTGATTGAAACATTTTCACTGCTTCTGCTTAACACATCTTTTTCTTTCTCTAATTCAACTTCACTATCTCTTTCCCCATCACACTCTACTCCCTGCACTTATTGATGAAATTATGTCACCATCACTCAGTTCATATGGTTTGTCCTCGTTAATCCATTCTTCAATGTCGTTTTCATCACCATCTTCACAACCTGGAATCTTTTGTAGCAAACTGGATCAGATTATATGTATCGTCATTTGTTTGTGATGTGTCTACATAATCAACCAAATTTAAAACTTTCCAAGATTGTATGAGTATAAATCTCGTCCCAACATTTCCACGATCCAGAAAATGACATCTTTAAGATGATTTTCTTTAAAATATCTGGTACACAATTAATCTCTTCGTCCATGTCATAGAAAATTTTTGAAAGGAGTTTGTGACTTTTTTTGTCGCAAAAACTCCTCGATCCATGGGCTGGCACAATGCAGTAGAATTTGGCGGCAGGAACATTACTTTTATATCTTCACTTATCAATTCATCAACATTTGGATGACATACTTCATTATCTAAGAGAAGAAAGAATAGCTTTTGCAGGCAAGTTGATGGATTTAAGGAATGTTTTGACCGATGGCACAAAATCTACAAAAATCCACTCACGAAAAATTTCCAAATCCATCCAGGCATATTTTTAGTTTTTATAACTTACTGGAAATGCAGCTGTTGATAAGTTTTTAAATGCCCGGGGTTTTTTACATTTTCCTATACAAAGTAATTTTAATTTATGGTGTCCTGTAGTATTACTACAGGCAAGTAGAGTAACTCGCTGTTTCATCACCTTGAAGCCTAGTAATGATTTTTCTTCTCGCGATGCTTATGATTTCTTGAGAAGCATCTTAAAATTCAAACCACTCTAGTCACAGTTATACAACTGCTCTCCTGTTAATCCTTCATCGTTGATTAATTTTTGGAATTTTTTCCTAAAATTATTGATGTCTTGAGTCTACCAATAATTTTTCGCCCCAGACAGTTAATTGTCTCACTCCATATCTTTTTCCCAGCATATAACCAACCGACGTTAGCTGTAAAACCTTCTTAACATTCTTTGAATTCTTTTTGAAACATTTGCTGCAGAATAGGACCTGAAATAGGCACTCCTTTATTTTTCTGTTGAGAAAACCATAAAAATAATGACTCACTTGTTTTTTCATCACACTATTTCATACTTTTTCTCTTTTTAAGAAAATCTTCTGAATGACGATCCCAACTCCATTTTTCTAGGTCACATCTCTTTTTTTTCCAATCGCCTACAGTAACTCTTCCTACGCCAAGCTCATCAGCAATTTTCTGCATAGTTTCACCTCTATCCAGTCGTTTTAAAGCTTCTAACTTTGTCTCAATTGAAAGAACATACATCCCTTTCTTTCTATTTTCTTTCGACATTACAGTACAGAAAAACACTTTACTTCACCAAAAGAATGTATGAGGAAAAAAACTTACACACACATAAAGCTATATTCACACTACGATAGCAAGAACAGAAGTGACTCAGTGAAACATAACGCTTATGTGGAATAGTGGGAGTTGTGAGTAAACTGGTACCACACCTCTGTTACCGTGCTAGAGCTAATATATAACTGAGACCATCTGTCAGTCACACATTTGTCGTTGACTACAATATTCACTCTTACATTCACGTACCGAATTGTACAGTGCTGTACTGTATTAAGTAGTACAGTAATTAGGTTACAGTGTTTCAAGCAAACTATGTAACATATTTTTGAAGAATGATTATTAATAAGCAGTATTATTGTATGTAAAAGCTTTATTCGTTGTCATTTTTCATAAATACAGTATGTAAAGTTGTCACGTCTGAAAATAAATGTCGGAAAACCGAAAGTCAAATAATCGGGACTACATTGTAGTTGGTTCTTTCACGGTCCAACACATGGAAATTATTAAATTTTTTTGAAATTTATAAATTATTTTGAAAATTATTGAATTTCCTGATTTAAAAAAAAATTTGGGCCCCCAAATTTTACCCCTAGAATAATGTGGTACAAATATTAGAAATAGTATTAAATAATAATTTTTTTTTGAAAGTTGTGGCACAAAAACATCATTAGGTAATTTTTTAAATTCCATCTGTGCCTAAACTATGCATCCTGCCAACTTTTTCCAAGACATTTAAATTGTTTAATAAGATGTGTAAATAGTGATGTAAGATGAAAAATTGTACATTTAGAAAAAAATAATAAAATCAAAATTGATATGCCATCATAATATACAGTGAAATGAGAGTAAACCATTAAAGTGTGTCTAATTAGGCTAAACCACAATTTAGAGGAATTCATTTTTTGACATGTTTGAAAAAGAATATATTCAGAGTCGCACAATTGTATTAATGCGTATATATTTTAAAATCGTAAACTCATTTTTTGAGTTTTTCCAAAGGCCAAGGTATTTAAGCAGTATTTATCTCTAGGGTTTAGAGACTGCCATCAAAACTGGGACAAGGAGTTACGCCATTACTCAAAAACTGTTAAAGTATCTTCATAAATTGAATACCTTATAGTATAGTGTTTGTAAAACACTATGAAATCTGATGACACATTTTACCAAATCAAAGTCTATTTCAAAATAGCCGAAGTAATGGAAGTATATTTAAGAAATAATAATAGTATACAATATGTAAAATTGTAGGTTTTTAAATGAAATTATACCATATCAATGTTTAAATAGTCTATACAATGGAAGTGTTTATACCTTATATTAGAGAAATCATAGGTGAATACAAAATCTGACCATATAAAATCATATCTTAAAATAGCCCAAACAATGGAAGTGTTTATTACCTTATATTAGACAAATCATAGATGAATATAAAATCTTTCAAATTGTAAGGTTTTAAAAAAAATGTTGACCTATATAAGAGACTTTTAGACTTATGAAAACTTTTGCCACATATTGTAATATTTCACATTTTTCCATCTCTAAGTTGGGTTAGTACTTGGTTCAATATATGATGTAAGCGATATATGATGTCGGGAAACTTGCTTCATCTCTCGTATTGCGATTGTCTATGCGAAGATTCGTATGGACTGATAAACAGTGATCCGGTATTGGTAAATGTTATGGAATTGTGAGTAAATGATTGGTATGAATGAAAAAAGATAAATATTGTATTAATAGTCTACTAATACAATACTATTGTTAAATATATAAATATTGTACACTTTTATAATAAATAATTAACTAATTGTAAGAAATAATATTTTCCCCACAAATTAAAAACATAGTGAGCGCAGTGTAGTATGCGTCAATCTAATAGTCAGGTAATTCCCAATTGGCGCAAAGGATCCACGAATCATAGCATTTTTTAGTTGATCTATTGAAGAATATTGCTTTGAGCGTCACTAGCTCACCATCGTCCGGCGAGAGTGGTCATGTTGACTTTCTCATCACGACGAGACTTTCATGTGAAATGTTACAATATGTGGCAAGAAATTTTCAAAATCTGTATATCTTTTAAAACTTGAGAATGGTTAAAAGTGCACTCAATATGGTAAGGAATTTTCAAAATTTGTATGTGGCCCAGCCAAGGAGCCCACCAAACCAAAACTATAATAAGTATAAATTAGGATGTAAAGGAATTCTAAATAATAAAATATGAATTGGCACTTGTGATTTTGTTGAGCAGTGAAAGATTACGTAGAAGGGGGGGGGGAGAGACGAGCGGGAGTCTGTTCCGAGAGCCGCGAGAAGGAAGACCGCTACGGGACGAGGTCAGTCCATTTTCGGCCACGTGCTAGCTAAATTAAACGGTATGTTTTTCGGCCACTATTAAGGCTTTATCTTGCCGTTATGTCTTTTTAATAAATTATAAATATTTCTGTAATCTAATTTGGCACTCAAATAAAATATAACATTTAATTTCACTTGCGTTGCGTGCGTTCATTAGCGTCCTAACCCGACTCCTTGGCCCATCCTGACAAGATTCGGCTAAAGTGTACGCGGTCTCCAGCCAGCCGGAGCTTCCAGCTGGTCAAAAGAAGTGGAGACGGTCACATGTATTTCTTTTAAAACTTGTGACTGTTTGAAAGTTTGGACTCATAGTGTTGTACAAACACTAAACACTCCAAATTGTTAAAAATTCTAAAATAGGGCATATAGAGAGACATTAGAAGACTAAAATTAAACCCATTTATTAATATATATACAGAAGTTGGTGGATACCAAAGGATTTAATAGTGGCTTTCATAATAGACACACACTAAAAATTAAATCACTTTATTATTCCATATTTTCCTATTTAAAATTTCAATGCTGCAGTCAAAAAGTTTTTACCCTCAAAAATCAAGATAAATATTTTTCCACAGTTGTTATTTTCTAATATTTTACTATAATTTAAAAAAAAATTGCATTGTTAAAACATATATAAGACCTTGCATTCATTGTTATATGATTGAAAAAATAGCTGTACTTATAATTTAGACTTACTTTTACAGCTCTATTGCATTTATAAAATAAATAATAGTTATTTATAAAATAAAGGCAAGATATTTTTTAACTTAAAGTTTTGTTGGTATGCGTTATCATTTAATGTTTTCTTTCTGAATTCAATTTCTTTAATAGTGAAGTACAAGATTTCACTCTTAAAAGGAAACAGTAATAATTCATAAAAACATAACCTAAACATGCAACAATCAGTTTCTCAGTTTATCTAAATTCTATTATAAAGCAGTGCTGAGAGGAAAGGGATTAAAGGTTCTAAGTATTTAGATATCTTCATTTTTGTTATCTTCTTGTTCCATACAAATACATTTACATACCTAACATTAGAAAAAACAAAAACATTGTTTGGACTTAAATGGAAGCAAACTTTAAAATAGAACTAAACCTGAATTCAATTAATAAAATTTGAAATACATTTTTCATATTTACACCTAACCTACAATCCTTGCCCCAAAACGGGAATTTAACAGAATATCAAGAGTTGAACCAAACCTAACTTTAAACCATTTTTAGAATCAAAACCAAATTTTAATGAAGTGTTTTAAGAGTGAACGTATTGTCAAATCCTTATAAAACTTAAAATCAAATACATTTTAGATACAAAATAAAACTAGTAACAATAAATTTTATTATAACGTAAAAGAATATGTTATAAAATCAATTTAAATTTTAAGAAATTAAATGTAAAATGTTTAAGAGTGTGTGAGACTTCGGAAATCGAGAGTTATATCGAGAAAGAATTCAATATCGTCTTGATCTTGTTAGCGAGATTCATTTTTAGAATATCAAGTTTTTAAAAATTTATATAGTTACATTGTAATTATGTATGTCTCAAAGACAAAGTGTATGCATTCATTTTCAATGTGTTAAATTAAGTTATCATAAATTTAGGCTGAGGTAAAATCGACTTCCTAAACATAGATGTGTACTTAACCTATACTTCTATAGCCATCTTTCTATAGAATGATGTCTAAGTTGTAATAGAATGTATCAAAAGGAACAATCAAAATGAAAGTTTTCCAAATGACTTGACATAAAGCTGTGTTAGATCTGAAAATTCAAGTTCCCGCGTAATTTCAGGAAATTCCCAAACCAAATATTTCTCAATATATAAATTCCAAAATTTATTATGAAAATTCCAATTGTGTTGCATTAAAAACAACTTTAGATGAAATTGATCATTTATTTAATCTGTGGATTTGTAACCATAAACTTGGCATGGATGAGACCAAATGTTCCTACAATGAAAGGAAGAAAAGTATAAGATTTTAATACATACTACCAAGTGTCAAATTAACTATAATTATAATTCAAATATATAAGACTTACCGTCGTCAATATTCTGTTTGTGTCGTTCAAACGACGGCCGTTTCGGCTATTCAGCCATTATCAAGTTGTAAAGTAATCTGGTTTCCCTTCGTCAATTACAAACACTTATACACATTACACAAGAGCAAAATTACACACGAAACACTTACACGTACATACGATTAAAATTGATTCATGAATCATTGTCTACGTCCTTACGGATCATAGTTATTCATCAACAGAAAACACCCTTAAAATATTACATCGATGTAAGAAAGGAAATTTCATGAACGCATTAGAACAGTATGAAATATACAGATATTTCAAAATTGACAGTAACTTGTTGTTAAACGAAAAACTAAACTTTAATTCCAATGCATTGTACGACACCGTGTTAACTCAAGTAGATAACGTAACTCAACCCCTCCCAATGTCAAGCTGTGATACCAGTAATATTCGAGACTCTGTGCAGTAAGGACGTAGACAATGATTCATGAATCTATTTTAATCGTATGTACGTGTAAGTGTTTCGTGTGTAATTTTGCTCTTGTGTAATGTGTATAAGTGTTTGTAATTGACGAAGGGAAACCAGATTACTTTACAACTTGATAATGGCTGAATAGCCGAAACGGCCGTCGTTTGAACGACGCAAACAGAATATTGACAACGATAAGTCTTATATATTTGAATTAATATAACAATATTCGGAATGGCGAAAACAAATTACTATAATTATACTCCGATAAATATCTAAGGATTACTTAAACGCTTTGGAAAATTACTTTAAGCATTACTTTCACGTTTAGAAGAGTACTAAAATTTAAAACAGGATATTTTAAGTAGTTCTAAGTTTGAACACCAAACTTCACCATGCATCACAAGATACCATTTAGTTCAAAATTTGGAACACTAGGTATTACTGTATTTCAATTTGAACACTACAGTATATTTGATTATTATAATATTTTTCCTATCAAAAGACTGTTTTACAGAACATTATTTGGTCTGGCAAGAATGACATAATTTTTCGTATAATAAAAAATTTTATTAGAGAGCAAAAAGATTCTAACAAATAAATGTATATCTACAATGTTTATTTTAAGTGTAATTCTTTAATGGTTCAGTGTCCTTTCAGTATCATTTAATATTGATCATAAAAGAATTGACCAAATCAAATTATTCTCAGATTCTGAAGTAATAATAAATATTTATTTCTTCACTCTCTACATAATATCTACAAATTACAAAACATCAAAAAAAAAAAAAAAAAAAAATTATACTCCTTTTCTTAACCCTCCAAGTGGCACGGCGACCTACAGTAGGTCGCCAACGTGCTCCGAAGTGATTTCACTAACTTTTAATCACGTATTTTGCCATTCAACGTTACGCCCACTTAAAATTATCCGATCGCAATAAATAAAATACCGTTGGAAAGCTAATGTTCCGTAGATGCATAATCATGCAAAAAAAAATACCACAAAACGTTATAAATAATATTCCAAAAATTGGTGAAGTTCGCATATTTTTGATGCGTAAAATCGTAGATTCGAACTCTTGCGCCTTTTCGTTAGCGCGATGCCATTTTTCCCGATATTATTCCAACTCTATTTATCTGTCATTGAAGTCAACTAAAACACTGTTCTATAGATCACATGTTTCTCTTTCCAACCATAGATTACAAATTTTTCTGCGTCTCATAGATCCAGAGATATTCCTACTTGAACGTAGAACAAACTTGACGAGACGAAATTTGGTTGGCATTAGGTTTGCATTTCTCTTTGGTTTCTAATATTATATTTCTTATATTTCTTTACACTAAGTTGTAGGGGAAATTCCATTCTATAAGTTGGTACCACTCGACATAGGGCAAAAACTTACTAAGAGGCTTGTTTTTTATCTCGAAATGTAGCAAATGTGTGACGTAAATACCTATAATATTAGGCGTAGCACATATTGGTTTTGGGATTAGATTTTTGTTATTTTGAAGGTTTGTGTATACAAATTGTATATAAATTGTGTATACAAGTTACAATATATGTGTTTTTATATCTAAAGCTTATGTTTTTGAGTGATAGTTTGGTTTTTGAACGTTCTTATTTGCGATAACCTAGGCCGGTAAAGGTTAGTTTAGGCTATATGCAAATTGTCTTATATATAGTGTTTTATATGATTATAAAAGTGAATATGTGTGTTATTATTTGTAAAGTATATATTTTCTTAGTTAAATCTATAAGTTTTGTCTTTGATCTATCTTCAAATTGGTACTAGTGAGTCTAAATTGTGGAGGTTACAAACCTAACCTCACTCGTAAAAGTTACCTTTTTAGGGAAAATCGGTATTTTTATTTAGAAAATGTAACATATTATTATTTTTTCCCCCTAAATATATTCACAAATATATGACAAATCTCAAGAAATGGTTGAAAAAAATCCTAAAAATCTATTAGTATGTTATTCATTACCATTTTTGTGAAATTTCTGCTTCGTTACTCTTCGATTTTTTGATATTTGACTAAAAAACTCCAAATGTGATACATGTAACTTTTTTTGCACTACACACCTACATTCTATGCACCTTTCTGAACATAATGAGATATAGAACTTTTGTATAAGATAAATAATACTATTTTTAGTGATTTTTTGAAAAGAAAATGATCATTTTACATTTTTTCGTAAACTATTTTTTGTTTTTTTGATAATATAACATATTTTATTTTTTTTCCCCTAAATATATTCAAAAATATTACACAAAACTTTTGTATATCTTAGAAAAAGGTAGTAAGCTATTGATTTTGGAATATACAGGTTTTTCCTGAAAATTGGTAACTTCGTTTTTGACATGTAACATACTTACTCCAAAACCGTTTCAATTTTTTTTTTTTTTTTTATTGCATAGATGGATTCTATGCATCTTTCTGAGAAAAATGATATCTTATAAGTTAGGTTTTGTATAGAAATAATATATTTAATTAATTTTTTAACAAACGAAGAATTTTCAAGACAATTAACATTACCAGTTGGAGGGTTAAGCAGTAAATTAACCAATAAATTGCAAGCCTATACAATTAATTTGGAAGAATGTTGTAGCCCTAGTAGTATATCCAAAATAGTTTTGCTTATCAGTAATGACTCGGGTACTCATTATTTTTCTTAAATGAATTAAATCAGTAGTTACAAATTCTCGGTCTTGCTTTCATATCTAAATTTGTACTCTCTGTATTTCTCAATCTCAATAATTTGTGTTGAAATATTTCTCTTTCTAGTTTCAATAATAATAATAATTAAAAAAATCACTCTTACACACCCCTAAAAATTTCTGTTAAATTAAGATGATATATTTTAAGTTAAAACAATATTTATTTCTTTTCAGTGTTATCAACTGTGACAATGCACTTGTTTCTGTAGGAAAAGTTATATGCAATAAATAAATCTAATCTAATTTAATGTTGAGTGAATATATTGTGACTATTGAATCAAATGTGTCTTGGAATTTGATTTTAAATTAAAATTGTAAACTTCAATGTTCAAATGGAATATTTGACACCAAAACCAGTAAAGTTTTAATTAAATAATGTTTCAAGTGAAAAAATATACAACCTAGATTCGGAATTGAATCTTTACCTGAATTTTTCACTTGAACTAATTAGTAATACTAGCTATAAAAAAAAACATAAAAGAAAAAATCAAAAATGAAAAATCAGTGTTTTAATTTTAGATTTTTGAATGAACTGTCACTTTTCAAAAGTTCAAAACAACCGTATCTTGCAGTTAAAATTAAACCAAACCTTGAACTTCTTAAAAACTTGAACAGGTCCCAAAACCCTATTTGAAATATTAGTAATATCTATCAGGTTTTTGTGAACCATAGACCTCGCTTCTTGGATGTTTTAATACATTTAATAAATAATTCTTATAAGCCCAATGTGGTTACTGTATAATGCAATAAGTGATAGTCTACAATTTCCATAGATCAAGAAAGAAATATTACCACAACTATTATAAACTGGAACACTATTCAGGGAAAGAAATAATGACAGTTAAATTTTGTATAGGTGGCATACTCCTTGCATTGCAATTGTAATTTACCATTCATTGGGATTACAGTGATAGTAAATATTATGCTGTCCTATCAATGTATGTAAACCCTGGAATTATTTACTGGTGACCTCAGTGTCTGGTGGCTCAATTAATTGTAAATGTAAAGAATTGAACTATTGTTTATATTTTACTTCTAATACACATTGATGCATATATAAAAATTACTTCAATTTTTAGAGGAAATCTCAAGTAACAAAACAGTTTAACTGTTATGTAAATAATAATTTATTTGATATTTTTGTAACCCTAAAAAACTAAAAAAAAGATTCAATTTTAATTCATATAAATGACAACATAAAAAATAAAATAATAATAACATAAACGGATGTTTTTTGGTCAGGTAAAAACTTCCCATAGGATAGTTCAAAAATGATTTTTCGTTGAAAGTTTTCCTTGTAAGACTGCACGTTATGCCTTATTTACAATACTGTATTTAATACTTTGGAGCTAGTGATGTATTCCTGTTCCAATTTATGGAACACTGGCGTTCATACCTCAAACTGTTTTAAGTGGCTGTCATTTTAAAATGGAAAATTAAATTAAAACACCTTGTATAAACATCTCAACCTAAATGTAAAAAAACCTTACTAACAATTTTTTTAACAATAGATACATGCATATGGCTGAAACTGCGTAACAAACACACACAGATAAAATGCTAAATAGTCAAGATAAAAATAGAACCATATTTTCCTCAATAAATAACATAGATTGTAAAGATTTTTGTTTTGTTAGTTTTGTATAGAATGTAGAGAATTTGTATGGATTGGAGACCTTGAAAAGTGGTCTTTGGTATTACCTAGTAGTACACAAACAAAAAAATACACAATAAAACACTAAAGTTCTAAAATATTTCATAAACATCAGTATGTTTATTTCTCAACCAGTAGAATGTATAAAAAGAAGACTAAATAGTTGTAATATGGTTGCAGAAGATGCACCTGTGTTGGGTGTTGAACTTAAGTAAGCCTGTCGGGAGAGGAAAGGGATAAAGGATGATTTATCTAGGACTAAGGTTAAGAGTTTCTAAATTTTGTGAGCCATTGATCACAAAATTCCAAATCAAAAGCTTTTTACAAACAAAAGGAATGGAAATGGGTACCAAATGGGTTCATCCTATGTGGACCTTTACATAGTAAAATTTGAGGAAACTTTCCTTAGGAGGCAACCCCATCAACCTCTCTGTTGGTACAGATACATTGACGATATCTTTTTAATTTGGACAACAGAAAGCCTAGAACACTTCTAAGAAAATCTTTCAAAATTTTCTATTCTAAATTTCACCTAGACTATGTCTACTTCACAAGTTACCTTTCTGGATGTCAATGTAAAAGTAAGAAACAGCAAAATACAAATTGGCACCCTGTTAAATCGACAAACCATCCACGCACTCCACAAGCCATTCCCTATAGCCAGGCAATCAAGAGCCAAAAATATTTGTTCTGAGGAGAGTGAACTACATGAATTTAATAAAAAAAAATGACAAATGCATTTGTAAAAAGAGGTTATTGTGAGAAACTAGTTAGGCATGAAATTCGTTTGGTACAAAATACAGTTATCACACTAAAAAACAAAAGATAACCATCTCTCTGGTCACCAATTATCACACAGGCCTACAGAAATTAATCAAAAATAGTAATATTATCTAAAAATAAACTTATTTTATATCATTTTTCAAAGAGATCTGCATAGAATTTATCTGTGAAATGAATATATATATATATATATATATATATATATATATACTGAAAAATGAATATATATATATATATATATATATATATATGTGTGTGTGTGTGTGTGTGTGTGTGTGTGTGTGTGTGTGTGTGTGTGTGTGTGTGTGTGAAGGTTTTGGAGTAACTATGTTAAGAATAAAAAAATGTGAAAAAAATAAAAAAATAAATAAAAATAAATTGAAAACTTCACTGAAAAGTGTATATAAACATACAACATATATGTATGTTGTATGTTTATATACACTTTTCTGTGAAGTTTTCAGTTTAAAAAAATAAAAAATATATATTATATATTTATTTTATTTTTATTTATATATATATATATATATATATATATATATATATATATGTACACACACACACAAAAGTTTTGTAATATAGTTATAGATAAATCTTGATAAAAATCAATTTATAAAAATTTCATATGAAAAACTTCTTTTTTTTAATGTAAAAAATCGAAATTTACTAAAAAGTTATTTCTAATTTGAAAAAATAACCAAAAATAGTAATATTATGTAAAACACAACTTGTAAAATATTATTTTTCTCAGATAGATGCATAGGAATTTATCGGTTTAATAAAAAAAATTTTTAGATGTAAAAAATTTAGAGTTAGTATGTCAGAAATCCAAAATTCTTAAAGTCAAAATGCGAAATGAAAGCCTATATTTACATAATTTTTTTTTTTTTTTTTATAGATATAGAAAAATATGTCTACTATATTTGTGCATAAATGTTGGTAAAATAAAAAATCAATACAATTTTTATTAGATAGATTTGAAATTTGGTAAAAAGTTAGGCCTAATTTGACATAACCTAGACCTTTGTATTAGGTAGGCCTGAATCAAAATCACTGAAAAACATAAAATTCACACAAAAAATAAACTCTAGAAACATTAACACACATAACTTGTATAAACAATTATAATAAATAAATCACTCTACATATCAAAATAAGTTCACAATAACAGAAATAAATCCAAAACTATTTACTATGTACACATATGGACACAAAACAAGGGAAAGGCAATGGAATTTTAAATTCAGAATGCTTGTCTAAAATTTGGCCTATGATGTAATGGTTACAATCTTGTTGAGCACGGTGGTGAAATTCACAATAATAATTCGAATTTGCCCCTAACCACAATCACTAGAAACTTTACAATAAAACATAATTATCTGATTAATTGTTCTTTATTTATTATTTCCATGTAATGGGTTGTACTAACTGAAATTTCATTTTCCTAATAGTGTGGAGAAAGGTTACAAAATATCAATGTAAGTAATCGTTATTTCACATTTCGCAACTGCACCAAATAGAGAATGAGTCTGGTTTGGTTTAGTTAGTACTTCGTAGAATGTATTATATCTCAAAAACTATGACAGCTAGGATTAATTTGAAATAGGTAGTTCGAAAGAGTACCTATTATGGTATTTGGACAAGAATTACCATTTACAAAAATGCTCAATGAGTTCACATTTTCTTATATTGTGGCGTTCGTGATGTCCTTCAGTCTCGGAGAAAAACAAAACTTTATGGAATTCTTGAATTTGTATCTTTCGTAATAAGGATTTTTGGTTACATGATTATGAAAGATTGAAACATTATCTTTACAATGATATATTACATATTTCGATATAATAGTATTTACTAGGCTCAAAGTTGAATTGTAAAATAAAGTGATTTTTAACATATAAAAAAGTCTGAAAATTCTTAGTTTTGTTTAATTTTTATATATTAAAAACTATAATAGTTAGAAAGTTTTTGAAAGAACAGATCGAAATATGAAGAATTGTTCTATAGAACAGTGTTACTGTAGATTTGTTAGACAGAAATATGGACTTGTGAAAATCAGATTAAATATGATGTAAATTTATGTTACTCAAATGCACAGTTTTTGTGTTAATCGTTTGCCACAACGTTTTATGGTATTTTGATTGCATGATTATGCATCTATGGAACATTACGTTTAAAACTGTCTAAATATAATTACAGTATGATGATTTTTACTATGCTAAATGTTGAATTCGAAAGAAAGTGATTTTTACTGCTAGGCGAGCTGTTAACCTGTCCAGACACATCAATCATCGGCTCGGTCCGAGCTACAACATAATGAAGAAAAGCTTCAAAATTCTACAAACTTCCAACCATACTAAGAATCTTCTCACTGAACCTTCCAGAGTCTTGATTAAACAGCCTACAAATTTGAAATACATGTTAGTTCACCCCAAGCTTCCGGATCACAAAACACCTAAATAACATTCCAACAATTTCAATAGTTCCTCCAGTAAAAAAAGAATTTTTAAAGTGTAAGCCCGTAAAGTACATAAATTTTTTAATTTTTAAAGATCATCACAGATGTACAACAAACAATGTTACCTACTAACTACAGGTTTTGCCCAGCTCACCAACCAATTGGCCTAACCACAGACAACCTAAGCACCAGGATGAATGGTCTTTTTTAAATGATGTAAAAATCCATAACAATCCATAATGTTGCAACTTTTGATGACCGCTTCACAACAAAAATTATACAATCACTCCCTCCAGAATGTACCCTTCAGAACTAAGAAGATAGGAACTGTCTCATCAATGGGTCACAAAATCTAGAGAACCCTCTAACCTTAATTTTAAATAAATCATACTTTATCCTTTTACCTTTCCCAACAAGCTTACTTAAAAAAAAGGGAAAAAGTTCAATACTCAACACAAATCCATCCTTGCAACCATATTTAGAACAATTTAGTCTATATTTTCTACTTGATTGAAAAAGTGAACAGTGTTTACAAAATATTTCAGAACTTTAGTATTTTATTGTGTGCTTTCCTATTTGTATTTTACTAGGTAATATCAAGGACCACCCAAGGTTATCCTGTATCTCCTGTCCATACAAAATCTAAACTAATAAGCTATGTGCTCTATTAAACTCTAACATAAAACCATTGTATAGAATTTATAATTCTATTTCTAAAATTTGAGATGTCCATAATTTTTGAAGTCTATAAAATATTAAACTATGCATTTAAGAGTTAAAAAGTAAGTTTCAAATAGATTTTGAAATCTAACGTGCTCCTTTCAAATTATAGAACTCTTTTGTTAAGAGTTAAGGAATGGCTGTTTTTCTACAAACTGTAATATGCTAAAAAAACGAAAAATTAAAAGGATGATACCTCTGAAAACATTTGGCACCTGTCTGTTTGTATATTTTTCTTTCAAAAACAATTTCTGAGGAACAAATTTAGATACAGAATCAAAATTATATGTATACAGCCAAGTTTAAAACACAGTGAGTCAAACATTTTTTATTTAAAAAAAACTTCATTTCAAAATAGCACTCATTAAATTTGTTTAATACTTTAAAAAATGTGAACAAACATTTTGATATCCTTGTTAATATTAACTAAAAAAAAAAATGGGTAAAAATTAATTTTTGGTATTTGATGCAAGATTAGTAATTTCTCTCACACCCCCCCCCCCCCTAACCTTCTGAAATGTTAAACATAACTAATAAACAATACAATACAGCCTCAAATTATACAAACTGAGGATAGTGGAAAAACTACTGTTTTCCTTTGAACAAACATAAACATGGCTGTTTATTTTTGAAGTTAGAATTGGTAAATTTAAGTCATGTCTAAGATTAGTTTTGTTGAAGATTTCATGGAATGTTAGAAGCCATGGAAAGCTATTTTGTATGCCTTATTTAATAACTAAGAATTACTTTTTTTTTTAACAATGTCCTTGTGTTGATCAATTTCTATGCCATGCAATTATTATGTAAAACAAACAGTATTTAAAATTTCAACTTGGTACCATTGTGAAATAGAAATGTGAAAATAAGTAATTATTTTTTTACTTTCTCACAAATAGTATAGAGAAAGTTATGTGATGGGTAAAAAAAAATGGATGTTGAAAGTTTTTCAGATATATTCGTTTTGAAGTCTCATGAGAAAAAATAAGTGGTTTTTGGAATTATATCTGTCTGTCAAATATATAGTGGTCTACTGCCCACATACATGACCCAATATTGATCATATTTGACATGGGGAGATATTTTCGCTATATATCGGGACTTTATTATGCCATAAGAAAATAAAAACATAAATTAATTATGATTTTTTTTTTTCAAAATCGACTGTAATGATTTTGATCAATTTTGTTCAAGCATAGTCTAAAGACCCAAATAAAAAGTATTGGTCACACTCACATTGATGTGTTTTGTTTAAAAAAAAAAAATTAATTAAAAAAAAAATATATATATATATATTATAAAAGATTGGCTCTATCAATTTTGTTCAAATTGTAGTGCAATATAAAGAAAGATAATGATCCAAACTCATGTGTAAAATCAAAAAAAAAAAAAAAATGGACCTTGACTGCCATCATTAAAAGCTCGATTTTAATAAAATGTAATTGAAGCAAGTTTAGGCTCTTATTGAATTATATACTATTTCAAAGATGGCATCCATGCTCTATTTTAACGTTTTGAATGACATACTGAACTGAAATTTGTGGTAGCGACTAGATTTGGTTGGTTTTTATTTGGTTTTGTGGATGGTTTTTAAGTGAGATAGTTTGTGTAATGTTTTTGCACCATTTAATTGTAGATATATTCACCAAGATTCAAAACTATTTTCAAAATCTGGACTTTATATATCTAAATCAGTTTTTAGAAATTGTATCTTTAAAAAAAAAACACAAACATTTGCCAAATGAAGCCTGAATATATCTAACGACTATTGAAACTCCTTTCTGAATACACTATTGTTGTTGTTTGCAAGAACAATTCAATTTATAATAACCGAATATAATAGCATGTTGATTGATATAAGAGGCTTAAAAGAAGTTTTCTGCAGTTCATGACTTCTACAGTTCAATTTTAACCTGTCTTTTAATTAATAAATGTTGCTAATTTCTCCTTAACCTAAAATATAAACAAATAAAAATGTTACTAACTTCACCAGTTTTGTAAAAATATCTCGACATAATTAAAACATTTTGAAAAAAAAACAACAAAAAACAAGATATTAAAATTGTTTATTTAATATAGAACTGAAACTATGGCCAAAACACAAAACAGTATTATAAAATAATTAACAAGGAAAAAAGTTTTTTCTTTAAAGTTTTTGAATGATCACTTCAACAAAAACTAAATTATTAAAGACTTACTTAGAAATAAAAGAGAGATAAAACTCTCTGTATAAGTCAAAACATGTGATACAAATGTCATGCCTAATTCGTTAAACCACCATGGACAGAATAGGAAATGAAAGGAAAGGAAAATCACTTGAGAAGTGTTCGAGTTGCCATAGTTACAAATGTTTCACACTTACCACACCCTGATTGCATAAAAAAAGCAAAATAAAACATACAAATATTGGGAACATAACCTAAACACATAAACATAAATAATTTAGCTCATTAATGGATGTTAAGACTTATTTGAAAAACTTACAATATTCAAATATACAACTCTTAAACACTTTATTCAGAAAATCATTTTTTATAAACACAACATTCAGAAATGAAATAAACTCAAGTTTAAAAAAATACTAGTAATAATAGTAATGTATAAATAAACATATAAAAGTTTTAAACCTTTAGAAACATGTTTAAATCCATTATTGGAATAATTTCTATCTGTGCATGTTTGTCAAGTTTTATTTTAACAAGTGTTCAAATTGACCCAACATTTTGAAGTTCAATGTGAGGAGAGTCCATTGATGATTAAGACACTTTTGTCAAAATTACTTTAGAGTTGGGAGGGGGAGAGGGTTGAAATTAAGGTAATGGTGAAAGTAAATATGCATTATTTGATAACGACTGGTTTCAATGATTTTAAAAGTAGTTATGTGTAGGAAAGGGTCTTACGGTTTGATTAAATTTTGATAAAAATCAATTGTTAAAAACGTGGGATTGAACACAAGAGTAGGAATATAAAGTATTTAGTTTGAATCCAACATCAATTTAAACATATCGGGCTTCCAAAAATAAAATAAAAAAACACCCTGAAACATGTTGGATTATTTTTAGGAAATTTATATCTCTGTATTTAAGACACTGATGACATTAATAGTAGTAGTTATACTTTTAGGCAATTCGTTTCAATTAAAAATTTATATTTTTTAATCATTAATAACTGGAAAGTAATGCTGGCTAAATCATTATAAAAAAAAAGTGTTTATTATATAAAGTAATTCTTAAGAGTTTCTGTTTTCTTTCATAAAAAATAAAACATTACATTCATTCTCGTTAAAATCAAATGGATCCAAAACAATCACAACTATAATAATTAATTAAATGTATTAAGTTTGTTTTTAACTGTTGTAACAGTCAATGTTTTTATGTTTCAATTTCGGGGAAACCCAAGTTTTGAAAACCTTTCACTATAAAATAATTTGCATTAATTCCTTACAAAATTATATTTAGTTATAAATATTCAAACAGTACTAACCATGCTAAACTGTTCAAAGTGCTGTTGCAAGGCTGTCGCTTGTGCTTGACTGATATAGTAGCTATTGTGCTCAGAGAAAGGATTTGTTCCTGAATTCGGCGGTGAAGAAGGACTTTGTGGACTGCTACTCAACGGGCTTACACTTCCGTACTAGAAACAATGTGGACCAAACTGTCAAATTAATCTGAAAACATTGATTTTTAACAAATAAACTAAAGAGAAATATTAAAATTGAATACAAATAAAAATTGTTTTAATAATTACCTTGACCGTAAGCCCAGGTGAGTTCTGAGGACTTGGCCTATTTACTGGTTGAGGCGACCTATAGGAGTTAAGGGAATTTACTATATAATCCTGAAACAAACCATTAAACATATTTAATCACAATTTTATTACAGTCAAATACAATAAAATTGTTACTCTTTATCTTTTATTAACAATAAATAGAAAATTATAAAAATATTTGTTGTGCACATAACATGTTAAAATGAATGGATATAATTTCTTTTGTGGTTTTACTTTCTCACATATACCTAATATAGAGAAAGGTTAAGTTAAGTTAGGTTAGGGTGATCGTCAAGTTTTGTGGATATCCGTTTGAAGTTTCCTGAGTCTGAACAAAAGTGGTGTTTGTAATGATGTCTAGGTGCCATCTGTCAGTGGTTTACAGCCTAAATGTGTGAACTAATTTTAATAAAATTTGGTATGTGGGCATATGTTGGCCATAATTTGACGAGTAGCTGCCATAAGAAAAATCAAAAAATTATGATTATATCAAAATCGGCTGAAACGATTTTGATAAAATTTTAATTTAGCCTCTAAGAAACCAAACAAAACGTATTGGTCACCATCATTCCAAAAAACCAGTTCATGAGTTATAGACAAATTTTTTTTTCATTACTGTTGAGACCGATGGTTCTTGGTGGAATTCCATGTTTAAAGATAATAAAACACAATTATTTATTTTGTAATATCCACTTTAAATTAGCTAGCCGACCAATGGTTTCGCCTGCTAAGGCATTGACGAGGCTGTATTACAGACTGCGAAACCATTGTTCGGCTAGACTAATTAAAAGTGGATATTACAAAATAAATAATTGTGTTTTATTAACAAAAAAAAATTCCCATGAGGCTGTTATTAAATACATTAAGTTCTTAAAAATCGGCTGTACTGGTTTCATTCAAATTTTAGTGAATTGTGACTATTAATAACCCAAATCTGTATGTGAAATCGCAAGTAAATAAATATTATGGTTCAGGAATAACGAGCAAAAACAAACCTTAACCACTGTCATTAAAAACTCGATTTTAATTACATCGTTTACTACATTCACTTTTTGATTGACGACTTATGAACTGACATTTTTGGTGATGATTAGTTTTAATTTAGTTTTAGGATGGACAAGAGTGGGAAAGTTTGTGGAATATTTTTGTAACATTTCTTTGTATATCTACTTGTAACCAACTTTAACTTCTTTTTTATATATAATTATTGTAAGTTGTATAAAATGAACTATTATAAGTTTCTGTACTACCAAAGTAATGAGGAACTACAGAAAAACCCTATCATTTTATCTTTCCTCAACCATTTTATTTTGAGAATCATGTTCAACAAGTAGTAAAATCTTAATTAATGTAAATGAAATTCGATTAAAATTCTAGCTACTAGACATTTTGATTGCCATTTGTTGTAATTTTGAGGTTTAAAAAAATGTTGTGGTTATAACTCTCTAATCGTAGTATTATACATTCGCTACAAACTTTAAATGTGTACAAAATAAACTATTGACCTTTATGTAATTTTTTTGAAATTTACCAACTGATATTTTTGGTTAAAACTTGGTAATTTACTAGAACACATGAGAGCTGTCTTGATCTTCCAACACTTTACCAGTTGACTACTTATAACTTGACTATTTAATTGATAATTAAGTTTTATAGCGATTGGTAAAACCAAATCATCACAATGTGAAAGAATCTTTGGGAGAATATTGAATGGTAAATGATGATGGATTGAAAAAAAATCGGTTAGCTGTAGATTAGTTAATAGATATTGGCAAACTTTTACAATGAACATTTTAACAAACTTTTGCCATATCTCAACAAGTACTTAGATCTACATGGATATTATAAAGGAAAAATATGCCAAGGTCAAGGTAGAAAATGAATAAACAATATAAATTCAGGACGTCCAGCCGATTAGAATTAAAAATTCTTTCCTATGCATCCTGGAAATCTCCAGTACATATAGTCCTATGAACCAGGGAGGGGAGAACTCTATGTATACATAAGAATTTGATTTTAATTTTGAAAAAAAAAATATATTACAGAAATTATCATTTAAAGTATTTATAAATTAATGTTATTTGATTACATTGTTGTACTAGTATGATTTATGTTGAAATATTGTATCCACGTATGATACAAACAATCAAGGACACAAAATAACTCAATTTTAATAATATGTTACGACTATGAAAATATGTAACTATATCGAAAATTAGTTGTATACGGTATACAAATATTATTTGTCAAAAAAAAAAAAATTAAATAAATAACGAATGAATATTGTATATGACTACTTTCTTTAACTTGACTAGATGTGTATATCTTAAATAGTCTCCACTCGCTTCGATTGTGTCAGTGTCTCGACCCTGCTGGATTTCGTAACTATATGAACATCACATTTTCTAGGGAGATCAGGGTTTGAAATTACATTTTTGATAATAACTTTCCTATTTGTCATTGTAGAGAAGCGGGAGTTGGTGAAATTAAATGCAGAATTGAAATTTGCAAATTTTTATCTAATTTAGTGTGTTATAGTTGAATAACACGTGAGATATGAACAAAAAACTGCTTAAAATGACAACCATTTTGACATCTTTAATTTGTTTTTTCTGAAGTTCAAGATGCTTCTATATGAGCTCTTAAGAGTCTCACTATAATAATTATTGGTTTGGCAATCCCAATAGATCCTAGCTGGATATACACTTTTTTTCACATAGTATTTAGTTAGATCCCTCTCTTTCATCTTTCCTAACAGATAATTATTGTTATCTTCCAACACCGAAGCTCTTACAGTAGTCGAGGGATAGAGGACTTTATTTTATCTTCTTTTTTTATAAGACAATGATGGCCAAGAAGTTTTTCACCTGGCCAACAAGAAAAAAAAAAAGTCCACTATAACAAATTTTATGTTCCTATTCTTAATTTTTGTAGCCGCTATTGTGCTTATGTATAGACGACAATGATGATGACATATGGATGGCTTGTCGAAAATAACTTTTTCGGTTTCCAAGCCATGAAATGAGAAGATCAGTCAAATCCACAAGTCAAAATTTTTGGTAATTATCCAACCTAACCTATATTGAATTCTGTTTAGATTTTGTATAGATCTGATACCTTGGAAATTACCTAGTAGAACACAAATCAACAACAACTTCAATAGTTCCTCCAGTAAAAAAATAAAAAATTAATTACTAGTCATCACACATGTACCACAGAAAATGATATCTACCAAATATAGTGCAGGTTTTGCCCAACTCAATATATTACCCTACTCACAGACAACCGGGATGAATGGCAAGAGACATGATGTAAAAATCATGGATATAAAGAAACCAACTGCACAACATGCAGCAACCTACAATGTTGCCACTTTTGATGACTTGCTTAATGACAAAAATTATAAAATCACTCCCTCCAGAATGCAACCATTTAGAACTAAGAAAATGGGAACTGTCTCATCAATGGATCACAAAATCTAGAGAAACCTCTAACCTTAATCTTAGATTTATTTTTTATTTATTATCCGTACAAATACAATCTGTATAGCAAGCATCAAAAATTTATAATACAACAAATACCGCAAAACACATCACTATATCGCATATATTATAAATAAAACCAAATCAATAATACAATATACACTTACAGACAATATAAACATTTTCCCTTTATACAAGGTGTTTGATAAGTCTGGGTACGGCTTAATATTTTACAAACCATAGCAGAAAACATCTATAAACTTTGCACAGTGTCATATGGCAATGTAAACTATTTTCCCTTGCTATTGCCATGACATGACAACCATGGGGGGACGGCCCACAGAGGAAGTCATAGGAATCTTAAATGTAAGCACGGGTCGAGTGATACCTCATTTCAAAGAGCTCAGTTAGTAGAGTTGAATGCCGCAAACCGCATCTCAAAAGATGTATCCAATCAGAAATGGCGGGTTGTTTTAGGTACACATTGTGAAGTACATTATGCGCTGCCATTTCTGACTGGATTAAAAAAAAAAAAATAATAATAATAAATTCTAAAATGAAGTGGTAAGTTAAATAATGCTAGTTACAAAAGTCAGTGAAAACATTAGTTAGTAGAGTGAAACGCCTCTTCCCGCATTTGAATACGACGATCCAGTCAGAAATGGCAGCGCATAATGTACTTCACAATGTGTACCTAAAACAACCCGCCATTTCTGATTGGATACATCTTTTGAGATGCGGTTTGCGGCATTCAACTCTACTAACTGAGCTCTTTGAAATGAGGTATCACTCGACCCGTGCTTACATTTAAGATTCCTATGACTTCCTCTGTGGGCCGTCCCCCCCATGGTTGTCATGTCATGGCAATAGCAAGGAAAAATAGTTTACATTGCCATATGACACTGTGCAAAGTTTAAAGATGTTTTCTGCTATGGTTTGTAAAATATTAAGCCGTACCCAGACTTTTCAAACACCTTGTATATATTAGAACCACTTTATACTATAAAGCACAATCCCAATTGCTCAAAAGGCAGAAACAATGCTAAAAGTGTGGCCTCGAGAAATTCCCCAACAGAGTAAAATACATTAACTCTCAACAACTGAGTTAGGTTTGACCTAAACACGTTTATGTCTATAATTTCTTTAAACTCTTTTGGGAGCTTGTTCATCAAAATACTCCTGTTTCAGATGGAGTTTTCCTGAAAGAAATTAACCTATGTGACGATCCATGGAAATTACTCTGCTACAAGTATTGTATGTAAGTACATACATATTTCGAACAGTTTGACTCTTGAACTTGTAATCTAAAATTATTTTAAGGATGTACAATGTACATACACAGTAGGGTTGGTAGGGTTAAAATACCCAAACTATTAAATGAATTCTTAGATGAATCCTTAGTTATGATTCTTACACCTAGCTTCTGCAGCCTAAAGACCCTGAGAGTCAACTGCTTGATAGAGTTACCCCATAGAGCTATTCCATAATTCAGATGACACGAAAAAAGTCCAAAATATACCAGCCTCAAAACTGTAAATGGACAATACTGTGCTAACACTCTCAAGAGGAAGATCACTAACTGAGTTTCTTACACAGTTCGTTTGTGTGATCCTCCCAAGTCAATTTCTCATATATAGTGATACCAAGGTATTTTACTGAAGTTCTTTAGCATTATACTGTGCCTGAATTCAAACTGATTAGATTTTAAGCTATATAACAAATATTTAGTTTTAATGGGGTTAACTCCAAGATTGCGTTAATTGAAATATAAATGTCAATATTTGTTGGTATAAATGCTCTCAATTCCAAGTCATCTAAATTTTGACTTTTACAACTGAGTGTTGTGTCATCAGCGTAGTGTATTAAATTGTCTACTCTAATATGATTGTTTAGGTCAATAATGTATAAAATGAACAATACTGGTCCCAAAATAGATCCCTGAGGGACTCCATATTTATGATTATTTGGATCAGATAATGCCATTGAAACTTGGACAAACTGCACTCTATTGGTCATGTATGATTTAAGCCACAAATCATCCTTTATTCTTTTCCCTCTCCCAACAAGCTTACTTAAAATTAATGATGAATTAAAAAATGGAATAATAACATAACAAAAGTAATAATAAAACATTCATCTGTGGTTCAACACTCAATGTAGATCGAGCCTAGATTTTGAGTATCTATTAATTGTGAATAGTGTTTACGAAATATTTTAGTACTTCAGCGTTTTATTGCAAATTTTTCTATTTGTGTACTACTATGTAATACAAGGACTACTTTTCAAGGTAACCCTGTATCTTCTATCCATACAAAATCTAAACATAATAGGCTATTTGCCCTATTAAACTCTAACCTATATTGAAATCTGCGTTCCATGTGTGTATTTTAATTTTTACATGTAAAAATTAATTTTAACATTTTTATGACACACACACACACACACACGGTGCTAAATCTATACATTTAAAAATGGGAATATTATATTCATTGTATATTTTATAATTACTGTATGTCATCAACCAATAAAGCTAATTTGGGAACGAAGATGATTCATCCTCCTTTTGCTCTTGATTAGCTACAACTCTACAGTGAACTAAACATCAGCAGTTTCTTTTGTAAGAAACTCTTCTCCAAATTTAATCATATTTTACACAAAACTGTTATTAACAGAACGCGGTATAACTATCTTCTGGAAAGACTAAACTAAATATTTGGAATATTTATAATAAAGATGTTAAGAGTATTTGAAAATTTTACAAAATGGCTTATTTATAAGAAGAGGGCATTGGTCAAATAATAAGTTTTTTAAGTCTGGAAATATTTAAGGTGTTGACCCAGCATTATGAGATATTTGGGTAGCTACAATTGGTAGTAAAGTTGAGAATACTAGAAAATGGTGACAGGAATTTCGATGTACTAACAACAAATTATCCAAATGAAAAGCCGACTAACAGCGCAAAAGATGTGTAAACAACAAAAATAGAAAGAAAAAACTAAAAAAAAGCACATATCTTTAGCCAACATGAAATATAAGAATATAAAGAGACAAGTAATAAAATTTGTTGATTACTCAAATGTACTGGAACACCAGAAGTATGGGTAACAAATCAGCAGAAATGAAACAAGAAATCAAAAACCATTGTCAAACAGTGTGCTGAGCTCCCCTACCACGACACACACCCTAATATTACAATATTAAAGAATTTAACCCAACCTAAAACAGAAAAAAACAACAACTTTGATTCAGCAAAGTTGGTGCCTAACATAAATATGGCCCCAATACATTTTGTTCAATATTTTTTTTATCAAAGTAATATTTTGATCATTGTTATTTCATGTCCTATTTTATTTACGATTAAATGTAAATAGGCCACATTGTTTAGGCCTATGTCCTAAAAATATGTTTTAGTCTTTTGGTATATTTGCCCCAAAAAGACCGATGTCCATTTTGGAAGTCTCAAGTGATTACAGCTTATGTGAATACATTTCTGACATTATAATTTTATCATAAGCAATAGAATGTATCCTATGTATCCACAAAGTCTATAAAATGGATCAATGTTAGCTGATCGAAAATGTAATTCCTGAGAACTACAGCTACTTTGATTAAGTCTTGAATTTGATTATATTCTTCTTATAATATGCACAATTTTATTTTATAACTTATTGTTCTTAAATACAGATCAATGTTGTTATTTAATCTGTACTCTGCATATAGATTGTCTAAATTTACAACCTGAGTTTGGTTCAAAATATTTCATAGGATATTTTTAATACGTGATGGGTAACTTACTCTATGAAGCTGAGAATGGCAAGATTCCAAACCCTCAACTACATTTTTTTGGCGCTTACCATTTATAACTTGACCATTGAGTTAAAATACAGGGCAAGTAGTAGCCGAATACTTTTATTTAATTAAATCAACGTGTGGAACATATTATTTAATAGAACATATATATGTGAAAGTATTCGAACACAACATTGAGTAGAGGTGAAAAAAATGTACGTAATATCTCTAGATTATTATAAATAGACTACTGTCTTGGAAGTTGCAAGACAACCTTTTATTTACATACATATATTTTTTCTTGTTGTTTTAAGGCAAAAAACTTCTTGGTCATCTTATAAGAAAGAAGAAAAGAGCATAAAATAAAGACCCCCCGGGATTTCCAAGCTATGAGCGAGCCCCTCAGAGTACTTTTATTAGAAAGACAAGGTTAGCGTTTTTAGCGATAATTTCATTCCCGACACTGTGTAGTGGGGGGGGGGGGATTTTTAGAGAAGACATTCATTTCGGAATGATGGTTTGAATACTAAATAAGGCTGATTTGAATGTTAATGTGATTCAAAATATAAATAGAAGAAAACATTAATTTTAGGTTGTGGCAATATAGATTAAAACTGTTAATAGCAAAAATTACCGAAACTAAAGGTGAGTTTTGTGCGTGCGGACTGCAGGGAGAGTGCTGGGGCGATGAGACACGTTGCTGATGATGTTGTTGTTGGTGATGTTGCTGGTGGTAAACGTACTGCTGTTGTTGTTGTTGTGGCGATTGTGGATGTGGAGGATGCTGATTGAGTGATGAGTCTCGACTACTATTATCTAGTGTTACACCCTGCAAACAAGAAATACAATTTTAAAGTAAAACTCAATATCATAAGTTTTGTAAAGTTGTTATTTTACACAAATATAATTTGTAAGGTTGTTTAACTAAACAGTAATTTATAAGATTTAAAAAAGTAATACTGAAAGAAATATTTGGTAATTACAAAACCTTATTAATTAATTTAAATACTGAACTTTCTTTATTTTAAATAAGACTTTATGGATGTGGTTAAAATATAATAAATAAATTCTAAATTTCATTGAAGTCTTAACAACTGAGGATTACAGTACTAAAGCATTATCTTTTTAAATATGGCTATTGTACAAATAAATGTGTGTCTTTTTTACCTCTTTTTGAATGACAATGGCTGGGATTTTGAGAAATGATTTGACAATTTCTAAAAAGTTAAGAGTGAAAAATAATTCCATTAAAAATATATTGAATTACACTGAACAATTGGTTTATTATAATAGGTGAAGTTAAAATGTTAAAGGGAACCGAGATAAGATTTCTTAATTTTTTTAAATGCTAAGCAGCCAACATTTAAAACTTGAAAATAAAATTGTTTATTAACAAATTAACATAAACCTATACGAGTTGGGATTTTTTGAATATTAAAGGAAATTTTGATATTTTTCATGGAGTTAGAAAGGATACATAATTGACTATATCCACATACATACCGATACAACTTTGAACAAATCTTATTTTTAGTGATGCCCATATTTTGTCGCAGCAGAGATACCAATAGGTAATTTCTTAACACAAAATTTGTTATTTAAATTTAGGGATTTGGAAAATTTTTTAGAACCTAACATGTAAAATTCTAATATAGTAGTAATAACTATATTGTCATCAATTTTGGATAAATTGAAAGAGGTGAAATAATAATCATGTGTCTGAACATCAATAATTTTTACTGGAGTACTTTAAGTAAAAAGTAACTGTCTTTTTTCTTTTGTAAACTTCTTTGTTCAAATATAATAATCAATTAACAACATTTCTTCACATTAATTAGTTATTCACAACAATGTGATACATTTTTCATTTAATTACTTGAAAAGAAATAATGTCTTATAACTTTATTTTTAAAAGAAACTAAAATGTTAACTTTAAATTCAACCTTGTAACAAAATAAATAATACAATTAATTCAACACAACAAAACATTGATCTACACGACATTCAGCATATCTATAGATTACAGTAATTTAATTGACCACTTACCTTCATTATTACTTATTCACCTTCTTGTAAAAATCACAATTCAGATATTATTTACGATAAGTTTTATTTTAAAATATTATTTAAAATATAAAAATTTCAATACCAGTTTAAACTTATTAGGTGTTTTAGGAATGATATTCTGATATTAGATTATCTTTAACAGTCTTACATAAAAAGTAGCAATTACTCAATTTTAATTATTGAAGATTCAAATAATTTGTTATTGTAAACTGACCAAAAAATCACTAGGAATTTTAACACTTTTAAGAATAAAATCTAATATTATTCTTTTGAAATTAGTTATTAGGGTTTAAACTTGACTAAGTGATATTATTACTAAGAATGGAGGTGTTATAAAGTTTAAGCTGTAATATATTAAATTATAATATCTATCTTAAGGTGTAAAAAAAGTTGAAATATTGTGAATATTCAAACAAATTTACTTTGAATTAATTACACATTTGAAAAAAAAAAAAAAAAAATCAGACTTCAAACCATATTTTTTAATCAAAGATAAAAAATCAATGTAAAGTTTTACTGTACATGGAAATATATCAATTTAAAAAGGGTTTTGAGCATACCAGTGTATGAGGCCTATTTGTGCAAGGTCATCGATATACACAAACTGACTGCACACTAATGTAGCATTGATTGCAGTAGTGGTAATAATAAAAATACAAACTACGAGGCACAAAGTATTTAGAGTTGTTGAATAATTGAAGAGAATTACAAAAACCATATTACTTAATGATGTGTCATCATAGTTATTTGTAACCATACTTTATAACATAAGAAGTTATTTCATAAACAATGAATCTATATAAGTTTTTTAAGAAAATACTGTTTTGAAATTACCTCTGACTGGGGGCAATAAAGCGAGATTATGAATTTTTAATTATGATGTAATAAACTGCTGTTGGCCATTATGTCAGCATTTATATGTGAATTTGTGTTGTGTGAACAATATAAAATGGCAACTTGTTGAGCTCTATGAGGAGAGAAATATAATGAGCCAGTAGAGATTTATGGGTCAGACATATTTGGTTAAGGATGGACGAACAAATGTTCATGACGAAAAGCATAGCGCCCATTCAACAGTGACAACAGGCAATTAATTTATAGAGACACACACAATTTATAGAAACAAGTAAATGGAAAAATTTGTGAAAAACAGCTATTTAATGTTTCAGAAGTGTTTTTTCTGACATTTCACGATCTATATTTTATGACATTGACAGAAAAAATTCATTATAAGTAAGTGTAAGCAAGATGGATTCCAAAAATATTAACAGACAAATATAAACAAAACATGTGGCTTCAGTTCGATCATTTTTACAGCATTTTGGAAAGAAAGTGGATGGGTTGTTCAAACACATCACCACTAGGGATGAAACCTGAGTTTCGTTCACAAATGTCATGTCAAACCATCAATCAATGTCATTACACTCATCATTGCTGAAAGCAAAAAATATATCAAGTAAGCTTTTACAGTTTTAAAAATCATGTCACTGTTGGGATAAGAAAGCCATTTTATCGATTGATTTTATAGAATGACTATTAATGCTGACATGCACTTTTAAACCATGTGGAAACTTAGATGAGCAAAAAAACTCACACTGTTAAATAAATCTGGCTGGAAAATATTGGATCTACTGCCCTAAAGCACTGATTTCACACCAAGTTATTAGTGCATTTAAAACTAAGCCTATGATTGCAGCATTCTTAAAATGGTCACTGTTAGTAACTGGTTTCTAGAAACTAATGGTGGACTTTTAAAGACAGAATAAGGAAGCTGTTGAAACGATATAAAAAATACAAGAAAGTTAATGATGATTATATTGAAAAATAAAGAAGATGATAACATTCTTTGGGTTATAATAGTTCATTTATCTTAATGTGTTCTTTTTATTTGAAACTGGACCTTACTTTAAAAAATGTCCCAAATATTATTTCTATAGTAATGCAATGTATACATACAAATTCTCTACTGAATTGGCTATAAATTGTATTAATTAAAAGTTCTTCCTCAGATTTATAAATTTAAGAAAATACATAAGTGAAAATTTAATGTTATATATTTTTATTAAAATTTGTTTTACTTTGCTATTAAAAAAATAAATCAAATAAGCTCTGTATTCAGTTTATAATATTATAATATCCCTAGTCTGTTAAATTTATCAATACAATTTACATTAGGTATCTGGTAATTTCCTAGGAAGCATGTGATTATACAATGAGTTATTAGACAATATTAAATATTGATAGGTTTTACAAACACTTCTACAAGTAGACTAAAATTCATTAAAAAATGTCCTTTGATTAAAGAAACAATTATTGTACAGTTTATTCGACATTTGTCATTATTTTTATACATTTTTTTCTTTCAATAAACTCTGACAGTTTCAAGTGTAATCTTAAAAGAAATTTTGTGAAAATGATTTTATGTAAAATTGTTTTTTATGCATGTTGTTTAATAAGTCTGATACATATTTATATTCTGATTATTAATAATAACTATTTAAAATAGTATTAAATTATAGTTATACATTGTTTACTGTTACTAATTTTATAATTTCAAATATAAATTGAATAGCTGTTGCATACTATTATAAAATAAAGATATTTTCTATTCATGTTATACCATATATCCTAACCAAGTTAAATAGATATTTTATTATCTTGACTAGGAACTAACTATACCAGTATTGTAATCCTTAAACATAATTATAAAATAACTAATACTGGTTTAGATTTTTCTGGTTAAAAATAAAATCATACATTTTTGTAAACTTTATTTTGCAGGTAGGTGACATTTATTTGTTTAAAACATTATTGACTGATAATAGTTTTAAAAAACAACTAAATCTTTCAGTTATTTAAGTTTTCTTTTGACAACACTTGTTTAATACACTTAAAGTCAAATTATATACTTTAAATATAAAATGGCGGATGAATGTGGATATTGTTGGTTTCTAATTGTAAATTATAGCAGAATACAACACCCTTGAATATTAAAATAGAATATTCTAGTTGATATTTTTCTCGTTAGTAATAGAAACCTAAAAGGGATTTATAAACTTTGAATAACATTTTAATATTTCCTACAAGATATATATTTTTTTTTTGAAATATTTGCTTTATACAGGAATTTATAAATACCAAATAATATTTATGAAGGATATTTAAATTTCCTGGATCTGATACAAAGTCAAAATTATTCAATCTATATAGCCTTCAGACTTTTCATTATATAATGAAGATGTAGAAAGAAACACTTCCTAGAAAATGACGCAGACATTGTGGTTTAGGTTAAAGTTACTAACCTTACACGTGTGAAGAAACCTAGAGTTGACAAGAGAAGGCACTGAGAGGTGGTTCTGCAAAACAGGCAGGTTAAATGAGGTAAGCAAACAACACTCACTAGGCTACTCTATCACCTCACATCTTGTAAATATTTATAATACTTCAATGTCATTAATTTAAAATATTTTAGTTATCAAGATAAATAGTTGATATGGGACAGTACATAATATTTTCAACTTTGGATTTGTATAACACTCAAATTAAAAATGGTTGTTTATTCTAAATAAACTCATAACTATCTATCTACATCAAGAAAGTCAAACTTAGCAATTTTTGTGGAATGATATGGCATAATTGGTTAAAGTAAACATTTAGCTTACCTTAAAAAAATAACCTCCACTTTTAAACGAGCTTCACATATTTCATAGCATAAGATTCAGCAAAAGTTATTTTCAACATACTGTTTATCTGAATATAAGTACAATAACAATCATATAAACCATTTAAATTTATAAAAATCCAATAGAAATTTTTAAATTGCCAACTATTTTAATTAATTTTTTTGTTTATGTCTTTTGAGTCCATTTAAATCAAAACCTCAACTAGATATAAATTTACAGATTTTAATTTTGTATATAATGATTTCAATCCCAAATTCCAGAAAGAAAGAAAATCGATACTTGTATAGGATACGAGGTCAAGATACTACTCCCTATCAGAGCCAAACTACCATTTATTATTATTATTTAAAAGCAGTTTTATTTGCTATACACTTCAGCCTAACTCTATACCTTGCTATTCGAGATCATCTGTATTTCACAGAGTATAAGAGACGAACCAAAAATTAGTAGTATCTTTTGCTCCAATAGTTCGTACTTTGGAAGTAATAGCTTTGCAGTTTCTGTGGATTTACCGCAAAGCCTGCATTCTGCATTCCAAGTCCAGTGATAAAGTTCAAGACTTTGCTTGTTTACATCTGCTCAGTGAGACTATTTAACTACAGAATGTTTGGTTGTAGTAGGACAATGACTAATAGAGTTTACCCTTTGAGGCTTTTCACCATCTGTTAAGGATCTCTGTTTTTACCTGTCTTCTAAAGGTAATTCTTGCTACAGATTTACTTATACACAATCATGTTATGAATGGTCTGAGTAACAATCCCACATGAGTAAAGGTGAGAATTCATGTGAACTTACTGTCTTAATGACAGCCTCATTGTCTGAAATAATTATTATATGTTCAGATGTAAAGTGCACTCTCCTACCATCATTCCATTTCAACAACAAAAAACTGTTGAAACCAAAACATTTTGTATTACTAAATATTTATAAGATGTGGTGTGTATAACATTAGAAGTTAATAGCTAACAAATCACAAAATACATACAATTAAATTATCTGTTATTGGCATGCTGGAAATTGACCGCTAAATACTCAATGGCAGTTAATAGAGGGTGTTATTAAAGTTTACTCGTCTATAAATATTTCTTATATTTGATAAAATAATATCAGCAATTCACCAAAATAATTCAATTGATGCAAACAGAAACTATCATTACCTGAATTTAGAAGAAGATCAATAATTTCTATGAAAACCAAAGATGGTGGAAGACTATGTAAACAGAGGGTAAATCAAGAACAAACTCTTATAAAACAAGGAACTGGACAAGATAATATAAATATATAGTTCTAGAGTTTACAAGTGATATTCTTAATGTTGATTAATTGGTAAATGATTGTGTAAGAAATGCACACAGTTTGGGAAATGATGATTAATCATTAGAATTGGGCCTAATCATCATAAGACATTTTATATCTATAGAATTAGGATTAACTTATAAGATAATGATATTGTATTTCAATGAGTTCCACATAAGAAAATGTATTTAACTATTCATATAAAATAATAAAACAAAAAGTTATGAAAAACTATTCCTAAATTAATATGATAGTTTATGAATTTGTTACTTATGAATATTCAGCATTGAAGCTCGGAAAAACAAAGTAAAGACCACACATGTAAACACTGTCTCTTGAAACCTCATGAATATAATTTTAGTATTTGTTTAGCATAATAAAATTTATTAAATGTAGAGATGAATTTCCAATTGGAATTATTATAAGATTTGTAAGTGCTGTTTAAAAGAATTTATGCTATTGCATGAACAGATTATGTTTAGCTTTTTGCAGCGTGCTGAGCACACTTAAAATTGTGGAATGAAACACAATTTGGTTAAAGCACAGGGTCATATCCTAATCCCATACGGTTGAAACAATTTTCAAGGGATTTGTAATATTCTCCTCTATAAGTAGTCAAGTTGTACACTATGAAACTTTATAAATTTAGACATTTTTAGTTTAAAAATTTACATTTTGTTTGTCCGGTTTCGCCTAAACTAAAATAGGTTAAAAGATTAAAAAGTTTTCCTCCATCATTAACATTTGTTAAATGCAATTTTAGTCCAATGGTATTAATAATGGTCGAGGATTATACAATTTTAAAATGGTGTTTGTAGAAAAATCAGATGGTGTACTGATAAAACTCACTTTGACTCTGTATTAGAGACCTAATTTTTGTGATTAGTTTTAGTATAACTTAAGATAAAATTTAAACATTTTTTATTAGGACCAAATTTGATGACACTCAACAACCCTTTGTTTTTCAGGACGCTGAGTTCATTAAAATGTGTCTAAATAATACAAAATTTGCATTTTTTAAATCGACTTCGGCCTTGAATTAACTGCTTTCTCTTTTTGAAAAAATAAGAAAACAAAAATAGTACTGTAATTCTTCTTTAAAAGTATTAATTTTAAAACAGTTTGTATATATTTTATTCATTTATGATAACACTTTGAAAGCCACCCTTTAATCAATGAAAATTTGAGACAAAAGGTTCTTTTAACGGATGCTGTTTTTAATCAATTTAATTTTTGTTATTGTGTTAAAATTCATTTTTTCCTTTTTTAATGTCCCTAGACTAATGAGCACATGAATCACTATAAACGAAAAAGATACCAAGACTCAATCACAGTGGGTATCATGGCATTATGTTAGGGTTAAAAAATCCAACATTGTACATTTAATCTTTCCGTTCTATCTACAACACTGATACACTCGCTACATCTAAACTAAACAGTTACAATACATTACGACATTTATAACATAATACTTTAATCAAGCAATGAAAGCACATGTGCGACTACTTAGTAATTTGATCATATCTTACTGGAGTATTAGCCACTGAAGGTGGGCTATGGGGGCTCAAAGGGCTGTAGAGAGGGGGACCAGGTGATTCGTGAGGGGGAGAACCCCCGAATGAAAAACGTCCCTGAGGTCGGGACGTGGGGGACAATGTCGAAGGACTCGTTCCTTGAGGGCTCTGAAACATAAACAAGTGTTGACAAAACGAAAACTTTAACCCGAGTTGATACTCAATTTCAATTAGAAATCTTGTGGTTCTCATTTAAAGTTACAATTGTTACATGCAATAATGTTCTAACTTTACATATAAATTAGTTTCCTATTAGAAACTTTAAAATCAAGCAAAAGTCTGATGATATAACAAAATAGACTCATGCCTTATTTAAATTATATAAATATTTTTCAAAGACGGCATCCATTGTTCTTTTTAATCTTTTGATTGATGTTTTTGGTGAAGAACAGTTTTGGTTTTGAGGATGAGTGAGTGAACAAGTTTGAGCAATAATTTCTTTATGACACAAGTGGATTCAGGTGATCTCAATAAATAAAAAGTTTCAAAAAATAAAGCAAAAATCTTTCATATGACTGTTTGTTTATGTATTTAGATATATAATTCAAATTTTTCACAAGTTCTGGAGTAATATTTTTTACTGTGTATAGAAAACTTACTTATTTTATACAACACCATAACTATAACTTTTTATCGATAACTCTGTTGTTTTATGGCCTACAACAAAAATAAAGATATTGTGTTTTGGTAAAAATAACTGAAATATCTAGTATTTGTATTTATTATTATTTTTTTAAATTGTCTGTTTTCAAGATATTCAGAATAAAATATTTCAATATATTTTACATATATTAATAGTCTATATTTTGAAATAGTTTCATAGAAAATACAATGTTTGTAGACATATTAAACCAAACATATATATATATATATATATATATATATATATATATATAATTTAAACATATATATACTTTTAATCTAAATAATCCATTCCACATGGGTTTATTAAAAACACAAATGAATAAACGCCAAATGAAGCATTTCCAGACCCACGTTCTTCGGAATATTTTATTTATTTATATCATGTGAATCAATTTGTTTCATGAAAAAAAGAGAGAAAAAAAAGGAAAACGTAACCTACATATTTAGTCTAATGTTCTAACCGCTATTTGAAATACAAATAATCTATTCTGTAAATATATAACTATAATTTTATTTCCAACAACAAAGTAAAGTATGTTTCTTATTTAAAGTATTTTTTATCTTTAACAGATGCAAAGAAAACAATTATGGACCACCCTGTATAAAAGATTAACTTTGTAAAACTAATCAGTATAGATATGCTTTTGAAATTGGGATTTACTGAACTATGTCAAGCAGAAGTGTAAGACAGTAAAAACAGATTTTAAAAAGGAAAAAATTAAAGTGTAAAAAAACTATAAGAAGTTCCTTTACCATGTTTCTTTTTTAAAGAAATCAATAAATCCCAAAAATACACCTGAAGAATCGCTTTTTATGGCGAGCCAATGAAAAGATTGAAAAATCAGATTTTGTTATTACAATCTGAATGAATTTTACGAAAACATTCTTCAGACAAGTTCATACAAGTCCCTATAATGTGGTTTTTTATTTGTTTTAATGCTATAAATATTTTATCGGTCTTGCTGACCCTCATGTCGCAAACACATTTTAGTTGTTAATACAATAACTATATATCATATCCGTTAACTTCGTTTGAGTTCTTACTTTTGTTTTATAATGTAAATTGACAAGTATAATTGAAAATGAAAAAACGTGCATACAACCAAATATTAAATATATATATATATATATATATATATATATATATATATATATATGTTTGATTTATAATGATTTGGCAATCAATGACTATTTCACAATCCATTCATAAATGAAATTGGAAAAAAAGCGTCTTCAGAACTTCAACTTGAATTGATAGAACTTAGTTCAAATGAGAAACTTGAAGGACTACTACAACAAGTGTTTCAAGAATGCTGATCTTCTTCTATTCTATAGGTGTCTTTCAAACATTCAATAATAACTTTGATTTATGAATTTATAATTAGTATGTAGTCATATATTGACCCAAATTTTAAATTACATTTACAGTTTCCTTTCGTTGCAGGTCATTAAATAACAATTTCAAGGGGATTAAAGATTTTGCAAGTGAAATGTTATCAGTATTTTGGTTAACCTATATTGATATATGTATGATATATATATGCGAATAAACATTTTCAAGAAGGAAGTACGTGAAATCTAAATACAGAGGTAATTTGTCAGATGATCATTTGAAACAAACTTTGATAATAGGAGCATCTAAATTGAATCCAATGTGGCCTGCAATTGTCAGTCAACAAAAAAAAATTGCACACTACATACACATATGTGAGAAAACAAACAATAACTAAGAAACGCATAAGACAACCTCCAAAAATTAAGTTGATCATAAATATGTGTATCCTAAGTATGTGTCTGAATTTGTTTTTTAGTTTTACAAATAAATAAATAATCTTTGGATATTTTATTTTGATAAACTTTAAAATTTTGGTTGTCAAAACAACCCAACGAAATTACCTACTCAGTACTCAACTCCATTTTTCACCAGTTTAATTTTTAAGTTTGCTAATATTAAAAATACTACAAACATGGACAAAATTATTAAATTTTAATTTGAATATTTGTATTTAGAAAGCCATTAAAATTCTTGTTTTGAAATGTTAATTTTTCAAAACAAAATACCCCCATCGAACCCATCTTTTTATCTGGGGTATTTCATACCTCGGACCCTGCATCCCTACTTAGATATTTCAATTTGGCCCTATAGATTATAAGTTTGGAGACCTCTGAATTAGACCAATCATATTTCACCAATTATTAAAGTTTGTGCAGTGTTTTACACAATAAGCTTACCTAATAATGCAGTTAATTAGTATTAGTGTACATAGTGTACAATAGTATTTTAAAGCTAAACAAATAAACTTGATATAACAACAGCCCATGACACAGAAAATTCGTTGTGTTATAACATTTATTAATTCATCTTTAATATGATAAGTATTTATATTTTATATTGCCTAGTAATGAAAATAAATTGTGAAAAAGCATTGCACAAACTTTCTCACTCACTAATCCCCAAAACCAAATAAAAACTAACCAAGTTACCAAAAATATCAATTTAATATTTTATTTGTCAATCAAAAAGTAAAAATTATCCGTAGACACTGTCTTTGAAAAAATATCTAAATAAAGGTCTAAACATACTTCGCTTGTGCCTACACTTATTCAGTTTAAATTGTATTCTATTAAAATCAAACTTTTAATAACATCTGTAAAGTTTCTTGTTTTTTGCCAATTAATAAGTGTAAGAAGTAAAAAACAAGACTAACACCAAAAATTTTGTACCATCACATTAGCTATACTATGTAATAATTAGAAACTAAAATAAAATGTTTTTATCACAATTCTCTTTATATTTTAGTGACCTTACACAATCAATATTTTGTACACTTTTCTACTCCAAAAAACTACAAAAAGAAATTATTTTCTTATCTAATTTCAAAATTACTTTCCAGGTGAGTTCTAACTTAAATGAAATATCACAATTGACAGCTTTAGAATTTCTTTCTGAACTCATTTTTAACCACCATACATGTCCATACTTTTATTTGTAATCCACCATCTTAAACATATTGCAATCTCACAAAAGACAAACCTTACTCTACAATGCTTGTCTATTACAGTGGCTTACAACAGTACAGCTATTGTACTGAAAAGGCCAAAAACAACGTGAAATTTCCATTATAAGCTTCAAATTTTAAAACTTATTATGAATAACTTAATTTAAATAGTATCCAAGTTTTAAATTATTTTGTTTTTAGGTTCTTATTTTGTACTTTTAAAAGTAATACTGTAATAAGTAAGTTTTGATATCGTTTAATATAATTCATTTGTGATTAAATTTGTTGACCAAACTTGATCTGTATAAAAAAAAATTGTTATCTTATTATTTGAATGTAACTTACATTGCTATAAGTAGAACTGTTGTGATCCTCCTGGTCCAGAGGCGTAGGTAGAGGTGAAGGGAAATGAAAACTCGTTAAGTCAGGTAATGAACCAGTGTTGTTACCCATTGGAATCTGAACTGTACCGGGTTCCTGTTGTGATGGGAATATACTGCAACAACACACACACATTATTTATTAATCATACAAATGGTAGGATAAAGATTTTCAAAAAATAGTGCATTCTTACATTTCCACATTTTTACTTATTGAAAGTGTAAATTTAAATAAATTTTTAAAATGAGTAACAAATATATTTTTGTGTAAAACTTCAGAGTTTCAGACCTCCGACTCAACACAGGACACAAATTCTCTCACTAAACACCTCCATCGTGTCCAGATCCACAAATCCTAACACAGTAACATATTTGTCCTCCTTGTGTGTTCAAAATCTATTATACCCCCAATGTATCTATTGGAAAGCTAAAAGACAAATTAAATTAACCATGGATCTGTCATTAAAAAAATTCACATGGAAGTTAATTTCTTTTAATTTTATTTCTAGATAATTTTTTTCGATATCCTTTACCTTCAAATCAATATGTGCAGATCGCCAACTCCACACAATGAACTGTTACAGTTTAAAGATAATAAAACACAATTTTTTTATTTTGTACTATCCACTTTTTATTAGTCTAGCCGACCAATGGTTTCGCCTGCTAAGGTATTGACGAGGCTGTATTACAGACTGAAGAAAAAAGACAAAAAACAGAAAACCTTAAAACTAGAGGGTGGGAGTTAGGATACAAAGAATGGAAGGTTGGGGAAATACCCAGCCTGGACAATGACCATAGGAACAATACATATTGGGAAAACCAGTTGATTGTTCAAGTATAAATAACTTTTAAAGGTTTTACTAATGGAGAGTTATACAAATCTAACTGGTCATTTAAAACTAAATTAGGGTTACAGTATCTTATTCTTTTAATTTCTAAGCTCTCCAAAGCATTCAATTTCCTACCTTTATTATCAAAATGTAATATTTTAAAATCTACACTCGAATTAAAATCAGACACTTGATGTATTCTTAAATGATTTGAAAAACTGGAATCTTCATATCCTAACCGCCAACTTCTTTCATGTTCACTTAATCTAGATTTAAAATTACGTCCTGTTTGACCTACATAACATGAATTACATATTTTGCAAGTTATCTTATATACACCACTTCTCAACATTTTGTTAATTTTATCTTTAGAATTATTTAAAATTTTACCTAAACTATTACTACAATAAAATGCCGGCCTACACTCTGTTTCCCTATTTAAAATATTTCCAACTTTTTGGCTAACATTTCCTAGATAGTTAACTTTCCGCCATTTATCACTATTTTTAACTGAAGTTGGAAAAATAAGTTGCCTTGCATTCATCTTAAGTTTTTTCTTTAGCATTTTATTAATAATATTTACATCATATTCATTATTAACAGCTATTTGTTTAATGCAACTTAGTTCTTTATTGAAATCAGAGTCAGACATTGGAACTTTGATGAGGCGATACAACATACAATGGAAAGCTGCCAATTTATGATTTAAAGGGTGCCGAGATGAAGCATGGATAATGTTATCTGTGAAAGTTTGTTTTCTAAAAACACTAAAGTTGTGTTTACCATTTTTAATTTTTATATTTAAGCCTAAGAAATTAATTTGATCTTGTTCTCCAACTTCCATGGTAAATTGTATCGCATCGTCAATTGAGTTCAGGTACTTATAAAATAATTGAAGTTGGCGGTTAGAGCCATCAAAGAGACAAATTACATCATCAACATAACAATACACCAATAAATAATAACTGATTTATATGGGTTATTGTTAATTATTTTGTTTTCAAAATTGTCCATAAAAATTTCTGCCAATAGTGGTGACAATGGGGACCCCATAGCTGTTTTTTGTCTTTTTTCTTCAGTCTGTAATACAGCCTCGTCAATGCCTTAGCAGGCGAAACCATTGGTCGGCTAGACTAATAAAAAGTGGATAGTACAAAATAAAAAAATTGTGTTTTATTATATTTAAACATGGAATTCCACCAAGAACCATCGGTCTCAACAGTAATGAAAAAAAAAATAATAAAATGTTACAGTTTATACATAATAATAGGTTTTATAAAAAAACTATTTCAAGACCTCATCAATTTAAAATCTACCCATTTGAAACTTTTAACTTCAAGTATCAATTATATCAACAAATATTAAAATTTGCCAAAATACCATTATTTTTATATTTATTTTAAAATTTGAGGTTGTATAAGTAAGAAAAGTTCTTTATTAATACAGTAGGACCCCCACTAATCCGGACTGCCGTTTTTTCGCCATCTACCATCATAAAAATATTTAATTCTAAAATCAATCATTCATTTTAATTAAAATTTTTTGTTATTGATTATAAAAAAGTTTATGTAAAAGACAATATCTTCAAATGTTGTAATACGTTTTATATATTCTGTATTTTGAAGAGCCTACCCTAATACTGTATTGGATTATATTTTGTATACTAAATAATATTTCTATTTCTTAAATTTAAATTACACATTCTTTTTACTGAACAGAGTGTTTAATTATGTACTTTGGCTCATTTCATAAGTTATTTTGTTTAATCCGGACAATCTAGAGCCCCAATTAGTCCGGATTAATGAGGTTCTACTGTAATACTATTACAGTATTATTTATTTTGTATTCTATAAAACACATTTAGACATCACTGAATGCAGATTTAAAGCTATATACATTAAGATGTTGTGTGACTTTGAGGACTTGTAGATAAGAAGTTATTTCTAAATACTATTTAAAATGATTGCCATTTTAAAATTTACAACTGATTTCTTTAGCTGACAAACATATTTAAACTACTCTCTAAAGTAGATTTGTACCAAATATGAAAAATGAAACAAAAATTGTATTATACACAGTGCCCCATAAAGAGGTTACTATTTTTAAATGTATATGAAATATGTAAATAAAACTCAACAAAGGTGAAAATTTGTAGTAATGTTTCAAAGTACTGAAAAGTATAACAAATAAACTTAAAAATTTTAGCTCTTATTAAAACAAAATGTTAAATTTTTATACCAATGATTAAATTATTTTGACTGTTGTAATTTTAAAGACTTGGAAATGATATTGTTAAATAGATTGTATGTATTTTAATTCCAATTGTTACTTGTAATATTTGTATTAATCTGTACATAGTGAATAATCTGGAATTACTAGTTTATTCAATTGAACAAAAAGTAAATCATTGTGCTTAGTCTACTGGTACTAAATACATCATTTAAACAATTTAACAAAATAGTTTGACCAAAATACACCTTCAATAATAAATTGAAAACATTGTTTACACAAACGGAAACTCCTACTAATAATTACAATCGACCTTCAAATATAGAAAAAAAAATCTGTGTGCTATGCACGATTATTAAAATCCTCTAATAAATCAAACTCGCTTTGAAAATTAGTTTCAGAAGCAACAATATCAAAATTGATGATACGAGGTCACAAGAAAAAACTGATTTGTAAATATTATAAATAAATATAAAAATCTGCTAAAAATTATGATAAAAACAAAAATCTTGTTGAAAATAACATTTATGCTGTATTGTTAATGCCAATAACATGTCAATCACTGTACAAATTAAGATGTTTATTTCAAAAGCCACAATTTTATTTTGGTAAAAGCTATTATTTTCAGTTCTTTGGAGACATAACTACAAAGTTTGACCTTTGTTAGTTTGATTTATGTCCAACAAAAACATATAAAGATAATGATCTCTTCAAGGGATACCACCATCTAAATTTAAACAAATACACAAAATGTTTTCTAGAGGTCATGATCGTTCTTATTTTAGTACTATTATGGTGATGACTTTGCCGTGAGGATGTTTGTAATTCTTTAAAGGAAGTTATGTATAAAATAGAGAATTTTTGTTTAATTCGTAAATTATCAGATGACATGTTCAAATGCAAATACCTGTGGATGTAGCTGCACTACAAGTGTAAGCTGTCGATAAAAGATGTTTGGTAGACAAATAATTCAGTATGGTTATATATAAAAACAAAGATAGAGTATGGATAGGTTACAAAGTTTGTTGTCATTTATAAGGATAATTTGAGTTTCAATCATAATCGTGAAGATCTTAAATATATGGAATCCAGTAAAGTCAATTATTATACACAGCAGAAGTGTATTGAAATTAATAAAAAGTGCTAAATAATTAAAGCTGAAATTGTAGCTCAAGTGATTCTTTTTTTTTCTTTCTGGAAAGCTAATAAAATCACCAACCCCTGTCATTTTTAAAGTTTGAATAACTTTGATGTTAACCAAGATGTAACTGGGTTCATTAGAGGGGCAATCTAGACCATGATTTATAACAAATTTTTACTTATGAATAATTTTTTAAAATTCTAAGTCTAAAATTATTAAAATGAAAAACTAGAGATTAGTTAACAATATCACTTTAAACAGTTATTTATTAATTATTATAATACAAAATCATATTTGAAATATTTTTAATTAGTCTTTGATCTTTAGTAATTACAATTGAAATAAATGTTCAATTCAAATGCCTCTAGGCTTAGCTCAGTCTATATAGTAAATTTATATTTAGAAATATATTTTAATTAGTTCAATTAATCTCGGGATAGGCACTCGGCTGGGATGATTGTATTATTTTATTTTTAAAAACGCATATATAAATTGTAGTGAAAGTTTATTAAATTTTGAAAAATTTTTTTTAAATATTCAAGTTCTTATAATGGTTACTTAATAGTTCTAGGCCTTTAATAAGGTTCCTTTTAAATTGATTAAAAAAAAGAAAACGTTTAACTGTTATTAGACAGAATATACCAATTTCTGTATTTGCACTACTTTTATTCACTGTATAAAAAAAATAAAAAAACACTTATTAATTATAAAAAAACTTTGGAGGTGGAATTTTTGGCTTCTTGCTATGTCGAATGCTACAATGTTAATAATAATTTTCATATCTAAGCGGGTTTTGCTTCGTTGCGGAGGGATCTCTTCTCTGCATCGTTTGTTGAAGTGCCGATCGTCTTCCGCTGTAGTATTTAGTCCTGGTATTTTATACCTTTTCTGGATATTAGGCAATTTTTGATTATACTGATATACTTTTAAATTCATATTGTTTATAATAATTCAATTTATGAGTTATTTAGTTGTTATTTAAATGGTTAAATTTTGTTTCTAATCGCGATTACAAATATCAGCTGGGCGTATATTTACTAATTCATTCGATAGAGGCTTTGGCTTTTTTATTTTACCCTAATTTTATTTCTTCTTATTTATTAGTCTCAGATGTTATTTGTACTGTTATAATGCCCTTCAAACTGAATTTTGATGAGGGTACTGAGTCTAAAATCATTTTGTGAAGTACAAATAACATCTTTTCTTTAACTATAAACATGTAACAATGAACTAACTTAAACTTGTTAATAATAAAATGACTTAAAACTAATAACAATTCTTTCATCTTACATGGTTAATAATATCATTTTAATTCACTTTTATGGCTGTTAATCGTGGTGGGGGTTTATATGTAGTTCTTAAGATTATAGTTTTTTTTTTTATAGGGAACATTGTCTTGATGTAGGGTCTTTACTGGGTTTCATATACACTGGGACATTGGGGTAGGTTCTTCATGATTTGTAGTTTGTACTTTGCACTTGGTGGGATGGGGTTGGGACTTATGTATAGTTCAATAAGATTGTAGTCTTTTGGTTGGGGCACACACATATAAAATTGTTTTTCACTTCACTTGGGCTATATTGTTTCTTGGTTTGGGTTTTATAATATATGTGAATTATTTGGAGTTTCTTTAATACATTAAGCAACATTTATCATGTTTAATATATGTTGGGTGGCTGTTATGTTATGGTTTGTGCATAGGTATATTTATATTTCGTCGTCTTTCTGTTCGGGTATAGGTTGATGATATGGCTTTAATAATGATACGTGGTAGGGACCATAAATTTTCTGGTGATCGTCGACTAAGGTGTAGGTGGATTTTCCAATTCTTTTATGTATTTTCAACGGTCCGACATAGATGGTAAAGAGTTTGGCAGTTTCTCCGTAGCATAAGCTTGATTGTGGGAACGATTTTAGTAATACTAATTCATCCTCCTTAAAAGTTGTAATTTTGTGGGATGAGTTGAATTTTGCAGCACGTTTGTCTTGGATATTTCGAATTTTGGTTTTAGTTATTTCTAATTTTTGCTGAAGGGGAATCTGTTTTTTAAAAGGGCTTTGGATTACTTCTGTCCAAAATCGTTTGTCGGTTATGTTTAGCTGTAGTTCGTTTGGGGTAAAGCTGGTCGTCTCATGTCGGACTTCATTTAGGAAATCGTTTATAGTTTGTATGTAGCTTGACCAATTTTTGTGGTTGTTAGAGCAATATGTCCTTAAACAACGTTTGATCTCTCTAATTGGACGCTCTGCCATGTTGGACATCGGATGGTGGACTGGGTTTAAGATATGTTTGATGTTATTTTCTCTTAATTTGTTGGTCCATATATTGCTCTTGAATTGGGTTCCGTGATCTGACAAAATTTTGATTGGTTTTCCGCAAGTTCGTATGTAATCATTAAACATTCTGTCTGTTATGGCTTGTGATGTGGCTCTTTTTAAGTTATATAATTTGACAAATTTCGTGAAGGTGTCCAGAATTATAAAAATATATTGCACGCCTCCTTTGCTTCTCGGGAGCGGTCCTATTAAATCTGTGGCTAGTAGGTCGCCTTTTTTGCTGCTTTTGACTCCACTGGTCTCGCCGTATAAAGGATGGTTATTGTACTTGCATTTCTGGCAGGTGTCGCAGGTTATTAGTAATTTTTTAATACATCTGGCCATATCCTTAAATATAAAATCTTCCTGGAGTATGGTTAGGCATTTTTTCGCACCGCAGTGTAAGTAATACTGGTGGCATTCCCAAATTAAATTATTTATCAGTTTTCTTGGTACTACGATTAGCCATGACTCATTGTGTTTTTGATATAGGGTATCGTTGTGTATCTTGAATCGTTGATTTTGCGTGCTATTTTCATCTTTGTTATAATTTTGTGCTTTTAAATAATTTTGTTTTAGGTCTAAATCGTTTCGTTGTAGTTGGGGAAGGTTCTTAAGATTTTCTAAAAGTTCGAAATTATATTGTCTGTTTAGATTTGCCACTATTAGTTCTGAGGGGTTGTTTATGGGACTCTCTATGTTTTCGTCTGTTCTTATTCTGCTGAGGAGATCAGCTAAAGTATTGTCTGCTCCTTTGCAATGTATAATTTCGAAATGGTAATCTTGTAAGGCAAGGATCCACCGTGTTAGTCTTGCGTTTAATAATTTGCATGTTTTCAAAAAGGTTAACGCTTTGTGATCTGTGATGACTGTAAGTTTTGCGTTCAGAATGTAGTGTCGTACCTTTTGTATACAGTATACTACGGCCAATAGTTCCTTTTCTGTAGTAGTGTACTTGAGTTCGCATTTCTTTAGAGTCTTGGATATAAATAGTATAGCCCTTTTATTGTTGTCCTTATCAATTTGGAATAAATGTCCTCCTATGGCAATATCGGAGCTGTCGGTCTGTAGGTAGTACGGTTGGTCGGGTATGGGATGGCTTAAGACATTGGTTTGTAAAAATAATTTTTTAATCTCTTGAAAGGTTTGTTCTTCCTTATGGGTCCAGTTAAATTTCACCTTTTTGGATGTTAATTTCATCAAAGGTTGCACTGTTTTTGCATATTTGTCAACAAATTTATTGTAATAATTGATGCCCCCTAGGAAGCGTTTTAGTTCTTTCCTAGTGGTTGGGGAGGGAAACTTTTGGAAACACTTTATTTTTTCTAAGTCGGGTTCTAAACCTTTTGTCGTCAAATAATACCCTAGGAACGGTACTTTGTCCCTACAAAAGATGGATTTAGACAAGTTGACGGTCATGTTTGCATCCTTTAGCTTTTCGAAAACCTTTTCTAAGTGTTGGAGGTGTGTTGTGAAGTTTGGGGAAGCAATGCATATATCGTCTATATATACTAACGAAAAGTTCTCGATACTATTTCTGAACACTCGGTCTAAAGCTCTCACAAGCGCGGCTTGTGATGTTGATAGGCCGAAAGGGGTGACAATATACTGGTAGACTCTACCTCGGAACTGGAATGCTGTATAAGGCCTGGAGTCGGGTTCTAGTTGGACTTGCCAGTACGAGGATGTTAGATCTAGTGTCGTCAGCCATTTAGAGTCGGTCGCTTTGGCCAATAACTCGTTTACACTCCTGTTGCATTCGTAGTCGGGCGTTATTAGGGAGTTTATTCTTCTCATGTCTAGCCATACCCTTAAGTTGCCAGTTTTCTTCTTCACTATGATTATAGGGTTGATGAATGTGCTGTTGGACGGTTCTATTATATTGTTTTCAAGCATATCGTTTATCTCCTGCTCGACTGCGCTTTGCAGGTTTATAGGGATGGGATAGCTCTGGGCTCTATAATTGTCTGGTCGTTCTACGTGGATATGGTGTTGGTATTTGTTGCATCTCCCTGGTTTGTCGGAGAATATTTCTTTGTACCTGCATACTAAATTGGCCATTTGTATTTGTTGATCATAATTTAAATTTTCATTTGCCTTAAACATATCTATTATTTCACTGAGTTGATTATTTTCATTTTTATAATTACTTATTGGAGTTTCAATATTATTTTCATACTTTATATCATCGTAGCATACCATTCTGCATTTTGTTCCTTTGTTTTCTTCACAGTCTAACTTCAATTGCAATATTTCGCTCTTTGTGTTAATTATTTTAATTGTATTGTCGTCGAAGTTTAAATCCATCTTCATATTACTTATCGTGTCTATCCCAAAAATACATTCTTTAATCAAATATGGTACAATCACACACTGTACATCGAACTCGAATTGTTTTATTTCTGCTTTTAGCATAACTACTTGTGAAATTCGTTTAGATTTATTATTTAAGGCGGTTGTTATGAAAGTATTGCTGACAGGTAATTGTTCAAAATGGCCTAATTTATTTTTATTATTTATGAACCATGTCTCTGATAAACAAGTAATGTTGCTACCTGTATCGAGGAGGGTATTGGTGTTAATTCCATTTAGTTTCACGTTGATGACCGGACATTTGTAAATTGTAGGTGGCTCGTTGTTTCCGTCGTCTTCTTCTTGTAGGAGGAATTCTCCATTACAATATAAATTCGATATAATAACTTCGTCTTTGTGTTGCTGTCCTTCTTCGGTTTCTGGCCTATTTCCGATTTTATGTTTAATTTCTTGCACTGGAGTGGTTGGTGGATTGCTGAAGTCCCCTTCTTCTTCAGAATCACACGTGTAGCCATAGACTTCATTTTGTTTTTGACCTAAACCAGTGCGTTGGCGTTTAACGCGGTCTGATTAGGGTCGATTTCGGGTTCAGAAGCAGGTTTGGTTAGTGTGGGTGGCCTGGTAGTGGTGGCGATCATCTGGCAGACCTTTTGTTGTTCCCTTGTTGGATATACTGTTTCTCGCTGCTGTTGGTATGCTGGTCGGCTTTGTTGATGGAAGTTTGTTGGTATAGGACCTGGTTGTCTGTCGTAAGTAATCCTAGGTGTGTATCTGGTGTTGTTGTACATGTGTTGTCCATTGTGGTATGCAGGTCTTTGGGTTGGCTGTTCTCCAGTTTGGTTTCGGTAAGGGTGGTTTCTGTAATTTTGAGTGGTGTCGTTCTGCAGTATATTCCGGTAGGATGGGCCTCGGTTGTTGTATTGATTGTTGTTGTTGCGTTGGAATAATTGGTGTTGTCGAGCTGTCGTTGTAGTGCTTGCTCCTTCTCTGGGATTGGCGGTGTTTCTGCGGCGTATCTCAGCGTTTGCTTCCTCGGTATCTTCCCGCTGTAATAAGTCTGCGAATTCCTTTATTGAGGTTATATTTTGCACTCGTTGGGCATCCTGAATCCTTCTATCGAAGTGTTCCACAAGCGTCGCTATAATATCTTCCTCTGGAGGCTGGGGAATCATAGACTTCATAGTTAAGACTCGTTCGATAAAATATTCACTTCTAGTGAGTTTGCCTCCTGGTCGGTATTGTTCGTACTCGAGTTTCTGTCGTGATCCTTTTTGGATGTCCCTGTTCCAGAACTTAGCAAGGAATTCGTCGCTAAACTGCTGGAAATTTGAAATGTCGTTCTTTATCAGCTGCCACCATCGGCTCGCACTTCCCTCTAGGCTGTTCTCAATAATATCGAAGAGGCAGTCCTGTTGATCGCCGGGCTGTCCTATTTTCCGGGTTGTTAGGCGTTCGTAGTATCTGTTTAACCTGTATAAATAATCATTCGGGTTTGATTGTCTTCCATTGAATTTAGGTAATATGGGGTTAATTGAATTGCTAATATCGTGTCCGGTAGCTCCACAGGTTACAGTTATTGGTGGTAGGCTGTTATTATTATTGTTATTTTTAGGGATTTCTGCTATTAAATTTTGTACTTCTTGGATTACGTTATTTTTGTTGGCCTCGATTCTTTGATTTATCAAAATTTCCTGTCTGGTTAGAGATTCGTCTAAAAGTTGGCTATTGATAGTGGTGTCTAATTTAGTTTCCAATTCATTTATTTTCTGGCTATTATTGTGGATAGTTTGCTTAATATCGACCAGTTTTTCAGTAAATTTGTCTTCAACATGGCTGATTTGTATGGCTATACCTTCTTTTAGTCGTTCAATTTCGGATTGAACCTCTTGAAAATTTTGTTTTAAGTTTTGTTGAATTTCGGTTTGAGCTAATTTTAATTTCTCTTCTAAATTTTGGCCTAAACTTAGTTGCATTTTGTCTATCAAAGAAGTTATTTGTTCTAATAGGTTAGGTGTGGTAGTGCTTTGTGTTTCCATTTGTAGGTGGTGGTCTATATTTGTAGGGTCTACACTAATTTCGGTTTCCCTATCTATCGGCTCAGTTGTCTCAATGGGGTTTGGTTGTCTAAGGATGGCTAATTGACTTTCCCTAGCCTTCTCGGTTTGTGTAATGTTAGGCCTCAAGTTATAGATTTGTTGTTCTTCTTCAGAAGGATTCATTTTATTTAAAATTGTAGGTAAGTATCAGTTATTATAGTTATTAGAAGGCTAATATTACAAGTAGGCCTATAGCTTATTTGAAATTAGGTTAATCTAACAAACATAAATTTAGATCCTTAAAATTAAAATATATCACTTATAAATCTAGACTTTGATTGAGCCTAACTTAAATATATAATTAGGTTAACTAAGTTTTTCGGTTAATATGCTAGTTAGTGCCAAGCTGATATGTGTAATTTCATAATACAATCATGCCAATCACGTTGCGCGCCAATTTTATAACAAATTTTTACTTATGAATAATTTTTTTAAATTCTAAGTCTAAAATTATTAAAATGAAAAACTAGAGATTAGTTAACAATATCACTTTAAACAGTTATTTATTAATTATTATAATACAAAATCATATTTGAAATATTTTTAATTAGTCTTTGATCTTTAGTAATTACAATTGAAATAAATGTTCAATTCAAATGCCTCTAGGCTTAGCTCAGTCTATATAGTAAATTTATATTTAGAAATATATTTTAATTAGTTCAATTAATCTCGGGATAGGCACTCGGCTGGGATGATTGTATTATTTTATTTTTAAAAACGCATATATAAATTGTAGTGAAAGTTTATTAAATTTTGAAAAATTTTTTTTAAATATTCAAGTTCTTATAATGGTTACTTAATAGTTCTAGGCCTTTAATAAGGTTCCTTTTAAATTGATTAAAAAAAAGAAAACGTTTAACTGTTATTAGACAGAATATACCAATTTCTGTATTTGCACTACTTTTATTCACTGTATAAAAAAAATAAAAAAACACTTATTAATTATAAAAAAACTTTGGAGGTGGAATTTTTGGCTTCTTGCTATGTCGAATGCTACAATGTTAATAATAATTTTCATATCTAAGCGGGTTTTGCTTCGTTGCGGAGGGATCTCTTCTCTGCATCGTTTGTTGAAGTGCCGATCGTCTTCCGCTGTAGTATTTAGTCCTGGTATTTTATACCTTTTCTGGATATTAGGCAATTTTTGATTATACTGATATACTTTTAAATTCATATTGTTTATAATAATTCAATTTATGAGTTATTTAGTTGTTATTTAAATGGTTAAATTTTGTTTCTAATCGCGATTACAAATATCAGCTGGGCGTATATTTACTAATTCATTCGATAGAGGCTTTGGCTTTTTTATTTTACCCTAATTTTATTTCTTCTTATTTATTAGTCTCAGATGTTATTTGTACTGTTATAGATTTCTAGTTGGGTATGATAATGCTACATTGGCACACTGGTGAGGAATGAATCCTTTATGGTTTGTAGCTTCTGTTAAATTCATTTACTGAAGTTTAACAAGAAAATTAATATAGTAAAGTTTCAAATGTTTCTATAATTTAAATGAAACTAAATTCCAGGACTTTTCAAACATTGTTAACGATGCCAACAAACAGATTTTCCAAAATTAAATCATAATTTCTAACATAGCTTCTTTGCTACCAAAATTATGATAATTGTTCATTGATATATCAATACACCATTCATTCATTGTATATCATTGGACATGATAGGATAATTAATTTTATTTTAGGGGTCTAATCTGTTTTATTGATGCAGTATTTTTCCTAAAATCATTAAATTATTGGTTGTATATTAAGTTAATTTCTGTTTGATTTGACATAATAGTAAACTGCAAGGTCAAGATTCTTGTTCATATAACCTACAACATAATTGGCTGACAATGAAAACATAAGCCAATTATATAATTGCATAGAAAATAACTTTAAATCTCTGCTTTTTATCATTCAATAACCAAGTACATACTTTTTTGCTGCAACACTTTGGGGCTGAAAACATCTATGTTGTACAGGTAACACATGATAACTATATTGTTGACTGATGACTGTACACAATAATTGTTGGCTGTAATCTCTACAATTGAGAGTCAGATTTTCCTTGATTTGTTTACACATTTCTAAAGGCCTTATTTTTTTTTCCTTTTTTATTTATTTAAAAATTTTTTTTATTATTATTATTTTTTTTTTAAATTCCTAATTCCAGGATTTGTGGAAACACTATATTTATTGTGAAGTGGTATTAAGCATGGATTTTTATTTCAAGAGTTATACAATTGTATTTGTTTGTTTATTTATCTTTTCATGTGATTATATTAGTAAGTTATTTAAAACAGTTGTTAATACAGTTCTGTTTTGAACACCACACACACACAAAAAATCTATTCTACACACTTGAGAGGAAGAGGATCTGTCCACTATAGATGGCTGATACCTGTTTTTCGAGTATAGGTAATTGAGTTTTAGTAAGATTGATAATAAATAAAGCGACAATAAAGAATTTCATTACTTGAAATATAGTAATGATTTTGACATTTCATGGTGATTTAGTTATAATACAGAGATTTTATTTTGGAAACTAGATTCATTCTAGTTTGTGATGAGAAGTCAATACTAAGCAAGTTCAGTGGAGCTTCTTGTATTAATCTACCTCGTGTTTAATAAGGTTCTTAAGACAAAATATAATTAGTTTTCTACTAAAGTGAATAATGAAATCATAGAAACACATCTGAATGAATTGTCAAAATTATTTATATTAAACGGAAGAATGATTAAATACAGTGAAGCGATATGATAGCACAAAATTTAATATACCAATAAACAATCCCTACAATATTGGGCATGACTGAAGTCCAATTTTTAACTTAAATTCATTATAAAAACTGATTAACGAATACCATAAATCATTATTTTATCATGAGGGGGATAACACAAAATACTCAGGTAGGATTGTGTTAGTATAACTTGTGCATGCTACTTTCATGTTATGAACAAGGTATAGATTCAATTGCCATAGCTCTAGAATATCCAACTAGCGTTGGATGATGATAACCTAAACTACACACTCATAAACTAAATCCACCCCTACAGTAAACTACACTGACAAGTAAAGTAGTGGGGGGGGGGGGTTTATTAGGTGATAGTGTAACAACAGGCAGTATATCTTCAAATTTAAATAAAGGTGAATCAAAATCAGTTTAATCGATTTTGAAAAACAGTTGGTCGATTAGCCCTAAAAAAGCTGATATTTTTTTAATACTGAGCATTTTTTGGGGTGTACCTACTGTAGCTATAAACTGATAATGAATTTGATTTATTTCAGATTACTATAAATAATGTCTTGGTAAAAATAAAGCAGTTACCTTGTTTCACCAGTGATGTTGCCTTGATGAAACCCAAAATAACTGAAAATCAAATTTTAATTTTCTTGAAATGAGCATCACTTTTAAAAACTTCAATCACCAAATGAAAGAAAACAGCATTTCTACAATATTTTATTTGTAAAAGATGACATTTGAATATTGTGACTCACTACATGACATGGGAATGTGTGCTGTAATGTGGCTAAGATAATAAATAAATACATTAATTAAGTCATCATGTTCAGTTGTTACATGTATATCAACCCAAAAAAATTGGAAAGTTGGTTGAGTGCCAAAAAATATAAAGTAACAACTGAAAATTACGATTTAATCACCAAAACATCATCTTTGTACAAATAAAGTGTTTATTGTAGAAAATTGTATTTTCTTTCATTTGGTCATTTTACTACATAAAAATAATCATAATTTTAAAACAAATTCAAAAATATATACTTACGGTATCTTTTAACAAAGAAAAAAAAAGAACAAAAATTAATGTAAAATTATAATATATATATATAGGCCCGAACTCATAAAACTTAATAATAAGTCAGAAATGGGATTTATATATAAGGGTATTTCTAGCTTTTGGTATTCCTCTTTTACAATGAAAGTTAGCTCTGAAATAGAGAAAAAAAATTATGGCGGGAAATAAAGTTTACTTTGTTAATCTGACTATTAAATATGTTAATAAATATGTTTTCTAAATTTTAGATTGTGCTTGATGTCAAGAAAAACTAAACTTAAGATCTATATAATGCTTGTAAGGCCTGTTGTGAAGTATGGAGCAGTGACCTGGTGTCGATCTGCAGTAAATAGTCAAAAATTGAAAGTGAGCAAAGAATAATAAGAAGGATATATGGTGGGATACAGGTGGGGGAAGAATGGAGAATAACTAACCAAGAAATAGAATAATTACTGCAGAAAGAGCACATTCTTAATTTCATTAGAAAAAGCCAATTATGTTGGGCAGGACATGTCGCAAGAATGGATAGCCTGAGATAACAGAGGATTGTCGATGCTGATGTTGGTGGACTGAGAAAGACTGTGTAAAGTTGGAGGAAGACTGCGTATGCGCTGTTTGGATGAGGCAGAGAGGGGGATGTTAGGGTGCATGGAGTACAGAGGTGGAGGTCTGCTGGCTGCTTTGGATAAACACTTCTGGAGATTGTTAGTTCATAAAGCCAGGAGTTTACATCAACCTGTAACGCCAGAAAGTAAATAGGAAATGGATTTTCGTTTTATCCTTATAGTTTTCACTGTTCAAAATGTATGCTATCTGACAATTATTTTTAAAAACAAAAAGAGGTAATTGAAAATTAAAATTGTCTATATATCTATATAAGAAATGAGCAGTTGCAACCTTAGTTAGAGTCACAAATGGATGCTACCTCTTCATATCAGTCCTTTTCTTATTCCAGAATTTTGTATAAAGATTTTATTTACTACAACAATCTAAGACCCAGTTGGATAAATTCAAATCCATTTAGACTCATAAACTGATGTCGGAGCAGCAATGAAAGTTACTGACACATCAATTCCAGGGTCTTGGAAGGACCCTGTTTAGGTAAACCTATATCAATCACTTGACAATCAGCACATCAGTTATTTGTTGTTTAGCATCAATATCAGTGATGAAAGTTACACTTTTTTCATCAGTACATAAAGGCCTCCATTTCTTGAAGAAAAATCAAATCAAGAATTATTAAATTGTATAAGATCACCAATTAAACTGAAACACTTACCTGTTTAATTAATTGGAACTATTACCACAGTTGTCAATTTAATGAATGTGATTCATCTTAGCAGTTGTTTTAAACAATAAATACATTAATCGGAATTGATATAATGAAACTAACAATATAATAACAACACGATAACTAACAGTCCCACAACTAAATTAAATAAATGGTCACCAAGAACATGATTTGGGAGAATGCATAAAATAGAGGTGTCAGCAACCAAATATAAAAATAATTTGGATATTACTGTAAATGTATTGCTGCACCCACCTTGTGCTTCACTCTTTAGCTTCTGTATACACTTAATCTGGACACATAGATTTGTGATAAACAGTTTGATTGTATATTTGGTTTATTTAAACTGTATTGTACAATAGAACCACTTTTACTGCAAGAATGACCAAAACTTCTCTTCCGACTGTTTTTAGGCTGAACTAGTCAAAATTGTACAGTTACTAAAAATATAAGAGTTTAAAAATCTACATCGCTATAACTTATAGCTAAAGATTTTTGTTTTGTTTTCTTTTAATAATACTCTTAATTATTTATTGTTTATGATATTTGTGAATATTCAATGTATTATTTTGAATAAATTCAAGAAGGCAACAATCAACGATGTTATCCGGTGATATTTCCAGGCGAGGCAGATAATTTTAAGTCCAATGTACATTCTGAGGCTGGAGTGGAGGTTTATTCTAAATGCTGGCCTCCCTCTTGCACAGCTAAACCGAATTCTACTCTACAGCTTGTACAACATAATTCTCTTATAATAAAAAAAAATTGAGATATAGCTGACATAAGTGCTATTTATATTTGACTATTGTTGTAAAAAGAACCCTCAAATAATATTACAAAAGCCTGAGAATAGGGTCAAATATACACTTATTGGAGACTATATCTTGATCTTAGATAATCTAAAAGATTAACTTTAATGTAATAGCAGATATTTCTTGTTGAAACTCCATATTCAAGGATAAAATAAAGCAAAAGCTTAAAGTGTTACAAGTGTTGTGTATTTATAAGTGTTTGAGTGGACATAACAGCTGGCCTGATGATGCTGCCTGTGGCAGTGAAACATGTAGCCACATAGAAGGTAAAATAAAAATAAAGACTACATTTTAAAGATACGAGTAGTATATATATTAAAAAAAAAAAAAAATGAAACAATTTATTTACATAAATTTATATCTTGATCATAAAAGTTTCAATTTCATGTTGTAAGACTTTATAGGTTCTGTAAGGCTTAATTTAACTTAATTTTTTATGATTTTATAACCTTTAAAATACTATGAAACTAATATAATATGAGACCGATTTCTAGACTATTGATATTTTAAACCTTGACTTTGCCGGAAATGGCTATCTGAGAGGTCTAATCTTACTTCTAGTACTTTCTAGGCCTTATATTATTTCCAATGGTTTAAAATGTTCATTTTTGATAGTATAATTAACTCAATGTAAATTATTGTTCTTAATTAACTGGTTCTCCGACGTTCACAATTATTCATTTGATCCTCCAAGACAGGACAAATTGTTCAGAAATTAATCAACAGACTATGGAAAAATGGCGCCACATTCTCCACAGATGCAGAAATTAAGGTAAGAGTCCCCAGAACGATCATTCATTTCGTAGAGAACTTAGGTTTGAACTGAATATAATATTAATACGAGGTCACACATAATACATCTGGATCATGGCGAAAGAAGGTAGACATAACATAACATTAAAATGTTCTCACACAATTTCTTACAAATAATATATAAAATCAAACGTAAATTCAACAACAATGTAACCAACTTCAGTGATGCATTGATGCTTTATTATTAATTCATTCACCTATGAATTGGTATGCAACTTGCTTAATTAAATAAATTGACAAAAAAGAGCTATAAATTATAACGATTTGAAATAGCAGCAATATGATTTTATATAGTTATTATTCTTATACAGAAGTGTTTCAAAAAACATCTCATTCAATAAAAATGTTTTCACATTCACTACGTTTAATATGTAAACTAAATAAAATAAAAAGAAAGGATATAATACTTACTTAATTCCTGGTACTCTAGGAACATCACAACAAGATCTAGGTCTACCATCAGGACTAACAGAGAGGTGTCTACGGCTTGAATGCTCATATCCATCTGAATGTTGGCCATGACCATCCATAACTGAAAACATATAAAACAAAACATAACATCAAAACAATTATTTCATCATATATATGAAAAGAACTTAGTGGTGATAATTCATGGAGCTGAAACTATGTACCCAATTTCAATTAATAAAATTAAGGCAATTATATTCTGATTCATTCTTCTCCCTTAAACTTAATAAAACTAAACTAAATAATACAATAATTATTGTTATAACTGTATCCTTTAATTGTTTAATGCAGTAAAAATGTTCAGACTATATAAAGTGTCTCAGAATTAATATGAATGATATTACATAAATGTGGATCACATACACAGAACGTCATAAACAAATCTAACTATAAAATTAATTTTTCAATCCAGGAACTTTTCAATTTTTATTCAAGCTGGATAAAAACTAAAGAAATTTTGTTTTTCTTCTTGTTGTATAAGTCGAAAACCTCTTGGTTGTAATCGCCTTATAGAAAAAGGAAGAACAAACAACAAAGTAAAAAGACCCCTAGCCCTCAAATACTCTAATAGCACCAGAGTCAGAAGAAGAAAAAGAGTTGGTCAAGAGACATGATAGGAAAGGTAAGAGAGGTCTAACCCAAGACTACATGAAAAACCCTAGAGCTGCAGCTAGGGTTCGTTGAGCTTGCCTCTCCAATACTTACTATAAGTGAGCTCCAGAGGTACTGGAGAACAAGGAATGGCATCACTTGTGAATCTCTCTCATTTCTAAAATCAAATCTTGTTATAAAACTTTAGATGCTCAAAATGAAACAACAACTTCTTATGTTTTCATGTTTTGAAGGAGAGTAAAGGGAACAAATTCTCTCCGTTCATTTATCATTTTCACTCTGTGGTCTCATTTACAGATTTCAGATTTCAATATGTTAAATGGCCTGTCAATTTTGGATGGTCAAAATGATTTGACTATAATATTTATACAATTTTGTTTACTTGATTGAGCAATCTTGATTGTAAACTTTCCTGTTTTCGCCTATCATCAGAACAAACACTATTTATTACATTACCAATTTGTCAAACATTATAAACATTTAAAAAACACCTAAATATATTTTCAAAACACACCATCATTATAAGTTAAAATGTAAAAAAAGAAAAAGTTATTTGTGCAGCCAAACTGTTGAACTGTCATAGTAGTCATCAAGTACATCAGTGTTTTAAAAGTATATTTCAGCATTTAAACAAAGTTTTTAATTTTCGTCAAACTGCTAATGCATAAATAGAGTTTGTTCTGATGACACCTGATAGATAGCTGAAACAGCTGTAAACAGGAGAGTTTACAATAAAGATTGCTCAGGCAAGTAAAAAACTTTATAATTAAGTGAGCAATCGGTTAGGCTAATACCACAATAAAAATGATGATTTGACTAGTTTGCCAAATCATTCAATGGCATGAGAGATAATTATTAAGCCAGATTTAGTCCCGATTAGATAAGTATTTATTATTAAAAAGTTTATCTATGTATATAAACATGAATTTAAAAGGTCACTATATTCTTCTTTGAAAGTACTAACTTAACCAAACCTAAACCTTTAAAAAAAAAAAAATTACCAAGATAAACGAACAAGATGAGACCCAAGTGATAAAACTCCTTATAAAGGAAATGTGTAACAAATTATTATGACAATTTTAAGGAAATTATTGAACAACAAAAAAGAAATTATAATTATTGATGAATATATTCTTGACTCCATAAGTACTCATTAGATTATTTGACATACAGAATGGATGTTATACTACAAGAACAAAACAAGAATAGATTCATAATTAAAATGAACTACATTTTGATAGAATGATGTTTCATAACATGGTCTATTATTAAATATTACTTAACCAACAATAAAAAGGAAGAAAAACACTTAATAGATATGAATTAATTAAGTGTGACAGCCTCCTGACTAACTGGGGCAAATCAATACTAATTATTATACAGTGCACTAACTTTCTCAAACACAAATCAAAAAATAATATTCGTCAGGAAAAAGTCACATTACTGATTTTTATCCATTTGTTATTTTATGAGAAATTAGTTTATGTAGAAACTTAAAAATTGTTTGAAAAATGTATACAAAAAACAATTTTAAAAGATATTTATATAGACCATGAGCTTGCTTTGCTTCTGCTATAAACTCTTTCTAACATAGATGTTATTTCACTGAAATCAAGTTTTTAATGATGATTAAATCATTTTATCAAGGTTTTTTTTTGTTTTTTCCTACTGTTTGGAACCACAATTTTCTTTTACTTGTGATTTGGTACACTGATCTAGAATATTAACTTTCAATTTAACTAAAATTTTAATAGACTCAGTGGAGCCGATTTTGAGAATTGGGTCCTTTCATGGATGATTTTACGACTTTTTAAATATTTTACTGATGATTCCTAAATTTTTGATGAGATGACAACCAATACCTTTTATTTGGGTCCTTAGAAGATACTTTTACCAAAATTTAATCAACATTATTATAATTTTTTTGTAATAGCAATCTATACTCAAATTTTAAATTATATAAAACAATGGAAAAGTCTTGTGATATAACAATAATATGCCCACATACCACATTTTATTATTATTGGTTTGCAGAGAACTACATAGTCAATTGATTACAGGGTGATTGATCATCAGTGTGACAATTTTTTTTGGGTTGAACTGCAAAGTAAACGTGACTTAGTGGTGCATATTAGAAAGTTCAAATCCCAAATTTGACATATTAATAAATTATTTTCTAATTTCGTTAATAATATATGCTCTTTTGACACAAATTTATGTTTTCTCGGCTACCAGTTGATGTAACTGTACATACAATACCATTTTCTTGTTCTAGTGAAATTTCCAATTAGAGTAATTCATTCCTTTAAAGGTTAAACAAAGGATATGCCTTCATTTCCTCAACCTGTAAAGTTGCTACAGTTTCTAAAAACTAAATCATTGGAGTTTTATTGTTTTGCACACTCTGTATACAAGGAGGTAACAAGTCATATTAAAAACTTCACCATTTTGTAAGCTTTCATAGGATGTGCCATATAATCAATGTTTCATTTTAACCCCCTCTCGGGAACCCAAAATACAAGTAAAAAATAGACATAACCCATTACCAGGTAATTACATTGATTATTTTTTATTTATAATTAATGTAAACGACAAAATAATATATTTTCAGTGTTTAACAACACAATATTTTAGAGGAAAATGTAAATATGATAAACTGTTCTAGTTGAGGGATTCGTATATACTTATTGCCTTTACTTGTTATTTTATAACACTAGCATACCAACCATTTATGTGTTTACGCTTCATATATTAAATTAGTAATTTCATTTATTTTTCTATAGTGGAGTATGAGGGATTTAATAAGTAATTATAAGTTTAAAAAAAGTAATTGTTGTAATACAAGGTGTGGCAGAAAAAGTTATAAGATTTAAGTTTTGTGATATAGGCTTTTCTTGGTGGATAGAGCACCAATATGTGTCGTTGTATACAACAGTTCATAGCCTGTTAATAGTCATAGAGCATTAGAGCAGTGAGCATCGTCCATTTGCAGTGAGTGGAATATTTTTATTAAACAACACTACGACTCTGACCCAATGTGAGTTCAGACGCCATTTCAATATAGGCAGAAACGGTCATGTTCCGACATAGCAAACGATACTCAATTGGGTGAAGAACGTAAGAGTGACTCCATCGCCCCAAAACAAGAAAAGCCTTTGACGTCCACGAACAGTGAAAATATCTGAAAACATGGAGAGAGTACGAAAGGCATTATTATGTAGTCCCAAGTGTTTTAATCATCACCATTCTGCAGGTTTTACGATGTCTGACAGAAGTGCAAGATGAATCTTATATTTAGAGTTAAATTTTCACAATTTTAAAATGCAGCTGGTACACGAGTTACGTCCTTTGGTTTTTAATCAATGGGATTCATTTTGTCGCACATTACTGGAAATGAATAACAAACAACCAGTCTTCTTGGAGAACTTAATCATGTCTGACAAAGCGTACTTCCATCTAAACAGAAATGTTAATAAGCACAATTGCAGAAACTGGGCTGCCAAAAACTCGCGTTTGTTGCATGAAGCACCTCTTCACAGCTCTAAAGTTACAGTATGGTGCAGCTTACTTGGAATGGAATTATTGGCCCATATTTTTTTGAAAATGACAATGGAGATACTGTAACCGTCAATTCTGCTCGATATGTGATCATGGTAACTAACTTCCTTGGACCAGAATTATGTAGGCACCATCTTAATAGGCATTTTTGGTTCCAGCAAAATGGAGCTATAGCCCACACAGCAGAAGAGCAGAAGTATCGATGAGAACTCTTTGTGACATGTTTCCAGGGAAGATTACATCTCGTCGGAGAAATGTCACCTGGCCTGCATGGTCTCCAGACTTATCGGATTTTTTGTGTGGGGGTTCTTGAAGCTACAAGTCTACAAAACTCGACCACATACACTACAAGAGCTAAAAGCGTCCCTTAGAGCTGAGATAGAGAAAATTTCACTGGAGATGTTGCAAAAGGTTATGACCTCTACTCGGTGATGTCCTAAGCTATGCCTAAGCTTTGAGCGTCAATGGATGTCATCTGAATGACATCATTTTCAAGACATAAACATAAAACGCAAGGCTTTTGAATATAGTTTCCTGTCATGTAAATTAATAATAAATATTTTTTAAATTTTCTTAAATATAACATTGATTTTACACAGTAATGCGTCTAATTATTTCTGCCGTAAACTTTAAAATACTATTTAAAAAAATACAAAACTGCATATCATTGCAACATTGTTATCATTATATCATACCGGGTTAGATAATTGGAAATGTCTTTAAATATTGATTTTTCAGTCTTTATGGTGTCTAAGTTTACACTTTTGGCAATATCTTTCTCGATTGAAATAATGGCTAAATTTGTACCTCTTTCCTGTTCATTGAAGAGCTTAAATAGTTCTTAATCAGTTTTAATTTACTGAATCCTTGTTCACAAGAAGGCACATAAATTGGAAGGCATAGAAATATCTTGTATGCTATGTCAAGGTTTAGGTAAGATGAACTTAGCAATGTTGTGTAGATTCAACCAGTGGCTGCGATAGCGGGCCCACAGGGCCCGCGAGCCTTGACTGGGATTTTTCGGGAAATTTTACCGGGACCCGGCCCCGCGACGGGCCCTGCCACATGAGCCCCCCTATCATAACAATATTTTTATGAGTATTGTTAAGAAATTACTAAAATAAGGTAAAATGTCTTCAGACAAGATTGTGCATCGTGCATCCAAAACGGAATTAACCATTATTTTTTAGAGAGCAGTATTTATTATTTAATGTCATGATACGAAGTTTATGTATTGTTTAACGTTGGCCGATAAGTAATGCAGCTATCCCTACGTCGCGCATCGCGGTGACTCGCCGGCGCCGGCCGGCGAAAAGATAAACATCCGGGAAAAGATTATTGGGAGAGGGGGGCCCGATGAACAAATTTGGGGGGGGGCCCGCGGGTTCTTATCGCTGCCACTGGATTCAACAGGTCGATATATTTAGCTTTTGATAGATCTGTTTTTTTAGCAGAGTTTTAGCCTGGTACTTAAAACTGACAATTTATCCTCCAATTTCGTTCACATCAAAATCCTTGCTATATTTTTCAGCTAATTTCTTTGCCTTTGTTTCTATCTCCTCTGCTGTATTAAAACTAAAGGTGATCCTAAAATTGCCCCAAAATCGTCTAAAATTCTGTGATACGTTTAAATCTCCAGTCAAAAGGAGCAATTACATTATTCAAAACATTGTTGCAACCATAGTGAACTTTTGTCTTTCTGTTAAAACTATACTCTTACTTTCACTCGCTTCCATTTTGATGTTGTCTGTTTTTAAAATCATTTTCCAGTAACACTTATGCACACACCCGCAAGGCTTCTTCAAAAATGGATTCAGTTCCAGTCTTAAGAATATCCTGAAAAGAATTTTTTTACTGCTGACATTCGTCTTGATGCAACATCTTTCTTCTGTAGTAGATCACTCACTTTTGAGATCTAGTTCGATATCTTCTCCCATAATACTAATAGCAGACAAATTTAAAATCTAACTAGCAGTAGAGAGAGTGTTGACAGCATTATATTTTGTTGCTCATCTTCTGTTGCTGTGAATTTTCGATGTTTTTGAAATAATTTTCCATATTTTTATGGAAACAAAAAATAAAACTTATGATTACTATCCCAAAGAAAGTTCCGACATCAGAAAATACTTCACTAGCATCAACCACATTCAGGTTTATAAAATAGGCTGCACTCGGCATAAACTGTGCATCAGGGTTTATTGCCGAAATTCTAACCTTGACTCATTTATACCTCCCTGTGATATTGGTATCATTATCAGAGGCTTGCCCTTTGCAGTTAGCAATATCAAGACTATTTTCTTCTTTCAATATTTCTTCAGAGAGTCAATCACTGGATCTCTCACGTCTTTATAAAGTCTATTATACTTTCTTCTCATGTACACATCCACCTGGTGAAACTTTTATATATCTTATAATTTCACATATTTGTTCTCTCTGCAAATATTTGGAGTACAATAAAATTATATAAAAAAATATTTTGCCTCCTTAATGTACCTTAATATTTCATTACAGTGGACAGAAAAAATACAATCAACAATGATTTTAAGCACATGACTTCATTTTTTTCTTTCTCTGAATGAACTGCTATTTGGAGTTCATCTTCAATCAAACCACCTTGCTTGGAGCTTTTTTCAAGGTATATTCAAGTTACATAAGATTTTCCTGTTCAAATGACTGATTTCAGGTGAGTTTTCATGACCTAGAAGCTTAGAATTCAATTTTCTCTAATATGAAAATCCAACCTTTGGGTTTTTAAAGCTCGTTTTTGCTTTACCAAAAACCATACAAGGGAAACAAACAATAATTCTCATAGACTCATAGATAACCCAACCTCTTTGTATAATCTCTCGATTTAAAAGCGTTTTTGTAAACCAACTTTTACTAAAACATCTTTATTCTATATTCAAGGATAAAATAAAATTTCCTTTTATATTTGCTCTGGGCTGTGTTCAACATAATTGGTTCTTAGTTTGTAGTTAATAATAAGTCATGTTGTAGGATTATTAAAATTCAGTGAAAATACTTCTTTTTGTTATCACCTTTCACACAAACATTAATATGATTTTCTGATCCATGTATTCATGAATGTTGACATTCAGTTAATTTTACATTTGGCCAATTATTACCATGTACGTCAGTGTCACAATAAAATAACTTACCGTATTAACTGGATAAGATTATTCACGATTGTAGAGTGGATACATCACAGATATCTATTTCATGAGTTGTATAGAGTGTAATGTGTCTTTATGTTATTATACCTTTACTGAAGCTATTTCTTACAAGACAGTGTTTTTTACTTTCATTTTTAAGGATAAAATATTCTTTTTCAAAACAATCATACATCCGGTGCGACATCCTCTTCAACTTTTGCCCGGAGTGGCTGCCCCCTTCACACCCCCTCGCTATGGCTCTGCATGCAGGAAAAATATAGCAGTAACAAAATAAAACCTTGGGTTATTTAAGGGGCAAAAACTACATAGAAGACGGATGTCACTAATTTTTATTTCAGTTCAAAATTTTAACAATTCTTTAAAAGTAATTCTTAAATTCTTTCTCAAGTAGTTACACTTTCTTTCATTTAAACACATTCAAAGCTTTTTTTAACTTTTTATACACTTTCTATGATGATAAATTAAATTTAAAAAAGTAACAATCTATAAATTAAAAACCTGGTTTGGTTTAGTTGCTAGTATTCTTACTTGGTGTGTGAGAAAGTCCCAAGTTCAATCCCTGTAGGGCTTCAAAAGTTTTAAAACTTTTAAAAACTTAAGCATTGTGGGGAAAAGCAGGGATCTTAGATTGGTAGTGAATTCTGATTGTAATGACAAAAAAATAAATAAAATGATAGCAAACTAAAAAATCAGGCCTAGGTCCTTTAGAGTTGTTGCACCACAGGATTAAGAAAGATGCTAAACACAGTCTTTGCACTAAAATTATGAAAATTTCTTTACACAAAATAATAATATTGCTTTACAATTAAGTATGAAAAGTGGTTCAATATTATTAAAAGATAAATCTACATGTATTGAAATATTCAAATGTCACTCTAATGGAACCAATAAAAATATAAATTTCAACTGCGCACACTCTTTCATTCACTAAATACAAATAACTTGAATAGAAGATGCATAACGATTCATAAGATTAGAAACTGACACTAGAAGTGAATCATCATTATATGTGGGCTACGATTATATGGGACATACTGTATTAACAGACAATTTATTCTTGCTACAAATTCATAAGGCAACTAACACTTATATTTTTAATTGCAAAATCGTTATATAAACAATACATTAAAAAGTAACTTTAATTACATTAAAACAAATTTTTATATCAACTAACCTCTTCTTTGAGATCCTGGACTATGTAACGAGTCATTTGCTTGAGCACTCGTATGGAGTGCTGAATCCGAGTTTGTTCTTCTCCAACTGGTGTCTGTCGGAGGTGGGGATAGATATGGTCCACTAGAGTATGGTGATGTATCTATTCTCTTCTCTATAGGCCGAGATCTCATTGGACCTCCAACACCAATACCTCGTTCACGACCTCGTTCTCTATATACCATTGGTCCATCTTGTCGACTACATTTCATATTTTCTTCTAAGTTGCTAAGGGCAGACTGAAACAAATAAATCAAATTTATATATAATTTATCTAGATTTGTAGTTAGTTGTCTGATAAATAACATTAAAACAAACAATTTCATTCAATTTATCCTGTATATTTTCAGGCTATAATAAATAGAATGTCAACAGTATATTCACTGTCTCTTAAATACTGTCCAAACAAAATACAGAAACAAAATGGAATAATTTTCTAAGGACAGTGTAGGAAAATTAGACATGTTTGTGGAAAATGAGGCTTATGTTTGTTTGTAGATACATAGTGTGTAGTCCTCAGTTATGTCCATTTTTGAAGGCTAAATGCTAAATTTGAATGAAATATAACTTCATTGGTGTTTACAATTTATTTTGATCTAATTTGTGGTTAAGATTAAAATTATATTTTTAAATCATAAGTTTCATATTTATTGTTGTTATTAGATAGACAGAGGACTATAAAAATGTGCACCAATCATGTTCACTAAATATTTTAATGAATTGTTCAATTTCCTAGATTTATTTAATATACATAAGTTTAACCTCTTAGTGGTTAAAGAAAAAGGTGTGCATAATTAGTATGGATACTGTTTACTTTATAAAAACTGAGAATTATAAACCTCCAAGATTATATAGGCCTGTGCACGATTGGTAAAGTTGATTTTTCCTATATATTAAGTTCCTCCATGTCTACATTAGTTTGGCAGTTAGTGGAATGATGCTGAGGGATTAGACAGGCCTCACCACTACATACACACAGTCTCACGAGCCACCCAACCAGGGACCCGACCTTGTTATTAACGGCCGAATGAACAACGACTTTCAACTTGCGACTTTTTAGATTTACGGTTTGTGTTTTTCAAGATGGTTATTTTTAAATGTAAGAAAAGTTCTTGAGAGAGTTTCCAGTGTGTGTAAAGTTTCTAATATGACTGTTCGACGGATTAATAATGACCTTAAAGAAGCAGTGAAGGCCGATGAAGGTGAATATAGTGCTTCAATCCGACTTGAATCCGACACAGATGACTTCGAAGAGGAAGAAGCGCCTAGTGTTTAAGATATGTCAGACCATCATCCGAACACAGAGAAAAACCAGTGAGTATAAAAAATACTGTCCTGTAATGAATCTAGACGATTTTCAGAAATCAACTATTCACAGGCATATATTACCTTACTACAAACAAAAAGAGGTGCCTAATCTCAGAAAACTCCTTGTTTTGTTAAAAGATACAGATTTATTCCACGGCAATTGATGGGCACTTTCCCAAATTTTAAAATCAATAGACTTTTAGTACAAAATTCAACAGCAAAAAATGTTTAATGGAAAGCCATCGGTTGCGCTGTTGAGATGCCAGTTCTTAAGAAAAATCTACTGATATGAATAAAATTGTTTTTTAGACGAAACTTGGCTTAACACTAATTCAACCAAAGACAAAGGTTTGTTTTTTTGAAGTACTGATTCTGGCTATTCCTCCGGGAAGTGTAATTCTGATGGATAATGCGCCATACCACTCTAGAATCCTGGACAAAGTGCCAAACTCTAACACTACAAAAGGAAAGAAGATAGAATGGTTACAGAAAAAAGCATATCATTCAACGCTGAGTTGCGGAAATGGGAAATTTACGAAATCGTCAAACTGCATAACCACCTCAACCTAAATACGACATTGATGTAAGGACAGCTGAGTTAGGTTTTACAATCATTAGACTTCTGCTGTATCACTGTCAGTACAATGCTATTGAAATGGTTTAGGACTATCTGAAGGTGTACGTAAAAAAGAGAAATAAAACATTTAAACTAAGTGATGTTCAAAATCTAATAATGGAAGCTATCAGTACCGACACACCACAACAATGGAAGAAGTATGTTCAACACATAAAAAAATTCATCGACGACTGGTCAAGCGAGGGGCTGAATGACATCAGCATGCAGGACTTCATCATCAAGTTGTGTCAGGGTGACTCCAATGATAAAAGTGACAGTGAAGATGAATCAGATGAGGTACTGGATTGCTTTCCTTTAATGGATTAAGATATAATATGTATATCTATACATTTACATATTTCCAGACTCGTAAGTGCCTAGAATAATTTTACAATATTTCTATCATCTGTGTATGGGAACATTATCTCTTTCTAACTATTTATTGTATATATTTTGTGTGTTATTTGTTAGGGCATACTGTTCTAAAGTAGGTGGTTCGATACATTCTCAAAACATTTTTAATATTTCTAGATCTCTATTCTTGTTATATTTATTCTTGCCATGTGTATATACTATTTTTACGATTACACAAATGTATCGTTCACTGTTTATTGTTTAATTAACCTAACGGCAAACTTTACCAAAGTTAGTTAATATTATAACCAATGTTACTAAAAATCAATAAACGTAGAAATGTTTTACAAATTCGTTTTGTTTTTAATTCCTTCAAAACAAGTATAGGTCGTGAGGCGAATGATGAAACTGTCTTGGCGATGCGCAGTGGCAAAGAGAAAGTTTGCGCATGCATGGCAACAACCCCCTCAGTTGGTTTATGTCTCCATGCATGGTGTTTGTCTTTTTCCCCACCTTCCAATCCCCCCCCTACGCGCATCGAGAGTTTCATCACGGCCTATACATATCAAGGTACACCTTATTGAAACTTAAATACCGGTACATTGAAAAATAAATTATGTTTTTGAAATTTTTTGTACAATTAATTTATTTTGTTACAAATTATTCTCTTTATTTTTTACAGTTATTCTGATTCTCATAAAACCAGATTTGTACTAGACAAACTTAGAATCGTTGTAATCATGTCGTGAATGGATTCATTTTGTTCAATATTTTATGGAGATCAAAAACAATTAAAAATAACAAGAAAAAATAATCAAATTTCAAGGTTGCAACTATTGTAGTGGCGTGGCCAGTGATGAGTCATTAACACGCGGCTGAGGTAGGTCTATGGCTCTGCCGGAAAGTGCGCGTGCGTTGATGAAGGGACACAAATCCTTTAGTGTCCTTCATGTACTTGCCAAACTATATAGTCTTATGGACAAAAGTATGGGAGTTAATCACGAGGAAAAATAAATATCTAGTGGCATCCAATCTGTCCAATGTTTACCAAATTTTCTACAAACTCTTGAAGAAACTCAGACAAGTTAATTGTACCGACTTTCGGAATAGCAAACAGCCCGATATTTGTCTACCAGCCAAGAAATGGTGTTTTACTAAATTACCAAAAATTCAGGTTTCTTCAAATTAAAACTATGTGAACACAAAATAAAGAGATCATCTTGTTCACTATAAAAAGGGCTAAATATGTTGTTTCTTGTAAACTCCATTTTTAAAATCAATGGTTTTAATTATTTGACATTACAATAATTTTAATGAAAGCCATTATGAAGCTATTGGGTGAAAAATTATCGAAGTTTGTGGTACATTTTACACTAATAGTATAAAACATACTTTAACATTTGGTATCGATAATTCAATTCGTTCTGGAGATATATCTTAAGACTAGGTTCCATATAACAAAAATGTCGATATCACTCGGAGGAAAACTCGGGTTACAGTACTCTCGTTGATACCCATATTTTTCCTTCATTCTTCATCCGATTTCGATTTTTTTTTTTTTTTACTGAAGAGAACAAACTGCTTTATGTTAACTGCGAGAAAATCCTTCCTATCTTTAAAGGTACTTTCTTAGTGAAAACGCGGGTGACAGTACTCTCGTTGATACCCATATTTTTCCATCATTCTTCATCCGATTTCGTTAATTTTTTTATTTTTATTGAAGAGAACAAACCGCTTTATGTTAACTGCGAGAAAAATCCTTCGTATCTTTAAAGGTACTTTCTTAAAAAATTGCTAAAGTAATAAAACGTTGTTTTGGTTTTCATGTAAAACAGAAAAAGATATTTTTAATTTGGTTCAACAAAACACATTCAGCTGTACAATATCTTTCTATTGATACCTCATTTATATTTATATCTTAAAAAACAAGGAATATATGGGTATTATTCTATTGCATTAGTCTTATGGGCGGCAGACTGCACCGGCCGGCTAGTGGAGCCTCCTGTTAAAGGAACTTTTATATTTTGATGTTCAGAATCACCTCCTCAAGTTTGGTAGACGGGTGGCAAATTACTCCGATGGGAGGATCAGTGGACATTTCATAGTCTCGAGTGTTCTATTAGGCCTATTATAAAATCAAGAGGGGAGGGGGTTGTATTAATTAAGTTTTCTGCTATGTAGACTACGTTTAATTAGTTGGAATCACTTGGGTTAGGGTAGATGCGCATACTCTGTATTGATCTTGCCGCATAGTGCGCAGCTCAGTAACCTAAACTGTTACAAGGTCAAATTTACGCGTAGACACAGAACTAGCATAACAATACAAACGTACATTTTAAATATGAACATATCGTTTATATAAATTTAAAATACTCTTCTGATCTTAGGACTGCAGCAACAAAATTTCCAGATTGTCAAAAATAAATATAATTGAAAGACTACAAAAGAATATCATTCTATTCACTGAAATACGACTAAAGAATAAATGTTGAATCTATTTGAAAATCTCATTGTGTTAAAACCGATAGCATATGAATGTGTGTCATTTTTAAACATGTAAACGTCAACCATCTTAATATTATGTTATCTTTGGGCATGGTTTTCCTAACTTTCTATTTTTACTTAGACGTATAGACAGAGGGTTTTCCGCCTTTAAAATCACAAAACAAATTATATATATAGCATAAAGTTTTGTGATGGGTAAACAAAAAAATTGAAGAGTTTTTATAAATATCTCCGTTTTGAGGCCTAAGTGAAAAAAAAAAGTTGATCAATGTCGATCTACAGAAACGGCTGGACTGATTTTAATATATTTAATATAGACTGATCTACATTTTTAATCATAGTTTAAATCAGTTTTACTTTTAACGCGTGTTTAATTAATGCTATAATATATTTGAACAATTGCCATCATTTGTGTATATACAAATTAAAAAGTAGACTACACGTGTTTCTAGAGTATGGCTCCACAAACACGATCAGAAAATCTGTGATCTTTGTTGTTTTGACTGTTCAGGTCTAGTTTTATAGTTTCTAACAAAAAATTCTAGACTACTAAACTATTTTGACTTTTTCCCTGTTTTTTTATGTTCTATGTTTAATACTTAATAACAAAGCTGATCCATATTTTTGCAGAATCGTGTAATTAGTAATATTCATATTTATTAAAGATTATACTAAAACTAGATAATATGATTTTACAAAAACACAAGGAATGGCCGTCTGCCAGATTGATTGTTCATAATGATACTAACTTCATTTTAAAATACAACATTTGATTACTAACCAAAATGTGATATATAATTTAAAAGAAGAAAGTATTAATCAATTACTTCCTACTACCGAGGGGGGGGGGGTCGAAGAAGCCTTCACCGATACCTCGCCAATAATTATATTAAAAAGTACATTGATATATTTTTTTTATATAAAATAAAATAATCATGCTGAAACGGTTGTTCTTTATAAACAATAATTTTATTTCATTTATAGTAGCCTTTTGCCACAAAACGTCGTGAATTTATTTTTACATAACCTAATGATGGCAAATATCCGAATAAATTATACCAACAATATTAGAACACTCCATCATTATCTAATGACTTTAAAATCAGAACCTGTTTAATAATATGATCATTAGGTGATTGATTGGAGGTGCGCGACATCAAAAAATATAACCTTCAAATCCGAAAACAATTTCCTAGTAAAAAATAATAATAATAATAAAATGTGACGAAATTAGTTAGTAATTAATAATTTTAGTGATTTTATAGTTCCACATTTTTCGTTCAAAAAATTGGTTCTAGGACACTGTCAAAGTTCTAAACATTTTGGAGCCTGAATCTCCTTGCATATTTTAGTGTTAAGAAACTAATTATTTTAATTCAAGATGTAGTTTATAAATGATTGAGCTACTATATTTTGCGTTAAAAATTTAAAATTGAGAAAGTGCCAAATATTTTTTATCAGGATGCCAATAACACAAAATATTAATAATTTTGTTTTTGAACAACCCTCCCATCTTACTACTGTAACTGAAAAATATTTTATGGCTTTTGGTTTACGGTGTGCACAATTTCGACCCAAAGAAAGGTATAGTGAAAGCAGTATGACTATCTGTTAAACCGTTGGGGGAGGGGGAAGAGGGATTTCCATGCTTAGAATTGAGTAGAACAAACAATGCATAGAACCCGATGGCCGACACTGCGTAGAATCGCCACAAAACCTAAACAACCTATAGTTCGAATAAAACTGGAGGTTGTTTATTAACATAGCCGTTCCCAGCCAGTGAAATTGTTTTAATTTTAGAGTTAATTTTACGGCCGTTCTCAGAGACTTCAATTGTTTTCACTTTAAAAATAACAGACCAGGTTAGAGCACAGAGATTTTTAGGCAAGGTAAAGTCGAACCTCTCTATCTCTCTAACTCAAATTATTTTCCATTATCTTGAGTAAAACTCTGTGATTTGGAAAATAAAACAACTTGACTCAAAGTTTTTAAGTATATAAACTACTTTTGATTTACTTCTACAAACATGAATTTCTTTAAAAAATAAAAATTTATTAACTAAGCCTCTAATATAATCTTAAGAAGATATTTAAAACCTCTTTAAATCGAAGATTCCCTCTACAACTATAAATTTTGATACTCCAAATTGTAGAACAAGTATGTAAAGAAATGAATAAAAATGAAATAGACTCTCAAATTAGGTTTAAAACAAGTAAACAGTTCATTTTTAGCAAATAATAAGTACAGTACACCTTTTTATTGTTTAATTACGATATTTATATTGTATTAATTTTTAAAGAGCTTCTACATCTTGAAAATCAAATCAATAGTGTTAAATGCAAAAGAAACTACTAAAAAAAACAAAACAATATATGTGATACAACAGAAATAATACATACGCAACGTTCTGGTCATTCGTTTCGACTAATGATGTAAATATAACCTCAAAATTAAAATAATAATACAGTAATAAATTAATAACAGCTGATCAGAAATCACATGGCAATTAACATCTAGACAATGTTATAACAACTGATCACAAGTTATTATTAAAGTAGTAATGTTTATATTTTCTCGTCATGTATTTTAAAAGCTATTTTCAGAACTCTTTCAGATAAAGATATAAAAACCAGATATAGAAATATATTTTATTTAAACTGTTTGTAAGATCGCTTCTCAACCGTGTTCTTACAATTTTGAAATAAAAATAATGTCTAGGAAATTAAATCTCTAGTCTAAAACAACTCAAATTGTGTTTGGTAGGATTGGACAGAGACATTTGAATGACCCATCAAAACTTGTTCCAGGAACCATGATCGGCACTTTTGGTGACATTCATGGTCTTGCGTCTGACAAATGACTGCCGCAACATGCAAATTAGCTACGACACTAAAGTGAAGATGAAGTAAAGTGACAAAGTGAAGAAATGACTACACACTTGTGAAGAGATCGATATGTAAACAGTCGTTGTTATGACAGGACCCGCATTTCTTCGGTATCCTTTGCCGATCTCGGACCTTGATAACCATATGCGATTGCTTACCTGAACAAAATAATTTTTTCGTCATACTGCTTCAAAAACAGTCGTTTTCAATACATGCAATGAGATGTTAAAGTTGTTCTTTTGAGTCCTAGGACTTAAAAACATCAGCTGAGGTCGAGATCATCAGCTGTTGCTTCGTTTATACAAATTAATTAACGATTGTAAAGCATCTATAAAAACAACCGATACTCTCGATTGTAAATAACCGTTAAAACAGCTGTTACCATCGATTTGAAGGTAAATAGATTATAAAATTTTAGTTTTTGTGAAATTGTTTTCTTATATTATTTGCAGTATAACGAAAAATATAGTTCATCGCTTAGACCAAGAAAAGCTTTACGATCCTCGCTCATTTAATGTTAAACTAGAGCTTTTATTGAAAAGCTTCACTTTTGGTCCTAGTGATGAAATATACAATTTTGGATTATTAGAGGCTCCATTTGACCAATATTTGATCAAAAAATTTTACCGCCGCGAGACGGGTAGACAGAAGTGAAAACTTTAACTATCAATTGAAAAATTAATACAACTTTAAACTTTAAATAAATGTAATGGAAGTATTTATTATTTGTAATGGTTCATTTTTTAGTTTGACTATGTATACGAGTCTGAGAAAGTTAGTGTAATATTTTTCGTCGATTTTTAGTTTTAATATGTTCATCACTTGGACCAAAAGAAGCTTTTCGATCCTCCTTCATTAAACAAGAGTTTGTGTTTGAAAAGCTTCACTTTTGGTCCTAGTGATGAAATATACTAGTAAATATTTTACCAGATCTTTAAGGTTATCAAACTCCTTGAGCGATTCTTAAAACCTAACCGATACCAAATCTGAGTAAAAATGGATTAAGAGAAGGTTACGTGATGTCGAATGTTTTGCCGATATATCCGTCTCAAGATTCCCCAAATCTTAAATAATGTCTGTCTCTATGTAGGGATAGAGGTCTATAGCCCAAACACGTGAACCGATTTTGATCAATCGTGCGTTGGTATATTTTGGGCTTATCTCGGGACTTTTTCATTTTCTGATCACTCAAAATTCGGAGATAAGCTGTTATAAGAAAGAAAACACAAAATTCTAGTTTTACCAAAATCGGCTCTATGATAGTTTTAACTCTATAGTTCCAAATAAAAGTATTAGTCCCTAGTTCCCAATAAATGCTGATTCGTGAGTTATCGGTAAAAAAATAAAACAAAAAAAATCAGTTTTATGGATTCAAAATTCTTGACACCAGTCACGCCCCTTGATATCTCCAGATTAGGGTTAATCAAGACATGATTTCTGTTATAGCAATATAGTTTAATCATGAGGTAATTGACAAGGTTTCTACAGTAGGTAGTTTCATTCTTGTTAAGATTTTCTAATACAGTTATATAAAACTTTCATAACGTTGGATTTTTTACATTAGTTCCTACTTAATTGTTCTTCAGATTACAACTTCAAAGCCCTTCCTATTTAGGCCTACTGTTACGTTTTCCAATCCATTAAACAAGGTAAACATACATTATTTAAAAGTTTCAATAATATTTCATATCACCATATTAAACAATGTTTCCAACTGAATTGCCTCACTATTAGGCATGTTTAAACGTTCACTATAGACTTTGTAAAAAGTTAAATTTGGAGATTTGGTTTTGGTTGTCATAAAATGTGTAATTTCTCAAAATCAACTTTAATGATTTCGTTCAAATTTAAGTGTAATGTAAAGAATAATGTACAAATCCGTAAAACTATATTGTTATTGTTTTATTGTTATTAAACAAACTATATATTGTTTAATGTTTTATATTGTCCAGGAAAATTAATCAAAAAACAAAAATGAATCATTCATTGTCGTAATTAAAAACTTAAATTACATTAATAAGTATTAAATACGCTTAGGATGTGTTTATGGCAGAAGAAAAGAAAAATTAAGTACTTATTTAAATATAATTTTTTCTTTTCAAAAACCGTGTTCATGGTTCATTTCCCCTTTTTGATTGATCATTACTGAACTGACATTTTTGGTGACGACTAGTTTAGTTGTTTTTGGTTTTGGGTATGGATGAGTGAGTGAAACTATGTGCAATATTTTTGCTCACTCTATTTTATACAATGTGTTCAGAAAATGTAGTGTCAAATTTTAAGTGGTGGTTTAACGGGTCAAAATAAAGATAAAAGTTCCTATAAACATATGTTCGGGAACGCCTAGTTTTCCATCTGTCCGCCATTTTGTAGCTTTTGAAATTATCAAGATTTCGAGTCGAAATTTGGTATACACATTTTTCACGGTACATTATTATCAGTATCTAGAATCAAAACTCTATCTTATAAATTTTCGCAATGGTGGCTGTAAGAAATTTTTAATATTAAATATCTCTGAAACCATTAACTTTACAAAAGTATAAACGGCAGCCATTTTAAAATTTAGATATAAAGTTTTGATTCTTGGTATACTGGTAAATCGTTGCATAAAAATTGTGTATACCAAAATTTCGACGCGAAATCTTAATAATTTCAAAGCTATAATTATTGTCCAAAAAACACAAAATGTCCGACAAATTGAAAATGAAGCTTTTCCGAACTTATGTTTATAGGAAGTTTAACCCATATAAAGATTAGCACGACGTTTTCTGATCATCCTGTATATATTTACACACTCAGTGAGCTAGATAATGTGTCATGATTCAAATTAGTATAATCACTGGACATTCCATACTCTAGGAAATCGCAGTTTCCTTGAAAGACATCGCATTACCTAGAATTCTACATTTCTTAACAAGGAAAACCAGTTCTGATACAAAGAAATGAAAATAAATCAAATATTTTACTATCTGATGAAAATATTCAACGATTTACTGAAAAAGAGAGCCTTCACTGTTGACCTACCCGAACAGGAGCAAAAAAGTGACCGGCCAATCAAGAAATTCTTGTTTTCTCGTTAATATATGCTTGTAGCATCCGCTCGCAAGATAAAATCATAAATCTTGACACAAACTTGTTTCTTGAGACGCTACAACGCAGTTCACGTCTGCAGATGCAGGCATTACATTCTCCTCTAGTATTATGTAATCTATGTGCACAAACTATCTTAGGAAATAACAAATATAATATGTTTAGTCCAGAACTGGCAACATTAACTCTCTTATATTTATCGTTTTTAGGCTCACTTGCTTTTCTAAAATCTATAAAACAAGTTGAAGAATGGGGATAAAAACCATACCAATAAAACCATTTTAAAAATCAAGATTTAATGGAAAAACTATTGAAAAGAAATATAAAATTTTTTGAATGTAAAGCAATTTTTAATTAACTTTAGCTGATCTAAACATTTTGAAAACTATATTTGAAAACACCAGAATATACAAACTTAATAATTAAATCTTTTCATAAAAGTAAAATAAAAAAGCTATTTAGAGATATAAAATTGTATTTAAGGAAATATCGAAGAATAAATATCTAAAAGCCATATTTTTAATGGAAAACTATTGAGAAGAAACCAAACAATTATGAACGTAAAGCAATTTTTAATTAACTTTAGCTGATCTAAACATTTTGAAAACTATATTTGAAAACTCCAGAATATACAAACTTATTATTTAAATCTTTTCAGAAAAGTAAAATAGAATAAGCTATTTATAGGTATAAAATTGTATTTAAGAAAATACCGAAGAAAAAAAATCTGAAAGCCATATTTTTAATGGAAAACTATTGAGAAGAAACCAATTTTGAATGTAAAACAATTTACTTAACTTTATCTGATCTAAACATTTTGAAAACTATATTTGAAAACACCAGAATATACAAACTTATTATTTAAATCTTTTCAGAAAAGTAAAATAGAATAAGCTATTTATAGGTATAAAATTGTATTTAAGAAAATACCGAAGAAAAAAAATCTGAAAGCCATATTTTTAATGGAAAACTATTGAGAAGAAACCAATTTTGAATGTAAAACAATTTACTTAACTTTATCTGATCTAAACATTTTGAAAACTATATTTGAAAACTCCAGAATATACAAACTTATTATTTAAATCTTTTCAGAAAAGTAAAATAAAAAAGCTATTTAGAGATATAAAATTGTATTTAAAGAAATATCGAAGAAAAAATATCTAAAAGCCATATTTTTAATGGAAAACTATTGAGAAGAAACCAAACAATTATGAACGTAAAGCAATTTTTAATTAACTTTAGCTGATCTAAACATTTTGAAAACTATATTTGAAAACACCAGAATATACAAACTTAATAATTAAATCTTTTCAGAAAAGTAAAATAAAAAAGCTATTTAGAGATATAAAATTGTATTTAAGAAAATATCGAAGATAAAATATCTAAAAGCCATATTTTTAATGGAAAACTATTGAGAAGAAACCAAAAAATTTTGAATGTAAAGCAAGTTTTAAATAACTTTAGCTGATCTAAACTTTTGAAAACACCAGAATATACAAACTTAATAATTAAATCTTTTCAGAAAAGTAAAATAAAGAAGCTATTTAGAGATATAAAATTGTATTAAAAGAAATATGGAAGTAAAAATCTAAAAGCCATATTTTTTTGTATATAACAAAACAAAGAAATATCATCACTCTATCCTGTATGTAATTCTATTTAGTAATAAAACCGTATTACATATAAAAATATTTTTAATTAAACGCTGCAAATTATTGCACAAACTTTATCACACACCACACCAATCAACAAAATTAAATAAAAATTATCTGTCACCAAAAATTTCAGTTCGGTAGTTGTCAGCCAAAAGTGGGAAAAAATCATCATAGACACCACATCTTGGAAAAAATATTTATATATTCAATGGAACCTAGAGTTTCTTCACTTGTCCCTAAAAGCACCTTCAGCGTAAATCTTATTTGATTAAAATTAAGCTTTTTGTTATTTATCGATAACTCACGAGCCGACATTTCTAGAGAGATGACAACCAATACGTTTTGTTTGGGTCCTTAGTAGGTTACAAGTGAATATAATTTATTAAAATCGTTCGAGCCATTTTTTTAGGAAATCATAATTTTGTGTTTTTTCTTAAGACAATTAACCATAAATTTTGAGTTCTCAAACAAATGAAAAAAGCCAAAATATGGCTACATTTACTCCCATTTGGGCTTTAAAGTACTGCACAGATGACGAGCGGACAGCATTCCAAAAAACAAATTTTTTAACTCAGGGACGTCAAAAGACAGTACAAATTATCTAAAGATTAAATTAAAACTGATGTATAACAGTTATTTTAAAGACAGAAATAAATTAACAACAATATCACAATATTTTAGTGACTAAGCATTTGCAACATAACACAACTCAAAGAAAGAACGAACAACAGATGACTTTGTAAGCAACACAATCCAATGCTAAATACATATTGTTAAATCTGGAAGATACAAATTATTTTTGGAACCGCAATAGTAATATCGGGATCAACCACAAATGACAGACGTTTATCAGAGATAACAAGGAATATAGATAAGTAGATATGAACGACGAATTTTGTCGATTACCAGGTGAGCGACCACTGGCCTCGGGTTTTGTTGTTGTTTTGAATTCCGTCGGTTTAGATAACGTCTTAAAAATCTCCAATAGTTCTGCGCATAATTTGTTTACGTTGATAAAAAGCGTAAAAGAGCTTAAAACAGCTCGAGAAAATGTCAATTCCTATTGATTTTATGAATAAGAAAAGGTCACTATGAGAGCGACAGATTGAAAAAAGGGTCTTGGTTATAGTTTTCAAGAAAACTCGATGCAAAGTTATGATTCCAATAAGTAGTATAGTTTCAATCTTAATAAGTATATAAAATGAATTATATATTCAAAATATATTCGGAAATTCTCGATAAAATTTGTTTTAATGTATTTAAAACAATTAGCTCTAGGTTTTGTAAGCAAGAGGTTAGGTTAGGGTGTTTCTCGTGGGGACTTAAAAAATACGTTTTTGACTATAAATGAAATTGACGAGCTACAATTCGTAACAAATCCATGTTTCAAAATCTAAAATTTCGGCGACGGGAGTTCGATGTGCTCATCCAGTGAAAAATGTAAGCAGTCCAGCTGACCTATGCTTACAATGGGCTATTGTATCAAGGATATATTTAATTTTTCTATTCTGTGGTGGCCATATGTCACAATTATGAATATTCAAGAAGAATCGTGCGTTATTAAAAATGAATTTTTCTCTTTATTTTCCTCGTCACTTCTTTCTTCATCTTCTTCTTTTCCTTCTCTTAGATTTTCCTTGTTTTCATTGGTTATATAATTGAGACAGAATATTTCAGATTCTTTTACTGGAAATTCCTAGACAGGCGAAGCTTGTCTGCGACAATTACGGGAAAATTAACAATGGAATCCCAACGTTTCCACAACCACAATAGTCTTAGCACAATTACAAAAAAGACAGACCGAGGTAGGAAGTGCTAATGTTTTATTATCATCCATCTTTAATCTTCAGAATTCAACTCATTGCCCAACCATTTCAGATATAAACCTAAGACTCTGCAATAAAGAGGGGATACGCAGCTGCTTCCTTTCATCCAACCAAGGTCGTGTCTGCGATAATAGTAATTATTTTATACTTCTATTGTACCTTTTTACGTTGTAATACGCCGTCGCATAAATGAATTTTCAAAACACAATTTTAAACTCTCGCTGGGTAAAGTAAAAAAAAAACGGAGTGTTTGTTTGAATCAAATTAACTTTTGGATCGAGTTTTCTCGAAAATTATAGTTGGAATGGAAAACTATACAGAGAATGGATTACAGAGAAATGTAATCTTTCGATCACGTAGAGATCAATGTCAACGATGTTATTCGAGAAAAAACTTTTCTTTTTTTAACCGTACGGAGGACGTTATTTAAGTTTAAGTGAAACGTAACACGAAATCAGTTCTTTTTTTCTTTAAAAGACCTATTTTTGTATGAACGTACTGGGTTAGTTGTGAATACAAGTATTACAATTTCAAAAAGTTATTAGTGACTATCAATTTATTACTACCTAAGCGAAAACAAAGCCTTTAAACATAAAAACCTTCACTTCCTGAAACTAATCCGATTGATACCAAATTTGTATTATTTAGTACAAATGTTTAAGGGACAATTTAGTGACATTTTTAAGACAATCAGTCAGTATCTTAATGGCAGCGGCTCGTTCGTGATTACTTTTCTTTTATAGAATTATAAAAGGGCGTGAGCAAACATTTATTTTAAACAGATTTAAAAATCAGTATCTAATGAAGCTTATATGACCTATCTACGACACAAAATAAGAAAGTACAGTAGCCTCAGACTAGGATTGTGTCTGGTGTAAGGGGCGTGTCCTCCCTTCTACTTGGTTCCCTACCCTGACTTGACGGTACAACCCATTCCAAGAAAACTAAGTACACAAATTACTGCTTAGCTACATTTAATTCCTAAAGTTATAACTTTGTAACAGACTTTTCAAAATATTTGTGTCTAACTTCGGGAATACTTTAGCGAGTATGGGATTGGCAAACCCGAGAAGACCTAACTGGATCTACACCTTTTTTCCATGTAGTTTAGAGTTAGATCCCTCTCTTTTATCTCTCCTATCCCCTCTCTTTTATTCTCTCTTGATCAATTCTTGTTCTTATCCAACCTAGACTCTATTAAAGTATTCGAGGACTTGGGGGTTTTATTTTACGTACTTGTTCTTTTTTCTTATTCTTTTTTTTAAGCGATGATGGAAGAGAAATTTTCGCCATTAAACAAAAAACAAAAAACTTCGGTAAGTGATTCTTAGAGAAATCAAAATAAAGACAAACGTTCTTATAAATAATAAACGTAAATATGTTTAAAAACGCTTCGTGTTCGGTCTGTCGGCCATTTTGTTTTTTTTCGAAAAATAATGATTATTTAAAAAATATTAACATTTCAAGTCGAAATTTGGTACACATTTTCCATGCTAAATTTTTATCTGTATATCAAGAATCAAAACTTTACCTTATAAATTATTGAAATGTTGACGTTTTGAAATTTTTAATATTGAATATCACTAAAACCATTAACTTTACACAAAATGTAAACGGCCACCATTTTGAAAATATATAAGAAAAGTTTTGATTATACCTGGTAAACTGTTGCATAAAAAATTTGTATGCCAAATTTAGACTCAAAATCTTAAAGATTTCTAAAGTTATTTATCTATTATTTTTTTAATTAAAAAAGTCTTGACAGACAGACATGGAAGCGTTTTCGGAACATTGTTTCTTTATTTGAAATCTCTTAAATCACTTCTCGAAATTAGGACACATATTTTTGAAAAACCCTATATATCACTCCATTATTTACTACAATGCTATTTGGGTATTTTTGCATTTTATGCAGATATATAAATATCAAGTATTTTAAATACATACTCAAGTTAAATTGTCTAAAGAAATAGATATAGAGTCATTAAAATAGTATGACAGATAAAAAGTGCAAACTTATACTCAAACCTAAATAAAATCTTAACTAACAAAGAATATTAACGAATTTGCAAAGAATAAGCGAATCACTTTTATGGAAAAGCAGACACTGGAAGACCATCCATTCCAAATCTTAAAAGTTATTCCAATAGATGCTTTTTAACTAAAAACCTATATTGTCCTAAATAGTATGGATGAGCAAACATACAGACGGTAATGACAATTAAGTTTTCAAGGCTCACTTAATGTGGGTAGATCATACAAATAAAACAGAGGTTAGTTTACTTCTTGCTTAAGGCATTGCTTTAGATCTGTCCTGAACCAATTATAAAATTAGCTTACGTTTCTCATCCCTTAAATGATAGAACTGTTCTGTGGAGTAAGTAACATCAATAAATTGTGAGAATTATAGCTGTTTTGAACAGTTGTGAATCTTGTAGAAATGTGTTAAAATACCCAAGATTTTAACTCTTTCTTATATGTATCTAAGAAGTAATTATTTTATTACAAGTTTAAGAGTTCTTCAGTTCGTAATAATACAGGAGATATGATTTCCATGGATAATAGCACAGGTTGCTAGTTTGTGAAAAACTGGCATCTAAGGCAAGATTTCGTTTTAGGAACAAAAAAGTTATTGGAAGTCAAAATTTAAAAATTAATTTCAAGGAATTGGTGAAAGTCGATACACATTACTCGGCGGAGGAGTTTCTTAACCCTACACTATAATTTAAAAATATACATTTAAATTAATTTTTTATGTGTATTCATTTATTGGGTGTATACTAGTATTATTTATTTATATTGCAACCATTGCATCAAACGAAAAATTTAAATTTTCTAAAAAATTACTATTTATAATTTTAATATTATTTATAATTATAATTGTTGTAGTTGTATTAATTGATTTTCAAGTTTCCTTAAATTATACTTTTAATGAAACAATAAATTATAATAATAATAAAAAATAAAAATATATAATTACCCTTATATATATATATATCAATTTTAATAATTATCTATTTATTAATTACTATAATTTCAATTGTAAAAATTACTAACATTAAAGAAGGACCTCTTCGAATAAAAAACTAATGTTTACACCAAATCGAAAAAAAGAACTTATTAAAATTATTAATTCTTCAATTATTGACTTACCTACACCAGTAAATATTTCAAGACTATGAAATTTTGGATCTCTATTAGGATTATGTTTAATTATACAATTAATCACAGGAATTTTTTTATCAATACATTATACAACCAATATTGAATTAGCATTTAATAGAATTAGACATATCTGTCGAGATGTTAATTATGGTTGATTTTACCACGAAAACAATACGTAATTTGTTATACGTGGTTTTAAAATTCAGAATTATTGTTTTTTCTTATAGATTATAGTTTCTCGTTCATTTTGTGTTTGTCTGAGGCTTCATAAAATAAATAAATCCTACCCACAAAAGTAAATTGGTACTCACCGTGTTGAATATCAAAAAAATAAATCGATACATAAGTTGGGTTTAACTCGTTGAATATGAAATAAAAACCGGGTCGGAAATTTTTTTTAAAAGGCAGGCGTTTGAACAATTTTTCCAGTAGTTAATTTTTATCAAGAAAGTGTGATCTCCAAGTCATAATATCAAGAGTAAGGTCGAAGTCTGATATACAAAAACAACAAAGAAATTCGCGTCCTTTCATGTCAGCGTATCAGCAACAAACATGTCGAGTTATTGATTACTTTCTCCCTGAAAATTCTAAATCTTTGTTTGGCGATCTGTGCATATATTAATATGAAGGTCAAAGCGCAGTGCCCCCCCAACCCACAAAAAGAGAAGTATGGAAAATATTACAATTTTGTGACAATAAATGTACATTTATAAGCCAAAATCACAATACGAGAAAAAAGACAATTAAATTTTTATTCCATTAAAACTGATCCCCCCCCTATTACGCATTATATTTAAGGTAACGTAGACACATACATACCCCCCTTTTTCTGGTAATTCGATTGCAAATAGGTAATTATTGTAATTGATATTTTACAGTTTCCATGTTTAAATTGAAAATCATCATCAGTTTGGAACTTTGAATATTTTGTCACACCAAAATCTAATTTCGAAATATATATATATATCATTTCTCAACTCCACAATACTTAAAGGTCAATAATATTTGTCTTGATTAAATTTCTCTAATATCTTATTTATTAAAGAGTACAGTGATTTTTTTCCCACACACTTATTGTCCACAGTATTAACTACGAGCTATCTCTCCTATAAATCAGCTGGTTCTGTCTTCTGGACCCATCCGAACACAAATTAAATTTGAACGCCAATACACAAAAAAAGTGGTCCTTCAATTGTTTTAGACCTAGCACAACTTAACCTAACCTAGCCTTCGAATACTCTAATAACGTCAGGGCCAGAAAAGAACAAAAGTTGGTCAAACGAGAACTGATAAAAAAAGATGAAAGTGAGGGATCTTCTAAGATTAGAAAAGTGTATTACCAGCTATGTCCCTTGGGATTGCCACAACTTTACTCACTATAAGTGTTCCTCCTGAGGGATGGCAAAGCACACGCGCACGTGTATGTGCTTGCGTGATTATCTATATATCAGTGTATTTATGACCTCCCTACCGAGTATTTTTAGTGAAGGTGGACCAACATTTGTAGTACATTTATTTATAGAAAATAATATATTGCTATTTTTTCCTTGACAAAAAAAAGAAGAAGAAGAAGGGAACCACATATACAAGTTAATGATAAAGTCCCAGTCTAACTTTTACTTTCGTTAATAAATGCAATTCAATAAAACAATTCGAACTTGGTAGTTTGTTTAAAATTAGTTTTAGTAGTTTATATAAAATAACTTTTTTTTACAATCAATCCTTTGGCGTAGGGGCCCAACTAAAATGTCTTACATTGTAAAGAGATCGTGCACACACATCAAAAGCCTTGATTAGTTAAGAGGAAAAATTGCAAAAAAGAAGCGCAATTCCTTTGCGCTCAAAATAGCGGCGGCTCAGCTTTAAAAAAAAATCAAAGCAATTACATTTTCATACAAAAAGCAGTTTTCAACAATCAAATTGCAGTGATTATTATATACAACGTTCTGTTCATTAGCAACCAGAATGTACAGAAACTGTAACTTTGTTTAATTATTAAATAACCCTCTATTATCTAAGAAATCAGCAATAACATACTTCTGACTCTAATTATCTATCTGGAGCTGTTTTTTACCTTCAACCTTATCTTTAACGTGTAAATACCAAGTTTTTTTTCTTTCTTACCGAAATAATGCCTTAAGTATTTACAATTAAAATTGTTCATTTAAAAAATTCTTTAAATACTTCCACAAATAGTTATTGTGGCTTCCAAATTACCACTCTACTTCGTAATTAAAACACAATAATTTGTTGATTAAGTTTGGAATCAAATTGAATACAAAAATTTCGTTTTTACAACTCTGTTTCAAATATTATTTTGACTTGATTTTGTGGAATTTTATTTTTTCCACTTTTTCTCTCTGCTAATATCTTTAAAATTATGTATCCCCTCCTCCATCATTTGAGATATTTGGAGTTGGGCTTCCAATAGTTCTCCTATAAGGTAAAAAAGTTATTATATAAAAACAATAGTCTATATCCAAACTAATTACATAGAGGGCTGGGACTTTGTACACAGTACAAAGAACTTTGTTTCACCGTTAGAACTTAGGATTTCGACAATAACATTTATTCCAAATTATATATTAAGCCAAATGTTGATAAATTTGTAGCGATTACCTTCAAACTTGCTTGAAAAGTATTTGTCATAGAGTTATCGTAAGTTCATTAATCACCACAAGTTTCAAAATGGTGGTCTTTCAAAACCTTTAAAACCTCTGAGTGACAAATCTATATCAAAATATACTTTGAAATAAACTTAGAGATTTTGAGTTTTTGAGAAAATAAAATAAACAGGAAATGCAATGGCCTACAGCTGACCAATGCATTATTTTATAGGATACGACAGTTTCCGCTCATAACAATAGAAAATTCATTTATCGCGGCGGATTCGCGGACGGATATGTTTTATTACTATATCGTTATTTAACATAACAATTTATGTATGTTTCAAAATTAGTATTTAAGTAGCATTTCTGTCACGATAATAATATTGTCTTGACAGACATATTTTATCTATTTTTTTAATACCGTATTACTAAAAGGGATTGTAACTATTTTTAATGATTTTTTAAATCATTAATATTTTTTTAGGATATTAATTTATTTATTTAAATCTTCTTCATTGACCTCACAAGTAAGATTGAAGCTTGTTATATACAATAAGAACTTGCGAATTATAACAACTGGATATTCATACAGATGACAAATCTGAACAATAATTACAAAATACAGTTCAACTCATAGACATACACAACGTTCACAATATTAAACACAAAATTATACTTGAAACAAACAAATAAGACAGCCCGAGTGCTTCTGCCTAACCGTCAGAAACTCAAAGACAGAATAAAAACCCTTATAAGCAAGGGCTTTTTTAACGTTCTTTTTTAAAGTTTAATGTGATTCGACATAACTTACTATTAAAAAATATTTCAGCAGTGTAAAATTGTATATTTCATCACTAGGACCAAAAGTGAAACTTTTCAATACAAGCTCAAGTTTAACGACCGAGCGGAGTCGAGGCATTTATTTCATTTTTTCGATAACTCAAAAAAAGGAAAACAAAATTACAATTTTCCAAAATTGGCTAAAACCATTTTGTCCAAGCGTATCCTCTAAGGAAACACACAATTGGTCCTTATCTCTTTAAAAAATGCTGTTCGTGAATTGTCGATCAAAAAAAACAATAAACTATTAAACACAAAAATTAACCATTGGGTTGTTGTTATAGTTATAAAATGAATAGTTTCTCAAAATCGGCTGCACCGATTTGTTCAAGTTTGAATTAAATATGAATATTAATTATCCAAACAAGTGTACAAAATAGCAAGTAAAATATATTTTGATTCAGGAATAACTAGAAAAACAAAAATGAACTTAACCGAATTCATTTTTTATTAACTTACTGCATACAATCAAAATATCTAGACAAATTAAATGAAATATTTGGGATCAATTAAATAATGTAAATTGGACAAAATCGGAGAAAAAGAAAAGAGCGAAGTAGGGGGGGGGGAATTGATTTGTAAAAAAAAAATCGAAATAAACGTTGATGCTCGCAACGAAGGCCTCACGTCAGCATTCCGGCATATAGATGTGGCGACTGACTCCCGTTCTGTTTTGATTAATCACTAACGATTTTGTTTTTGGACTTAGAAGAAAGACACCTAACTCTAGAATACTCTAATAGTGTCAGAGCTGGAAAATAACAAGAGTTGGTTAAGAGACTCCTGACAGGAAAGATGAAGGAGAGGCTGTAGATCCAGTTAAAGTCTGTCGGGATAGCCACCACGTTCGTAAAGGGGACAATTACCGAACTAACATTATGGTGACGATTAGTTTTTATTTGGATTTAGCAAGTAAGTTTGTACAATGTTTTCATACAATCAAGTAAGTATTTCCTTGTTGTATTAATAAGTATTATGTAATCTACGTGAATGTATTAAGAAATGTTTATAAGTTATGTGATATGTATAAAATACAAGTATTCAAGTGTATTATTATAACGATATATTGTGAGGGACTTTGTTGCTCGGCATGTTTAATGTTAAGCAAACAAGAGACATTTAATTTGTAATCAAGAGAACTTTCTTTGGAACTCAACACATGTAGGCCTACTAAATAACTATAAAAAAATGAACAAATATAGTACCTAAATTAATAATACGATGGTAATGTTTAAATCAGGATATCCATTGTCGCACCTAATCCTAAATCACTGTACTCAAACAATTAAAATAATAAATTGTAAACATTTGTCTATAAAATGTATATTTGCATTAGAATTTAGATTTTTTTATAGTAATAAATATTATTTCTGTAATCTATAATAAAGGAAATGTGTATTTTAATAATATGTAAAATTATTTAATAAAATAAATCTTGAACACAGATTCTCACGAATACTTCGTTTATTTGTTCAAACGCGTTTCAACGACAAAGTCCCCATCTTCAGTGATCCACGAGCTACAATAACTAAAATATAATTATTTCTTTTTATGTTAAATTATTGTTTGTGTGATATAGAATGAAAAAAATAAAATAAATAATTAAAACATGTAGCTTACATTAGTCACACTCGTCAACTGGTTAATCATTCACGAAAATATGTAGAATATTTTCCATTAGTCATTGGTCGGCTGGAGTACAACAGTCAACATCTTGTGTTAAGAGTTAACAAATAACCTAACAACCTAACTCTCCTTTACTGTAGCTTAATGTAAAAATGGAATGTCTGTCTATTGTCGGTGCAGACTTTACAGCCCTAAACGCGGGTAACGATTTCAATCAAATTTGGTGCATGGTCATATTTTGGCCATTACTCAGGACTGTTTTTTATTTTCGACAACTTAAAATTTTTGAGGTAGTTGCCATGAGAATTTTTCTCTCGATATTATTGAAAATCGGCTAAAACGATTTCGTTCAACTTTTACTCATGTGTGGTCTCTAAGGAACCAAACAAAACGTATTAGTAGCCATTCCTCCAAAAATCCCGGTTAGTCAGTTATTAGTAAAAAAAAACTGAATAAACTGGCCACAGGACTTTAAAATATGTAAATTTTCAAAGTTTTAGTAAAACGTGGATATTAATGACCCAATATTTCAACTAAAAAATATTACGGTTCAGGGGGGGGGGAATGTCAAAAAACAAGCTCAAATTTTAGAATTTTTTTTGTTAAACACCATATTTTGGCATTATAAGGTAAATTTAATCCCACCCCAAAATGGGATTTAGGGGGAACACAAAATTTTCAAAATGTAAACTCCCATCGAGTAATTTAAAGTTTTATCATGGTACTTACCCAGCATACACCCATAGACTCTAAATGTACCCTCATGCCAAAAGTTTTTGCTATTATAATTTCGTCTCATTATTTTCCTTAGAGTAAATTTGATTTATACAAATTTTGTCAGGCCGCCAATTTGGATTGTAGTAAATTCTAGTTTGCACAGTTATTTTCTATCAAACACAGATTTTAAAATGAAGTATTAATTCCATAGGGCTTTACATTGTGAAGATTTTGAGTTGGCTCCCAAAAACCTCATTTTTGGGTGGGATTGTATTTACCTTATAATGTCAAAATATGGTGTTCTTACACCAAAACTTTTTTTTTAATTTGAGCTTTCTACTTTTTAAGGTTTAAAAATTACTTAACCGTCCCGGGACTTTTTGTCACCTGGTATAGACATCTACGAGGCCTACATCTACATTAGGACGCAGCCAACTTCAAGAAAGTAAGTGATATACACAATTACGAGACTCACAAAACCTCTGTTTTAAACAAACTTACCACACCCGTTGATTTATCAATACAATTTAACATTTCCTACAAGGACTAGGAAACCAACTTTTATAAGATCCTCACTGTTTGCTGGTTAAATACCATGATGGCGATAATTAAATTATTAAATTTTTAGGTTATTCGTTATAAATTTAAGTATTTCTCACGGATAACATTCTTTATTTTGGTAGTAAAAAACAAAGATGACCTCCATATTTTGATACTTTCAAGCTGCATACATTTTTTAACCGAACATCATCGCCTTAACACAAAAAATGCTCCTTAAAATAAAACCAATTAATCGAAAAAGAACAACATGTAAATTTTACAGTATAACAAACACACAGAACACAATTCTCACAAAAAATACGCCTAAGTATCAGACGCGTTTCAACGACAAGGTCGTCCTCTTCAGTGATACACGAGTTACACCAATCAAACAATAAGTGAATCTAACGTTGCGCCGAACCCCATATTTATACAAACTGAAGGGGGCGTGGCTTATTATTTTACACTGCCAAGGCGGTAGTACGCGCCACGTGTCAATTTAACTACTTAAGATTTAACTTATAGCTAATACAAGATAATCGAACTAATCCTACATTTAACATAATACATTACATTTTACATTAATATAGAATTTTGTATAGGTCCTAGTTCATTATTTACAATTATGTCCTGGTACTTATTAAAAAGTCTATATATTTATACAAACTGAAGGGGGCCGTGGCTTATTATTTTACACTGCCAAGGCAATAGTAAGCCTTAAAATGTAAATTTAAATTATACAGACGAGTACTGGGGATCCGCCCAGCCCTGCACCGTATTCAAAATGACACACACACACACATATATAAATCCACAAATTAAGAAGATATTCTAAAGTATAAGGGAAAAAAATAGTTCTGGATCGGAAAAGAACAAGAACTACTGAAAAGAGACCTGATAAGAAAGATGCAACCCAAGACTAAATATAGAACTAGCTAAGATACTTCGGGATTGCCACACCCGTACTCACTATAGCTGAACCCCTGTGGGGAGGGGCTGCACACATATAGGCCAACGAAGTTATAAAAAAAAGAAATTTTGAAGGCAATCTGACAAAACAGTACAATATATATATATATATATATATATATATATATATATATATATATATATATATATATATATATAAATAAATTTGAATGAATACTCAAAAAGCATCCTTTGCAGTTATGACGATTCTCGTTTGATGAACTCCAGTTTAAATTATATCTTGGATTTCGGAAATAAAATTAATTTCTTTAAAAAATGTCAATTCGTAGATCGTTTGGTACAACACTTACTGCCATTGACAATTATTTGTGTCTTGAATAGACATCAAACAACTTCTCACTAAATCACAATCACTCGATGTCAATTAAATCACGCTTTAAAATAGCAGTGATTCGTCGATAGCATTAGTTCTAGCATCAAGAGTAGATGTTTCATACCAAAAGGAAAATCACTGGAGTTCACCAGTGAAGACAAAGTAATGCACTTCAACATTTCTGATAAGAATTTGGAGCTTTTAATGAAGAGCAATGGATTAGTTCAGAGGTATTAACATGATAGAGGTTCAGGGGTATTCATGGTAGAGGGCCATGAATTTACAACTGATGTACAAGGAATCTTTTCACCCCTTCCCCACAGAAAAATAAAAATAATCATAATTTACATAATTCCTTGTGACTGCTTTGGTAATTACAGTATTTCTATATTATTAGTACTTACGTCAAGTAGTCTATTTAGGATATTTCCTTTCTTACAGCTGTTTCGGTACTATAATACTATCATCAGACAACAAAACACTTTGAACATGTAAACACTAATAAACAATGCACAAAAACAGAATACGAATTGCTACTACCTACATTATTTTAAATTCGACGTGTACGGTAATTTGGTAGTACCAACTCTGTTTTTGTACATTGAGTATTAGTGTTTACATGTTTAAAGTGTTTTCTTGTCTGATGATGGTATGATAGTACCGAAACAGCTTTAACAAAGGAAATATCCAAAAAAAGACTGCTTGACGTAAGTACTAATATAGAAATAAAAATAATACACTATATGAGGCATTCCTATTTACGCTGATCATGTATTGTTGCACAACTCTTGGAATCTAACTAAGAAATAACCAAAGGTTAGTTGTATTACCTTTGCATCAACATATTTGTACTTGTAAATCCAGTGTTGGTGAAATCTACATAAGGCAAATTGTAGATACTTTCCTAGTCTTATTGTCACCTGTATTTATTGTACCTTTATTTGTATATGATTATATAACTGCTAAAGAAATAGGCACCGTGCTTCCTCATTCATAATATACACAAGTAAAGCCTAAATGACACATTGGAATAAAAAAGGATAAAATGCGACAACTAGGCTTAGTAATTTCCGAGAATAATGAACCACAGACAAACAAATGTTATACAATGTATTTTTTCCTGATTATTAATTAATTTATTAGAAACCTTTCTTTCGCGCATTAAAAATGAGGAAGAAATAACAGATTATAAATATTAGAAATGAAGCTGTAGATTGTAAATGACTTTTGAACTCAATGACAGATTGACAGCGAATCATAGTTCAGTGTCAACACGGATCTGGTTACCCCACAACCACCTGTTGCAACTGCTTCATGTCTAATATTTTCATCTGTACTTGTTATGGAGTCTATACTGACTCGATAGGACATAATTTTGTTGTTGCCATTTTAGGTGTATTCAGTACAGTAGTAGTTTGTCGAACTAGACCGGTCGTACAATATTATCTATTACAAGTTCTAAATAAGACAGAATTATCAAAAAAACCTTTCAAAACTACCGCCATTTTCAATATGGGAGGAGAGACGTCGGTCGTCGAACGTTGAATTGATCAAATAAAATTGACGGAAGTACGGGGCATTGGAATTTTAGATTCGGGATAGAAAAATACTACTGCACTCATTTCTACTCATCCATTCTGTCAGCATTTCCTTTTCCGTTGACTCAATGAAAGCCAATGTGTGTGTGTTGTACGCTACACAAGTCGGTGTATTTAGGTTAGTACTATTATAGATAGTCGACTGATCTGAGCTGGGTTAAACAACCACCAGTAAAATCATGCATTCCTTGCGCTCGTATTACAGTACAAAATAGATGACAAATTACTCCTGTGACTAGTATCACAAGGGTGAGCGCAGCAGTTAAAATTTGTATTTTAGAAATACGCTAATAATTGGTTTAGATGTTTAAATCCGTAGAGTTTGGTATGTTGTGATTATGAATATATCATTACCGAAAGCGAGGCGTCAGTTATTGAGCGATGAAACGATATCAAATAAAATACGAAAGTAGGGGGCACTGGAATTTTAGATGCAGGATAGAAAATATTACCATATTATGGTCCTACTTTTCAAAATCTATGGTTTTTCAAATAAAATAAAATAAAATTGGAAGATGTAGGAACGTGCAGATGTACATTCTCTACAGTCCAAAAAGCAGAAACAATTTTCATGCTGTTCATTGTTTTCTTCTCTAAGCAGTCTAGTTGTGCACTATTACACCATGTTATTATTATTATTATTATTTACCAAAACATATTATTTAATCCTACCGCATATTCTAAAAATTTGATACAAGGGAAGATAATTCTTTAGCCCCCACCTATTTTCTTTGATACAAAAAAATATAATAATAGAAAAACAGAATGAATGAACATTCTCATGTTATTTGGTTTATATTAATAAAACCATATTTTTATCACGACGATTGACATTGTGAAGGGGGGAAAAATGGAACCAAACTTATCGAAGAACAATATTTAAAATATTTCGCTTAAATGAAATAACAATTTTTTAAAGTGAATAAACAACCTTAGCCGGAAAAACCTAATACCGCATATTCATAAGGTGCACAAAAGTCTGTCATACAAGATACACCATTAGTAGTGATAGTTTTAATTTGAAATTAAAATCAACAGAACCTAACCTGTACGGTAAATACTTTTCGAGTGGTCTATAAACATTATTATTATGTATTTGGTAAAATGTCGTACTCAGTCAAAACCAATCACTTTAGTATCCTTTGCAAGAAGTCTGTGTAATTTGAAAATATGAACCGGGCTCCACTTATTTCTCTTCCACTGAAAAAAAGATTTTGATTGACAAAAATAGATTTTGATTAAAAAAGACGGTGTTCCGAAAATTTCTATTCGTCATTATCCGTTTTGCATTATTACCCTATTACTATTTAACTCAATTACAAACAATTTATCATGGTAGTCTGCTCGTTCATGGCATGCATCAATGACCTACACATATTGAATGAAGTTCATGGTCCTATCAAGTCTACCTATCAACAGTGTTTTAAAGAAATATTCACGAAAATAAATTTCCAATTGATCCAAACGGAACATTTTCCTCCCTAGGCCAGATGACTGTGCATTTTACAAATATTCCCCTTCCATTGCCAGAGTTAGATTGACCAGGAAAAAGAAGACGACCTCGTGGTAGTCATTGCTAACTTTGGTGCATCTCGCATCTCACGCACAATAGTCCTCGTAAACTTAGACGGTTTGTACTTTTATCTAATGGCTAGTTTTTGTTTAAATAGCTTGATTATGTTTTGATAATTTACACACTATTTCTGGTTCCTTTCTGACCCTGACAAAATAAAAGTATTCGAGAGGTTTTTAATGTAAGTTTTTTTCCTTTTTTATCATACAGGCCTACTCTGATTACTGAAAGGTTTTTCGCGTGTAAACAACGAGGAAAAACATATATTTCCAGAATACAGAATGTTTGAAATCTTTTGAATGAATATTAACAGAAAAACGATCTTATGATCAAATTAAACTATCTTTTTGTGTACAGTTAAATTTAGTGATCTATAAATCACGTCCTTTCTTCCTTAAAATATACACCCGTTTATAATATAGTGGTTCTCGAACATTCTTATATTTAGAATTTTCAGGCCTAGAATCAAACTAAATTTGTAATCAAATTTGAAAGAATAAAATCGTCCTAAAACCATTAGATGGATTAATTAATAATACAGCTGTAATTTCTGTCTTTTAGAGGGATGGTTACAATTTCATAAACAAAGTTAACAATTTACAAATTTTTAACCAGATTCTGGATCTAATAATTTTAATACTTTTTATTCATTCAAATTTTCGATTAGAACTTTAGGGTTTCGAGGCTGAAAATTTTATAATTAAAAATATAGTTGAGAGCTAATATCTCCTAAATATTAAAAATAATTCTAAGAATAAATCATTTGCACAAATTTGGGTATACATTAAAGGTAGTTTAATTAGACCAATATGTGCCCCTTAATTCAAGTAACGAAACAGTTCCTATACTTTATTTATTAGGTAATTAGTAATCGGTTTTAACAGTTATCAAAGAAATTTAAAACTCCATTTCTAAACATTATATCCATTTAACATTTCCAGAAATAATAGTTAGATAAGACTTTGGAATGATGTTGGTCTATCTATCCGTCTGTCATGTGCTGTGTTCTTACAGCCCAAAAACGTCGATCAATTTTAATGAAACTGGGTATTCAGGCATATTTTGGCTGTGCCTCGAGACGTTTTTAGAGTCCGTAGATAAAACCAAGGATCCTTGTGCTTATGTCTACCAGTCAACACAGACAGAACGACAAATCCTATGTATTTCAACTTAGCATTTATACTATTTGTATTGTCCAACATATAGGGGGAAAAAATAATAACGGTATAAAAAAAATCACCTTGGAGTAGTAGTAAAGGGACAAAAAAACTATAAAGTAGAAAAAAAAATCTTTGGAAATATTATGTGTGGAGTATTATATAAAACACAAAAAGTTGTTATTACGAATACTGGTATCTATTTTTATTTCAAGAAGAAATTAATATGTGGCTTTAGACTGCTTAAAGACTTCGACTTTATAACAGTATATCCCTATACGCCTACGAACCCTAACTTTGTGGTTTTACCACACCCTTGATCCTTTTATTTCTTCCTTTTTTGGAAAACTCAACATTTAAGGGTACTTGTCAAAAGAAAAGAAACAACATAAAATTAAGATTTTCTCATAATCGGCTCTAGCGATATCGTTCAAATTTTAATAAAAAATTTAAATGAATTTCAAACCCAAAGTCCAAAATCATAAAAACATTATTTTATGGAAGTTTAGGCCCTTTTCAAATTTCGATAGATAGGTTAAGTACTGTAGTGATATTTATGGTGGTGATTATTTTCAGTTTGGTATTGGGGATAAACAAGTGAGAAAGTTTGTGCAATGTTTTGTAGCGTTTATTAATAATGTAAATAAATTTGTATTAGATTATATTAAACATTAAAAATACATCTTATACACTGTTACAGAAGTCGTATATTTCAAACGGTCCCATTTGATATCAATGATATCTTAGTGAAATTTGAAGGTTTATATTCCAAAATTAATGTTATCAAGCTACACATTTAAAAGAAAATACCAATATGAAACTTCACAGCGATCGGCCTTTAAATATCATAATATAGCAAATTTAACCAAAATCGAAACATCTGTTCACTTAACGGTCTTGAAAACTCACTTTTTAGGAATCCAAGCCTAAAAGAGTTACAAGATTGTGATTTTCAACATTAGGTACGTTAGACAATAAAAAAAATAAAAAAAACCAAAAAGTTTAATAACGTAATATATTTCTTCAGTATCTCAATAATCATAAAAATAATATTATAAAATGAGTTACAAACAAAAATCTGTTTTAATTCCTAGTTTTCCCCACTTCCGTACATTTTTTTAAAATGAATAGTTTATTGAAGTTTATTCGGGAAAAAGAGGGGTGGAGTCCTCCACATAGTGACAACGACATAAAAATAAGCTGAGCAGTATGCCGACACGTTTCAATCAATGTATCGGACATAAAATCAAGACTGTATTGACGCAAGTCAAGGTCTATTATTTATTATGTTTACAAAATACAACCAAAATGCTTCTCAGTCATGTCAGTGTGAGTTACAGTTTATTTCGGTATTTGCATAGTAAATTGTAATATGTAATGTATTTGTCCAAAGTTTTAGATAATTGTAAATTTGATAGAAAAAAGAAGGAGGTAAAAAAACATTTTAGACAAACCAAACGAAAATTCAAAAACGTCTGTCCAAACGAATACAGTACAAACAGCTCGATTTTTTTTTTTTTTTTTTTTTTTTTTTTTTTTTTTTTTTTTTTTTTTTTTTTTTTTTTACAGTTTCTATCATTGTATCTTTCTTCAATTATCTCTAGTTTATACATCTTGAAGTCAATTATCCCTCCTTGTTTAGAAGTAAAAATATTTCGGTCATAATCGCCTCGTAAAGAAAAGGGGGGAAAAAACATAAAAACCCCTAGCTCTCGAACACTCTGATAGCGTTAGGATTTGGTCAAGAGAGACCTGATAAGAAGGATTTGAAAAGGATCTAACCCAAGGCTACTTTAAAGAAGGGGTATATCCAGCTAGGTTCACTCGAAATTGCCAACCCCTTGAGGGTCCCACAGTCAGATTTTTTAATTTGTGTTTTTAAATCCACAAAAAATTCAATAAACTCTTATTCAATAACTTTATAAGACCCTCATAAATATTTAAAAAGTATCAGCTACGTGTTAATCTTTATTTAATTTACATAGTATACAAAGAGATTTTGGAAATGGATAGTTTTTGTGGATATATCCCGTTTTGAAGTCTCGTGAATCAAAAAGTGATTTTTGAAATGACGTCTGTCGTATGCACCGTGTGTAGATTTTAATAAAATCTAATATATGAGTATATTTTGCGTACAACTCGGAAGGTTTTTAAATTTGTTTGATAAATCAAAATTTGGTGGTAGCTGCCATAAGAAAAGAAACACAATTATGATCATATTTTTCTCATTTTCAGCCTCAAACAAAACACGAGTACAGTCTTCTACCGGTGGCAAGAGAAATCGGACAGTTTATATATGTTGCGACAGACAATTTTAATAATTAATAATTATATATAACGAAGAGCTCGACTGTTCAGTGTTTGTATGTCTAACGAAGCCTACAATGTTCGGCGAAAGGTATTTATAGTACTGAAACGTATTGGTCCTCATTCTCCTTGAATCCCAGTTCGTGATTAATTGGTAAAAACAAAACAAATTGCCCATATTAAAGACGTAATTTCTAAAAATCAAGATTAATAACAAACCTTTCAACAAAATAGCAAGAATGAACCTTGACCGCGGATGAATTACACCGAGGACGTGCTCAAAACAAGACAATCTAAACAAATATTAGGCACTAACTTTCAAGAAATTATATTGTTTAATTTCTACTGTAAAGTATAACGACATAAGTGATTCTTGTATACACTTCTGCCTTGTTCATGTAAGTAGGACAAATAGATAAACCGAAACCATGACCACCACCGTGATTCACTTTATTGCAAACTTGTGTGAGAACTGTAATTTATTTCGTGCGGTTTTAGTGTGTACATTTCCTTCTTGATTATTCTGTTTTATCAAAACAGCCCAGGCCGATTTTGAAACACCTAAATTTCCTTGACATCGTGGTTTATTTCCTTTTTTTGTCTTTAAAGTTATTCCTTAAAATTATATTGATTTTAAATATGTTCACGACCTCCTAAATAGCCACGCACCTCTCAGGAGTTGTAAATAATGCCCTACACATTTATAGTAATCAATAGAGTAATTCTTTAGTTATGAATGATTTAATTTTCTCCCCATTTGTTTTAAATGAGTTATTTCAGAAACTTAAAAATATTATATATTTTTTTCTAATTAATATAATATATAATCATATATTTTGTTTTACTATACGGCGTAGCAATCTTTCAAATGTGGTTTAAATTACTAGTAAATTCAACCGTTATCTGGCAATTATTCTTAAACTAAAATGAAATTCTTAGGAAAAAAATATCGAGATAAAACGCCCATTAAGGAGAGTCACCGACGCGAATGTGATTTGTTGTCATAGCAACGAGTTTCCATATTGTTGATTAACACCAAATTATTATTATTTTTCCTTTTTCAAATATAGAGTACTGGGACTTTCAAAAGTAAGTTAAAACTTTAAATGGTTGTGTTTTCGTTATTTGCTGTCCAATTCCCGAGAATAACTCTTATTGTATGCAGATATAATTGGGATTTATTTCTTCCCATACCGTTTTCCTATTGTTGACTAATGATTATTATTTTTTTTTTACTTTTCCAAATATTCAGAATTGAGTTTTTTTTAAAAGTAAGTTAAAACTAAAATGGCTGTTATTTCGTTATTTGCTGTCCAATTCCCGAGAATAACTCTTATTGTATGCAGATATAATTTGGATTTATTTGTTGTCACACCGTTTTCCTATTGTTGACTAATAATTGTAATTTATTTGTTGTCATAGCAACGAGTTTCCATATTGTTGATTAATTTCAAATTATTATTATTATTTTTTTTTACTTTTTCAAATATTCAGTACTGAGTTTATTAAAAGTAAGTTAAAACTAAAATGGCTGTTATTTCGTTATTTGTTCTCCAATTCCCGAGAAAACTCTCTATTATATTATGCAGATATAATTGGGATTTATTTGTTGCCATAGCAACACGTTTTCTAATTGTTGACTAATAATTGTAATTTATTTGTTGACATAACAACAAGTTTACATATTGTTGATTAATTTCAAATTATTTGTTTGGTTTTTTTTTTCAAATATACAGTACTGGGTCTTTCAAAAGTAAGTTAAAACTAAAATGGCTGTTATTTCGTTATTTGTTGTCCAAACCCCGAGAAAACACTTTTGTATGCAGATATAATTAGAATTTATTTGTTGCCATACCAACGCGTTTCCATATTGTTGACTAATAATTGTAATTTATTTGTTGCCATACCAACGAGTTTCCATATTGTTGATTAATTTCAAATTATTATTATTATTTTACTTTTTCAAATATACAGTACTGTGTTTTTCAAAAATAAGTTAAAACTTTAAATGGCTGTTATTTCGTTATTTTATCTAATATCCAATCCCCAAAAAAAACTCTCTATTGTATGCAGATATAATTGGGATTTATTTGTTGCCATAGTAACAACAAATAGTTGCCATAGTTTTCTCATTGTTGACTAATTTCAAACACAGGATCTAGTAGGTGGCAAACTTGTAGTAGTTTACAATTAATTAATTGATTTTTTTTTTTATTCCATTGTGACTTTACCTTTATTGATTCAGGGTTGTTATGAATGTGAACGCAGTTTATCAGCCGGGTTAGGAAAGTTTCGTACTCGCAACGGTTTGAAGGACGGACTCCGTGCAATAATCACAGAGTCGATAATCAGGCATGCCCAGCATAGTCAGTAACCAAGACAACTCTAACTAAAGTGTGTCCCAAATTTAAGGGGGACCGAAATACGTGTCTTCAGCGCCTCCCTGAAACAGAGATGAGTTCCGGTTCCTCACATCCAAGGTACTACTGACTAGCCACCGATGTACTTATGGAAAATTATCGTACCAGTCCGACCGCATCAGTTATGGGTTCCGACCCCCATTTGCTTGGTTGCCAAGTACAGCTAAGTGGTCGGTTCCTGAACTCGAATTGTTAAGATCATCAGCAGTACAAAGCACACATCAGGATCCATACATTTGATTCCGCCAAGGCAATCAGAATGTGCATCAACACTCCCAGACAGAACAGATACTATCACGACATTATTTTTTTCTCATACCACATAAATGGTTTTAACATCGGGAAAGAATGACAGATTCTGTTGCCGAGTGAGGAAACTGCCTAAGAAAGAGATGCACAGTACATCACAAATAAAAGCCCTAATATAAGATGAAAGTGTAATTAATTGTGTCATGTAGGTACACTGTATGACATGTATATGTCAGTTTATGTGTTACGATTGTATGACTGGGGATCGCGAGGGACGCCAATCCCCTTTTACAAAATGGTTAAAACTCGGGAACTACTGTAGGCCCTACACATATTTTAATAAAGTTTTCAGTTCCGATTAACGTTTATATTACACCCACTTTGACACTGACAAAACACATTATCGCTGAACATATAAAGAAAATATGTCAACAAAATAGTTCAATATTTCGCAGCAAAAATGGAAACTACTGCGCAAGTTTCTAACAAATTTTCAGTTCCAATCGTGTTCAAATTATATACTAACTCATTCGCTGGCAAAATATATGTCTTTGTTGAACCTTAAAAAAAATGTCATGATAAACGGATGAGCGGTTCTTGTGTTATAACGTTGCGTTTTATATCAGTACAGATCAATAAACCAGAATTGTATAACAGAAACATCGGAATTTTTTAACGCAACTATGTTATTTATATTAAAATTACTTCCCGTCACAATAATTGTCATAAGTGATTTTTCTCCTCACTGCGACCATTTCGGCTATTGAGCCATTATCAAGTTATGCTGGAAATTGTCCGTTGTCATAAGTTAAAATTAAAAACACATGTGTTACATAACACCGACACAAACAATAAAAAAATTGGTTTCATTTTATGTTATAAGCGTAGTAGGTTCACCTTTAGGTGTTTTTTTTAATTTATAACTTATGACAACGGACAATTTCCAGCGTAACAGTTAAATACCCGAAACGGCCGTATCAATCACTATTAATTATTAGGAATAGCGGGATTGGAGATATATGTTATTTATTAGGGTATATTTTTTGCGTACTTGACACTCCTACTTTACTAAGAAATGTGTTAATATCTAATCACTAATTGAAAATCTATTGATATGAAAGTTGGTATTACTTTCATTCGTACTTGTTCGGGTTTTTAATTCAACACACACACACACACACACACACACACACACACACACACACACACACACACACACACACACACACACACAATAAACTACGAAGATTTATCAGATTTCCCTAAACTAAATCCTCTAAGGACGTAAACAAGATATTACGCCATTCCAAAGTTACGCCGATTCGAAAGTTAACGGATAAAAAGAGAAAATGATCAAAAAAACTAATATCTCAAAATCGGCACAAACGATTTCGATCAAATTTGATGACATGTGAAGATTTATAACCCAAAGAGAAACTAAAAGAATTATGATACTTAAGTAATTTGGACAATACCTAAATGAACCATAACCGATATAAGGTCTTATCTATACTATAGCTCCACATTAATAATTATCATGCTAGACAGCACATACTGAATCTTCTATACAACAAACTACATACCCAATCTGGTGCTAAACAGATAAACAAGCTACCACAGAGCATTAAAAACTTGCAGGATGTTTTACCTTTTAAAAACAGCCTTAGAGAGTTACTGTTGTCTAGATTACATTATTTATAGTATTTCCTAACTCTGATGCACGTAAAATAACATAGTGCATTCAATATTTGGTACCAAATTACTTCTATGGATAGGATCACTGCACATTTCGTGGGCTCGAGTATTAAGAGTTTCTATGAGGGAATTATTAAAATGACTGTAATAAAAGCTCGACAATTACGGTTGATCCTAAATGGAATTGATAATATAACACTGAGATATCAACAACACAGCTACCGAGTCCTGACCTCATCACCCGGAAGAATGAGACTAAAATTCGACGTTTAAAAGAAAACACCTTCACCTTACCTATCTCCACGCTACCGCCGTCAAGAGCTTAAAATAAAGGCCCCTCGAATACTCTAGCTTCAGAGTCGGTAGAGAACAAAGAGTTGGTCCAGAGAGAAGAAGGGATTATAACTAAGATATTAATGGACAGGTTTCATCTGAGCTGTGAGCTGCGCGTGGAAGGGAGGTACAAGTTTGTAGTTCGAGGCCGCGTGGGGACAGAGGCATTGTAGGGGAAACAGTCGGCACCGACTACTGTTCACGATCTAGACGTCTTGCAGACATCGGTGTTAGTACCAACACCCAACATAGACTGAGGCGACCGCTTCCCCCACCACCTCACTGCTGCTTAGACCACGCCTAGCCCCACTGCGCACCCAAACTCCACAGCTCAGATGAAACCTGTCCATTTATACATACAGAAAGGTGTAGGTCCAGTTAGATCCATCCCGTACTCACCATCACGCCGAGAGATTCCAAACGGGTCAGACAGAAAAAACTAAATCGCCATACCACAAAACAAGATAAACCCTGAGGTTCATTTTAGTGAATACGGGCTTGGCAATCCCGAGAGATCTAGCTGTATCTACATCTTTTTCATCTAGTCTTGGGTTACATCCCTCTTCATTTTTTTTCTAATCAAGTATCTCATGACCACTCCTGTTCTTTCCTGACGCTATTAGAGTATTTGAGGGCTAGGGTGATACTTATAAAATCCCTATCTACATTTTACAGCCAAAAGAAGAAAGACACAGACAAGAGACAGTCGACTGCTATGATATAATCTGTTCAATCGTTTTGATGTTAGTTTAACAGACCAATCGTAGATAGTGCCACTGCAGCGTTACTGCTAAGCGTTGATGTCATTTATGCGATAATTTCACGCGCCGCGCCGGGAGCAGAGACTAGCTCTACTTATATTAAACGAATAGTCTCTCAGTCAGTTCATAGGTTTTAAAGCTTATAATTCCAGAACCGCTGATCCGATTTTCATACGGTTTTCTTTTCTGTGTAGGTATGATATCAGGTCAGGTTTTAGTATTTGTTTGTAGTAGCTGCACGGGTAATACGAAAAGTAGAATATATTTTACGAGTTTTCAACGACAACATATATTGTTCAATGGCAAAGATGATACATGATTCGAAGGCTAATTGGAATCAGCAACTATTTACAAATCGGTGAAGTAGACAGATCATTAAACTCAATTTCTTAAAATTGTCAGTGCCAACGCCTATATAAACATTCTATATGATTTAAACGCTAATTGATACCGAAAATATTTTTAAATCGGTGCAGCAGTTCTTAAGTTTTAACAATTATTTAGCTAGCAATTAAAAAGGAAATCTATATTCTTCCTACACTATTATTGATATTTTAAAGACGTTATACATGTCCGTAATAAAGTTGGAACAAAATGAAAACGTTATTTAGCACAACTATATATTCCATATGATTTTAACATTAACAGAACATTTGTTTTAACACTACTATTATCTGCTTCATTGATGTCTGAAGTAAAAACTATGTACTAGGCTAGTCTAAGTTGTTTTTAATTGAGAAACCTACAAATAGCAGATAATCTTCGGAGATTAAAAGAGTAGTTTTCGAATTATTAGCCATGCAATTAAAATGAGAAATCTTAGCTGGACAAAGACTATAGCCTAGCCTAAATTTGTTACCAATTTAATTCTAGTAGATTATTTTTTAACAGAGTCTAATAAGTTTTTCAAAATGGTGGGAATATTATTCAATTGTAGGCCTATAGTTTAAAAAATAGGCTAGACAAAGGCTTTTGTCCAGCCTAAGTCTGTTTTTTTAATAAAAATGTTCGAAAATCAGTAGATCATCAGAACAGTTTTCAGAATTTCAAGCGCTTACGAATTGAATTATAAAGATAACATCAATTAAATTGGATAACTTAGATTAGGATTGTCCAATCTAAGTTTATTTCAAAGTTATACAGATATTTAGGAAACAATTAGCAGATATTATCAGAAGAGTTTTCAGAATAAGTTAATAAGATAACTCGATTATCAATAAAAACACTCATAAGTTTACCAATGCTCCTATAGTTTGGTCTTATTTGTCAAAACCTCACGATATCCTATTTCGAAAATCTCACACAACAAAACTGGGATATTTCTCATTTTTTTCGAGAACCTTTTTCCATACTTTGACATATTTTCCAACCCGCAAAAACCACATCATTTATTTATAAAGTCAAAATTTTTCGGATATTAAAATTGGTCAAAATGTTTTTTTAAAAAAGAAAATTGATATTATAACGATTTTATATGATAGATAAGGGGTCCAAGTATATGTAAAAAAATTAGCGCCAATTAAAATGCCTAACTATGACCCCAGCATTGACGCAGAAACATGATGACATTTCTCGCTGATATTACTTAACTATCAGAGACTATCAGACCGATTTGGTAATAATTACGTTTTGTAATAATCCTTTAAGTACTCAGGTCTATATTTATAGTGAGAATTGGACAATTTCTTACCTGTCAGTTTAGAGGTTCAAAATTTCATCGATTTTGATAACTTTTTTTCCGGCTTCATTGCCATATAGCAACAAAAATATATGTGTGCGAGTTTTAAACCAATGCTATCTTGTAGAGAATTGTATAGCAAACAAATTCATAAGTATTGTTCCCCCCATTTCTTCTTAAATTGGATATTTCAAACGTTAAATAGGAAAATATCCGAAAAAAGCATAATTTTAAGATTTTTTCCACTTTACGATTTTTCCTGCAATTATCATAACTTTTTGAGCCGGAGGAACTCTATATTTTCATTATAAATATTATTTATGAGGGAATCCTACAAAAAACTAAACTCCTACAACCATATCTACCAGTTTTCGGGATTAATTCTTCCTGGCCTACTAGTCAATTTTACGGTGAAATGATTTTGATTAATAACTCAATTACCCTACCAGCAACATTATAACAAAAGATATCAATGTGTTTTTATCTAATATTTGTAAATGTGTTATTAAGTTAGGCTAAGTGATTTCGGGATCTAATATTTCAAATGGGCGTCATTTTGAAATTGTTTCGAAAAAAAAATTAGAAAACGGTAAAAAATGTTATCAATGCATGTCCACAAAATGTGGATGTGTTATTTTGATAAATCCGTTCTTATTTTTAATGGATAAATAGACAAATAGACGCCAAACGAAGCGTTTACGGGGATATGTTCTTTGACCACCTCAATCGATCTCTCGCATAAAAAATATAATTCACAATTTAAACAAATTATAAATAAAAATGAACATTTCCTGTAAATTGTGTGTTATAATTATATTTAGAACAAAAAATAATAATGTTCCTTATGAAGTATTTTCTATCTTTAACGGTTGCCGATAGATACCAATGGTGGTTACTGCTATAAGAATTATTCCCCGAAAGGTTTTTTTTACTTCTCACATATAAATGAAGCGTAGAGAAAATTATTTAAAAAGTTTAAAATGTTGAGTTTTTCATAGATAAACTAAGCTCAAAGAATGGTTTTTGGAATGTTTGTCTTTCGTCTTTCGTTTGTGATTATTGTACAGCCCAATCTATTTGGTTTATGGGCACATTTTGGCTATATTGCAATGGGTTTGTAATCATTTTTTCAATAACTCAAAATTTGGAGGATCAAATTTTGCAAAAAGAAAAGTTTATTGATTGATGTATGACTGTCTTCTACAGCCCAAACGATTATAGTTATTTGCAGAGCGCGCGCTTATCTCGCCAGAAGTTTGGACTAATTAACCGCCACAGATTGCGCAGTTTCGAACTCGGTTAATGGCGTTACATTTTTTTCGTGTGTGGCCTAATCCCCTGTCTTTATTAGTCTATAAAAATATATAAATAATTAGGTATGTGGCAATAATTTGGTCATATCTCGAGGAAACTGTTTTTCATTTTTTTCTATCACTCGATAGCTGCCATCAGATGAAAACACTACTTATTGTAGATACGATAATCTGAAAATCTATTTCAACTATTGTTCAAATGGAGCCTCTAAAAATACTTATTTGGTTGCCATCTCTTAAAAAAAGATTGGGTGGAGAGTAATAGTTAAAAAAACAAAAGGTTTAATTTCTGAAAATGTCGTTTAAATGTTCGTTATCTGTGAAGGTTAATTGGGCCAAACCAGTTACCAAAATCTCGCGAAATAGAAAATTAATAGGGATTAAACATAACTGGCAAAAAAGAATGTCCACCGTCATAATAAATCTATTCAATTAAAAAAAACATTTATGTTTAGGACAAGTGTTATAAACGAAATAAGCTTAAGCAATTTTTTTAATTTAAATATTTATATAAAATATTAATATATTTAATTACCTTAGAGGTTGTCCTCAGTCCGTATTATAGTTCTGGCTACAGCGCTGTTTCGCCGAATACTGTCAGCTTCGTCAGGCCCGCACTAACACATAAACACGTAACACAACACAACACTAACACATATAAAATCAGAGTATGACCCGTCGTACATAAATAATAAAATTGTTTGTGGCCACATTATAAAGTCTTACTTGTCCACCTGCAGGTATGGTACTGGATCTATACAGCAATTATCAGTATGATCTTTTATTATTATAAACAATTTTATTATTTATGTACGACGAGTCATACTCTGATTTTATATGTGTTAGTGTTGTGTTGTGTTACGTGTTTATGTGTTAGTGCGGGCCTGACGAAGCCGACAGTGTTCGGCGAAACAGCGCTGTAGCCATAACTATAATACGGACTGAGGACAACCTCTAAGGTAATTAACTATATTTCTATATTATATATTAAACAGTCCAAGGCTACTTTACAAAATACATTATACTTTATAAAATAAAATATTAGTTATACAAAATTTTGGAAAAAGTATATACCAATAATAAGTAAATAATTTATCTCCCACATGAAATGTCTAGGGAAAACATCAGTAATAAAGAAATGACATTTTTGGCGTGACGCCAAGATTTTTATTCTTGTTAGTATTTGATTTTGTTGAAGGGTGTGTGAGAACATTAGTGCAGTGTTTTGCACAGTTTAATTCTATTTAATATAAACAATTTTATTATACCTTTTTTTTGAAACATTGTCCGGGTTAACCACGCTGAAGATGTATTGAAGTTACCTGTTTCTAAAGTGTAATTTTAATGTGAAATAATATTTGAATTATTAGTAACATCACAGACAAAGGTCACAACGAGATTTTTGTCTGTCCAAACTGCAGAGTAAAACAGTTTCCCTCTACCTTACTACCTCTTACATGCAGAATGTGATGATTGCGTTAGTACAAAATGCCCATGGTCCTGACATCTATTTTCATTCATTGTCAATAAAAAACCGCGTATTAATATTTGTATGTAAGTTAGGCGTCTAGGTATACTCTCTTGTCTGCGACCGAACCTTAAACTTACTCGATTTATTTTTTGCACCCTACTTGACTACCTCCGCTTATTAAGTATCATGCTGTAATTTGCCGCGACCGACCGCTATATTTTTATTTTACATGGAGGGGAGAGGTCACAGTGGTAGCAATCAGGCAGTACACGTATAACTAAATAACTAATAATGAAGACGACGTTTGATCCTCCATACTACACGAGTTTACAGGAATAACACGTCCACAAGACCACAGTACACACAGCAAAATGTCAAGGCCAAGGCCACATTAGCTATGAGACAGGTCTGTTAAGTTGGTAGCACTGCCAGAGAGGGAGCGGGATGCCGTCATAGAAGAAGGAATTAGAATAAGAAAGTCATAGCCCATGTTAAACAGCGTGATACGAGGGCGATCGGCCCCTAGGAGCGCCACTAGTTGTTTTGTAGCAGTTATTGTTTTCAAGTAGTTTCGATTACTGCCTCCGTGCCACCCCTGTCAAGCCCACTCCACCCCCGTCAGCATGGCAGCGATGCTACTAGCGCTTTCTGTTGTCCAGTAACCAAACTAACGATATTTTGGCGATCGAGGGCATCACGTTAGAGCCTATATCTGTGACTTTCTTATTCTAATTCCTTCTTCTATGCTGCCGCGTAGAATGAATTCTCCCATGCAACTCAATACACATATTTACCGCTCGCCTTTGGACATACCACACATATCAGTAACTTTTGGAGCGAGTCTCACTCCTAGTAAATGAACTAAGGCTTCTTTTATTTAAAACGGTGGACCGCGGCGATCGATCGCCGTGATTTTCTAAGTGCATTGAGGTAAATGAGCCTCTTCAATCTCATTTAGTCGAGGTCAACCGGCGCGGCAGACCGAGGTGGGTTGAAAATTCCCCCGCTTGCACTTACAAACCGCCGGCTGCGAGCGGTTTATATATGTGGTGAAGTGTTGGCTGGACTTTCATAATGCGCGTTAGGGAAGTTACGGATGGGCGGAAGAAGTGACGGTATAACTACTACTACTGCTGATAAAGATATTTTGATTACGACCAATTAGACAAACTTTCTAACCAGAAAATCGTTATATAAATTTCAAAATAGCAGCAAATTAAAAAAAGTAATATATTTTTTAAACCTTTTAGTAGTAGATTCAATTTTTATTAAATTCGGTATATAAGCTCATATTTGTAAAATTAATAACTCCTCCATTCTTGGTTTCTTGTTTCATATAACGATACACATCTGATATGATTTCGCGAGATTGATTATGGAGGACTTTACTCCCACCAACTTTCTTCCTGACGTTTTCACCTTCCATCACAACAACAACAAACCAATGCACGTATAACTACGAAACACACAGTAGTTTCAGTGCTTAGTGTTTCCCCACTACACCAACAGACCTGCGCATCTAAATGACAGAGGTCAGGATAAATCTTACGAACTGCAGTTGGTTATAGCTGATGTCTACTCACCGTCATTTTCAGCCGCAAGTTTCGATTTGTTTGTTCAGCCTACATTTTTGGTGATATTTTTTTACCGTACATTGATTAACTAAAAGTATCTCGCTATGACAGTTTCAAGATGGAGCCTTTGTGTACTTTATCCAGTTTTATTTAGTTGAAATTCTCATTCGAGTGTTTGGCTGAAACTTTAACATTTGCAAGTTACAGTTCTAAATATCCATAGTTACCAGGCAAATCATAATAGCATTTATGAAATTCAGAATATGACAAGGCTAGGTATGTACCATGGTGGTTATTCATCATCTATGTTGTATCGAGCTAAACGATTATTCTCTGATTATTAAAGTTGAGGGGTTGAGGATAAGGTGAACAACCTTTTAACTCCGAAAACAACACTGTTGCGAATACCAACCAATTGCCTCGTAATAGGATCGGTATTTAAAGGATACAGATCCGATTTGACCTATGGTTTCATTTTGGTAATCTGGAATGTACAGTTAACGGCCAGATTTGGCGTTCTGAATGTTAAAGACCCTAACAGTAAAAGATAAGAACCTACTACAGAGATAGGAGAGTAAAAACCTTCATAAGATCTACGGCATGGTTAGAGTTGGTATGTGGACCATGGAGTACTTGTGGAAATAAAAAGGGCTAAAATTGGATGGAAAAATTACATGCAGTACAAAGATTGAATTAGTTGGTAAAAAAGTGTTCCAAGGAAAACAAGAGAGAAGAAAACTTGAGAAGAGGGCCCAGGGAAAGATGGATGGGAAGGGGATGCAGAGGTGGAGAAGAGTTGCTGACAACCGAAGAGATTGAAAGGCGGTAGTGTGCTGTGGGTCTATGGAAATGTATGTAATTACTTTTATTCGTAATATTCATCCTAAATAAGTTTATTAATTCTACAATTAGGTAAAAACAAAGCAACCTATAAGTTACAAATAACCATATTCACGAAACATGAAAGAGATCACAATCGTTCCAAAACGTAAAGAAATCCATAATTAATGAAAACTTAAAATTCCGCTATAAGGAAACATCGTTTTAATAACCAAGTCGTCAATCAACAAACTCCTAGAAAACATTATAGTTAGCAAGAACCGTATAGGGAAAGGTGACAAATTGAACGGGTAATTACAATAATAAACTATGTTAAAAATAACTAGCTTTTACTTTCTATACACCTATTCATAAACTAAAATAATATGTCACCATCTACCCTTAAATATCATAAGATAATTTGTGAGAAATGAAAAAAACAAAAATTATTCAACAAGTATTTTCCCATTATTTCTTACGGGAGATAAGTTGGTATAGATGTTTTTTTCACAGATTCATGAACAAATTATTGGTTTTTAAGGATAAATCGTAACTGTCATTTTTGGGAGGATGTCGATCAATCCCTCTGGTTTGGATCGTTAGAGACTACATAACAAAATTTGATCAAAATCGTTATAGAGAATTTTGAAATAAATAATTAGTGTTGTTGTTACAGCCGCTACCAACAAATTTTGAGATATCGAAAACAAGAAATACCTTAAGATATGACCAAAATGTCTTTACACATAATTGATCAAAATCGGTCAACTCGTTTGGGCCGTAAAACAGCACATAATTCCATTTTTTTTAGTATCTCGAAAGGATATATCCGCAAAAACTCGACATCAATTTTTGATCAATCACTTTCTCTATACAATGCATATATGATAAATAAAAATATAAAAATCACAGATCAAAAATAAAATTATAATAAATAAATTATAAATACATGTAACAAAAAAATACATATTCATTAAAAAAACAATGTAAGGTTAAATATATAAAGCATAAAATGTAGGTACATTGAGTTTTTCATAATTAAACTAAGAGTTCAAAATCTGCTCTGTTCACTATTAAAAACCGTTTCCCAAGCAACCATAGTCCACAAGTCTCTAATTAATATTACAGTACTCAGGGAGAAGCCAAGTTATTAGATAGAGCGGCACCAATACAACTTTAATAAAAGAGAGGATTCACAACACAACAAAGCAAATAGAGTCTCAGCTGATAGAACAGCTGTTCAAATATAACAACATTCGTCACTACAGCCTGTTAAGTTGGGACGTATTTGTATACTATACTAGGAGCCATTTTAACTTTACTCTTACGATTTGAGTTGAAAGAATTAGAATTGGAAAAACGTTTAGCATGAGTCCAAGATGAGAAGCAGTCAACTTTTCAAGATTTTTTCCCCTTGTTTAAAGGCGAATATCCTCTAGATCACCACCGAAAAAAGATGAAAAGAACAAAAAGTCCCCCACCCACCCCCTAGCCTACGTCAGGGCTCTTCAAGAATAGCTCGATACAACACATACAAAAAAGCAGGAGACTACATTTTATCGAAATAGAAGTCGATTTTGAGAAAATCTAAATTTTTAGTTTTGGTGTGTCATCCCAAAGTTTAAGTTGTCACCAAGTTTTTTGTTTAAACGCCTCAAGCTATGACCAAAATGTATTCATATAGGCTACTAGATTTGATTAAAATCTGTTCATTGTTTAAACTATAGAGCACTGTGCAGACTACACACAGGTGTCATTTCAAAAATACTGTTTTGGGTTTAAGGAATATTACCACGAAAAACTAATGTTTTTCTTACTCATTACATAAATTTCTCTGTAACTATGTACATTACATGTGACGAAGTAAAAATTGCTTTAATCTTAGATTGCAAAAGTTTCAAAAGTCTCCATATTATCCGGCTGACCTTCGAGAGACACAATACACCTCTATTGCTACTTATATTGATGATACAGTTATACTTTCATCCTGTGATACAACGAAAGAAGTGACACTAAATCCTCAAATCAAATTATTTAATTAACTTGGCTCCAAGATTGGAGAATAAAAATAAATATAGGGAAATCACATAATGTCACCTTTATTCTTAGCGGAATTACTTGTCCACCAGTATATTAAACAACAACACTAATTCCTCAAGACAACAAAGTATAATATTTAGGCCTACATTTCGACATGGAGTCCTCACGTAAAAACAAAAATTAAACTTCTCACTTCTAAATTCTAACTCTGTTTTATCTCTACGCTATAATCCAATAATTATATTATCTAATATATTATCTATCCAATAATTAGCAATTTATAAAATTTGCTTAGACCTATTTGGACATGTAGGCCTAGTATACAATTATTTGGCTCTCCAAAAAAAACAAAAAAAAAAACAATGTACAACAGAGTCAAGCATTCCAACCAAACGACGACTTTGGTGGCATTGGATTAGAGACCTTCTGGATCAACACCACTGAATTGTTAATGGCCAACAATTCATAATAATATAGAGCTCTATACAGTTTCTCTCTTTCTTCTCCCCCTCCCCACCCGATTTCTCCCAAACTGGCTACTTTGTGATTTTGAAAATTTATGTTTTTTATAACAATTCTATACAGTTTCTCTCCCCCCCCCCTTCCCACCCGATTTCTTAGAAACTGACTGTTTTATGATTTTGAAATTTCATGTTTTTTATAACAGCTCTATACAATTTCTCTTTCTCCCTCTTCCCCCTCCTCATACGATTTCTCTGAAACTGGCTATTTTTATGAAAAATGCGTTTGTTTGTTTTTTTAACTTTGATATAAATGGTTATGACTGATTTTAAGAAAATTGATCTTTTGGTCTGAAATTTTAAGCTATCTACAAAAATTAAAATAACACCTCCAGATATGGCCAAAATACCAAATTTGACAAAATAAATATAGTCATTTATGCTGTAGGGCCCATAGTACTGACAAGCCTTATGACGAAAATCACTTCTCTTGTCACTAGTCTCAAAACGAATATGTCCATTAAAAAAATCTTATTTTTTCATTACAAATTTTCTCTGTAGGCAGATATACAGATATACATATACAGAGTGTTTAAAAACCATTCAGGACTTTGGGATACAAAAAGGAAGAAAAAAGTTCATATATAGGTATGTCCTAAAACGTTTAGATTTCCATCTATCTGTATGTGTTTTACTTAATAAGTTATATATCTTGGGAACCTCTGAAGACATCAACTTCAAACTTGGTAAATGTATTACATCTAACAAGACACATTTTGTTGTGGAATATTAACTATGTACCATTTCAAAATGGCGTCCATTTTTAATTTCTAAATCTCAATATCTCGAAATCCGTAAATTTTACAAAATATTTACAAGGGACAAAAAAGTTACTAAATTTTATCTCCTAAATAACAGTGTAGCCTATAAATTATTAAGATTACTTGATTATTAATTGACTTTTTGCAATTTTATGGAACAGAAAGATGAAATTTTGTCATTATTACCACAAAATTCGCATGTAGTCATTTCCATAAACTAAATTAGTAATCATGAAAACTTAATTATTTTTGCAATGTTATTTAGGAGATAAAATTTAGCAACGCTTCTGTCTCTTGTAAATATTTTGTAAAATTTACGGATCTCGATATAGAAATTTTTAATTGCCGCCATTTTGAAATGGTACAAAGTATAAACATGATATTACACAACAAATTGGGTATAATTAGATGTAATACATGTACCAAGTTTGAAGTTGATATCTTCAGAGGTTCCTAAGATATAACGTATTAAAGTAAAAAACACATACAGACAGACGGAAAACTAAACGTTTTAGGACATATGATCCATTTTCTTCCTTTTTTATGATAAATCATTTCCCAAAGTTTTGGAAGGTTTTTTTTAACACCCTGTATATGAAAAGTAACAGAGTTTTTATTTTGTAAAGAACAAAAAAAAAAGAGAAGCCTGACCGTCGTAGGGTTCATTGTAGCTTTAACTTTTTCATTTTATAAATAAAAAAATAATTGCCTTGGTGCAATCAATTGTTTGGACCATAAATCTGCACATCACTATAATTTAGTCGACATCGCTTTGATCCGATTGGATCCGGTTCTTACTTTTTGACCGGATAATTTCAGAGCTATATTTTTGGGAGATGTTGACGAACTCTTTATTTTCAATAGGCCTTTGATTGTGAGAAAGTTGACGCAATATTTTTTGTACTATTTTAATTAATTACAAGAAAGAGACAAAAACAACTTGAGATTTTTGCTCAAACATACTAGATATTTTGTCACCGACATGTCTTTCTGTAAGCCAAGTTATCTTTAGATAGCTATTAAAACAGTAGCGGTTGGTGTTATGTAACAAACAAATGGCAAATCTTTTGTAAGAAGAAAAGAAAACAACAATTATTATAAAACTGTAAAAAGATAAGAAGAGCGAGAACTGAAATCCCCGCCCGTCCCGTCTCGTCTTCAATCTGAATTGATGTTTACAATCCCATTCATAATTCTCACACGACCCCCTTCAAAACGGATATTTCTGCCAAACATTCGTAGACTTTTTGATTCACAATATAACTTTCTTTAAGTGCGAGAATGTAATTAATTTCAGAAAACGTCAAGATTTTCTGAATAAAAGCTGATTAATGACGTAATTGGAAGCACATTTTTTTTTGTCTATTCGTGTATCTATTTAATGCTTGTAATAAACATATTTTGAGACAAAAAAATGATAATAAAATAAATGTTACAAAGAACTAGAATATTCTAGGTTATTTTTTAAACATAAATTAATACCAAATTAATTAATTAATGTTTCAACATAATTTCTTACTTTGTAAACCTATTAGCAGCTGTCATATCCAGTGTTAATCAGATTGATTTTAGTGATTTGTATGAGTAACTTATGAAAACAAAAACCAAAGATATCTCTTATCGGGCCAAAGGAATATTGAGGAATCGGCGAAACACATTTGACTCCTATAGGTCAAGTTTCAAAACATTCTTAGTTAGCCTAATTCTTGCGTTGTGGAAGTAATATAGGCCTACTCCATGAATTTCATATTTCTAAAACCATTCATTTGGGCTGTACGCAGATATTTAAATTAATGTCAGTGAAAAGACTTGCTTTTATAATCGTTTAATAGCTTCGCTCGATGGGGCTTCGTCTCCAAACCTCCAGTGGGTTTGACAAACCAGGGAGAGGGGAGTGGGTGAGGGCGTTTGAAGTTGGATCAAAGTTGTGGAAATGTACAAAATTTACCTAAAATCAAAATCTAGCTCTATCCAAGGTAAAAGTCATAGAACAAACTTGTAGGCAAAAAAAAAAGGTTTACACAGACAAAGTTGTATCCGCTTTTTTTCTGAGGTTGAAATTTTTTTAAATAACTTTTTGCAATTTTCCGGTCGGTTACTAAAAGCTGTAAGTTTGCCAAATTTCAAGCTTCCAGCTCATTTGGAAGTAGGTTAGAATTTGTATAGATGAGCGAGTCGTACAAGTGGTTGTATACATGTTATATTAAATTACAATTCAATAACTTCAGTCAATCAAAATGCTCCCAATAAAACCCAAATTAAACTACTAGAGACTAGACTGCTCAAAGTGAGTGCAGAAAAATTGATAAATTATCCCATATTGTTGAAAAACCCACTACAGTATTATAGAAGGACTCGGACAATAATTAATTGTAGTCTTTGGCTGTTTTAAATTTTGTAAAATTTTCTTCCCGTCTTTCGCAGTTTCGAAGGTTATTTAATAAAAACTGATAAAACAAAAATAACAAACCTCTTACATTGAAATTATGAATATCTTCATTATACATAGTGTTCCGAAAAAGGTGGACTAACTATCATTTTCGGATTATACACATCAATCAAAACGAACAAAAAATGTCCAATAACATATAGTTAAATTCCGCATCATTATCCGTCTATCCACCATTTTGTTCTTTTACAAAAAATTATTATAACTTCAGAAATAAATAAGATATTGAGTTCAGATTTGGTATATATATTTTGTACGTTTCGTTTCACAAATGTACCAAACACATGTTTTATAATTTTCAAAATGGCGGCCATACTTACACGTCGAATATTTCCACCATAACCGTTAACTTTAAAACCAATTTAAACGTCCGCCATTTTGAAAATTATAAAAATAAAGTTTTTGTGTGTACACTTGTAAAACTAAACGTACAGAATACATATGCTAAATCTGAACTCAATATCTAATCTATTTCTGGAGTTATAATAGTTTTTGTGTACAAGTACACAATGGCGGATAAGTTAAATGAGTAATGAAGCGGAATTCGACTATATAATATATAGTCGAATTCCGACTATATATTATATAAATGTCAAAATAATATTATTATTTTGACATTTTCCGTGTGTTTTAATATATATAATCCGAAAATGAATAGCCAGTACACTTTTTTCGGGACACTTTATATAAGTACTAATAATATATGCTAATTGCTAAACTGCACGAAATTATCTAATGTGGGGCTCATGTTGGTCCTACATAAGAAGGAACTATATAGAAAGCTGCTCTAAATAACAGTCATTTCAAAATTTTGCAACCTTTGTTTAAACTATTTTTAAAGAATAATAAAAAAATGTTGACGAAAATCAAACTAAAATTCTGGTAGCTCAAACAATTATTTACTGATAATTATCTAATTTTGAAATTATCTTTAAATAACTCTTATTTTGTATCGTAGAATATTTTGTATGCTGTGTCAACAGTTGTACAGTCTCAACCAAGTGGGATGCGCACAGTCAAACACCTGCTGCTAGCGCTTTCTGATAGCTGTGTGTCAAACTTGTGACGAACAGCACCCGTAAAGCGTAGACTATTTCCCTATCCTATGTCGTGTCTTATAGTATTTATGTAGTCATTGCTGTCACTCAAAGCAAGACGCCTAATATACTACTACGATTTTTTACAAATATTAGAATTCTTTGTTACGATTATACTATCGGCATGAACATGAAATTACAAGAAAAATACGTCCAAACTCGACCATATTACTGGAGTGAGAGAGGGGGGAGAAAGAAAGAGCAAAAAAAAAATAGACCAATTTGTTATACAAAGATAATAATTTAAAAAATAATCAAGCAGTGCAGGAAATATTAAACAAGAAAAGTCGGTTGGAAAAGCATACTTTCCCTACATAAAAACATATATTAAAAGGATTTAAATATATTCAATATTGGATAATTAAATAGTAAAATATATCTTATCGGCAATCTATAAAGCAACTAGGAGTTTCCTTGGCTTGTGAAGCTTTTAATAGACTAATAATAAATTGAATAATTTTTAACTTATGAAATAACTTGAGAAACAATACAGAATTTCAGTGCATTTCTTAAGATGTAGGCTACAGTATATTTTTATTTCTGAATAACTTCTCAAGAAATTTGTCAATTGTCTCTAAATTTAAAAGATCCCATTAACCTGCCACCAATTCTTATGAAAAATAATGACTTAAAACAGTAAAACTTAAATGGAGAATATAAAACATGTTGAAAAGGTTCATTCTTTCAGAGAACAACAATATAGGCCTATTAAATTTCGTTGTCACAGGAAATGTTTTTTGATACTGTTCCATTTATTTTTATACTCAACAAGAGATTTTGTAGTCTCCTCAGTATAAAATTGAGCAAGACTTAAGCCTGATTGTGATGCCTAGATTGGGAAAACAAACAATATTGCATAGAGAGGCGCCTAACATATGTTCATTGCAACAGGTTATAGGAACAGTTGTTAAGTATTTGTTCATTATATACCTACTGTAAGCCTACTCTTCTACAGCACTTACTGTTTAATCCTTTTCTTTAAATATCACAATGTAAATTATCTGTTCACTATTAATGTCGTGAATGGCATAGCATGGCCTAATTTACTCACACTTGATCTATGGCATTATTATTTGTGGAAGTTGTCCCAGTGTCTATTTCAGAAGATTATTCATTATTATTATTATTATTTTTTTTTTTTTTAATTTTAAATAAAAAACATGCTTACATGTAGTTTGAGAAGAGAATGAAATCTTGTAAAAACGCTTTCAAAAGAGTGTTAGAAAAATATAATGAAATTTAATTCACAATAAGGACACTCATAAAGTGATTTCCAGATGAATAAACACCACTTCATGTTGTCTGAAAGATGACCTACTCGGCCTTCTAGATCGGCTTCCTGACCACATAACATATACAAATGACACTAACCTTTTCAAACAAATTGTGGGACACTATTTAATGTCTCCCCCCATATTACTCTGTGGAGGAGTTTGTCACTGTTCAGCGAATTTTAATGGTGCATTGAAGTGTTGGAAAATATGTAAGCACATTTGTTTTTCATATTATGGAGTTTTGTTGAGTAATTTGTTTATATTTTGTCAATCACTAATTTTATTATTATAATTATATTAATGAACATAATTGTTTTTGATGTATTGTTTTATATATAGTTTAATGTCTATTGACTTATAATGTTCAACACTATTTTATTGTTATATTTTTAATTAATTGATCATATTGTTTGGGTAAAAATTAATAATGACATAGCCTACAACTGTATTTTGTCCATAGTAAAAAAAAAGAAATGTATGCCATTATAAATTTTCACTTGGTGCATTCTAGTATTTGAGTAGTGAGGCATTTTAAGTTTGTATCATGTTTTTTCATGTCAATACAGTTGCTTATATTATCATTATTGTATTTTAATTAATTACTTGTTGTTTTTGGTGAATGGTATTGTTGTGTTTAATCTTTGTTGACTAGACTAATTTATTGTGTACCATCTTGTTATTGTATTGTTAATGTATATTAATCAAGTTTAAAATATGACTATGACCATACAAATTGTTTTGTCCATAGCCGAAATAAATTATATCCACAAACAGAGAGGATGGAGTTAAAGGAAGAAATGATCCATACAGAGGTATCTTGCCACTTTCTTATTAATGATACCGATATGATAGAGTGAGAGTTTGTACAATCACCCAAACTATCATTTGTAGAAAACACAAATTTTAAATTGTCAATATTAATAATATTTATATATGAATATGAGAGGAAAACTTCTTTAAACTAGTTTAAAATAACAATCTTCTATGAAGTATAAATTGAAGTTTTCTTAAAAATAATTCTTTTTGTACATGTGTAAAAAATTAAAAGTAAGATTACCAAAGTAAGATCGTAATTGCTTGCACAAGATTTTGTAGGCAGTGCAACATGGAGAGCTTATAATTATGATACCTTCATCCCTGTAGTAGAGTACACCACTAAATCAGGTTGTGGCCAAAATTACTTTATAGGTTATTTTGTAAAATTTCTTTGGAAATCTAACTATTGTTCTTACAATACAGTTGGCAATCATGACCATTAAAAGACCTCAGATCATAAGAATCATTATAGAATTATTTAAAAAGTCAAGATCTATATTTCTAAACACATAAACTATATTGAGCTGCACACACACGAAATAATAATAATTACTTAAGGAAACTAAAAACATCTACATCCAAAACAAATCACTACTTTACAAAGTTGATACTTTGATTAATTAAGTCACAATCGCCCACTGCACACCGTACCCAGCAAGTGTGTGTAATTGAGAGCAGTACAATATTAATTTAAAAAATCTCCTTTGTAAGTTAATATTCTGATATGAAAGTTTTAGATTTTTTGGGTAATCCAATATATGAAATACCAATCCAAATCCTGCTACAGTAGAATCCCATAATTTTGTTTCCATAACGTTATAATATACAAGTGCGTTAATTTGATAGTACAGCTTTTGAAAGTACAATCTTTCTTCTTTTTACCGACTTCTTAATATTTAATAGTAGTATTTAATATTTTGCATAGTATCACAAAAACAATATACTTCAAGACATTTTTACTCAAATACCTGTACATAGAATGTTTTAAAATCATCTGTTAGTTAACCAATTTTGAAAATAAATAAATGAGGCATATAATATCTTATTATATCTTATTTTATATATACTGTATTTATATATATAACTCAAAAATATTCGAACTCCAAACAAAAATGCAACATAAAATAAATATTTACCAAAATATATCAAAAAGAAATTTACAATTATTTAATATTTTTTTAAATACAGAATGAGCATTATCTAAGAGAAAATTTGTAAAGAATGTGATTTCTAATGACGTTTATATTCAATTTTATTTGATAATATAAAAAAGAACATATAGGGTTAAGACAAAAATACTCTAAAAGCACATGAAACAATTTGGGCTATAAGAACAAGCTGACCAATTTTTTTAACTGGAGGGCATCCAAACAGAAATTTTTGTGTACATATAACAATAATAATTTATTGTCCTTAGTTTATAACAACAATAACACAACTATTTATATAAAGAAGGAAAAACAAATTAGACACCTCTTTGGCTATTAATACATATTTACTTTCTCACAAAGACAAAATTTATAATAAGCTATATAATGGATCAACATTCTATATTAAATTTTTCATGGATTTATCGTGATATAACCTGAGTCTAACAAAGTTGTTAGTCCTCTCTTCAACCCAAATGAATGTATTGATACTAAATTTTGTGCAAGTGGATATTTTGCCATATCATTCTAATATTTTTATAACTCTAAGTTTGGGGGTAGCTGTCACTTAAAGTATTTTTAAATCCTCTGTAATTATTTTAACTAGGTTTAAATGAAGGATCCAAACAAAATGTATTGGTTGTTATCAAATAAAGAATGCTACTTTGGAAGATATCAGTTTAAAAAAATTGTATTAGACAAAGGTAAAAGTCTGAATATATCAAATTCAAACAATTTTAATTAAATTTTGGTGAAACATGAATATTTATAAAACACAAATGTGAAAATTTCTATTCATGAGTAATTTAGAAGATACCGAGCCTAAATTGGTAGAAAATTGTTCAAGCCAATTTTAAGAAATTGAAATTTTCAATTTGAGTCTTATGACATTTATCCCTAAATTTTGAACTCGACTGGCATTTGGTTTTGTAAAAAAATTGTAGACAATATTTTGTGTGCGATTTATTTCTCCATTACAATCCTTCTCTACAGTACATACATACCCAGAAATAAAAAAATAAATAAACCAACCCAAACAAACTTTGCAACTTAAAAGCGATTTTAAGAACAAATGAGTCTTAATTTGTACCATAAGTGAAATTCTGAATTATGTTCAAATATTTCTCACATGCAAAAACATCTAATCATGTCATTCTACTCCTATACGAACTATTACAGCATACAAGAACTAATGAAGGATTTTAATAACCTAACATTTGAAATTTTCAATAATAATTGGGTTGATTTATACACAACGAGAATCACAACACGAAACTTTTAAAATCTAAATATGATTAATTATTTAACAATTAATTCAACATTCACTTACAGTAAAATGAGCAACCCTAGTTGAAATATCAATCACGAAATGATTTAAAACACTTTCTACAATAAAGGCTTTATTTGTTCAAGATGTTTCAAAGACCACGCATTTTCAGTTTTTACATACTGAAGTATAAAAGTACAACTGAAAGTCACATGTAACAACTGAAAATGATGACTCAATCAGTGAAATGTTGGCATAAACAAATAAAGGTATTGTTGAAATTATGTTGTTTTTTCCCATTTAGTGATCATGTTCAAAGTGAGTGGAAATACTTACGAAAATGAATTGTCAAAAAATATTTGTTAACAAATTTTTTAAATAAAAATCCTAGCTACACGATCTCTTTCTCTATGACAATCCAGACAACTAAAACTATGAAATAATCAGGGGTCCTACCCATAGGAATAATATGAGACCATATTTTATAGTTTTGTCTGGATTATAATGGGAGAGGAGATCGTATAGCTAGGATGTTTATTTTAGAAATTTGTAAAAAAAATAAATTTATATACAATATAGGAAATGAATTGTATGTGAGCCCTCAATCTCTACTAGCCCCCTTTTTCTACTTTCCCACATACACATAATATTGAAAAAATTATGCATTCGGTCAAAAAAACAATGATTACTTTTTTTACCAATATATCTGTTTCGAGTCCCAGAGTCCAAAAAAGAGATTTTTGGAATGTCTGTCATATGTAGTGGTGTCTCTAGAGCCCACACGCAATGACCAATTTTAAACAATTATGGTGATTTTAAATAAATAACCTTCAAAAATCGGACTAATCTAAACAAGCATTGAATTATGAAATAAATAAATAAATTTTGTGTATATCTGTTGATTGAGATGTCCAGATAAAAATAAAATTCTATGTAAGGCTTGCCAGAAAAATGTTGAGAATACGATAGATGTTATGGCCTACAATGTTCAGGCCCCTCTAATGATCGGTTTTATAGACAATGTGCAGAACTAACAATACAACATATTGCACTGACAATACAAGGCAATGCACTGCCTTGTGCATTTTATTTTAGTAAACTGAATACATGGCAGTGCATTGCCTATGATCACATCTCAGATAGGTCAGGAGATTTCAACAGCTTGCTAGATGGTATGCTTAATAAAGAGAAAAATAAAACTAGTGTAAGCATATATATGAAAGTTGTGCTGCTTGCAAAGTTAAAGAGATCTAAAATAAACTTCTCAGATTGGAAATTGAGAATATATAAACACTGTCCTAAATGAAGTAAACAATGAACTAATTGAGAGTAAAGGAGAGTTAAGGAATCTCAAAAATCAAATTAACCCACTACAGAATCAGGTACAATTACTGTAGAGACAAAAAAAATTAAACTGTAAACTGAAGTTCAAAATTTAAGTCAAATAATAATTTATAATCAGTGGTCACATCTAACTTAAAAAATAAGACATAGCTTACCATTTACCATTGAAGTATCCAGCAATGATATTGCTCTAAAATGTCTATAAATCAAGGTGAGAAAAAAAGAAGTCTGACAACCCATAGTCATAAAGGGCTAGTCAACTAAACTAACACTAGAAGTACTAAAAAATATTTAATACTAAGAAGGAAAACTTTAAACAAATAGTAAACGGAATTAAATTAAGGATATTACACTGTATGTGTCAAATGTAAGCCTGATGTCTTAATTTTCCCCGAGCAAGTTTTGAGATAAAATGATATTGGAAGTGTAATAATTTTTGTCAAGAAAAATATCATTCAAATCAGAGCTTAGTAAAGATTCAACCATAACAATAGTAGGTATATATATATCGGTTTCCGAGCAAGGATGTAGGCCTATTCTTCTCTACTCTTGGTAGTATTTTAGATCAGCTTCTTGAAGAAAATAAAATCTTTGTTATCATGGAGGACTTCAATATAACTGTGCTGGATTCAAGTCACTTAAACAGACTTGGAGATTTTTTGTCAACCTTTGACTTGAAATGGCTCATAGATTCGCTCACACAAGTTACTGTTACATCCATAAATTCAATTGATAGCATATTGACAAATTATATCTCAGAAGAGCTTTCAGTCAGTGTCATAGAGACTGGACTCTCGGGCCATTTTGCAATCGGTTTTGTTCTGGTTAAAAACACATCAAAAGCCGAGCATGTTCCATGTACATGGAAAAGGCTTCTGAAGCCTGATAATATTCTGCTTTTAGGGTCTTTACTCTTAACTGAGGTTTGGTTAGAGATGGAAGTCGAAGGTGATATGGAGGGTAAATGGAATTTCATTGTAACCACTTTCTTGTACTATATGGATGTGTCATGTCCCTGGTTTAGGATAGAAAATAAAAGCAGTAAACAGAAAGTAAACACATGGGCCAAAAAAGGGATCCTAGTATCAAGAAAGAAGATCAAGTTTTTAAACTACTATATTATATGGATATAATATAACTTTGAAATTATAAACGAATTTATAAGAAAGTTTTCAACAATACAAAGCTTAAAACATAAGAGATAAATTAAAAATTCGAATAACATGTTAAAGACAACATGGGAAATTATTAATAGTTATAGGGAATTAAAATATAATGATTCCCAAGTTGTACTAAATATAGATGGAAATGAAATATCTAAGCCATTTGCAGTGGCAGAATTATTTAATATATATTTTATAGATGAAGATAAAGCAATAGGCACTGTAAAGGACAGTTGCTGCTCCCTTCACCAGTATTGTTCCATGCCGATGTTCCCTGTAAGTGAGAAGTAGTAGTAAATCAGGGATTTGAATACAGACATCAACAAACACATAAGGCCTGTCAACGTGGCTAATTACGCAATGTGCAGATTGACTTACAAAACACCTTTCTGATCTAATCAATGCCCCCTTCGAGAGCAGAGAGTACCCAAATTTGTTGAAGATTGCTAACATTGTTTTGCTACTTAAAAAAGAAGATCCCAATAATGTTATTAACTATCGACCAATATCAGTGTTACCAGTGTTTGACAAAGTGGTTGAAAAGATTTTTTTTATTAGGCTTAATAAATATTTCAACTGCTTGCAACTTGCAAATTAAATGCAACTACATACATTTTGGTTTGAGTTCAAAAGCACTATATTCAAGTCCCAACATCTTTTTGGATGAAGAACCACTTGAAGAGGTTGAGTCCATTCAGTTGTTAGGTCGAACTATAGACAGAGGACTGACTATCTGTAGATAAATATACTGAGGTCATGTAGATAAATTGTGTGGAAAAATAGCTTCTCCGGAACTTGATCAAACATGAATGTAACAAGCATACTCCGTGTACTATGGTTTGATATATTCCCATATGAATTATGGAATTGTAATGTGGGGAAACTCGGGTATGCTGCAAATGCAGATTTTTTGTCTTCTGAAGAAAGCAATATGTATAATTGTAAACCTAGTCAATGATCAGTCATGCAGTCAAGCATTTAAAGAAGAAAGATGCTTAATACTTCCCTGTATGTACATAATAGAAGTAATATTGTTCTTTCAATTCAAGTGCTGTTTAGCACATAACTATGCCCCGCTATGATGAGGATAATGGTCTAAACCATATTTCATGGTTTGTTTTTTAAATTTAAAAGTAAGGGGAAAAAGTATTTATGTTACACTGCATTAAAACTGAACAAACCAAGTAGTTCACAATTAATCGTTGAAATCGATATTAGACCTGCCAACGTTAAAGTAAAATACAAATTTCAAATAAAACTGATTCAAAACTAATATAATATCTGATTAGTATAGTGTTCTACATTTTAAAACTGTGAACATTTTTTGGCTGCCATCTTGAAACAAAATTTAAACATCATTAAAACAAATTTTAAATACAAAGAGGTTCCTTATATGCCACATTAAATTATGTTTCAGTTGTGTGCCCAAAATATTGCCATAAACCATTTTTCAACATCATAACATCATACTTGGTTTTTGATAACAAATTAAGTACAGATGTCAAGCTTAAAACACTCATTTAACCATTAATCTAAAACTAAATAAGATAATGAAACACAATTTGCACCATTGTTCGCAGCATGAATTAGCAAGATATCCTTCCTATTAAAAATACCTTAAAATCTATTATCGATACACCAATCTGTGTTAGTTAAAAATTGATATAATAAAAAATAACATTAACTTCATAACCTCAAATTTAGAGAAAAAACTCTAGTAGAATTTAAGTCAAGTTTGGGACGGAAGCTAGTTATTAATTTTTTTAAACATGATCGTTACTCAGACATTAATCTGGGGTCCTAAACAGCTATATCCTATAATAACTAATTTGGTGCAGCTTGGGGATTTATACCAAAATCCAGTTTGGAAAGAATCAGATACAAAATAAACTTTGAAAAAACATTGTCAATAAACAAACTTTCTCATTCAACTATTCTCTGTGTGGGCTGTAGAGCACTGCGTAAAAAACAGATGACCTCATTCTAAAATGAACAAGGAAAAACCCCCAAACCACAAAATAACACAACTCTGTAGTGTACCTCTGAAGATGATAGCAGAGCTATCGAAATGTACATAAGGTAATATAAACGCATTATACAGTTTTGTGTAGTTGTGTTATTTTGTGGTTTGGGGGTTTTTCCTTGTTCATATACAATCACCACAGTGCTATAGTGATTTATTTATCTCATACTAAAAGTCACTTTTTTGGACTCTTAAAATGTATATATCCACAAAAAACTCGATATTGATTTTTTGACCGATGACATAAGATTCATAATACTACATAATGAGAAAATAAAATCTATGAAAAGAAATTCATTATCATGTCACTACAGATTATTTTCTAATTATATCATGTATATGTTTATTTTCCATTATCAATTCGATGTTGTACTTTTAGAACAAGCATACATTACACAATGAAAACGGCCTATTCTTTTCACTTTGGGTTTTATTTCATTCAACAATTAATTGGATATATTATGAAAGCATATTTTTTTATTCTAAGTAATCTTAACGAACAAAAAACAAAGTGGTTGCTAAACCATTTGGTGATCTTGCAGACAATTTTCAAAATAGCAAATTAATTCAGCATCAAAACTGTTACAAACTTTTTAAGAATATTTGCTCTTATACCCTGAAACTATAGCAAATTAATGTAATTTAGTCAGTGTAGCTAATATGGAAGTAGTTTATCTAAATAATGATTTAAACTTCTCAAAATGTGATTTAAACTTTAACTGACAAGATAAATGTCAACTGAGCCATGGCTGCTCCTCAGTATTAATTTAAATACCACTTTTACTTTCTAATTTTATGGTAGATATAAAATTTTAAAATCATATTTTTGATTGTTCTCGATGTATTACAAACTCATTTAGACAACTTTTAGAAAATTTGCCACAGTTCATTTGTAATACAGTATATCTATCAGCCATCTCAAAAAAGGTGGAACAATTCACTTGGTCTTTCAAAATTGTTGTGTGATAAGTGTCCTATAATAATTGGCCTAAAATCAAATTTGGGTTTTACGATTTACTACAATCAAATCTTGGTTCCAGGTTAAGGTTAAAATAAGTAAAAGATCAAGAGTGATTTTATTTTACATTATCGCTAGAATGGGAAGTTTGAACAACTCAAATTTGATAGTTTGATATGAATGAAAATAGGGGATGATCCTAAATTAACATCAATTTTTAATTGTAGTCAGATTTTTTGAAACTCAAATTAATGTGATTTTAGAGCTCAAAGTTTAAATTTGCTATTCATTTTACATATGGCTCATTTCCCCTTATATATTTCAAAATTCCAAACTGCTGAGTTAAAATTGTATATCAATTTGTATACCCTCTATAACCATGTCTCCACAATTTGTATCAATCTGATCCCTCTATAATCATGTGTCTCCACATATTTATTGTTTTTGAGTTAAAATGTTTGTCCTGTTGCATAATTCCACCAATATTATAAATAAAAATGAAAACAAATAATAAACACCAAGAATACAAGTAAGGATTAGGAGAGATAAGTCAGAGTCTGCTTTATTACTCAGAAAACCAGTAAGCTTTATAAAGGAATTGAGATAAAGAATATTATTTATTTTGTTGTTTAAAGGTAAAAAACTCCTAGGTCATCACTACCTTGAAGAAAAGAACATGAAATAAAAGACCTCTAGCTCTCGAATACTCTAATGGCATCAGGGTGGAGAAAGAGAACAAGAGTTGATCAAGCGGAACCTGATAGGAAGGGTGAAATGAGAGATGAAAACAAACTACAGTATATGGAAAAGTTGTAGAACCAGTTAGGACCCCTTGAGATTGCCATGCTCGTGTTCACTATACGTGAACTCCTGAGAATAGAACAAGATACTGGGTTTCGAGATATATTCAAGGATTAATTAAGCCATTTCCTCTATACCCCTCCTTTACCTCTCTTCTGATTTGTAAGATCAAGCACCTCAGCTCAAAGTAGTTAAGTTGTGACCATTCAGCCGAATGTTTTTCCTACCATATTGTACAAGTGAAAAAATATAAGAAATTACAACTAAAGAACCCAATAGGATGTAAAAAAAAAAAAAATGCAGTAATTTCATTTGTTCACTGAGACATACATGAGCAAGGGGTGTATTTTGTAAACAGGTAAAAAAAAAATATAAATTTCCGATAATGTAGATTCTTCTAAAATATATCATACAAGAATAATTTGTTGATGCTATTAAAGGTACAACAAACTCACCTTAAGAACAGAGGTGTAGGGCTTAATAATAAAAAAGAATACAATCCCTTAAAGTTACTCCTTCTATATAAAACATAAAAATCACTTTGTTCATTTAATAGAATCCAAGTAGGCTAAATTCATGATACATAAGCTACAAAATAGAAATACCAAAAAGTGAAAAAATAAAGTCTATGACGAATACTAAATTGTGCATCATGCCTAACAACAAAACAGGTAAAAGCTTGAAGAATGTTATTACATAGAACACCAAGACATATAGGGTTAACAGAAAACAGGAAGTAAGCAAAACATTAATAAAGGTATAAAGTTAAACCGAATAATAAAATAGAATCACAAAGTTTATACAACTCATCTTTTAAAAGACAAGTCTCAAAGTTTTTATCTCCTACCTTTTAAAGTCTGTGACTCTCCACGAATTTTGGAAACTGTTTGTTTATTAGTTCAAATAAATATAAACATAAATATGGTCCAAAATTCCAATTAGGAAACAAAACAATTTTTAACCTTAAAACAACAAAAAATTGCCTAACAGTGTAAACTGCAGTAGATTAGTTTTACAGTTGGTGACGTTAATATATATATATATTCAGTATTTCATTTCTTGATATAGTAGAATCTTGATAACTCAAAACTTTTTAGCTAAAAACCTCTAAGAATCAATTATTTCATCCATTCGCTTGCAACCGAAACCTCCAAAAATCGAAAAATAAACAGAATTTATTTTGAAAATTTTACGAAGTTAAAACACATTATTTTCATATGTAACGAAAATTTAGAAAAGTATAAAGTCAGCAAATCAAAGGTTATCTTCACAACAATAAATTTTAAAAACACGCTACGAAACAAAAAGTTTATATCTAAATTTGTGATGAATTAAAATTAAGATTAACAGCCCTAGAATATAATTTTCCTACAATTCCTCGATAAATAGAATTCAATTTTAATTAATCTCTCTAACTCAAAGATTTAGGTCTTCCCTTAAGATTCAAGTTATTGAAGTTTAAAATAATACTAAAAACATTACTTCATTAAATATACTGTAAAACAACAAAATTATATAGCCTATGATAAAAAGCCTATAGCTATAACAGCAAGAATCTAGACTTTTAGTAAACACGCCAACAGAACCTTTTTAACGAATAACATTCACTTCAGTATAATTTTTAATTGTGAAGACTTTACAAATTTCAGCAACAGTTAGAAGAAATAATTAGATTAACTTTTTATATCTTTGGCAGCCGAATTTCTTAGTTTTTGCAAAAACGTGAATTTCTATATTTGGATGATTTATTTTAAATCTAACATTAAAGTGCAGTATCGTATCATGCGGGAGTGGGAAGGGTATAACACCCTACCTTGAGATCAACTGAGGAAGTGTTAGCAATGTTGTTGACATTAGGAAGTGAACCACCTCGGAATGAGCCCAAAGATTGGCTTATACGAAGATGCTGCTTAGGCAAGGGATTTCCCTGCAAAACAAGACCATACATTCTGCAAGCGACAGAAAGAAAAAGGAAAAAGTCATTACAAGCAATAAGAATATCATATCTAAGCCCTCATGCTTATCAATATATAACACATCATAAGCAATCATATACAATATTCAATTGTAAATAAATACTACTAATTTGTTGTTAATATCAGGTGTTTCAAAAGTACAAATTAGGGAGAAAAAATAGGTTTTGCAATTTTTTTCCCAATTTAAATTTAAGAAAATTATACAAAAATTAGGATGACTATTCATTTACTATTACAAGCATATGAGCCCTAATACAATTTTTTATGATTTACTTCCATATCCATAAAAAGACTGAATTATAAAATATAAACTAAGACAGCTTTTTAATGTATATTTTAGCCATTGTACATAAAGTAACTTCAGCAATGACGTAAAAAATCAATTGATTTTGCTCAAGGTAGGAGAAAACACCATGATCTCCAAAGTGAAAATTCAATACACTCTTAAACAAATTTAAAGTTCTGGTTAATCACTTCTTGGCCTCCGAGATTAAAATTTTAAGTGAAATCTAACAAAATACAGTACTGCAAAAATCCCACATATAATAAAAATATATCAATTGCCCATAATACACATTATCCGAAAACTGGACATTCAAAGTGTACAATACTTTTAAAATAAACATTGGAGTATGATGTTGGCTTGAGTGTCTAAATGGCTCTTGATGTCCTTTTGGGGGCTCACTTTTAATGAGTACTTGTGTGCTAATCCTGGATACTTAGTTGGATCTACAACTTTCTTCATACAGTTTTAGGTTGATCCCTCTCTTTTATCTTCCTGTCAGGTCGCTCTTGATCAACTTTTGTTCTCTTGCAACCCTGATCTTATTAGAGTATTCGAGTACTATGAGTCTCTATTTTATGCTTTATACTACTTTCTTATCTTTTTTTTTTTAAGTGATGATGGTCGAGAATATTTACGCCTTTAACCACCAAGGAGGAAACATTAGCCCCGGATATGAGATGATGGTTCACCTATTTTTCTTTAGAACATACCTACCTGGGTGTACTTGAGTGCATAAACTGACCTAAGACTATGGACCTGGGATAACAGTTCAACTATTTTCTTTAAAATACAAATAGCTGGTATAATCCATGAAAATTTAAAGGGAGAGAAATAACACATTAGCAAGGGAAGAAAAAGTTAAGGTAAATCATAATAGAAAATTGAAATTAGTGCCTTGAAGATTATTTTGTATATTCAAAATCATGTTTCTTGGAAAGTAATTTAGTAGCAATTATGTTTATTTAACATTTGAAACACCCAATATATCTCTAGATACTTTAAAAAATTCTACGCCTAAGAAATATTATTTCTAATGAAAAAAACAGAGCAAAGAAGAAGCATAATGTTGAGATAATATCAACTTTAAAGCAATAGACTTGAACAATATTGTTTTAAGATATATTAACAATAAAACAGAGTAAGACTGTAATAATGTGAAAGATAAAAATATGAATATTGTAACATAAAGCAGTAGAATTAGCTATATAATTACATAAGTAGTTCAATCCAAAATAACTCAACAATGTGACGAGAATATATATACAGACTGATTCAGAGGAAACTAGCAATAATTGGTAGATGATAAAACAAACAACAGTCCCAAGAACATGTGCCCGGAAACAAAACAATTTGTTTGGACAGTAACTGTCTGTTTTTTGTTTAAAATTCATTTTCTAATGTCCAATCTCGAAAACTATGTGTTTGTTAAATAATTTAGAGCAGACAAGATTATTTCCATTATCGCTGAGATTTTTGTGTTTTTGTAATGATAACTAATTCTTTTTCATTTATCAAGAACTTTCTCAAAGGAATGTAAGGTTTTAAACTATTCAACAAAGAAGAACAATCCAAAACCATTTAAGATTTTCAAAATTGTAAACATTAGGAGTAACGGAAAAACTCTTTTGATACATTATCATAAAAAAGGCCTAAATCAATCAGAATTGTAAAAATTCTTTAATTCTAATTATTTCAAAACATTAATATCAAAAATTTGTAGCAAAAGAACAATTTCATTTATCATAGGCAATTGTTAAGAAACTATTTTTATACATCAAATGCGGCAAAAAATTATTCTGATTGACAATGTATCTGGACAATTTTGAAAAATCAGATGCTGTTTTCAATTAGTTTTTTATAGGAAACTATAAAAACTTAACAGAAAATATAAAAAATACCAAAAATATTACTTCATAATGCTGTGTGGACTAGACATTTACCAAGAATGAGTTTTATAGATATTTCAGTCATAATATATCCCAGTTTATTTTACATATAAAGTCCAATGTTATAGAGCAAAATGTAATGTACCATTCTATAGTATATTTGTTTGTAAAAGCCCATGATTTTCAAGATATTTGGCATATCAAATTTCACATGGGAGCCATTGTAAAAATTTATATAATTTTGTATAAATCCTAAAAAGTGTTTTCGACTCCTTAGACAATGGTGTTTTTTTTAAACAAGGAAGGACACCAAATGAAGTGTTTCTGGATATGACCAACTGAATATATTATTGCTCTTTCCTTTTGAATCATCAACCTAGCCATCTTTAGTGTAATCATAAACAAGTTGCTTGGCTAGTTTATTGAGAAGCATAACTCTTAAGATAGAGTCTATCTGAAAGGCAACAAGTAGTAGTAGTTGCCAATATGCTGAAGCTAGAGAAGGCAGATTCATTCTCAAAGAACAATGTAATGATAACAACTATTATGTGGTTCCTTTCTAAAGAAATCATGTTTTATTTTTAGAGAAATAGCCTTGAGATATGGTTAAAATATGCTTCATAATAAATTTAATCAAAATCGGACAAGTTGTTTGAGCTGTGGACATACTTGCATGTATGACAAATGTTTATTTTTAATATAAATGCAAATGAATTTAACATATAAAACAACTATCAGGTTTTAACAAACAAATTATTGTGTTTTAATATGCTCCTTTTGGAGTAACTACGTTTGGTCGATATTTAGAAAAAATAATAATTTGAAAAATATTATTACAATAATTTGAAAACATTAAGATAGGAATAATTGAATAAACAATGAAATTGTGTTTTATTTTTACAATTTTTCTCTACTACCAAAACCTTAAAAATGATTTATCATATAATCTTCTACATTATAGATATTTGCTCCTTTATATCTTCCTAGAAGGAGGTAAAAAAAGTAACCAAAACCTAGAGTCTATACCTAAGATTTCTTAAGTTTAATTTTATGGAACAAAAGGGAACGTAAAATTTTATGTATGGAGTGTACAAAAAATATAAAAGCGGCTTAAAATCTTTGGTACTAATTTAGATAAAGATATAAAACAATTGGAATTTTCTAAAAATCTACGTCCTCTATTTACAAAGTGAGGCAAAAATTAGGTACTATACAGGATATCCCAAAATTTCACAAAGTGGGATTTTTACCGAATCATGCAGATATTGTGTGTTTTCTTAAAATAGAGCAAAAATACATTGAAATATGTTTTAAAATTCTTTCACTTATTTCTTCCTGATTTATATCCGTTAAAATTAGATATTATAGAAGATTCCTTGTTCTTTATACAATAACTACTAGAGCAGTTTCCCTTCTAAAGTTTAGCAGTGAATTAGATGATTTTAGTAGCCATTTATCATATTCTATAGTGAATGTTTTCTGCTCGTTCGGTACGTGGAGGAGGTCAATTTCTACAAAAGTGTATTTACTTCATATCCTTATCTAAATTACAAATAGAGATATAAGCACTCTGATATTTTTTAAACAGTACATATTTAATGGTATTACCAAAATTCAAAAAACATCTTGTGTTAAGTACAAGCAACATAAATAAAAACTGTATATAACATTTAATTTAAACACAATACAAATGAGAAGTGGGTAGAATGACAAAGAAAGGCATGATAAATGTAAAGACATAAATTCATAAGGAAGGTAGAATGAGGAAGAAAGAAACAAGTTCAACTATAGATTGCTTAAAACTCATTAAATATTCCAAATTCCATATACATGTCTGAAGGTTATATACTAGTTTATGTTTAACCTAACCTAACCATTTACTTTCAATAACTTATAAACCCTATTTTTACTTTTTCATATATAAAGTACGGAGAAAGTTATGTGATGGCCAAAAAACTATATCTAGTTTTTTGCAGATTTTTTAATCCCCTGATTGATGTCTGTAAGGCATTTGTATATCTACAGCGTAAACATATGGATCGATTTCAATCAAATTAGTGGGCAAATTTTGGCCATATTTCGGTTTATGTCTTTGATATTTTTAGTAACTAACAATTTTAAGAAAGCTGTTATAAGAAAAAAAAAAAAAAAAAAAAAAAGGGAAAAAAAACGAAATTATGATTTTCTTAAAATTATCTCTAACAGTTTTAATCAAAATTTTCTCAAGTGTAGCCTCTAAGAATATTAACAAAACGCATTGGTCACCATTTCTTCAAAAATGCCAATTCGTGAGTTATCAGTAAAAAACAAATAAAAATTGGCTAGTATTTTTTAAATCATCTCTACTAATATATTGTTTAAATTTTAAATGAACTGTGAAGACTACTAATCCAAAACTGTGTTTGCAAGCAAATTACAGTTCAGTATTGACGAAAAAACCCAAAATATCACACATTTCAATGGGAAAATTAAACTTAGTAAGTGTAAAGCCTACTAAGTAACATATTTACTTACGTATTACGTATTATGGGTCATTTAGTATTTATCTGTAAATTAAACTGAATATATTACAATTTTTTGAAGACATATAATACCGGTAGTTAGTTGAAGTATTAAGCAAACTGACAATAATAGCAGTCTACAAATATTGGAATAAAACAAGTGTATTTCACTGTTAAAACTAGTTCAAAAATATATAATAACACAATTTTTTCAAACAAAAAACTACTGAACTGTATGTAGTTGAGGCTGGCATAAAGAAGAAATGTGGGATAAAATGACTACCAACATCACATTATATATTACATTAGTAAAAAAGAAAATGAAATGAAAAAACTGATTTAGAGTTTTCAGTGGAAATACCAGAGTTGAATCCAAAATAATTGTTTTTACAAAATGTGTATTTGTCAGTTCTACTCCGAGTTGTTCAAAATTGGTATGTAGGGGTTTTTAGATACTAGTGGTCAAGTTCATTTTTGTTTTTGCCAATTACTCCTGTTTTGTAATTTTTTCACTTTTTTACATACGATTTTTTTTCCACATGGGTTTGGGGTCACTAATCTTCACATTTCGTGAAATTAGAACAAAATCAGTAGAGCCGTTTTGAGAAATTACGTATAACACTTTTAGAGAAATTGCTATCAAAATGTTATGAGACAGGGAAAAAAAAAAGAAAAAAAACCAATTGAAACAAATATTTACTTTGAATAAAACCTGGAATATAGCCCAAATTTGTTTTCTTATAACTTTATAACACACGAACCAACCGGTGTTTTTAGTGAGATGGCGAACAACACATTTTATGGTAATTATATAGCAGAGTAGCCTCACTTCAAAATCAATTTTTATGGGTTTTATTCGTCAAATAAATGTTGGAAAAATATTTTATTATCGAAAAAAAGTGTCCGAAAGATGATTACATAATATAATTACACAAGTTGTTTTTACGTGAAAAAATTAACTCTGTGTTATCTTTCATACTCATGACATTCACTTCAATAAACGTACGGAAGGTTTGGCCAGGTGGTTTTATATATGTATAGCAACCTGGCCAAACCTTTTGTGACATATAATAATACATCCCTACATATTTACAGCAAAGAAAACATTATTTATTCTTATGAAGTAAGAAAATATGAAAGTATGAAAATATGAAAGTAAACAATGCAATACCGTTTCTTGTGTAATTATATTATGTAATCATCTTTCCGACACTTTTTTTCGATAATAAAATATTTTTCCAACATTTATTTGACGAATAAAACCCCTAAAAATTGATTTTGAAGTGAGGCTACTCTGCTATATAATTACCCATTTTATTTAAGTTAAACTTGGGAAAAATGTTATCACAACCGATAGAATCAATTTTTATGAAATGTAAATTTGATATTTTCTTATGGCAGAAATATACCTAATACCAAATTTGATTTAAATCAGTCCAAATATTTAGGCTGTAGAGTAGGCTACTACAAACATCATTTCAAAAACCACTAGTTTGGACTTGTGGATTTAAAATGGATATACTGTATCTGCAAAAAACTTAACAATGATTTTGAACCACCACATAACTTTCTCTATACTACACATATATGAGAAAGTAACAAGACATATATATAAATCTGTTTCACGACGTAGCACTAAAATACCAAACCAGGCTATAAGTTTATAAGAAATACAAAATAGAGTTAATTTGATTATCTAAAAAGAGTAGTAAATAAAAGTTATGCACTGTTTATATCACTGATCCACAGTTTTAAAAATTGATACCAAATTCTATTTTCAAATTTCTAAGATTAAAAAAAAAAATTCTAGCTATTGATTCTGGTTCGATTTTTTTTTTTTTTTTTTTTTTTTTTTTTTTGGGAAATTCATTTTCTTCATGAAAACGCCAATATCCAAGACATACCAAGTGTACCTGAATATTTTGATGTGTATGTGTGTGCGTGTGTGTGTGTGTGTGTGTGTTTATTGGGCCTTCTAGAAATAAGAATTTTTACCTTTTTTCTTTCTCACATATATGTAGTATAAACAAAATTATGTGATGGTTTAAAAAATTTATTTTGGGTTTTTGTGATATATCCATATTTTTGCCATATCTCAGGACTTTCGTTTTCCTTTTTTTTTTATAAATCACAAAATTTGGAGAAAAAACCATAATGAAAATAACTCAGATATTCTCAAAATTTGCTAAATCAAATTTTGCTAAAGCGTAACTTCTAAACATACTAGTCTTATCTTCCCAAAAATGTTGTTCGAGAGCTACTGGTGTTAAAAAAAGCGATTTCTCACATAGGCTACCAATTTTGTTAAAACTTTATTGAAATTAATGACTCAAACCCGTGTGCAAAATCGCAAGTAAAAAAATATAATGGTTCAGGAATATGGCAAATGAAGCTTGATGGCTGTCACTTAGACCTTAATTTTAATCAAATACAATTTATGCATAAGACAAGTTTATGGCACAAGCTAAATTGGATCCTATTAAAATATATAAATATTTTTTCAAACGTGGTCTCGATTCATTTTTATTTTTTCACTGACAACTACCAAACTGAAGTTTTTGGTTCCTTATTTATTTGATTTAAAGGATGACTGAAAAAAATAAGCAATTTTTTGTACCTTTATTTTGTTAAAATTTGGTATAATGTCACATTTTTTTTAAATCATTGAACATGTATGATAATGAATTTCAGAATAATGACAGATTTTTTAAACAATCAGCAATTTCTGAATACACAAGCAAGTTTTCAACAATATAAAATTAAAGGGTTTATTACTAGAAAATTTAATTAGTAAAATCATAACCTTGAAATTAAAAAGAAACTTGCAATAATAGCTCTAAAAACCTGAATTCTGGTAGAATTTTAGTTCAAGTTATCATGTAAGCTAGGTTTTACTATTTGCTGAATATGATTGAAAAACATGGCTGCAAAATAACAAAATAGTGGCTGTATAAATGGGTTTTTTGATAGTCCTTTATTATCTACGACCTACATAAATTTACAATAGTTCATTCTGTTCAGTTTGGTGATTTGCATATATCACAGTGGATATCAGCAAACGACCAGAAAAATGTACATCATATGAAACCAACGTATCAGCTGTGTGCCAAGTACTTTTTAGTTAATAATAATGAAACATTACTTTAATATCACTGCCATTTGTGTCATTATTATAAACATAAAACCGCACACAACAAATATCCAGAATAAAGAATAATAATGGTAATCATATTGCTTAATTCACATCTTTGCACATAAAGGATAGCCTTGGTTCTACCACCTGTACATAGTTTATTTATTTTTTGTATGGTTAAATCTTTTCTTCTAAGTTTAAAAATGATTCAGTGAATCATCAGTTTTTTAAGAAATATATATTATTTATATATACGCCCTAGTCCCCAAATATTCTAATAGCAACAGGGTCAGGAGAGAACACGAGTTGGTCATAAGAGACCCAATAAGAAAGAAGAAAAAGAGTGCTCTAATCCAAGACTACACGAAAAAAAGTTGTAAATCCAGCTAGTCTAAATCAAAATAAAGACTTTTTTTTCTCGTACAATTAACTCACATTAATACGTAAACATTATTTAACCATTCTTAAATCCCAAACCAGAAATAATAATCTTATACATACATTCCAAACCCTAAACAATTATTATTTTTCGACTTATCATAAATTAAAGCTTATCTGAAACAATTACTTATTCTAACACAACCAATTTTGATTATAAAAATTAAATTCATTAACTAATTGCTGTCTATGCCCTTACATAACTTCCCCAGACCAGCCAATCCCTTCTCTTTAAATAACTTCCAAATTCAAATTCGAACTAAAACCAAAACAAAATCTTCTAAAAAGTTCTAATACAAGACATTTTGCAACAAAATAAAACACAGTTAGGTATATATTATAGTTCCTCTGTAAACAGCATAAAATGCAAAACGAGTTTTTATCCTCTAATCAATGTTTGTAATTTGATATTATTTATTTATTAATTTTTTAGTGAAGAAATTACAGCTATTGCGATTTCCCACGTGCAAATACCAACACCAGAAACTATAATCATCCATTGGATCTACCCATTGGAGCAATATAATAAAATGTTTGGCTCATTGTATATTATATTTAATGTGTGTAAATATGTGTTTATTTACAATCTCTAGAAGTCACTTTTTTTTATTTTGCTCAAATTTGGTGCGTAGACCATTTTACAAATTGTTGGAAACTTTTGTTAACAAGAAAAATCTGTTGGTAAATGGCAAAATGTAGATTTTCAAACGTCAACAAAATAGTTTTTGTAAATAATGTTTGATCTGTAGGTTTTACAATGGCTCATTTTGTATAGCTAAACAATTCGTATTTAATAATATTCAAAATGATGACCATTTGAGTAGTTTTCTTCTTATCTACTTCCTACACAGGAGCCTATAACTTATTTTGTGCAACTTAGCAACCTGCAAATATTAATACAAAGATCGATTGTTAAAAACATCACAAAACGTTCTCACTCATCCATCCACAAAAGGATATACCTAACCAAATAAAACAATCATAGCCATCCCCCAAAAATACCATTTCTGAATTATCTGTTAATAAATACAAATTAACTTTAAACCGTAATAGAAAGTCAAATAGGTAAAGAGGTGGGAATTGGTGGGTGTTTATGAAATTTATCTCTGGGGCTAACTCATTTTATATTTCAAAACTTGTATACTCACTATATTTTATACTTTATGTTTACATACTGTTATCGTAAATTCAGTTTTTTAACCACATTTTTCATACAAAATATAATAAAATATATTTTACCACCCAATTACCTCCAAGGGGGTAAATGGTTGATATGCCTATAACTCAGACAAAAGTAATAGTTTGTGGATAAACAGGTGTATTAAAGAATAAACTTAAATATATACTTTCCACTTCGGTCTTATACAAAAAGTTACATTTTTATAATGTGTTGGAATTTTCAAAAATTATTTTACTTGATTCATAGGATTAATTACCATAATTAAATGATTTTGTTGGCCTTACATCAATTAAACACTATCTTGAATATATAACAATTAATCTAGCCACATACAGATTTTTTACACATAATGGTGCTTTTTTAACACAAAAATGAAATTAGAATGTTCTACATCAAACTTAAACAATTGAAACAAACAAAAAATAATCAAAATTACCCCTAATCAAGTTTATCCTATATCTAAAATCCTTAAAAATAGCAAACCTACTGTAAAAATGATCAGGCTTTTAATCATTGTGTTAGGAAGTTATGTATTTATTGGCTATGTACTGCAAGAAAAGCTTTTTATTAATTTTATCATCAGATTGTTTACCTAGGGCCAATGAATCACGAACTCACTGGAAAAGGTGTGTTTACAACACAGAGAATGTCTTCCAGTAAAATAGACACTTCATCATCATTTAACTAGTGGCCAATTAAATATGTATTATTTCCTTTACTTTCTGTATATATTATAAGTGATAATATCTTGTAGTCAACAGAACTTCATAGACATCTGAACCATTTCATATCATAAACTGCAGCAAATGTAGTTTAAGAAGTAATGCTGCAGTTTAATATTGCCTAGCTTAATTTTTTTTTAAATGAGATAGTGCCAAATAATAGTATCCAGGATCTTAATAACCAAAGAAATGCAGAGTTTGATCAAAGTAAGAAATATATATATATATATTTTAATTTATGAGTATTTTGCCATGAATTTTTTATGGAAAAAAAGTACATAATAAAAGGTACATCTGTCCCTTATGTAAATTTATTTTTTAGTCGGGGGATTAAAAAAATAATAATTGGGTTGGGCTTTATAGTTCACTACTAGACCACACGAAGTTAAAAGGTAGAAACAGTTAACAGTTAAACCAGTATGAAAAAAGGTCCATCCATTTAGACAGTAGAGACATCAGGATATCCTTCAATTATTTTATATTTTAATTTAATATTAAATAGGTCTGAAATGAAAAGTTATAAACTTTGAAAAACAGGGTTATAATGATAGCATTTTGCCCCCTCCACACTCATACCAAATTTATATCTTACAAAAATCCAGAGTGAAATGTCATCTTTTTTTAACGCTCCTCAAGGCAAATGACACTCCTGCCCCCTTCTGGTTGGCTTTTTAGAAAAATAAATAAATACTTAGCACAACTCCTTATTCTGTGCCTAGACCTGCTAGACAGCTTTTCATCGGGTGATGTGTGGTCAACACATCGCATTCCCCATCGATAATTCTAGTTTTCATAACCAGGATTTGCTAATCCTCGCTCCCATTTTTTATCATGATGGTGGGTAAACATCAAAAAATTCCCTCAAGAGATCATACGCAAAGCAAAGAAAGAACCCTAGCCACTATAAACCAATAGGTGGCTATGTAGACCTTTGCAATATTTGGAAGATATTGCTAAATAATGTGAAGGACATCAAATTTATATATTTTTTAAATATCCCTGAGCAACTAACACAAACTATCTAAAATTTTACCAATTTCACAAATAAACTTTACTTCATTCAATTTGAAATACTTCAAAATATTAATGAAGATAAAAATGTAAACAAAAAAATATAAATAATGCTTATTTAAAAAATACCTACTAATACAATACACCTAATATGTACAAATGTACATGTTAATGAGAAAACACACATCTATTTTAAAACCAAATATATTAGATTTTAGATTTTTTTTTTTAATCAATGAACCTATGAATATATAACTAACCTAACCATACATTGACTAACGGCCATTTTCGTTTAAAATTGCTTCCTTTTAGTTGCTAATAAAAATACCTTTAAAACTCTTTTAGTTACCACTCATAAAATGACAAAAAAAATAATAAACTTAAATAAAAGTACAATATTCTCTTAAATAATTGGAGTTTTAATCAGAAGGAAAATTTATTTATACTTTCTCACATATGCCAAGTTTTTGTAGGTATTCGTTTTGAGATCCTCTGAGTCAAAAAAAAAAGTGCTTTTTGGAATTATGTAGGTCTGTCTGTTAGTTTTATATTTTAGTTCATTGTTTGAGAAAACATTACAATTTCAAAAAATCTGTTGAAACGATTTTTACCAAATTTTGCATACAAAATTGATCGCCATCATCCAAAAATTATCGGCAAAATACTGAAAAATCAGTCATAGAGCTGTTATAAACTTTTAAATGTTCTAAATTGGATTTACCATTTTCATTCAAATTTGAGAGATTTGTGTAGATTAATGACTCATAAACCTGTCTGCAAAATCCAGTAAAAAAATATTACGGTTCAGGAATAACTGGCCAAGATAAAAATGAACTTGACAACGATCATTAAAAGTTCGATTTCACTTTATTCTTCACAACTACTGAAATGACGTTTTGGAAACAATTAGTTTTGGTTAGTTTTTGTTTGGATTTGGGGATGGGAGAGTTTGAAAATTAATGCAATGTTTTTGTGCCATTTATTTAGGTTTATCAATATTCCAAAACCATAATGTTTTGTCACATATAGCCTACTTTATCATCATTACTTCACTTCAATTAATATATTACAAAGCATAAAATGTTTTAATTTCTTATTGGAAGTGCCAATTTAATTTCTCTGTAGTCTCTGAATCAGCCTCACAATGTTTCCTATTAAAAATCTTGTGCAAAACCCTGATTTAAAAGATTTGACTAATCAGATAAAATTCAGACTTAGAATTGTTACTTTACAATGCTAATATGAGATAATTTATAAATAGTTTCAGTTTTTAATTATATTAATAACAGAGTATAAGAAAATACAGATAAATTCAAATGAGGTGGGAGTAGAGTTTATAAAATAAAGCTTCTTTCTATAAAATAAAATTTGCTACTTCTGTTTGGCTACGTTCCTATAAACAATTAATTGGCGACGTTTAATAGTTTGAGATGTAAATATTAAACTGTAAGTCAGTTAATAGAAAATCATCACTTAGATGCTAAATTTTATAATAAACAAAAAATTATGGCCACTACTATATAACTGCCGGTAAATTTTTTTAACAATAACTGAATTATTTTTAGTGATCAATATTTTAGAAAACAAATCTGTATAATATTCAGTGGATATATATTGGGACATGGTAACATTTTAAATTTTTTAAATAACATAAAGCTTATATTTGTTATAAGTAAATTAATCTAATTATTTCTAGGAAAAAAAATAATAAAAGACAGTTCATATCTAATTACCTGCTACAAAATATGAATTATTGTCATTCTAGAATCTTCTCTTATTTAAATTAATGTATAGTTTATATATATATATATATATATATATATATATATATATATATATATATACATATATATCTATCAAATTTATCATAGATTGAAAGAATGTGTGGAAATGAAATATGTAATTTGGGGTATATAGGGAGAAGGAAAATCTTTGATTCAAGGACTAAAGTAGTGATTAATTTGAATTTGAATCTACACCCAACAGATCTTCGAAGATCCAGATAATAAAATGTGTATGACATTTCACAAACACCTAAATAGATTCCTTCCCATAAATATCTAAATACATACTTGAGGTAATTAAAAAAATAAAAGACATCAAATATATAAATATTAAATCAAACATATTTAAATATGTGACCATAGAGAAAGTTTTGTGTTTAGGCAAAAATATGGATGCTAAGTTTTTAAAAAAATATGTTTTTATACATTTTGAATATAACAATGATATCTGAAATTGTGTTCATCTATCCTCCACGACGTGGACTACAGGTTGACATATTGTTACTAAATTTGGTGTGTGGCCATATTTAAGCCATATCTCGAGGCTATATTTTTTTCTCTTTTTGAATAATTCAAAATTTGGGGTAGTTCCCATAAGACAAAAATAAAATACTCTGATTTTTTTAAATTGGTTGTAAAGATTTTGATCAAATTTAAGCACTTAAGACCCAAACAAAACCGTTGTAATTTCCCCAAAAATTTCATTTGAAAAACAATATGTGTAGAAAAACAAAAATTATACATGAAGCTGTTGTAAAAAGAATCATATTTCAGAATCAATTCTACGCATTTCAGAATTTAAAAAAATTAAATGACAAGATTACTGACTTAAATAGTGAGCCAAATATCAAGGAGGGGAAAATACCATTCAGGAATAATCGGCAAAAATAAAAATAAAACTTGGTCACCAATATTAAACACTCTAATTCAATCAAATACAATTTAAGCTTAGGACAAATTTACAGCTCGATCTTAAGCATTACTTCATTTTTACAATTGCTTACAAAGTGATGATAAAGGGGGACTCATCTACTTATACCACTTTATATGGGAAGACAATTCAGTAATGAAGAAAATGTGATACCCCCCCCCCCCATTACTCACTTAAATATAATTGTGTACACATATTTTACAGTTAGATGGTGATAAATATATATTTCTTAGAATTATTATTTGGTTTTATGTATGTACAGATGTCTTTTAGTACTATGTATTTTTAAATGCTTCAAATCGGTTTTAAATGGGGAGTAAATTTCAAAAAGGGGTCAACTAAATACCACCGAACTAGGCTTTCACTCTCTTCAATATCACTATCCATGGGTTCTTAGACCCCGAACATATCTGTTCACTATATTTTTTACTTGAGTTGTGTTCAAACAGTGATAGTTTCAGTTCAATAGGACCGATTGTAGCTGGTATCTTATTACCACATTTTAAATCAAAATCAGTAATTCGACATACATGGAGGCAAATTTATTGATCTTGATTTCATTAAGGTCTTCAATAGAATTAATCATACACAAGTGTATTGAGAATTCAGGGTTATGGTCTTGGGCAAATTTTATAAATTATAATCAAGGGCACTATCATCCAGGCTACCACCAAGAGGTCACTGTGGAAGAATGGTAAAAGCGGGTGCATGACAAGGTCAACCACTTCGTAACCCAATTTCTGGCAGCATTTGGTCTATTTCGACAATATTTGTTCAGGATTTTTAGAGCGATAACCGTATCTGCACTTACTGCAAGTTTGGCTCCAAGGATGACGCACAACAGACCTTCTTTTGTGATAGATGGAATACAAAAAGATGGTCGTTGACAGAAGTGGTGCGAGAAACAACTCCAGATAATGTTGTCAGTAAGATGCTTGGGAATAAGGAGCACTGGGAAAAGGTGGCAAACTTCGTCGAAAGAGTGTTCAGGAGCGACAGGAAAATAGACAAAGGATAACCAAGGAAGACGGCACCCGTATGAAGTAATGTGAAAATGGTTCCATGCTGATTCTTGCAACCGTAAAGGAGGTTTAAGGGTTTTAGTGAGTAGCCCAGATAACACCTGAGAGTTCTACACATGAGAAACACATGCTTTCTATGGTGCATAAAAGATTTTCCCCTCCTCAGATTGGGTTTTCACATCAAAATTCTAATTAAACCATTACTATATTCATACCTTTTTTTTGGAATTCTTTGGGCAATTGGCACAGAATTGAACAATAACTAATTTTCTTTTTTTTGTCCTTTTTGTTTAAAGGTGAAAAACCTCTCGGTCACTATCACCTTATTAAAAAAGGAAGAAAAGAACATAAAATATATACTCCTAGACTTCAAATACTCTAATAATGTCAGGGTCGGAAAAGAACAAAAAGTTAGCTAAGAGAGAAATGATAGCAAAGATGAAAGAGAGGGATCTAACCAAAACTATGTAGATAAGGCGTAGGATCCAGCTAGGGCCCTAGAGATTACCAAACCCATACTCACTTATAGTGAAACCATGAGATAAATTTAGCCTACTGCTACAGTACTACTAAATAAAATGTCACGGATAAACACCCCTCCCATATGTCCCAATATTGCTAGTGACACTAGTCAATAAGTAGCACCTCTTTGAGAAAATAATGCTTGTAATTAAAATCACTTGTTAATTTTCATTAATGACATCATTTATACCATAAAATAACAATTTCTTATGTTCGATGATGCTAAAAAAATGTTCAAGGTGGTAACTATTAATGACTGCAATAGCTAATTCGATTATTCATTGTTGTCATTTCAACACTAAAACTCTACATAACCAAATGCACTCATCTAGTTTTCACTTCTCTATATGAAATTTCAAGCATCTCTAAAGTGAAATTTTTTTGATCAAAAATTTTAATTTCAATTAACTATCCTATTATATTTATTGCATTCCTTTCCTATCTGTATTAATTATATGAGCTAAAAATATGGATATTAAACAAGGAAGAACAAAATCAATCCTAAGAGAAAGAAATTAGGTGAAATAGCTCCTCAGTAGCTACATTATCCGCTTGATAACATTCTTATTTCATAAAATGATTGCTGAGGGCCTGGTCTGATATTAGTAAAAAACACAATTGCTGGTGTTTCTTTGTGTATTCTACAAGTATTTGTCATGGCTTCAATTATTAATTTGGATTTTTTGGATCTAAGTATACAAATACCATGTTCTTTCAATTTCCAAAAATTACTTTACTGCCTTGACCCCAACGGGGTGGCATAATTGGGATAGTAATGTCTTCTAGCTCGTTGTAATGAGTATATCATGATATCTTTAAACCTGCACGTTTTTAAGGAGTTTAGTTTTCATTTTTAATTTAATGTATGAATTTGTTAATTTATTAGTCTTTGATGAGCTTTGTGTTTGTGGTTTGTATTGTTTTAATGTGAATATCGACGAACATATTTGTAATTTCTGATGATGGGAAACACATCAATGAATTAGCAAGAGGATAATAATAAGTCACTGACGGACATATTAAGGTAATATTTTTGTTTTATATTACTTTTATTATTATATACAACATGACTTGGAACCTTCACAATGAATTTAAAAAAGATAGGTTAGTTTTGATTTATTTGCATTAGTTAATGAAATTATTATTTACATATGCAAGATTCAATATAAATAAATAATAATTAATCTAAATAAAACTAAGCTATTATAATATTTGTTATGTAGATTATAAACCTATTACTATTATATTCTTCAGCTAATTATGTTATCACTCTTTAAAAATGTATATTACTCTTTTTCATAAGTCATACAACAACATATAACAGTATGAAAATAATTAGATATATAAAACATTTTGCTCAGAACTAAAACTACATTATATACATGCAACCAGGTATTATTAACATCCACCTAATCAAACCCACTCTTTCATAATTTGTATTTGAACTGGGAAATGAATAAACCAGTATGTACGATCACTGAACCACACCACTGACTTATTAACTTATTAAAAACGCACGTTTTAAATTTTATAAACAAATATTTGATGCTTCATAGTTAACATAATGAGTTTATCATTACCAAATAAATATATATAAACATATTATTTGTTATCACAATATTATGAAACAACTGATATAAGGTTTAGAGATGGTAGGCCCTAAACCAGTTTTTTAACATTCTACTTACTGTAACTGTATTCATCGAAATTTCATGCTTAAATAATTGTTAGGCTATTAATTCAGTAACCTAGTTGATGTAACTATTTTTTCCATAAGTCATAACTAAAAACATAACTTGTTGATCATTTTATAACAAATTTTACAATTTATAATTTATAATGACTTTTAACTTGCCTACTATTATTTTACAACATTGAAGTCAATAACAAACATTAAGCAATGCTTAGCTTTCTTCATCATTATTTTAACATATTCAAATTACACACACGCTAAGTTTTAAGTCACTGTATGTTTTACAAATATTATTAGATAGTTACAAACCTATTTAGTCCAACATTAGATAAATAGATTAGCTATGGAGCCTTAGTGTGAAGAAATGGAAAAGTGGATGTCCAGAACTACTTTATAGTGAGTGGTCTAGGTTGCTTAACATATGCATCAATCATAATTATCTCAAGAAGTAAAGAAAGGAAGATAATTTAATCATCCCAACAAATAAATATAAAACTGGACCTAACCTGTCCATTGTGTTTTTCTAACTAAAAATTTCCTCCTTGATTTGCTTCTATAGCCTCCATTCCATAAATTTACCTAGCCTAAGTTAGATAAATTATGGTGGGTGATGTATGAAAAACAGTCAGAGAAAGTAATAAAACCTTGAGGACTAAATCCTAACATTCCCTAAATACTCCAAGTTATCCATGATACTGTTTTATAACACAGACGTTAATCTTCCTCTAATAACTAATATGATGTTAAAGATATTAGTACCGTATTCTGCAAGATGGCAGTCGGTAAACTAATACTAAATTGCAAACTTTAATAATTATTCATTTCAGTTGGTCTTGAATTCTATCTATTTTTCTACTCCCAATACCTTACTGGGAAAGTGACAAGACATCAATAGCCATGAAGTGTAAATATGTAGGCCTATGCATGTTTTGTCAATTATCATGCCTTAGTCTGTTTTAAACATTAATTCATTGAAGACAATGAAAATTCTGAATTAAATTAAAATAAACTTAAGGAATCTATCATCTACAATATGTACTGAAATCAAAGTGTCAAATATTTTATCAGAAAATGTTTCTACTGAGAAAGATATTTATCATAATCATCCTGCTCTTGATTTTCTTGTTTAACATAGGGCCTATAATTAAAGGCAACTGAGAAAAGAACACTCTGTGATGAAATTGGAGGAATTATCATCAATCTAAGTGTATTATATGCTGTACATTCATTAGCGTTCATGATTTCATGGTGTGTAACTTAAAGGACGAAGGTCTGGGAAGGTCTGGTAAGATATGTATAATTTTATCTTCCCAGACTTTTGTAAACATAAACTCGTAATGCAGTCACAAACTTGACTCATGTTGTCATTGTACATATCAGTCATAACCCAAATAAGCCTTAATTACTTGTGTCAAAAAGTGTCAGTTTCTTCAATATTAATGGATTTTGAGACTTGAAAATTATTTCGCATTGTAAAAAAAATATCTGATTAATGACAAACAAGGTAAATAGTGTAAGCTTGTATGATTTTCAGCAACTATAATCTAGGGTGAGCTTCGATGCATAATTACCCCTAGATTACTGTGATGAAGTTACTGTAGTTTGTTACTGTTTTTATGTCTTTCTGCAGTCAAAGAACTAAAACTGCACAATAAATAGCTTTATCAACAACTGTAAATTTCCCCAATTCTTAAATTTTTCTATATCACATGTTTACAAAATTCATGATTTCAGTGAGATAAATTATCAGATAACTTACTGGACACCTGACAGGAAACTGCTCATTAAAGGCTATATTAAAACAAGCTATTCAATTAGTTATTTTAAAGACGCAACCTAGGTTAACTTGCCGAGTTGCATTGAAGAAATATTTTTGAGCTCAGCGACAACTCTGAGACCTTAACTGTGGTGGTCAACATTAGACCATCTATTTTAAATACACTAGAATAGTTAGAAGATCTAGATAAATGTTGATCAAGAGCTTATAAACATCTTTTTTTTTCGAAAAAGAGGCTGTAGTAGTTACGAAATGTCTATCCCTAGATAGGCCTAACTATAAATAGACTATGGTAATGAAAATTACTAGACCTATAAGGTTACAATTTTATATAAAATAAACCTACAATAACTTAGTTTTTGTAAAAAAAAAAAAATAATAATAAAATAGATCAGGAAAAGATCTAATACTGTGCCATAACTTCAAATTAATTTATAAATAGGTTTGACAATATAATATATCAAGATTTTTAATGTTTATAAACAATGCAATAGAAAGAAGCTAGAAACTTATATCTAAATTTGATATTACAGTTAATTGTCCTAAGGCAATACCAAATATAAAGTGCAAAAAATAACCTTAGGTTGATACAAAATTAAAAAATAAACAGTTAAAGGAACATCTAATTTGGAAATGTTTGAAGGGAAAAACTCTACATATCATGCCACCTCAATAAACTGTAAAAAAATAGCATACCCATAGATAACAGAGAATAGGTGTACTAAAATCATGTTTTGAGCCTATGATAAGACCTAAACACTTGTTTATATAGGAAGAGACCACTTAGGTAAATAAAAACAGAAATCAAAAAATTACTCACTTTGCTAGTTGCATCCGATACTTCTCTCATGATTTTCTCAAATGCTGCAGTTTCTTCGGCTTGTTTTTGATTATGAAGGGCTATCTTTTCACTAAATTTTCTAGGATTCGCCATGATGGCTGCTTAGCTTTTCAATTTTTTGGCAGACCACGGGCTGTTGTTGTTTTCTGGTGATCCCAAGGAGATTCTATTATATAATTCCTCTTATTTCTCTACACATTTCTGTTGTATCATACCTAATGATTATATTATGATTATTATAGTAATGTATATAATTTTTATATTGTATAGGAAATATATGAAATATATTTATAAAATATATGAAATAAATTACGTCCTCTGACAAACAAAACAGTTAAATATACTTGCAATTACAAATGAGGCGAAAGAGACAAGAATCAGTATCAAAGGATAATCATTTAATGTTATTATTAATAATAATATTATTATTATAACAACATTACAATTTCTTATTTAAGCTATTCATCTATAAATTATAGGTAAACGTGCATAAAAAACTAATAAAATTATGCACATCTACATTTTTAAAAAAATAGTTTTTTTTTTTATAAATCAAATTGGGAATAATAGTGCATTACTTTTACTTCTAAACATACTTCATATGCTACATTTTTTTAATACCCTTAAAAGTTGGCGAATCTTATTTTCTTGTACAATCAAACTTTTGTTGAATAATGTCTAAGTAATATTATTATAATAATTTAACTCACGCTTTATATTTGAGAATAAGTTTTTGTTTGAAAATCAAAATTATATTCTTTATCATAATAAATAACAATAATCTGTAGAAGTAAAGTACCTACGTGTTACGTTTGTAATTTATTTTTATAAGTTCTTATATTAAATTAATTTGTGACTAAAATAAGTAAATTTATGAAATAATATAAACTTTAGATTTAACATTAAATACAGTAAAAATCTTTATTTTGTTCTCCTAATTATATACAAAACCCAAGTAATGCATAGTTACCTCTATGCTTACCTCTACAAACATTGTCAGAAAAGCGGGATATTTAAAAGTAAATATATTATCAAAATTAAATATTGTGTAATAAATTAAAGCAGTCCTATTAATTTATTTTTAAAAACAAATTTGCTGTGATTTGAGTTTATGGGTGTGATTAAAACAAAATGTTATTCCTACAGTTAAAAAATCAAAAATGTGGTTACTAATATAGAAAATATATTTTAGGACGCCTGCTAATAAATTACTAATGTACTGAAATTTAATTTATTTAATTAGTAAATTTAGTAAATTTTAAATAGTCACAATAACATGTTATTTAGTTATTTGGTGAATTTGGAGTTATACAGCCTCTTGTCACTGCGACCCAAATGGTTCTTTTGTAACTATCCTATTAATAATTATGTTATCGTCCCAGACAAGATTTAAGTTTCCTACGTTAACTTTTAAATTTTTGGGTTGGGAGTCCTCTGATGATTCCTCCATTGCCCTTGACTCTTGGATTAGAGCTATATCATCAGTGCTTTCAGTAAATCTTGTGTCAAGGTTGAGATTTATCTGAATGACATTCGGATTTGTTGAGTATATTTTACTTCTTTATATCAGGGACTTAGTTTGTTCCTAATGTGGGAGTGTTCAACTTCAATGTGGTCTGTATTAGTCCACCCCTGTGGCCATCTTCTGACAAGTTCTTTTGCTAGAACTTTTATTTGCCGCTATTGATGGCCCCTTAGGTTTTTTTTTTTCATTTTGAAGGAAGGAACTGCTAGACGCTGCATCCCCACCACCCCCACCCCTCAGACATACCAGCCAAATCTGTAATAAGCCACCTGTCAGCATGACTTTGGAGGGAGCTCTGAGCTGTGCTAAAGCAACAACCGTCCTATCTTTGCTTTGTGGTGCTAGACTGATGTTTCAGCTCCCCCCCCCCACAGCAGATCCAACCCCAGGCACCGTTCCATCTCAAGCTCTGTGGAGCCTTTTAACAGCAAACCAGGATAAAAACCACCAGTAAGTAAAGCCTCACCATAGTAGCTTTTGTTACCATAAGAGGAAGATCATGTTTCCCTTTTAGCTGAAGTTGAATTTCTCCAAACTTGTAACTAAGTTTAGACGCATCTTTTAGTTTTGTGGCTGTCAAAACATCCACTGAGAGGACCAGAAGTGCCGTAAGAAAGCTTTGTTGTACTCTACAAATAGCATTCCATTGAACAACACTTATAACAAAACATATATTTGATAATACAGTATGTTAATATTTTATTTATTATGAGAATATATAACAAATATCATAAAATTCAAAATTATTAAAAACAAAGTAAAATTCAGTTTATTTGAGTTTATAAGCTTCAATAATTATTTAAATTGTTCAAATTTATTAAGTCAAATCATGATGTTATTTTTGTCATATCATTCATATTTTCTTAATAATTTGGCTCGTGGCTGCTCAAATATTATTTAGTACTGTCTATTTCAGTTTATAAAATATACACGTGTACATATAGAGTTTTATTTCAGGTTAGGGTATGGTGCCGGCTTTTTCCAAGGGTGGAGAAGAATAAGAAACACATACAATAATTCAGATTTAAGGCAAATCAACTAGGGGTGAAGTTCCAAATAATAAAAATAAATATAGTTCGATAAATAGTTCAATTCATCTGTATGAAATGGTAGTGATTTTGAAATGGATGAGTCGAATTGGTAGTATTAAAATTGTTCACGTAAGTTCAATTATCTATAACCCATAAATAATTTTTTTTAATATCACAGTTAGTTATATTGTTCTAGCCTCAGGCTCAATAGTTTTTACAGGTTTTCTAATATCTTGATGGAAATGAATATCATAAAATAGAATGATCTCACCAGTATTCCAAGTTTAGTTTTCTATAATTATATTCTTCCTGTTGTATCTTGACTTATCATAGAAAACACTGTTACTAAAAAAAAAAAGCAATATTTAAAAATCACTTCTGACAAACTAATCTGGCTGAAATTGAAGGATGATGTGGCCAAATATGGATTTTTGATTCCCAGCTTTTCAAATACATCTGATCTGCTTCAGGCCTTCCTCAGCCATCCCTCTTTTCACTTCATTTTCCATATCAAGTTATCCAGTGCTTGAAATTTGAGCCTTCTGAACTAAATGTGATTGATTTATGATTTTGATTTATGATTTTGACTTATATGTTGATTGTTCTTCTATGGATATGAATAGATGCAATAAATTTTGATATAATATTTTAGAATAGAAAATTAATTGTTTTGTGTTATATAATGACAATTAATTATATAACTTCTCTTAATAATACTACAATTAATTATCTAATTTGCATATTTCTTTGAACATATTAAGCTGAGAGAACTAATTGAAACATAAAAAATTGCAAATATCAATCGGAAAGCGTGCTGATAAATAGGTGTGGTATTATGTCACGAATTAAATGTAATATCCAGTCTTTTACTTATAAAACACAATAAACGCCGACTTTATATTGCATAATTAATTATACTTGTGTATTTAAGATTTTTCATATAGAAATACCTATATCGTCTGTTTAGGAATATTAACTCTTTTTCCAATTGTTCTGTAAATATTTCATAATCTTCTAAAATGTGGTGTATGCCAAAGTTATTTTTTACAATGAGTAATTTTTATGCAGATTTTCAAATTGATATTCCCATGTTATAAAATGATTTTGTGAATTTTTATTACTTTTTCTAGATTTTCTAGATAGATGGATTTGCTTGAAAAAATTTTGTGGTAGAACACATAGTGCTATATATCGGGAAATGAATTGAAATTAGACGATTTATTAGTATGGTACTTTTCTTGGCTACTGCTAGATGTGGGGGAGTTGGTTGGTTTAAACTTCAAGACTTTGTAAAAGAATGTTTGAATTTATTTAATTTATGACTCATTTCGAATTTTTACACACTTAGGCCTTTCACTTTGTGCCTTCAAGTATTGAAGAATGGTTTCATTACAGTCATCTTCACTATTAGGGAAATAAGCCATTACAACTTGCGCCAGAAGAATATCTCCCTCCTGCACAGCCTTGAGACCAGTGTTTTCCCATGGTTTTAGCTTTTTGGCTACGTTTTGAGCTAGTTAGCTGTTTCTTCATTCGAACAAATGAGGATGAGGTAACTTGGCTTAGATATTATACCTAGGAACTTGGGTTTGATCCCCTCCCTTAACCTCTCCCAAAATCTCCCTGTGCACTAATTATATTTGGCTCACTGTGAGCAGAGTATTGGAAAAATCTTCAGGTAGGAACCCTACCCTTATCCTTGCCATCACTTGGCCATAAGTTAGAGCTGTTGTACATTCAGCCTCTAAGTTTGGACCTCGAGCTTCAGAGCTCCTTCTAGGTCTTCTTGCCAATCTATATTCCGGAGCAGTCTCAACGGATTGGATTTGTTTTCATTTTGTTTAGGAGGTTGCTTATGTACTCCCTCTACCCGTGCTGTAGGGTAGTACTGTAGGATTGTGTACTGTAATGCTAAGCCGTATTTTTGTATTGCGCAATTAGCCACTTCATTCTCTTCCTGCCAGCACCATTTAGTCTGCCAGTTTTTCTTGCTGCTTGTTCCTCCACTGTTTCATTCTCTGAAATTGGTAGATTTTGTGAGCCTTCATCTACTTCCTTGGAATTTTCAATCTCCAAATCTTTAGCCATTTATTCAGCCTTTAGGATTTGTGTTTCAACATTACTATTCTTTCTTCTTATTTTCCTTGTATTTCCATCTTATTCCCACAAGATATGAGGAATTAAAAGACCACTGAGACAGAGCTTCTTGCCTTAGTAAGGCTAATTGAAACTGGAGGGCGCCTGGTATTAGAGTTCGCATATTAACGATCAGACTCCCCTCTGACCACGCATCCATAGGCATATGCTGTTCCACCTAGGATTGGGGGGGGGACAGATTGTGAGGATAGTTGGAATCAAAAATAATGTAAAGTCCACATCTCCCCAGAGCATCTTGGGACAGAAGCATAAGAGAGAATGAAAAGTAATAAAAGTGAAACACCAGCTAAAGATTAGGAATGCTAAGTGTTTCTTGTAGTAAGAAGGTATTGGATAGGAGAAGGGAAAATTGTTCAATTATACCTATGGTCATTCGGTCGTGTTTGCTATCCCCAGCCACTAAGACAGCCGAGCAAAAATTCGGACGCACACAAAGCCTCACTACCAGAACCAAAGGGAAACCCACCAGCCCCAATCACCAACCCCACACCAACAAAAGCAACATACTTATTAATATGTACATCACCCCTGACGACATGACACCAGCAACCAAGACCAGCAGAATCCTTGCTAGGCCCCGTGAACGAAGCTCCACACACACCCTCAGACCCACCACCGGACCACCCCGGTAGCCAAAGCAGTTGGGAAGTAGAGAGTTTATGAGATAGTTGGAATCAAGAATAAATGAGTTACCACATGTGCCCAGAGCATCTTGGGACAGAAGCAGAAGAGAGATAGAAAAGTAAAAAGTGAAACACTAGCTAAGGATTAGGTATGCTAAGTGTTTCTTTTAGTAAGAAGGAATTGGGTAGAAGAAGGAAAATTGTCTAATTATACCGAAATACATTTGTTCGTCAAAGCCTTGTTTGCTTTCACAGGGTGCAGCAGTAACAAAACAACAGTTACTTAGCGTGAAGGTGTGGTTGACATTTGTATATAAGAGGCCATAACTGAAGCATTCACATACCTTGCACCCCTAATAACATGTTAATTTTTAATATAGAAGATATCTATTCCATTGAACTAGCTCTATGTTTTTGAGTATTTATCTAGATCAGGGCAGTCCAACGTGAGGCCTATGGGCCGCATGTATAGACATATATAGAAATATGCATAAAAAACTAAAATATACACAAGCAAGTCATTCCTACACCAACGATGAAATAAAATAATATAATATAGGCTATTTGAAACCACTTGCGAAGGATACTAGGCATAACAAAGTTACTTGGAACATTTTCGCTGAACTGCTGTCAAATTTCCGATTGGCCATGTGTTAGGATTAGGATAGTTTTAGTTAGGAAGTTTAAGTTTAAGCCAGAATGAAAACAATTATTGTGGCAGATCTGGAAAAATGATGAAATTGCTTACCTTGCAAGCAAGGCAGATGTAATTGATGCTACAATGATATATAAACCCTTGGGTGGGCCAAGATTGATCAAGGGAAGGTGATGCAGGAATTTATGAAGATCTTCTTCTTCTTCTTCCAATGGCTTCTTTTGGCTCACGCCATCTTGGTTCTTGCCTCCCAATAAAGTCCACGAAAGTCCCTTCGTCCTTGCTTCTCTCCGTCCAGACCCCTGCAGACCAGTAGATGATCCTTGTCCATAACACACATGGAATCCAATTCTTGTGAGCAAATTGTGCACTTGTCAGAGGTTAGTGTTTTCATTCTGCATAAATGCTTGGCAAGACAATCGTGAGTAGCTAATCAGAAATTTGCTACAGACACATTACGCGGAAGCATCCTATTTTCTTTGAAAAGCTCAAACGGATCATAAGCTTTGCCCTGCAGTTTATTCCTCATATCATCAACAAATTTCTGCTGTGATGTTGTTTTTAATTTTCGTATAATTGCTTGCAACGTCAGGGCACCTGCTGGTTTTTGGATAATTCTTGTTCCTCTCTTCGCCAAATCATCTGCTGCCTCATTCCCCCACAAGCCCACATGAGCGGGAACCCACTGTATTGCAATATTGTTAACATTATTTCTTACTATTTTATAGTTATGTCTGATATTCTGTATAACTGTGCTTTTTTGATTATCATTATTCGCTATTGCCTGCAGTGATGACTTGGAGTCCACCAAGACAACTATATTCGTGTTTAGCTATGGTCTCAACATGGCTTCACCATGGGGGATAAAGTTGATCGCGTCAGCAGCACACTTTAAGCTGTACGTGTCCCCTGGGTAGTGCTAAATGATCAACAGTGCTGGCAAATGCCTCTCAAGAATCGAATTTATGAAGATAGCCGGATGGACTTGGTGAGTAAGAGCTTCTTGGGAGAATAATTATTGAAGATAGCTAGATGGACTTGGCAAGTAAGAGGTACCTAAGTAAGTGCTTATTAAAAATTTTACAAACAATGGCGAAACAAAAATTGCCGAAAAATTCGAAACAGTCTCAGTGTCACATCAAACAATTGTAAAACATGTAGATCACATTAACCAATATGGATCCAAAAAATTGCATGACACAATTGAAAAATGTAAGTAATATTTTTCACTCTGCCTGATATATCCAAAAACAGCCACCTTGTAATTTTTATTCGAACTATTCAAGAGGACTTGAGTGTACCACAGGGGACGCTTGATCTTATTCCTCTCCATAGTACAACCAAGGGTACGGATATTTTTGAAGCTATAAATAAGGTGGTATCAGACTATGGGGGATGATAAATGCTCCTGTATTGTCACTGATGGAGCCAAAGCTAAGATAGGAACTGACATTGGATACAAATCAATATCAACTGTCCTGTGATACACTACATTGTTCAGCAAGAGGCCCTATTTGGAATTCCTTTCATGAAATGAATGTCAGGAAAGTAGTTGTTAAAATAACTAATATTATAAGAAGATGCAATCATGCTTTAACTCACAGGAAGTTTCATGATTTTTGGCCAAAGTATATGCTACATATGGGGACTTGTTACTCACACAGATATTCGTTGATTAAACTGTTTGCAACATTGCTTCGCTCTACGCAAAGACATTTCCCTTTTCCTTAAAAATGAAGTGAAGTCTGACACTACAGAAACTGGAAAATCAAATTGTAGATGCAAAATTTCTATCAGACCTTGCATTTTTAACAGACCTGACATCCCACCTTAACAAATTGAATTTGAAGCTATAAGGAAAGAATCATAATATTGCTAAATTATACGACCACATAAAAGGATTTAAAAATAAAATTAAGCTTTTCAAATCTTCACTAGAAAAACATGAGTTTTAATTTTTTTTTCAAGCTGTAAAGAGCACTTTGAAGAAATTAAGGATTTTGAAGACATTTCATATTTAACTCATATAAAATATGTTGACACAATTGCAGAAGAATTCAAAAACTGGTTTTAAAACTTTAAAAAATGGAGAAATTTCAGTTTTTACTCAGCTACTTATTATTTCTGTTAAGAACATAAGCAGAGCAGACCTTCAACCGGAATTGTGTGATTTGCAGTCAGATCCTTTTTACCAGGAAAGAACCAACCATATAACCATATAATTTTATAATCATGTTATCCTAACTACCAAAGGTACTTAGTAGCACTCCATCTTAAATGAAACACAAATTCAATATTAAGTCAAATTCTACAGTAGCATGGTTTCACCAGTTACGATGTTTACAAAGCAGATGAACTCAGACTAAGGGCAAATATTAGAAAGGAAACAATTTATACATATTGTAAATATAAAATGAAAGAGGGGGTTTGAAAATATATTAATTTGATTAATTTTAAAATTGACACTTTTTTGCATTAATATTTATTTAAAAAAGTTGCTCAGCTTATGGGCGCCAGATGGAATTAACTCATCAATTTTGAAAAAATACAAACCTACTTTGAATTGAAATAATCTCAGGGTCGTGATTTCTTTTAAAAGTGTACTAACAGTGGTGGTTTGATAAATAAAAATCCTTATTTTTTTCTGCTGAAACTAAACATGGTAATTTATTAACATTATTCATACACATAATTCATGGTACATCTTTAGTATATTATCTGAAATTATTTATATTGTAAATTTAAAATTATCCTGTCTTGAAGAGACCAAAATTTTTTTTAATGACTCTACTTTAATAAGTTGCAACTTTTAATAATTATATTAGTTATGAGCTTCTTTATTCTCATATATTAAAATTTATATTATTTTTTATTTAGAAGTTAAATTGAATCTTTCAAAATTACTGCTTACAATACAACTACTTATTGAAACAAATTTTAACATATTTTTTACCATTAGTCCTTTTTATACAAAAATTTATATAACATTGTCCATCTTTTTTGTTACCACATAGTAGTCATCTCCATGGTGAATGTCCTTTGTGGTGAGCAGCCCTCGTTGAAGTACAAGTTCATTGTAGACGTAATCAGCCCGTGGACGATCTCAAATTGTCCATACAAACTCACAGTCCTATTCAAAGTGTCCATCACTTTCCTGCACACTCTACAGTCAATTAATTTCAAATTGTCCTTTTTTTATTCACTTTGTTGCCAACTCAAACATTTCCCTAAGACTCTTTTAGCATTAACACTACATTGTTCTAAATTTCTTCTAACAGAAAATACGTCTGACAAAGTCAGATGCCACCTTTCAACTCTTTAAAACATTTACACTACATTGTCCTTAAATATCTTTAAACAAAAATAATACATCTGACTCAGTCAGAGCCTTCTTCTGAACTGACTCCCTGCATGCTTATTTTTTCAGATCCCACAATTAAGCGTCCTTTCAGATGTACAAAGTCAGCTAAAAAACTGTTCACATACTTTGCACCACGGACACTACTTAAGTCGTCCATATAACAACATGTCCTGTCCATTTTCACAACACAATATATCACTTAAACATTTATTACAACTTATAACTAACATTTTCTACCTCAATTAATATTTTGGAAATCTATATTGAATCTTTATTACCCTTGTTTTAATATTTATTTTCCAGTCATTCATTGGACTCACGTGGTCTTCTGTATAGACCCATTATGAATCTCCTGGTTTATATTTATATTTCAAATCTTAAAACAACCATTTCTTTAGTATCCAAGTTAAAGTTAAAATTTTAAGGATTACAATATTAGGAAAATACCATTACTTTACATACAACATAAACTTCAGGTAGAAGGTTTAGGAAGGGGTGTGGAAGCGACTATTTTCATAGGATGTAGACAAGATTCAAGGAGCAGGAAATTTTAAAAAAATTCTACCTGATTATTGAAAACTAAACAAAATAATGTCCTTATTTTTAAAATTACGAAAGGATTTAATTACCTACTTTTTGCATTGATAAGAAAATTCTTAAAATTATATTAGTATAAAAATCTGACAGTATATGATTTTTAAATGGTTAGCCATTATAACCCAAATGTCAACTAACCTACAATTAATTGAAATTACTGGTTTTTTTTGCCTACATATGCTGCATTACAAATATTACATGTCAGAGTTTATAAACTCGAATGTTTTTTTGCATATTATCAATTTAATCCCAAGAATTTCCTCTCAATTTCCTTAAATTGTTCCTACAATAAAGAGATGGCTTTCACTGATTATTCTTTTCTCATATATTCCCAACTGCAGAGCTAAATTTAACAAGGTACAGTAATTAATTGTAAATCATTTTTGTGTGGTTTTATCAGAAATCACTATTGGAAATATAAGAGGTTTAACATGGTTCTTTAAATTTATTTTTTAACATTTTTTCTATATGGTTAACATCATATCCATTATTTCAATCAATTTGTTTAATAAAAGTGAGTTCTTCACAAAAAATGTTATTAGACATAGTAGGAATGTTAACAAGATGATGCAATATATTATTATCTATGTTAAGATGCTTTTTACCAAAGTGTTAAGCTCTCAGACAAGTAGTGTGCTAAATCACAAGTAAAAGAAAATTACTTCCAAAATCATTGGCACAAAACAAAAAGAATCTGAAAATTATGATTACTGGAAAAGGATAAAAATAAAATTTTATTGACGTAATTTCAATGAACATTAGCTATAATTTGTATACTTTAAAAACGGCACTAGCAAGGAAAGCTTGTTCTCTATTTATAATATCCTTTTTTTAAATTTAGATAAAGCCCATAAGGAATATTTCTAATTATTACAAGGGCAAAAATTAGTAATAATTTTTGTTTAATGTATTTTCCTAACATATATTTAGAATAGGAAATGGCATGAATATTATTTTTGGTATTGTGGATCAATGTAAGAGAAAGTTTGTGCAAAATAAAACCCAAAACAGCCATAAGCATAGGTGTTGTTTTTTTAATAGGTTCCCTGAAAACATAAGATTGGTCTCAGTGAGACATTATACACATGTTGTGGTTGAAAGGCTAGTCTTTTTATAGTGCCCAGGAGTTCACCTTCATGGGACACACTGTATATATGTTCTGTATTTTAGGTTTTAGTTAGGAGTTTGTTGTTGCATATTTTGTTTATTATTTAGAATGTTTTGAATTTATAGTCCTGCTGATTGTTGATGTGTTACTTTTTCATTGTCTGTTATTTATCTAATTAATCTTTAATTAATTAATTTTATTATCGCTTAAACTAATATTGCATGTATATTAGTTGACTAGTTCTATACCAAGAATGTAATGGTCTTACACAACAATAAAGAAATGAAATGAAATGTATTTGTAACATTTATTTCATTAGATATTAAATAGATTTTCATAAATTGGACTCTTTCTCCAACAAACTATACCCCAATAATATCATAAAACTGTTACAAAAAGTGTAAAGTATTATTGTTCACCTGATGTTTCTATAGCAACAACTAACTTTACATAAGCATTAGAATTATATAATGGTATGAAGACATTTTGGTAATTTATGTAGAGTATATGATAACAACCATACAAAATTGTGTTTTAATCTCTGTGTTCATATTTCACACACATATGCATTTATTTAAAAAATCCTTTATTATTAAATTGTATACACTTTTCACTTTACTAGTTTCAATTTCATCAAAAACAGTAAATTATGGTGAACCACTGGAAACTGACAAACTTATTAAAATAATAAATCGAAATAAGGCTTCGTGGAAGGTAAATAAAGACTAGTTTTTTATAGAGTTAATTTGTGTAGAGAATATGGTACAAAATGTGTATAATAGTAACATTATTAATTTCTAAAAATGATTTCTTCTATCAGTTTAAAAAATAAATGATGTAAAAATATTGCATAAACTTTATCTCATCCATCTTCAAAACCAAATAAAAACAAACAAAAACTGTCAATTCGATAGTTGACAATAAAATGTGAAAATGAACCGTGGATGCCGTCTTTGAAAAAATATTTATATATTTAAATAAGGACCTAAATTTACTTCGCTTGTGCCATAAACATCCTTAGCGAAATCGACCGATCAACATTTTTTGAGCCAATTTTATGGTTTGTGTTTGTGTGTGTGTGTTTTTTATAACAGTTACCCCAGAAAAAAGTCCTGAGAAATCGCCAAAAAAATGCCCATATACCAAAATTTAATAAAATAGTTCAACACATTTATTCAACACATAGACAGTCAGACACCATTTCAAAAATTACTTTTTGAGACTCAGGGGACCACACTACTAAAATACCTGCAAAAAACTCAAAATAGATTATTTGACTCATAGTATAATTTTATCTTTACATATAAGTGAGAAGGTAAAAAGAGGTTTACCATTTTAGGATACAAAACATTTTAAACAAAAATGTTGTCAGTTATAAATTCCAATTATGCTTTTATGTATTTAAGGAGTTCTTTTATGAATTTGATAAACACTGTATTTTAGATCATGAAATTTGGATTCTTTGTTTCCTTGTTAGTTCAAAAAATCAAATGAGAACTTATATCATAATTATTCTAAACCTGTGTTCTTTCTTTGGTTAAAGGCAAAACTCAGAATTTTTCATCGTCACCTATTTAAAAACATAAGATAAAACTGAATAATGTCAGAGCTAATATTTGTTTCATTTAGCCTATATTGTTACTGTAAATAATGTGAATTGATGTTTCCACAATTTGTATTCTACAAACAGAAAAATACATGAATAAATATATAAAATATTTTGGTTAGAAGACTTAGTACACCTTACAAGGAAACTACCTTAAAATCAGTTGATTCCAAAATAAAAAGAAGAAAAGTTAGAACATTAATAATGGTTTATATACTGCACTTCTCAACAAACAGTGTTTGTTTACAGTCTAAACTGCCTCTTCAGTGTTCTGTATCGTGAACTGTACAGAAGCTTAGAGAGGACATTACTCAATAAGAATAATTTATTACCATGGTATATTTTGTTTACAAACATGGCAACATCAGTATAATATTATTACAATTTTATGGCTATATATACTACATAATAATTACAATACTAATCAATAATTATATAGGATGTCCTTATAAATCTATTGCATATTTAACATTTAAAATATTCTATTAGAAAATAAAAAGTAATTGATCAAATAATAAGCCTTAACCAGGAAAAATTCTTTAATTTTTGCTATAAATGTTTAATCATTATTTTTGAAGCATAATGGTAGGGCATTATACAATTTTGTTCCATTATGAAAAATATTTTGATATACCATTTTAGTTCTACATGATTGAACAAAAATATTTTTCTTATTTTTAGCATTGTATGTATACATATTTGAGTTATATATATATATATATATATATATATATATATATATATATATATATATGAAGCCAGACTCATTATTGGTTTCTCTAAATAACTGTCTGCTTGAATTTCTTGATTTTAAAACTATACATTTCCCAAACAGCTCTTTTCTGTAATTTAAAAATGGATGGACTACTAACATAATTTCTCCCCAAAATGATACCATAATTTAGTAATGAATTAAAAGTTGTAAAATATAAACTTCTTAAATTATTTATATCCAGTTACGTTTTAAAATTTTTATTCAAATGTTACCCTACTTATATTACCAGAGAGATGAGCAATGTGTTGGGACCATGATAAATTTCTGTCTATAACGATACCAAAAAATTTAGTTGATCTACAAATTCTAAACATATACCCCTTAACTAAACTTTATCTCTTAGCACCAAACTTTCAAACTCATACAAACAGTTTTGTTAGTGTTAACAAGAATGGAATTTTTTCCATCCAATTTTCTAATTCAAAAATTTTATTTAACATTGCTTGTCTTATGTCATTATTTGATGAGCCTATACAAAGTATGTTCGTATCATCTGTAAATAGAATACTTTTAGAATATGTAAGATACTCTGGAAGTCTTTAATATATAACAAAAAAAGAGAGGACCCAAAGAGGAACCTTGTGGCACACCCTTTTATACCTTTATTGTGTGAGTGGGCCAATTTTTCTGCTATTTTGAAAATCATTAAAAGCATTTTGAACATCCTTAAATCTATCAATGAGATAAGATTTAAACCAGAGAAATTCACTACCTCTGATTCCGTAAATCCTTAATTTTTTCAGTAATAGAACATGATCAACAATATTACGAGGGGGGACCCCAAACAAAAACCGGGAATTTGGTCATAACTCCTTTATTTTCAATATTTTTAAACCAAATTTTGGTCACCTTCAAAGTAATTACCATTGACTGCAATGCACTTCTCTAATTGTTTCTTCCATTGTTCAAAACATTGTTGATATTCACTTAATAGAATGTTCTTTAGTCCTTCCAGCGATTTTTGTTTCACCTCTTCCACAGTCTCAAAACGTTTAACTTTCATATCCCTTTTGAGTAGGGGGAACAAAAAAAGTCGCAGGTAGTGAGATCCGGTGAATGGGGGGGAGGCTCAGCAATTGGTGTCATACCGTTTTTCATCAAAAAACTGCTTCACAGACAGGGCAGTGTGGGCAGGTGCGTTGTCATAATGGAAGAACCAATCCCCTGTGCACCACAAATCCTCACTTTTTCTTCGAATGCTCTTCCTCAGTCTCTTCAAAATCTCCAAGTAGAAATGTCGGTTAACCATTTGGCCCAGGGGAACAAATTCTGAATGCACTACACCTCGGCAATCATTGAAACAAATGAGCATTATCTTGATGTTTGACTTCACCATGTGGCATTGTTTTGGACGAAGAGACTGAGCTGTCTTCCACTGGCTTGTTTGCTGTTTTGTTTCAGGGTCATATCCATAACACCATGATTCATCACCAGTTATGACCTTAGAAAAAAATTCTGGGTCCTCTTGCAGCTGATTTTTCATGTCGAAACAGGCATGAAGTTGGCGCTCCCTTTGTTCGCCTGTGAGAAGGTGTGGAACAAGTTTGGCTGCAACTCTTCACATGCACAAATCCTCTGGATTGAACTCCAAGTCAACCCAGACATCGCAACTTATTGATCAATGGTTCGACGATTGTCTTCACGAACCAGAGTGTTGATTTTCTCAACATTGTCATCAGTTCTTGTCGTTGAAGGGCGCCTAGAACAAGGCTGGTCTTCAGTCGACATTTCTCCATTTTTAAAACTCTGAAACCATTCGTAGACACGTGTTTTCTTAAAGTAGCTTCCCCATTAGCTGTTTTAATCATTACAAGAGTTTCCGCGGGCGGTTTCCCCAATAGAAAGCAAAATTTCACATCCACATGTTGCTCCCGGCAGTCAGCCATTTTACGTTTTCGCCGAAACGGAAAAAGGTCTTTCACAAAAAAAGTTCTCACGGACGAACTGATCCACTCACAGCGAACAAACGTCGCACACTTACGTGTAGTAATGTGACTCGAGACTCCGGCCAACCGGGCACGCCCACCCTATGCTCTCCACCCGAGCCCGATTCCCATTACTATTGGGCCCCCCCTCGTATATTCAATGCTGTTTCATTTTTATTAGTTGAAGTGATAATAATTCGATTATTATAATTTAATTTTACTTTGTTAATGCTTTATAAATATCTCTTGGAGAACCCTTTAAACATAGATTTAAGATTATTACCATCATTACTTTCATGTAAAATATTTAAAATAATTTGTTAGTTTCACTCATACGAACAATTACTGGTGTTACCCAACCGTTTTCACATTTATTTCTTGTAGTCTTAGCTTCTTTTAGCAGAAAACATATAGACAACTCTATTAATAGCCATATCTAAAAAAAATCTTAAGATTGTAACAGTTGTAAAATTTGACCTGGTTAGGTTCATTTATAAATGTTATCTTTAAAAAAATGAATTTAATTTTACTATAAGTTTTTTATTTAAAGTTACTTACTTACTTACTTCTTCATACGAGCTTCCGGCCTCAGGTAATGCCGACGACTCGATGACCATGATATGCCGCAGCCGCCAATGCCCAATACCTCTTGTTCCGCAGTGCGTCTTCCAATTTGTTTTGGCTGTCCTTTAAAGCTTCTCTGAGAGAATCTCTCATTCTGTTCTCCGAGGTGCACTCCAGCAGTATGTGACCCATGGTCTCCTCTTCGACGCCGCACCTCTCGCAGCTGTCAGTTATTTAAAGTTTGCACAGCTATTATGGGCGCCAGATGAATTAACATCAATTTTGAAATAATAAAAAAAAAATGACTCTAAATATTTGTGATCTCGGGCGTGAGTTCTTTCAAAAGTGTACTTACAGTGATTTTTGTCATTTGAAATGAGAACACTTGCTTCTGAAATTTTAACATGAGTTTATTAAACAACAAACAAACAAGATTATTGCATGAAAAATATCATCAATCATATTAAATAAATTTATTATAAATAACATCCTATCTGGATTTTAATATATCTTCATTTAACCTTTGAAGAAGGTGTATACTTTGTTAAAAAACATGACATAAATTATGTTGCGACAAAAATTATTTATTTAAAAGAAACAAAAAAGGAAAAACAGATCAAAATATCTGTTACTTAAGTATTACTTTACTTTTAATTGTATATGGAATTTAAATTAATCAACCTTTGTTGATTTGATTATATATAAAAAATTCTTTATCTTAATTATGAAATTATATAAAAAAATGAAATTATCTTTAACAAACATGAGACAAATTATATTTTATATTATACAGAAATTACAATTTTTTGTGTTGTATAACACATTGTTACCAGTTTGGAGATACACTATTACTTGCTGCCACGTGTTTCTAACCATGTAGAGATGCTTAGACGTTCTTTGTAGACGCTGCACACAGATCCATTCGCATCATTCAAACTAAAATGCATTTTTATAGTTATCTAACAAATATATTAGTTCTCTTTTACATCTAAACTTGTCCATCACTCAACCGATGATGCGATGGCACAAGATACCGCCATTGTCTCATTTCATATTACGATATTCAACACACAAGTCTTTATCCGTTTATTAAAACTTCTTTTTTTTTTAAGAAACACTCCGCTATACTGTTCAAAACTACTTTTATAGAATTATTTTGATGCAGATTACATCTGACATCATTAAAACCCTTGTCCAACACTTTCGACAACTTCTGAAACACATTTCTTAAAAACCTCTCTACTTTGAAACTACATCTTACACCTTCAACCTCTGAACTAAGACGGTTTTAAAACATTTTACATTTTTTGTTAAAACACCACTTGTACAAATGATTATAGGTCTAACCATGTCAGACTCCATTCTACGACTGAGAAAATCACATGGCTTTCTCTATTTCCTGTTAGTACCGGTTATTTCCAATCTCTCCACCTCAGCGATAAATACATCTAACGTTCTGTTCAAAAACTACTCGTTTCATTAAAGTGTTCAAACACATTATTTCACAAAACACACAATTTATAAAACTTCCTATAATTAAATTATCTTATAAGTTATACATCATTATTTATTTATGTTTGGAAATCTATTTTAATTATGAATTTACTCTGTTTAACATTGAAAATCATTAGTCACGTTTTTGACTCATGTCACCCCCACTACGCTTACCCGCGATTTTAAATATTTAATTAGACCAACCTTTTCTAGGTATTACAAGATAACTATTCTTTTTTTATCATCCCTAGATAGATAACCAATAATATCAGAACTATAATAAATTGAATAATGGTTGAAAACCTTGTTTAAAACCACTAACAGAACAGATTCTGCCAGAAAAAACTAGAAATATCAAAATCAATACAACGACTGAATAAGACATTTTTAAAGACCATAAAATTTTTTGAATGACTCCTTAAATGTATTATTAAAATCTCTACAAATCACATAATGTTTTGAGTTAACACTTAAAAAATTTAATACATAAGATAGATTAGGTACTCAGAAATACATCAATATTACCATTAGGAGACCTATATACACACACATTATAATTATATTGTAGTATATTATACTATACTGTAGCCTCTCGCAATTAGCCACTTTATTCTCCTCCTGCCAGTACCATTTAGTCTGCCAGCTTTTTTAGTAGTAATGGAGGCGACTTGTTCCTCCACTGTTGTATCATCCTCTGGAAATTGTAGACTTTGTGAGTCTACATCTATTTCCATAGGATTATATTTCTCCAAATATTTAGCCATTTGTTCAGCCTTTAGGGTTTGTGTTTCAACCTTACTTTTAATTTCTTTTTGTTCTTCTATCTTGTTCCCACGAGATGTGAGGAATTAAGAGTCCACTGAGGCAAAGCCTCTTACCTCAGTAAGGCTAATTAAAACTGGAGGGTGTAACGTTCACAATTTTGATATCTTTACATTAAGATACATTTGATTGAGAGAAATGTAATTAATTACAGGTAACATGAATAATCCATAAATCTAATAAAATTGTAAAAGGTTTTATTGCCTGGATTATTTGCATTCAAAGAACGATAATAAAAGTTGACTGTAGACAAACAGACAAGATTTCAGAATGGTTAAACTTATAGAACTAAGTATGTGTTATTTGGAAAATTTATTAAAAAAATATTAGTTTAGAATTTCATAATTAAAATAATTATAACAAAATTGATATGTATATAAAAAATAAGAGATGGCTGAGTTTTGTGATCAGAAATGAAGTTGCCATAAATGGAGTGCGCAGTATAGACCAATCAAAAGATAGATAAAACTAGTGGGGGAATGCACAAGCCATTCTACCAAGAACTAAAAATATGTGGAAGTGAGTCTCCGCCAGTGCAAGCAGTTCGATCAACATCTAGGCTCATCTCCTGAACATCTAGAAGAACGATCAGTGCATATTCCATGATTTGATACTATTATTTAACTTTGAATCTAAAACTAAATTCAGTGCAAAGTTAGCCTTGGTATAGCGTAAAAAGAACATTATAATTGGTAATTTATGTATTAAAAAAGTAGAGGAAATCAGTTTAAATAATGGCGTCATAACGTAATGAAAGACATTGGTTATTTAATAGCTAACTGAATTGTATAAACTTTGATTTTTGAATTTGATCATTAAGAATATCTGTAACATGAACTATATGAACATTTAATTTGAATTTGATCATTGTAAATACTTATAACAAGAACTAATGTTTAATATTTATGAAGCTAATGTCTAATAATTTTTCATGTATGTATTTCAGAGAAAGTTAATCAAAACGGCTTGACTAGATTTTGTATGTTTCAAATATAAATAGAACTTGTTAATAAATGTATGTTTTATTTCAGAGGTTATCATGATCATTTAGCGTATCTTGTACATTTTCCTGTAATTCCCACAAGGTAAAAAAAAGAGTAAATTTAATATGTGTTTGTGCATGGCTCTCAACAAGTAACAGTAAATTCATCACAAATAAAAAAATATATTTAAAAAAATAAATGTAATAATATATTTTTTTAACCAATTTTTTTTCATTATTACAAGGGTGCGTGTTATCCAGAGTTCTCATATTCACGATCAGACTCCCCTCTGACCACACATCCATATGCAGTTCCACCTAGGATTGGGGGAATAGACAGATTACGAAGACAGTTGGAATCAAGAATAAATTAATATCCACATGTGCCCAAAACCGCTTGGGACAGAAGCATAAGAGAGATAGAATAGTAAAAAGGTGAAACACAAGTAAGGTGTTTCTTGTAGTAAAAAGGAATTGGATAGGAGAAGTGAAAATTGTTCAATTATACCGATGATCATTCGGTCATGTTTGCTATCCCCAGCCAGCAAGGCAGCCCAGCAAGAATGCCAATGCACTCAAACCACAGAGCCAAACAGAAACCGACCAGCCCCAATCACCAACCTTACACCAATAAAAGCTACATACATATTAATATATATCCTGAATCAATGAATGTCCATATGTGCCCAGAGCATCTTGGGAAAGAAGCAGAAGAGAAAAGAAAAGGCTAAGATTAGGTAAGCTAAGTGTTTCTGGTAATAAGAAGGAATTGGGTAGGGGATGGGAAATTGTCCAATTATACGGAAAGACATTCGGTCACCAGAGCTGTGTTTGCTATCATAGGGTGCACCAGTAACAAAACAACAGTTACTTAGTTAGTTGACATTTGTATTATGTAAGAGGCGCATTATATTGTTGAGGATCCACATACCTTGCACCCCTGGGGTCTGTGTAACGTGAACAAAGAAAGGGTAGCACAATAGGTTCACAGCCAAAGTGCCAGAGGGCATAGATCTTCAGCAATATGTCCCCAATGCAAAAAAAATCACCAATAAATAGAAGCTTTTTCTTCTGAATTTTTCTTTTATTTTAAAATATTTTGTGTTTTTATTCGTTTTTAGTTCACTTTGGTTCTTTCCTTTTGTATCCTTATTTTTATTTACATATTCTTCCTTACCATATTCAGTTTTCTGATGTCTCCTAATCACTAAAACTGTTATGAAGAAAAGTATCAAAATGCCTGTCTTTAAGTAAACTTCAGCCTTTTTTAATTCTACAGGCACATTCCCAATTACTACTATTTTAAATTTCTTTTCTAATAGCAAAATCTGTTCCTTTTTATTTAAAAACTTTAGAGCCATGTGAGTATTTTGCCTTCTCAATTAATTCATTCATGTCCTTGTTTAGAATTCCATTAGCTTGTTCAAGGATTCTATTTAAAGCCGGAGTAAGTTATCGGGTAAAAAGTCATCATTACTATGTAACGTTGGTTGGTCCTAGTTAAACTGACCAACTTTAGTTGACTTTTTAGAATTTTTACTGCATTGAATCTTTTCTGTAGATTATTCACTGAAAGCCTGGAAAGAAGCTATCCTGATAGTTGTGGGGAGGGGGAAGGCATCTCTAGGACCCAGTTTGTAGTTGCAATTTCTCTAAAAACTATGAAGTTAACTCTCAAAACAAAAGTCCTTCATAAGTCAAGGTCCTAAATGAGGCACTCGATGAATAAAAAAGTCTACCAGAGGATTTCAAAAAAGGTAGGATAGATTAGATTAGGTTAGGTTGACTTTGCATTAGGAGAGAATATCAGAGCTGAGATTTTGTATGAACTTTAAGTTCAGAAATAATCATGCTAGAGTAAGATAGTATTTCTCACTGAGCAGGGAAGATTATTAGCAGTGGACAAAAAGTTTGTTATTTGGTTTCTGCCGCCTGATACAGTAGGCTCTCATAAATCCGGACTATTGTGGCGGACGGCCGGTTCGGATTCCGAAAAATCCGGATTTCCTGGAGTCAGAGATAAGCCAGCTGTGGGGCCGATACGAGCGGTGATAAGTCGCACATGCAATCGCTATCGGCCCAACGACACTTGTTACACTCTGACACATTAACTAATGGTACTGTTACTGTAATGTACATAATACAGTACTGGACGGCAATTAAGTAAAACACAGGGTAGGGTGTAAATTACATCAGCCACGCGGAAACTTCCACTGCTCGTGAATCATTACAAAATACGTCATTTATGCAATGCGGAAGATCGCATGAAAATTGAAGGTGCTAAAGCAGCAAATTGTTATTAAAAAATTTTTACCGTCGGGTCCGGATTTTCGTGATCCGAATTTATGAGACTCTACTGTATACCACCTAAAAATAATAGGGTTGGTAGAACAAGGTAGTTGGTTCTGCTCCTAAGGAATGGAGACAGCAGATGACAAAAATTCAGTGTACTTAGAAGGGAATGTAGTGTCTTCAGGAATGCTGATTCTAAAGGTCCTTGTGTGGGTTTTGTGAGGAGCCTAGTGATTTAGGATGACCTTATATAAATATATTCCACAAAGACTTCTACTTTAACCCTGAGGCTACCAAAAGATAAAGAGTATTTATAAAGTTTTATAATAAAGAAAAATCATGGGCTGGGAGCAATATATATATATATATATATATATATATATATATATATATATAATGCTATATATATATAGGCCTATATATATGCTCATTTTATAACTGTTTGTTAGGGGTCTTGAAGCATATACCAGTCCGCACTTGTAACACAGAGATTGAAACATATCTACAAAGACAGATAAACCTCCATCACAGGCCAAAGTAGAAGGATGAGGGATTTAAAAAAGGAACATGGGTGGGTTCATGAGACAGAGAAGACAATTTCAGGATGCAGTGGTGTCGTCCCTTCCGCAAAAGCACCAAAAACTTAGTCACAATGACATTCCAACACTTCATCCCAAAGTCAGAATTTTGGGAGACTCGTTTAAAGTAGGCCCTACAGTCTTTTTCAGTGTTTTTTCCAATGTAAATTTGATCAAACTAGTTTTCTGAAAATTAATTGGTAAGTAAGTTATTCTCAACAAAATTGATCAACAAATTACTTTATTTCTACATTATTTATTAATACAATTAGTTTAAAAATTGACTTTTGTATCACCTGAAACCCTTATTGACACTTGATTGAGTTAACAATTCATTACAGTTCAAGAATGAGTACAGTACAGTTCCAAGAACAGATTCATATGGGACACCATATTTCAACCAAGCATAGAGAGAAAATCCTCCTCCAACTCTCACATGATATAACCTGATCACTGACTATTATAATTTAATAATACACAGTTTTAACAAAACAAACCAGATGTGTTTATTTAGTTCTATTGTGTTGGATTCAGTGGGAGTAGTTGTCTCTACTAAACTCAAATTGATCAGACAAATATCTGATTGGTTAATTATTGTTATAGTATCTTAGATTTTGGGTCACATATCTATATTGTACTTACAAATTCAAAATACCAATTGAAATTTTAGTGTTTAAATAACAAAAAAAGCATATTCTGTATTTTAAATAATTGGATTGTGTTTTTTTAAATCATATTAAGGCAGGACGGAACTTCCATAGTAGTATAAAAAAACACCATGTAAGGAGCTTGATGGGTCTGAAAATTTTCTCAAGTCATACTTGTTTGCCAAAAAAAATTAGCCTTGAAAAATTTGGAACACCTGAAGTACCTATACCTGACTCTTTCGATGCTAGAAAAAAGTGGCCTTTTTGTAAATCACTGCAAAACTTAACAGATCAAGGAAACTGTGGATCTTGTTGGGTGAGAAGATTTTGTTTCAATTTCATGTGTTATAGAAGCAAACATGTAATATAGAAAAGTTTTGTGATGGGGCAAACAAATTTATAATGAGTTCTTAATAATCATTAGGCTCCCTAAGTTCAAATAGTTATTATTAGTAAGATGTTTGCTAGTAGTCCCCACTGTGAGCTAGAGCATTTTAATTGTTAATGGGAAAATATAGATATATTGGCATATTTGGGTGTATCTAGACAGTTTACAATTTCGTCGACATAGAAAAATTTAGATTTTTACAAAATCGCCTCTAATATTATCATAAAATTTTTCCCAGATATAGTTCCTAATAATTCAAACAAACTGTTTTAGTAGATATCTCTCTAAAATTTTGTTTCAGGTGTTATAGGTAAAACCCATAAAATCGTTTATGAATCGTTAAAATGCTGAAGATCAGAATAATGTTTGTGCAATATCCTACAGTAGAAACAAGTGAACAGATTTTCATTACATTTGGTAAATGAGCATGTTTTGGTCATATCTTGAGAAAGTTTTTTTTATTGTTAACTCAAAATTTAAGAATGGTGGGATAAAAATCAATTTTTAAATTTAATAAAAGTTAACTCTACCAATGTTGATGAAGTGTGAAAGTTAATAACCCAAAATTGTATGCAAAATCGCAAATAAAAAAAAGGAAGATGTTCCAGGGATAGTTAAAAAAACAAAAATGATCCTTGAAAAAAAGTCATCATTCAAAACATTCATTTAAAAAACTCCAATAAAATACGATTGATGTTTAATACAAGTGATTGGCACAAACAAAGTAAGCTTAAGATCTATTTAAATATATATTTCTTCAAAATATTTTTTATATGAAATCAAAATTATGTTAATTTTTCTCTCTTATAATATATGAATATAAAGAAAGACATGTTTCATGGATTTTTATAGTGTTTGATTTGTGGATAGTTGTATGATAAAGTAGTGTGATAATTACTTATTATTATATTATTACCAGAATTTAGAAACTCAATCCTGAATTAATTTGTTAAAATTTTATAATGTAGGAAAATATTCTGAATGGTCTATTTTCTGCTATATTATAGTTCAAGTTATCTTATATCAAATTAAAGTCTTTCAAAACCCCTATAATATAATAATTTTATCTTTTATTTTCACTGTAATCAATATACCGGGACTTTCAAAAGTAAGTTAAAACTTTAATTGTCGATAATTTATTTGTATTTTAAGATAGAACAAAATAAATATATAAATTTCTTTGAAATTATGTGATTTCATTAAAAAACCTAAAAATTAAGCTAAATTCTTACTTGTTAGGGTTACTAAGAAAGGTGTTCAAAGTGGCCACCATTAACTTCCTGGTGAATCAGTAGTCTTTCCTCTATGGTATGCACGACATTTCTTAATGTGTTGACATTTATCTCAGCTAGATTTTGAATGATTGCTTCTTTCACTTCTTCCTGGCCTCTTGATGTGTCTAACAAACTTGTGGTTTCAAACTTACTAACAAGATTTTTATACGTAATTATATTGCATGCATGCGTTGTCTCTCAAACAGTTGCGAGTACAAAACTTTTTTAATCCAGCTGATAAACTCTGTTTACATTCATAATAACAATGGATCAATACAATGCATGTTTGTAAAGATAAAGTCATGATGGAATAAAAACAAAAATCAATTAATGAATTGTAAACTACGGTACCGCAAGTTTACCACCTAGTAGATTTCTGTGTTTGAAATTAGTCAACAATGAGAAAACTCATAACAAATAAAAAGCAATGAAAATAAAAGCTGACGTTTTAATAAATCCTGATTATATCTGCTTATAATAGTTTTCACTGAGATTGGGTAAAAATAACAAAACCACAACCATTTAAATTTTTAACTTAATTTTGTAAGACTCAGTAATTTAGTTAATTAATGGAGAATCATAATTATGTAGGTTGGTTAAAATAATAACACTACCCTACTATAAATAGTATTATAAATAGAACACAGTAAATTATCACTAAATAACGTTTTCTGATCAATCACAATTAAACAACAATGTTACCATCCCCAGTGATACTTTGTAACATCCTAATTCAAAATTACATCTACAAAATAAATTCATTCACTCGTCTTCCCATATTCAACTTCCGTCACTTGACAGATGCTGCCACCTGGCGACATTCTCCAAAACTAAGCATCGCATGACATCTAAGTGCAAAGTACAACGGCTGGCCTGCCTAGCTGTTTTTAATACCCGTTGCCAGTCTATCTGAAATCACTCACGATGTTCTACATTCTATTATAAGCTCCATCAGCCATATTTTTTGTTCTCAAAATTACAACTCAGTTTCTAAACGACATGTTAAGTTACAGTTTTGTGCGCTTTAGTTTTTTTTAAAAATGTTAAATAAATTCTTATTTTCACGGCACAAGATCACGTGCTCCGCGACAGGATTTTCCAGGTATTTCAAATTTACAGATTTTGTCATATCATAAATTTTATTAATGTTTTAAAATAATTTGTTAATTATCATGTATTCTTTAAAATATGTATTTCATGTTTTATTTAATATTCAATGTTCTTTTTGAAACTGAATGATTATAAAAATTTTCTTTTCTTAAGACATACTTTACAAAACCTTGCAAAGGCACATTTTGAGTTTTGAACAATTATGTGAAATAGGTGCAAACTAATGTTGAACATTAAATGATCAGAATATCTTATTAAACATGTCAAATATAAAACAATTAGAGAAATCTATTCTAAATCAGAAAATTTCGTTTTACAGACTTTTGCAGATCTTGGCAAGTCTTATACAAGCTTTGTTTTAAACAAAACTAAATATATATAAATAGATTCATAATCATCTAAGAAGCTTTTAATTACAATCTTAACGAATTTCTGTGATACAATCAATTTTCTTTAATTTTGACAAATAACCAGATATTTGCTTTAATAATGAACATTAATGCTACAACATGTCTGATTTTGCACAGACGCTAAAAAACATGTTTTTTGCTATAGCTAATACGCTGGTAGGAGATACTCAGCAATTCTTGCCTCAGATTGCATAGACCAGCTAAAGATCTAAACATGTTTCGTCCTGTTGGCAAAACACGTTTTTTTTAATATACCTTCAGAGTTTCAAGTGCACAAAAGTGATGTTAAAAAAAAAAAACTGACTTTACAGAACTTTAATTAAACTCATATTGTACATGTGCCTAAATTGCTTCAGCGAATATTTTTTTTTTCTTTAAGCTATCTTTTAGATGTAGACTTGTGTAGTTATTTATAAAATATATAAAAAATTATTGGGTGGAGCCTGCATGCAAACTTTCGGTCCTAACAACCTCCAAGAGGTTATTTTCTAAATTAATATAATTGACGTCAATTAATAAAATTTCAATCTTCAAAATTTCATTTCTTTTTTTTTAAAAAATAAACTTCTCATTTCATAATAAATTCTTTACCTAAAACATATATATTTATTGGCCAATATAGCATTTAAGAAATTTATCAAATAAGTAATATTATGTAACTGTCTTAAAAAACTATCATCTCATAAAGTCAAAAGGGGGGGAGAATAAATATCAGTATCTTTTCATCTTTTTTTTTATTTTGTAAGTTTTTACATTTAAGGGCGTATAATCTTTTTTTTTTGATTAATTATAATCCTGTTAATTATTAAGCTGTGCTCATTGTCTTTTTGTTAAATTTTGTAACTATAAAATATATAAACTAAAAAGGGGAGATAAATTTTCAGAATCTATTGATTAATTTTTTTTTATTAAATTATAATATGTTACATTAAGGGCGTATAACTTTTTTTAATTATAATATTGTTAATCATAAGCTGTTTATGATGATTTGTCTCAGGATGTCTTTCTAAGTTGTAAATGATAAAATCTGAACCGTCGAAATTTCTTTTTTTGTTCAATAAACTTGAGCCTTGTTAATTACTAAATTTGTCTTTGTCTTTTTTTTATTTTTATTTTCAAACATTGTTACCATTTGGTTCCGCCTTTCTTAAATTTAAGTCCCCTGGTAACAACTTTAGGTACAATAATCGTCAATTTTTATACCAAGTTAGCTCATTTGACTTGAGTACTATACTTATGGATAGAAACAAAACTGGACTTTTGAAAAGGTATATCTTTTAAGAATAATATATACAACAAAATCTGGTTCTGTGTTGCATTTATTACTCCCAGAAAATCATTCTCACAAATCCAGCTTTATTTTTATTCAATGAAATCATAGATATTGTGTTGCTTGATTGTTTAAAAATAATCTGAAACTTTATTTTAGGCAGTTTCATCCACATCAACATTTAGTGATCGAATGTGTATTGCCAGTAAAGGAAAGTTTAACAAAATTTTATCAGCTGAAGAACTAATATCTTGCTGTACCACATGTGGAGAAGGTTGCTTTGGTGGCTACGACGATCATGCGTGGAAGCATTTAAAAATTGAAGGCATAGTAACTGGTGGAGACTATGGCTCTAATGAAGTATGTATTCAAAATAAATGTTGTAATACCAAAAATGGTAATTTTAACCTAGATAACCAAAAAATGGTTATATTGAGATTTAAATATTTAAAGTAAACCGGGAAACGCTTAAGTTGAGTAAGGGAAGGGGTTTTAGAAGTCAAAAGAATAACTCAAAATTGAATAAGACAAGGGAATATAAAAAGTAGATATAGGTTTCCAAAATAATAATGTCATGTATAAAATAATTATTATTATAATTTGTAATAAAAATTTAGGTAGTGTTTGTGTTGTAAAAATAATAGACTAAGCTTGTTGTCAGGCAAATAATTTGAACAGAGTATGTATTGCTATGTGAGAATAATTCTCGCGGATGTTGCAAGATTAGATTTATGACGCTGGGGGAAGTTGAACAAAGACAAATGCACCCATGCGGTCCAGAGTCTCAGTGGAACATTCAAGGTGGTAGGACGTGTTTTCAGTGAAGAGAAACATTCTTAAAATGTAGTAAAAGTAGTTAAAGTAGAGTCCTATTGTGACATTTGATACAGTGAGAGATATTTTTATCTAAAAAAAAAACTTTGTAGAACAGTGATGGTGACGATTTAGCGAGTGCAGAGACAGTTTTATCATGGTAAGACGTAGTTTGCGTTTGAAGAGTAAATTGGACAATAACTTTTAGTAAAGTGATGATAATTCTATACGCTGTGAATTTGAAAGAACAATAATTGATCGTCAGGAGTGTAGATTGAGACTGCAAGGTGTTTGCAGGATGATAGGAGTTTCACCACGAGGAGGTTTCCAACCTACAGGATCGGTTATGTGGTAAAAAATACTCAGAGACATTTTCATAATAATAATTTTGTAAAAGAAAAAGAACTTTTTGTATGAACTTTCTAAATTCATTCAAATCAACAATCTTTGTTTAATAATTAGTGAATCTAGAGAACTTAATTTTATTTTTAAATAATAATAATCTTCATTACGTGAGAACTTAAAAACTCGCCATAAAAATATTTTATTTCAAGTTGCAACTACAAATTTTACAATCACAAAAAAGGATTTAAGCCTCTTCAAGGCAGAATTTTAAAGTTAAAATACACTGAGATTTTAAATAATAGTAAGATATGTATTATGAACATGTATGTATAACCTTGTATAAATGTTTTAATATTTTATTTAAATAAACCATGTTTAGTTTCAGCACAACAAAATAAGATTTTTTTATTTCACCAAAAAAGCCAACTGTAAGTACACTTTTAAAAGGATTTGCGACCCTGAGGTATTTTTAACAAATAAATATTAACTTCTTTTCTAAATTGATGAGTTAATTCCATCTGGCGCCCTTAGCTGAGCAATTTTCATAAAATAAATTTTCAAGTTAAAAATGTGACAATTTTAAATACAAATAAATAATAAAAAATAATTTTACAAATTCCTGTGTAATTAAAATTCTTACAATGTATACTGTCTTAAATCGAATCCTGATAATCCAAAATTTCTGATAGCTGTGTAAAGTTGAAAAATAATATTTATCACCAAAAATTCAACTCTATTGTATTTTTTAATAAATCAAAATCAAATACAGTCTACTTATATTAAGATAAAAAAAAATCTTAGAAAACATGAAAAGAAAAACATACAAGCCAAGCACTATGATAAATTAAAAAATCTAATAACGTGTCATAAAAAATGTCATTTTTAGTACACTAGATATAGTAAGCATAAGAGTTTGTAACAATTCAAAAAAAAAGTTGTTGTTCCATCGCACTTCTAAAGATGATCAAGATGTTTATAAAATAAACAAACAAATGAATTTATGTTACTTTTTATAAAAATACAAACAAACAGTGAAAACACATTTACAAATTCAACAAAGATACTCTAAATATTTTTAATTCACGTTCATTCTTCATTTTCATTTGGCATTAATATATATTTTACTATTTTTCCTAACAATATGCGGTCTTAAAGCTACAATAATCGCTTGTTCAAAACACATGGACAGTCCAAACATGACTTGGTCCCAATTAGTTCTAATTAGCAGTGTTTTACTTTATTATTTTAAATATAATTTTCTGACATTTTAGATATTATATAATTTTCCTCATTCTAGCTTAGCAGGTTTGTACCTTACAAGTTTATCTAATCCACTTACTAACTCTTCCAGTGTTAGTTCCCCAGGAATTTGGAATTCAAAAACCTTTTCTCTTATTGGTCAGAGTCTCACAATTGAAAATAATGAGGTTTGCGGTCTCCTCATCCTTCCCACACAGTTTCGCATTAATAGGCTCCTATCATGTGTAAATTCATCTCAGACCACAGTGTCCTGTAATAAGTTCAGTAATTTGTCTGATTTGTCCCATACTTTGGGTTATTATCGTCTTCTCAGGATTACCTGAGGGGATGTACTTAAGTAATGATTTACTATGGTTGTGCCCCCAAATGCACTATGGATCTGCACAGTCAAAAACTTCCTATATATGAATCTACAAACTGTACGCAACTTGTGATATGTGAAGAGTATCTGCCTCTACCGAATGTACAAATTTTTTTATTTTTTATTTTATTTATTTTTTTATTCATCCTTTTTTTCGACAAATATTAAATTTGTATAAGGCATGTCCCATAATTTACAAGTAGGCATGCAATATAATAATAATACTTGGTACCCCAGCAACCCTACAAAGTTTATAAAATTTATAATTATTATTATGATAGCAGAATGTACATATAAATACAAAATCCACAATACATGTGTCAAAATCCATAATACACATTTTTGTTTTTTTTACATTAAAAATATAAAATACAACTATACACAATTCAACTAAATATAATATATGATCAAGACTGCAAACAACATTACAAAGCCCCGAACAATAGTCAATCATAAAATAAAATAACACACATAAAAATAAAAGATAGAAACATGGAGGCTCCACACACCCCTGTCAGTTCCCCACAAACTCCTCCACAGAGTAACAAGATCCAGACAACAGCAGTTGTCTCAGTCTGCCTTTAAAACATGAATAATCATTTATCTCTAGCAAGTCTGGAGGAAGGTTATTCATAAATAGCGCCCCAGCCTGCGAAGATAACTTACTAAATAAATTTAGCCTGTGCTGTTTACCCCGATATTTGCAAGCCATTCTAGTATGGTAATCATGCAAATCCCTATTTTGAACGTGCTTACACTTAAATTTAAAATAAAGGATTGTTTCAAATATATAAATGGAAGGTAGGGTGAAGATCTTAAACAATTTAAATGTTTCTTTGCATGATTGAAATTTAGAAAATCCTCCAATTATCCTAATGGCTTTTATTTTGGATAACAAATACTCTAACCACATTCTGGAGTGAGAAATCTCCCCACAAAACGATTCCATATTTTAGAAAAGGATATATCAACCCATAGTACGCTGTTATAAGAACCTGAGCATTACAATATTGTTTCAGACTTCTCAGCGTATAATTATAAAATGACCTGGGTTTGTATTTTATTTTATTTTGTTTAAAAAGAATTGAAGTTAATAATTAATTAAGTTAATAAAAGCTCAGCAAATTAGAGCGCCAGGTCATCTCTCATCAATTTAGAAAAAATGAAGTTAAATTATTTAAATCTCAGGGTGTAAGTTCTTTTAAAAATGTACTCCACAGTCAATTCCCTAGTAAAATGAAATACTCTTGTTTGTCCTGAAACTTAACATGAATTTATTGAACAAGAAACATCGGTACATTAACAATTATTAAAATAAATCTTACAGATTATCTATATTATACATTCTAGCATTGATTATTATTATTGCCTTTTAAGAAGGTCTAAGTTTTAAATCTTGAATTTACTTTTTTACGTTGCAACTTGAAAAATTATTTATTAAAATGAACAGATTAAAATTATCTGTTTTTATTGTTGAAATTACGTTATAAGAAATATATATATATATATATATATATATATATATATATATATGTCAGTAGACATTTATTATTTTCTGACATAGGAAATATAATTATTTAAAAGTATTAAATTTATTAAAAAAACTAGAACATCAAACATAATAAATTTTACATGATAAACAAATTAGATTCTGAGTGTTAAATAACACAGATTACCAGTCCATTGTCGTAAATTACTTTATTCAGGTACTGTCGATGTAGTATCGCATTTGATGAACTTCCGCCATTCTATGGGAGTGGTAAGATGACCGCCGGAATTATATCAATCGCACTTTGCAAGCTTTCATTTCACTCGACTAATGTTCGTATTTATAATGTCTATCAATTTTTTAGTCCATTAAACACCTCGCGATTGTTCACCACATAAAACATGTCCCGCTTTCGCTATTTGAGCGTACTTAGATACAACACGCACGATTGTCTTTCATCTCTATTTTTTATAATACGTTATTATTACTAACTGCTCTAATACTCCCTCCTCTATTCAAAACTAATACTGTTTTTAACACTTGTCTACATTGTTCAAAATACTTATTCAAAACACGTCTTTCTACTCCAGATTCCTTATTCAGGCTCATTATTAACACATCTTACTACGTCGGATCTCTCCCTAAGACTGCCAACCGCATGGTGCAATTCTATATCCTGTCCTCTACAGGGCTTACATTTCTTACAACACGGATTCTTATTCAAATTTCACAGACGCATGCGATATTCGTCTCGCATACATCGACACTGTTCAAATAGTTTTATTTTACAAATCTCTTGTCTATATTTTTAACGCACAAAACACTACTTATTTTATTATTATTAATTATATCTAATATTTTACACATTAATTTATTTAAGTTTGGAAACCTATATCTTAATTTAATTTTCCTTTATTTTAAAATGTAATGTGAGTCATGCTTTCGACTTATCTCTCCCCTCCCAAATTAATTCTAACGATTCTCGGTTATTTTATATTCAATTAAGTTAGTCATTTTATAGGTATTACAAGCGCAAAGAGACCACTACTAATTTTAGCACATATATAGTCTATATGATTTCTCCATGACAGTTTATTATCAATGAAGAGACCCAGGAATTTTGTTGAAAATACTCCATTTAGTTCATTATCATCCAACCTAATATTAAGTTTTGGATTAAAAGACTTTTTTTAAATTGAAATGTATATAATTAGTCTTGCTAGGGTTTATAGATAACCCATTGCAACTTAGATACTGTCTAATAGCATTAACTTGTGAGGAAGCCTTCTGCTCCAAGTCATATAAAGATTCTGCTTGAACATTCAATGTCGTGTCGTCAGCAAACTGAATTAGTTTATCCACATGTACTGATGAAATACCATTTATATAAATTAAAAACAATATTGGGCAAAGCACTGAACCCTGAGGGACACCACTTGACAACTCTAATTGTCAGATAATTTACCCTCAACAGTAACCTGTTGAATTCTATTATTTAAATAAGATTTAACCATGACAATGGTTGTCCTCGAACACCATTTTATCACATTTAACAAGCAATGATACAAAGTCCACACAATCAAAAGTTTTAGAGAGATCCAAAAACACACTCAAAACTTTATGCTTACCATCCAGACTCTCAACAATATATTCTATTAACTGGACTGTAGCATCTAAAGTAGATTTTCCTTTTTGAAAACCAAATTGGCCTTCATACAGGATATTACACCTTAGCAGATGGTTTAACAACTTCTCCAGAAACAATTTCTCGAAAACTTTACTAAACACAGGCATAACAGATATAGGCCTGTAGTTATTTATATCCTTTACAATACCTTTTTTAAGCAGAGATGTTACCTTAGCTAACTTCAATCTAGATGGAAACATTCCAGTGGAGAAAGATGAATTTATCAAAACCGAGAGAGGCTCAGAAAGTTCTTTGACACACTGTTTAATGAGCCATGTACTGAGCCCATCAATATCCATGGTTTTTTATTCTTCAATGACCTAACCATTCGGGACACGTCACCAACAATCACAGGCAAAAGAAACATTGAACTTTCATTTTTTCTAATATCATCCACAGATAAATTGAAACCCTCAATCAAATTTTTACTAAATAATGTATTAAAACACTGAGCAATACTAAAAGGATCAGAGTAGTCTGTGCCTTCAATATCTTTGTCAATTTTTTTAGTTTGCTTCCGCTGTTCGTTAATAACCTTCCAAATAGTTTTACTTAAATTTTCTGAATTAATAATTTGTCTACTGACCTTGTAAGATTTTGCAGCAGAAATCACACGTTTTGTAATAATTAATATTGAAAAGGGGTTTTATTTTTTAAGTTATTTATTTTTTAAAAGAAAAGAAGTTAAGTTATTATTTACTGAATTTAAAATTTGCACAGCTGTTATGGGCGCCAGGTAGCTTTCACTTACCAATTTAGAAAAAACATGAATTTAATTATTTAAATCTCAGGGGTGTAGTTCTTTTGAAAGTGTACTCACAGTGATTTACCTGGTGAAATGAATAATCCTTATTTTTGCTGAAACTTGACATGAATTTATTAACAGAATATTTATACATTAACATTTATCGTCACAAAGAAATTATATAGATCCACTATAATTAACATCCTAGCTAAATTTATTTATTATTGCCTTTGAAGAAGGTCTATTTTTTAAATCTTGAATTTATCTTTTAGTTGCAACTGTTAAATGGTTTCTTAAATCAAACAGATTAAAATTATCTGTTTCATTATTATTAAATTTACTTCATCAAAATTTATACGTGTCTATGGACACTTTTTAATCTCAAAAAACATGAATGGTTCTATAGAACTTAAATTTTTTAAAAAAGCAATACATAAAACATAAAAAATTGTTACATAGATACATTAGAATTTATTTTCAGCGTTTTGTAACGTTGGTTACCGTCTTTATTTGAGGATTTTCCTCCATGAAGCACACGTGATGACTGTCTGTCCACATTGCAGTAATCGCACATGTCCGTGTTTAGAATGTTTATCAATTTTATTGTTCTTTAAACACTTCGCGATGGTACATCTTCCGACCCCATTTGAATACGATGCACGTGATTATCTATTGTCTTTGTGAAACACGCGATTCGTATGAAACACTTTGTCCTGTTTAACAAACTAATACCATTCGTCACGCTCGTCCATAATGTTCAAATCACTCTACATTTTTAATAGTTCGACACAAATTAATACATCTCACCACATCAAGGTTCAAACTATGTGACATTTTAAAACATGACTCTCTCCTTCAACCTCTGGACTCTGAATCTTTTTAACACATCTCATCTCAACACTCCAACTAAGACTCCCAACTCAGACTGACTACCGCATGATGAAATTCTAATATCTTGTCTACTCCAGGGCTCACATTCGTTGCTCCAAGGATTAACATTCAATTCTCGCTGCATTTGCGTTAATTGTGTAACACCTAGAAAAGGTTGGTCTAATTAAATATTTAAAATAGCGGGTAATCGTAGTGGGGGTAACACGAGTCAAAAACGTGACTAATGATTTTCAATGTTATACAGAGTAAATTCATAATTAAAATAGATTTCCAAACATAAATAAATAATGATGTATAGTTTTTAAGATAATTTAATTATAGGAAGTTTTATAAATTGTGTGTTTTGTGAAATGATGTGTTTGGACACTTTAAATGAAACAGTAGTATTTGAACAAAACGTTAGATATATTTATCGCTGAGGTGGAGAGATTGGAAATAACCGGTACTAACAGGAAATAGAGAAAGCCATGTGATTTTCCCAGTCGTAGTTCAATGCTTGAAGGCATATGACGTATTCTCAAGGTAGAGAGGGTTTTGAAAAATGTGTTTCAGGAGTTAACGGAAGTGTTGGACAAGGGTTTTAATGATGTCAGATGTAATCTGCATCAAACGAATTCTATAACAGTAGTTTTGAACAGTATAGTGGAGTGTTTTTTAAAACAAAAAGTATTAATAAACGGATAAAGACTTGTATGTTGAGTATCATATTATGTAAAAAGACAATGGCGGTATCTCGTGTCATCTTGTCATCGGTTGAGTGATGGACAGTTTTAAATGTAAAAGAGAACTAATAAACTTGTTAGATAATTATAAAAATGCACTTTAGTTTGAACGATGAGAATGGAAATGATGTGCATAGTTTCCAAAGAACGTCTAAGCATCTCTACGCAGTTAGAAGTACGTGTCATCAAGTTATAATGTATCTACAAACTGGTAACAATGTGTTATATAACACAAATATTGTAATTTCTGTATACCCTAATATAAAATATAATTTGTCTCATGTTTGTTAATGATAATTTCATTTTTTTTATATAATTTCATAATTAAGATAAAGAATTTTTATATATAATCAAATCAATAAAGGTTGATTAATTTAAATTCTATATTCAAATACAAGTAAAGTAATACTTAAGTAACAGATATTTTGATCTGTTCTTCTTTTTCTTGTTCCTTTAAATAAATAATTTTTGTTGCAACGTAATTTAAAGTCATGTTTTTTAATAAAGTATACACCTTCTTCAAAGGTTGAATGAATATACTAAAATCCAGATAGGATGTTATTTAAAATAAATTTATTTAATGTATTATTGATGATATATTTCATGTAATAATCTTGTTTGTTTGCTTTTTAATAAACTCGTGTTAAAATTTCAGTTTAAGTGTTTTTCATTCCAACCAGAAATCGCTGAAAGTACACGGAGAAAGGACTTCGACCCTGAGATTAAATTCATTTAAATTTATAAATTCAAAAAAATAGTTAACTTTTCAAAATTGATGTTAATTCATCTGGCGCCCATAATAGCTGTGCAAATTTTAAATTTAATAAAAATAAAATCTTTTTTTTTCTTTTCAAAATAGAATTAAGTAATAATTTCTTGAAAAATAACCGTCGGTTATTTTCCAATTATTACAATTGCGACTCACATCTCGTTACATACACTATTCAAATATTTTCTCTTGACAACAAGTCTTTCGTCTATATTTTTTATAACACACACTATCTAATTTATCATTATTAAATATACATAATGTTTTATACATTATTATTTATTTTAGTTTGGAAATCTAGGTTAATTTAGTTTCCTTTATTTTAAAATATACTACTAGTCGTGTTCTCGATTTATTTACCCCCTCCCAAATTGATTCTAACGATTCCCTGTTACTTTCATTGTTCAAATTAAATTAACCCATTTTAGGTATTACAGTTTATAAATTATTTTGTATGTTTTATAGTATTCTTTAATTAATTTTTTTTTTGCCACTTTACAATTTTCATAAAGACTTTTCAATCTATTTCTTGAGATAAGGATGCCTTTAGTAATCCAGTTAAGACGCTTAGTCTTATTACGGATCTTTATATGTTTTATAGGACAAGCTATGTTCAAAAAGAAGACAAATGAGTCAAAAAAATAATTAAATTTGTCATCAGTATTCTTCAGATGGTTGAGATTATTCCATTTCTCTTTATTTAAAAGATATTTCAATAACTCTAAGTTACTTCAACTATAATCTCTACTCTCTATGAGTTGGGGTTTCAACATTTTCTCAGGAATACCAGTCAAAATCTCAATTTCCTGCACATAATGGTCCGATAACCCAGACCGAACAATCCTCACCGAAAAACCTTTCCCAGGGAAATTAGTAACCACATTATCTATTGCTGTTGCAGAGGATCCCGCCTCTTATAAAATATATAAGTGTTGAATAGTTTAAGCTTTGCTAGTGTTTGACTGGGGGCCATGAGGGACACCAACCCCCTCTTATTAGGTGGTACCCCCTGCAGGGTTATAACCCTGTATTAGCCACGTGGAAAAAATACCATAATTGTTGAGTTTGTAAATATATCACCAGAAAAGGTGTAACCTTTCTTGGTGTAATTCAGAGAATGTGTGTAATTTTTTCTGCATTTATACAGAGTTGGGAAATCTTTTTAAAGAAGTTAGGACATACCTATGTTAGGTATGTTATAACATAACAAAGGACAATCAATGGGAAATTCGGATAGAGAGTATAAACGCTATAAATACCAAACAAAGGAAATAAGACATCCCATACTTTGAGGTCCACAACAGTACTGAAAACTCAAAAAACAAAGGACATTCTCTTGAAATTACAAGCTATAAAATTGAGAGTTTATTGTAATAATTACTATATGGCATGACCTTCTCTTTGCCATTAATGTAACAAGCAAGACCCTATAGGCCGAAATGTGATGACATGGCCAACAAAGACCTACTTCCAGAAGAGAAGTAAAAATTTACTATTTTTACCCAATTGTTGACACCCTATGAGTAAGTAAAAAAGAGAAAGATATTCAGCTTGAAAGGTATTCAGAAATTTTTTAATTTGTTTTGCTATAAAAACATTAAAGGATTTAAAGCATGAAGAGTTAAAAAGCATGTGTTACTTGAAAAAGAACTGGGTACAAATAAAGCAGGATCAAAAGACATTAATTCAACAGATATGTACACAGAAATAAAAGTCTCTAGAGAGATGATGATACCCAATAGAAATCAAAACCCCAATAGAAATCTTGAAATATCTCCATGAACTTGGACACCCTTTATCTAATGTTTATATAGTATACAGGATTTAGTTAATGGTCCCATTAACAATCGCTTCTGCTGCAAGGAGTTTTTACTATCAAATCTAATCAATAATTAATTACTTGAGAAAAAGCAACTCATAAGAAGGCCTGTCTTCTCTTATCAATAAAATATGATGTCTTTCAAGCTCAGTTTTTTATGAGCTTATTAACTTTTTTCCTTGTCAAAAATCAAGAAAAGCAATTTTTGTTCATTTTTGTCTTTATATTATATATTATTTTTAAATCGATGGGGAAATGTAGTAGTATTATGGTTATGATTATTGTATTTTGCTACATTATAAAAGTCATATTATGAGTTTTAATTTGTAGACTGTTAAGTTCAAGTATCATGATATTTGATGATTGGTAGTGTTGATATATATATATATATATATATATATATATATATATATATATATATATTGTGATGTGTTTATGCTTATGTCAGTGACTAGAATTAATGATATGCTTTATTCAAAATCTATATCGTTTTAAAAAAAGGATAAATAAATAAATGGTGCCAAATTACTCCAATGGGTAGGATCAGTGGACGTTTCATAGTTTCAGATGTCAATGTTTCCATGACAGACATAAAAATAGCTAAAGTTTCTGTATTCAAAATATATTACATGAAACACACAGTTTTGAAATGAATTAGTATATTTCATTACATTGAACTTTTTTAACGTAAGAAAAACATAAAAATACAAAATTCTTTTTATTTACATACAATGAGTTTACAATAAATATATTACAATATTTTCAGGGTTGTCAACCTTACACAATGAAACCATGTGAACATACCCCTGAAGGTCCTTTGCCACATTGCAAAGATATTGGTAAAATGAAGACACCACAATGTCAAAGGCAATGTATTAATAATTTATACAAAATCCCGTATGATGAAGATCATCACAGAGGTAATCATATATTTTATCATCATCATTTACATTTTAGAACATACAGACAGCCTTTAACTTTACACTTATTAATACAAAATGGTGCACGAAATTACTCATAAGCAATTATATTATCTTTTACATATGGAATGTAAAAACTTTACACAATTTTTGAACATATTAAATTTTTGTATGTAGTATAAAAAAATTTTATGTTGAGCCAAAAATATATTTGAATTTTTCATAAAATATTCATTTTCAAACTTTCTTAGTCAAAAAGAGATTTTCAAAAATTATTTGTTCACTCTGCAGTGCTCTTAGAGCCCAAACGGGTGGAATGATTTTGATCAAATTTGCTAAATGCCATATTTTGTTCATATCTTGCATATTATTTTTTAAAAAAATTTATAACCCAAGATTTGTATGTACCTGCCGTTCAACCTAAATCAAAATATTCATTTTCCCAAAATTGGTTCTAACAAATTTAATCAAATATAGAGCTCAAGAAGTAAACAAAACATATAGGTTGCTATCTTACAAACAAAAAAGTTCAGGTATTATCAGTAAAAAAAAATAAACCACAGATCCGATTAGAAAGTTGAATATTTCTAATTGAGTTGTAGGCGCTGATACAGGACTTTTGTGAAGGCAACTTACTAACCTAAAAAAACTACACACATCTTTTATATGATTATAAATCTTCGTTTTTAACTATAATTTTTTTATTGAACGACAGAATTATTTTAAATTATTTAATTATTAATAATTAATCCCAGATATTTTCACATCAGATTATATAAAATTTAATTTTCATTTTCTTTTTGGGCTATGTATAACTTTCATGTAATTATGTAAGGAAGTTTTCTCTATTTATACTGTAATTCAGTGAAATTTAGCAGATATTTTTCCCTGCAACTCTTATGTCAAAGTTTTTCATGGGTTTCTGTATTTTTTCAGTTTTATCTAGTTAATCAATTTTTGTAGATTGATCCTTCAACCTTAGGATCTGAACCACACATAAAATAAAATTATGATTTTTGATGAAATTGGAAAATACCAAAAATTAATCCTGTTGGGTTACCCGGTAATAATTTTCAAAATTATTCTTTAACAGTAATTTTCTTTTAATGTACAGTTTGACATGCAAGGCTTCAAATTTGATTAAAATATCTTGTTTTAAAATATTTTATTTAAGTCAGTGCACTTTAATGGTTGAACTTTATGGTTCATGTTCACTTTTTGACAAATATAACTTCTGAACTTGTATTTTTGTTAAGTTGATATTCTTGTTTCAATAGTAAAAGGTTTTCTTTTTGTTTCGTGCACTTTATCATAAATCTATGTTTTCCTGTACAACAACTTATCAGTCTGTTTTCATACTACACTGACTGCTGGATTGACTGGATATATTATATTCATAGCCTAAATTAATGGTCACTCATAACAAAAAACTATACTCTTAGGACCCCTTAAAAAGAGTAAGCTTAATGCTTGAAAAACATCTTTTAAATGGAAAAATTAATTAACCCCAAATATATATTTTTTAATATTTGTTTACATTGAGTCAACTTATTTTAATCTTTATGACTTTGTGAGCAAGATAAATTGGGGTGCAGCTCTCCTAAAAGTGAAGTGAATCTGTAGGCCTATGCAATTAAAGACTAATCAACTAACTCAGCAACTCTAGAATCATCAATGATGTCCATCAAAATTCAAAATATTACTTTTCTCCCAAATTGTTTTTGATCTCAGACATGGTATTTTATGGATGATTATAATAATTAATTTTCATTAGTGTATTATAATAATTAAAAAAGTTTGTTTTGTAATTTTGTAACTCTTTTTTGTTATATTTTGAGCTTTTTTAATCAAATCATTTACGGAAAATCAAAACTGTATGCTTTGGTTTGCGACATTTGACTCTCACTTGATAAAAATCATAAGTTTTCAAATGGTGGTTTGAGAGCGCTATGAACTATCAGAAGTAGATAATTCTGTTGGATACATCAATGACTGGACACCTAGAGCTCAATTCAGTCAAAAGAATGATCAGATTGAGGAACATATAATATAATTTTGAGTGGTGAGCAGAGGATAAAAAACCCACTTAGTTGTTTAAGAAATAAAAGTGAATCTTTGATTCAAGAAGATCACTTAACACTTTGAGTGCGGCTGGAACGCCGTCGGGGCTGGGTCGCTGTGTGTGCTGTTGGCGGGGCAGACAGTAGCAACGATTTCCATTGCTCAGTGTGGCCCAGCCACTTGTGATAGAAGAGATGTGATTGGGTTTGCGAGCATTTTAATGTTATCCCTTGTGTTTGATTACGACTTGCTTCGTTTGTGGATCGCGGGCTCGGCGTTCGTTTATGGTGACCAATACCTTTACGTCGCGCTTACAGCATTCGCGGTCAGTGACGAGTGTGTTTTATTGATATTTATTTTGTTTTTTAGTTATTTTACTTTCAATAACTTTTGCGGAACATGTCCCGATAAACCAGGGTTTTGCCTCGGTGCATGTTTTGACAAATATCACGACTCTTTGTAAGACGTGAACTCACGGGTAGAGGGGGGTTGTATATAGTTGTAAATATGTGAAATATGTATACTAGTAATGTGAAACTTAGATGATCAGTCAATCGATCATCAAATATAAATGTATAGTGTGGCGCAGCAGACTCAGTGAAACTGACCGTGGCGGGGCTCGGCCAAGACTTTGGTGACGGACAATGGCGGACGCGGTAGGATGCGGCCAGGACGGCGGCGGGTCACGACTTCAACGTCCTGGATTTGAAGGAAGTCGAGCTGGAATCGAGTTTTAAACCCTAAATCTGAACTTCTACATTAGAAAGTTAAGGTTTGGTGATAAATTAAAATTTTAGTATTATCCAACCTTAATGGTCATTTTTACTGCAGTAAATGTGTTAAGCTTTAAAAATTATTAGTTAGATGTAGAATTTTTAATTATATGGGAGAAGAGAAGGTGAATTTATAGGATGAAGGCACTTGACATGTTTAAGTAATAGTGGATGAAATATATTATTTAATAATGAATATTGTACAGGTAAACCTCATACCCCCCATAATGATTAGTCTCTATCAGATTTGATTTGTAGATACTTGCATCTAGTTCATGATCCGCAACTCCCTCAAGTCTTCAACCTCTTGTTGCCACATTTTTTAGGTATTCCACTTCTCCTCAGTTAGTGCCAGTTAAAGCTGATGCCGGAACATTGTGTAGTCCTTCCTGTGGGCCCTCTAATCCCCCACCAAACCCAAACCCATACTACCCTCCTCCCCTTAACTATCTCCATTTTCAAGGTTTTGTTGACATTTAATGCTGTTTTATATTAAAATATAGACGAAATTTATTTAATGTATGCTTTTGCTATCAGTATTGGGGTAATAAAAACAAACTTACCATTCAGGATGCCTTTTAATGAAATCAAATTCATGTTGAAAGAAAATGAACACTTTGTTTCTTATATTTTGTCTTTTAATTTAAAAGAGATATAATCCAAGTTCATGGAAAGATTTTTATTTGGGTTTTTATGTCTATTGGGTATCACCATATCTCTGGAGACTTTTATTTAACATCTCTATATAAATGCAGAAAAACAACACATTCTCTGAATTACACAAAGAAAGGTAACACCTTTTGCCGTCGATTTTAGAGCATCCAATAAAAAAGATTAAAATTATGATTAACACATGACATTTAAAATGCTCTAGTATTCAAATTTATAATTTGGGCTTGAATTCCATAGCAAATTTCTTTCATATTTGAGTCAGTGGCATAACTTTAGCCCTTACAACCGTTAATATTTAACCCAAGGTCATCCAATTTTGAAGTAAAAATTTGTGTCAATGTCTCTCCAGTTATATTAAATTAAGTAAGTTTAATTTTTTTTTTTTTTTGTGCACTTATGTTTCTGGTGATACATTTACAAACTCAACAATTAGGGCCATTTTTCCTTGTGGCTAATATCAGCGGTACAACCCCACAGGGGGGTGCCAACTAGCTGCACCTAAAAACAGGGGGTTGGCATCAGTCACGGTCCACAGTCGAACACTAGCAACACTTAAACTATTATCCATAAAGTCATATCCACTCAGTTCATATACATTAATCGGTTCTTTCTTTCACCTTATCTTAAGGTTCTCATCTCAGTAGGGGTGCAGACTAATTGCACCTATTGAGAGGGGCTTAGCATCACTCGCAAAACCCAAGCTATACAGGAGTAGAACAATTAACATACCCTCTCCGAATGTACACACACATACAACACTCATATGTTTTGTACTTTCGGTAGAGGCAAATACTTTTCACATATCACAAGGTGTGTACAGTTTGTAGATTCATATATAGGAAGTTTTTGACCATGTAGGTCCATAGCGCATTTGGGGCACAAACATAGTAAATCATTACTTAAGTACATCCTCTCAGATAATCCTGAGAAGACGATAATAACCCAAAGTAGGGGACAACTCAGACAGATTATGGAATGGAGCATCGGAATTTAGAGTAACGTTGTGCAATCAAGTTTTGTGTTAAACTTGGTGAATCCGCGAGTGTGACTTTTGAAAAGTTGAAACAGGCCTATGGGGAACATTGCTTATCAAGAGCACAAGTTTTCCGCTGCCACAAATCATTTTTTGAAGGCCGGGAACACGTTTAAGATCAACCTTGCTCAGGGAGACCTTCAACTTCAAAAACTGACGGAATCGTTAAACGTGTGAGGACTCTTGTGAGATCAGACCGTCGTTTAACAATAAAGATAATGAGTGAACTATTAAATGTAAACACTTTCACTGTACATCAAATTTTGACAGACGATTTGGACATGCGAAAGATTTGCGCCAAAATGGTGCCGAAAAACCTCACAACTGAACAGAAGGACAATCAAAGAAACGTGTGTGTTGATCTTCTTGAGAGGATTGGCAATGATCAAGAATTCTTCAATTGTGTGATCACAGATGATGAATCCTGGATATTTGAGTATGATCCTGAAACAAAGCGGCAAAGCGAAGAGTGGCACACTCTGTCATCTCCTTGACAGAAAAAATGTCGAATGAGCAAATAAAAAATTAAGACCATGCTAATTTATTATTTGTTTTTTTTTACAGTAAAGGTATTGTGCACAAAGAATTTGTTAAAACCAGGACAAACTGTTGACAAAGTGTTATATAAAAGTGTTCTTTAAAGGCTCAGGAAAAGAGTGATTCGTGTGAGACCAGACATTGCTGACAAGTGGATGCTTCATCATGACAATGCCCCGTATCACACGGCCATTTCAATCAGTGAATTTTTTACCTCAAAACGCTTTCTGTGGTTCCTCAACCCCCCCCACCTATTCACCAGATTTGAGTCCTTGTGACTTTTTCCTTTTCCCGAAATTGAAACATGTCTTAAAAGGACGTCATTTTGAAACTCTGGAGAACATTCAAAAGGCTGTGACTGACCAGTTAAAAGCCATACTAGTTGAAAACTTCCAGCGCTGCTACCAAGGGTGGGGAACAATGACTACGCCGGTGTATAGCTGTCCAAGGGAACTACTTTGGAGGGGGTAACTGGCTACTTTGAAATGCACAATGTGGCTTTAGGCAGAGTCGATTATCTACTGATACTCAGCTGGATTCTCTAGAGTCTCCCATATAAAATGCATTTTACTAAGTCTCTAGCTTACTTGTCAGACTGGTGAACCATCTACTGTATTTCTTAACGAAGACAGCAACTACAAATATTATTCATGATAGTCTGTGCTCCAAACTACATCATCTAGCATACAATGTATCTTTTAATAATCCTCTATCTGATAAATATGAATGGTGTCAGAACCATACTGCCCCACTTGGCATTAGAACTCTTACTATACCGGTACTTGACAATTTGGGAATTGTACTTCCTCTAATGTATGAGTATTCTCCATGTCTTATTCAAATACCACATTTTGATTATTCATTGTCTAGATTTTAAGTCTAATACTCCTGATGTGGTCTATCGTCAAGATTTTCAGTATTGAATACCCATCTAGTGAAATACCTTTTCCAGAATTTCGTCAATCATTGAAATCTTTTGCATTTTAGGCTATGTATCTGGATCTGGATTTAGGTAGACTTCATCTTAAATGTGGGAAAATTTATTTCTTTTTCATTGGGAGGAATATTATGTGAATATTATGTAATTGGTCTTGGTCAGGAACTACTTTTTCAAATAAGGTACAATAAGATGATATCTTTAAAGATATCTCAACTTTTGAAGTCATCGGTTATAAAAACTTTTCTAAAGCACCCTTTTGAAATTTCTGATTGTGGAGTAACTGAAACTGATTGTGGAGTATCTTTTTTTTAGAGTTTTATGACCCTGATTCATATTAGATGAACAAGCCTATGTTACAGCACAAGAATAATCATAATATCCAGAAATGTTCATCTGTACTTGGAAAGATTCAACGAACTGTTGTGAATTATTGCACAATAAAACAGGCATCAGCATGACATCAAACACAAGGGAGGACTGAGAAACAGGAGCACGGAGCTAATAACTCACCACTCGCATGTTATTTATAGTCAGTAGACACCGACACTCAACTCGACTGTTATTAATTGATTCTTAGAACTGCAATTACATTCCCAAAGCAAAAAGACCTGTTTAAATTTGTCTTGTTCAGTTGTAAATTCAAAAAGAACAGTAAAGTTTTTCAACTTAAAATATTTGCTTGTTTTTACCACTTTGAAGCATGGGGTCCAGTGTGATCTCATCTGTGTAAGTGTGCCCCTATCCTGATTCTATCTATTTGACCAGCTAATATTATTTTGAGCAGCGTAATATTATCTAAACAGTGTAATTATTTAAAAATTTGCAGGGTTTGTTTTTTTATAAAAGGAGCTATGTGCTGATTCTAGTTGGGCATCATTTGTAATTTGTTAATTACAAAAATAAAAACAAAAATATAAAAATAAAAATTTAAGTTAAAAAATTTAATGAAATTGAATTTAAAGATATTAACTTAAAAGTCTCTAGGGTTGTGAATTCTTTAACAGTGTACTCAGTAGGACATTGGAGTAAAAGAATAGTAGTCTTTGTTGTTCTGAAAAAGTATATTATATTTGTTAGACACATTTAAAAAACATCAACATAGAAAATGAAACATTCATATAATATGTCTTACGCTAATACATCCTATCAATTATTTGATTATCCAAATAATAATAAAGAAAAATTAAATTAAATTAAATTAATGAATTTATACTTTAGTTGCAACTCATAAATGAAAAGACTTTAAGTTTATTTGAATAAAATTTGTATAGTTAAGAATTATATTTTTTGGAAATAGATCATGTTTCAATTCATTAGTTTTTAAAAAAGGACTTTACTTTAATATACTTACACACTCTAAAATACAAGATATGGTGTCTCATTTATCAAAACATAAATTAATAAATCAAACTTATAGCTTAATATTGAATTCTCTAAACAATTTCAAACATATACATAATTTTAGATAATGAAAGTCTAGACGTGGATACCAAATCACGTTATTTTTATTTAAAAGCACTTTTCCTCCGAAATGATTCGCTTCGTTCGCCGGAGCTCCATGATGACTCATGGAAATCGCTCTGATCATTGTTCAGATGTCGACGTCTTCAGTTCACCTTTCTGATTCACAAAGTTCATTTTTATTGTTCATGTAACAAATTAATTATTGATATCTTAATCTTTATTGTTCTACTTTTCTTAATATATAACGGTTTTGTCTATGTGTCCCGATTCAATTACATCACCTTTTACCGAACACGTGGAATCAATTGATCTCACCGTTTTTTACAAAAGTTCACATATCTAATCAAAACGTATAATGTTTTGATCATTGTTAGTTTAATTTATAGTCTTAAGAGCACTCTTTTCACTCCGCTAGGTCTTTATACTGAATACACAAAATAATGCGAAAAGCAAATGGTTTCATATTACAAGTTCTTCATAACGAAATTGTCATTTAATATATCTCAATGTGACCGTATTTTACATTCTGTTCTATTCACAACGTTATTAAACAAAATCACTCATCATTGTCATTATTAGCACTTTATATTTTCACATTTTTGCCTTGTCTCTTTGTCCTTCCTAGGACCAACTCAAAATCTAATACAACTTAACACTCCAAACGTTCCCCATAGACTGTTGGCAATGCAAAGTCCATTTTCCCGGTTTAGAAAATCATGCGTCTTATCTTTGCGCAAATAATTACGCTTCACTTCTTATATACAAGGTTTACACTAACTCTAATTATATCTATACATAGGATAACATTTCTCTGACTATTTTCTATTATTCAATTTGTTTTCTAATTTTCTCTTTCAAGTTATTAATGGTAATTAGACGAACTATTTGCTTTAGAGCATGCCCCTTTCCTTTCTCATCTCGACCAATTATGTACAAATTCCAAGATTCATGCGCTTCTTGCGCTAAATTCAAATTCAAAAAAGTACAATATTACAACAGATGTCTATACAAACTCAAATTCAAAGACTATTACAGACCCAAAGAACTGTATTAAATTGAAAACCTTAGTAGTTCTTTATTCTTAACACCACAACAAATTTTCTGTCCATGGATAGAGAAACCTATATAACACTGGGAAAATAAATTGTGAGTTTATTTATTATTCGCATTCTATTCTACATTATTTATTTTGAATCACTCATATTAGTATGTACATAAAATTTGTCTGTTAACAGTTAATAAATAAACAGTTACATCAAATACAATTTAAATCAGTTAAACTGTTAGATAAAAAAAAAAATTGATAGAAATCAGGATATATGCTCTTTGAGTCATTTTTTTTTTTCACCAACCACCATAAACGACTGTAAGTTAAATTAACATTAAATAATCCATGGTTGAAATAACATTGACATTTTATTGAATTATATTTGATTCACTTATAATTATATTTCTTATATATTTATACTTATATTTTTTTAATTATATTTTTCATCAAATTGTCCTACCCGAAAAACTTTTCCTTAAATAAAAATTACGCCAGCCACGAGTATAAAGAAATAAAAAAGAAAAATTTTCTGCTTTGTAATGTTACATTTTCTAATATTGAATTAAATTATTCTATAAAGATAAACTATAAATTATTATTTACCAATTACATACTTTTTTTTGTTTATACTATTTTTAGCCAAAGAAATCTACTACTTAAGTGATGTGGAGGAAATTCAACGAGACATAATTACTTATGGACCTATTCAAACTGGTTATACAGTGTATGAAGATTTTTTAAGCTACAAAAATGGTAAATATAATATTAATATTTCAAAATCATATAAAAATACAAAAGATGTTTAAACTTTACTATTCAAGTATTCGCCTAATATTATTATTTTTTAGACACACGAGACATTTTTATATATTAAATTTATTAATTGCATTAATAATGTGACATCAGAATGTGTTTTAAAAAAAGTTTACTTATTACTTACCTAAATTTGAGATAGGTCTATTCAGAACTTGAAATTAGCTACATTTTTTTAACAAGTCCACTGATTTAAAAATACAACTAAACCTTAGTTTTATTACCTTTGTAATGTTTTCACTTGACATAATGTACTAAATCAAGATTTTTTTTTTTTAATTGGGCACTTTCGATTATGTAATATATTTTGGTCATTATGAGGACTAGGATTAATTACTTCACTAAGATCAGATTTAAGTTAAAAGGAGACGAGCTTTGACATATTACATATTTAAAACAAAATGATAATTACTTAATGCAACATATTTGAAGTAAATGGTGCCAAAACCAAATAAAAACTAAAAATGTCAGTTCAGTAGTTATCAATCAAAAAGTGAAAATTAACCATGGATGATTCATCTTTGAAATAATATTTATATAAGGGCCTTAAATCGCATTTGATTGATTTCAAGCTTTTAATAATGGTGGTCATGTTCTTCTTATATTTTGTTTAAACAAACTGAACCGTAATATTTATTTACTTGCAATTTTGCACATGGGTTTGGGTTATTGGCCTTGTAATAATTTAATCTTTTTTATGAAATTTTTTTGATATGTTTTAATGTTTTATAATGAAGTTGGGCGCCATTTTGTAATATTTATTTAAAAAAATAGAATAAAACAATCATTTTAAGAAAATACTCTTGAAGAGAGCATAAAAAAAATTCTCTGAGTCGCAAGTTCTTTAATACAGTGTACTTTGGAGAATTTCAAATAAAATACAGAATCCAATTTTCTGAAATGTACATTTAATTATAAGTAAACATTTATAATAGATTACATAATTATTATAACACTAGAATATTTCCTGAAAAGACAAAGATACAAAAATCATCACATATTTTATAATAACCTAAACTTATAATTTAATAATATTTCATTTATGATTAATCTTATAGTTGCAACCTAATTTCAAAAATAAAATCTCTCATAATACAAAATGCAATATTATTAGATTACAAAATGCTTATATTTTATTTTTTAAATCATCTAATCTAACAAATCAACTATTGAATGTTTTTTATTCTTAAAGTTTTTAATCATTATCTTCAAAAATATATTTTTTCTTTGTTAACACTCTTACCGAAACCCTAATTTACTAACGCCAACTGAAACCCTGGGCTTCTGAGACCCCTAAGTTTTTACTAGCTAAATAACAAATAAGTTGCTGATTTGTTATTGAAGTGCTTTGTTTTTTATTTAAAACTACAGAACAAAGTTTTTTTGAATTAAAAGACTAATTCTGCATAAAAATAATTTATAATTAAAAATACAAAAAATAGGAAAAGAGCAGACATCACAGGATGATTTGGCCTTTGAAGGAACTCACTTGGGATAGCTTTGTTTATCTTTCTTGGCAGTCCCGACGTATGTAAGCTATCTTTTTTTAAACTTCGACCGATGTGAATCAGTTGTGACATTTCTACTACTGCCCACAATCAGTTTATATAAGCTGACAACTGACTGAGATGGATGCTTAGTGTTTTTTCCTCCTCAGATAGGCCCACAGAATCACCCCCTTTTCCTGTATAAATATAAGCATTCAGTAAATGCACGGAGTTGGCATAATCTTTATGTCATGTTTTTAGCTTATTCGGCATAAATACTTTGAATCTACACCTTTCGCAAAACAGCACAAGCATTTCGTCTATAGTGAAAGAGAATAGATGCTTTGACAATTTGAAATAAACTTTTCAAATACTTCCAATATGGGAGCAGCTCAGTCATTTTTCTTTCTTTCTTCTCTTGTTATTGTGTCAACAAACCTAAGGCACATCAAAAGAATTTTAAACCTTTTTTTCTGATATTGATGCCGAAAAAATTGGTAGACTGAATGGATCCCTAGTAAATAATGATGTAATCTTCTCATTATTGGATCCTAACACAGATGACACAATTAGTAGTCCTATTAGAGCATTTATCTCTTCAATGTTTGTGTCTCTATAGTTGTTTCTTTTTTTGGTGTGTTTACTGACAGGCTTAATCTTACTCTTTGCAATTTGATATTGGTGTTACTAACAATTACACCCATAATATTATGATCAATAATAAATCCCATACCTGTTTTTTTTGCTAGGTTGGTTTCCTAGAGCCCTAGCTTGGCCTTTTCCCCTGGTAATGTTCTTATAATATTTCTTGCCGGGGTTCTGACATTTCTGGGAGGTGGTTTGCTGCTCCATCGTTTGGAGCAGTTTATTCATTTTTCTTTGTTCTTTCAACATAAAATATTTCATTATCATCAATGTTTTCAAGTATAACATTATTTTCAGGTTGTTCTAGCTGTAGAAAATTATTATCTTCCTCCTCTGAGCTCATTCTTGATGTTCATTAATTTCTCTCCTCATGGTCCAATAACGGAAAATCAGGATCGGCGTCCGAATCATCCACAACACTACTGTTATTATCAGAACTGTCTAAGTTTTCATTCTGTAGTAGTTCACGAATTCTGACACCAAACATTGGGTCTCTGGGATCCATTTTACATACACACAATCGCTAGCCGAAACCCTCGGTATGTCAGAACACACCACAAATAACGCACACCAAAACTCTGGGCCTCTCAGACCGGTTCATATTTCATAAACCGGTCAAGGACAAGTACCGGAATCCAACTAAGCAAAAGAAGTTTTTTTGTATTGGGAAAGGTATCAGAGTGATGAATTCCGCTCGACTAACAGGGTTGCCAATATTTAACAACAAAAATTACCATGGGCCTGTGAGACCGGGATTTCGATTAAAGTGTTAAAGACCACGTGATAATTCTACAAACATACTATCCAAGTTTCATTAATGAACTGTAAGTTCTAGTTACAGTAGAATCCCTCTTAACTGGTCTAGTTGGGACTGACACCCGGGCCGGTTGCCCGTTTTGCCGGTTAATCCGAGGTTCCCGTGAGAAATCGGTTTTCGTTCAAAGAAAGCTTATTTAATTAGGTAGCGCTAAGAATTATGCAATTAAGATGTTATTGCAACTCATTTTATTGTACATAAATGTATCGTATATATTATGTTATGTATATTATACATCAAACATGAAAAAATTAAACACTACAAAGCTTTTTTACAGATTCCCCTCTCTCAAGTCTTTTGACACATTTAACCGCGTCTCAAACGAAACTAACACACGCTTCCGTTTTCGTAACTCACTCATTTTTATTTACTGTACTTAGATCATAACCAGTCAAAGACAAGAAGAAAACTGAAAAGAATTGTTTATTTTCCATAATGTATACTAAATTGACTCGTGGAAAAAAAGCGGCCCATCAAACGTTTTTGTTACCGAAGGGTGCCAATGCTGCGGTGTTTTTATGCCGCCGACAATGGGATTACGCTATCGACAAAGTCGTTTGACTCGCCGCTGCTTTGGTGCTGCGGTGTTTTTACGCCACCGACAATGGGATACCGCTATCGACAAAGTCGTTTGACTTGCCGCCGCTTTGGTGTTTTATCTCCATGGAAAGAGCTTCTTAGCTTTGTACATGGAAAAACTTTCTGTTTACTTGTCCTATGGGATAAGTGTACTAACAGGAAGAAAGGTGGTTTTTAATATGAGTAAGAATCTCACACTATCAGAAGATCGGATATCTCCCTTTGTCATTTGAAGATTTTCCACATATCCTGCGAAATTAAAAAAAAAAACATTGAATAATTACCTATCACCCACACAAAGATGTCTTTTAAAAGTTCAGTCACAGACGTAAAATGGTTGGATTTGTATTCTATTTAACATCTCACCTTTACATCTAATGCTAAATCTTAAATAATATTATTATCACGATAGACATTCAAAATGGAATTTGTAGAAAATAAACAATAATTCAAATAATAAACAATGTAAGAAAAGAACAATTTAATATTTAGTAAATATAAATGGCAAAAACTTGAATACTGTATAATAAATTTTCATTAATTTTTTATTCATCCTCTAGACAAATTTTACATTAGTATAAAATATGTCACTAATATAATTTTCTTAATATAAAACAAATCACTTTTTGCATGACCCTTACACCCGGGCATATGAAATGTAAGTATAATGTTATGAGACGCCGTCTGAGAAGTACAAGCCATGTACCTAAGTAACACCTTGTTTCCTTGTCCTTACCAATGAAAAACTCACGACTATCAATGTTAGGAAGTACTGTTATTAGCTCTTCTTCTTTTTGCATAAGGTTGGCATCAGTGGTGTTATTTATTAGACTGTCTACTCTTACCTCGTCATTATCTTCAAAAATGTTATCATCTTTTCTTGGAAGATTTTCGTCAAAAAAGTCTTCTTCTTGTTCATTGGGATCTTCGAGTCAAAAAACGCTTTCACTGTCACTTTCTGTTTCATTCAACCACATACGCAACTGTTCACACTCACAGTCAGACATTTTATTTACAAGTTAGAATTATAACACACAATACAATAGCTAAATTAAAAAGTAGTTGGTAACGACAACATTGAAACGGTTAGTGCATGGGGTAATAAACTATCCCAAGTTCAGTAGATGTATTTTCAAACCGGCACACACAAACAAACACCAGGTCAAGAGAAATGAAACTGCACTGACGGCTTCTAGGACAAGGGGAAAGAAGGTACTGAATCGCTCAAGGTTAAGAGTGGTCTAAACTGTTCAGCAAAAGCAAAACGCACAGGGTTAAAAATTACCCCGTGCGACCACTGGAGTTTTAACAGGTTTTCCACCATAAACCGTTAGCAGTGGTGATATATTTAATGCCTGAGCAAAATGTTTCTAATTTAGAGGACATTTTTAATAGGTGATGAATTAAATTATTATATGCTGGTAGTTTATGAGAGTGTGGGTGGTTGGAAGAAGCATGTATGGTTTGGTTGATAATAGGTTTTCTATAGATATTGAAGATGTGGTTTCACACTGTTTGATGACTGTTTAATCCAGTAATTCAGTTAATTATTTGTTTCTATTTCAAGGGTAAATTTTAATTGTGAGGTAATAATATAAATTTATATATATATTCTAAAAATAACCTAGCTCTATAATACTATATATAACCTAAGAATTAAATATAAATAAATATTGAGCTTGAGTTGTGATATAATATAAAATAAAAATCTGACAATTTCTAACAAATATGTGTCTATGGGATTTAACAACCTATGTTTGAGTTAATAAACATTATTATGATTAAAATAAACATATTATTTGTATTTTAATAATATAAATGAGCTACAATTGTTTCGCCTTGCGGCATCATCGGGCAACTAATAATTAACAGGTATATACAACTATTTATACATACGCAAGAAACAGGAAACTGAAATACAATAGAGAATACCTGTCCTGGTTTAGTTGTATATATAATAGTTGTATATACCTGTTAATTATCAGTTGCCCGATGATGCCGCAAGGCGAAACAATTGTAGCTCATTTATATTATTAAAATATTTTGAAACTTTACGCTTTATTTTATCCTTGAATATGGAGTTTCAAGAAATATTTGCTATTACATTAAAATAATAAAAATATTATTTATGTTTAGATTTTGTATGGATAGGAGACACAGGTTTACCTTGTTATTATAAAATCAAAACATAATAGGCTATGAGCTATATTAAACTATAACCTAAAACTAAACATATTATTAAAACCAAATAAAATATACCAAATATTCTTGTTCTTGTGCAGGTGTGTATCATCATGTTTCTGGAGACAAAATTGGATTGCATGCAGTAAAAGTGATTGGTTGGGGGAGTGAAAACAATGTTCCTTACTGGTTGGTACAAAACTCATGGAATGAATATTGGGGTGATAAAGGCTACTTCAAGATTATTAGAGGAAATAATGAATGTGGCTTTGAGAGTCGAATGTATGCTGGATATCCTCTTGTCTGAAAATTCTGCTTTAATGCCTTTAATAGAAAAGGTGCTCCAATATCTATTGATGGTAACAGTGTGTGTTAGCAAACCTTTTCCATGAACTACGAAAACGAGATATGTATAAATTGTTATAATGGTTGACTTTGAGTCAAGAAAGGTATGTGTTTTGAATACTTAGAAATAATCAGAAAAGTATATATTTTTCTAAGAAATCAATCACTATCTATGATAGTATTTAACACCTTGTTAATGGATAATAATGTAAAACCAATTTACTGCAATCCAATTACATATTACAAAGAGAAAAAAATTGAAGAAGACATTATAAATTATGTTTAAAATACAGTTATATTTTTTGTCAGTTATGTTATAGAAATAAAGTTACAATATTTTGTTTGCACAAATTTTAATAATTATTCATGGGGAAATATTTGAAACTTCTTTAACCATTAAATTTAATTTCAAGTATTACTTTAACCCTAGATTCAAATTTGTCTTTCAGGGGATGTGCGATTAAAAAGGTAATTTTTTAATGTGTTGTTGTTGTTGTTCTTATGGCATTTGTGAAGTCACTCCATCCTGTTTCTGACATGCCAGTACAAAGCCATCAAATTCTCTTCTTGTCACAGTGTAGGACTAACTAGGTCCAGCACAGGTCGATGCCATGACTGAGTTCAGTTTTCAGCAGATGGTGCACTCTTGACAACTGTAGATCTTGTCGGTTCCAATACGCTGCTAAAGACATCAACAGCTTCTTTCCTCAGTTTCATACTGTTAGTTTTCCACAGGTCGGTAATTTTCTCCCTCCCCCCCCCTTAACACTTCTGCTGATTCCCTCTTGTTGGTATCAGAGTTAATGATGAGTAGTTTTTCATTTTTATGAACTTCTGAACCTTTTTTGCCAGGTTTGTCTGTGATCTGATTCCCTTACACTCCTACATGCACTGATATCTGTTAGCCCACTGAGGTGTTTGATGTAGTTTAAGGATTCTTTCATGTTTTGAGATAAGTGCATTGAGTTGATCTGTTTGTTGGACCAGGTTGACACATAATGACCCGTAACAGTATTTATAATAGAAAATTTTCAAATAACAAATCTAGAGGAAGAGAGTATGTTGAATGGAATGACTATAAAGTTGTAAGATTGAATACACCACACTTTTATCACCAGTCTTGTTATTTTATAGCTACATCTTGTACATTTGCCTAATTACCTTATATTTATTTAATGGTTAGATTTTGTAGGACAGGAGGCTTACCTTGGAATTACCAGGCTTACTAATACTTTCCAAGGTAAGCCTGCCTTCTGTCCATACAAAATCTAACCAATAGGCTATCTATATACCCTATTAAACTCTAACATATATATGTAATATGTACAACAAACAATTACCTCTTGAACACATAATATCTAAATATAAAAACTCTCTGAAGGAAAAACATACAAGGTATGTAAATTAAGTAATGAGACTGGCAACATAGCATTCGATAAACACAGGACTTGGAGGGGTAGCAGGTGAACATCTGATATGCCTTCAGAACGAGTTTGAACTTGCAAGAGTCATTTGGTTGTCGGTGGTGATTTATCTCATGATAGTTTTTTCTAGTGCGTTCTAAAAATGAGTGACATCAATTTTGAGCATCGGTGTGTTATTAGGTTTTGCTTCAGACTTAGGGACAGTGCAACGGAAAATTTTACAAAACTTCAGCAGGCCTAAAGAGACAGTGTTTTATCAAGAGCCCAGGTTTTTCGGTGATTTAATGCATTTTCATAAGGAAGAGAGTCGTAGAAGATGAAGGTCTTCATCTCCAAGAACCAATGAAAATGTCTACAGAATCTGTGATCTTGTGCCTTCAGGTCGTCAGTTGATGGTTAAAAGGATTGGGGAAGAATTGAATTTAACTCACACCACAGTTCATCAGATTGTTAGCAATGAATTGGGGATGAGAAAAATATGGGCATAAATGCTTTCAAAAACCTATCGCAGGACTAAAAGGAGATCAGGAAGGAAAGGTGCCTTTATTTTTGGAATCAATTGTAAGTGATCCCTATTTTTTGGAATGTGTCATTACTGTGACGAGTCTTGGGTGTTTGAGTACGACCTGGAAACCAAATGTCTAAGCATGAAATGGCACAGTTCAGCCTCTTACAATGCCCAAAAAAGGCAAGAATGAGCAAGTGAAAGATCAATGCATGCTTATTTGCTCCCTTAATAGCCAGGGAATACTCAACAAAGAGTATATGCTAGGTCTAAACAGTCAATAAACACTTTTACTAAGAGGTTCTTAATACATGTGAGACCAAACATCAAGAACTGGGTGTTGCATCATGACAATGCACCTTGTCACACAGCAATTTCAATAAACAAGTTTTTGGCCAGTAAAAACATTCCTGTGGTTCCTCAGCCTTCTTATTCGCCAGACTTGAGACCTTGTGACTTTTTTCTCTTCTAGAGATTGATATTTCACCTCAAGGAACATCATTCTGGGATACTCAATAACATTTAAATGCCTGTAACATAACAGTTGAAGGCTATTACAGTATCAGTTTCAGTATTGCTAAGAAGAACTGGAAGAACAGTCCAATTCTCCAGCGTGTATGACTTCCCAAAGGAAAAAATTTGAAGGATATTAATTTGTAATTCTATTAGAATAAAAAAAGTTTTTAAATCAGTCTCATTAACTAAATTTACAGACCTTATATATTGTAATCCATTTTATTTGGTCTTCTATAAATACAGATAATGAAACCTAATTACATTTTACACCTTTATATTTTTATAATAATAAATTGAATTGTGCAAACTGTTGGAAAACTTGTTTGTCTAACAGATGTAAAAAGTGAGTTCCTAAAGCGGACTTATCCATACTCTAAAGGATACTGCACAGAACACACCTCAAGAAGCAATACAATTCAATTAGATTTCGTCAACACTAGCTATCCTCAGTGATAGCATAATGTTAGATCTAAGATAATAATTTGTTAGAATAGTGATTAAGCAAGAAAGATATTTTAAAGTTTTAGAACATAATTATAACTATGTGAATAGATAGCACAAAGTGAAAAATGGTGCAAATGCCGACTATGCTTACTGGTCTACCTTATATTTATTAAAATGACACAGTTGGGATATGGGAGATGCAAGGGTTTTAAATATCCAGGGAACACAAGAGTGTGGCTTTTTCTGGGTGATCAGCCAAGTGTGAAAGGTCTCTCTCATGGTGCAGGTACAAAAAGGTGGACACGGATTGATGGAAAAGAAGTTAAGGAGACAAAGATAATTGCTATTTTATTTTTTTGAGGTTGAAGATAACAGTTGTTAAAGAAATTTGTAGTAAAGAAATTGGGAAGAAAATTATTAAGTCTACTACATATAAACTATTTGACATTGTAAATAAACATTTGTTATAAAAATAAGATACTCATATAAACATTCAAGCAACATCATATTACTGTAAAGTAAACATAGACCCACAAAGTTCGTAACATTACTTTTTTACCTCTCAGGAGCTCACTGACAAGCATGACAATCCTGAAGAACTCAAGCTGGATCTACACTTTTTTCATGCAGCCTTGGGTTAGATCCTTTTCTTTCATCATTACCAACTCTTGTTTTTTTCTGACCCTGACACTATTACAGTATTCAAAGGCTAGGTGTATTTCATCTTCATTTTTTATAAGATGATGATGACCGAGAAGTTTTCCCCATTTAAACAACAAGGGAAAAAGTAGAGAAACTCAGTCTGCACATGCACTGTCACGGTTTAGAAATACCACAGACTTTACCCTTCACTTGTAAATATCTCAAATAGCACAATTACTGTTATGCTCTACGTATATTAGTCTCATTAAAAAATAATACTGAGACATTTTCAAATATAATGTAACATAACATTAAGTATATTCAAAAACACTGTCAACGAGGCAAGTACTTAATATTCGATTGTATATACCTGATAACTTTCACCTTTGATTTTACATAACATAAAAATAGATAAGCCATCTCCACGATATGGTTTGAAGTTCAGAAATTAGAAGCTCTAGTGCTGACATCTAACAGCCCACTTCTGGTAACTTCAAAAATAGTATACCGTATTGCACTTCAACTACTTCCACACTAAGGCATTTTGAACAGAATCTACAAAACTATAACTGTTGAAACATCACGTTATTGTACTCAATGGGACTTTTATTAGATATAAATTTTCACTCATGGTTAAAATATATAAAACAAAAATTAGTTATAATGAGAAGATAAGTTTGCATTACTCGCAAAGCTAAATTAGCTGCACTACATATTTAGGCTCTATTTAACTCTAAAAAGATGTATTGTAGGCAATGTAACAAAGTAAATAAAATTTCTTAGGTTAGCCATCATGTTTTATTTTAACACAACTTTAAAAATAGAAAATAAATAATTGTTCAAAAATTAGTTTTGTCCATAAATTAGTTCAAAAACCTGTCTTGTCCAAACAATTAATCTAAATATATTTGCAAACTTTAATATAGTGATATTATTCTTGAGAATGCTGACATCATGAAATGTCCAATGATCCTACCCATTGAAGTTATTTAGAATTAATTTTTCCCACTGTAGATATATTTATTAGTAAATTGTCTAGATAATTTTTCACACAAGAGTCAAACCATATTCAATTAAATATTATTTTCAATAGCTTAAAAATTTGTATTCAAATGACACTGAATGTATTTACAATAAATAATCAGAGTTTTTGTTTTTAAAACACATAATTTAAAAACCATAAACAAATCAGCAATAATAGATCTAGCAATCAAAATTTAACATTTAGACTTGGGTTTACTATTCAAACATCCATAATTTGATTTTTCAGTAATCCCTTCATATCTAAGTCATCAATTAAGTGGATAGACAAAAACAGCAAAGGAACTATCATATCAGTTGCATGTAGAATATTATGATTTCCAATTTTTAAAATGTTTATCATAATCAGGAAAAACATCACAAAATATTAAAAACTTAGAAGTTTTCTGACATATGCTGGATTGAAGAAATATTATTTTGTCTGTCCTGAAAACCCAAAGCAAGGTTTTTGGAACTATATGACTGAAAAATAAAGCCAATTTTGATTTATTTTTGTATGTTAATGAAGACAAACATAAAAAGATGAGAATATTACGATACATTATTTATAAGTAGCAACTTAAAGCTTAAATAATTAATTACAAAAAAACAATAGATGTGTTAAAAGCCCTAGAGACTTCACAATAAAAAACACAGTTCCAAAATAATAACAAGGAATTATTACCATAACAATTACCATACTAATTTAAAAAGTATTTTGGAAGCAGACATAATGCTTTCAAAAGCAACATTAAAATATATAGCTTAATTCTGTTCTTTAACAAAGGAAAACATTAAATACGAAGAATTATATTAATTACAATTAAATAGCATTTAAAATGAGTACATAAATTAGTAAAACACAAAAGTCAGTCTATTAACAGCTTGAGTTGCAGAATAAAATTACAATTTTCAGAATGACAGTTTCTAAACCGTTTTAAAAGTAGTTTGCTAAAAATCAGAACATACAAAATAAGAAATAACATATTTATTGAATATTACAATTAATTCATTAAAAAATAAATATATCATAACTTTAACTACTTTGTACAAAATATTAATAATAACACATACATAGGCTATCAGCATTCCTTTAAATATATAGAAAGTATTTATGTTTTGTGTGTGTGTGTGTGTGTGTATACATTTAAAACAATGAAATAAAAATAATATAAATAAAAATGTAATTATAAAATTATTGTATATGAGGAGGTTTTGGTAGTAGATGTCAATTTTTTAAAATACTGATAAAAGTAAAAACTTTTAAAACATGGTTAAAATTATAATAATCATATTTTACACTACAATATAAAGTTAAATTATATTCCTTGAGCTAATTTTTTGAGATCGTCCGATTGTAATTCAGCTCGTGAGCTCACACTATGCATATCAGTGCCTGAGAACTTTTTAGGTATTGCCTATAAACAAGAAGAGAAGGTATTACAAACAACCTGCAAACTGCAATGGTGTATAACATATCATGTAATAAAATTCATGATAAGTTACTCTCTGTACAAGTAACTGTGGTCAAACTTACGCCTCTATTGAGAAAACTTCCTTAGTGAATAGGAAGCTATTTGCTCATTGTACAAATGAATAGCGAGGGATTGCTGTAATGTCAAAATGACAGATATTTTAACGCTCCATCTGGCGAATGTTAATTTGTCTTAAAAATTCTCCGTTCGTTTAAAAATTAATAAAATATATTATTTGTATACAAAACCTAACTTATAAGATATCATTTTTCTCAGAAAGATGCATAGAATTCATCTATGTAATAAAAAAATTAATTTTTGAAACGGTTTTGGAGTAAGTATGTTAGATGTCAAAAATGATATTAACTTATTTTCAGAAAAACCTGTATCACCCAAAATCAATAGCTTACTACCTATTTCTAAGATATACACAATTTTTGTGTATTATTTGTGAATATATTTAGGGAAAAAAATATATAAATTTGTTACATTTTAAAAATGTAAAAAAATATTTTACGTAAAAACTGAATTTTCTCTTTATTTAAAAAAAAAAACATTAAAAATAGTAAAATATATTTTATACAGAACTTCTATATATCATTATGTCCAGAAAGGTGCATAGAATGTAGGTGTATAGTGAAAAAAAATGTTAGATGTATTACATTTGGAGTTTTTTGGTCAAATACCAAAAAATCGAGAGTAACGAAGAGAAAATTTTCACAGAAATCAGTACATAAACCATATAAAAGATTTTTTTTTCATTTTTTTGAAGAATTCCTAGAGATTTGTTATATATTTGTGGATAAAAGTTGCTAAAAAAAAAATCAATTTTAAAAATTTTCATTAGACATGGGTCATCTATAATAATAAAAGCCAAAACCCACTCACTGACTGACTGACTGACTGACTGACTCACTGATCACGAAATCTCAGGAACCACTGAACGGATTACAATGAAACTTGGTACACAGCTTCCTCATAGGTCCTAGACGCGCACTAAGAACCGGTTTTGAAAAATTCAATGTATAACCGCGGAAATCGCGAAAAAACCGCGAAAAGTAAAATACATTATTTTTTGTAAACTATGAAGCGTACAAACGTGAAATTCGGCAAACATGTTCATCCTGGTGTCTAGGTGCTCGCTAAGAAACGTTTTTAAAAAAAAATCCATGTCTAACCGTGTAAATCGCGAAAAACCGCGAAAAGTAAAATACATAATTTGTTGTAAACCATGAAGCGTACAAACGTGAAATTAGGCAAACATGTTCCTCCTGGCGTCTAGGTCCTCGCTAAGAAACGTTTTTAAAAAAAATCCAGGTCTAACCGCGTCTATCGCGAAAAACCGCGAAAAGTAAAATACATAATTTGTTGTAAACCATGAAGCGTACAAACGTGAAATTAGGCAAACATGTTCCTCCTGGCGTCTAGGTCCTCGCTAAGAAACGTTTTTAAAAAAAATCCATGTCTAACCGCGTAAATCGCGAAAAGTAAAATACATAATTTGTTGTAAACCATGAAGCGTACAAACGTGAAATTAGGCAAACATGTTCCTCCTGGCGTCTAGGTCCTCGCTAAGAAACGTTTTTAAAAAAAATCCAGGTCTAACCGCGTAAATCGCGAAAAACCGCGAAAAGTAAAATACATAATTTGTTGTAAATCATGAAGCGTACAAACGTGAAATTAGGCAAACATGTTCCTCCTGGCGTCTAGGTCCTCGCTAAGAAACGTTTTTAAAAAAAATCCAGGTCTAACCGCGGAAATCGCGAAAAAACCGCGAAAAGTAAAATACATTATTTTTTGTAAACTATGAAGCGTACAAACGTGAAATTCGGCAAACATATATTATTCTCACTGTATTTAAACACGAAACCTAGAGTTCTGAAATTCGGTACATGGTTTCGGGTAAGTTCTTAGAGGCGGTACTAAGTACTAAGAAAGGGTTTGAAAACCTTTTACTCGAAGGGTAGCTAACACCCCTATTACAATATTTTCAGTCAAACGCATATATTTGTTATTAATACATTTTTTCGGTGGCTGTTATTTAGATGAACAACTACAGCGGTTTTTGATCATTGTGAACACTCATGACAAGGCCTAGGACTGCACGCCACAGTTTGCAAGTGGCCTTATCAGTAGGCTGCAGATATCAGCTGATAAGGGGTCTACATTGCCCCCTACCAGTCAGTCTAGCTTCAGACTTTGCTACTTGCTTTGTTTTTTCCTGAACCTCTACACACTTCTGTTCACTTCAGTTCTGTTCTATACGTCAATATATTTTGATCATTTTAGGCAAGACTGATTCCGTTTTCCCTTTTACTTGATACATATAATATTTATATTTCTCTCTATTGTCTTTCTATTTATATATATCTACTTTCTCACTATGGAAGTCATCAACGTGGATGGGGTGCCTACTCCCCACCATGTATTGCCTATCAATCCTGATGGTCAGTGCTTATTCTCATCTTTGGCTTACTTCGTATACGGCACTGATTCACAAGGTTTCCAAGTTCGGACCAGTGTTGTACAGCACGTTACTAACAATTGGTGCCGATTTAAACCATTCACCTTAAATCGGACGGGGGGCATTTACAGAACAAAGGCAGAATATATGGCTGATATGAGCAAACCGGGAACTTTTGGGACAACATGTGAAATAAAAGCAGCCTCTGAAATATTCCCCTATGAGCTGCAGGTTTACACAGACCAAACTCTGTTAACCAGTTTCGGGCAGCCGGTTGAGGGAATAAAAAGACTAAGGTTTACTGGGCCACTGACAGCAGGCCACTTTGACGTCCTTATTCCCTTAGATCCTGATTCCTCTCTGACGTCTGACAATGTGGAGGCTAATCTTGGGGAAATCCAGGACCCTGCCAACCTCTCACCCACTGATCTCCCACACTCCTCATCCCCGTCTCCAGTAAATTCCCTTACTATATCTAATACTACTGTCTCAGATCACCCCTCCGTAAATTGTTCTAAAACAAACAAGAGACGGGGGAAGAAAAGGCGTAAGCGATTTTCCAATATTAATCGTACAAAATGTCACAGGCAAGCAGTAAATAAATATAGTGAGAACAATCCTGAAGTCAATCGCGCATCCGTAAAAAAATACAGTGAGAAAAATCCTGCAATACATCAGGCGGCTGTAAAAAAATACAGTGAGAAAAATCCTACAATACATCAGGCGGCTGTAAAAAAATACAGTGAGAAAAATCCTACAATACATCAGGCGGCTGTAAAAAAAATACAGTGAGAAAAATCCTACAATACATCAGGCGGCTGTAAAAAAAATACAGTGAGAAAAATCCTACAATACATCAGGCGGCTGTAAAAAAATACAGTGAGAAAAATCCTACAATACATCAGGCGGCTGTAAAAAAATACAATGAGAAAAATCCTACAATAAATCAGGCGGCTTTAAAAGATATAGTGAGAAAAATCCCGAGGTAAACATAAGTGCGGTAAAAAAATACAGTGTCAAGAGAAGTGAAATAAATTTGTTGCCATGGTCTGTTAAATCAATGTCGGGATTCAAATACAATAGCGATACTGATTACAACAAAGATAAGACTGTTGCCTTAGGTTGCATGACAACATGTAAGTGGTGTAAAGCTAGAAAATGGAAAGATGAAAGTCCTGGTCTGTGCTGTGCTAACGGAAAAGTCCATCTGCCCTCTCCTCAGCCAATGCCAGAGCTCCTACAAGCTCTTCTGACAAACAATCACCCTCTTTCTGAACACTTTCTCTCAAACATCAGGCAGTACAATAACTGCTTTCAAATGACTTCCTTTGGAGGAAAAGAGATTAAAGAAGGCAACTTTATGCCAACCTTTAAAGTTCAGGGGCAGGTGTATCATCTAATCGGGAGTCTTTTACCTTCTTCAGAGCGGGAGCCAGCATTTTTACAAATATACTTTGTTGGTGATGAGGATAAAGAGTGTCAGCTACGGTGCAATAATGCACCTTCTGTAAAACCGTCGTTAGTGAGCGAACTCCAGAAAATATTACATGAGACAAATCCATACATTTGGGACTTTAAAATGGCGATGGAGATTGCACCAAAAAACGAAGGGTTTCAGGTGGTAATAACAGCTGACAGAAAACCCGCAGGTGCACATAGAGGTCGGTACAACAAACCCGCAACAAAAGAAGTGGCTTTGGTGATCGTAGGTCAAATGTTTGAAAAGCGAGACATCATACTCCACAGCCGAGATACACGACTGGTGCGCATAAGTGAGACTCACCGTGCTTACGATGCGTTACAGTATCCACTCATATTCTGCCGTGGGGAAGATGGTTACTCCGTTAACATACCTCAGCTTGATCCGACCACCAAAGTTGCTTTGAAGAAAACTGTATCGGCTTCCACTTTCTATGCATTTATACTTATGGAAAGAGAAGATAAAGAAAACCTAATTTTACGTTATCGCAGTCTCTTAAATCAGTTTTTAACTGATATGTTTGCTAAAATTGAAACTGAACGATTGAACTTCTTGAGACATAACCAGAGTAAATTACGAGTTGAGGAGTATGTGCATCTGCGAGATGCAGTCGATAAACGTGATGGGCAAGTGTCAGAGCTAGGGAAATTAGTGGTCTTACCTTCCAGTTTTACCGGGGGGCCTCGCTACATGCACGAGAGGACACAAGACGCTATGACTTACGTGCACCATTACGGAAGACCTGATTTATTTATCACCTTTACATGTAACCCTAAGTGGTCTGAAATACAGGAACAGTTACACGTTGGACAGGCTCCTCATTCTAGGCACGACGTAATAGCGCGAGTGTTTCATATAAAAGTAAAAAAAATTGTCCAGTTACTTCGAAAAGGCTGTATTTTCGGGCCAACTAGGTGTTACATGTATACAGTAGAATGGTAGAAGCGTGGGCTGCCTCACGTTCACATCCTACTGTGGCTTACCAATAACATTACACCCAGCCAAATTGATAATGTCATTAGCGCTGAAATACCGGACCCTACTCTAGATCCCACACTGCATGAAATAGTGAAGTCAGCCATGGTACATGGCCCCTGTGGAAACCTCAACAGAAATTCTCCGTGTATGGTGAACGGCTCTTGCAGCAAGCGATACCCTCGCCCTCTCACCAAGGAAACGCGGACTGCTGAAGACGGTTACCCACTGTATCGCAGGCGCTCTCCCACTGACGGGGGATTTACAGTGAAGGTGAAAGACGTTGACTTGGATAACAGGTGGGTAGTGCCGTACAACCCTGTTCTGTCACGCACCTTTGAGGCTCACATCAACGTTGAAATATGTAACTCCATAAAATCTATAAAATATATATGTAAGTACGTAAACAAGGGCAGTGATCAGGCAGTGTTTGGTCTACAGAACGAGTTTGATGAGGTTACACGGTACGAGTCGGGTCGCTACATCAGTAGTTCAGAGGCTGTTTGGCGGATATTCTGCTTCCCGATCCATGAAAGGTATCCACCCGTCATGCATCTTTCAGTCCACCTAGAAAACGGCCAAAGAGTGTACTTTAGCCCGGACAACATTGGAGATAAGGCCAAAAATCCACCTAAGACAACTTTATTGGCATTTTTTAATCTCTGTAAATTAGACTCTTTTGCTCGGACACTATTGTACAGTGAAGTTCCAGCCTTCTATGTATGGAAGAATAACAAGTTTTCCAGAAGAAAGCAGGGTAAGAGCGTTCCCGGACACTCTGGAGTAAAACAGGACGATGTTTTAGGTAGGGTTTACACTGTGCACCCTTTGAATGGAGAGTGCTACTATCTCCGTATTTTACTCCATGAGGTTCGAGGACCCACATGCTTCAGTGATCTGAAAATGGTTGATGGAGTAGTTCACCCCTCTTTTAAATCAGCCTGCAGAGCACTGGGATTACTGGAGGATGACAATCACTGGCATCACACTCTCGAAGAAGCCGCCATCTCCAACTTTCCACACAAGACTCGAGAATTGTTTTCAGTGATGTTAGTGTTCTGTCAAGTTGCTGATGCCCTCAAACTTTGGGAAAACTACAAAGAAAGCATGTCGGAGGATGTAGCCATGAACCTTCAGAAGGAGCTTCAAGAGGGAGTGCTGCCTGATGTGGCTGTGGTGTATAACAAAACCTTGGTTCTATTGGAGGATATGGTTTTTGCTATATCTGGCCACCACCTACTCCAGTATGGCCTGCCTACTCCTTCTCGCAACGAAACTGTTGACTCAGTCAACCGTGAGTTACTGAGGGAGGTTTCCCATGATATAGCTGAATTATCAGAGTTGGTCCAAAAAAACGAGCCTAAACTTAATAGTGAACAAAAGAATGTATATGATACATTGATAACCAGTATTCACTGTGAGACTGGACAACTATTTTTCTTGGACGCTCCGGGAGGCACTGGGAAGACCTTCCTCATTAACTTATTGTTGGCTAAAATAAGAAAAGACAGAAATGTTGCAATAGCTGTCGCTTCTTCTGGAATTGCCGCTACCTTACTTGCTGGGGGAAAAACAGCGCACTCCACTTTCAAGTTACCTCTGGACCTCAACCGCCATGAAACTCCAACCTGCAATATTTCTAAACAGAGTGACATGGCCCATGTTTTGAGGCTTTGTAAGTTGATTGTGTGGGATGAGATTACCATGGCACACAAGGGAGGGTTGGAGGCACTTCATAGAACCTTACAGGACTTAAGAAATAACAACAACTTGATGGGTGGAGTGACTGTACTTTTAGCAGGAGACTTTAGACAGACCTTGCCTATCGTTCCAAGAGGAACTCGCGCCGATGAGGTGAAGGCATGTCTTAAGTCATCGTACTTATGGCCAAGAGTAAAAACTCTATATTTGAATGTTAATATGAGGGTACAGTTGATGGGTCATTCAGAGATTGAACAATTTTCAAATCTTCTTCTACAAATAGGAAATGGTCAATTAAAGGAAAACGATGGTAAAGTCAAACTTCCACACAATCTCTGCACTATTGATAGCCAAATAGAATCCTTCACTGAGCACATTTATCCTAATTTGAAAAGTATGAGCATCATTGATCCATCTTGGTTAAAACAAAGGGCAATACTTACACCAACAAATGAGTCAGCAACAAATATTAACAACTTTCTCTTAGAGCTGCTACCATTAGAGGAGATGAAGTATGAATCAGTTGATTGTGTTGTTGAGTTAGAGGAAACAGTCAACTACCCTGTAGAGTTCCTCCACACACTAAACCCACCAGGGATTCCTCCTCACAGCCTCCGCCTCAAGGTGGGAGTACCTATCATGCTGATTCGAAACATCAATCCTCCAAAACTGTGCAATGGCACCAGACTCCAAGTTAAGACTCTCCATAAGCATGTGATCGAAGCCACAATCATCACTGGTGTAGGCCAGGGGGAAACTGTCTTCATTCCGCGAATCCCTTTGATTCCATCGGATTACCACTTTGAATTCAAACGTCTACAATTTCCTGTCAAAGTATGTTTTGCTATGACAATCAGTAAATCCCAAGGTCAGACTTTGAAGATAGCTGGTGTTGATTTGCGGAATGATTGTTTCTCCCACGGCCAATTGTATGTCGCCTGCTCCAGAGTCAGCTCACATGAAAATTTATTTATTTTGCAACCGGAAGGTGAAACTTCCAATGTAGTTTACCGTGAAGTGCTGCAGTGAATAGGCCAGTTATCAAATTCAGGATGAGATCATAATGTTTACCATTTCCATCTGACGGCAGTAGGCACGGGGACCTGCCTAATAACTAAAACTCCCCAACTTTACGTTGACGGCAGTAGGCACGGGGACCTGCCTAACAATTAAAACTCTCCAACTTGATGTCGACAGCAGTAGGCTAGGGGACCTGCCTAATAATTCAAACTCCCCAACTTTACGTTGATGGCAGTAGGCACGGGGACCTGCCTAATAATTAAAACCTCCCAACTTGATGTTGACGGCAGTAGGCACGGGGACCTGCCTAATAATTAAAACTCCCCAACTTGGTGTTGACGGCAGTAGGCAAGGGGACCTGTCTAATAATTAAAACTCCCCAACTTGATGTTGAAGGCAGTAGGCAAGGGGGCCTGCCTAATAATTAAAACTCCCAACTTAATGTTTACGGCAGTAGGCTAGGGGATCTGCCTAATATTGAAAACTCCCTGACCCGGACTTGACATGAGAAACGACGTATGGCCACCTCCCTGTGGTGTTTCTCGGGTAACGCTAAGAGCCATACACTTTAAAGATTAAAAAAAGTAAACATACAAAAGGTATTGTATTAAGATTTTAATTGAATTAAATAGATAATGTAGTATTCCGTAGCGAAGCACGGGTATGTCAGCTAGTTTATGATAAAAACCTACCTTCACAATAGCCTAGACGTTGAGGTTAGGACTGTGAAAAAAACCCAAAGATATGAAATATCACTAATAAATACACTCTACAAACATTGAAACATTTATTATAAGTTGTATATACATTTATATATTATGTATATACATATTATAATAAATAAATCGTTTCTTGAAACTAAAAGTTCTAAAAGCAAATCTAGAACTCGGCCTGAATAGTACTAGATTTGGCTAGAATAGGCCGAAAATAAGAATTATCACTCATAACTACACTCTACAAACATTGACACATTTATTTTAAGTTGTATAAACAAATTATAATAAAAAAATCACTTCATGAAACTTATATTCACTACAAAAACACAAAGCTATTAAACTTTGAAATTTCCACATCGGCAAAATTCTTGCGAGATCGAAGTAACAAATTTGAGGCTATTCTTGGTTTTATAAAGTACCACAGCCTTTGTATTTTTCCTTGTACAGATGTGTTTCAAATACAAGGTTAAACATTGAAACCTCCTCTTTACAGTTATATCAAAAACGACAAGATTGTATAAAAATAAAGATCGGATTCTTCAAGACTGTCTAGATACTGAATATCGCAAACCGGTCTGAAAGTTCAGAGGATCATTTCCTAGAATGGATATAACTCGTAAACTATATAAATTAGGATGATTTCGTCTTCATAGTTCGAAAGAGGAAGAAAAATACTATATAGTATTGTCAACTTGTAACATTTGGACAAGTTTTACCATTTCGAAAAAACATATTGGTGATATTTTCTATATAAAACTCGCCGCGGCAAATTGTCGGAACCTAGCGTTATGAACGTCAACTTCAGTCAAGTCGTGTTTTTATATTTTACGCAACTTTAATTTTTCTAAACCTGGTTATGAAAGGTTGAAAGATTACCTTTTCAATGGTATAGAATACATTTCGATAATATAATATCTACTAGGATAAAAGTTGAATTGCAAAAAATGTAATTTTTGATTTGGTTTAATTTTTATATAATAAAAACTATACTAGTTGGAAACATTTGAAAAAGACGGTTTTGAAGAGAAAGACGCGATCTATCAAGCAGTGTTACGTTATAACTGACTGACAGTAATTTGTAAATAAGAAAAATAGGCAAACGAGACGAATGTTTTGTTTAAAACTTGTTAACGTAAAACTTTGACGTTTCGCATCAAAAATATGCGAATTTCACTAATTTTTGGAATATTATTTATAACATTTTGTGGTATTTTTTTTTATTATTTTTTTTTTTTTTGCATGATATGCATCTACGGAACATTAGCTTTCCAACGTTATTTTATTTATTGCGATGGGACAATTTTAAGTGGGCATAACGTTGAATGGCAAAATACGTGTTTTTTAGTTGGTGAAGTGAGCCATTACTAATGCCGCGACCCAGTCATTTGTTAAAACCGGGTCGTCCACCAGGTCAAGGGTTAAATATTTTTTGCTCATATCCCAAGTGTTAAGTTTTCCTAGATAGTTATTTAAATTAAAAATGGATTAACGGATTAATAATTCTCTTTAAAATGTTTGCTTTTGATTCACCTTTTCCAACAAACTTCCAAACAACATGAAAGCTTAACAAACCTTGTGATTGCAATCCAATTATTCATACTTAAGACATACTAAATGAATGAAAACAATTTTGCACAAAAAACCAATCTATGCAAAATAAATAAAAGACTATGTTTCAATGACCATGTCAACATCCTTCCTTACTACATACGCACAAACCCTACTTCCACCTGACTGTGCGCATTTAATCATAGTCTTGTGTCAGTAATGTTTGTTGATAGAGTAATTGAGGATGATGACTCAGTCATTGAAACGTCATTTTATATTTGTCTTGCACAAATAAAGTGGCTTTTATGGAAAACATGTTTTCATTCATTTGGTGAAGTTTCCACTAGTGTAATTTATTACAGTTGTGATAATATGGTTACTTATTGCTTATTAATAAGTAGACACAGTAGACTGACAAACAATTTGTATTAACAAAAAAAGTACTTCTTTTAAAGAAAAACCTTACTTAAAACCATTTTTGTTCAGTATTTGGAAAATATCTGTTGTTATTCATGGTAGTACTAAATTACCATATAATTTCCGATTGGTGTACATACACCAGTAACATTTTAGCTGTCATAAATTTTATCAACATTAAAGTTACCTCTATTGCTATTGTGGTTGTAATACTTGAATAGCGAGTTTAATAATTATTAGTATCAAACAATTAATCGCTACTTCTCAACATTGAATATTAGAAAAATTACACAATCGTCAAACATTTCTACACATTTTAGTAATATAACAAATTCTCTGATATTTCTTGGATCCTGGATGCCTTGTTGTTTAATATTTGTGTACTATGCATGCCTTAGTTTAGTCATGTCTCAAGTTCTGTGACAATTCAGTCCTGAGCTACAGCACAAGATTTGCCTGAACTTTCAAGGCCAGCAAGTCCTAATTTCTATTAATATCAATAATATTGAAATTATGAATTTTAACGTATATGAAAAGATTCTGACATGTTGTAAACTTTATTTTAAAACCTCTTACCTGTAATTTTGATTTAGGAGCTTTCAAGATGGCCGATGCCAGGACAGGTATATGAGGTTTTAAATCTGAAAACTTATAGGATGAATAGAAGCTCATCGTCTCGTTCCATATTTCCGGACAAGGTCCTGTTTCACACTTATATACACTGTAACATATATTCAAATAATTTAATAGTAAACAATTTTTGAGATTTACTGAAAGAAAAATTCCTATATCAAAATAGATGAAAAAGCAAAATTATTTCATTTGTTTCTATTTATACATAAAATCAAATAAACACCATATTTACCAATAACATGGAATAGAACTTTAATAAAGAAATATCAGCCATGAAAGTGGGTTGGGTTGGTCAAGAAGTAAGAAGGGTAAGACTTTTTCCAAAAAGCATGGATTTTCTGAAAAAGTAGGACTTTTTGCACTGTTTTTCCATCGTTGTTAATATTTTAATTACTTAATTAATTTTTTTAAATTACTTTAAAAAAATGGTCTTAGAGTAATTAAAAAAAATTCACGAAATTAGTCATAATAAATTGAATTAAGTTGTGAAAATCAAATTATTTTATCTAAACCTTCAACCAAAAAGGCTAGATGAAATTGGATCCAGGTACTTGCAGAGAAATGCAAAAACAAATAACATTTCTAAACATTGCAAAAGAATAACTAGAAAATAATAATAAGAAATGAAAAAACAAATAACTTTTCTAGAAAAAATTACTGTTTCAGATAATAAATGAAAATCAAACCTATGAGATACATTTTATATACAACTTTATTTAAAATTAAAATACTCAGTGTTTCTTTTCAAGTACCTATATCCAGTTTGGATAAGGAATGGGGATTTATTTTTATCTACTTTGATCAAATACACACTTAACCCTTGACGTGGCGAACAACCCGCTGGCGGGTTGGTATGAGACATATGGTTTTAGTTCACCGACTCTAAAACACGGTTTTTGCAATTAAACATTACGCAAACTTAGAATCGTCTTATCGCAATAAATAAAGTACCATTGGAAAAGTAATGTTCCGTAGATGCATAATCATGAAAAAAAGAGAAAAAAAGAGGGAAGGAAAAAAAAAATAAATAAAAAAAATACCACAAAACGTTATAAATAATATTCCAAAAATTGGTGAAGTTCGTATATTTTTTATGCGTAAAATCATAGATTTCAACTCTGCGGTTTTTAGTAAAAGCGACGCCATTTTTCCCCATATGATTAAAAATCTATTTTTCTGTCAAATAAGTCGACCAAAACACTGTTCTATAGATCACATGTTTCTCTTTCTAACCATAGATAACAAATTTTTCTGCGTCTCACAGATCCAAAGATATTTCTACTTGACAGCACGAAATTCACTTGGCATTCGGCGCAGTTTACTAAATGACAAAATCGATTTTTCTTTCGATATTTATAGTATGCTGTAGAGGATATTTCATTCTACAAGTTGGTACCACTTGACATACCTTAGTAATATTTTCTGTAGCTTCTCTTCAAGTCAAAACATAGGCTATCTTACGCGATGCCGTGGGAAAAAAATACACGCAAAAGGGCGTGGCATTTGTGTAATATTTTTATTATTTCTGTTATTTTGAAGGTTTGTGTATACAAATTGTATATAAATTGTGTATACAAGTTACAATATATTTGTTTTTATTTCGAAAGTTTATGTTTTTGAGTGAATTTCTAGTTTGTGAACGGTTTATATTTGGGATAACCTAAGAGGTATTTTGTAAATTTAGGCTATAAGCAAATTTTCTTATATTGAGTGTTTTATTTGATTATACAAGTGAATATGTGTGTTATTCTTTGTAAAGTATATTGTTTTAGTGAAATCTAATGATTTTGTCTTAGGCATAGCTTTATAAAGTTACTAATTACGCCTAAATTGTCGAGGTGTCAAACCTAACCTCAATCGTCAGAGTATCACTTTTTAGGGGAAATCGTTATTTTTATTTTGAAAATGTAAAAAATTATTATTTTTCCCCCCTAAATATATTCCAGCCATTCCTTTGTTACGGATGTGACAGTTACATGCATTACAACTTGGAAAAAAAGAAAAGTTAATTTTATTTTGTAAATTGTTAAAGCTCAACTGGTAGGTAATTTTTTATACTATTTTTGCACTAAATTTGAAAATGATCATATTATTGGTTTTGATGTATAGTTCAACTAAGTTGGAGTTACGGACGTGACTTGAAAAGCACTTGTCTTCTGACATACTGTAAAGGCCTCTTCACACCGCACGTATTAATACTCCGCCGACGTCTTAGTAAGACGTCTTAGACGTATCTCACAATGATATCATATGTTGTAGTTCAGACCGAGTATTAATACGAAGCCGACGTCGGCGGAGTATTAATACGGAATGGGAAAATACCCCGGCTAGCTACGTGTCGCCGCCGTATCTCGACTCGCGCATGCGCACTGAGCTATGTTCAGCAAGCAAACTTTAATAGCTTTTTTCTGTCGTTATTATTAAAATTATATTACATTAACATAATTTTTTTTAGGTTTCTTTCAGTCTTTCGTTATTACATTAACCATTCTGTAATAATAAAATATTTTGGTTTCATACATACAGCATAATCCAATGTGTTTTATTAACTGTTATAACAACCAAAAAATTTATTTGGTGTTATAAACCAAAAAAAATATTATAAATATATTAATAATTATTTTATTAGTTTATTTGATATAGAATGGGAGAACTTATTTGGTTAGCTTTATGAGCAATTAACTTTACAAATAAATGACTCCACATTAATTTTATGGTACAATAATTTTATCATTTATTAATAATCAATTAATAATTAAATGTTCATTTACAATCATGAAAAAAAAAAAATTCATCAAAAGACATTGTTACATTTTCATAAAATTTTGTTGGTTAGATTTCAGACATATAGGTTAGTAACACATACAATTGTTTTTATTAATCTGCCTAGGCTTAGCTCAGTATTTAGCAACAAGAAAATACAATAGTTTGATCTATGACTTTATGGTTGCTGGGTTTAGTTACAAATTTTTATTTAATATTATAAATGTATCTCGGGTTTGGGGTTATCGTGCTGGTTATTCTAAAATAGTCTATTATATATATGCATTTTATAAAAAAAAATTAATACTCTGCATTTCTTAATATCACTACTAATGAGCGACAAAATCTCATTAAACTCTTCATCACTATCACTTGAATCGGTTTCCATCCAGGGCATATCAAAACCAGGCTCACACCACGGTACTGTAAACGCCATCATAAAATTTAAGTGAACTCTTCATACAACGAGCTGTTGGCAGGTAGCTAGAGGGATAAATACGTCTTCCATGTAGCTTCTGTGTGTGAACGGGGCACGAAAGACGTCGCTGAGGTATTAATACGCCGAAGACGTATTAATACCTTGGCTACGTGCGGTGTGAAGAGGCCTTTACAATTAATTGTTAAAAAGTCTGTTAATTTCTTGGGAAATTTATGAATGAAATTTTTGTCAGCTTATCTTAAGATAAATACCTTCTTAGAAACATTAGTGTTCAATCTTAAAATCCTGTAATATTTCAATTAAAAAATTGATAAAACGTTACGGACGTGACAATAAACAGTCTGTTAAAAGTACTTATTTTACATTAAAAAGTTTTCAGTGCTCTTCTTACATTCTTTTTAGTTAAAGTAAGACTTATTTGATCTATAAAAGAACATAAACAAACTTAATTACATCTTAAACATGTGTTTGAATCAGGAGTAATTATTGTGAAATTGTTAGGAAAATGTATTCATTATTAATGAAACCGTTATCATGTTTGTAAGACACAATATCTTGTTCATAAAGTTCACTGATATTCTTGGTAATTTACTGACAATTTTTACTCACTGGTAAATATAAAGTGACTAGATGTATACAACTTCAGAGATGAAAATATCCACAAAATAAAGAACTCTGCTACAAGATATTGTTGGTAATATTAAGTTAAGGTATTTTAATACACTTTAATAAACTTTTTACTGAGAAATTCAGAAAAAATTTTTTTTAGTGTTAGGTGTATGTTTGTAAAGAATGGCTGATTCACAAATATATTACAAATCTCTAGTAATCGATGAAAAAATTCAAAAAATCTATTTGTATGGTGTAGATTACCATTTCTGTGAAATTATTCTCTCCATTACTCTCAGATTTTTTGGTATTTGACCAAAAAACTCTAAATGTTTTACATTGTCATCTAACTTTTTTTTTCACTACACACCTATATTCTATGCACCTTTCTGAATATAATGATATATAGAACTGTTGTATAAAATATATATTACTATTTTTGGTAAATTTTTGAAAAAAAAAAAGACCATTTTAACTTTTTTCGTAAAAAATGGTTTTTTATTTTGAAAATGTAACAAATTTTTTTCCCCCTAAATATATTCACAAATATATTACAAATCTCTAGTAATTGTTGAAAAAATTCCAAAAAATCTATTTGAATGGTGTACATTACCATTTCTGTGAAATTATTCTCTCCGTAACTCAGATTTTTTGGTATTTGACAAAAAAACTCCAAATGTTTTACATCTAACATTTTTTTCACTACACAACTACATTCTATGCACCTTTCTGAATATACTGATATATAGAACTTTTGTATAAAATATATATTATTACTATTTTTGGTAATTTTTTGAAAAACAAATGACTAATTTACAATTTTCTATAAAATATTTTTTTTAATTTTTAAAATGTAACAAATTTTTTATTGTTTTTCTTAAATATATTGACAAATATTACACAAAACTTTTGTATATCTTAGAAAAAGGTGGTAAGCTTTTGATTTTGGATGATACAGGTTTTTCCTGAAAAATGATAACTTCGTTTTTGACATGTAACATACTTACTCCAAAACCGTTTCAAAAAAAATTTTTTATTACATAGATGAATTCTATGTATCTTTCTGAGAAAAATGATGTCTTATAAGTTAGGTTTTGTATAAAAATAATATATTTTATTAATTTTTAAACAAACGAAGAAAATTAAATGAAATTAACCAATGCCAGATGGAGGGTTAAGTAGTTAAGAACAAAATTCAAATTATATAAATTGAAGTAATAAAAGGTAATATGAAAAATATTCTAAGCAACATATTCATTAAAAAGAAAAACAAAAAGAAGCAATACACATTTACAGTTCATTATACAATTTTTTTTAAATATTGAGGAAAACTCTTTTCTTTAGTTTGTTATTTTTTCCCTTGAAAATAATATAATAAAGTTCTTTTGTGTTTTTCAACTACTTTCTGTTCATGTCTAACTTAGATTTACTTTCTTCAGCTTTAATTACTGCAGCTTCCAGCATAACTCTTTTAGCTGCATTTAAGTCATCAGTTTTGAAAGTGTTACTGATTCTTTTATTTGTTTCACTAATCAAAGATGAAGTTCTTCCTCTTTTTTGGTATGTAATCTTTCCTCTTGGTTTGAACTGATTTAGGATCATATTATATCTGTCTCTTTCTTCGCCCCCTTTTTTTCATCATCTATCTCGTAGTTTTTTCTTCTTATTTTCTTCCAAAATCTATTTCTTTTTTGGCAACATATTTATGGAGCAGCCCTACCTTTGTTTATTAAATCTTCTGTGATTTAATATTCGGGTTGTTTCTCATATTCTCCAACACCATCTTTTGAAAACTGAAGATTAAAACAACAGTTTTTATTTTTTCAGGAGTTAAGTATTTCTAGAAGAGATTACATTCTTGCTTATAATGCTAATAGACTTAAAGTGTACAAAGTGTAAAGTAGTAATTATTTACTATTTCATGAGTAATATCACAGACTAGAGAGTACTGTATATAGCTTGTCTGTAATAATATTTATCATCAAATTAGTGATACTGACATATTTATTTTTAAACATTTTTTTTTCTTTTAACTGCAATAATGTTTTCTTCTGTAATAATATTATTAACCCAATACAAAAAATTAATATTGGTTTTTAATTGAAATTTTCCAAACCTATATTTATTTATTTAGTAGAAAACAATAATTTTCGTTGAGAAATTTGTGATGACTTGTTTACAAGGAAGGAAAGCAACTACGGATGTATTTTTTTAATTGTTCGTTAAATTATGCTCTTTGCAACTGTGATGTAAAACAAAATGCAGTATCTATACTTAAATGCAGTATCTCGAGTGCCTTAAAAGAACGTAACTGCAGAAGAAATGAAGTACCAAGCGCTATCACAGCAGGGAAACGACTGTTTTCTTTAAGGCTGCCTATGGGCTCCTCCCTTAATGGACTAGATTCGTAGTGGCTTGTATAATTTGTTTTTCTACTTTGTCTTGACGAACTACATCTTCACTAGAAGAATTTTCTACAACAGTCTCAATTTTAACTTGAAACCATTCCTTGGCAATAGTTTCACATCACAGTATCTTCCATTCATCAGCAATAATGTATTCATTTAGAGGAGGGATGAGAAAGAGAAATTTTGCGAGTGATTTAATTAACAGATGAAACAGATGATTTGGAAATCTGATTAAATGATAGGATTGGTTAAAGGAAACTTCGACAGACCATATCCTACAGAACCATGTTAAAACTATATTAATGCATGTAAATGAGCAATATTTTGAGTTTCAGTTCTCATTTTTTAAACATACGGTTTCAGATCCAATCTCTAGATCAGTATTCTCTAATTCTAATTTCTGGTTGGGGAATTTCAAGACAATAAGGTTTCTCACAGCTTTTGATCTGAATTCTTGTTCTTTTACAAACCTTCCTAATAAATTTTTGACAAGAGTACTTAATTTTTCATGAAGCATGCGAGTGAAGGGTTCTTCGCTTTGAAATTTCGTCAGGAATCTCTCAAAAGGTTTTTCTCCACAAAGTTTTAAACTGATAATAAAGTTCAACTGGGCTAGTGTTTAAAGAGGTGTTTTAACATACTGAAATATCCTTTTATAACGATCATCTGCAACTACCTTAGAACCACGTTTCGGAAGATCAATGATGAAATATTTTGATGGAAACTGGAAAATAACTTTCTACTCCAAGTATTAAAGTCAACCAACGAGACTAAACATGTATTAAGGAAAACCTGTTCGTTTAGATCAAGATCAATATGCACGGAATTCAAGTCTTCTCTCTGTAAGGAGAAAGTTTAAAAAAGTGAAATATATCAATAACCAAATCAACAGCTTCTTCGCAATACTCCTATATGCCTATCTGAAAAGCTCTATAAGCTAAATGTAAACAACAACTAAAAGAGGAGGAGACAAATTCTTAGTTTTTTTTCCTTTGTGATACGAGATCAAAAACGGCCTTGGAGTTATTTGGTTGTCATCCAAGTTTCATCAAATTCTCAGATTTTTTAAGTACAATCTTGTTTAACAGAAAACTCCTCTATTGTTTTCAAGCGAAGTGAGATAATAAAAAAGGTTCTAAATTATGAAATTTTTTGTTGAATTATTCAATTTCAAAAAAAAAAGGAAAAAAAAGTTTATTGGAATACCTACAACTAGATATGTTTGTTTTTCTTCCATTCTTTGTAATACAGTGTCTTCTTCCTTTTGTGAACATTTCTCTAAACTTGTTCAGTTTTTCATTTTAAGATATACTTTAAATTAATTAAAGTAGATAAACTAATGTCTTGTAAAATAACTTACGAAACACTACAAACACTCAGATCAGACTAGCATGGCAGCTCTGTTTAGCCTAGCTGCTGTAGGTTGGAATCATATAACTTCTGCACAAGCACAGATTAGTTAAATTAGTATACGAGAAAACGTAACTTTTCTGATGGTTTTAGTGAATAGATATTGAAACAACTCTTCATATTTGACTGTATTTTTCGATGAGATGTGGTGGGTTTTGATGAAAAACAAGATTTCCATCGTGTTCCAAGTGTTTTTAATTATTACAATACATAACTAACTCAACTTAAGAAAAAATGGATTGGAGGGTTTTGATTCTAAGTATCTCATATAACAATATATATTAAAGTTTAAGACATATTAAAAGAAACCATATCTGACATCACTTTATCTCTTTGGTAATCACCATTTGAAATACGATATGTTGTTATACATTTTCTCAACAATTAATATGTAAAGTACAATTTATAGTAATTATAATATTTTTATAGTTGTAAAATTTACGTGTGACATTTTCACAGTAAAATATTAGCATATTATACTCCCACTTTTCAAAATACATAGGTGGCAATTAAATATGGAGAAAACTCAGAAATAAAAAATGGTAATTTTAATTCAAAATAATAAATGTTTTGGACATTTGTGTAGAATTTAAAACCCGATACTTTACATAATTAAAGGTGTGTGGTTATCCTTTCTTTTGATCTCAATTAAAAAAAAGCAATATCTTATTGATAATTTCCCTTATTAAACTTTAAACAATTGAACCACTTTCCCTAGTTCAATTTTTATGACATTTTCAAACATTAAACAAAAACTTATGTTTGTATTAAAACTGAATATTAAAAAAAAATTACTAATATTTTTTTTAATAAATGACATGTTTACTAATATAAATGTGTTAACAGATTGATACATACTTTTATCGGTGTTGATAAACACACTGAAGAATGCACACCGAACATAGTATATATGTTGATACACACTGAACACCTATATATCAGACATATTTGGAATGATCTATTAGAATGTCATAAATGTAAACCCCCAGTAGACCAATCCATCACCTTTATGATACTGACTGCAGCCTATTTGCCTCTACTATAGATGTTTTAAGATTTACTTAATACAACAAACATATCACCTGTTTGCAATAAATGAAGCAACAGCTGCGACTAGTGAAGGTCTAACATGAACCAAGCTATAGTCTAAGAGTGCCAAATCTAGGAAATATTTTGCAAAAGTATGATGTATAGGTGTTACCTGAAAACAAATAGTAAGCTTTATTATCTTGTGTAATTATTTTTATCTAAAATTCATAAATTTTGTAAATATTAAAACATAAGAATTTTCAAGAGCTTAAATAAAATTAAAGAACTTTTCTAAAAGGCTGAATATTAAATGTAGATATCTCTTAAGGTGGTTTGGTTAAAAATATTTCCAACCCCGATGGCTCAAATTTTTCTTTGATAAAAAGTTGTAATGATCCACATTTCTGGGCTTTATGTTGGTTTAGTACTTTGTTCAATATGTGAAGTATAACTAGATATGGCGTAAATAATTTATGTCTTATAGGAATTGAAGTACAGACATTCCAGACATTATTAACCAGACAAGTTTATTTGGTTAATGTTGCAGACAACAGAGTAAATGGATCGTATGAATGAAAAATACTGTTAAAATAGGATTTTAGTATTAAGAAACCATTGTTAATAATTATAAATACTAGTTACATAAGGAATAATTAAAATCAGAAATATGTTTTAAAGCAGTGCAGTGTTATGCGCCAATCTTTTCCGTCAGATTTGGGAGTATCTGCAATTAGCGATGCTCATTGGTTAACCGGACTGACGAATAGAGATTCTTTCAGAACTATAAGAGTGATGATTTTTTGGAAGACACTTGATCAGCTACAAACCAGTGAAGTGAGGGAAGTTTTGTTTTTGACTCTCACACCAACTGCAAGATCTTCTCATATACCAGAACAATATCTGATAGGAATTAAGATAGATTTAGTTAGAAGATAGATAAATAAAAATAATATTAAAGTCAGAATGGAGACCAAATGTTGCGAAAGACAAAATTGGAACAATAATTATGATGAAATGCCTACCTTGCAAAGGCAGTCAACGTTACACCACACCAACTGCAAGATCTTCTCATATACCAGAACAATATCTGATAGGAATTAAGATAGATTTAGTTAGAAGATAGATAAATAAAAATAATATTAAAGTCAGAATGGAGACCAAATGTTGTGAAAGACAAAATTGGAACAATAATTATGATGAAATGCCTACCTTGCAAAGGCAGTCAACGTTACAAACAAGAGGGGGCTATATAAGCTCTTGGACAAAAGGAGAAAAGGTCTTTGGATCATAGAAGGAATCACTGCTCGAGGCATGTTCGGAAGATAGCCATGCTTGGCGAGTAAGAGTAGGGAGTGCCTGATAGTTCGAGAGAGCAATGTTGGAAAAACTTTGAAAGAAAGGTGAGCAAATCATTGTGCATTAAAAAACTAGTAATTGTTTATTACTTAAAAGTAAACAGTAGAGTAATAACGGTTAGAACCATTCTGAGTTAATATTTTATGTTATAGTTCATTATATCTATTTGAAGAACAGAGGAGAGATAAATGTAATGATAATATAAATAAATATTAATTGTCTATGTATAATGAATACTGAGTAGTGATAAATAAAATTGTATTGAGCATTAGGGAAATGTTGTAATCCAGTTTATATATGATTATAAAATAAAAATTAAAGGGAATCTAGTAAAACTGAACCACTGAGTAGATTGAAAATAAAGAGCCCAGGTCTAATAAAAGGAACTTCCTAATATATCCGTCTCCAAGACCGACGCTACAAATAAGCAGAATCATAAGACAGTTTTAAACTTGAATTTAATTAAATTCAGTACTGTGTGCTTGATATAAGGCGTCTAAGTTGTTTTTCAGAACATTATATATCTTTATATAAACAGTATATATGATTATCGTAAAGTAACTGAAACAATAATAAAAAAACTAAAAACCGTCTAGTTTGAAAAGTTATTTAAAAAAAAAGAGTTATTTTAACGAATAACTATACAGTAGAACCTCTGTTAACCGGCCTCGGATTAACCGGTCCTCGGATTAAGCGGCATATATCGTAGTGTACTTGTTGGATGAGAGTTTCCGAAAATAAATTGTAATTGAAACACCTAAGCGGCGGCGATATCAAACGACTTTGTCGATAGCGGTATCCCATTGTCGGCGGCGTAAAAACACCACGGCACCAAAGCGGCGGTGAGTCAAATGATTTTGTCGATAGCGGTATCCTATTGTCGGCGGCATAAAAACACTGCGGCATTGGCACCCGTCGGTATAGCAGACATACACCCACAAAAACGTTTGATGTGCCGCTTTTTTTCCACGAATCATTTTAGTATACATTGTGGAAAATATAACATTTCTTTTCAGTTTTCTTCTTGTCTTTGACTGGTTATGATCTACGTACAGTATATACAGTAAATAAAAATGAGTGAGTTACGAAACGGTTGTGTGTGTTGGTTTCGTTTGAGACGCGGTTAAATGTGTCAAAAGACTTGACAGAGGGAATCTGTAAAAAAGCTTTGTAGTGTTTAATTTTTTCATGTTTGATGTATAATATACATAACATAATATATACGATACATTTATGTACAATAAAATGAGTTGCAATAACATCTTAATTGCATAATTCTTAGCGCTACCTGATTAACCCTAGGAGTGGTACCAGACCCGCTAACGGGTCGTTTTTCATGCATGGCTTAGTTCACTAACTCTAAAACACGTATTTTGCAATTCAATATTATGCCCACTTAGAATTGTCTTATCACAATAAATAAAATACCGTTGGAAAAGTAATGTTCCGTAGACGCATAATCATGTAAAAAAAAAAAAAAAATACTACAAAACGTTATAAATAATATTCCAAAAATTGGTGAAGTTCACATATTTTTGATGTGTAAAATCGTAAATTTCAACTCTGCGATTTTTAGTAAACGCGACGCCATTTTTCCCCATATGGTTACTAATCTATTTTTCTGTCAAATAAGTCGACCAAAAAACTGTTCTAAAGATCACATGTTTCTCTTTCTAACCGTAGATTACAAATTTTTCTGCGTTTCACAGATCTAGAGATATTTCTACTTGACCATAGAAGAAACCTGACGGCACGAAATTCAATTGGCATTCGGTGCAGTTAACGATATGACATAATCGATTTTTCCTTTCGATTTTTTTGTTTCGATATTTATAGTATGTTGTGGAGGACATTTCACTCTACAAGTTGGTACCACTTGATATAGGCAATACATATTTAGTAGGTTTTATTTTGATCTCCCAACATATGCAATTGTGTGACGTAAATACTGTAATAAAAGGCGTGACGCATATTGTTTTGGGGTTAGATATTTGTTATTTTGAAGGTTTGTGTATACAAATTGTATATAAATTTTGTATACAAGTTACAATATAGGTGTTTTTATTTCTAAAGTTTATGTTTTTGAGTGAATTTCTAGTTTGTGAATGGTTTATATTTGGGATAACCTAGAGGAATGTTGTAAATTTAGGCTATAAGCAAATTTTCTTATATTGAGTGTTTTATTTGATTATACAAGTGTATATGTGTGTTATTCTTTATAAAGTTTATTGTTTTAGTGACATCTAGTGATTTTGTCTTAGGCCTAGCTTTAGAAAGTTACTAATTACGTCTAAATTGTTGAGGTGTCTAACCTATCCTCACTTGTGAAAGTTACCTTTTAAGGGGAAATCGGTATTTTTATTTTGAAAATGTAACAAATTATTATTTTCCCCCTAAATATATTCACAAATCTCTAGTAATCGTTGAAAAAAATCAAAAAATCTATTTGTACGGTGTAATTTATGATATCTGTGAAATTATTCTCTTTTTACTCTTCGATTTTTTGGTATTTGACCAAAAAACTCCAAATGTGATACATCTAATTTTTTTTTCCCACTACACACCTACATTCTATTCACCTTTCTGAATATAATGATATATAGAACTTTTGTATAAAATATATATTACTATTTTTGGTAAATTGTTGAAAATAAAATGACCAATTCCCCCTTTTTTGTAATTTTTTTTTTTAATTTTGAAAATGTAACATATTTATTATTTTTCCCCTCTAAATATATTGACAAATATTACAGAAAACTATTGTATATCTTAGAAAAAGGTAGTAAGCTATTGATTTTGGATGATACAGGTTTTTCTGAAAAATGATAATATCATTTTTTGACATGTAACATACTTACTCCAAAACCGTTAAATTTTTTTTTTTTTTTTATTACATAGATAAATTCTTTGCATCTTTCTGAGAAAAATGATGTCTTATAAGTTTGGTTTTGTACAAAAATAACATTTTTTATGAATTTAAAAAAAAAAAAAAAACTTTTAACACACCGTTTGCAGGGTTAAATAAGCTTTCTTTGAACGAAAACCGATTTTTCACGGGAACCTCGGATTATCCAGCCAAACGGGCAACTGGCCCGGGTGTCAGTCCCTACTAGACCGGTTAAGATGGGTTCTACTGTAATTTGTTTTCTAACATATTTTCTACACAATTTATTTGTATACTATGAACTCATTGTTCGATTTATTATATATTTTGTATATATTTCAAAGACAAACTATAATTTCTGAATTTGGCACATTAACCCTAAAAAACAGACAGTTATATACTGTTAAACCATTTGTTTGAAGTACTGTATTATGTATTTTCAGGCATAAGTATTTTAATGAATATTAAATATTGGAATTTAGTCAAATCTGTGGTTTGTTTGTAATTAAGTACATTTTCCTAAAGAATTCATGATTCCGTAATTTTATTTTATAAAGTATCTGACCTTTCACAGTCTGGCGCCTAAGAAAATTAAATTAAAATAAACTCATCTTCCCCAAAGGTAAATAAGGTTACCTAAATATTTAAATAAAATATAATTTTATGGCATTTTTATAAATTAACGTTATTTAATTACATTGTTGTCCTCGTAAGATTTATGTTGAGATATTATATCCATGTGTGATACAAACAACACAGAATCCATAGACACAAAAAATTGTTACATCTCTAAAAATATGTAACTATAATAAAGATATTTATTAATTTTACAAATAAACAAATAAAAGAGAATTAGATCGTATTAACGTAGATGGTTTCCAGTATAATGTCGCCTGCTTCGGGAATTCAGAGTATTAGGGATAGTATTTAATACATATCAGGAGAAAAAGTTTCAGATACAAAAAATAGTTTTCCATTTTCGTTGTTATTCACAAATGCAGGATAGAAGTGAAAAACGGAAAAAGATAAAGAAAGATTGAAAATTTTAATTTAGTTAGTACTAATTTACAAAAATGAACACAATCAAAGATCAAACAAAATTGATGATTGAAACTTAGTTCAGTGTTCAGTATCATAAAGGGATTATCCTGTTTAAGTAGAATACTCTGTTTTTGTGAATAACACTAACCCTAAATAGAAAAAATCAAAGATGATATAAGACATATAACAAATATTAACCAGGAAATGGGCTAATGCTTGCACACACACGAAGCAACAAATAAGTCATCAATTAAGATAAATATACAAATAAATTCAGTTGAAAACTTGTATCGGTGTGTCGTCCATTAAAGGGACTTTTGCCGACTTGGCAAATCTATTATATATGGGAAACACATACACTTCTCAAACAAACATATAATATACAATATGTAATAGGGTACTGTACTTACGATAGTTTAATGAAACCTAATAGCTCATAAACTATGAAAGAGCAAAGTGGTAGGAAGATTAAAGAAGTGAAATGAAAGGGAGTATTGATGTATGACAGAGGTAGTTTGTTTGAGGTACAGTACAATCTCGTTTATCCGGACTAATTGGGACCGGAAGAGATCCGGTTAATCAAAAATCCGGATAATCCGAAATTATAGAAAGATAAATAAAACAAAATATAAAATGATAACTTACCATTTATAAGTCATGAAAAACACAATATTTACACAGTCATTCAATTTACACAATACACGAAATTACACAATGTACTGTAAATGATGAAAAACATTTTATTTACACACCTGAAATATTTACACATGCTTTTAATTTACACAGGGTTTAGTTGTTATTTACAAAAAAGTCATTTATCTTCCTCTGTTTTAATTTGGTGTTACGTTTCAATGCGGCCCTGTCTATACCATTCAATGCGTCTAACTTTTGGGCCATTGTAAGCACATTATGTTTTCGTTTCGTCGCCATTTCCACGCACAAACGCTAACACACGAATATAAATAAATAGCAGTAACAACGCCCACCTCTAAATACTATGCCGATTCTCATTCACGTCCTCGATACTCCCGACTGGGATTGTGATGTGCCAACTGCCAAAAAAAAAGAACGGGGGTTCCCAAAGCTGGCGGCACCGCTTTAAGATGTGACAAAATGTTCACATTTACTGATTTACACCCTTGAGTCTTAGCAACCCGACAACAATAAAGTTGTAAAAATGACATGATGGTTTATGATGCGTTGTAAACATGCACCGGGTTTGTATTTATTTCACACTGTCATGCCGCATCGGGGTAGGGGGATGGTGACACAGAGGTCATTGCTCCTCCACTTTCTCTTCCCAGTGCATCAACAACCCACTCTAATACCTCGAGGCGACACTGTAGTGTTGAGGAAATCACGTTTTTATCAACATTAATGTAATAGCAGATATTTCTTGTTGAAACTCCATATTCAAGGATAAAATAAAGCAAAAGCTTAAAGTTTCAAAATAGGCCTATTATAAATATTATTTAAAATATTATTCAAAATACAGTAATTATTAAAATATTTTGAAACTTTAAGCTTTTGCTTTATTTTATCCTTGATTAAATTTTTTATTTTTTGTACCGGATCGATCCGGATAATCCAGACATCCGGTTGAATGAGGTCCGGATAAACGAGGTAGTACTGTATATATAAAAAAAAAAAAATGACAGAAGTTAAAAAAATAGGGATAGGTGAAATATACTGGGTGTTTCAAAATGAACTGGTAGTGGTTCACAATATAACTATATAGACAAGTAATAATTGTAAAACATTCAAAAGATATGAAATCTATACACAGAAGTGTAAACAAATCAATAAGTTCAATTAAAATAATATACAGCATTCTACAGGAAAATAATGCATCATCCTGAATATAGATGCACTGGATATGAAAGATATTGTCAACCGATAAAACAAGATACCAGAGCTAACAGTAACAATAAATATTGAATATGGATTCAACATAAATAATATTCCAGTCAAGAAAAATATGTTACAAATGTGATTTTTCATATTCAAAATACAAATATCCAGCTTTTGACAAATTTTATAAGCATAGAAAGCATAAGCAGTGCATAAATAAAATAGTGAATTCAGTGGATGTATGTAGGGTTAAGTGAAAAAGACAAAAATTGATGTACAACTTGGGAACCACTGAACCAATTTTAATAAAAGATGGACTAAAACCAAACCAGATAAAGCACCTACTACCTACATAGGAAGAAAATCTGCTTGACAATCGGAACAGAGGTTCTTAAGTTATAAGCTTACAAAGAGACAAACATGTTTTATATATGTGGAGAAGATGTGAATATGCAGACCTATATTGTTGCAAAAAATTTATATTCTATTCTAAATACAAGCCAAGAAAAAAATGTGTAATATTTAAACTATAATCAACAAAAATTAGTGGGGACAAATATCTGTACGGTTTATCATGTGGTACAATTCAAGTAAATTGGAATATAATGGTGAAATAAACAACAGATCCTAGAAAATGGTTCAAGTTGTAATAATTTAATATTGTTGTTGTTGTTGTTGTTAATTGTTATTATTTTAAATAAAGTTGGGCGCCATTTTGTAACATTTATTTCAAAAACAAAATAAAATTGAAATTTTCTTGAAGAGAGCATAGAAAATTTCTAATTGGGTCGTAAGTTCTTTAATATAGTGTACTCTGGAGAATTTCAAATAAAAATTCAGAATCCAATTTTCTGAAATGTCCATTTAATTATTAAGAAAAATATTATAAATTACACACATGTTAAATATTTCCTGAAAAAACACAAATCATCATATTTTTTATAACATAAAATTATAATTCATCCATATTTACTTTTTTGATTAATTTTGTGGTTGAAAACTTATTCAAAATAAGAATCTTTTATATATAAGAATGCAATATACTCAAAATTTACAATACTTTTATTATCAAATTTCTTTTATTAATTACTTATTCTTTAAACATTAAATCCAATAAAATCAACTCCTGAATATTTTTTATTTAAATTTTATAATCATTATGTTCAAAAAACATAATCTTCTCTTATTTAAAACCACATGATATCTCTGCAAACATCCTATTCAAATATCTTTAAGTAAACTGTATGTTCGTTATTTTTATGTTAGAGTTTTTATGAAACAACTTGAGCATGTTATACCAAGCATGCTAAACACTGAAGCTAAATTCTGTATCATACTCAGAAATTTCATTTTATTCAGACTATTTCCTTGTTCAAACCGCATATTGTCTTCTGAACTCATATCACATCTATTAAAAAAGTATCTTATTTAAAACATCCGATCTTTCTAAAAAAGTAAGTTATTCAATTTTACGTTTCATTTCCGAGATAATCACTTGTCTGATTTCTCCTTTATTCAAAAATAACTTATCAAAATCACATGATTTTTTTCTTAAACACCACATACTGTTCACTCTACTGTCCACTTTGTCTTATTTAATTAAACTTTTTCCTTGTCCCACTTTTACACACAACACACTGATGTCATATTTCTCTTATATCTAATATTATATACGTTTTCTTATTATTAACATATTTTTTACAAACCTCTCTGACCATTTAGTACTAATTACTTTCTTTCTTTATTTGTATTCTTTATTTAACTGCATCTATTATTATTATTTTATTATATAACAGAATACATTCCCTATTCACTGCCTTGAGTCAAACTACTTTTCTAGTCAGACCAAGTTTACATAACCGAAAATGTACCCTATTACAAAGTAACTAAATCGATAGGAAAAATAATAAATCTAAATCACTAAATGTAGTTAAAATGTACATGTTTTAGGTTGGTGACACGTACATAACATAGAACCCCCTCACCACTAACAAATTCCTTGAATTACTGGGCAACGTACATACTTATTTATATAAATATTATTTAAAAGTTCTGATAAATGGATAAATTTGAATTTAAGTGTAGTTTTGTTGTTTTAAGTAAAATAAGTTATACAACAGAATAATAAATAATGTAATACTTAAAATGACATATAGGCTTTTTCAATGTATTGCATGCATATATATGATACTGAAAAGCCTACAATTTGACAGAAATTGCTTTAAATTTGAAGTTCGCTCAAGAGTATCTAGGTAAAACAATAAAACCATTAAATGGGGAAAAAACACAATTTTCCACAACAAACATTTGTTAAACGAAGATATTATTACAACGATTAAGTTATCATCTTCATTTAGATGAACTTTTACGATGTAATCTGTAGTTTGTATACATGTAAGAATTGAAGATGACGACTTTGATATTTCAAATAAATAAGAAGAAATGTTTTACAGTGATCAAAAACAGATATATATATATATATATATATATATATATATATATATATATTGGTTACAGATTACTAATTTTAGAATGAAATAAAATTAAGAAAAGAGTTCATTCGCTCCATACACTCAGTAATTTTCATGACCCTTAAAAATTAGTCTTTATTCGCTAATTGGTAAATAACTATACTTGCCAATTTATGATCATTATTTATTTTACTAATCGTTAGACACAGGATTACAGAACAGTGATAGGTGTATTTGAAAATATAGTAATTTGGAAGGGATATCCCTCCATTTTCCCTAAAAACAACATCTTTTTATTTTATGTGCATTGTCCTTTTTAACAATAGCTATAATGATCTTGATAAATATTTTATAAATAGCAAAAATTTAACATCATTTCCACTTACTTCTGCAGCTTTGCTATATCTCCGTAGAAAATGAATTGAAGAGGGTCTTCCTAAACTAAAGTCTAATTTGCGTATCATAACTTTTTCCAGTGAAAGTATCTGTTCCTTACTGTAAGTTGAATCAGTTATGTACACAAAATCACCAATTTCTGGTGAATAAGTTTCTTCATATTTACAAGCAATAAACATAGCTGTCACACCAACCAGTTGGAGTTTGTCTTTTGTGATTACACGTAGTTTCTGAAAAAGAAAAAGATTCATAATAATAAAATATTTTAAACAAGTATTACATTATTTTGTTTTAATTTAGTCACCCGTTAGTCTAATCCTACTTGTTTAAGTCACTCAGATAAACCATACTGGTCAATAATCCCTAGGCCAGCAGTTTCAAAATTGTGTGCCGACTCCATCAACTGTGGATTGTGATAGACTTGCCAGGAAGCCGTAAAATTACATTTTCCCGATGTAGTTTTAGTTGATGTGATGACAGGAAAGACATCTAAAGGATACTGTAAAAACCTCTTGTAAGATAGGCATTGTCTTACATGTTTGAATATTCTAAACATTTTGTACAAGCAGATTTTTTGGTAAAACTATACTTGTGTATTATCTTTGAATTGTTAAATTCAGCATAGAAGACAAATGTAAATTTGGAAATTGGTTGAAAAGATCTAGGGTTTCAGAAAAAAAAGTACAGCTATGGAGATAAAAAAAAGGAGAAAAGTTGTTGATAAAGATTATTTCCTCTTGTTGCAACAGCTTGTGATCTTCAATGAATTTATTTCTTGCAACAGCTTGTGATCTTCAATGAATTTATTTCTGTCAAAACATAATAATATGTTTTTGAAGAACATCATTTTTGAATACCACTAATCAACTGGTTTGAAAAAATACATTTAACCTTTACAGCTCAGTTAGCACCTATTGTTAGGAACGTCTCATCTCTTAAACACAGCTAGCGTCTTAAACTGCTACAGCATAAACTGGGTCACCAATATTGTTGTAGTGGACGAAACATCTGGTTGAGTGTATGTCCATGTCTTTTCAAGTCTACACACCAAGGACTATTTTGAAGTTTATAATACTTTGTCAAAATATTAATTTTGTAAGAGAATTTTTTAATTTTTATATATACTTTTAAAACAAAATTAATCAGGATCGAACTAAGTTATTGATATCAGTAAAATATGATTACATCGTTTAAACTCATAGAATTTTAATTATTTTTACAGCATCATATTTGTGTAGCTGTTTAAAAATCAACACGATACAAGAATGAGGGTGTCTAGTTTGATTCCAAGATTTGAGATATGCGGTGAACAACAGTTTCTCTAGTCCTATTACGATTTATTTATATAATTGTTCATATTCATTGTTGAACAGCCCTAGAACTAAATATATTTTATTTTTAAGTTTTAGAAGAAATAATACACAAGAAGGAGGTACCTCAAAAGTGTAATAATGTTAAACATAATTTATTTATTATATGACGTGTACAAAAAAATGTATAAAAATATGTGTTACAAGTGTTGTGTATTTATAAATGTTTGATGGACATAACAGCTGGCCTGATGATGCTGTCTGTGGCAGTGAAACATGTAGCGACATAGAAGGTAAAGTTAAAATAAAAATAATTGTTCAACGACCTAATTGTTCAAAATATGTACTTAATTAATACTTTTTACAGAAATTGTTTGTGAATTTTAAATACTGATTGCCCATGTTACGACTTCGGGAACCATGGAAAAAGCCAGATAAACTAAAACCACTGCCAACCGAAATAAGAGTGGGAACCTCTTTAGTAGACTTTAATTTTTAAATAATATTATTTTCATTATCATAATATAATTATATTACATGTTAACATTAACATATTATATTATTAATTCTGTTGACTACATACATATTACTATTTTTATATCTACACATAATGTTTAGAAAAATAAAGAAGAGTATAATATATACAATCTACTAATATTCTAAAAAATAGGTAGTTGTAGAAGTAAAAACAGGTCGTCCAGGCGATTAGAAGTAACAAAGGTATGTACTTTTTTCATACAGCCTCGAAATATCTGTACATATAGTCCTATGAACCAGAGGGGTGGAAGGGAGAGATGTATACAATACAAAAGAATTTGATTTAAACTTTAAAAAATATAATATTGCAGAAATCATAAGTTTATGCATTTCTATTATGATAAATTAATATTATTTGATTACATTGGTTGTACATCCTAGTACGGTTTATGTTGAAATATCGTATCCACATCATGTCATACAAACAATGCAGGACATATGGGTCGTAAAATAACTCTCAATTTTAACCATTTGTTACAGTTATAAAAATATGTAATTATAATAAAGATGTAACACAAATAAACAACAAAAAAAAAGTTAAATCGTATTAATGTAGATTTCTTACGGTATAAAGTCACCTGTTTCCAGCATTCAATAGTATTAGGTCTATTAATAGATAACAGAAGAAAAGGTTTCATATAAAGATATAAAAAAAAGTTTTTTCCATTTTCGTTGTTATATATTACATTAATTATGTAAGTAGTAATTATGTTTTTCGGTGAAAACTGATGAAATTCACAAAAGCTTAAAAATTGGAAGTCAAAGTTGAATCTTCTTGTTGTTAACTCTATAAATATATACTTTTTTCTAAAATGTCAAGGCATTGAATTTTAATAACATAAAATTATCTACAATTGGTTTTCTTATATTTTATTTAAAAAATTTTATTTTTTTAATGCAAATTTTAGTTTTTCCGTTAATTAAGCGAAAAATAGGAATTTAATATACACATTTTTATTCCTTATATTATTATTTTACTACCTAATAGACAAACTATAACAACCTGATCTATTTGAGGTGTTGTTTTTTTTTTAAAGATTTTTTTTCAACTTCAACATGACAAATTGGTCATAAACTGTGAGAGCATTTTTTAGGGTCAGTGCTGGGAAAAAGGTATGAGTATTTTAATTCCCCCCCTCCCACATTAAAAATCAGCCAGATTTACAAAGGTTTGAAAAAAAGGCTAAAATCTCTCGATTTTCCGTTGATAAATCGGGAAATACTTCATCAATAAAAAATTGCCAAGACATCATTGTTTTAGAGAATTAAAGTATCTGCAATTTCTTGTTTATATTGAAAAATATTGGAGCCATTACACATCGAAGGTTATCACAAAGTTCTATGCAACTCCGGAAAACCACCACGATTCATACTTTTTTGTAATAGTTAGTACACAGCTAATTTTTGTAAAAAATAAAATAAATAAGCAAAATGAAACTTTTTCAGGCACCCGTACTGACCTCAGAAAAAATTTCTTGCAGTTTTCAACAATTTCTGATAAAATTAAAAAATATTTAAAAAATCTATCTATAACAGGATCTTGTTAGGTAGTAAATACACACACACACACACACACACACACACACACACACACACACACACACACACACACACATATATATATATATATATATATATATATAATAATAATACATACATATATATATATATATATATATATGTGTGTGTGTGTGTGTGTGTGTGTTTATAATGATGAATAAAAAAGTGAATTTAAATGAATGTATTGTAAGCGGGAAGGACCGCTTTCGTGTAAAACAAAGACCGAAACGGTTTGGGTTTTTCACCAAAATCGTTCCAAAAACAAAAATTTTAGTTAAAACATAATAAATATCAAAAATACATAAATAAATGGTAATATCCATAAATAATTAATAATGTGCACAGAAAAAAATATTTTAATATGAAGGAAAGTAGAATTATAAAAGTTTTATCAATTTCATTAAAAAATGAAATGTTCAAAGCAAGGGAAGTGGGATGGGGCTAGCTAACAGGAGCCAACACATCCACAGAGAACAATAGAGTTGTTGGTCATGTGACATTTCAAGTCCAGACTGGACTAAATAATCTGATTCAACTTGTTACCAAAATAATTCACATGCAATCTCCTATGTTAAATTTTGAATATAAAATCATAATATGATAAAGTTAGCATAGGAAATACAAGAAAATATTTATTAAACCGAATAGTTTAATGGTTATTGCAAAAAACATGCATAGACAAATTAAAATTTTATCTAGATAATAAGTTTAAATTTTTATAATGGAAATAGGTTAAGGATATGTGACATAATATAATGAGACAAAAATAATTACATATATAATTAATTGGGGGGGGGGGGTTGACCATCGAAAAATCTTTAACATTAACACTACAAAGAAGCACTACAAAAAGAAATAAGTAAATACATAAATAAACGAGTATTTTTAAATGTTAAAATTTTATTTATCATTCCCAATTTTTCTAACCTCGACAGTTCACTTTATAGTTTACTTTTCAGATTGATTTGAGCAATATTCGAGTAGAGTAGGCCTACAGTTGTTACAAAAGGAAAAAAAAATAGGCGAGAAATATAACATTTTGTTTATAGTAATATAAGAATTTTATGAGGCAGTTTTCAGCATTTTTCGTTTAGGTCCATTCGTGTCACTATTATGTTTTTTAATAGACAAATACATTACAGTTCTGAAAAATATTATTTTTTACATCTTCAGGAGCATGAACGTTACATGACTCTAGAAGCAAGTCAATGATGAAGGTTTTCTTAGGAGCAATTCTCCAACAAATTTCTTTCTTTCTCTCTATTATTACTTCGAATAGTTCTCTTAGCAGGTAAACGGTTTCTGAATCACATTTCGGTAAAATCTCTGTAGTAATGGCATCAGTTTTAAGTTTTTTAAATCGCAGTTCATGATTTAATAAATCACTTTACAAGTTTTGCTCGTAATGACTAGCTGTAAAATGTACGCTGTATCAGCATGGTCTTGTCTACTTGATCCAGATTTTTCTCCGATCATTATCCTTGGAGAAAACATGAATAATTATATTTCATTCATTTGTATAAATGTTTTGTTTATATTTTTGTTGTTATTATTATATTATATATACCCAAAAACAGCACATAAAACCATTATTGAAATAACATTACTTAGCCTAAATAACTTTATTTATGTTTTTTTTTTAGTGAATACTATTAGCATTATTATTATTTAGTTGGGTAATACCTTTTAGTCACTACTCATTTATATCTAAAGTAAAAAGTCACTTCCCTGACACAAAAGTATTAAAATAAAAATGTATACGGAAATATAATAGATCTAAGGTTACTAGGTTAAAGGAATGTCACGTAAACACATATAACATATAAACACATTAACTAAATCAATCTATGTAAACGGTACACGGATAACATTAACGCTATTTCACAGAAGCAGAACTAACTGTGATCGGTGTACGAGTCTATGGTCTCGCTGTGAGTTATGCAAAAAAAGATTCGGTTTTCAATTCTCGGAAGGAACTATCTGTAAAGTCTTAGTATTATGGTCTCAAGCTTATAATAAATTATTATAACCATAAATTCCAAAAATTAATTATAAAAACCTCTGCTGTTTCTGACTGACATTGAGACTCTCGTTGATTGAAAGGGCATAAAATAAACTATTTTGGGCATCTTATGCCACACGTTTAGAATGGGGGTCCTAGCTCATATGCTACACACTATATTTTAATTTATCTTTGCCCAATTGCATTTTAGTAGCTATTACATTGTCTGGAAACAACTTTCGAAAAGTTCAACAGCCAAAGCAGATTGCCATAACGAAAGGTGAGACAATGTACTGAAGGAAGACCACACTAATTCTGCTTCAGGAACACTATCACTAACAATAAATACTCCCAACTAGGACAACTATTACCACTATTTTCAAAATACTGAACTAGTACTACCAACACCAGTAGAAGCAGAAAGTTCTGGTGCATCAAGTTCCTTGAAACAGCATAAGTTGAGAGGTTTTTTAAAAAATTTCAATTGTTTGATGTTTTTGACCTTTTTCATGACTGTTAATTGAATTAATGCCTGAATGTGAAATAACAACAAAATTTTTATAAAGCGCATAAAACACAGAGGTGTTGTTTCTTCCCTTGCGTAACTAGATTTTCCAGTCTGGTTCTTCAAGCCATACTGGCTGGAAATGACATTTACTCAGCATTTTTGATTAAAGTAATGGAATAGCAAGTATTAATTATTATATTCATTGTTGTAAGCCTTAGATCTACATATATTATATCTTTATGTCAATAAACATTATATTATTGTATAAACAAAATTTTATGTTTGACGTATACAACAAAGATACAAAAAGAGTGTAAAATTCGTGGACTATATCGGATCTTCTTAAAGATGCAGATCAATCGATCTCGTTTAAATTATAAAATAGTGCACATCTTATTCACATAGCATAATACTATACATTATTGTCAGGTTATACAAAAAAAGACTGTGCAACTAAATAGTAGACCAGTTAATTTAAAGAACAAGACAGATCATAGATCACAGTGGAGAGTGAACAGTTCAGTAAGAATCATCAATCAGACAAATAACCGTGCTGAAGTAGTGGAGGGAGTAGAGGAGTCTTTAGAAACGTACAGATATGGAATGGGTCTATTCAATTCCAAGACCCGTTAGTCTCAAAATTGAACATGTTGGACTAAACAACATAAATAAAATGATTAATATTACTTTATCGGGATTATGAAGTGTAGTAGAGTAACTAGTAAAATTCTAAGTATATGTATTACGTACTGTTGAACTTAACTTCTCATTACTAAGAACTCTAGAGAATTTTGCACAGTTAACAATACCAAATATTTCGCATAGGTATTGAATCAAATCGCATGCTTGTGTCATAGGCAGTTCAATCTACATAGTTCACATATAGATATAGGTACTGTAGTTCAATAAGGTTTGTGGAACGAATTTTCAAACTGATGTTCTACATAGAGTAGAGGAAAACTTTGAATGAAACTTGTACACTATTAAACAACTCTTATTTGATAAATCGATATTTTACATAAATAATTCTTTGACTCTGTTCTTTCAATATTTTTTTTATAAAAAGAAATAACTCTTTCAGAGAACACTGAAGGAGGGACATGGCCGTGTATAGAGTAGGAGACATACGCATGCCACTCCAAATGTCCTATAAATACCGGCTTGGTTCGTTCAGAATTCATTCCGTTCCGCAGAGTCACCACCAACAATTCTCTCTCTCTCTCTCTCTCTCTCTCTCTCTCTCTCTCTCTCTCTCTCTCTCTCTCTCTCTCTCTCTCTCTCTCTCTCTCTCTCTCTCTCTCTCTCTCTCTCTCTCTCTCTCTCTCTCTCTCTCTCTCTCTCTCTCTCTCTCTCTCTCTCTCTCTCTCTCTCTCTCTCTCTCTCTCTCTCTCTCTCTCTCTCTCTCTCTCTCTCTCTCTCTCTCTCTCTCTCTCTCTCTCTCTCTCTCTCTCTCTCTCTCTCTCTCTCTCTCTCTCTCTCTCTCTCTACTTATTTTACTATCCTCGTATCCTCGGTAATCTTTCGGCTGATCCTGATAGCACGTGCCTCCCCATTTGTTCTCTGAATGCTGATCTCCCCAGGACAAATGTTCCAACCTCCAAGTGGTCTGACGGCTGATCCCGGCAGCACTCTACCTTGTTTGTTATCTAAGAGCTGATCCCCCGGTACGAACTTTTCTTCTAAATTCCCACTAGACCATTTCTACTGAATAGGCATATTATATTGTCTGATATCTGACAGATAGTACCTCTATCCTCTTTCACAAACTATAAATCTCCAACACTATATTTAAAAAAAAAATTATATCTGTACGCTACAAAATTACACACACACACACACACACACACACACACACACACACATATATATATATATATATATATATATATATATATATATATTATATATATATATATATAAACATATAAATGTTTTCAGACCAAATATGCAAGTCTTTAGTTCAATCTTAAATTCATTCATTAAAAAATGACTGATTAAACGCAATCTAATTTAGTGATACACTTATTATTGGTATCTCTTGACTACGGCGCAATTTGACTGAAACATTTCTCTATTTCAATCATAAACAAACACAGTGGAGCTCCAATTGGTCCTATAACACTAGAAAACCATATCGGTAGATGTCGGTACTTACGAATATTAACAATCACATGATAACACTAAAACTGTTTAAATAATTCAGTGCAATGATGCCTGTTGTTGATATCTTTAGACCAAGACGAAACTAACAATTTACAATCGCAAAATATCACCCTTCTATCATTCAATAAAACAAAAAACAAATGTAAGATGGATGAAGGAAGGTCCCAGTTTACTAGTCGGGGGCATTTGAAAATTGTTGGTATTGTGCCTAAAAATATTTCCAATCTGAACAATGTAACTGAAGACAGTGATACCGAGACTCCTTTCTTCATTCAATTAGCAACTGTAACAAGATTTTTTTAAGGATTTCATAGCAATATTTAAATTTTGTTTTTCAAGGACAGCTTAAAAATCCCATACATTCCTGTGCTTTTCTACGAATTCCTGGTCACTGGACACCCTGTTGATAGACGAGCACCCGGTATGTCTGAATGAGGTCATAACTGAAATGGTCATTGAAATTCATGTTATTGTGTTGGATATCCATCAAGTGAAGGTATATCTAACATGCTGCATCGCCCACTTGGGGATATAAATACTATAATGGTGAAGGAAGGATAGTAGAAGACTTCATAAACAGTAACCCTGTCCAACTTCTGTACAATCCGAGTGATCCTGGAACCTTCATGCACTATTCCGGTACAACGACGAACCCAGACCTAGCCATGGTGTCTGCCTGCCTGTTCGATCTCAGCCAGAGAAGAGTAATGGAAGACCCTGGAAGCGGCCATCGAGCAACATTTGTCACCCTTGAGTTAGCAGGCAGACCTCAACCATCAGAACAAAGGATAACATGGAACTTCAGGAAAGCAAAGTGGAAGAATTTTAAAGATCAAATTGAGGGGGCAGTGGATGGAGTCAACATGGAGGACCCACCGGATAAAATGTTAAAACAGTTTAAGTCAATAATCGAAAGTAGTGCCAAGGAGAACATTCCCAGGGGCAGACTAACAAATTACAAACCTTACTGGAATCAGGAACTTGACGCCCTAAAGACAGCCAGAGACAAAGCTAGGAGAAAGGCAGAACAAACTAGGCTCCAGGAAGATGTAGTCAACTGGAGGAGGGCAACAGCAATAATGAAGAAGTCTATAAACATGGCCAAAAAAGAGTCCTGGAACAGCTTCCTCAATGGTGTGGATTATAGAACTGACAGTGCAAAGGCCCACAGACTGATCAATGCACTTAACAATAAATACCCAAAAAAACAGGCACAGCCTATGATAGCTGGTAACAGAGAACTGACGGATAAAAAGCTGATCGCAGAACATTTTAATAAGCATTTTGCAGCACAGTATACGTCATTGAAAGTTAGGAAATCAAAAATCAAATATCCAAAACAAGTATGCAAGCCCCCTAAGTACAATGGTGAGGGTTCGGTGTTCTCTCGAGAGTTTTCAGAAAGCGAACTAAGAGAAGCTATAAGGCACACAAAAACAAAAAAACAACCTGGGCCCGATGGAATATTTCCAGAATTCGTTAAAAACCTAGGACCTAAAGCCCAAACAGCTCTGCTTTACATTTATAATAAATTCTGGAACACCAAGAGTAGCCTACCGGCAGATTGGACAAAAGCAATCATAATTCCTATCCCAAAACCAGGCAAACCAAAGGACACATTTAGCTCCTACCGCCCAATAGCACTCACATCTGTTTTGGTGAAGATCCAGGAGAGGATGATTTCGTCCCGACTCAATTGGTACCTTGAGAAGCAACACCTTCTGGAAGAAGAGCAGGCAGGATTCAGACAACACCGCTCAACTGCTTACCAGACAGCACGGCTGTGCCAAGACATCAAAGAAGCCTTTAATAGAAGGGAGAGTGTACTTGCTGTCTTCATTGATTTTAAGGGCGCATATGATACCGTGTGTAGATCAACACTTATCAATAAACTACATCAGTTAGGGGTAAAGGACAAAATGCTGAAATGGCTGACTAAATTTCTAGCACAGAGATGGACAAAGGTGCGATACGGAGACCAAGACTCCAGCTACAAACGGACTAAAATGGGACTACCACAGGGAGCAGTCACTAGTACAACCCTATTTAATACCTACATTAATGACTTACCGAAAACTGTGAAACGTTTGAAAGGAGTAAACATTAGTATGTTTGCTGATGATGTAGTTGTCTGGATCGCAGCAAAAAATGATAGACACCAACACAACTTACTTGAAGTTAAAGTAAATAAGGCACTGAAATTATTAGAAGATTGGGCTATAGACAACAACATGGCTATCAACACAAACAAAACTGCATACCAGTTCTTCTCCCTCCGCCATGATAACTATACATTCAAGCTGGATATCAACGCAATCCCACTGCCCAAAAGTGAAAACACTAAATACTTGGGAGTGTATATGGATAACAAACTGACATGGAAGCACCACATATCCAACACAGCAGCAAAGGCAAATAAAAGAATGGCCATACTCAAGCGGCTTGCAGGAGTTAAATGGGGAAGTACACAAGACACGCTGAATAACACCTATAGAGCCTACATAAAACCAATCCTCAAATATGGTAGTGAAGTGATAGTGACTGCGCCTAAATCCCAACTGCAAAAGCTGGAAGAAACCCAGAATAGTGCCCTGAGATTGGTGTGTGGGGCGGTCAAAACAACTCCCGTGATGGCGCTACAGCTGTATACACAAAACCTGCCAATAACTACAGAAATAGAGCAGCAAGCAAGCTACGCACACATCAACCTGCAGGCTTTACCACGTGCAAACTGGGCAAAAAAGACGATACAAGAGCAAACCTTAAAAACTCAAAGGGACCCACTGACAACAACAAAGAACATTCTCGACCGCTGTAATATAACACAGAAAATTGAACCGTTCTGTGAACTGAGGAGTCCCCTTGACTATCTGCAATTTGACACAAACCTGCACCTGATAGAAGACATCAAGAAAAAGGAATGCCCATCAGTAATGCTGAAACAGCTGACTTTGACAACGATAGAAGAGAGATACCCGACAAACAGTTGGCTCCATGTATATACCGATGGATCGCTCGTGAGTAGCAGAGCTGAGGCGGGCGCTGGAGTCTATTCATCCCTTTTCTCACACTACATCTCAGTGGGAGAAAACAAAAGCAGTTTTGATGGGGAGACCAAGGCAATAGCATTTGCTTTACAGCAACTCCTGTATAGACCTAACGCCTACCAGAATGTTGTGTTCATGGTTGACTCAAGAGCAGCAATACAAGCAATATCTTCCAACAAAAGAGCAAATAGTGAAACTGTAAATGACGCTCAGAAGATGATCAAGTGTCTGCAAGGATTGGGGAAACGTATATGCCTCCAATGGGTTCCCTCTCATGTTGGAGTGTTGGGGAACGAGATGGCGGATGAACTGGCAAAGAAAGGAACACGGCTCCAACATGGGAGGGCGACTCTGAACACTCTGACGGCCAAAAATATGATTAAGAAGGAAACAACCAGCGAGTTCTACCAGAGGACGAAAGTCATCTCGGAGGGAAAAATTTGGCAAGATATAGAGAAGACCTGGGAGAAGAATAGATGTAAACCAAGAAGAGAGGCAGTGGCAGCATTCCGCCTAAATACGGGACATGACTGCTTGGCAGCTCATTTGCACAGAATGAAGATTCTGCCCTCTGATGAATGTACCCTGTGCCACGACACAAACTCTATAATGAATAAGGACCATCTGATGGTATGCTGTAAGCTTGACGCAGATCAAAGAATGTACACAAGCTATATTGGGACGCCAGAAGACTGATGGAGTAAAATCCGAGAAGTCGCCATAAGAAACAAACAAACAGGTTATCACATACTGTTTTAAGCATTTTTTTGTGGTTTAATGACAAATAAATTATACAATTGTTGAAAAGGGAGTTTTCTTTATAAAAAGCTTTTAGTTTTGTATTCATTTAATAAGGGTTGATACTGTAATAGTGAACTTTAAAATCTCTTAGAACCCTTGGACATTTTTAGAAAAATCGGCTGGTGAATGCAAATAAAGCAATGTAACTTCTTCATAGGCTAGCCTACACTGATATTTCATAATATAAGGTGGTGAATATCATTAACTGTTTGATGTGACAATGAGTGACAAATGTTTGTGAGTCAGAATAGTAGAATGTCGAGCTGTACAGCTCCACACTAAGGTCAGTTTAAATCACAACGGCCACTAAATTTCAAGTTGATGTTTTCTCATCATACACACTAGCCCTGTTATTGTCATCATGGTAATGGAGTGAGACATAGTGTATACAGTCATCCTTCCCTACTGCAGCAGCTACAACTTGCCAAGTCGATTAGTATAAAATAAACTGTTACTTACCTGAAGAAATAAATCTAAAATCGCAACACACAAGTGTAAAGTCTCTGGCAATAAATGGTATTGTTCTTGAACATCTACAAGCCAATCAACCAAGACAGAACGCATCTTAGGTGTTATAACTTGACCAGTTAAATATTTTGGTTGTATAGAAAACTGAAGCTGAAACATAATTATTAAAACTATAATTATTCAACAACTACATAATTTTAAAGGAATTTAATATATTTTATCTATTTTGAGAAATTAAATTAAAGTTTTTTATTGCGAGAAAAAGGTTCTAAACTTTTGGTTCTACTGCCAATGGTTGTACATAATACTACCACATCGCTTTATATAATAATTGTGAATGTCCTGGTTAATTGTGTATATAGATGTGATTATTAATATGACTCTAAATAACTCAATTAAGACTTTCATAATTACAAGTTCTCTAAATTTATGTTTACAAGATTTTAGTAATATAACACTACATTTAACAATTGTATTCTAAAATAAAGTAATTTAAACTAAATATATACTGTATCAGATTTCTATACTATTTACTTAATTGGTATAGAAAAGGGTATTGTAGATTACATCAACATATCAACAGAACAAAATTTAATCAGGTTTCATAACATCAAAATGAAACTAGCTAGTGAATTTACATGATCATCAATTTAAAACTGTTCTTTAACCCTACAGGCGGTGCTCGACCATTTTCAAAGCATGGTTTAGTCTAACGACCGGAAAACACGTGTTTTGCAATTCAACATTTCGCCCACTTAGAATCGGTCTATCGCAATAAATAAATTACCATTGGAAAGCTAATGTTCCATATATATACATAATCATGCAAAAAAAAAAAAAAAAATACAACAAAACATTATAAAAAATATTCCAAAAATTGCTGAAGTTCGCATATTTTTGATACGTAACGTCAAAGATTTGTGCTGACAAGTTGTAAACAAAACTGACGTCATTTTTGTCTTATATTCCCAATTCGATATTTCTGTCAAACAGATAGACCATAACACTGTTCTGTAGATCACAGCTTTCTCTTTCGATCTGTGCTTTTCAAATCCTTCTATCTGTTATAGTTTTTATTATATAAAAATTAAACAAAATCAAGAATTTTAACTAATTTTTACACGCTAAAAATTACATTTTTTTCAATTCAACTTTTATCCTAGTAAATATTATTTTATCGAAATGAATTATATATCACTGTAAAGATAATGTTTCAATCTTTCATAATCAAGTTTAGCAAAATCCATCACACGAAAACTCTATTTTCTAGAACTCGATAAAGTTGCTGACTTTTTCGCTAGATCGCGGCACTTGCCGTGACCGAGTTTATGTAGACAATTCTGTTCTCTGTGTTTATATGATTTTACGAAATGGTAATATTTGTCCAAATGCCACAAGTTGACAATATAGTCATTTAGTATTTATATAGTATTGTTCTTTCTCTTTCGATCTGTGGTTTACAAATTTTTCTATGTGTCATATATCGCGAGATATATCTATTTTACCAAAGTAGTAACCAAACGGAACGAATTTCACTTGACATTCAGTGCAGTTTACTAAATAAGATAATTGATTGTTCAATCGATATTTTGTAACCGATCTTTACAGTTTGTTGTAGAGAAGATTTCATTCTATCTATTGGTAGTATTTGCTATATCCTATAGTTTGTTTTAGGTTATTGTTTCTTACTCAGAAGTTAGCGATGTTTGTGTACTAAAATGACATGTGAAAGGCGTAGTTTGTATGTGACTTGGGATTATAATTCTGTTATTCTGAAGGTTTGTTTTATTTATTTATTATAAATTGTGTATACAAATTACAATATCTGTATTATTGTTTGTAGAATTTTTTGTTTGAGTGAATGTTATTGCCAGACATCAAATATTGAGGCTGTCTAGAGATCGAGGTTATTTTATAATCTGGTCTTCGTTTATAGCAAATTTCCATGTGTTTACATATTTTGTCTAATGAAAATTTTATAAATTGATTTTGTTTTTACCAAAATGTATGCAAAATGTTTATAAATTTATATAGGCCTATCTATAATTTTTTTTTTATTTATTGGTTTATATATATTTTTGGTGAATTTTTGAAAATATGCCTATCTTTTAACGTAAAAATGAACCATGTTTAATGAAAATTTTATAAATTGATTTTTCTTTTTAGAAACTTTTATCCACAAATATATTACAAATCTCTAGTAATACTTCAAAAAATTTTTTTTTTTTTTAATTTGAATGTTGTACATTACCATTTCTGTGAAACTCTTGCCTGCGTTACTTTCCGATTTTTTGATATTTGACATAATAACTCCAAATTTTTTACATCTAACATTCCCCCCCCCCACTACACAGCTAAATTCTTTGCACCTTTCTAAATTATAATGATATATAGAAGTTGTGTATAAAATAAACTACTATTTTTGGTGAATTTTTGAAAATAAAAGTATCAATTTCCCTTGATAATTTCTTTAATGGTGTCCAACCTTTTTGTTTTTGGAGATTATCAATTGTGAGGCGGTCATAAAGTCCATTCCAGATACAAACTTACGGAATGAAGTCCGGGTCCTAATTAATGACAAACTTAAAAATTCTTAGGAAACGTGAAAATAATAATAAAAATTAAATTATCTCTAATCAAAAATGGAAGGAGGAATTTAAAACTCTTCATGACATCAAGAACAAAGTCATTGATAACGGTGCAAATTATAACTACAGCCGATAAAGGTAACACAATGGTCATTATTTATTCAGACGAATATAAATCAAAAGTAGATGATTTTATCGGTAAAAATAATATAATAAAATTGGACAAAGACCCAACTTTGTATTGCGTAAAAAATCTAAACAAGTCCATTCACCTGTTTAATGAATCTACAAGAAGAAAACTAAAACCTATAAATGCACAAGCGCCAATATTTACTGGCCTAGCAAAAATCCACAAAATGTAGTCCACAAAGTTTTAGTCCAGATGTAGAAGTAGACAAGATAGGATTTAGATCTGTGTCTTCATATTCGCTTTCTTCACTACTCTCACCCAAATCATCAGAGCTATAGATTTCTGACCCATCAAAGTCATCGTCACTCACTTGTGCAGTGGCCATAGCTAATTAAAAATATATGAAAACAACTAAATAAAATCAAAACACATATAACATAATCAAATAAACACACGCAAAACATGTTCCAATAAAGCAATAAGTAATAACGCACTCAAGTACTGAAAATAGCGGTAAGTTGAAACTGACCCAGAAGGTTCAACAGATCGGGCACAACAAACGAACAATAACACGTCCACTTTCACCAAGAGCTGAGCTCACACTAAAGCCTTAACCATAGCAGTACACAGCGGTATGATTTCGCACCGGCCGCTTGGGGCGTGGGACGTGCCTGGTACGATTTCATACCGGCCGCACTGAACGTGTTAAACATAAATAAATAATAATAAAATTTAAAAAACATTGTACATTCTTTCTAATTTTAATTTAGTTACACAATAAAAGAACAATGTATATAGAAAAACTTCGATATAACCAAATATTGTAAACTATTGAAAATTTATTTTATTTTATAAAATTTTAAGTATTAGCCCAATTTCAGCTATATTCATACAAAAAAAAAGAGAGAGGTAAGAGTAACAGATGAATAGACATGGTGATGGAATTAGCCGTGCAGAGGTGCATACAATATTTTCCCAGAACAGACATTTTTTGCCATAAATTTCCCCTAAAGTTGTAGCGAATTTTCATGCAAGTTTAATCACATATTAGAATATTTTGATTATTATAAGCCTGTTGTTGAGGGAACGGCCTGATGTTTGTTAGTCTGTATCAACCACACATTCTTGGTAAACATTATTAAGACTCCTATTCCTTAAAAACCGAGGCAAGTTATATACTGTTTATTTTCTATAATCATTTTATTAAGTGCGCTTCATAATAAAATATATAGTCATTTACGTTTTGAGGTACTGCTGAATTTTATGACTAACTCCAATATGTCAATTGTGTCCACCTCTTAACAAGTTTAATCCAATATAATCAAGGTTTAGAAATTATTTTGATGTACCGAAGGGTAAGTCTTAGTGACAGTATTGTTGCCATTTTGTAAGTTAATAAAAAACAATTAAAAATATTTTTGGATTCAACACCCTCACTAGTTTTTTATTCGCTAATGCAATCAAAGTCTTATAGCCTTCTTCTGATATCATTATTGGAAAAACACCTAGATATATATGGAGTATTTCATGGAGGTGAATTTCTCTTCAAATGATAGTAAGCAATACATTCAGTGGAAAGAGTATTAATTTTTTTTATTTTTTTATTTTTTATTATTATTATTATTTTAACATTGATAAATACCACAAAACTCAATCATATAAAAAAAAAAAAATACAATTCAGTAGAACTCTAATTATCTGAATCGATTTTGGGCAAAATAATAGAACATTTTAAATCAAGAAAATAACAGCGAGAACACGAGCTGCCTGGGTAGAGGCCTTGCAGGTGCAGTTGCTATGACAATGAAGCAAGGAGTGATCACTTCCTCTTTTCCCCATCTGCGCAGCACCACTGCTCTGTCACTTTAGTTTGCCCTCGCATCGAGTTCTACTGTGCTGTGTTTAGTGTCATGTTCTAGTATATTAACGAGTGCAAAACGTAAATGTGTTGTCCTTTCATTGGAAGATAATGTGAAATTATAAATCAGTTGAATAAAGGTGTGCCTGGAATGCAACTGGCAAAGCTTTGTCCAGTGAATTTGAAAATGAAGTTGTTCATCTAGAAAACTGATGAAAAAGGCTAAAAGCGAGTAGATTGAGAACCTTGCTGTCATGTGGTTTCTGCAAACAACATTCAATTGAACAACCGATTTCAGGACTAATTTTATGTGAAGAAACACAGATGTTTTGTGAAAAAATGGGTGTAACTGATTTTAAAGTAAGCCAGGGTTGGCTCCGGAATTTTAAATCCAGACAAGGGATTCGGGAGTAAGATGTAGCAGGAGAAAAACATTCTGCCGATTGTGAAGCTGCCAGTTTTTTTGGAAACTTTTAACAAGAAACTAAAGACTATGATCCTGAACTTGGTTACAATGCCAATAAAACCGGTTTGAAGTGGAATGCTTTGCTGAGAAAAACTTTGGCATTCAAAAGAGAATAAAGTGCGCCAGGGCATAAGATCAGTAATGAACGTGTCACAATTCTCGTTTGCGCTAACTCTATAGGCAACCATCCTTTACTAATGAATGGTAAAGCAAAAAGAGGTTTCAAAAATGTAAGCAATTTACCAGTGACCTACTTGAACCAAAAAAGTGCATAGATCAACACTGATATATTTTTTAAATGGTAAAACAAAACCTTCATCCTTGAGGTAAAAAATTTAAAGAAGAAACCAGAAAAACAGAGAAGGTTCTGCTTATCATTGACAATGTGCCAACTCATCCTCCCCTTGAGTTTCTCGAGAGAAAACAGAGATTTTAAATGTTTGCTCCTGCCACCTAATATAATCAGTCTGCTGCAACCCATGGATCAGGGTGTAATTGAGTGCACCAAACAACACTAGCGATGTCAATTGTTTCTACTGGCTGAAGATGCCAATGAAGAAAGAGTTTTGGATTTGTACAAAAAAATTCTTGGAATATTGTTAAAAGTCTTACATTAAAAAGAGCTTGAAACCAAATAAACGACAGATCAACCAAAGAACAACTTGAACTAGAAAAGCAAAGGAATCTAGAAACATCAGCTGTAGTTGATGAATAAGAGCAGGAACTGTCTGTGGGAGACTTTGTAAACATGGCTAGTGCAATCGTGGGTTGCTCAGAATCCGATATTGATGATATGGAGTGGCTGCAGTGTGACAAAGATAATCAAGGGTCCCAGATAATGACTGATGACGAAATCACAGAGAGTGTTTTGGACGACAAGGAAAATGATGAAACCAAAGAAGAAACAGAGTTATTCATCGTCCAAGGTCTTAATTTTTCCATCGAATTTGTTTTAGTGACAAACCCACATTTTATAATATATATACTTACTTATCAAACTTATCTATATTTATAAGATAAGAACTTATCTATAATATATAATATATATTATATATATACCGAACTTATCTATATTTCGGTAATACATATATAAATACATATTCCTATTCTACTACAACAATCAAAATTTCATATTTGATCTTCGAACATACAGTAGCCTCAAACTAGGAGTGTGTATGGTGTATGGGGCGTGTCCCCCCCTTCTACTTGCTTCCCTAGCATGACTTAACGGTACAACCCATTCCAAGAAAACTAGGTACAAAAGTTTCTGCTTAGCTACATTAATTCCTAAAGTTACAATTTCGTGACAAACTGCATCTCATTTATCTTATGATTTTGCCTACTAATACACAATATTTATTTATAAAAAGTTATAAAAACTAACGAAGTATAAAATTGTGTAAAAAAATAAATTTATATAATGATAAACTGTAAAAAGTTTTTACATAATAAAAGTAATGACAAAAATATTCAAAACGAGAAAAATTATATTTTGGTCACAATTAAATCTTATAATAATAAATTACCTTGCATGATTTGTCTTTCTTACTTTAGCCGATTTCTACGTTATGACATGTTTCAGAGTCATAACTCCATCATCAGATATACATTTGATTGATTACTAAGAAGAGCTCGTCACAAATTAAAATGTTTACAATAACACTTACACTAACACAAAAAATAATTAAAACAATCATGTTTTTCACAAGGTGTATACCCTGGCATGTCCTGTATAAGCGATGAGCCCTACTGATGTTTATCTCTGTACATGTAGTGAAAGACATGATTATTTTAATTATTTTTTATGTTAATGTAAGTGTTATTGTAAACATTTCAAAGTGTGTCAAGCTCCTCTGAGTAAACAAGCAAATGTATATCTGATGATGGAGATACGACTCTGAAACATGTCATAACGTAGAAATCTACTGAAGTCATAAGACGGACCATACAAGGTAATTTATTATTATAAAATTTATATTTTTCAGCTAAATGATAACTTCCTACAAGAAAATTGTAGATATTACTTTGTTGATAGATCATTTTTTTACAATTATATTAGGTACATTCTAGAAGTATTCGAATGCATACTGGGCGTACTGGTTAGGCTACTTGAATATATAAGAAGGGCCCGTAATATTTACTATATTTTTGTGGGAAAAGTAAACAGGATGATAAGTTGGAATAAACTATCATTTATTTTATATAATATTTTAATATATTTACTATCGGTAGTTATAAAACAGTGAATAATATTTTCAGTCAATAAATGTATGGTCTAAACTGTCTAAATATTTTCACTTTATAGCTAGACAGAGTGTCAGAAAAACTTTCAACTTATTTAACATAAATTAAATTGTCCACTAGCCTTTTTTAAATTTAAAAAAAAAGATTTTTTTTTCATAAATTAACATAATTTAATATTATTTTTCTTTAGGCTAAATTTGGATGTTGTAGATAATTATCAAAAATTATGTTTTGAGTTTGTTGTCCATAGGTTATCCTATTGACCTAGTAAAAAAAAAAATAATAATAATAAATGTGATTTGGTATTAAAAGAAGAATTTTTTGTCTTTGAACATTTTTCTTAAAACGAACGATTTTCATGAAATTTAAAATTAAACCTTTTTAATGACAGCCATTTTAAGAATTCACATGATAAAGTTTTAGTTTTTGGTATACTGGTAAAAAAAGCATACAAAATTTGTATAACCTACCAAATTTCGACTCAAAATCTTAAACATTTCAAAACTTAAACATTTTCAAAAAAAAAAACATGAAATGGGCGAAAGGTGGAAAACGAAGCGTTTCTCTGACATATTATGTTTACAGAATTTTTTTTCATTATTTTGACGCATGTAGTCAATACAAAGTTTTCCACGACATTTTCTGAACACTCTGTAACAAATAGTCAAACTTAGGACCTTGTCTGAATGGGATCGTTTTTATATAACAAATATTACATTTTTTGATGATTTAAAAAAAACTTTTTAAATAATGATTTATAAAAGATTAACAGATTTATTTATAAATAAAACAACTAATTGTTACACTTTCTGTTCATTAACAAATATGTGTCCATCTCTTTAATATGCACCTTTCTGCACTTTTGTAAACATTTTATTCTTATTCACACCGATAAAGGAAACGAAAGTAGGATATACTTTTATAAAGAAGCACCTGAGGTATATTTTTTTCATTGGGGTTGGACACAACAAACAACAACACAACAAAGTGTGGGGCCCCTCTTTTCCTCTCCACCCCAGACACATTCCTACTTTGGGGACACTGTACTTATTTCTAATTTGAAAATTTTCACCCTCTTATTTTTTTAATCCGAAATTGGTTTAGCCGATTTTGACTAAACTTACCAAAACTGAGTTTCTTTTAACTACAATGTGAATTTTACTTTCTACAAAAGTATTCTAGTTTTTCTTTAATTTGAGAAAAATGTCTCAAGAACAACCACCATCTCAAAGAAAGATGGTGTATCTTGCCACCATTTTACACAAAGAATTACTTTTAACCTTTATTACTTATTATTATTTTTCTTTATTATTAACCTTTTTCTACTTATTATTTCCCCTATAGGGTTTTATTTGAGTTTAATTTATAGAGTTTATTTAGTTTTTCAAAATATTTTTATTTTGGATTTTGAGTTTTTCAACATACTGTTTTTTGACTATAACTTTTTTTTATTATTGTAATTATAAAATCTCTTTTTATATATTTATACACCATCAGTTTTAAATATATTGATAAACATTTTTGATTTTCAATAAAATAAGATCTGGATAGTTACTGCTTTGCACTAGATTTCTTGTCTGGACAGGAAATTATTGATTTCAAGGCTGGTGCCTACTACTAACGTAGCACTGGATTGAACAAAAATTGTACTTTTCCATTGTTAGTTTTCTACATATCTCATTAATTTTAATATGTACAATATTAAAATTTTTAACCTTTTTGATTTTTTTTTTATCTTAATTTAACACTTGAATCCAAACAGTTTTATATGTTTGGATTCATATGTTCATATGACTTATATGTTCATATAAGTTTTATATGAATCCAAACAGTCTCAACACGTACTAACTAGAACACTCTGACTAATTAATTTTAGTAAAGCAGTGTAGCACTATTTATTTGAATACTATTTTGAATCAAATTGTATTGAATGAACTCACAAATAACACAACAGGCTAGATTATTCTCACTGTAACCAAAATTCTTCCCGACAGAACGCACACAAATTTTCTCAAATGTTACAGACTTATAGAGAAAGTTCTACAAACACTGAAGTGCTCAATAGATGTTTAATGTAAATGGGGACTGTTAATTAATTAATTAATATACAGGTTAATAGGACAGAGAGCTATACAAATTCTGTAGGAAGTAGAATTTTTTAAAGATATTTTATAGTTCATTATTTTTGGCATGGCAAAGTGCCACTGATAAGGATTGGCGATGTCCCTTGGAGCACACTTCGAGAACCCCTGCTGTAAGATGAAAGAAACCTCAAGTTGCTAACAAAACCCGAACAAATAAGTGATATAATTTATCACAGTTTTGCTACTTGTAGAAACATTCAAGTATAAATTAACTCCAGCATTAATTGTCACACTGCACATTTTATTGGAGTTAATTCCAGTTATTATTATTATTATTTTTGTTTAATAGAGAGTAAAGGAGAAAAAAACCTTTAAAAAATATTAATTCGGAAACCAAACATGCATTTAAATAAATACCACAAATCAAATAAATTTAAGAAAAATACGGTTCCTAAATGAGTACACAATATTTTAATATTATTATTATTATAATTTATTCAGACATTTGCCATTATTTCAAGGTGTGGATCCACTTTTATCAAGTGAAATAGGCTAATACAGTCAATCACAATGTTTCGAAAGGCCTAAGGGGTTAATAAAATAACTATGGCCAATATACAAACGTGATTAGAAAAACCCAAATAAGAAACTACACTAACAAGAAATGACACATATAAAGTTGAACTGTTTTTTAAACTTGATAAAAATTGATCCACAATCTCAAAACTGCGTCTATTAATTTGTATATATACGTAAATGATGACATATGTCCGAATCAATATGAACAATTCCATCATCATTCAATATCTCTAAGAACATACTTTTAATATTAACTTACCTCCATATATCGTAAATACTTATAAATTTCATTAACATATTCTGGTACCAAGAAAATCTTTCCCTCGTCATTTTCATCTATATTATTGACTGATTTTGGAACGACTACTGGAGAGAATATTTTACTTGTTTTAACTTGTTTTAAACTTGATGTAGATGGTTGTTTTGTCCCTAGTGAAGGTATATATACCAGAGGATTCTTATATTTTGCTATTAATAATGCCAGATCACGGTCTGATCTTTGTTGCCCTTGCACTGTCTTAACCACCTCTCTGAAACAATTAAATAATTATGAACATTATTTAGCCTAACAACCCACTGAATATACATATTAAACTTACTTGTAATCATAGTAAAACCTCAGTAATTCAACATAATGTGGACTACGCAGGTATCAAATTACACAGAATTGAAAATGTTTCAATGAAGACATAATAAATTTTAAAACAAAATGTACCAACACAAATTTTAAAAATCAGTAAATATTCAAAGAAAAAAAATTAAATACAATGGAACCTTAAATTACTGCATAAAAGATAATGAAATATTGACTTGTCTTTTATTTTGGTTTCTTCGCCTTGTTGCTTCATTATGGAGATGACGAAGGAAAAGTATTTCCATCGCAGATATACCCTGTTACTCTAAATACTGTGTTTCTCCCTCAATCTTTCTCTTCACTATGGGTCATCCTTTTTGGATAAATATGCTATGCCATCTTCTGAATCTTCTTTGATCTCCTCCCTTGCTTTCAAAATTGCTATGGTTTTATCATTTGCACATGGTTCACTGGATCCATCCTGATTCATCCACTCTTCTATGTCTCCATCCAAAGTTTCTCGTACATTAAAACTTTCCTCATCAAATCGACTTACTCAGTAGTGTTATCCTCCTCCCTTAGCCTCAATTCAATAAATTCATTTCCTAAATGATTAAGGATTTTTACCAAGAACGAACAATAAGCAAGGACTCAAATTCATCCAACACACACAATAACATCCAGCAGATCAATTTTCTTCAATTTATCAAACAAGAAAAACTATCATCTATGCCTAAGACTAACGACGAAAGAAGTTTGCACCTCTACTTCCTTTTCAATACAGCTAAAACTCTCTGGTTCATAGGTTGACACAGTGAAGTGACATTTGGTGGAAAGAACATTGCCTTTATTTCATTGTCGTAAAAAAGTTTTGCACTAGGACAAGTTGAAGCGTTGTCCAAGATCAAAAGTGCATTCCTTGGAAAATTTTGGTGGAACCACTCTTTAAAAATTCCCTCCATGCAGAAGTCTGATTTCTGTACCAGACAGGCAGGTAAAAATTATCTTCTTTATAAAAAAGGAAAATTATAAAAGCTCATTTATTAGCTCGAGGCGTTCAATAAGACAAAGAAGGTTAAATATATCAACAAATGGTTGTTAAATCTGAATTTTATTTAAAACAAATTCAAAAAAATCTGTCTATATGAAGATACAGAAAAGTGTAAAGAATGTGAAACCTTGATCAATCTGCAAACTTAAGAATGCCCTATATACACTTCTATAGACTCCAAAGAACTGGACTGACTACTTACTACAAATGAAATAAAAAAGATCAGTGTTTTTGTATAAATGTGTAGATCCATGTTAATATATTATTAACAATAGTGTATTTCTACTAATCTCGGTAGATAATACCATTGTTATCTGAATCAGTGAATGATGTGCAAATTATAGGACAAATTTATTTAGGAATTAGAAATGAAAGTTTTAGGTATAAGAAATAAAATTTCATTCTTAGGTCTAGAAATAGAAAAAGTTGATGCAATCTTCATTTCTCAAAACGTAATAAATCATTTCTATATATCTCATTGTAAAATCTGTAAAATTCCAATGCAAACAAAAATTTAATTTAATTATTGAAGACAGTAATGAGTGTAAAGTTCACTAGACTAAACTCTATCCAATACAATGTCAAGGGACCAAAGCTGTGTCGGATTACAGAGAGTGTCAGAAGATGTAAGAGGGCAACACATATTGTACATTACATTAGTAGGTCTACTTTAAAGGAAAACTACAGTAAGGCTTAGGGTAAGATACATTATGTAATACAGTACAGTATGTACTAGAAAAAAGATAATACAGTAACTTAGAGTAAAGCAAATTAAAATAATTAATGACTGTTTTTCTTTGTTTGCTTTTTTTATCAAAAACAAAAAATAAATAAATCAGTCATTGCTTTGTCTTAAATATCTTTAGGGAATAGTTTCTCATAATCAACATCTCTCTCCCCAGTCCATAATAGCAGAATGTTAATCGTCGAAATATCTAACAGTAAAATTTTTACAATAAGGAGCCAATAACAGTCTCTTTATCAATGTGGACAATGACTGCTATCGTTTTACTTAATCGGCGACTGTTGTTAATAATTTAATTAATTTTCACAATGCTTTGTCTGATTGTTGCTGTGACAGGACGATCCAGTAATTTGACATCTTCAACGTTCTTTCGACCCTTGTTAAATGATTTATGTCATTCAAACATCACATTATCACTGTACATTTTCTGCCAAATTACAAACACTCACTTAGCAATTTCTTTAATATCATAAGATGTTTGACATTAACTTTAACATCAGCAATAATTCTGAAAATACAATTGAGGACCTGTCCCTTCAATCACTGGTTACAGACTAACTACAAGCAAACCAGGTTTTGTATAGTGCTGCAGGTTCCTTGGATGCACTCCTCACTGCTATACATATACCACCAACAGGGGACTCATTCTCATTGTTCAAATAACCGCCACACTTGATTATGCTGTATAACCAGTTACATCTACATACAACTTTAAGAGCAACACTCTTTAGAACATTAAATTTAATCTAAAAAATGCATTAATAATGCAAGGCCAAATTAAAATTTAAAAATGTACATTTGCATAAATAATATCACTGGCTTCTACCAATACAATTAATTGCCATCCAAACTCAATTTAAATATTGCTCTTGATAATTATAAATATCTTTAGTGATATGTATGGAATGTATATAGATTTGAAACTTACTAATGTGATTGATGTCATAATTAAAAAATGGTATCGTTTGATATTTGTGTTTTCGGGATGGATGGGTTTACTGTTACTACTTTCTTCAAAGTTTAAAAAGAAATGTATATATATATATATATATATATATATATATATATATATATATATGTGTGTAATGTAGGTTGGCTCAGAACAGGTCGTTAATCCTGAGCCAATTCAGATTCTCTAACTATATAGTTAGGATATATATGAGTAGTATGTGTAGTATTGATTATTTTCGTCTTATATTATTATGTTTCATTTTATTGTACTCTTTTATTATTGTATTTATGTGGTAAATATTTCAAAAACAAAAAAATAAATAAATATATCTCTCTATGTTTTCATAAGTACTTACAATACAATCCAATTTGTAACACAAGCCATTGCTATTTACCTTTATAAAAAGTTATTACTACTGTTCATAAAGCCCTTCACTTTTCCACCTTTAATCATGGTGTCAACTCTCAAATAGATAGTTAAAAAACAGATTACAAGCTTACAGCTTATTAGTCATGGATGTTCTAGTAAACAAAAATATGAAACTATTTTTCTAACTCAGATCAATAACAGTGAGTTAATGTATCATATATTATTTAAATAAACAATCATATCTGCAGAATTTAGGTTAGTGCCAGTAATTAAAATTTATCTTTTGTAAATATTTTCTTTTTGAAGAAATGCCAAGTTAACAAAAATGTTTTTAATATAGGTCTATAATGAAATGAAACCCAATTGCATTTTAAGGCATCCGCCAAACATGTATGCTTGCAAAATTATGTATGTATGTATGTATGTGGTAAGTAACCACATCTACATCCATTACACTAACAAATAGAGTAAATACTAAAAAATAACTTATTACAGTAACATTAAATAAAACTTGATCCTTATATAAAAAGTAAAGTAACATACAGAAAAGTAGTTGTGCAAAGCTTACTTTGATTTTTGTTGTGTAGGTTTTATACTCTGATTAAGAGGAACATTTTTCTTGGTAGGCTGTTCACTTAATTTTGTTTTTGTTGTATTGGCAGCAATATCTCCCAGTACTGCTCTTTTTGGTATTCGGCTTTGTATTGTAAGTTTAGCGTTCGGTGCATGTGACACATTTTCTTGATCTGTGTTTTTGAGCTGAAATAAAATAAATAAATAGATTGATTTAACATTTTTATAATCCCTCCCACTCCTTTACACTGAATGCTTCATTCTATTAATAACTTATTACTCTTCTTCCTTCACACTTCAATGAGTCCATTTGTTCACACAGTCTATTATGCATCAGTTTATTACACATCGTTGTTTATTTCATCGAGTGTGTCCCTCCGTTTAACCTTAGTTGAAGAGCGTAATTTGTTTTTATTATAGTTGTAGTGTGTGATTTGTTATTATTATTTGTATTATTTTTTACTCAAGGGCTTTTTTTCCTAGTTTTGGTGGTACAGTATTACATTTTCTTGACATTATTATCATTGCATAATAATTGGAATGGATTTGAAAAGGAGAAAGGTAGAAGCTGAAAATAGTGAATTTTTACCAGAGTGGACTGAGTTGTACACTTTTACCTTGCCTAATCAAGTTGGAGATATGCCTGTGTTTAATTTGGCAATAAACTATAGCAGTAATATTTTCTAATATTAAATGGCACTATGAAACTAAACATAAATTATCTGAGGAAAATATTCCGTGGAAAGCAGTGTTTGTAAATCCAAGATATCAAGGATAAAATAAAGCAAAAGCTTAAAGTTTCAAATATTTAATAATATAAATGAGCTACAATTGTTTCGCCTTGCGGCAACGTGATGCATAAAAGCTTAAAGAATTATTTTATGGAAACTGATTTGCATACAAACAAAATTATATCAATAAGAACTGATGGTTGTCCAATACTGTTCGGCTGTAGGAAGGATCTGGTACAAAGGATGATTAGTGACCGAAGGTGTAATAAAACATTTATATCCTACCACTGTACCATTCATCAAAGTTCATGATGTAAATTAAGTTCTAGCTTCGAGAGAAAAATGAAAAGTTATTAAAATCATCAATTTCATCAGCTCAAATTATTCTCTTCATCACTCCATGAAGAATCAGATGTTCAGTTAGATGACCGACTTACTTCTTCAAAACAATATAAGACGGTTAAGCAAAGGTTTTGTTCTTCAAAGATTTTTTTTCACTGCTGGAAGATGTAAAAGAATTCCTATGTAAGAGTGAATAATAAATATCCAATGTAAACTTAGGCTTCCTTTTGATTCATTTCATTTATTTTCTACTGTGGACTAAAATACATCTTTATGGATAAATAAATACATCCTTGATAAATACTAGTCAAGGATAAAAATATAAAATTTAAAAATAAAGAAAATAAGCCCACAGTAAACCTTATAACAAAGAAACAACAATATTAATTAAATCAGCAACAAAACATTTCTATAAAATCCTCAACACATAGCACGTCTTTTTGAGCAACCTAACCTTTATAGCAAGAGTTCAACCTCAGTAGTAAGTTGTTTTACTAACAAACCTGTAAAAATACAGCTTTTAATTTTGTTTAACCATCTTTACATTTAAAAGTAATCTGAATACTTAATATTATCGTAACTAAGTGGTTCTTGGGCATGATTTTCTTGTGATATGATGCAGATTACAAAAATAATATTTATATGACTATATACTTCAGATTGTATGAAATTGTTCTGGCTGTACCTATAGGCCAGTTGGTGACTATTAACTAGAACTCGGAGCGGTCAGGCAAGGGCTAATTGGGGGTGGTGATGCTCGACCAACCATACTAAGCTCTCAGCCGCCACGAACCTTTGAGGCTGCTATAAACATTGTAAGAAAATTTTTGATTTAATATCATTTAAAAATAATTTGTTACATTTTGTGAATTGACATACGTAATTAAGTTTTTCAGCTGCCATTTTAAAACAGTAAGAGATAGAAAAAATATCGCATATAAAAAATGTTCCTTTTGAAAAGACCTTTTATTTGATATGAAATTTTTTATAAGTTGCTATTTAAGAATTTTGAGTTTTAGGCTTTTTTTATTCTTCAAGTTTGAGCATTTTTAAAATTTACAAAATCACAATTAATTTGGAAAAGGGCACATTAATTTGTTACTTATTTATACTTTTTCATGTATAGTATAAATAATAACAAATGTAAATATCACTAAAGAGTGAAAAGAAAATACTTGCATTTTCTAATCATTTAAATTCTATAAAAACCGTTCAAGTAATCCGATTGAAACAGGACCAAAACAGAAATTATTATTAATTTTTTTTTAATAACACGAAAGTACTATATAATTGATAATCGAGTGCCTTTTTTAATATTGTATTTTGAACTAGGGCATTCACGGAAGCTTGCTAATAGGATTGTCTAATGGTTGGGACAGGCTAGCCGCGATTTATGGCCCTGATGAGGGGTGACGACAGTTCCTGATGATTTCTAGACGACGAATACACAATTTCTACCTAAGAGCCAAGTGCCAGCTTACGAAAATTCAGCTATAATACCTATAGGCCAGTTGGTGACTATTAACTAGAACCCGGAGTGGTCGGGCAAGGGCTAATTGGGATTGTGATGCTCGATCAACCGTACTAAGCTCTCAGCCGCCACAAACCTTTGAGGCTGCTATAATTAGCTTCATAGCTCTGAATGTCCTCTGAATTAGCCATAATCTTACCTTTCACTGATTTTGCTACATTAGGTGCTCGAATTGCAGTCTGTCATTTTCTAAACACACTTCTATTTGGAACTGAAGCTATCTACAGCTCGCAACACTTCTTTATGGCTGATTGAATTTATAGCATTCTGGATTCGCTGCATCATATCTTCGGGTGTTGTCAGTCATAAAGCATAAACTAAGTCAGCCTACCCCATAAGTAATAAATCCATACAGGTCAAATCAGGGGATCTTGGTGGGTAGTTAACTGGACCACCTCTTCCAACCCATCTTCCAGGATATTGTTCATCAAGCGTTTGTCGAACGTTGTGAGAGTAGTGAGCCGGAGCACCGTCGTGCATAAACCACATATTGTCAACAACTTCGTCAGGTACATCTATTAATAAGTTAGGCAAGTGATTAATTTTTAAAAAATGTTATAAGTCTCTCCATCCAGGTGTCCTGCAAAGAAAAAAGGACCTACAATTCTCCTGTCAACTATACCACACCAGCTATTCACAGTCCAGTACCTCTGGTTGTCAACCTCTTGCATACAGTTTGGGTTCTCATGAGCCCAGTACCTCATGTTGTGGCGGTTAACTCCGCCATTGCTCCAAAATGTAGCTTCATCACACCATAGTACATTACGAAAAAAGTGTTCATTTTGTTGCAACTTTTCTCTTGCCCACAAACAAAAATTCATTCTTTGAATGCCATCATCACCATGAAGTTCTTGGTGCAGTGACATCTTGTAGGGATGCATTTTATTGTCTTTCATGATCCTCAACACCGACCTTTGGCTCATACCTGAATCAAGAACTATTCTTCTAGAAGACTCACTCTGGTTTAGTTGAACCGCTGCCAATACTTCTGGTGCCCTATCATTTCTTACATGCCTTTCAAGTGTTTTTCCTTTATTGCTGTCAAACTGTACCTGTCCTTTTATACGAACTCGACTAGCAAGTCTATGAAAGGCCATTTGCGACTGAGGTTCTCCATTTGGATACCACTCGGCATACAACCTAGCAGAAGCCGCATAGTTTTGTTTTGAAAACATTCGCCGAACACCATTAACATATCGAATGCTTCCGCATTTGTGTACGGCATTTCGAAAAAGTACAAGTAGTACGTCCTTCACAGCTAATGGTTCACAGTACCAATGAACTGACTAAGGGTAGCCAAATCATATTTGTCAGATAAAGATGTCTAGCCAACATACAAGTGATAAGCCTGTTGGGGGTGGTACAAAGTACCTTTCTAGTTCAAGATTGCATTGAGATTGTGCATGTGCATGAATCATTATTATCTTTTAGAGATAAACATGGATAACTACTACCAAAGTATTAAGCCACATTGAAAAATTAAAACATATTGAATTTTGTTCTGATTTTATAACAAAGTCCCTTTATTTAATCATAAAAACCTGTTTGTTCAAATAAAAATAATTTGTTAAATTTCGTAAACTGGCATAATTAAGATTTTCGGTTGCCATTTTAAAACAGTAAGGGATAGAAAAAAGATCAAATACAAAAAATGTTCGTTTTGAAAAGACCTTTTATTTGATATAAAATTTTTTATAAGTTGCTAGCCTATTTAAGAATTATGAATTTTAGGCTTTTTTGTATTTTTCAAGTTTGAGCATTTTTAAAATTTACAAAAATCTAGTGAAAAATGCCCCTACCACACGTTTCCAAGCTCAATAATAAGCTTGAAAAAAAATCTGGTGCTGTTCCGTATGTATTGTAGGTAGGGTAACTAGGCCTACTTTATTTTATAGTCCTATTTCAAAACATTTTGGTACACCATGTACATATGGTTAAAGATAATTAACTTTTGTTTGCAAAAAATGTTCAGGGTAATTAGACCTTTAAATTGAGGTATCACACAACCCATGTTTACATTTGAAAATTCCGCAACAAGCACCCCTCCCCAAATTGGGCCCTTTTGGGGTATTTTTCAAAATTGAAAATAATTTTATTGGATTCTGAGAGGCCAGATTAGGGGGAAATGAGAGAGAAAAAGTGTTAAAGCAAGTTAGTAAGACAGTATAAATACTGCAAGGGTGGGGTACGCCTCACCCTGTAGGCTACATATATATTTATTTAACCACTGGGAAAAACCATTTGTACGTATATTGAAGTTAATAATTTGCTTACTTTGCAATATAATTATATATCATGATAGGTTTGGCAAAGTAGCTATATTTACTGATATAAATTAGATAAATCAAATTTTTCAATATGGAGAATTGACAGCATATCACGTGATTTGTGATCACGGATATAAAGATTGAAATATCTTTAGTAACATATGAGACGTTAATGAAAGCATTTGCCATTATGTCTAATCTATAAATACATTGATTTAATAGTTTTTAGATTGTGATTTTTCAGTGAAAAAAAAAAAGAAAAAAAGACCTTCACAAGGAAAACATTATTTATTCTTAAGAAGTAAGATATGTAGTAGAAAGGAAAAAAAAATCCTGAAAATTAAAAGCCACCTTTAAGTAAACAATTACCACATAACATTCTGTAGGATTAGGGGCCTAAGCAACAAAAGGGTTTAATCAAAGAAAGTTCATCATGACTAAAAATACAATTATTTTTTTAAGTTTGTTAATAATCTAACCTAATCTAATCCAATGACACTTATAGTCCAGTAATTGAAAAGATCATAGAATTAAAAAAATATATCGTCTTTCAAATTAAGAGTCTATCCATAAATAATGTTTTATAATTTAGTTGCTACACAAATCTTTCTTTAATAGTGATATGTCCTAGATGTGCTGAATAGAATCACAGCTCTATTTTTGAACGGTCCATTGCACAGAACTTTTTTTTTTTAACAGTTCCATAGAAACTTCAATTAAGCATAAGCTGAAAAATGCTCCAAGGGGATCATTAATTATAAAGAAAAACACTCAGATTATGAAAACACCCATCATTGCTTTTCTGCCTTGAAAATTAAATGTTTTAATATGAATGGTCAGTCATTGAGATAGCCTGTCAATTATGGAATTAATCCAAACTTCTACCTTTTCATTTTATCTCATATACCAGGATATTATTTGTTAACTGCTAAGAAATAATTCGGTCAAATTTGTATTATTTTGAAAATGTATACTTAGTTATGATGTTTTAGTTCCAACTATTATATCTGATAGTGACTAAGTAGTAGTAGAGACTTAGATTCTTACTAAGCTTTAGTTCTAAGCTTACTACAGTTATATTTTTGTGTCAGTTATTTTTTCTTTAATAATGAGATCTAAAAATGGGTAAGCAAAAAAGACAAGTTATTTAAATACTGTACTTAGGAACAATGGTAATATTTATGTTAAGTAAAATGAACTGTCTATTATAATATATTGTTCGTAATTCATTTTGTTTTTTTGGGTGTACATTTAATCTAGGCTAGCGTAATAAATTTACATTTTTGCTGTACAGTATTTGTTTGTTTTTAAATGTCCCCTTAAAAATCCAAACAGCTCGAGCAAACAAATACTTTACTGTATTATAGTATTCATAAGATAATTAGTTATAAAATACATAGCAGCCTATTAAATATTGTAATTTTACAATTAGGCCTATAATTATTTAGAATAATAATTGACGACTAGAACAATTTTCCTAATATTGTTTAACTAGTCTATTTCTCCAATACTCTCATTTTCGGTAATTGTTTTACAAAGAAAGTTACTGATTTCTTTTAGCATGTTCTAGATACATTATTTTTAATAATAAAATAAGTTTTCAATGCGAAGCTAACTTTTTCACAGAAAAAAAACTTAATTTCAACTTTTCTAGGTTAAGGTCCATTAAGTAAATTACACATTAAAATAGGTATCTACACAAATTTTACCTTACAAGTTCAAGTGAGGTGGATATATATAACCACCTTACCTGACCTATGTGTAAATTTGAAAAACAAAAAAAATTGTGCTTCATTTCCCAAGCAGTCCCCCATCAAGTACTAACCACACTTGATATTGTTTGACTTCGATGACATGCATTAAATTCTGTAGTTTTGAAATTATGATTTTTCGATGAAAAAGCTAGCTCAGTGTTGAAAACCTATTTTATTACTGTATTAAGAAATAAGGTATGTAGAGCATGTTTAAAAAAAAAACACACACAAAAAAGCAGTAACTTTCGTTGTAAACAATTACCCTCATTATCCTCTAGTTAAGATCCTTCCACCAAACAACAGTTTCTGGAAACAAAACTATACAAAAATCTACAGCAGTTGTAACTTTTCTTACAACTTAACCTAAGCAGTTGCACATAACCTAAGTTGGGTCCACTCTGTAATTTACCATAAATAAAAGGTACTGAAAAGAACTGTTGGTGTTACAAGAAATTCAAATAGCCACAAACTCTTACACCTAACCACAATGTTATAAGATTAAATAAACATACCTTATCTGAAAGTAAGCTTGTACTAACAAGAAACTAATAGGTTACCTAGGACCTAATGCTTAAACCCCAAATAAGTTGATGTATGAGGGTAGTCTATTGTCAAAATATTTATTTTAAACTAAATATACAAAGTTGCTTTGCTTCCATAAGGACAGGACGTATTCAACATCAATTAGGAAAATGTTTAAAATACCAAAGCATCCACTAAAACCAGCATTCTCCTAATAGACTTAACATTAACTGACTAGAAATATAAAAATAATCTAATTAAACTGACTATAAATTGTGCATGATCAGTATCTTTGAGATATTGTAACTGTTCAAACATTATATTATTTAACTCTACAACATAAATTAATTAGTTATTTTTCCCACAAGACCCAAGATCTACTTACAGTAGAAACAGTTCTATGATGTCTTAGAGCCATTGCTTTATTTGCAGTGTAGTCGATTTCTTTTTGTATCCTATGTAGTTTGAATACTTATTAAGATACAAAATCTTATTATTCAAAGTAATAACGAAGTGCAATTTTAAGGTTCATTGATAGAAAAAAAAGTAAATGTAAAATCTGGTACAAACTTGTGTTAAATGGTCTTTCAAAATAAAATTAAAATAACCGTTGAAAAGCCACGGCCTTATAAATTGAGGTGATTTAACATAAGACATAATTTTATTATAACAATACCTTTCACGATTTTACATGAAATGACTATTTTCCTTTTTAAATATTGATAAATTTTCTTTTTCATATTTGTTATTTAAATTAAATTTAGAAAAACTAAAACAATTAGATTAATTTGATTAATTATTAATATCAAATGTAACGAATTGAATGAGATGCTTATTTAGTACATGTGTATTGTTTACAATTTTAATATTTGTACAATAATAGGTGTTAAAATGAAAATTAATTATACCTAAATAATTAATTAATTAATGAATTTCATACCTAAATTATATATGACAAGTCTCTTATATATGACATTACAAATTATAAAATTATATACGCAATAATTTGCTTTGTATTACTAAAATTAATGAAAAACTTAACTTACAATTTGATTAACAACATAATTGGTAAACGAATTATTGTGTATATAATTTGTAATGCCATATATAAGGTACTTGTTTATTTAGCACTATGTTTATTATTATTTTTGAAATAACAATTATAAAATTCTTTGTTAAGTTGTAGATATAATATCACTAGCGTTTCTCCTTTATTTTGTTGGCTTTATGATGTTTCAGTTTATTTTAATAATTGAATCATCTGATGCAACGTATGAGAAATTGCTTAGTAATATTATATTTCCGACATTTTTATACCAAAGGCAACCTCGGCTCTTCTGATCTGGCATTTGGTCAATGGTCAGGCTGTATTGGCTAGAGTGGAAGGGTAACTTGTCTCTGTCTGGAAGAAGTGAGGAAGTTACTAGTAAATTGTTAAAGTTTATTCTTTGGAAGACAAATTTTGAGAATCATCATGGCTGATCAGAAAAAGTAAGAACTCATTTATAAGTTGCCTAGCTTTATTAACTTCTCTTATTTCACAAGATCAACGAAAATACATTTGAACTAACAATAGAGTACATGATGATTTGTTCAAATTGTACACTGTCATGGTTCTAACCACGTACTCTTACCAAAAATAATTTGTCATAAATTTCATTATTGTGTAACATTTATCGTAAAAGTTATACTGAATAGCATTGATTTTAAAGGAGAATGGTAATAAAATCCTCTGTTTTTATTTTTAATAAAAAAATTAAAAGATATAGGTTTATTACTGTGGTTGTTTGCCGATTTTTGATGACTGAAATTAAGATTTTTAAAATGTCATTAAAAGACATAATATTAAATTGTCAATAATTAAAAGAAATATCCTAAAGGCCTAATTTCAAATTTAATATATTCCCAATCTAATATGTAATTTGTGCCAAACCTTTTACTACACTCCACTTATTGATAATGTTTGCCTACCCCATGAATCTTTATTTGTACATTGTGATTATGACCTATTCCTAGATTTATTTAAAAAGTAACTGTATTTTTCTCATTTAATTTCGTTTTTGCAATCTACTTGCATCTATTCAAGTGAAAACAATCAGTAGCCTAATGAAGTATAACATATAGGCTATCTTATAGTAAGTAGGCCAATAGAAACCTTATTTGTGATGTATTCATTTGGTTTAACCCACTTACTGCACTACTACAGAAAACTGTAGTACTTTTACAAGTAGCGTGCAGTACTATACATTCTAATATTTGACCCACTAATTGTCATCCAATCTTAATAAACTTTATACCGTTGGAAAGGAAACTTTTCAAACTTTAATCTTTGTATTTACCATATGTTTCTAAAATGAATATTAACACGTCTAATGATCGATGGAATAATTGCAGAACTGTAAACAGCTGGTCCGTGCGTCGACGAACGCTAGAATTTCGTCAACTTTCAAGACCTATAACAGTTATACACACCGACTTTAGGACAATGATATTTACACCAATAGAAAGCTTGCATTTCCATCTTTCTAGAACTGCTTTCAAATCTTAGATCACGTTTACGGTTTAGGTTTTGTGTTCAACCGCATAAACCTTTGCTATTGGCCAAGATTTGGACCAATAAGCAAGCTTCTTTGGAAGTCGATATGTTTCTCACAGATGAAGTGTTTGTAAAATTCTTTTTACAAGGTATTGAAGATAAAGGTTCACTGATTCCATTGGTATGTCTTGTTCACTTTTTGTTCCACTGAGTCTTTAGACAATCCCCTCTCAAACCAACCGTTTTTACAGTTGCAAATCATCCGCTATGTTTGTATCTAATACCACGTTTGGCACGTTTTAGGTTAGCAGTTAGTTTGCTCTGAATTGAATGATATTTTGTTGATTTATAGTGAATAACGTTTATGAAATTGTGTTTTATATATAAATAAATAAGTGTAGTGTTTGTTATTGTGTTTGTTTAGTGAAATTAGTTTTAGACAAGCTAAATTTAGTAACATTGTAGGCTATGTCGGTAGGTGAGTTGATAACATACATAACGAAATTTCGTTTCGTAATTTCTGATTACAAAATGGTAAGTTACATAAAATGTTCAAGTTTACAGTTCTATTCTATGATTTATTCTCTACAATTTGGTATATAAAATTTCATTTTTGGGTAAAGGATACATTTTAGATTGGTGTTTCAAAATAGGCTAAATTTTAGTGCCGGTGTGTAGTACGGACATAAAAAAATCTATTTCATAAAAACTACTTTGAAATTGGTAAATGTTTTTACATATTTCTATTCACAACTAAATTATGAAACTTTTGTGTATTTTGTATAACCAGGCCTATACATTTTTATAGTATTTATTTAGGCCTGAATTTAGAAAAAAATCTTCCGTTTTTGAAAATTTTTGCTTCCTGAGCTTATAACTTTTACAATTTTGCACCAATCAAATTTTTAGTTACATATTTGAATAATTTGGACCTTTTCCTAAAACAAAGCTATGGATCACTTTATGATTGGGATAGAATTTCTATTTTTGGCGAATTTTTGAAATTATTTCAACCGATGAAAAAAAACGTGAATCAATTAGCATGGGCAAATCGAGGGTTAAAGGTTTAGACCTATTATATGTGTAATAACTAAAAGTTCATCATACTATTGAACTATGAGGGTACTATTAATGAGGGCTATTAATTTAATCCTCATTGGTAATTTACTATTGCCCAATAATATATAGGCCACTGGACTACTGTAGTTTAGACAAGATGCAAGTAAAAAAGAAATTTTCTAATCTGTATTTTGTCAATTTTTGAAATGATTTTAAAAATTGTGTTTCTTTGTATGATTTCATTTAAATTTGTACTCCTTTTTAGACATGGAAAATATTGTAGTATTCATAAATATTATTCCTAATTTCTGGAGCGTTTTGTAATTTGGAAACAAAACTTCGTAGGCCTATTTGTTTTACAGAACAATTTAAAAAGCAATTTAATAAAATAAGATAAATGTCCACGTGTTAGTAAATTTATCTTCATCTTAGCTACAGACCCAACAGCCATTCTGTATTGCACTTATCGTTATTAATCTTTTCCCATAATCCAAATTTTTAAATTCTGAAAATTCTTCTTTTTCCTTTTTTTGCAAATATGCAGGAGAGTTGTCTGATCGATTTAAGTGCGAAATCTCGGCATTTCGCCTTCAAAATAGCGTAATTTTGATCATTCTTAACATAGCTAGTGTTTTTTTTTTTATCTCGCACAGTTCATTACTTACTTAACAATCTTAGAAATTGTCAAATTTGTACCATATTCTATCATGTAGCCATATTGAAATTACTCGTGGATCGCATGCACACTTCATTCACTAATACAGGTTGATATTACTACGCCTCTATCATATAAGATTCATGATGACTAGGTCTCTGAAACCCAGACCTAGTAAAAGAACCATAGGTAAATTTACCCTTCTTGACCTGTAGTGTGGTTAGGTAACCATATATATAGTTTACCTTCCCTGAAATGGTTAAGCTGTACCTAGTTTGATAATTCTTCATAATTTGACAGTTGTTTCTTAAAGCAGATCTATTTTCGCATAATAAAAAAAAACATCGATAGATTTTACTTAATATTTATGAAATATTTTTTGAAATAACCTCAAAATGCCATAAAACAATCATTTCAAGTCACTGTTATCAGACAAAAATAATTAATTGAAAAACAGAGAGTGAACAGCATTGTTGAGAAGTATCGAAAAAACGCTATATTGAAGACGTAATGCCAAGATTTCGCACTTAAATCGATCAGACAACTCTCCTGGATATTAACCATTTTTTTTTTGTAAGAAAAGTTATTTTCTTTGTTTAAATCATTATATTATTTCCAGAAAGATAATATGGCAACTAAGTGACTTTCATGCATTTTTTAATAGGCTATTTTTTATTCATGTCTATAGTGTATATAATCTAAATGTTTCATATTTTCATATCCTTTTATTTGATTAAACATTAGATTAAATGTGTATGTAGCACCCCTGAAATTAAAGAAATTGATTTTTGGTTTTGTCATTATAGGCCCATATACAATTTTTACTTTCTAAACATTAAATAATAATAATTTGTATTCCCCTTAAACAAATTCAATCAAATATTGTTAGTTGAAATATAACTTATATCTTTGATATCATCTATATCTAAAATTTTGGAGAAATGTATGAAGTCAAGGTTATTATCCTTCTGCGCAAAACTAAAAGTTTTTAGTAAAAATCAGTTCGGTTTTTTAGCAGGTAGCAATACAGAAACTGCTATGCTCAATTTTATGGGTGGGATAAGTTGTGGGAAGAGCATTGGTAGGCTAGTATGTTTCTGGATGTGACAAAGGCTTTTGATTGTTTTGATCACAATCTCCTATTAGAAATTTTGTCAAAATGTGGTGCCAGAGATATTGTTAGTAATTGGTTTTCGAGTTATTTGACTGATAGGGAACAATGTGTGAAAATTTTGGGAAGTGTTGGTGGGATGGAAAAGAATAAGTACGGAGTCCCCCAGGGATCAGTGCTAGGAGCTATTTTGTTTATTATATATGTAAATAATTTATGTAAAGGGAGGCTGCAGGGAAACATATATGCTTTTGCTGATGATACAGCTTTATGTTACATTAGGAACACATTGCAGGAAGTACAGTCAGCTATGCAAACAGACCTAGATGCTCGAAGGTGGTGGTTTTCAAAACATTACATGAGCTTGAATACTAAAAAAACCTGTTGCTTGAAATTTAATTTGAGAGGAGAGTCGAAATTGTTTACAACACCTCTACGGTATAAGTGCATGAAGTGTGTAATAAGAAATATGACATGTAGTTCTTGTATTGTAATAGAACAAGTTAAATCGTGTAAATATTTAGGAGTGGTTTTGGATGAAGGTCTGTCATGGAAATTCCATATAAAGGCACTGCAATCCAACTTAAATAGAATCTTACGTGTATTTTTTCACATGAAAGGAATTGTTCCTAGATATGTTCTGCGTAAAATATATTTTTCAATGGTTCATAGTAGGTTGGAATACGGAATCTGTTGTTGGGGAGGTTCATATATCACGAGCAATAATCCTTTGATAATAGTACAAAAAATTTTTATAAGACTGATCATGCATAAAATGAGGAAAGTTTCATCACTGCCATTATTTCGAATACTATCTATATTACCTCTTAGATATTTATATATATTTAAGGTTATGAAAATTTTTTATCTAAGGAGCGGACGCTTTTCAGATCTGCAGGGTACAGAAATGATTACTTGCTTAGACAGAGGAACAAAGTTTTTGTACCCAGAGCAAAATTGACACTATTCAAAATTTTACTCTGTAGTCACACCTAGAATATATAACCAACTTCCAGAAAATATTAAAGCCTGCACAATCTAAACAAATATCTAATTCTTTTGAAAAGCTGGCTTTTTTTGGGCATGGACTGTGTTGAAGGTCTGTTGGAGGTTGTGATATAGGATTTCATTACTATTCTAATTTTGTTTTGATGCGTGGATGAGTGTAAGAGATGTGATAGGGTTGTGGAAGTGTTTTTTTTTTTCCTCTTAATAATTTTGTATTTCTGTACTGTATTTTATTTTTTGTATTTCTTTTGTAGTTTATTTTTGTATTTCTTTTTATCATGTTAAACTTGGAGATAGGGATGTGTATATATTGGTATGAGAGAGAATATGTATGACTATTATTATGGTATGTGAGTGTTTGTATGTTACGTAGTGTAAGTTTTTACCACTTTATATTTGTGTCATAGATGCAAATAGATGTGCATAATTAATTACCATAGAACAAATTATTATTTAACAAATTATAATATTTGTAATAAATATTAAATTAAATTTAAATTGATTAATAGTTTAAGTGCTAGCTCCTGTTTAGGAATTTCCTACAAAGAGGAAATTTCCTACAATGATGGATTGTTCATATTATTATTATGGTTTAGTTGAACATTTACCTGGATTATCAGATAAAGTTTAGGCTTGTTGCTAATATATATAAAATTAGTTCAATTTTTAAGAATCAAAACACTGTTTGCCAACATCTCGTCTTCAAAAACCAAACCTAAAAATGGCATTCAGGTGTAAAAACTGTATTTAATGTAAATAACAGGCAATAAATTTGCGAGACTAAAAACTTCTAAATATAAGAATTAGTTTATTTATTTATTCATTCTTTTTTTAAAACAATACATTTTGTATAAAGCATGTAATTAATTCTAGTTACTGACATAAGTATAAACACAGCATTAGTAAACATATAAAGAACAAGAGATTAAGCCTAACGGATACATCGAAAATAGCTGAACATATTTGGTCGAAAAATCACAAATTTAATAGGGAAGAGGCAAATATAATAGCCTACACAGGTGAAAAACTTACATAAACTAACACTAATTGAAGCCTTGTATATAAAGCTATCGGACAATCCTATCAGCCAAACGAGTTTAAAAATAATGCTTTCCATTAATAAAAAGTTAATTAAAAATCAAGAGAAAAAATTTTGCTACTTTTAAGTAAGGCTGAAATTTTGCCGCTTATTCCAAAAATGGGAATCATGACGGAATCAAAGACTAAATTCTTGAAAGAGGGGGATGAAAGTTGTTTACCCTGATAACAGATAGGACAACTTTCTCTTGGCTCCATCCTTTACAGTCTGTTGTTTGCCGTCCTTTGTGTAGTATAGGCCTGTGTGTGGTGGTTTTATCTGATCACGTTTGTGGTTAGTCTTGCGCCTCAAGCACATTTAATATTTTTGAAATTTACTTTATTCATATTTATTGGGGTGATGGTGGTGAACAAGAATTTTTCACTCGTATTCGTCTAACTAGTCAAAATTAATGTTTAAAATTGTTGACGATAAATAACAATTTTTGTATATTTAAATAAAGACTATTGCATGGTTCGGAGTAATGGTAGTTCAGATTAACACAGCCTCATTGTAATTTATAGTTGAAGTAGCCTATCTTAAGAATGACAGTATTATTAATTTTTGAATTACATTCACGTCTTGTTAATTAATTTTCTCAATTTTGTTTTTCTTAAAAAAATGGATTCTTCTATTTAGCAGGTTTTAAAAATCTTCAACACAATTTTGTTTAAAAAAAAAAGAAGGACAGTAGGGTAATATTTTGTAAAATTGTTTTGTACTTTAATTTCAATTTAACATCAAAAGTAATAAAATTTTGCCAAATTACCAAAGTCTCAGAATTTGTCATGTTATTGATATAATTATCAAGTTGCTTAATGTATATTGTAGGTTTAAATAATATCGGAATTTTGTTCTGTATTCATTTTATTCAACTAACATAACTCAGCAATTTCTAAAATCTGTAATACATCAGTCTTTATAGGACCATCTATAGGTGACTTTGTAGGCAAATGAGTGTCTAGGGTCTGAATAACCATTACTTGTATATTAAGATTTCTTTCTAGTGTCAACAGACCCAGAATAATATCCAGTACAAATTCTAATATTGTCTTCATTTTACCAATAGTATATCTGTTGAATAAAACAAAGGAGTTTAGCTGTCTTCTTTATAAAATATGCACAAAACCTTCTTACAGCCTGCGTACGGTTTTCTGTTCACTAGTATAGGCCTAGTACTAATCATCGGTCGATACTCTTAATAAAATTATATTGGTGGTTTATATTTATCTGGCTTTTGTTCTCAGCTTCACTTATCACATTTTCAAACTGGTTTGTGATGTAAATAATTGATGTGGTCTGTCTTTTATCAATCATTACACTTTAATATACAGTTTGTCCTTTCTTCAGCTTCATTTATACAAGTTCCTTAGGATTTTGCTTTCTCTTAGCATTCAGTGTCGGTGTTATATTTTTTAAGGAAGGAAGTGTTTTACCAGACCTATGCTACTATAAAAATTATCAGTATACATTAATAATCTATTATACATATATAACAGCACAAATCACATCAATAACTTATGCAACAGGTTAGGATAGTTAGCCTAAATTAACCAATAACAACATAACCTAAGTCAAATGAAAAATAGACGATTTGGATAATTAAGCATAGAACACAACGATCTACATTCATAAGTATTAATAGCAGACATTTATATACAACCTATTATTAATAAACCACCCATATTCATTCAATTGCAAAACAAATCATTTCTAAAGCAGACGTAAGATAGGCCTATCTCTAAATTGTAAACATTCGAAATTTAGACGCTGACACAAATTAACCACACCACTACACAACCATAACATCACATATCTTTATTTAAAATCATTTCATAAGATCCCAAACTTTATTTACAAACAAATCACTACTTATAAGGAACAGTGAGTTTGCAATGTTAAACACGAAAACGGCCGACGGCCATTTTCCAAAATATATGTAACCATATTTCGAAGTACTAAATAGAACGATCAGACTGTAAATTACTCTAAGATACCACTACTTATAAATTATTTGTATGCAAAAACATCTGTTAGTTTTAATTGCAAACATTGTAAAATATTGAGGAAGAAGAAATAAGTTACTGATGTAGTCATTTAGTCAACCTTGTGTTAAGATAGATCAGCTGATATGTATGTACGCGGTCTAAATCACCCTTAAATTAGTTAAATAATGTGTAATTAATAAACAAATTGATACAAAACAACAAATACGAATACAAGAAATGATTATTACAACCCCAAATTGCCAATGGCCAAGAAAAGAAGAAAAAAAAACGGTACTATATGGTGCCGCGGAAGAATCCCAACAGTTTCAACAAACGATCTCACTTAAAATAGAAAAATATCGCTCCGCAACACAAGGAGGCGCCATGTTTTAAAAGAAATCAGATACAATAGTAACATTGTGGAGACCAGAGTACAGAAGCCAAATTAACATCCAAAGTTTTCTTTATAATATTTGTGTCTAAATTAGTGATTAGAGTCAGTGTGAACTGTACAGAGCATGGTATGCTCTGTTAATTAACTATTCTAAACATTTACCAAATTCAAAGGCCTGTATTACTTCAAAATTATCAATTCAACATTTCTTGTGAACTTTAATTAAATTTTTTTTTAGAATTTTAATCATTTCAATTTTTCAATTTATTTATGCATTATGCTTGTATAACACAACCATGCCAGCCGAGTGCCTACCCCGAGATCTAGCCTAATTAATATTGTATTCTTTGAGTCAATGTGTTCTGTTAAATTGAGCTAAGCCTAGAGGCCTATAATATTACAAACTTTATTACAAATTTCATGAACTCTAAAAGAGAGTCAAATCTTAACAAATTATGAATTAATATTGTATGTTAAAGTCTAATAAAATTAATGTTATTATGTTAATATAACATCATATCCTATTATTTATTAATGTTTGAACCTAGAAAGTAAGAAACTGAATTTAGTCTTTATTTATTTATTTTTTAATAACCATCCATATTCCAAATTAACCAATTAGCTTGAATTGAGTAGAGCCAAGAGGTAATTCTGTTTTATTTAGAAAGTTATTCCAAATTTAAGAAGTTTTTCAAACAAAAAAAATAACTTGAAAGAATATATTATTTTATAATATATTATATTACATTATAGTAAAGAAATATTTTATTTTTATTTATTTATTATAAATGGCGCACAACGTGATTGGCATGATTGTGTTATGAAACAATATGTACATATCAGCTTGGTAACAATTAGGATATTACATTAAAAACTTATCAAACAGTAGCCTAGATATTTAAGTTAGTCCTAGATAAATTTGATAATTATAAATCATTTACTAGTACATAAACATCACATTCTAGTTTTAAAATCCATGTTTATATGTGTTAGAATAATTAGTAAGTAAAGTAATAGGCTAACCATAAAAGTAATACATACATGATATCAAGATGAGTTCGCCAGACGAGACATCCAAAGCAAACTATGACCTTAGGCAGACAATACAACAAACCGACAAAGCCAAGGAAGGGCAGTTACCAATTTTAAGACGAACTGCTTCCAATATAACAATAACCGACCCTATACCTCAGGATATCGAGACCAACTCAAACACTAACAACACTGAAACCGGGATAGCTATGGACATACCTACCACATCATCCCCTAACCTGTTAGAGCAGATGACATTCCTTATTGCAAACTTACAAATAAATTTAGAAGAAAAATTAAAATTAAACCAAATAGAAACCAGTCAAAATTTAGAAGAAAAATTAAAATTAAATCAAATAGAAATTAAACAAAATTTAGAAGAAAAATTAAAGGAAAACAGTCAAAATTTAGAAGAAAAATTAAAGGAAAACAGTCAAAATTTAGAAGAAAAATTTAGGCAGAGCGAGGCTAATATAAAAGCCAACTTTATAGGAATACAAATGGAAGTAGGGCAGCTTAAAGAATGTATTGCTACACAAATAAGCCAGGTAGAAAATAAATTTTCGGAAAATTTCACGGAATTAGAACAAAAATTACAGGCTAACAATTCTAAGATTATCGAGTTAGAAAATAAAGTTGACCTTACAATCACTACCAAAATTCTAAATGAGTCCCTACAAAAACACGAGACTACAATCGACGAAAAATTGGAAATAAATAACCATAATGTTATGAGGGAGGTACAACATATAATTTCGGAATTACCCAAAACAAACGACGTTAGCAACGTCCTACCCCCTATAAATGTTACATGCGGAGCCAACGGACACGAAAACAACAACTTAGTCATGCCTACACTATCAAAATTCAACGGGAGGCAACCAAACCCTAATGAATACCTATATCAACTAAGCAGGTACTACGAACGGCTCACGAATCGGACCATAGGAAACCCTATCGACAGACAGGATTGCTTGTTCGATATCATCGAGAACAGCTTAGAAGGCAGTGCGAGCAGATGGTGGCAGCTGGTTAAGCCCGACATTACAAACTTCCAAAAGTTTTGCGAAGAGTTTTTGTCCAAATTCTGGAGCAGGGATGTCCAAAAGGGGATTCGACAAAAACTAGAGTTCGAACGGTATCGACCAGAAGGGAAACTAACCCGCAGTGAATATTTCATCGACCGTGTTCTAATAATGAAGTCGATGATACCACCGCCTCCAGAGGAGGACATAATCACCACATTGGTGGAACACTTCGACAAAATTATCCAGGACGCACAGAGGGTGCAAAACATAACCAGCATCAAGGAATTCTCAGAACTTCTGCAACGTGAAGACACGGAGGAGGCCAATGCGGAGATAAGACACAGGAACACTACACTACAAAGGTCAACACACAACACGACACTACCCCGACCGTCAACATCATTCCAACACCCCAACAGAGGAACACCACAGAGAAACCCACCGTATTACAACAACGCACAAGACTATAGGAACCACCCTTACAGACATCAGGACGGTTTCCAACACAACTCAAGATACATACCCTACCACGGAAGCCCCCAATCAAATACAAATCAGAACGGTAACAGATTTACGACAAGACGAACATTCGACCGTCAACCTGGACCTATCGCCACAGACTTCAGGTACCAAAACCAAACCCAGAACAGACCAACATACCCACCACAAAACACAAGACAGCATAACGAAGCAAGAGGAATGACTTACCCTACTAAAGAACAGACGAGAGTGTGCCAAATGATTGCCACAACGACGAGACCGCCGAGTTCAGATAGAACCGGAGAAGAAGCAAGGAGTGATACGAACCAGAGTGCGTTAAACACCAACGCACTGGTTTAGATTCTACGATCAAGATAACTAATGGCTGTACAGGTAAGGCTGAAGAAAATGGACATATCAGCACTTCACCAACTACACCAGTGCAAGGAGCAACGGAACAAATCGGAATTAGGCCATTATTAGAAATGGAGCAACAACCATTGGAAAGAAACCCTATAATTATAAGTAACCTCTACTGCGACAGGGAGTTTTTATTACGAGAAGATGACAACGAATTGAATGAGCCCCTAATGAATTTTAAATGCCCGGAAATAAATATTAAACTTAACGGTTTGAATACAAATTCACTTCTGGATACAGGCAGCAGCATAACTTGCTTGTCCGAAACGTGGTTTCTCAACAACAAGAGCAAATTAGGTCATGTGGAACAGTTACCCGTCAGTAACACATTTATAACAACCGCCTTAAACAGCAAATCAAAACGAATTTCACAAATAATAATGGTAAAAGCAGAGATTAAGGGACTAGAGTTTGATTTACAATGTGTTATAGTACCGTATCTTATCAAAGATTGCATTTTAGGAATAGACACGATTAGGCAAATGAAGATGGAATTAAACTTCGAAAATAATGTTATTAGTATAAAGAACGCAAAAGGCGATGTACTAGAACTTAAGTTAGAATGTGAAGATATTAAAGGAATAAAGTGCAGAATGGTATGCTACGACGATAACAACAATGATAATATTAAAAATAAAATTTTAAAGACAAACAATGAGTACAACGACGATAAAATAAGTGAAATATACAAGACTTTTGAGGCAAACGACAAATTAAAGAACATCCAACGAACACAAATGACCGACTTAATCATAAAATATTCTGAAATTTTCTCCGAGAAACCAGGAAGATGTAATGTATACGAACACCGAATAAACGTGGAACAGCCAGAGAACTACCGAGCTCAAAGTTACCCTATCCCAATCAACTTACAGGACGCAGTAGAGAGAGAAATTAACAGTATGTTAGAAGACGACATCATTGAACCTTCAAATAGCACTTTCGTGAACCCCATAATAATTGTCAAAAAAAAAACTGGCGATTTAAGAATATGCCTGGATATGCGAAGGATAAATTCTTTGATAACTCCCGACTACGAGTGCAATAGGAGTGTTAATGAACTCCTGGCCAAGGCTACTGATTCAAAATGGCTTACAACTTTAGACTTAACGTCATCATATTGGCAGGTCCAGCTAGAACCGTATTCAAGACCCTATACCGCGTTCCAATTCAGAGGGAAGACGTACCAATATGTTGTCACCCCGTTTGGACTATCAACATCCCAAGCAGCACTGGTAAGAGCGTTGGACCAAGTCTTTCAAAACAGCATTGAGAACTTCTCATTGGTCTACATTGACGACATATGCATCGTATCCCCAAGCTTTGAAGCACACCTCCAGCATTTAGAAAGGGTCTTCGAGAAACTCCAAGCGGCCAATATGACCATAAAATTATCCAAATCTATCTTCTGCAGGGACAGAGTTCCATTCCTAGGATACTATCTAACAACGACTGGCCTAGAACCCGACGTAGAAAAGATACGATGTTTCCAAGACTTTCCTTCCCCAACGACTAGAAAAGAGTTAAAACGTTTTCTAGGCGGTATTAACTACTACAATAAATTCGTCAACAGGTACGCACATACAGTCCAACCATTGATGAAGCTAACTTCCAAAAAGGCAAAATTCACCTGGACCCAAAAAGAAGAGCAAACGTTTCAAGAAATCAAACAGCTATTTCTGAAAACCAATGTCTTAAACCACCCTAAGCCAAACCAACCATATTATCTCCAAACCGACAGCTCCGACTTTGCAATAGGAGGACACTTATTCCAAATTGATGAAGAAAACAACAAAAAGGCCATCCTGTTCATTTCAAAAACCCTTAAAAAATGCGAACTCAGGTACACAACTACGGAGAAAGAACTCCTAGCTGTAGTTTATTGCATACAGAAGGTGAGACATTACATAGTAAATGCAAAGTTAACAGTCATAACCGACCATAAGGCGTTAACTTTCCTTAAAACATGCAGGCTGCTGAATGCACGGTTAACACGATGGATACTCGCACTACAGGACTACCACTTTGAAATCGTCCACTGCAAAGGAGCGGACAACGCTCTAGCCGACCTTCTTAGCAGAATAAGAAATGACGAACATGTAGACAGCCGAGTAGAACCACATTCAGAGTTAATAGTAGCGAAGTTAAACCGACAGTACAATTTAGAACTTTTGGATAACCTTAAAAACCTTTCAAAATTACAACAAAACGATTTAGGCCTAAAACAAATTTACTTGAAAACCATAAATTCCAACGCAGACCTAGAACCGACAGAACGACGTCTCAAAATTCACAACGAAATTTTATACCAAAAACACAACAATTCATGGTTGATCATAGTACCCAGAAGATTGATTGACAACTTAATTTGGGAATGCCACAAATATTATTTGCATTGCGGTGCAGGGAAATGTCTGAAGATACTGCAAGAAGACTTCATATTCAAAGACATGTCCAGGCGTATCAGGAAATTGTTGGCTACCTGTGACACTTGCCAGAGGTGCAAACATGATAACCACCCCTTGTATGGTGAGACCAGCGGTATAAAATGCAACGGAAAGGGAGATTTACTCGCAATAGATTTGATTGGACCGATGCCCAAAAGTAAGGGAGGAGTTCAGTATATGTTTATAGTCTTAGATACCTTTACAAAATTCGTCCAACTATACAACCTAAAAAGGGCTACTTCACAAGCAGTGGTAAGAAAAATGTTCGAAGAATACATACCCATTTTTGGGAAACCAAACAAGATACTATCCGATCATGGAACCCAATTTAAAAGCAAGCTATGGACCAATACGCTCGAGAAAAATAACATCAAACACATCTTAAACCCAGTCCACCACCCAATGTCTAATATGGCTGAACGCCCAATCAGAGAAATAAAACGCTGCCTACGAACGTACTGTGCCAACAACCACAGAAGTTGGGCAGACTACATACCTACAATCAACCAATTTCTAAACGAAGTACAACATGAAACGACAGGTTTTACCCCTAACGAATTGCAACTGAATTTAACCAACAATAGATTTTGGACAGAAGTCATACAAAACCCTTTCAAAAATCAGATCCCTATATTACAGAAATTAGAAATTACCAGGAGCAAAATTCAATCAATTCAGGACAAAAGAGCATCCAAATTCAATACCACCCACAAAATTACCACCTTCGAAGAAAACGACCTAGTGCTGATAAAATCATTCCCTCAATCCAGCCAAGGATACGGCGAAACAGCCAAACTATTCACAATATATGTTGGACCGTTAAGAATCTTAAAACGAATTGGAAAATCCACGTATACCTTAATTGACGATCAGCAAAAAACTTATGGGCCCTATCATACATCTTTATTAAAGCCATACCGCCAGAACATACCTGTACAGACCAACGACTACTGCATACAAAATGAAACACCCCCAAGTGAATTGACTACCATGGAAAACAATGAGTGTGAATAAAAACAGTGAAATACCCAACAAACTACCCCAGTGTTCCCCATTATAAACTACAATCTTATGAACTACATAAGTCCCCAACCCCTACAAATCACCAACAAGTGTTATCAACAACAAATATGAGCAAACAGAAACCACAACGAGGGTTTGAAAAACAATACTACCCCAGAATAGAACTAGAATTGTATTAACCATGTTAGATTTAAGGATTATTATTAGTTATAAGTTATTTCATTGTTATTAGTTATGTTATTTGATTGTTACCAGTTATAGTTAGATTAAAGATGTTATTTGTGCTTCACAAAATGATTTTGGATTCAGTACCCTCATCAAAATCAGTTTGAAGGGCATTATAACAGCACAAATCACATCAATAACTTATGCAACAGGTTAGGATAGTTAGCCTAAATTAACCAATAACAACATAACCTAAGTCAAATGAAAAATAGACGATTTGGATAATTAAGCATAGAACACAACGATCTACATTCATAAGTATTAATAGCAGACATTTATATACAACCTATTATTAATAAACCACCCATATTCATTCAATTGCAAAACAAATCATTTCTAAAGCAGACGTAAGATAGGCCTATCTCTAAATTGTAAACACTCGAAATTTAGACGCTGACACAAATTAACCACACCACTACACAACCATAACATCACATATCTTTATTTAAAATCATTTCATAAGATCCCAAACTTTATTTACAAACAAATCACTACTTATAAGGAACAGTGAGTTTGCAATGTTAAACACGAAAACGGCCGACGGCCATTTTCCAAAATATATGTAACCATATTTCGAAGTACTAAATAGAACGATCAGACTGTAAATTACTCTAAGATACCACTACTTATAAATTATTTGTATGCAAAAACATCTGTTAGTTTTAATTGCAAACATTGTAAAATATTGAGGAAGAAGAAATAAGTTACTGATGTAGTCATTTAGTCAACCTTGTGTTAAGATAGATCAGCTGATATGTATGTACGCGGTCTAAATCACCCTTAAATTAGTTAAATAATGTGTAATTAATAAACAAATTGATACAAAACAACAAATACGAATACAAGAAATGATTATTACAACCCCAAATTGCCAATGGCCAAGAAAAGAAGAAAAAAAACGGTACTATATGGTGCCGCGGAAAATCCCAACAGTTTCAACAAACGATCTCACTTAAAATAGAAAAATATCGCTCTGCAACACAAGGAGGCGCCATGTTTTAAAAGAAATCAGATACAATAGTAACATTGTGGAGACCAGAGTACAGAAGCCAAATTAACATCCAAAGTTTTCTTTATAATATTTGTGTCTAAATTAGTGATTAGAGTCAGTGTGAACTGTACAGAGCATGGTATGCTCTGTTAATTAACTATTCTAAACATTTACCAAATTCAAAGGCCTGTATTACTTCAAAATTATCAATTCAACATTTCTTGTGAACTTTAATTAAATTTTTTTTTAGAATTTTAATCATTTCAATTTTTCAATTTATTTATGCATTATGCTTGTATAACACAACCATGCCAGCCGAGTGCCTACCCCGAGATCTAGCCTAATTAATATTGTATTCTTTGAGTCAATGTGTTCTGTTAAATTGAGCTAAGCCTAGAGGCCTATAATATTACAAACTTTATTACAAATTTCATGAACTCTAAAAGAGAGTCAAATCTTAACAAATTATGAATTAATATTGTATGTTAAAGTCTAATAAAATTAATGTTATTATGTTAATATAACATCATATCCTATTATTTATTAATGTTTGAACCTAGAAAGTAAGAAACTGAATTTAGTCTTTATTTATTTATTTTTTAATAACCATCCATATTCCAAATTAACCAATTAGCTTGAATTGAGTAGAGCCAAGAGGTAATTCTGTTTTATTTAGAAAGTTATTCCAAATTTAAGAAGTTTTTCAAACAAAAAAAATAACTTGAAAGAATATATTATTTTATAATATATTATATTACATTATAGTAAAGAAATATTTTATTTTTATTTATTTATTATACATATGATACCTGCATGAAGTAAAGGTCTAAAAAATGTTTTCAGATCATATATATATCGAGGGTTTTCTGGTGTGTTTCCACAATTTTTCGACTGTTCCCTTGGGTAAAATAAATCTTTTGTATAGATATTAGTTAAGTTGATAAGGACCTCAAGAAGTCTTTTACTGGTACGTTAAATTAATCCAGTATACCAGGTTGATTATTTCCAGGTAATGGACTCTCAGTCCTGTATATTGGTTGAATACATTTTCTCATTTCCTAAGTGTCATTCCATATTAGAGGTTGGGCAGTATTTTTTTCACTCTGTTGAGTAAGTATTAAGAAGAATGTTAGTATTCATTGAATGAATTGGTAAATTAAGACGAAGATGGAGTAGAAATATATATTAATTCATAGAAATTTATATTCAGAAATTTCTACATTTTCACTGCGATTCTTTTCCACCAAGCCTGTAACTCACACCATTATTGATTATATGTCTGACCCACATAATCTACAATTTCACTAATATTTAATTCACATTTTTCACAAGAATAACCTTGTTTTTTATCACTCATATTTATTACGTTACAAAAACAACAACCAAAGGAAATACGAGAAAAAGAAGCTTAAAAAGTAATTAAGAAACTTCTTTTGAGATGAGTACATTGTGAAAAACCTTACAACAGACTGATTAGTAAAACTAGGAAATGGTGGGAAAATTTTAAATACCAAAAACACATACCTATTCCTGTCACCAGCACTCATAATTAATTTATACTTAATGCTAATTTGCTTTATCCAACTCTTAAATTTAATGATTTTTATTAAATCGGTCAGTGATATTTAATAAGATCAAGAGTCCATAAGTAATTTTTATGTTCTACCGTATAACAAAGTACATTATCAGTTGTTATTAAAACTATAATATAGGATGATTAGTGCAGAGAAATTTGGGGAGATTTTATTACAAACTATGTCCAGATACTTTGAGGTATCGTTGGATAAATTATTAATCTTTCCTTTTTTAACATGGTAGGTTATCTATATTGTTCAAGTATAGCCTATTATATTGTGAGTTACAATACAAAATCCACCAAACTACACACAATTAACAGCAAGCTGGACTATTACGAGGTTATTTTGGTTTCAAAAATTCAAAATTTTAAAAACAAACTACCCTAATTTAAATATTCCTTGTGGTATTTGAAATATTTAAATGTTGGTGATTTTTGATTGTTATCATAAATGTTGTTCATTCCAATTGATCATAATATAAATGAAATAATATAAAAGTTTTTAAAATATTTGAGATAGGACTACTCAAGTTTGCTAAGAATGATTAATTATTGAGATCTGACAAAGTAAACATGTTGAAACCATTTAAATTAAGATGGGTTTGAATTTAATTATTATAAAAGAAACGAAGCTAATTTTTGTTAATGTTGGGCGCCATGGCAATGCTACAATCACCAAATTATATGAATTTAAATTTAATTTATTTTATTTTATTTTAGGAATCTCTTGGGTCGTGAACTCTCTTAAAAGCGTACTTCAGTGAATATCGCCAAAAAAAAAAAAAAAAATAGAAGTCCTTTTTATGCTGAAATTATACATATTTTATTAATAAACATTTGTATCATACACATACAGATTTAAAAAAAATATTTTTGTTGAATACCTAATATTAGTTCATTTTTATTGATTTTACATGTTTTCTTGTTGTTAATTATTCAAAAAGATCAAAAAAAATTTTTTATTAGAATTACTTTATTGGTTGCAACTCGAGAAAAATGAAGTTAACAAGAAAGTGAAAATTAATTTCCTTTGTTTTAAACAATTTATATTGCTTTATCTAATCATCTTATGACTTCTTTGAGGCATCCTTTATAAATTGAGAATTCAATTTTGACTTGTTTATGAAAACTTCTAAAAAACAATATCCTATAAGCTAACATTTATTAAACAAAAGGTTTATATCAAATACATATGAGAATATTAAAATAAAAGGTTTTTGTATATGAATACCAATCATGTCATAAAGTCACTGTTAACACTTTGCGTTGATGAATTAAAATCGCCAAATCTGCCTCGTGGAGATATTCCTTCCTGGTCTCGACATCAAAAGAATTTTCACTCTTTCCTCTTAATTGCTGCCATCGAGTTGCTAACAGCCAAATCTTTAAATTAGTCTTTATTATTGAACTATTCGATATTTTTCACAAAGCTTTACTTTATTGTATATAATGCCAACTTAGCACTATCGTAAGAAACACATGCACAATTTGTTGGATCACACATTAAAAGTTTTTGTATTAAGTTTATTTTAAGTGATTTTTAGTACACAAAAGACACTGAGATAGTTCATTACCGATATCCGAAATAATTGTTCGTTTAAGATCACATAACTCATTTGCTTACTGGCATTTCATTGTTCTCATTCAAATCACACGACAGCACAACACTTTTTTTTTCCGTTCAGACATTAGTTCAGAACTATTTTGTTTAACCGTACAATTAAATGACTGTTTATTCTTTCATTGTCTATTAACATGTGACTTTTAATCTCGGTTAAAAGGCATATTTCTACAATATCCATTGTTCTAATAAAACATACCACCATACGTCTTAACTGTTTAAACTTAAATTACTGTTTATACACCATTTGTCTATTTCACATGTCTTTTAACATTAAGTTAAAAGACATTTTTTCACAAAATCCATTGTTATACAAAAATTCTCACACAGCACATCGCACGTCTACACCGTTCAGACGTTTCTCAAGGACTCCCTTTGCCTCGGGGCACGCTTAACTGAAAATCATGCTAGTTTGCAACATCTTCCTGCTTTTCACATAGTAACCGATAGTTCCGATATTTCACACATAGCCTATATACATGAAATTCTACTTAATTATGAACTCTACATTAATTCTAAACATATTTACATTCAAACATTATTTTCTGGACACTCCTGACATTCATTTTAAATTTAATTTAATTAAATTTTCTAGACTCTATTTTGACTCGCGTGTTACTTTTCCGGTACTTTAGAACCAATCGCATTCCTCGTATTTTAATTACTCAACCAATCCTATGCAAACTTTTATTATTATGTATTTTCTTGGTTCTAATTCAAAATTCAAAAATGTATCTATTACAAAATATAGGATACATGTTGAAGAACTGAATGTTTACAATCGAGAACTTTTTTAATAATTTTATGAAATTAACTTTATATAATTTTTACTTTCTTACATAGTGTAAAGTTGATTGGTCAAAAAACTAGTTTAAAATTTGTCACGGAAATATCCATTTTTAAGTCCTACAAGTCTAAAAAAAAGTGATTTTTTGAATAAAGTTTCTCTGTCATTTTTGCATTGCTCTACTGCACAAATGAATAAACCGATTTCAATCAACTTTGGTTTGTGGACATATTTTGGCCATGTCTCTGGGACTTTCTTTTTTTCTTCATTTTTTTTTGATAGCTCAAAATTTGGGAGTACCTTCTAACATCAAATTATGCTAAAATGTAGAATCTAAGTACTTGTAGCAAAAAGTATTTGTCACCGTATTCTCAAAAATTCTGCTATCTGAGTTATCGGTAAAAACCAAGAAATCAGTCATGCAGATGTTTAAAAAAATAATTTTTCTCAATGTCAACTGTGATTGGATTAAAATTTTGGTATAGAAAATTACTGTTAACCCTTAAAACTCTTATGTCGGCTGACAGCCTAGTTTTCCTGTTCTAATCGCCAATGGCGGGCAATGAACAATTCGTATTTTAACGTTAATTTTTTAAGTTTTGATATTTGGTTATATATCGAAGTTGTTTTATACACATTGTTCATTTATTGTATAGCTATAGTAACTAAATTAAAATTAGGAAGAAAATATATTGATTTTATTTTATTTTATACAATTTTAAGTGAAAAAATACATTGTTTATTATAAAATTTTAAGTATTAGCTTTATTTCACCTTTAATTGTACAAAAATAATGAGATCTGATTGAGTGTTCAGTAGAATAATAATGATAATGGTCAGGATTAAGGAATAAATTTAAACACATATACAAACCTTGACCACTATAATTTAAAACTGGTTTTCATCATTATAATAATTATATAAGACTTTTTTATGATACAAGTAAAGCAAATTTTGCCCTTATTTAAATATTGTTAAAATAATCTACAAAATGCATGGTGCATTTTCACTTTTTTTATTAATAACTACCGAACTGACATTAATTTATGGCGATAAATAGTTGTGATTAGTTTTTGAATAGGTGTGTGAGAAAGTTTGTGCAATGTTTTTACATCATTTTTAAATGTGATAAATATACATATTTCTTATTATTGATCTTTATTATTAAATTTAGCAAAAAATTATAGATTAAAGTTCCCTTCTATTTTAAAACATTAAATTATTTTATTTATCAAGTTTAATTAAATTCTATTAATAATACATTAACGCTATGGCCTAATCCATGCAATGAAAGTTGGCATTTCTTATCATAAACTTAAATTAGGTTGTAACTTATATAAAATGTGCAATCATTTGTGCCTTACAAGTCTTTTCAGACACAACCACTCTACAGTAAAGAATCTCGGTATTTCATTATCTTGTTTAGAATTAAGAACTGATGTGCAATGTGAACAATTTACTTATCCCATCATGGTTATTGAACATGGTTATTCCCTATTACCATGGGATTTAATGAATCTAAACGATATGCCCTTTATAAAATTATTGGCCTTGTGCATAGCCAGTAGCCTCTGACTATGCATGGAAGACTCTTTACTCCTTCCAATTTATTGTTTTTATTATTTATTTCAATTTTTATTGTTGCTGTTTATGAGAGTTTACAGAGCTCAATGAAAAGGTGTAAAGCTAAGGCTTCATACACTTAACTCACTTGTTATTTCATTTTAGTTCCTTTCTCAATGTTGTTGAAAGAAGAAACTTTCTGATAAATAAATGGCACAAACTTTCTCATACATGTATCCATAAAACCAAAGAAAATATTCTACACAATCTGTACAGAAATGTGTGTATAACCTGAAAATGAAAAAAATAAAATAAAAAATAATTATTGTGTTTTTCATTTATTTTTATTTCTTGTAGGCGAGAATACCCATTATAAACTTATATATGGTTATATCGAAGTTGATCTACACACGTTGTTATTTTATTGTGTAACTAAATTAAAGTTAGGAAGAAAATATATTGTTTTTATTTTATAAAAAATTATGTATTAGCTCTATTTCAGCTGAACAATTCGATATTTTAACACTAATAAAATGTGTATAGAACAACTTCGATATAACCAAATATTATAAACTATCAAAATTTTATTTTATTTTATAAAAATTTAATTATTAGCTCTATAATCATGTTTCAGCTATAATCGTACAAAAAAATAAGATCTGAGGGAGTGATAGTGCAATAATAATGATAATAGTTAATAACCTATGACCTATAATTGCTAATATTTGAAAGGATTCAGCACTTATAGGCTCTTGTAGGTTAGTTTTGGTTACAGCAATGTTGGGGCCTTGTAATTATTCATATTTGAAACGAGTCTGTACTCGCTACACTTGCCATTTAACTGTTAATGAATTTATTTTTAATAGACACTACTTAACTTAATTTCACTTGATAAACATCTTAGTTAATCATATTATAAAGTTGTTTTTTTTTTAAATATGCTCACGAGATTTAAAATAACCTAGAAAATTCAAATTTGTTGAAAATTTACTTTTGACTTGTAAATATACTAAATGATCAATGCATGTTTTTACATTTTATTAAATTATTTAACATAGGTTTTAAAACATTAGCCTATATTCCCTACCTTTATTTAGACTCCATCAATTCTTTTACTGTTTTTTAGGTCAGTGTTTCACAGAAATTAGTATTGAAATTATTTTGTTAATTACATGTTTGTTTTTTACTTTCAAGCCCTGATGATTTAGCTACAGCTATTCTTCGCAAGAAAGATCGTCCAAACAGGTTGATTGTTGAAGAGGCTGTGAATGATGATAATTCAGTTGTTGCATTGTCACAGGTGTGTAAAAAATTAGAATTTTATTTTATGCTAACGGCCACTTAGGGCTTACATAATTTTTACATTGATGTGTAGTAATACGTTCTTTAGTAAAGATGTAAATAAGATTAGGCCTATTTAGTCGGGGCAAAAAACGAGATTTATTCTGATCCAGAGTGAAATTACACTAAATGACTTGTGTCAGCTCATTTTATTCGTTACAGTGTCTAGATCGAAGATGTAAACCGTTTTTTTTGCGGAAACTTAATAATTTGTTTATTTATTAAATATAAACAATAAGAATGATGTCCGATTGAAATAAGAGATGGGGTTCATAAATCGATATAATTTTTTTGATTTCAATGTTATTTTTTATGTATTTGGGGTCACTCTTTCCGATTATGATGTCAAAAAAGTGCGCATCCCAGAGGGAGCCACAGGAAAAAATAATATAAGATGCAGGTAATGACAAATTAAAATTAAATGAAATAAGGAATTATTTTGGTGAATTCATGCCATTCTTTGATTTCAATGCCATTTTTAAGTTCTCTGGTTTGCTCATTCCGATACTGATACTAAAATTGTGCGAATCGTAGAGGGCGCCACCGGCAAAATTATTATAAGGTGAACATGGTGACAATTTAACATTATATGAAATGAGGCAATTTTTCCATAAATTGATGTGTATGGTCTTTGGGTCGTTCGTTCCTATACTGATGTCAACACTGTGCCGTTCTGAGAGTGTTGATAGTGTTATTAATGTAAATAATGCCTGATTTTTTGCTACGTTGATTTCTCATAATTTTCATTTTGTATTGTTTTTGTCTGTGGCGCCCTCTCAGATTGGCACAGTGTTGACATCAGCATCGGACCAAGCGACTCAAAAACCATATAAAAATTACATCAATTTATGGAAAAATTAAATCATTTCATATAATGTTTATCTGTCAACATTTTCACCCTGAAATAGTTTTGCCGGTGGCGCCCTCTACGATTCACACAATTTTGGTATCAGTATCGAAACGAGCGAACCAGAGAACTTAAAAAATGGCATTGAAATCGAAGAATGACATGAATTCACCAAAATAATGTTTTATTTCATTTAATTTTAATTTGTCATTACCTGCATCTTATATTATTTTTTCCTGTGGCGCCCTCTAGGATGCGCACTTTTTGGACATCAGAATTGGAAAGAGCGACCCCAAAAACATGGGAAATGACTTTAATATCAAAAAACTTCATCGATTTATGAACCTAGTCCCCTATTTTATATTACGTTTAATCAGACATAATTCTTATTGTTTATATTCAATAAATAAACAAATTATTAAGTTTCCGCAAAAAAAAAAAAAAAAAAAAAAAAAAAAAAACTGTTTACATCTTTGATCTAGACACTCTAATGAATATAATGAGCTATGGCACAAATCATTTCGTGCAGTTTCACTCTGGAGTAAAGTAAACGGTGTTTTTCCCGTTTTTGCCCTGACTAATTATAAATCTATAGGAAAAGTTGAGATGTTTTCAACTTGTGCTGATGCTAAAACTTCTTATATTGTTGATTAATGTTTTAAGTGATATATTTTGTTTTGTAATTTTGGAGATGATCACAATTTATATTACATGCTATTGGTAGTGTAATTTTAATAATTTGCAAAAGTTCTTGATAATAATTGTTACTTTTTTTATTTAAAAACATAATATTTCCTATAGGCTATATATTATACTATGATATTTGGTTCTAGGCGAAGATGGATGAATTGCAGTTATTTCGTGGAGATACTGTTCTTTTGAAAGGTAAACGGAGGAAAGAAACTGTTTGCATTGTTCTTTCTGATGATTCTTGCTCTGATGAAAAAATACGTATGAACAGAGTAGTACGTAACAACTTGCGAGTTCGACTTTCAGATGTGGTTTCTGTACAGCCTTGTCCAGATGTTAAATATGGAAGGCGTATACATGTTCTACCAATTGATGATACTGTTGAAGGCCTTACAGGGTAAGTTACCATGTTATTTTGTTCAATCATAAAATCACTTTATGAAGGATTTATTTATTTTCAATGAGAATGAATATTGAAAAACAGTAGGTAGTTATGGTCATCTCATGGTCTCTTATTTTACTTGGATAGAAGATGTTTCCAAAAAATCTTTCCAAAACTTCAGGAACTCACATCAAAATCAATGAACAAACATATTTCTTAAAATGCTTATTTTCTATCTAGCCGCCATTTTGTGTTTTTAACAATAATAAAATTCATATCTTTGTTACAGTAAATGATATGGATTGAAATTTTGCATGCTACTTTGACACAATTTGAGAAAAATAATCTATTTCTTTTAATCATTTCAAAATGACGGCTATTTTATCTTTTAACATCAAATATCTCAAAAACCATTAACTTTAAAAATTATTTACAAGAGACAAAATATTATGGACTTTCATTGTGTTTACAAGGATCAAGTGTTTTCGAAGTTTCTTTCGTGGAAAGTCTGAGACACTTGTTAGGAATGGATTAGTCCTCAATATTCAGGTTTAAAACTGTATAACAGATTATCCTGATAAATGATAATGACTTTAAATTAAAAAACAAAATCATTGATGAAGCTTACTATTCTGTCAAAGAAGTTTTAAAAAACTCTGTAAAGTTAATTAGCTAGTTAAGTTTTAATGATTAAGGATACTGCATGTATTTAGTTTTTTAAGTAGGTTAGGTATTGACGACGAACTTGTTCTGAATTTTCGTCTGTGGATTACAAATAAATAATGAATGTCAAGGTCAAAAGGTTTTTAAATTATTTAATATACATGACTGATATTGGATGAAAATGGTTGAATTCGTACAACTTTTTAAAAGGAAAGGGTCTCTCCTAAATGATGTTTGATAGATTACACAATTGTAGATGGCAAGAGAATTTATAATTCTAACCGTATGTACTTATTACTGTATGTAACTGTCTTTTAATATTACAAGGCATTTAGTTTAATTTTGTGTACCCGTCTGAACTTAAGAAGGAACATGTCTGTTTATAGTTCGGAAGTTATAGAAGTAATAAAACTTTGTAAAGCTTTAAAAGATATTTTATAATTCTCAATATTTTGCATCGAGGAATAATGGCTTTTTCTTAAATGGGTTAACCCTAGAATCGGCGTTGGTTAATTTCATTTAATTTTCTTCGTTTGTTTAAAAATTAATAAAATATATTATTTTTATACAAAACCTAACTTATAAGACATCATTTTTCTCAGAGAGATGCATAGAATTCATCTATGTGATAAAATTTTTTTTTTTTTTAAACGGTTTTGGAGTAAGTATGTTACATGTCAAAAAATGGTGTTATCATTTTTCAGAAAAACCTGTATCATCCAAAATCAATAGCTTACCACCTTTTTCTAAGATATACAAAAGTTTTGTGTAATATTTGTCAATATATTTAGGGAAAAAAATAAATAAATTTGGTACATTTTCAAAATTAAAAAAAAAATTTTATGAAAAAGGGTAAATTGGTCATTTTTTAAAAAAAATTACCAAAAATAGTAATATATATTTTATACAAAAGTTCTATATATCATTATATTCAGAAAGGTGCATAGAATTTAGGTGTGTAGTGAAAAAAAAAGTTGGATGTAAAACATTTGGAGTTTTTTGGTCAAATACCAAAAAATCGAAGAGTAACGGAGAGAATAATTTCACAGAAATGGTAATCTACACCATACTAATAGATTTTTTTGAATTTTTTTCAACGATTACTAGAGATTTTGTAATATATTTGTGAATATATTTAGGGGAAAAAAGTAATAATTTGTTACATTTTCAAAATAAAAATAACGATATTTAAATTTGTTCCGACTTGGAAATAAGAAACAGAGAATAACAGTACCCTATATCAAGTACTACCAACTTGTAGAATGAAATCTCCCCTACAACATACTATAAAGAATGATTACAAAATATTGATGCAAAAATCGATTATCTTATTTAGTAAACTGCACCGAATGCTAAGTGAATTTCGTTCCGTTAGGTTTCTAGTATGGTCAAGTAGAAATATCTTGTGATCTATAAGACACAGAACAATTTGTAAACTACGGTTAGAAAGAGAAGATGTGATCTATAGAACAGTGGTTTGGTCGACCTGTTTGACAGAAAAATAGATTTGTAATCATATGGGAAAAAATGGCGTCACTTTTACTAAAAACTGCACAGTTCAAATCTATGATTTTACGCATCAAAAATATGCGAACTTCACCAATTTTTGGAATATTATTTATAACGTTTTGTGGTACTGTATATTTTTTTTGCATTATTATGCATCTACGGAACATTAACTTTCCAACGTTATTTATTTATTGTGATGGGACGATTCTAAGTGGGCGAAATGTTGAATTGCAAAATACTTCTTTTCCGGTCGTTAGATTAAACCATGCTTCGCCGAACGACCTCATTTGTGTTACTGCACCGAATGCTAAGTGAATTTCGTTCCGTTAGGTTTCTAGTATGGTCAAGTAGAAATATCTTGTGATCTATAAGACACAGAACAATTTGTAAACTACGGTTAGAAAGAGAAGATGTGATCTATAGAACAGTGGTTTGGTCGACCTGTTTGACAGAAAAATAGATTTGTAATCATATGGGAAAAAATGGCGTCACTTTTACTAAAAACTGCACAGTTCAAATCTATGATTTTACGCATCAAAAATATGCGAACTTCACCAATTTTTGGAATATTATTTATAACGTTTTGTGGTACTGTATATTTTTTTTGCATTATTATGCATCTACGGAACATTAACTTTCCAACGTTATTTATTTATTGTGATGGGACGATTCTAAGTGGGCGAAATGTTGAATTGCAAAATACTTCTTTTCCGGTCGTTAGATTAAACCATGCTTCGCCGAACGACCTCATTTGTGGTCGTTCAGCGAATGGAGGGTTAAGTAGTAATACATTTTTTGCCCTCAAGCTGCAAAACTTAGAAAAGCCAGTTTTAAAGTCTTCATCTTCTTCTTTAAATACATGAAATACTTCATGCAAAAACATAGTCATGTAATGCTTTTGTAACTTTTCTTTCTTACCGTCCTCCACACAGTCATCATGTCTTTCATCTCCAGTCATGTATAAACTATCTCTGCCCGATAAACAAATTTAGTCACAGAAGTCTCTTCAATTTGAGTAGGCCTACTGATTTTACCTACACATTTTTATTTTATTTTTTTTCAATTTCATTGGTTAGTTTAAGACCAGTGTGGTTAGCAAGTGCTGTCACTACTGTTTTTTGCTTCCGAGGAGTTCGGTAAAGACCTTACGGATCTCCACACAGCTTTTGAAAGAGTTTGCTTACAATTATATGGTATTGCTGGTGAAGAATTGCTGTTGTTTGTTTCCTGTTGTGTGTTTAATAGTCTTTGCCTTTGTTCTCTGAAGTCTTTTTCTATTTCGTTCTTAGATTTTTTGGGCCACCTTTTCTTTATCAGTATTTTTCTCTTTTCTATTCTTTCTTAACTCTGCAATTCTCTTTCTTTCTCCAAATATACCTTTAGGATTTACAGCCTTCTGTTTTTCTCTCTTCTTCATTCTAGAAGCACTTGTAGATTTTTCAGTCTCCATGATCAGAACTGAAACAAACAAATGACCTAATATTAATCTACTGATGCCCCACTAGGTTTAGACTCAAGAATGAACTAGTGTTACAGAGTAAAATGTAATATGTTACTTACTTATATAAGTCTAATCAATAAAATTATTTCACATCAGAGAAATTAAAACAGTGCAGAGCCCAGTCACACATCAGAGGAAAAACCCAGTCGTCAAATGTTTAACAAAGTAAACTTAGAACAAACCTAAAAATATGTAGAGTCTAATTCATTAGTCAAAGTGGAATACAAGTTTGAAACACAAATTAATCATGTCTGATGAGGTATTTAACAGTTAACAGTTGTACAATACTTCAGTTTATTATTCTAATTTTTTTAATTGAAGATTTAACTTATGTGTTTGTCCCGTATATGGCATCATGTACGGGACACATTTATAAAGTTCAATTAACTGGTTTTAAATGTGTGAAAAATTTATAAAAATAAACTATATAGCAATTAACCTGTTTGGATTAACACTTCAGAAATTTAATACTTATTAATGCTAAGTTTAATCTGAAAGATAACCTATTTTTGTCATGTACAGGACATTGTCAACAATGAAAAGTTAACAATTACTTTCTAACCTCTAAAATTGTTTGTGGTTACTTGTGTACAATAAATGAGCAGCCAACATATCAAACTTTAGTTTTTAAACAATTAGTAAAGAATTATGTCTTTAGATACTTACTAGGTAACCTCAAAGTCGCATCTTCATAGAACAAACAATTAACAAAAGATGTCACCCATCTTAAAATCTGTTGAACAGCTGTTTTTTTCCCTTTTTTCCCTCTTTTCTTCTTTTTTTTCCATTGACCATTATATTAACAATCCAAAAACAATAACTAGAAGGCATGAAACGAATCTTTATATTTTTGAAGAAATGTCCTTGTTTCTATGGAATTGCCCAAATCATGTTATAAGGGGAAACAATTAATCAATACAGTAGGTTTCAGATAGTTAACTTTATTCTGCTTCATCATCAGCCAAATCTTGAAATAAAATGTAATGGATTGGGATAAATTTTATATTAATAAACATTGACTATTAGCTAGTATTAAATTTTAAAAGAAATGTGAAAAGACTTTGAACATTTTATTTTTGGAATTTATGTTATATTATAGTATGTAAGGTTGTTAGTTAAGTATTATTATTATTTCAGGATTGTATCTGTTTAGAATAATTTTTAAATTATGTCATATCAATAACAATCAATCAATGTATGTATGTATTTCAGATGGAGAATAATCATTAATGTTATAAATGAAATATTTACACAGCTTTGTGCCTGGTTTATGATTAGAAAGTACACTATCCTAGATTCCACGACCTCAAATTTTTTAAAGTACAAGTATCTATGTTTATATTCATAGAATGGCGCCCATTAGAGTATAATTTTTTTGTTTTTTTGTTTATGCGTCAAGCAGTTGTTGTTTGGAAGTTCTTTTATGTTGTCTCTACAACTGTTTCGTAACATCTTAAACCATTATCCGATGATGAACATAATAATTATACACACTGAATGTGTTTATTTCTGTGATGGTGTCTAACTAAGGCTATCTTTCCTCGTGTTTATATTATTGTGAGTTTTGGTTTTTGTGAGTGGTAATATTTGTTATTAGGATAGTTTTGTGAAATTTTAAACAATAGTAGGACTTATTGTATAAAAAATGGATGACGAAAATACAGTTCTTCGATGACTGGTCGGAATATTCGGCATTATTTGATAGTGACTGGACCCTACATATGATCCAGAAAACGATTCATTCTTGGTAATAATTTATTTACTGACAGGGACTTTATTGTTGATCAGTCTTCTTCAACACAAGCAAGTGGCCTACTCCATCAAAAGTAGCTCATCTTCAAGATCGATTTCGTAGACAGGTACATTTAGCTTACAATTATTAAAAAAGTGATTACAAGTTTGATATTTGTGCTAGGCCTATTCCATCAAAAGTAGCTCATCTTCAAGATCGATTTCGTAGACAGGTACATTTAGCTTACAATTATTAAAAAAGTGATTACAAGTTTGATATTTGTGCTAGGCCTATTCCATCAAAAGTAGCTCATCTTCAAGATCGATTTCGTAGACAGGTACATTTAGCTTACAATTATTAAAAAAGTGATTACAAGTTTGATATTTGTGCTAGGCCTATTCCATCAAAAGTAGCTCATCTTCAAGATCGATTTCGTAGACAGGTACATTTAGCTTACAATTATTAAAAAAGTGATTACAAGTTTGATATTTGTGCTAGGCCTATTCCATCAAAAGTAGCTCATCTTCAAGATCGATTTCGTAGACAGGTACATTTAGCTTACAATTATTAAAAAAGTGATTACAAGTTTGATATTGGTGCTAGGCCTATTCCATCAAAAGTAGCTCATCTTCAAGATTGATTTCGTAGACAGGTACATTTAGCTTACAATTATAAAAAAGTTATTACAAGTTTGATATTTGTTTAGAAATAAATTTATATATATATATATATATATATATATATATATATATATATATACTGAATATGATATTTAGAATGAACTAATATAGCTTCCCACAAGTAAATTCTCATTTATTTCTTTTGTAGAAATCTCCCAAAAAAATTTTTTAATGTATTATTATTATTATATTTGTTGAGGGGGTGTGGTTTAAACAATGTTAAATAGTTATAAATGCTTTTTTATTTTGTAATACATTTTATTCCTAACATTTTAAAACCTCACTCATAATAATAGCCCCTTCAGACTCTGGTATTTTTCAACTTTTTATTTTTGTAGTGATGTGTACGTACAGATATTTTTATTTCAATTTTTTGGTCTGGGACTAAAAGGGTTAATATTCAGTGTTTGTAATTATTATGTTCGTCATCTGATGATGGTATATGATATACTGAAACAACTATATTGACAAAATAAAAGAACCTCCAAACAACGACTGCTTGACGTAAGTTAAACTAATTCATTAATTAAGTTGAGTACAATTTTCAGCAATTCCTAACCTTGTCGCCTTATTATTACTAGTTTTAATTTTTATTATTTTGATTCTGTTACATACAATAAATATAAAAATATCCATACAAAAATATAAATCACCATAATAAAACTATATAAAAAACAAATTTATTAAGTAACGGAAAAAAAATTAGGTATCCCATTGGAAAATATCCTGCTGTGGGATTACATTAATTTAATTATAAGGGGGGAAGATCCACACACTCATTACAAATATATTCTAGTTGGACAATACCCCATTATTAAGTTATAATTTAAGACTCCCTTCAATATTATCCTGGGATACTAACCATTCTTTCAAATTCTTAAGCTTTTTTTTTTTTTTTTTTTTTTTTCCCTCATTCCTTAATTTGACGGAAGGATATTATTATAAATTCTAGGACGTGTGTATAGAAAATATTTTTGAAAATGAATTATATTAGCCTTAGGTAATATTATATTTAGAGGATATTGTCTGGTAATTTTACAGTAATTATAATTTTGAATACCTCACAGGCAAAGTACTCAAAAGTCTAAAAAGGGGTAGAGGATGGGGACTCTTCTTTGATTTACATTATTCCTTATACTGAACTTTTGCATAACTTTTATTTTGTTAATAATAGATTCATGTATTCCATACAATTTGTAGAACATGAACATACCCTTCCCTTAGATAATAAAATATTTTTATAAATTAATTAATTTTTTATCTCTATCCCATCTTAAAGCGTAATCTAGCCATACACCAAGATACTGAAAATAGTTTTGGAGTACCTCCATCAAAAACTACTATGTACTTACACAAATAAATATTCAAATTGTTTTATAGTTAAATATAAAGTATAAATGTTTACAAATTATGTACTGTATAAATAGCCTAATATTATCCTGCTAAATAATACAAATAATTGGGTCAAATAAAAACGGGAAAAGTCTGAAATTTTATAAAACTCAGATTTAATAATTCTTATTCCATTTTTGTTGTTTAGAAATTTGTTTGAAGTATATTTGAAGCCTTATTTTTTGGAAGCATACCGTCCAATCCACAAAGATGATGCTTTCATTGTACGAGGTGGTATGAGAGCTGTAGAATTTAAAGTTGTGGAAACTGATCCTGCCCCATATTGCATTGTAGCACCGGACACTGTGATTCATTGTGAAGGTGATCCTATCAAAAGAGAGGTTAGTATTCAAACTGTATGCCTAGTCTATTACCGTAAGATATGTCATTATATTCAACTTTAAAAATATATTTTTTATATACAGCATCAGATAAATGTGACAAAGTAAAATAATTTATGTTCCATCTTTTCCGTAGTAGCCTATAACTAAAAATGATCCGTAATTTTATTACAGTTAAATGATTACGATTTCACAAATAACTTCCTTCAACAAGTTTAATGAATTTCATACGCTGGATAGTGATGTTTGTAGGAGTTTTTTTCTCATTAATGTGCTCAGGAAGTGATTAATTTTGCGAGAAAAAGAATATGATTATATAACGGTTAAGAAAATATAATATGCTATTTTTTGAAATTTTATGAAAGGAGGAAATAGAGTAAATAAATGCCTTAAAATTAATTAAGGAGAGATAAATTAAGTTGACTTAACAATAAATAGTATCGTTGAATGAGTTTTAAGTTTTAGAATTGATGTTTTTACGATGATATAAAAATACTTGCCATTTTTACTTTTTATGACTTTTTTTTTAATAATTCAGGTTTGGGATATATATAACCTAAACTGTGGATAGATTACAGACCTTTTTTTTTTTCAATAATTCCAGTTATTTATGAAGGTTGGTGTATGTTTAGGTTTAAGATGTTTTTTTTAGTAACATAGACAAGTTGGCCTAGTAATGAACAACGCCCAATCCCTAGAAAGTAAATTGACAAGTTTATATATAAACGATTACACAGATATGAACTTAACCCGTAACTAACAGTTTCCCCTCACCACCAAATAAACACTGATGTCCTGTCTCCAGTGAAGAAATCTACTTAGTACTGCTATAAACACTGTTTTATTTCGCAGGAGCAATAAACTGGAAAAAATACTTAATGAAATGAATATTATTTTCATAATAAAGAAAGTGTGTGAGGGTAAGGTTAAAACTTGTTTTAGACTATATGAAATTATTTCTTGTACCCGTCCCTGTCCCTAAGACTATAAACGTTATTAGTTTTAAGAAAATACAATGGATTTAATAATGATTGATGATATAAAATTTTGGATTAACGACTTAATATGGAACAAGATGTTGTAATATTCTCCTTTTTACAAAAATTATATTTTTATTTTATTACTAATATTCTCTAATACCTTATTAAACATCCTTTCAACTAAATTATATTGACTAAGATACAATAATTAGTCAGCCTCTTAGTACAAATTATTTATTCACTTTCCTTTTTACATTAAATGTTATTTCATTTTAAATGTTTAATTATTGCTTTAACTGTCCTGAATTAAATAAATATAATGTATAACTCTTAATTCCGGGTTTCTGGTACGTGGCTTTATTTAAAAAATTCTTGGTTTTCTTAATTAGTCCTAATTTATGCAAATTTCAAGATTCTAAATTTATTATTATGCTTATATTATATCTCTAAATGTCTCTTTTATTAATTATTTAATTGTTCATTATACTTATAGTTCATGCTTATTTTACTCTCACAGTGATGGTTTCAAGTATTTTCTTTTTAATTTGGCTTGTTAATTAGTATGGATTTTTTCTAGGCTTTTCTTTTCTCACACATTCAAAGTTCAACTTTACTTTCTGAAATCCTCTTTACAACTCTACGCATTGTTTTCATATATCGCGGCTAAAATTAGTTCTTCCTTTTTCAATCAGAATATTCTATTTTCATCAGCTGTCTTTGAGTATTGATACTAGAGAAATTCTAGCCTCAGTTCCGATATTTCCATACAATTTATTTCACTCAGCGACTACGCGTATCAAAAGTTCTACTATTTTTCTTTCACTTTTAATTTATTTTTTATTATTTTTTATTTGTCCTTTAGCCTTTCACATTTATTTGTTTGTCACTTTGTTTATTTTTTAAATCGCTTTAGTTTATTTGTTGTTTCACTTCTTATCCATCTATATTAATTTATTCTAACCTTACTATTTCCATTTTACATTTAGTTGTTCTTTTGACTCTTTTTATGTTTGTACTATGAATTCACCCAAGTTTATTTTCATCCTTACTATATCGTCACAATGTGAAATACATATAAATCATATAATAGATTATTTCTATTTAAAATGGTCAGGAAATGTGTCTAATTATAACAACATTTTATGTTTAAGAGCTTAAATGATAAAACAAATAATGGTCCATCTGACAACCCTATTAGTTCGAATCATAGAAAAGACATCTGACAACATTGTTTAGACCAAACTCTTTACGATGTCTAGAAGCTTCCGATGTGATGTTTTGCTTAGTCGACGAGTAGGTAGAAAAATCAGAAAATTTACGACTCTGAGAGACACAGGATAAAAAACACATCGAGAGAACTTCAACTGATACGGTCTGTCTAAGTTAAGGCAGGTTATTGCATGGTTGGTGACGATTATTTTGAAATCTTTGGATAATAACACAAGTTATTATTTTAAAAGAATATCCAATTTAAGTAATCAAATTAAAATAAATTCAAGTTAAATTGTATAAAAAATTATAAATTCAGTGAATGTGTGTTTGGTATAGCACAATTAAACGAATTTTAGGATTTGATTTGGATGAAATTTTAGAACTATTCGATAAACCTTTTGATTTGATTAAATTTCGAGAACTATTTAATAAACATTTTGATTTAGTTTTATTTTATGAATATATATGTTTTTTCAGGTTGGAATAATGTTGTTAATATTAAGTATTTTTCTGTTCTAAATTTGATAATAAATGTACACATTTCAGATATACGACTGTGTTTTAATATAAGTCCATTCTTCCAAAGAATTCACGCCCTGGGATTAACTTTAGTTCAATTTGCTCAATCACATGTTGGCGCTCTATATTTGAATTTAAATAGTTCGAGTACAGATATACAAAAGTGAAGTAGAATAAGTAATCTTTAAAATCAGTAAATTCTGTACCGAAGAAGATTACACTTTATTTTGTATTAAATAAATAACCAATATTTATTGAATATTTTTAAGAGAAAAAGTAACTAAAACAAAAAAAAAAAAAATAAGTGGAAAGGTAAATGTAGTTTTATATTGTTATATTTAAATAATTATCTTAACTTGTATTCATTTCAATTTTGATATTCAGGAGGAAGAAGAAGCACTTAATGCTGTTGGTTACGATGACATTGGTGGTTGCAGAAAACAGTTGGCACAGATCAAGGAAATGGTAGAACTGCCTTTGCGTCATCCAAGTTTGTTTAAAGCTATAGGAGTTAAACCCCCTCGTGGAATCTTACTTTATGGCCCACCTGGTACAGGAAAGACTCTCATAGCTCGTGCTGTTGCTAATGAGACTGGAGCGTTTTTCTTCCTTATTAATGGTTTGTACATTGAAATTAATAATGTTTGTGTCTTTTTCTTTTCAAATGTTTGTTATTTGTCTTTTTGCTTAATTATTTTCTTCTGTTAAGTTTGTTTACATAAAGTAATTTTACTACCTTTATTATATAACGTTTAGTTATATTATTTTAAAACTTGTATAAATGTATTTGATAAAATCAAATTCTTGGCCTAATTTCTATAGAGATCATCTTACCTCGAGCAGTACAGGCTTCTACCAAGAAGAACAATCCCATGGGCTTAGATCAACCACTTGTTCAACATAGAATTAAATTTTTTGTAACCTGTTGAACATTGTTTTAACTTTGACTTGTACTAATATTGTATGTTAATTTATTTTTGTGTGTTGTATATTAGTGTGTGCGTGTGAGTGTTTTGACTTCTGATAATGGTATTAGTAATATCGACTGAAGTAAACAAAATGGCTTTCGTAATCTATATATTATAATTCATTTCACAACCGGAAATAATTAAGTACAGTAGAACCCCTCGAACTCGACCCCCTCAAACTCGACATTCCGTCAAACTCGACAGGGCCAGTTACCAAGAGCGTGGGATTTCCAAGGTCTATCACGGCATTGTTTTATGCCATGTGCACCTGCCACATGCCGGGAGGTTGAGGCTTGTCACTTTTGTTTATACAGCTGTGATGGTTGCTCCTTTGTCTAGCCACTTTCTAATCCTACTGTATAGTAAAGGCCAAAGTTAAAGATAAAGGGTCCAGGTAGACCGGGACAGCCCTAATCATGTGTTGTCAAAACATTCATATTGTTGTGAACCCAAGCGCTGGTCATTAGCACCGATTCCATTAAAGTAAGCGGCAAGTCTTTTGTCATAACATATCAACGGAGCGTCGTAGAACTATGATTCAAGTTTTGTAATAAATGTCTTAACCCGGTGAGAAAAATGACCCGACTCTTAATTATATGCGATTAACAGTTCAATTTATAGCATTTGTATTGGACCGTGTTTGGTATGGACATTCTTTTTCTTCGGTGACTTCGAGATGAAGCTGCCAGACGTCGAGTTGAAAATGAAAAACAAAGATTAATCAAAAGTTTTTTCAAACAATGCTAACTTTGCTCTAATTTTTTGTTTTTTTTTAATATAAAATTGTTTTAATCTTTAAAAATATTTAATGGACTGTCTGTTGTTTACTGTAGACTTTACTGTAAATTTTATTACAGCATATTAGGATAGGTCTTTTTAGTTTACTGAGCCTATTGTACAAGGCCAATACTTTTTAAATCTCATTTGTCCCATCGATAAATTTCATTTTAATGTGTGATTGAACACACTATTTTTGTTGTTGTCAGACAGGGACTTTTTTTGCAATAAACGTGTAATCATTGATAATCAATAAATGTACAGTTATTTAAAGTAATTTTGAGTATTTGTTGCAAACCTAACATTTAAATTCCAAAGTTCCCTAAAAACTCTACAACCTTAAAGTCCACATTGTGTCGAGTTTGAGGGGTTCTACTGTATTATCAAAACTTGAAATATAATGTATTGATCATCATTTTTTAATATTTTGATACTGGTTTTATTTTATTCATTTTCTTCTATTTATTTTTTAAATAGGAAAATTTAAACAATGTTAAAACTGTAACAAATATCATAAAATCACAAAAGTTGTGTTTCTTTAAAAAGTGATCATTTTGTACATGTTTGAAAATAAAATAATATTTATGTATTGATAATTTGTGATTTATGATATTTGTTAGTTTTAACATAGTTTAAATGGAGAAACCTGTAGGTATAGCAAAGAAGAAATTAATTTCTCTGTTATTCTTCGTCCAAAATAACCTTAATAAGATATCGTTAGAATCTCCATAAAACTTACTACATTTTATGTATCTTGCAATTTTTTTGTAAAATTATTGGTTTCCGTGAAATTTGCCGTCAAATATTTAAAATGGTTAAAGATTTTTTATTCATATTTTGCACAAAAATAGCACAAAAAAATCGTCTCATCCCTATTAGTTACTATCTTTTAAAATTCCGAATGTGGAGTTCAATATCTCAAAATCATCAGAAACATTGTTGATCAAATAGGAATGCTTATCCAAACCAAAGTGCTTGCTTAATTATAAAAAGAAAATTGTTGTTCCAAATTTTTTTTTTTTTTTTTTTTTGAATATCAACTTTTGTCTGTCTTACAAAAAAATAATAAAGACCCCCCTTAGCTCCTCAAATGGAAACTAATAGGAAAGATGAAAAAGAGGGGTCTAATCCAAACTACACGAATACAAGTTGTAAATCCAGCTATATCTCCGGGAGTTTGTCAAGCCCGTACTCATTATTCCAGAAGTAAGTTGGAAATACCAAAATGATTGTTACTTATAGATCCTTTTCATTTAACTTGATGGTAATTTTTGAATGGATAGGGATGAATAGTATTGGTTTGCTTAGATTTTGCTTTTGTGAATGTGTGAATAATATAATATATACAATGATTTTTAATGGTTTGTTTGTTTTATCAGGTCCTGAGATTATGAGCAAACTAGCTGGAGAATCTGAAAGTAATTTACGGAAAGCTTTCGAGGAAGCCGATAAAAATGCACCCGCTATAATTTTTATAGATGAACTGGATGCCATTGCTCCAAAGAGAGAGAAGGTAAGAGCGGGATTTGCATTGCTTCTATTGATACAATTTTTTCCATTATTTAATGAATTTTTAAGAACAAATTTAATATCAGTCTAGTGTTTTAATCTACATTCATTAATATGAGTTAGCCTTTAATCTTTATATGAGTTTACATTGTTAGTACTAAAACACTTTTTATATATTGAGTGAAGAAAAAATAAACCAATTTAACAAAACCTATAATTACTAACTTTCCCTGTAATAATGTTGATTTAGATTAGTCTTAAAATTGTACGTTATGAAATGAGTGATCTTCAAACTTTTATATATTTTTTCAGAATTTGGCAATTGTGGATAAACCTATATAGAAAACCTCTATTAAAAATATTACATTAATGCATTGTATATGCTCTGTCTAAATATAACATACAGTCCTGATTATGATTTATTTGCTGAATATTTAATAGACAATGATAAACACAACCAAAGTTAATAATAAAATATACTATTCAATTTTATTACAATAAAAATATAAACTCTTTTTCCAAGATAAATCATATAATTGTTATATGTATCACACAATATTTTTTTTCTCAGACCCATGGAGAGGTGGAGCGTCGAATAGTATCCCAACTTTTGACATTGATGGACGGACTCAAACAAAGTTCTCATGTCATTGTTATGGCCGCTACTAATCGGCCTAATTCTATTGATGCAGCGCTTCGTCGGTTTGGCAGATTTGATCGTGAAATTGACATTGGTATACCAGATGCAACAGGTCGTCTTGAAGTTCTCCGAATCCACACAAAGAATATGAAATTGGCTGACGATGTAGATTTAGAACAGGTAATATCTTTATTGTGTGAATTATATAGTAAGATGTTATAAAAGTTCAGTTTTTAATTAAAATTATACAAGTATATTGTGATGAAATATGATAGAAAATCAGTGTATATTTTTATGCTATGCTCCTTAACCTTTTATTTATTTATGCATAATAAACTATGCTCCTTAACCCTTCAAGTGGCGCATGTTAATTTTCTTGACAATTCTTCGTTTGTTTAAAAATTAATAAAATATATTATTTGTATACAAAAACTAACTTATAAGACAACATTTTTCTCAGAAAGATGCATAGAATTCATCTATGTATAAAAAAAAAAAAATTTGAAACGGTTTTGGAGTAAGTATGTTACATGTCAAAAACGAAGTTACCATTTTTCAGGAAAAACCTGTATAATCCAAAATCAAAAGCTTAACACCCTTTTCTAAGATATACACAATTTTTGTGTATTATTTTTGAATATATTTAGGGGGAAAAAAATAAATTTGTTACATTTTAAAAATTTAAAAAAATATTTTATAAAATAATGTCGAAAGATATTTTTTCTTTCAATATTTTACCAAATATAGTAATATATATTTTATACAAGAGTACTATATATCATTATGTTCATAAAGGTGCATAGAATGTAGGTGTGTAGTGAAAAAAAAATGTTAGATGTATCACATTGGGAGTTTTTTGGTCAAATACCAAAAAATCGAAGAATAACGGAGCAGAAATTTCACAGAAATGGTAATCAATAACATACTAATACATTTTTTGGAATTTTTTCAACAATTCCTAGAGATTTGTAATATATTTGTGAATATATTTAGGGGGGAAAAATAATAATTTGTTACATTTTCAAAATAAAAATGACGATTTTCAAATTATTGATATTCTGACGCTTGAAGGTTAGGTTGACACCTCGACCATTTAGGCGTAATTAGTAACTTTCTAAAGATAGGCCTAAGACAAAATCATTAGATTTCACTAAAACAACATACTTTACAAAGAATAACACACATATACACTTGTAATAATTAAAAAAACACTAAATATAAGAAAATTTGCATATAGGCTACACTTACAATATTAGTTTTAGGTTATCCAAATATAAACTGTTCACAAACTTGAAAATCACAGAAAAACATAAATCAAGATTGGGTAATAATACCTTAATTAGTATACACGACTATATAAACCTTTACCCCTCTCTTTTCATGAAAACATCTTTTTGTCCAAAACAATTGAACATGATCTTTCTTGTAAGAAATGTGTTTCTCCTTATTATTTTACTGTCATCAATATATATAATATGATCAAGATGATGCATTTTTTACAGAAATCATGTTTTATTCAGAAACCCTTAAATCAAAATCGTTTAAAAAAAGTTTCAGAAGAATTGAAGACAAGGGTTTTTGCTGTTTGACATCTTATTCTAAACTTGTAAGATTTTTATATTTTAACCCATTTGTTTGAAGTTTTTAAATTTTGATGAACGAATTACCTAACACATGGCTTGGTCTTAATTATTTCAGATTGCTGCAGAAACCCATGGTCATGTTGGAGCAGATTTGGCTTCATTATGTTCAGAAGCGGCTTTGCAACAGATTCGTGAAAAGATGGATCTTATAGATTTAGAGGATGATCAAATAGATGCTGAAGTTCTTAATTCACTTGCTGTCACCATGGATGATTTCAGAGTAAGTTAACATGATTTTACTATTTTATTGTACATTTATAATTATAGACATAATAAGCTTTCAACTCTTAACTATGATAAACTATACTTGTAAACAGACTTAAAGTACTCGAACTATTAGAAAGAATAGTTCAGATCTTATAATAATAATCTGATCTTCGGATGTTAAAAAAGTTTTTCAGTTTGCTAACAACTATTATATAATTCATATTTACTGGATTAATACTTTGTTAATATCATTTTTCTTTTTACAGTACGCCATGAGTAAGAGTAGTCCAAGTGCACTCCGTGAGACAGTGGTGGAAGTACCAAATGTTACATGGGAAGATATTGGAGGCCTTGAAAATGTCAAACGTGAACTACAAGAACTTGTCCAGTATCCTGTTGAACATCCAGATAAGTTCCTTAAATTTGGTATGCAGCCTTCTAGAGGTGTTCTTTTCTATGGTCCACCTGGATGTGGTAAAACTCTCCTTGCCAAAGCTATTGCCAATGAATGTCAAGCTAATTTCATCTCGGTTAAAGGACCAGAATTGTTGACCATGTGGTTTGGAGAATCTGAAGCCAATGTACGAGATATCTTTGATAAAGCCCGAGCTGCTGCTCCTTGTGTACTATTTTTCGATGAGTTAGATTCAATAGCTAAATCTAGAGGTGGTAATGTTGGAGATGCAGGTGGTGCCGCTGACCGAGTAATCAACCAGATTCTCACTGAAATGGATGGTATGGGAGCGAAGAAAAATGTTTTTATAATTGGAGCTACCAATAGACCAGGTAATGCCTATTTTAATATTTGAAATATTAAGAATGTTGTTTAGTGTTAAGTTTTCTAAATAATTTTAATGTAGTAGAATTATGAACCAAAGCTGTTATCTCCTTAAATGGCTCTCAATACGTTTTTCAGAAATGATAAAGCCATAATGGCTGTAAAATGTTCAGCTTTTAAAGGTTGTTTTATGACCTAAAACATTTTATCCATGTACAACCTTTTGGTCTACATATAAGAAAAATGTAGGAAGTTTAAATATGTCCCATTACAAAAATAAATTTCAACATGTAACATTTTGAAAAATTCGGAGTAGGATTCTAAATTAAAGGATCTTCATTTGTAGAATTTTTTTTTTTTTTTTTTTTTTTAAGGTGAAAAACTCGGTTATTACATTTTTAGAGTACAAAAGATACCATACTCTGTAACATTTCACATTTTTGGATCTCGAAGTTGGGTTATTACTTGGTTCGATATGTGATGTCAGTGAGATGTGAGATTGGGAAAAATGCGTCATCTCTCGTATTGCAATCGTATATTCGAAGTCTTATACAGAGAGACAGTGTTCAAATGTTATAGAATCGCGAGTAAACACTTTGTATGACTGGAAAATGCTAAATATTTGAAAATAAGCTAAATTAAATAAACAGTTAAATTTTTATATTAATAAATTTTTTTTGTTAAATAGAAAAGATCGTTTCCCCAAAAAATTAAAACATTGGTTCAGTGCGGTGTGTTGGTCCGCTGATCTATTCGTCAGGTTAACCCTAATTGGTTAAAAATGTCCACCAATAATAGCATTTGGCAACCAAGCTGGAATAGTACTTTTTGGGAGTGCATTTGCTCATCCTCTTTCAGCGAGAGTGGTCTTGTTTGACGCTTTCTTGCCATCACAAGATATTCTCATTATCCAGAACAGTTCTATTAGAGCTACGCTTCAAATTAGCGAAAGAATCAGAATTAAACAATTGTAATATACTTCAGTGATTAGCATCCTGGTATAGATGGGTTACGTTACTTCGTATGTAAATTATATTTCTTTCAAGTATATTTGCTTGGAAAAAGACTAAAATCTCTTAATTTCGATAACAGTAACTATAAAGACAAGTGTTACATGAAAAACTTTCTTTTTCATTGTATGATTTTTAAGTAACAAAATCATTAACAAAGCTAACTTTTGTGTTCACTGTACGAACAAAGCAATTTGAGATTTGAATTAATGTTTTGTGAACTAGTATTCAGTTTAGTGCAAGACTAAAGACATTGAACAATAATAAACTAGAATTGTTAGGTATAAGTAACTATAATAGGGGTTTTTTTTAAAGATTTGGTGTTTATTTTTGTAAAGCCTGTTGGAAAAGGATAAAGGATGTTTCATCTAAGATTAAGATTAAGGGGTTCTCTTGATTTTGTGACCCATTGATGAGACAGTTCCCATCTTCTTAGTTCTGAGGAGTTACATTCCAAAGGGAGTGATTTTATGATTTTTGTTGTGAAGCATTATCAAAAGTGACAATGTTGTGGATTGCTGCATGTTGTGCAGTTGGTTTCTCCATATCCATGATTTTCACGTCATGTCTGTGGCCATTCATCCTGGTGCTTAAGTTGTACGTGATTAGGCCAATATATTAAGCTAATAACAGCAATATATTGAGCTAAATCTGAAACACATGTTAGTTCACCCCAAGCTTCCCGATCCAAACACACCTGACCAACCTAACCTTCCCCACGGTTATTTTCCATGCAATAGTCCTAGATGCAAAACCTGCAAAATACATCTCCCGTCCAACAACTTCAATAGTTCCTCTAGTAAAAAAAAAAAAAAAAATAAATTAAAGGTCATCACACATGTACAAAGAAAAATGTTATCTACCAACTACAGTGCAGGTTTTGCCCAGATCGTTTACCTGCCACTCGTCGGAAAAATGGTAGGCGTTTTAATAGAGCAGCGTGTTAAGATGAAATTTTTAGTGAAACTCGGCAAGTCCACAACAGAGACTTGTTGTTATTCTCTTTTACTACAAGTGTATGATGAGTATATGTCACTCACATGGGTTTTTGAGTAGTATAAATGGTTCAAAGAAGGACGACAAGAAATTGAAGATGATCCATGTCCAGGACGCCCCCTTCTATTTCGAAAACGGGTGAAAAGATTGAAAAAATAGGCAATCTCAACCGTGAAGGTCGTTGTTTGAGTATCCGTACAGTTGCCGAGACTGTAGAAGTTGACAAAGAATCAGGAAACTTTCTTCCAAAATGGTGTCCAAGATCCTCAAGCCTGAACAAAAGAACTCGCAGATGAATATTTGTTCTGACATTTTGAAAAATATCGAAAAGGAACCTAAACTGTTGGAAAGAGTAATTACATGAGACGAATCGTGGTTTTTTACCTATGACCCAGAAACTAAGCGCCAATTAATGCACTGGAAGAGTCCACATTCACCAAGAATGAAGAAAGCTCGAATGTAGAAATCAAAATTCAAAGCCATGATGATTGTTTTTTCGACATTCGTGGGATTCTGTATGTAAATTGGTTGCCTGAAGGTCAAACAGTGAATAAGGAATATTATTTTGAAGAGAGCGAGTAAGAAGAAAGCGACCTGAGTTGTGGAAGAACAAACATGGTTTCTTTATCAGGACAATGCTCCATCCCATACTGCACTGATTTTAAAGTCGTTTATGGCTAAGCATGGGATCCCTGTGTTGGAACATCTACCCTACTCATCAGACCTAGCCCCATGTGACTTTTTTATGTTCCCGAAAGTGAAGGAAGCATTGAAATGAACTAGATTTCAGACAGTTGAAAGAAAAAGCGACAGAGATCATGAAAATGATTTCAGAAAATTACCTGAAACACTGTTTTGAACAATGGAAAATTCAAATGGACCAGAGTGGAGGATATTGAAGGGGATAATGTGAAAGTTGTTAAGGAAAAATATAAAATATGTTGCAACAAAAAACCCGTTTTTTTTGTTTGTTTTTTTCTAGCCGTACCTCGTATCTCATGTATGTAATTTCAAAGTGGGAGAGGAAATATTTATTTTTGATAAATCTGAGTAGTTTAAACCATGTGTGATTTAGACTATTTGTGATTTTAAGTACATTTTTCTCAAAGGAACCACGATATCGAGTTTTCTTTTAAAATACAAGTGTCTGTCCTTAAAATCATAGAATGGCGCCAAATAAGTTTAAATAATTTCCTAATTCAAAATTCAGTAAAAATAATAATTGTAAAATAAATTCTTTAAATTCACCATGTAAAGAAACGTTACAACTGAGGCTGTTGAAAGCTGAAAAATAACATAAGTAATCTTGACTTCATTTTTTTCTACATTGTCAGCTTAAAGATCGGAAAAATATATACTAATCCTTCTTACTCCCATAAATTAATATTAAATGTGTGTGCATTACAAAAATAAATTCTTATATGTAACATTTTGAAAAATTCTGAGGAGGAAGCCAAATTAAATTATCTTCATTTGTAGATTTTTTTTGTTTGTTTAAAGATGAAAAAATATTCCAGTCATCATTGCGTTTGTACAGTACAAGATACCTGTAAGAAGCTTTTATTTAATTTATGAGTTTTAATTATGTTGATTCTGTTTCTAAAACAACTACTTCTTTTGTACAATGTGTTTACAAAAATAAGGAAATTTAGGGTTCAGGCTCCAATCTGTACTCACCAGGCAGACTACTGTGACACGTGAATGGAAGGATATACTCAATGAGAATTTACTCACTCATATTTGTCAATGGAAATCTTTCTTTTATGACAAGAAATTGCATTGTTTATAATTTGAACAAAAGAATCTTAACTAACGTCAAATCACTTACAGTATATACTAGGATAGACATGTTATTATGCTTACATACTAGGAATCTGTTTCACTGTCCAAAGTTCAAACACTTACATATTATTAATGTACATAGGCTACAGTATTTTCTACTCACATGATATGTCCAAATATATTAATTAATACAACACCGTTTTTTAAAAAGAACTTCACTGTGTAATTTCTAATTACTTATACTTTTAAAACGCTCCATCCTTGTTTGAACGCAGAGCGTTCAGAATATGCCTCTACTCTCTAAGGAACGCTAAGAATTTTGTACTTTTCCGTTCAAAGTGGCTTCGGCAAAATTGTTTAACCCCCAACCCGCGCCTTCTGTCAATTACAGCCTAGAGGGTGTTACATTTATTCATGGCAGGCACTTAATTTAAATTGTTCGATTATCATTATTTGGTTTAAATATTTTTGTTCAAAGATTTTGTAATTGTCATTTAAATTATTTAAATTTCTATGTGCTATGCAAACTTCTTAATTAATTAAATATATGACTAAATCCTTAATAACTTTTCTTTTCTTTTTTTTACTGGTTGGAGAATGTCCCATGCTTACATACCATACTGGGGCTGTTGAGAATTGAAAACGTGATAATCATGTTGACTCCAAACTATTGTCTATATTGTCCCCCTAAAATTCGGAAAAACCCACGCTAATCTTTATTGCTTTCAATATTAATATTGCAACAGAAATTGTTTATCTCATGGATTAGAGAGAAGAAACTGTATTTTGGGTTGTAATTGTAATGTATTGCTTATATTGAGTAAATATTTCCATTACTAGTTCTCAGAAAAATTACTTTTATTATGTTCGTTGTGGTTTTATATTAATCGTTCTACTTTTTCATGATAATAACCTACTGAAATAATTAAAGATTTTATTTTGTTTAATCGTTCTACTTTTTCATGATAATAACCTACTGAAATAATTAAAGATTTTATTTTGTTGTCATTGTTGTTGTTTTATAATGATTGTCTTTTCTCTTTCTCTAGATATAATTGATCCTGCAATATTACGACCTGGTCGTTTAGATCAACTTATTTACATACCGTTACCAGATGAAAAATCTAGGGAAGCAATCTTTAAGGCAAACTTAAGGAAATCTCCAGTTGCTAAGGTAGGAAAGTAATATGGTTGAGATATGGAATAATTATTTTAATTAAATTGTGTGTGGTTAGTCATTATTATAAAAAAAAGAAAATTATCAATTTAACAAGTATAATTTCATAAAGTGCTTTATTTATGAGCATTAAGCACCATAAGGAAACTAAATTGAATTTTACAGAATCTAACATTTTTATAAACATTTACATACTATGATCAGACTAACCAATATGGACGGGGGGAGACTTGAGGGGGGTTAAGGAAAGGAATTATGAAATGTATAATGACCTGAGGAAGTACAACAAATGAATGGAGGAATCCTTAACAGGTACAAGTATAATAGGTTTAAGTAAAGGAGAAGGGTTAAGAGTTCATTTAAAGTTTGAAGAAAAATATTTTTAACAATAGATTGATTGATTTCTTAAACTTCCAGATTATTTGGCTATAAATGAAGTAATTTTAAATTATCTTTATTTTCAAAGGTTCAAACCTGGGTTCCCGTTTATTTTAAATGATTTAAAAATTTGAATTAGATTTGTTGTATAGTGTTAGTGTTCCCAGCGGGGGAAAAAAAATTAGCCACATAAATTCAAATTTGTAATTAGTCATTTTTCATCAAATTAAACATGTTTTAAATTAAATTAATTTTTAAACAAATGAGTCATTAACTGATGGAAAATTACATGATAAGCTAGTAATAATTTCAGGACAAAATAGATTAACAAAACTATAATGCTATTATAAAATCACCACAATTGAAGACAATTTTATTTAATCATTATTATGCTTGAAAAATAATAACCAACCATTTTTATGATTAAAACTTTTTTCAATCTTAAAATATATTGATTTTATGTTTCTTTTACTGAATCTAATTTCTAGAATCGTTTAAAAAAAACTGTCATTGTTCTAAATACCATACATAAAAGACGCTCCATATTTAAGGACAAATTTACATATTCAAAGAAGAAAAACGGGAGTAATGTAATGCAAAAACAAATTTGTTTGCAAATGATATTATTTTAGCTTATTTTTTTTTAATTTTTGCTATATATATATAAATTTTTTATAAAAGTTTTATATTATATAAATTTAAAAAATTAAACAAAGATTTGGGTTGCCAGTATATTTAAACACTTTTATACGAAATATTAATATTGATGGTCTGAATGTTGTCCTTTTAGTTAGTCTACAGTTTTTGGAATGAGGCAACCACAAGCTATTGCTTACTGTTCTTGAATGTTGCATTGTGTTAGAAGTGTGGTATGTAGTACATCCTATGTAAAATCAATGCTGTCACTTAGGTTAAACATAAACTTCAGTGTTTAAAATGGTTTCAATTATATGACTAGCAGAAGTACATCAATCTTCAATTTTTGTTTTAAGTACTAAAACCTGATGCACATTTTTGGTAAACCAGAAGCAATTAATCTGGCTATTACTTGTTTTTAAAACACTCACTATACATTATCCATAGTTCTTTATCGGTTGGAAATAATCTTTAACACGTTAACTGCCACCATAAGAGGGTCCTACGAAATCCCGTAGTGCCAACTTGATTTATTGGTGTATTGTTGCTGATATCAATTTTTTATCGTTACAAAGGCTATTTATTTACATTTTCTTCAATTATTCATGCGGAGAAATTGGAGGTTAGTTTTGGACCGATCGGGCCAGCACATTCATTTTTTGTCGCAAGTTCGCTTAAAAGTGAAGGCGCCGACCCGATCGAGGCCACAACTTGTTTCCGCCGAACATTAGTTAGTTCCGAAAATTAGTTAATTTGGTATAATACATCAACCAAAATATGTTACTAACACTTTTATAATAAACTAATGTATACCATTATATTAATTGTTTACATATTAACAGCTTAAAACCAGTTTTTATATAACTTAGAGTTGGTTTATCATTAAAAAAAAAAAAAAAGTGCCGACCCGATAGGACAGTGAAAGTTTGCATTTTTCAACAGCGAAAAGAGAGTTATAAAATAATCTAAACTGAGAACCGAGTGTTCTGTGTTTAAACATAGGATGTGCAATGTCCAAATAGTACGGCTTGTCCCCGCTAGAATGCGATGTAGTGTTGCAGTTGAGAAAAACAACGACAATGACGTATTTGAGATGCCGGCCCGATCGGGTCGGCAGGTTGCTCTACCCATAGAAATTGTGCCGCCCCGATCGGGTCGGCGTGGCAGTTAACGTGTTAAACCTACGCCGTTGGTAAATTTTTTAATTTAGGGACTTCAATACATAACGACAAGATATACCATGTTAGGACACCTTTCTGCATTAACACGTTAGCTGCCATATCGGTCCAAGCGGACCGAAACTAAGGTGAATGTACATGCAGCGTTTCGACACGATCGGACCGATAAAGTCACTGGCGTAATGTTTTGTTTTGTGGCTCACAGTTCGATAGTGCAGCAACCTATCGGCCAATTTTGGTATTCTCTGGATTGGGTAAAGAGGTGTGTTAGACGTAGTACATTGTATGCTTTAATAACTGTTACCATGGTTACTCAATATAATAATAAAGGTGGTGGATATTTTCACTTTTTTGTCAGCACGATTGGGCCGATTAATAATTTTACAAAAACATTTTAGTTTAGTAATGAATAAAATTATTCACACAGAATACAGTTGTAAAATGAAAATATGTATTTATAAAATAAGTATTAGACAAATAAAATAGTGAGCGTTGCCAACATAAAGAAATGAAATAGCCCGTTTAAATTTTTTTCTTTACACAAAAATTGCCTCGGTCTGACCGGACCTAAACGTTATATTACGATTAAAATTAAAGCCGAAAAATTGCATTTCGGTCCGATCGGTCTCGAAACTATATATGCATAAATGTAAATAAAATTAGTAAATACTATTGCCATATATTATTTAACATAGGTAGATGCAAAAATAATAATGGAAAAATAATTTGGTAATCGTGGCACTCCAGGCAAGAGTATCGTATTAGGCCTCTGCAGCTAACGTGTTAATTGACCAAATTATTTTAAATCAACTACAGAGTGAGAAGTGGGTAAGTCATAGTTATGGTGGACCACTTTTACTTGATGTGTTTGTTGTATTTAAACATTGATGAATTGTCATTTTAATTTCTTCTATTTTTTACCATAAACTTCAACAATTTATAAAGAGATTGCAAAAGAAATTTTAATTTGTAAATTGTGCAAGTACTTGTTTAATATTTTTGATTAAGAGTTGTTTAACGTATATAAATATGATTTTAATTTGTGAAATTGATTTTGATCTCAGGATGTAGATTTGACCTATATAGCCAAAGTTACACATGGTTTCTCTGGTGCTGATTTAACAGAAGTATGTCAAAGGGCTTGTAAATTGGCAATTAGACAGTGTATAGAAGCAGAAATACGGCGTGAAAGGGAGCGTGTGAACAATCAAGTAGCTATGGATGTAAGTATTATTTATGTATCATTACTTTGCATTCTAATTATGTTTTCTTTTTTTCATCATGTATCACAAAATACATATTTGGCATCAAATAAGCTGGGATCGTTAATGATTTTGTCGATATTAACAAATTTCTGATTTAGAAATAGCATATAGGTAATCAACTTGTTTCCACACCTCGACCTGTCATCTATAGATATTGTAGGAACTAAAAAAGAAGAAACTATTTCAAACAAATAACATTTGCTTAATTTGGCTAAAATGCTAGCAAATAGCTGATTATTAGTAATTTTGTATCGGTAAATCTTTACATTAAGGTGGCACCATATTTTCCGGATTTTATTTTTTTATTGTCTACTACATACCTTACTTCATAACAATAAATAATGTTTTCCTTGCGCCGATCACTATTTTTCACTGAAAAATCACAATTTAAAAACTATCAAATTGAGGGGTTTATAGGTTACACTTAATTGCAAGACATAATAGGAATAAGAATATCGTATGGTTTGACGCATGTGCCTTACACAATGACTAAGCTATATTGCTATTTCAAGTTATGACAGGTTTGATCAGGTGGTTTTATATATATAATAACCTGGCTAAACCTTTTTTACGTTTAATGAACTTAATAAAATCACTATTTTTTACTGAAAAATCACAATCTAAAAACTATCAAATTGAGGGGTTTATAGATTACACATAATGGCAAGACATAATAGGAATAAGAATATCGTACGGTTTGACACATGCGAATTACACAATGACTAAGCTAGATTGCTATTAACCTGGCTAAACCTTTCGTACGTTTTTTGAAGTTAATAATTTGCTTACTTTTTTTTATATATAATAAAAGTAAACATTTGTCATTATGTCTAACAAGTCTAACCTAAAAATACGTTAGATTTGATAGTTTTTTATTGTGATTTTTCAGTGAAAAATAGTAATCGGCGCAAGGAAAACATTATTTATTCTTATGAAGTAAGGTATGTAGTAGACGATAAAAAAATAAAATCTGACAAATACGGTGCCACCTTAAAGTAAACATTTACCTTTTGTATCTAATTACTGAGTAGGTACAAAATTTGTTCAAACATCTAGACCATTTATCAACACATAATATACAGAATATTTACACAATCACAATATATAATATTTAGTGCATATTTACTCCTCTAGGTGAGATTGAATAATTTCATACTCTCATTTAGATAGATTTTTAATGTGGTGTACTTACCGAATTAACAATTATAAAGTTGTTGTAGAGATGATGAATAAATATATAAAACCCTCAAAATATTTCTAGGGGATCTGATACTTTTCACATTATTTGAGATAAAATGTACAGTTTCCATTCTTTTGGAACACCTGTACTTATCTTAGCCAATTCAACAGATAATGTAACTAATGTTTGAATTTTGTGTGATATTTCTGCTAGGACTTACATTTTTTGTGTATTTTCTTTGGCTATTCCAAAAAGTTTTTATTCACTCATTTTAATATCATCTGATACACACCAGCAGAAGGTAAGACATACTAAGAATTGTACTCAAATTAAATAAGTCATGGATAAAATAAAGCAACAGCTTAAAGTTTCAAATATTTAATAGTATAAATGAGCTACAATTGTTTCGCCTTGCGGCATCGTCGGGCAACTGATAATTTACAGGTATAGACAACTATTTAAACATAAGTACAGGAAACTGAAATACATAGTTCATTAACCTTTATCTACCTGCTAGGTCATCCCCCTACCTTTCCCGATGTCTCTATTGTATTTCAGTTTCCTGTACTTATGTTTAAATAGTTGTCTATACCTGTTAATTATTAGTTGCCCGACGATGCCGCAAGGCGAAACAATTGTAGCTCATTTATACTATTAAATATTTGAAACTTTAAGCTGTTGCTTTATTTTATCCTTGAATATGGAGTTTCAACAAGAAATATCTGCTATTACATTAAACTTAAATAAGTCATGTTTGATTTAGTTTTTCATATTTCCATTCAAAGTTCCTTGGGGGAAAAAAAAACATTAAACTAAGACATTTGTAATCGGCTCTTTTTTAACAGTTAATCAAATTGAATCATATTCTGAAACAAAAAACGCATTTATAAAATTTTGTAACTTTATATTCCAACTTTATCCATGTGTAAAATGATTACTTTATAAGTGTTGTTTTTTTATCAGATGGATGAAGAGGATCCTGTGCCTGAAATTACCCGTGCACATTTTGAAGAAGCAATGAGATTCGCTCGACGTTCAGTTACAGATAATGATATTCGCAAATATGAAATGTTTGCACAAACACTGCAACAGTCGCGAGGATTTGGTACAAATTTCCGGTGAGTAGAAGATGGTAATAACATCATTTATATTTATAATATTCTTAATATTTCAGTCATATAATCGATTCTCTCAAAAGAAGACATGTTGTTTTACATTTCAATTTACAGTTTTTTTGTTAATGTAAATAGAATGAAAATCTCATTGACTCCTAACAAGTGTGGTTTTTTTTACTGTATATTATAATTATCTCTATTTCCATAACCTACTTGTTGTTTATATGATTGTTACAAATTGCATAAGTTAATTTTTGGCAGTACAGTAAAACTTTGATAGTTCTGCACTTTGTGGACTTTGGGTGTGTCGAAGTATCAAAATGTCAAACTATAGGGAATGTATTGGACATACACTTATAACATGGGGAGCATTGAGAACGTGATTTTTATTTTATTTTAATTTCACATATGTTATAAATACTGTATCATTAAACAAAAGTAAAAGTACAATATCTGGACAGTTTCCCGTGTCGAAGTACCAAAGGTTTACTGTATTTCTTGTCCTGTTCTTGTTATCTTAGAAGTAACAGTGGCGTGTGTTTTGATTCAACAAAAAGAAATAATTTGTATATAAAAGTTCTTTTTACAATCTACTTAAATATTACTACATATTTTTAAACATTTATTTAGAAAATAAGGCAAGCATTCTTATACTATTAACCAATCCTGGATAACTAATCTAATTTCGGTGTTGTAATATAATGTAAATTGGCTCTTTTACATTTCAGCTGCTGTAACATTTCATATTTTTGGGTCTCTAAGTTGGGTTAGTAGTTGGTTCGATAGGTGACGAGAGCGAAATATGGTGTCAGGGAAACTTGCGTCATCTCTCGTATGTATTGCAATTGTATATTCAAAGCCTCTTATAGACGGACAGGCAGGGTTCCGAAATTGGTTAATGTTATAGAAACGATTTGTATGAATGGAAAATTATCACTAATACAATAAGATTAATTAAATAAACATTGTAAACTTTTATAGTTTTTTTTAAGTGAAATAAGAAACAATAATTTCTCCAAAAAAGATTATAATATTAGATTCAGTTTGGTGTATAAGTGCATTGACCTAATCGTCAGGTTAACCCTAATTGGCCAAAATGTCCACCAATCGCACCAAGCTGGAACAGAGTATTTCTTGGAGATTCATTTGCTTATCTTCCTTTGGCAAGAGTGGTCATTGACTCTCTCGCCATCACGGGACCTTCTTATCAACCAGAACGCTTCTATGCTTATCAACCAGAAAACGTATTACAAAAACATTGTAATTTAATAACATTACAAATATTAGAAAGTCAGAATATATTTTACAATTATTATTACAAGCCAGGAGTTGTGGGAACATATTATAATATTAAAGATTGTTGCCATATATGTATGTTTTTCAGGGGAGCCTTCATTAGATTTCAATGCCTAATTTTGTATGTTAGATTATAAGTAAAATATCAATATTCAGATATATGTGTATTTCAGGTAGAATAAGTCACAAACTACTTTTTTAGTTTTATTTTTTTTTTTTTTGCTAGTAATATAATTCAAAACACATACCAATAATGTAGTTCTGGATTGGCTGAACAGGTTTTACATAAAAATTTACTTCTTTTTGCTGCCCAGGCCTAAGATCGCTGCACACTGCACAATCTTTGGTTTTTCTATCTTCAAGGAGGTATGGGAGATGTAATTTCCCATTGAGTCTTTCTTCGTCTACTGCATCTGATAATCTTCCTCTTTTCCTAGAATTTCGTATATTTCCAACGAGCTGCTTCACTAAAACCTTTCTGAATTGTCTTTGACATGATTGTTTTTGGTTGGTAACCTTATTGTATAATATAAAATGTGTTTACCATGGCAGTTTCTAGTAGCCAAAAATAGCTAGATATATATTGTTCAGCCACATCCGTGCCACTCATGAATTTATTATATTTGCAGACCACCTTAGGCTTTTTTACCTCTTCTTCTTTAGCCCCCCTTTTCCTATACATCTGACCTTTTTGTGATTCTATCAGCATATAGATTACTGAGCATTGCTACTAAGTTGGTGTCTTTCCACAACAACAGGGATTCCTCATCATTTTTTTCTATACATTTTAATATCTCCTTTTTTCAATTTAAGCCTATTAATCTATTGATTTGTGTTTTTTCTTTGTGGCCTTACATGGTCAGGTGGCCTTACATAATGCTTGCCTGGTTAGTATTATGGTCCCGGTTATATGACTAATATATATATACTTATGCACAAAAACAAACAACTTCAATTCTTCAACAATACACTTATTAGTGTAAATTAATGTATTGTTGAAGAATTGAAGTTGTTCTTCAAAACCACAATCTATTTAACTGATATAATAACTAAACAATAGAACTCAATTGAGCACAACAAACAACCTCATGATGGTGATGCTCAAACAGAAACATGTGATATTTATTTAACACTCTTTTTACAATCATAAGTTTATTTTGGTCAGTATTTTCCACTTCATTGGTTGCAGCACATACCAGTCATTGTACCTATTATGTGTATATAGCTGCAATTTAAAAAAAAAAGATATTTTTTAATGCTGTTTATTTTCGTGGCCAGCACTAGTGGCCTCCTGAGCGTTCGAGTAATTTCATGTTGGCCAGCACTGCTGGTTATGCGTGCCTACCCAAGTAATTAATTCTGACGAGGTGTAAATGGCTGCGGCCAACAGTACTGGCCACCCGATCTGTGCGCTCAACTTATAGTAATGGTTACCCAAAGGGTTAATATTGTTTAAAATAGTTGTTATTAAAAAATACTAATTTCTATAGTATATGATTTATTTCACGAAGTTACCTTACTATACAATACTGTAACACAAAGATAAATTATTGTTTAAATTTGAATATACCTGATGTGCTTAAATATTTATTTTCAGCTTCCCATCAGCAGCGGCAGCAGCTGCAGCCGGGGGTGCAGGTGCTGAACAAGGTCCTTTCCAAGAGGATGATGGTGATGATGATCTCTATAGCTAAACTAGAGTTTTCAGTTCGTGGTGTTAAATACTATGGTTCAATCAAGAGACATCTTCTAGTTTTGACACTCTCAAAGGCGGAAAAATGAAGATGTTAAAGTTAAAATTTTTTATTACAATGGTGTTTAATTCCAATAAAAATTAACATTATTGACTTATTTTTCAAAAGAACCTTATCTAATGCTGGAAAATTTTGGTTACACCAGTATCTTTGTGTGATACACAAGTGGAGTGATATTTTCTCCTTTAATTTAAATGTTATCTAGTATTGTTATTTAACATTATATTATATCCTTGTTTATTTACAAATAAAACACTATCAGAGGAAATTTGAATAATTTGCACGATTTCAGTGAATAAAAAATTGTTCATGCTTTTATTTTGGTACATATCGAATTACTTATAGTTTTTTTTTTTTTAGTTAGTTATTAATAAAGAAATAATATTTAAACTTCATTTTTTAATTAACTTTGTTTTAAGTTGTTGCATAGTCAATGCTTAATTAGTTAAAAATTTTGTTGTCTCTTATTTACCATCAGTTGAAGTGGAAATTATAGTTCCGACTTTTTTATACTTGTAGACTATTTATAATGTTGTTCACCGAGTGACAGAAAAGTAACTGGTTAACAACACCTAATGAAAAGGCTATTTGAAATAAACAAATTAAAAACTTCTACCATTTCTTCTCTTTTTATTCTTTCCCAATGATTTAATAGATATAATTTCTATAATGACGCCATAAACCATGAGTCTAAAAAATATAATTTCCTAAGTACATTACATTTAAAATTCTATAGATGTTTGTAATGATATACAATGAATAAGTTCCACATGCCCAAGTTGATAGGTGTAACAGACTTGTGAATTCCTATATAATTGAGCCCAGTTTATGGCATCAACTTTCTTCATTAGTATAACGGTTCTAAGGAAATACATTAAAAGTTGAGTGGGGTATGACATCTGCAGCAGTCTGGCTTTCAATGCAGCATAGGAAAATATCTTAACCCATTACGGATCGCGAAGCTTAGCGCCCGCCCGGGCCTAACGGTACGAGTTAATTCCACAAAACGGCGCGGCACCGGCCGACCTAGTTCGCTCGCAAATTCTACATGTTTTGTTGTTATGTACGTTACATAAACATAACACAGACCATATTAGACTACAACATAATTATATTATACTGCAAAATATATAAAAACTAATGTTACATACATAATATTTTACTTAAGTTTTTTTGCGTGTACTAGCTGATTGATGTTAGCTGGATCAAATGTATTTCACAATAAATAATTACTTCTAGAAGGAAAAAATAAATAAATAAATTAAAAAAAACTAAAATAAAATATAAAAAAATAAATAAATTTAAAAAAAAAATATATATATATTTAAAAAACTGTCACTTGAATAATGTCACACCTACGCAATAGTATTCGATCTAATTCAGACGATCGTAAATTATCCGCCATTTCACTAATATTCACACAAACGAAAAATAACACGACTGAACGCAAAGACTGAACTCCCCTAACTAGTCTCAAACAAATAAATTATTGTTATTGTTCGAAACAGAGAAATGTTTTGAAGGAACTGTCACAGAGATAAGATAAGCGGACAACAAACTGATAAGCGCTCGACACATCTGAGTGCATTTTAACAGCAAACATTGACCTTAGATGACGCATTGAAAACAATACGTCAATGTCACGTCGTTGAGCTATCAGTCCACATGTGTGCGGGACGTGAACGCCACGTCTTTGATCCGCAATGGGTTAACTGTCACAACATTTGATGAAGAATAGAAAAAAATGAGAAAGGAAACAATTTTGTATGCAGCTAATATCCTGACATGAAGGAAGAAGAATTATTAACTGACTTAGTTATTAATATAATTATGCAGATCGCTAAACTGTCCAAAAGCAGCTGTAATAGTCTCATATAGACCTTCTAGGGTGGGAATAAGGAATTGTTTCATAGGGCCATTTGAAATTTTTTGGCCATTTATTTTGCTAAAACTGACTGAAATTTAAATTAAATTGCTGACTTTATTTGAATAGTCCGGGTCTGACCATAGACCAATCAGGTTTGGTCTTGAGTTAGCCAAGACATCCAAATCGGTGATTAGAACTTCCACAAAGAACACAATGGGGATGAGGTGCAGACCTATACTTTCAGACTATTCGAAATGGGTTGTAGATAGTTAAAATCTAAAAATATATTTCAAGGAATCTTGAAAATAAAATAAACAACTTCCCCGACAATAGCGAACATCGTACTACTAAATAATTACTCAATTTCAAACATTCAGTCAGAAAAGCTCAAAGTAAAAATATTTCCCAACAATATCTAGGGATGAGATGATTCGGGGCTTACCGATTACGATTATTTTTAATAATAGGGGATTACGATTATTATTGGTTAGTCCTCATTAAATCATTTCAGTGTTTCTTTTTTAAATAGAGAAATAATAAAATTGTGTTAACTGTACGACTTTGATTGACAGAAGAAAACTGATTTTTTAATATTGTAATCTGTGTAATATTCTTAGATTTATTACAATTAATTAAATATTGTATGTAATTGAAACAACGTAATAAAAAAATTGTGTTAGAAACAATATCACAAAAGATGTTTGAAAAGAGTAAAGGTAGGGGCACTCGCATTTTTTAAACTATCCACATATAACATCTTAAAAGAAACATAAGAGTTCATTCTCAAAAATTTATTTTTTTAGAGACATTTTCTTTCAATTCTGTAAAGCTAACAAGAGTTAAAATAGTGGTAAAGTGTTTACTTTGATGACTCATTCACCATAAACAAGCCCTTTATACCTGCTGGATCTTTCTTATCACTTTATCTTTGTTTAGTTTATCATCTGCACTACTGAATATCAAGTTCATTGATATCACCAATTCTCCTCCCCTCGGCTTTACTTTAGACTAAGAGAGACCAATAAAAAATGCATATTAACAGAAATATTGTCCAACATATTCTCCTTCCAGATAACCATAGATACTTTTTGACAACAATCCTACTTGGTTCATATCAATTGTGTGCCCTTTAAAACACCCAGTATGCTCTATCTTTGTTATAAGTTTCTCATTCTCAATCCATAATTTTTCTCTTTGACAATACTCATGAATTCTGGTAAGGTGTTATATATATATATATATATATATATATATATATATTATTCATTTTTGTAAAGTTAAACCAATTTTATTTCATAGATGGATCAGGGACTGTTTTTTTCATTATCATAGTATACAGCTATATACTAGTACGTTTTCATAGTATAATTGGTCCATTAATTATTAAATTATGACACATATTAGGCAATCTATTTTGTTCTCATTTCTTTTAAAGTTAAATACAATTCCCGGTGGATGTGAACTATTTATTATTTACAAAATAACTAAATCGAATTGAGTCATTTTATAAATAAATCTGAGCATAACCTACAAAATATTTTTTTCAAAGATTTACATAATAATTTGCTGATAAAACAACAATAATAGAAACTGAATTATAATTCGTAAAATAATGAAAAATGAGGATAAGACCTTTGGTTTCCAGTGTGACAATGCTCAATTATTTTTTATTTCGAAAATAAAAATTGTTTTAACTTCTGAAAACAAATTTGGTTTCATTAGTTATTTAGTTACATAATTGTTTTTACAAATTATGATCAAACACCTATTGTCAGATTTGTACTATTAAGTCTGTCATAAACTGTACCTATGTTTTGCTTATGTACCTATGTTATACTGTAAAATCCATGTAAATCGTAAATAGTAAGTACCTGAAAATAAATAGATACAAACACTATTTCAAGACCAAAAAGATCTCCCACCTCATTTCTATTTCTACTAGGCTTAACGCTACTATTCTATTCTGTCACATTGATTTGAATTCTATCTTTTGTTAAATAATACACACACATGCACCCTTGGTATAAACACCAGGGCTGCATTTAGGTTTTCAGCGCTTGTAGGCACTTTGGCTGTCGGCGCTCCACCCCTTCAATCGTATGCCCTTTTATTTCGAAGGAATTGTTTCTTGTCTTTTGTACTTGTGTTGTTGGTCAGCATTCATACGAATCAATAATACTTATTGTCTTCTGCTTTCTTGCTATTTAAAAAAATTTGTTTACCCCTTATTACAAATTTTAGTGGTGGAAAGCTGTGGTACGTAGTACTAGTATCTTCAGATTTTTTGCGGATTTCAGGGTCTAACTTCTTTAATAAAATTGTTATTAATGTGATATCATTTGATAATTATTCATAACCTAGAGATTTGACAGCTTCATAATTTTCCAAAAATGTGTTAACAAAATATCTTAAATTATTTAATGATCCGTGTGTAACATTAGACAAATCTAATATTTTGTTGATATGGTAACTAATAAGTATGCGTGGATTATGGTATCTGTTAAGTAATAAGACCCAAGCTATTATATATTTAACAGGAGTTATTGGAAGGTTGTTAATTAGAAATAAAGCTTCACCTTGTAATGTTGATATTTAAATACTGAGAAATTATTAAATTGTAATTGAGTTACAGGATTCAAAGTTGGGTTATTGTTGATAGTAGAATCAAATATGTTATAGAATGTAATCCAATCTTCTGTTTTTCCAGAAAATGTTTTAATTTCTTGTTTAGGCTGTTTTACTGGGAAAATTGGATTTACAGTACAACCTCGTTTATCCGGACTAGGACATCAACAAGCCGCCCTAATACCTCAAGGCGACACTGTAGTGTTGAGGAAATCACATTTTTATCAAAATTAATGTAATAGCAGATATTTCTTGTTGAAACTCCATATTCAAGGATAAAATAAAGCAAAAGCTTAAAGTTTCAAAATATGGCCTGTTCCGGATATTATTTTTTGTTCCGGATCAATCCGGACATCCGGTTGAATGAGGTCCGGATAAACAAGGTAGTACTGTACTTGTGATGAAGAATTTTCCTTTGGCTTATTTTTTCATTACTATCAGGTAGAAAACATTGAATACAACTTTAATAGTAATATAACATTCAGAAAAAATATTGTTTAGAATTTTTTAAACTTTGTCGTGATAGTAATCATTGGGCAAATCTTCAGAAAGCAAAGTACTAAAGCTGTCATATTTTTCCTTTGACTCCTCTTATTCAATACAAAATGGCAGTTTTTCTTTATGTCAGATCGAATTATTATTCTACGTATATGTAGAGGAACAATTAAAAAAATAATTTTGAAGCGAAATTTGACAGACGATACAAATTAGAAACAACAAAGTAGGACTAAATAACTGTTTGTGTTAAATAATATATACATACAAGATAAAAATATGCAAGGTGTACAGGCACAATCCATAGCAGAAAATTTCATAAATTAAAATAAATGTAGTTATTTCATTTACATCCGGCCTGGATGACCAGAATATATTGCATCTTTATTGTTAATTACTAATTATGTTATTAGGCACTTGATTTGATTTAACAGTTTGTAATTTATGATTTGCTATGGTTTACTTTTTTCTTTAGACCTTAAAATTATTCTAGTATCAATATGAAAATTAGATCACACTGTACCTTGAAAGAATAATTATTGTTGGCTCAATTCCTCCCAATCTGGGCCTAGATCGTCCTTCTGTGTTCAACAGGATAGCGTTGTGTTGTGGTCTTCTCACATGCGTGGCTACACTAGAACTAACTAGTCTAAAGAAAAGGTAGATAAACCGGAGCACTAAATAACAAAATTAATCTTGTTTGACTTTAGGCAAATAAATTACTCTTGTTTTAAGAAATAATTGAACAGTAGCCAGATTACGTAACAGTTTGTCTCTTATATCATAGTCTCCCTCCTGTAAGGTAAACCCTACACCTCTGGGACCTATTTTTCCATGCTTAGTAGAGACGCCACCAATGTAGTCCTTTTATAACGTTCAAACTTTTCGTCACTCATAGTATTAATGTTCTAATTTTTGCATTTCTTGTGCCTTTTATTAATCTGTCCGCCTTTAGTTCGATGAAAGAAGCTATCTCATTAGCGTGTCCCATATGTCCTCCATCATGAGATGCGAACAAATTTCTCAGTCTGTGCCACAACTCTTTCGGATCGTCCCAGTATGAATAACTTCTCTCGCTAACCGTTTTAGCAGGGATTAACTTGGTCATATAATCTTTTGTGTGCACTGGTCTTTATACGGCAACAAATCGGCCTCGGTAAATATTTCATTATCGGGTAATCGCTTAAATACCAACTCGTACTATCCGGGGGTCCCTTTATAGTGTACTCCGTCAATTATAATTTCACCATCATCTGATAACTGAAACAACTTGTCACCGATCATCAGAGTCGGCTCCTATTTTTGGTCCGTAACTGTGATCTATATTTCGATTATTGGTAGAATCTTTCATCTTTTTGAGCATATATTTTCGTGCCAGTGGATGTGTGAAATTACTTTTTATCCATTTTTCAGATTCTATTTATCCTAAAGGTATGGACAATTCTGTCCTTACACTAGGCTTTGGTTGCTCCGGAGTCTCTGAAATTACTTCGATATTGATAAAACTAACACTAGGGATAGCTGGTACTTCCCTCTCTCATCCTACTATTCATTTTTTCCTCCACCACTTTCATTTCTCCACTCATCAGCAACCGCTCTCTCTCGCTGTCTTTTCATTCCACTCTTTCTCAGTTTAAATTTTTTGTTTCAGAAAAAAACACCACTTTTCTGTAACCTTTAATTAACGGTGTGTATTTCTTAGTATTTAAACATTCCTTTTTCGACCTCTCCATACCTCAGCTTGCCTGTACTTTTTCTTTATAGCCGAACAATTTGGCTTACTAATATTTTGTCTGTAAAGGTGACCATTGCAACTTCCTTTCTTTACACCCAATGTCACTGCCTGCCTAGTAGCATCTAACACCTTGCATGCAAAATCATATTGAATTTTATTGATATTCCCTTTCTTTAAATTTAACAAGAGCCATCTTCAGATCGATTAAGTTAACACATAACTTCCTGTATTTTTACCTTAGATACCTATCACTGTATTATGTACATTACAGTAACAGTACCATTAGTTAATGTGTCGGAGTGTAACCAGTGTCGTTGGGTATCGGCATGGGCCGATTACAATTGCATGTGCGACTTATCACCACTCGTATCGGCCCCGCAGCTGACATCTCCTCAGACTCCAGGAAATCTGGATTTTTCGGAATCCCCGGACCGGCCGTTCGCCACAATAGTCCGGATTTATGAGAGTCTACTGTAATTGGGTATTGAATAATTTGTTTATATATTTAAGCAGATACTATCATTTTCAGAAGTATTTTTCCACAATTCATTTATTACCATAATTTCTTCCTGATTTATTTAGTTTTAATTTCCATAAATCATTTTTTCACTTCATGAATCTTCATTTCTATATCTAGAACTAATACTCTCAAAATTTCTAGGAATTTTTAATTTTTGGTAATCTTTTGTGTCGGGTTTGAAAATCTTGGAGAAATCCTTCTGAAAAATATTATGTGTTTCCAGACGCCCTCCATATCCCCCTTCAGTATTCTGCATAGTATAACTACTACACAGCTTGTTTATCGTGATATTTCTTTCTTATATTAATATTTCCTGATATTATTTTCTCAACTAACAAAATAATATTTGATCTTCTTGACCACGAAGAACTTCGTAATCCCTATATACTTTTTCCATAGTTTGCAACTCCTGATAAACCATCCTTAATTATTACCTTTTTTCCCCTTCAACTTTCATGAACTTCTCAACCCTTTATTGTAATTTTAGGTTATAACAATTTTGTTTTGTGGTAATATCTTACTAATTTTTTATCATAGAAAACATTGGATCATATTAGAGGCAGATATTAAAGCTGTGCAAAGTAAGCTTTTGTGAAATACTTTAGGATCTATAGGTAAATTATTCTCTAAAAATCATTTTTTGAAATCTGAAAAAATGTTGCCATTTTAAAATTTACAGATTATCTAGTTAATCAACTTATTCAGTATTTACTAAAATTGAACTACAAAAATTCTGAGGAAAATTTAACCTCTAAAGATTTTACTAAACACACACACGACACTCTAGAAGTGTGAATTATCCCTACTGGAGAAATTCACTAATGGTTAACAATAGCATTAGGTAAATTATAATAAATGTTACCACAGTTAAAAGATGTACTATATTTATTTTATGACATACCGGTACATACAAACCTATTGTAATATATAAAATGAGAAACAATTATTTAGAAAAATACAAAATAATATATTTTTACTCTGGTTCTTTGTTGTATACATCTATAATTTTCTCCATTATATCCCACAATTTATCTTTGTTTAAATCGTCGATGAATACCTGAAATCAAAAAAATAATTCATAGACTAAAGCAAGTATAGTAGTTAAAATTAAGTATGGAGCCTTCTAAAAAAAAAAAAATTGAAATAATAGATTTTAATTAAGTGCTTTAAAAAACTATGGAAAATCTTATTTAAGCATATCTAATAATTAATCCCTCAATAAAATGACAAATAAGCAGATACCATTTATCCAACAATTTTATTTTCTATCTAATCTTCTAGCTTGTGACAATGTCACGGTGTTAGGCACCGGAATCTGGTTCGCAATTTGCTTGCTATTAGTTACTTCAATTGTGATGGCAGTGGCACAGCTGACTAATAGTGAATAGAGTGAATATGGAGGGAGTAAAGTGCCCAAACAGCTCGAAATAACTTGTCCCGAGAAATTATTGAGATTATTTAATTCACTGAAGTTTCTGAATTACTATGTTGTGCTAAGTTTTTGTGTAATAGCATTTCTGGAATTGTCAGGAAGGCCTAATAACATGCCGGACCATGTTAAAAATATTTTTATAGCAACAGGTGTGTCATAATAGGCTGCCAGCCTTAGGCCACCGTTGCTACTTTTGCGGTTATGTGCAGTAACTTTATTAATTGTAATTTAAGACCCTAAATTAATGGGTGGGGATAAGGGAATTTAGACCTAATGGGGAATGGGTGAGCATGTTTTCATTAGTTAAGCCATGGGCTTCCACTTACTGACCTGTTTATTATGGCGGAAGCAAGAAAAACCGCCTACAGGGTGAGTTTCAGCGGAGTCTGGAGAAACTCGCATGAATTATGGAGAAATTGGCCATCCGATTTTAAGTATGTGTATTGATAAGGTAGACACCAGATACTCATTTTGAAGATCTTTTGAAATTACACTGACCCATGGGGACAAAAATTGAGTTCTAAGAAACATGGGAAACCTGGTGTGGTATAATACCGACAGGTCAAAGACAACAGCAGGTACTTTGCTGGTGAATATAGACTGAGACCGGGGTTGAAAAGTTCATTTCCCTTGGGACAATATGCCACAGTTTATCAGGCCAAGATTATAGCTATAAATGACTATATACAGAAGAATTTGAGGCGGAAATTTAAGAAAAACTGTATCCCCATATATACAGTAGAACCTCTGTTAACCAGCCTCGGATTAACCGGCCTATATCGTAGTGTACTGGTTCGATGAGAGTTTCCTAAAATAAATTGTAATTTAAACACCAAAGCGGCGGCGATATCAAAGGACTTTGTGGATAGCGGTATCCCATTGTCGGCGGCACCAAAGCGGCGGCGATATAAAACGACTTTGTCGATCGCGGTATCCCATTGTCGGCGACGTAAAAACACCATGGCACCAAAGCGGCGGCGATATCAAACGACTTTGTCGATAGCAGTATCTCATTGTCGGCGCCGTAAAAACAGCGCAGCATTGGCACCCGTCGGTATAGCAGACATACACCCACAAAAACGTTTGATGGGCCGCTTTTCTTCCACGAATCATTTTAGTATACATTATGAAAAATATAACATTTCTTTTCAGTTTTCTTCTTGTCTTTGACGGGTATATTACAGTAAATAAAAATGAGTGAGTTACGAAAACAACGGAAGCGTGTGTTGGTTTCGTTTGAGACGCCGTTAAATGTGTCAAAAGACTTGACAGAGGGGAATCTGTAAACGAGCTTTGTAGTGTTTAATTTTTTCATGTTTGATGTATAATATACATAACATAATATATAAGATAAATTTATGTACAATAAAATGAGTTGCAATAACATCTTAATTGCATAATTCTTAGCGCTACCTGATTAAATAAGCTTTCTTTCAATGAAAACCGATTTTTCAGGGGAACCTCTGATCAAACGGGCAACCGGCCCGGGTGTCAGTCCCGACTAGACCGGTTAAGAGGGGTTCTACTGTATAGACAGTCAATCTGCAATCAAGGCACTACAATAAAATCTATGCTAGTGTGGGAATGCTGGGAGAACCTCAATGGTTTATACCAGGAAAACCGGGTAACTTTGTACTGGGTGCTGGTGCACATAATGTTAGAACATGTATTTTAGCTAACAATAGATTAAATTGTATGCAGATTCTAGAACACTGTTCCAGGGACATCACGGTGGTGATGCTAGTGATGAAGGACTCGGGAAGAACTCTACTACTATCATCCGTATATGTCCTATATGATGATGACAGTAGACCACCTACAAAGGGAATGCAGAACCTTGTGGAGTATGCAAGCAGGGAAGGTAGATTACATTATCTCCAATAACTTTATGATTGTTATTGTAAGTAATGAACCAACATTTGTTAGCAGTCAGATGAGAGATCAATGACCCTACACTTGTGGTGTATTTCCTTCACCACAGTTTCCCCTTCAATTCCAAATACTTTTTATTTTTATATTCCATGATGTTGCATGTTGCAGGAGCCCATTCATTCCCCCCACACAGCAACTACTGGAGACGCAGTAATATACCACCAGTTATGTGTCACCCATTGCTAGGATAGGAGCTGTTAAAACCAGGAACAGGATTCTTGTGGAACTTAGTTTGGTGTTACAGTTCATGTTTTTGCCTAGTTTATAGCCCCCCTGAATAAGTATACAATTATTATTTAGTCATTTAGTGTTAATCGCTCATGTGAGCTGGTTCACTGAGGTGTGTAGAGTTGTTGGTCACAGATATGGGATGGGATAGGCTATTTCGGATCAACTATCCATAAAGATCCACGGCACCAGCTTTCCTAGTAACCCAAAAACCCAACCTATCAATATTATATAGGCCATAAATCCGTCTCGGCCTGGAACAGAATTTCACATTTTCCAAGAAATGCTTGTGCCCCTTAAGGCTTCCACATCTTTGCTAGTGTTTTGCATGAACCCATCTATTTACGTCCATCTTGACCAGACACACAGATATTCCTACAGCTTTCTCATCTCCTACAAACTCCCTTATGCCCTGGCTCCCAGTACAAAGTTACTTGATTTTCCTAAGATAAAGTTTTGAGGTTCTCCCGGCATTCCCACACTAGCATAGGTTTTATTGTAGTGCTTGCACAAATACCTTGATTGCAGCTTGACTATCTGTATATAAGTGGATATGGTTTCTCTTAAAATTCCTGCCACACATTCTTCTGTATATAGTCATTTTATGGGCATAATCTTGACCTGATGAACAGTGGCATATTGCCCAAGAGAAATGAACGTTTCAACCCCAGTCTCAGCCCATATGCTTTCCAACATGGTCTTGATCCATCTACTAACCATTCCATCAATTCCACGACTTAGGGCCAATTTCATAATGGAGTGATTTGTGGTGTTATCTAGTGATGTGATGCTCTTTCAATATCTAGAAATGTACCTAATGGTACTTCTTTATTGTCAAGAGCATTTTCTATTCTGATCTCCAAATGATGCAGAGCAGAGTCGCAGGATTTTCCTGGAATAGAAGCATGTTGATTAATATGGAAAGGGTTCTCCATTACCTTTAGGAGAAACGAGGACAAGCTTATGGGGCGAAAGGACTTGGGTTCATTATAACTCGCCTATCCTGGCTTAAGTATAAACACGACCTTGGATACTCTCCATTCTCGTGGGATGTATCCGAGGGTGAGGGTGGCTCTATAGTCCACAGAGCACAGGCAATATGCTTTCAATGCCTTGTAATGAGCAAACTGGTCTAATTCCATCTTCTACTGGAGATTTGTATGCGTCAAATGTACCAACTGTCCATTTGATTGGCCAATTTCCAATTATTAGTACTTACGTTAGGACAAGTCTGATTACCCTTTGGTGTATTCTCCCATGTATCTTTTCTTATGGTGCAATCTGGAAAGTTAGTGTTTAACACCCACAAGAAACAAGAAACTTACCATTAGTATTTCTAATAGTTCCTGTTGGTGAGATAGGATCTTTGGATACTATCCACTGGATTCTAGCAGTTTCCTGTACTTCTTATAAAAAAATTACAAAAAAAGTAAGTAATTTTTGTAATTTTGACTAGACTTTGTTTTAATTTATTGAAAATCAGAAGTTTTATTAGAACAGTTTTACTATTACACACACAATAAGAGCCCCAACATGGAGCTGGTTGGCACTTCAGAGGTGATTGATCATGGATGGCTTCTCCTTACAGACAGACTATTTGTGGTTTGGAAGGCTCTTTTTATATCTTGTCTACATACATATCAGCAAGTGTGCTGGCCTTACCAGGAATATGACGTCAATTAATTTTCCCCATGTGGTTGATTATTCTCCAAAAAGTTATCCCATCATCAATTCCAATTTGGAATCAATCAAATCTCAATTTTTAACGGTGGTCCATTACATATCCATTTATAACTCTAATGAAGTCTGATTACCATCTCTTCATGGTAATGTAGGAGTCGGGCAATGTCTCTTGATCCGAGTTCAAATTAGTTAAGGTTGACTTATTCCGAATTCAAATTAGTTAAGGTTAAATGAGATGAACCTGTACTTGTACAATGTCCAAGTCCAAAATTTAAATCATTACAAAATTACGAAAAAATATCCGAGGAAAAGTATAATTGGCATACCTAATATTCTGTATAAAAACTCTGTCTTATTCAATCAATTACGGTGTAGCAAGTGTTTAGGAGGTTTTTGTCTGATAAATCAAAATGTTTAAAAAGTCTTCAAAAATATAAAACATTTGTATGTTCTAACTTTTGATAGTGGTTTTTATCAGGGTATTTTTTGTTCTTTTGATTTTGTATTATAACTTTTTTATTAATTATAGGACAACTGGACAAAATGTAACTGTACAAGAACAAAATCTGTGGATTTGTAGAAGGGAGAAGTAGCACAAACAATATTAGTTGGCTAACAAATTTACCTATCTAAAATAATAATATCTTTTAGAACAAAAGTATTTTCTTCTATTCTTTTATTAATGGCATATTATTCTTTGAAACTTCAAGTTGTGAATAAGAGACATAGCTCTTAAAAAATAACAAAAGAAAAAATATGTTTAATTTTTAACTATAAACTTCTTTTAACAAATAAATAAAACTATATTTATAAGAATTAAAAGATATTAGCTATTTAAAAGGCTATCAATTTTGCTTACAATAAAATTTTAACACAATAAAACCATAATTTTAACCTAACTATTTTTAAAAAAAACAATAAGTATTTTTGACTCCACAAAATCATACCTGGTGATTATAACTGCCAGACAAAACTAACAAAATATTATAATATAATGCTGAGTTGATATAAAAAATTAAATTATATAAATAATTATTATATTAATATCATTTTACTGAATGAAGAAAGTGGATAGGAATTATTATGTATTAGTGATAAAATAATGAAAAACTATAAAAAGTCATTAGTCATATTAGACAACTGAAAAAACATAAATGATCACATTGTTTCGCTCCTATTATTTTCCAAAACATATTATACAAACACAAATTGTGTGATCCTTCATACAGTTATGTTAAGTAATTTGTATCTGTTTGTGTACTTACATTGTACCAAGAACTATTATCTTCTTCTTCAGTGTAGGGAACCTGCACACCATAGACTTGTAAGGATAATTTAATACATGCAATGGCTATGTGCTGTGGTTTGTAGTCCAAGATAGAACCATCATGATGAAAATCCTAAATAAAAACACAAAATTTAGATATATTAGTTCTGTGAATGCTTTTTCTTATTTTCAAAAGTAGGCTAGATTTAGTTTCCAAAGACATACAAGTAGAAATCTGGTTAATTTTAATGCAGCACTAGGAGATTATATTAAGTTCAGAAAAAGGAGGCTTGAACTTGTAACTGGTGGGGGGGGGGATGTACATGGTCCTGAAGAGAATAGATGTCTAAGTAGGAAGATTTGACTCGGTAGGGATTGTACACTGAGACGGTTTGGGATAATACCCAAACTTCTCAAGTCTCAAAAATATCCAAAAAACAATAAAATTGGAAGATTTTATGATACTGTTAGATTAACGAGAGGTAATATTGTAAAATTGAATCATCAGAAGTATGTATTTGTTAAAATGGGGTAGGGGGTTTCTAACACCAAGAAAGCATATGCCAAAAGACGAAACTTGGAGGTTGCATAACGTCTTAAATAAAAGAACTAGAAGAAAAATCATCAAAGTCTCGAAGGATCAAAAGTTGGACATCTGAAAATCTTGAACATTCAAACTCGAATAACTCGAAAAGTTATGTTTCCATAAACACCGTTCGAGTTTTAATGTAACATACAAAGCAAGAGGAAGAAAAGGATGCCTTCAGAATATCCAAATTCAAAACCAAAAAAGAGTTATGGTGAATTAGAAAAAAATTCTTTATAAACCTTGAACGACAGGTATGAACAAGAAACAAGGTTGATCATGCGTCCCCACTACGGAGTTAGGAAGGGGAAATTCTGCTAACAGCTTACAAGGCAGACCAAAATAATAAACAAATCAAAAGGGGTAATTAAGAAATAGTTTGGAGAAAATAGATCGACAAATAGATGAAGGAAGCTTAGTTCATCATCCTACAATGAAGAAAGGGTTGAAAACGAATCAAAAAAACATTAAAGCAAAAAGGAAAAATTAGAGGGAAAGTGACAGTTTTGGAAGAACAGAGGTTACTTCGTTGAGATTAGAGAAAATTAAATTATTCGGACTTCATCATCGGACCCTAGTAGGTCAAATTCTAACTTCATCATCGGACCTAGTAGGTCATTTTCTGGATTCTACACTGGACCAAGTTGGTCATAATTCTGGTACTCAACTACGCTCAAGATATAAGGAATTCGAAAATTTTCGTCAAACAAATATTGAACTTAGAAGATTTAAAAAAAAAAAATCTTTGTCTTTATAAGAAGACATGTTATAGCTTCGTAAAGAAATAAGACAGTCTTAGCATTGAAGAACATGAGCTGCTAAAGGAAATCAACATTTAAAACTTTCCATTGAACTATCGCTGATTTGATTCAAGAAACTTCGAAAAGCTCAAAATTAATCACAAGATACCACTTTGGACCGAGTTGGGAGTTCCTACGCTATAAAAACAAGAGAACAAGGCATCAGGAGAAAATATTCAACCGACACTACTCCGACTTTCAGGATCATCTACCTGCCTTGACCAACTTGAAATCATTGAGGAACGGGACTGACGTAGCCCTACAAATGAATACTATTCAGGAGCCAAAGCCATCTTTTTGTGTTATATACGTTTTAATTAGTCTTTGATTGAATTTATGTTTGTATATGAATAATTGAATTTCTTGTGTTTTTATTTCAACGTAATTTTAATTATATTTTGAAAGATTAATAATAACAGTTTTTTTGTAATTGTTCTGTTTTCAATTATACTTGATTCATATTGTTTTAATATTAGTTTGATTGATAGTGTATATTATAAAAAATTTAATTTAAATTCAAATAACATTCGATTTTTTTTTTTTCAAGTTTAAAAAAGATTTTATTGAATAATTCTTTATTTTATTGGATTAAATTTTAATATATTTTAATTTCTGTATGTTTTATTTTAATAACATTTAAATCCTATATGCTATCCATGTTGTGTAATTAATATTGTAAAGAAATATTAGTGCTCATATTTCACATTGTTCATATAGATTTTGCAAACAGCTTTTTCAAATAGACAGACCTCGAGAAAGAGGTCTAATTGAAAGAGAAAGTAAAGCTAGTCAGAAATTAAACTAAACAAGAAGTTAAACTTAACATAAGATTAAACTATGAATAAATCTTGCTCCAAACAAGCGAATGAGATTCATTCTTGCAATCGAGCTGTAATCCCAAAATCAAAAATAGGAGTAAGTGAGTGAAGGGTGAGCTCGTTTATCTGATTTTTGTAAAAAAATAATAGTTATATAATTACAAGCATTTTGCAAAGGTTTACTATTGAAAGAAAGGTTTAAAATGTAAAGACCTTTTGTATCCAACATACTGCTATTTTTTGAAGAACTAATTATAACAGTGATCAAACATGTAACAAATTCATCAATTACTTTTAAAATAAAATTTTATTTAACAATGCATGTTATAACTTATTATTTTGAATCATATCTTAAATTATCAACACTTCTTTAGAAGGTTACTTTATAAATTGATTAAGGTTATTTATTTGTATAAAGTACCATTTCGATATACAGTTGTCCCTCGCTATTCGCCGGGGTTACATTCTGCGGGCTTGCTGCGAATAACAAAACCAAACCCTTATGGGGAAAATGGGAAATGAATATTGTTAACAGAGGAAGGATGAAAATAGTTTAACATCTCTTATTTACAACATATACCTGTATAATCTTTGTTCTTGTAAAAACTTATAAAATCATATGTCACTAATACAAAAACTATTAACTAAATCCAAGTATGATTAAGTAAACAAACTTTTTGTGAGATCTTGTGTTCGAGTTTTATTCTATCTAAATCCAAGCAGTTAAAAACATTTTTTTAAACAAAGTTTTACATAACCTAAAAAAGAAATATTTTGTAAATGAAGTTTTCTTATTTTGTAAAAAAAATTGTTATTTTAGTCTGTTATTTATTTATTTCTTGAATTCTTTATGCACTTCAATGTACGGCACTAATGCAATTCGAAGCTCTTGTCTAAAAATAGTTGACAGTTCTACAGAAGGATCGATTTCTGAAACTTGTAGCTAGCTGCTGGTCTGAAACTAAAATTTCATTCAACGATTTTACTGGTAGGTGGTTTATATCTTTCCCTTTAAATGCTCTAGAATTTAACGATTTATAAACATCATTGGTTTTAGCATGAGTCCATTAGCATTGCAACAAAATAAGATAGTTAATCGATCATTTGCTGTTTTAAAACCTGGAGCCGACTTTTGTTCTTTCACTAGGAAGGTCCAAGAAGCCATCTCCTTCCAAAACAACCATGTTTCATCTGTGTTAGAAATTTGTTCCAGTAAATAGCCTTTTTCGGATAAAATTTCTTGAAATTTCATTGGAAATGCACTTGCTGCTTCGTAATCTGCAGACACTGCTTCTCCTATTACCTTTACATCGTGTGAAGAAAACCTGCTTTTATAGCTGTTTTTAAACCAACCTTTTCTGACTGTTGGTTTATTTTCACCACTACTTTCATCCCCATTTAGTCCAAAATGGTCATATAAACTTTGTGCCTTTTGTCGATCAATAACAGAACTGAGTGGCACAATTTTCTGAGATTGATCTTCAATCCATAAATTCAATGCTTTTTCAGTGTTTTCAATGTTTGTGTAAATGGACATAACTTTCGCTACTTCTAAAGTTCCTTCTTTTACACTTCGACATATGTTTTCTTCACTTTTTTTTTTTTATTCATTTATATTAAATCATTTTGCTACTGAAGCTATGCTTTCACCACGTTGAAGTCTATCAAGAAGATGAATTTTTTTAATCTAAGGGATACTTGTTTGTGCCTTTTCTTTTCATTGGGCAATTTAGAAGACATTTTTTGAAGATCAAAATAAAAATTCTTAAAAATGTAAATGAAAAAATAACAAACAAAAACTTAGAAATTGTTTCATGATAAAGGTTCTCAGCACTTGAAAACACTCACTAGTAACTTAAAATAAATTAAATAACATTTGTTTGCGATGAGATTAAATGGAAAAAACTTTAAAAAAATGTAAAATCAAAAATAAATTTTAAAATAAAAGAACAAAACTTTGAAATATTTACACGAAAAATAGAAAATTCTAAACAATACAGCTCTCTCAAAGATTTGAAAAAACACAAACTACTAACTCAATGACTCGATAAGTACTACCTGTCCAAGGTTAGCTAAAGTATTATGTCTGAACAGAGGTAAAATGGGGGAAATGCCAGACACATGATGCTTTCTACCGAGCTGTGGTGGGGGAACCAAGCAGGCAATGAATTCTAGCTAGCTGAAGTGGGGGTGTTCTTCGAATACACTTAAACGTGAATACCAAACCGGATAATTGCGAGGAACAACTGTATATATATTTATAAAGTTTATGTATTACTAAAAATTTAATTTAGCCATAAAAAATAAATTTACTTTGGAGGTATGTAAAAAAATTATTTTATTTTATTTTGAAATTTAAAAAATAGTCCCTTATGAGCCTAAATTAGCTAGCGACACCATGAATTAATATTTATCTAACATATTCTTTTCTTTTTTTACTAATGACACTATACAAATTAAATTTGATTTATATAAATGTCTTTTTATAAAATATAATTTAATTTAGTTGTATTGTTACTTCAGTTAAAAAAAAATAAATTATGGTAGATATTAAGATAACCTGTTTTTATTTTACCTCAATCATGCTCCTGTAAGACTTTATAGGTTCCATAACGTTTACTTTAACGTAGTATGATTTTGAATGATTTTTTTAACCTTTAAAATATTTTTAAACCTTTAAATATAATTATATCTGTGATTGGCTGTGTTTTAGACATTAACAACTGAATAAGGGGTAATAAGTTTTTTTTAATGGTTTTAGAATAAATCCTCTACTTATGGACACTAATATACAATTTATTTTGCATCCTCACCTCATAAAACTAGGTTAAAAATTTTTAGACACACACACTTATATACAGATATCATAATTCTAATTACAGTAGAACCCCTCTTAACCGGTCAACCCCTCTTAACCCATCAAACGTTTTTGTCGGTGTATGTCTGCTATACCGACGGGTGCCAATGCCGCGGTGTTTTTACGCCCAGACAATGAGATACTGCTATCCACAAAGTCGTTTGACTCGCCAATCTGTCAATTTTCACACTTTTTCTCACTTCTTTTGCACTCACAATTTACTAAATTTCCTTTAATATTTTGACCTGGAATTTACATTGTCTTTTTTTTTTTTTTAATTATTGTTATTTATTAATCCGAAATTTTTATTCTTTATCTCTTTCCATTTTTCCACAAAAAACGTGAAAACTATTTTTTTAATTTTGATGTGGAATTTATTTTTTATTCACTTCATCATAACTCTTATATATCTTAATATCTTTGTAATAAGTACTTAATTTAAATTTTATTTTTCCATGTAGTTTATGAAAAACTAAGTTTTTGGATTTTGACCAATTTTGAAATTTTTTCCCTTTCTTACTTTGTCTTTACTTTAATTATTTCAATTAATATGAAATATTAGCATTAGATATTAATTGCGTACATCTTGTACTACAATTACATATTCTTAAAATCGTTTATTTCATATTTTCAAAATTCATCAAATACTGATTTTATATATCAAAATGACTAACTCAGAAACTCGCCGTTTCAACGCGTTCGTGAATCTAGATGTCAGACCGAAGTCATAGTCCACTTCCACAATCTCGTTAAAAATAGCAAAGCTTGCTTCTACTCTATAAAATCCTTGCATGTTAAACTGTATTCTAATTTTTTCCAAAATTTGTCAAATACAGTTCCCATATAACGATATTTCCATTGTAGATCATTGAATCAATGTTGTTTCAAATTTTCGACCTGTCTGTCCGTCTCTAATAAAAATAAGCACACCATGAAAACATCTACAACAGAGATTTTAAATATCCACTTATTGATCCTACACGCCATTTTTTCGCTTTATATAATATATAGTATATATTCATGATTAAGCTATGATCTGAATAGATGAGTAACTTCTGTTGAATTTTTAATACATTCACACAACATATTATAGACCTATAGATATCATGATTGGTCTAATAATCATGAATGATTAGCATAATAAAGACATGTTCTTCATCGAGACATTGGGTCATGATTCGCAGCTGTATTATGAAGTATCAAATAAATACTAATAATTTAATATACTACTGAAGAAAACATAGTTATTAGAACAATGAAACATGTTCGTATAAAACATGTGGAACAGGAAAAAGGAACAGTTTAATTGTATTATGCAAATATAAATAAATGTTAAACAATTCAATTTAATTTTTATCTAGACAGCAATAAATATTATGTATGTAAATATCCATTAAAAAAATATAAATATACCAGCATTAATTTGTCATTCAGTTTGGTAATTAGAAAATGACACACACTAACCTGTAAAAATCCATAGGCCACTTGTTGGATAGGGCATTTCTTCCAGTCATCTGGCAGTATCCAACCTTGGAGAGATTTCAAATAATGTAACATGTACTAAAACAGAAATCAGAATGAATAAATATACTATAAATACATCGAATCTAATAGAAAGTAGGAAAAGTAAAGAAGTAGGAAAATGTGCAATATAGACAATGATGAAAGTTCGGGATCAAAATGTCCATTCATATATTGATTTCAATATTTTAAAGCACATTTTTTTCATTATTTGTCTTTTGAATTGTCTATTAATTTTTGTATGGTTTTCTCTATTCTTTGCACTAAGTTCATAAAGTAAACTCATCAAGGTCTAAAGTTGCATCAAGTCTGTCCATCCCTTGATTTAAGTAATCACTTTTTTAAATAAAATTTTGTATTATCCATTGAGAATTGTATCATTATTTTAATTAATTAAATTTAATTTGAGAGTAACTCTACAAGAAAAACTATATATAGATATATACAGTAGAACCTCTCTAATCCGCCATTGGGTGGTCCGTTACTCTGGTTAATCCGACCGTGCTCGAGCTCGCGATATTGTGCCGACTTGTCGATGACTCACGGCATGTCTGGCGCCATTTTTTCTGGTTTGTTATCGCTTTCCCGCTTCAGTGCTGTGTCATCCCGCTTCAGTGCTGTGTCATCTCTCGTGTTGTTTCTATTGATTTGCTATAGTACTTGCAAAGTTTATATATAGACTTTATTATATAGACTTTTAAAAGTTTATATATCACTTATTTCACTTTAAAAAAATCTCTTTATATAATATGTAATAAATATTGACTTTTTTCGGATAATCCAACCTTAATTTGCGTTCTGACCATGCCCCCAGTCCCGAAGGTGACGGATTAGAGGGGTTCTACTGTATATATATAGTTCAAAATCAGCTAAAAATTTGTTAATCACATTTGCACAATTGTAGCCCTAAAAATTATATTAGAAATCAAGTACATTTATCTCCAAAAAGTCGCAATAGAAAGTAACAGAGAAATTTATAAACATCAAAATAAACAGTTTCAGACTGCTAGGTTTGAATATTTACAAATACGAAGATTTTTAGAGATGCAATTTATTTTTAGTTGTTTTGAATCCTAATAATTAGATTTCAACAAAGTGGCCTCTACTAAACATGTGAAAAATATATAATATAATCTATATTAGTTAGTTTTAAAATATACAAATAGGTACAGTACCGAATTTTTCACAGAAGTTTTTTATCACTATTTTGTCTGTAGATACACAGTTTGTAAAGGACAGAGTTTAAAAAAAAAATCTATATACAAATTTTAAAAAGACACAGTTTTTAACAAAGGTCTTTTAACAAAATAAATATTTTTTATATATCTATTTATATTCACACACTGTAACTATGAAATTCACTAATGTTGTACTGTTGATGGAGATTTTACTTTTTTAAAGAAATTATTGTCAAAGTTTTGCTCATAGTATAGACCCTGCATCATAGAATTTTTTCTAAGGAACCATCACTTAATTTCAATCTAAATTGGGTCCATGTTTTAGTCACCAGAACGGCTGCTTTCGGGAGAGCAAAAGATGGATGTCTGATAGGGATTAATAGAAATTCTGCTTTTGTAAAAATAATTTCATTTTGTAGGTTTAATGATATGGGTGTTATCAAAATTCAAATAGATAGAGATAATTGTATTAATTTATATATTGCCTTTGTATTTGAATTGTAATATATGGAAGAGGAATTTTGAAGAGTTGTATAATGTTATATCTGAGAACTCTGACAAAAAATGTATTATTATTGGTGACTATAATGAGCGAATTGCAGATAAGCAGGTCATTGAAGATTTAGTAATCGAGGATTTAGTTTCGAATTATATCTTTCAGTTAAGGGTGTCTAAAGATAAAATCATTAACTCACATAGAAGAAAAATAATTGACTTTTGGGAAGACTGTTTTGAACGGGAGGACGGTTATGATAAATATGGAGAACTTACATTCGTTGATACGAAAGGAAATTCTGTAACTGATTATACGGCGGTGTCAACAAATTGCTTATTTTATATTAATGATTTAAAAGTAAATAAACGTTCCAATCATTTCCCAATTACTCTGCAAGTTAAATATGATCAAATAAATAGATAACAAATCATACTTCCCTTATTGCCAGAGCTTAAATGGACTAGATATGACAAAACAAACACTAGGTTACTATAATTTGACTATAGTGACGACCAACAAGACTCAATAAAACAAATAGTCGTAGCTATTAGAAATGTTCCGCAGACACATTTGAGCTTTGATAATATACAAACCAGAAAAAAGTATGTACAAGCAAAAATGGTTTGATAGTGACTGTGTAAAGTTGAGAAATCGGGTTTTTAGGTTGTTAAATTTGTTCCGCCTAACTAATTCACAAAACAATGCATATTTAGAGGCAAATAAAAATTATAAAATATTGTGTATCTAGAAACGTAGGAATTACAGTCGATCAATTGAAATCTCTTTTAATCGTATGAGAGATACAAAAGGTTTATGGGAATAATTAAATTCATTTAAAACAACAATTATTAAAAGTAGGTGCAAACATTAAGGTAAATGACTGGATTGAATATTTTTGACACTATTTAATCTTTCTTCATTTGCAAAACAGGTCAGTTATGAGCAGCCTTACATAGTGGATCCTTCACTTGACGAAAAATTTACAATTTTATAAATAAAATTTGTGTTAGCATAAGCTAAAAATAACAAAGCCCCTGAATTTGACAGAATACCATACGAGTTTATTAAGAATTTGCCAAACAATATTCTGGATGCTTTTAACGGCATGTTTGATACAGGAGAAATGCCGGATGCATTTAAAGATTAGTATTAAATTCCCTTTACATAAAAAAGATGATGTAAATATAGTAGAAAATGATCAAGAAATTCCGTTCATGAGCAAAGGTTTTTACCGGAATCAGTTTGAATAGACTCACAAATTGGGAACAAAAACATAACATTCTTAACGAATATCAAACTGGCTTCAGAAGAGGGTACTCAACTGTGGACAATATATTTAATCTTGTAAATATGATTAATTTACAATTAAGTAAACAAAAAGATAAACTTTTTTTTGTAAACTTATCGGCAGTGTTTGACACAATAGATAGAAATGCATTATTTTATAAGTTATCATGTTTAGGTGTGTCAACAAAATTATAAGAATAAATAGAATTAAAGTAAATAGGGGGGGGGGAATAGAACATTTTCATCGGATCTGAGAGGTTGGCATAATATGATATAGTGAATATTCTATAAGACAAAATAGACGGTTTCCAATTGTCTGTCGTCTCCGAGGTTGACATAATATTCCATAGTGAATATTCTTTCTGACAAAATAGATAGTCTCCGATTGTCTGTCATATGCGGTACCTTTACTGATAAATTATTATTCTGGAAACCAGTTAATTGTTATTATTATGTTTCTCTCTTTATCCCTTATTATATATTATATACTTTTTGTTTATTATTTTTATTACGCTTTTATTTATTTCGTATGTCCAGGGAATTTTCTTCTTTTTTTTATTAATTATTATAATTTTGTTTTAATGTATATTAACATTGTTTTGTAATTTTATTTTCATTTTGTGTATATTTTATTGTATTTTGTATGGGGTTAAAGAGAGATGGATACAATACAAAATACCCATCTTATACCATAAAATACTGAGATGTGATAAAGAGATGGTCCTAACTTTGCCCAATAAATAAAAACCTTCTGCCAGCTCCGTCTCTTATTGGTTGGTGGATTCCGCATCATACCTCTGTCATCATAACGTTACTAAACATTGATCTTTTATATTAACATTGTCTTTATTTAAGTTATAATTAATTTTTTTAATTTGGTTTGAAGCTTCATGATTGTTTTAACTCTTGAAGAGGTTTACGTCGATTAGCCACGATGACAACAACGCCTAGTACAAAAAACAGTAAAAAACTCTGATTTTGCAACTGGACATTAGGCCTACTCATATTCATCCTACCGAAATAAATGTTATACCATTGTAAAGCTGACGTTTCGTAGATGCATATACATGTAATCAAAAGTTCATAAAACGCCATAAAAATATTTAATTAATTGGTAAAGTTTGGTGTGTTTTAGTCGTAAAAATGGCGACTCATCAACCGCACAGAGAAAGAAAATATGGCGTCCTACTTTGCCTAAATGTCAGAAACTGACATTTGGTTCTATTAATTGAAAAATTGTATTGTTTTTAGTACAAATCTTTACCTATCCAACAGAGTTCGCCACATGTCTCTAACCCATATTGTATTGAATATCTACAATTTATTTATGACAAAAACTACAACAAAAAAAAAAGTTGTTTTCTTCAACTCAACTTTTAGCCTAGTAAATGGAGTCATAGAGAAATGAATTATACACCATTAAAAAGCTCGTGTTTCAATCTTTCAAAGCTGTGTAGCCTGAATTCCTTAGAGAGAAGAGAAAAGACAGAAATAATTTTCGTAATTTGGCAATTTCGCCGGGAGACTGCAGCACATGACGGCAAGTTGAAGTTTTATTCTTCTTTGTTTTGAATTATTTGTAAAAATTCATTCGTGTCCAAAGAGCACAAAACCATCACGTCTTAGTCGGTCATGATGTAGGCTTACTTTCATAATGAACAGCTGCTAGAATAAACCACGTTTCTGTTGCAAACTGTATGCAATATGGCGTGTTGTGACTTTTTGACAATTTTCTTGTGATTTATCAAGTGTTTTATTTGATTTTTTTACAAGTGTATAAGTGTATATGTATGTTATTCTTTGTAGAGTTTATTGTTTTAGTGAAATCTAGTGATGTTGTTTTAGGCCTACAAGACTTTAGTTACAAGGCTTAGATGCCTAAGTCCTTGTCGTTTACCACTTTTTACGGGTAAGTGGTATTATTATTTTGAAAATTTTAGAATTTGATTTTTTTTTACCTATTGTTATTCATATTTATACTAGAAAACGTTTGTAATACTCGTAAAAAATGTAAAACTAGATTTTCTATACTCTATTTGACTTTCAGTTGTAAGTTACCTTCGATTTTTATGTTTTCTTTTTGTTCTTTGCAATACTGACTCCAAAATTATTTTTCAAACTTTTTAAAAATTTAACTACCGGTACTAAATTCGATGAACCATTCTGAATATAATAATATATAGAAGTTGGTTTTCCATAAATATTACAATTTTTGATGATTTTTTTGAAAATAAGCTGGCCAATTTTCCTTTTTTCGTAAAACAATTTTTTTAATTTTGAAAATGTAACATTTTTTTTTCCCTAAATATATTCATAAATATAACACTAAACTTTTGTATATCTTAGAAAAAGGTGGTAAGCTATTGATTTTGGATGATACAGGTTTTTCTGAAAAAATGTTAACTTCATTTTTTGACATCTAACATACTTACTCCAAAACCGTTTAAAAAAAAAAAAAAAATTATTACATAGATGAATTCTATGCATCTTTCTGAGATCAATGATGTCTTATAAGTTAGGTTTAGTGTAAAAATAATATATTTTATTAATTTTTAAACAAACAAAGAAAATTAACATTGCTAAGTTTTGCCTTTTCAAGGGTTAATTAGTATACTTCTTTACATTAGTTTAGTGAATATTTTATACAAAAAGAAAACATCGTCTAGCAATACTCTGGCTTCAGGGTTAGAGACTATGTTATTAAAATGTCCTAATTCCTATTAAAATGATCGCTAATGTTGTATTTAATTTATTATTCCTACAGTAATGTTGATGATATTGTAAGGTTTTCTAGAATATATTTCTTTATTTATATAATTCCCTTCTATTAATTTAATTTAGAGACGATATTAAACTTGTCACAAGGTTTCTTATTAGACATTTTTTGTTGTTGTTATAATCTCGAATTGGATTCATTTAGGAATTTTATATATACTCCTAAATAATTATCTTGTATTAACTCTGATATATTACATTTTGTATTTACATACATTAGGCCTACAACTTGCTAAGGTAAGTTATAGTTTTTTGTTATCTAGTACAACTCATTTCTGTGATACCTTTATTATTGGTAATTTGTCTCTACAACTATTAATTATAGACTCTACAACCTTTATTAAATCTCAGATTGTTATATTACCTTATGAGGATGAACAATAGTCACTTCAAATTTAAGCATTCGCATCATGAGTAGCTCGGCCTGAACTATTGCATCTCGCATATTCCAATATTCCTCACCTAAATCCAAAGGTCCAGAACCTCTATGAAGTGTATTTCGTGATACGTTAATCACATCTCGCACTTTTATAGGTTCGTCTTTCACTTTTCCTGCCAAATACAGAGAAGTCGAAGCAATAAGCTGTAACAAGACAACATTAAATGCAATAATACCAGGGTATTAATATATTGATTATATATAAAAAATAGTATTGTAGGGATCGTAGAGAATTAGTATTTGTTACACACATCCTTCTTTTGTAATAAGGATGTAATTGAGAAAGGACAAATTTAAATTTTATACAACATCTAAAATATTTAAAAAAAGATTTTTTAGATCATTATTTTGAACATTTTATAGATAATAAAAACGCTGTATTTAACAATTATTCTATAGACTATTTGGAGTGATAAAGGTAATTTGATGTGCTAAATGATAAGCAAAATTCTTGTGGGAATATAGCTTTGACATAGGTCTCATGGCAAAGTTGAGACCTTGGATCATGAAGTGAGCACTGATCAAGACCTCCACAACACACTTTCAATTTTTATTAAAATTCGCGTATAGAGTACACATACATTGAATTTAGACTTTCTTCAATTTGACACAAATACTTTTTACAACAGAATGAACAAATGTGTTGGAAAAACAAATCGATTGGTAAAATAATAAATGCAAAACATTATATAAACTTTCTCACTTATGTAGAAAAAAAATAAAAGACAATAATTATTTGTCATAATAAATATCACTTTGGTAATTAATTATCAGTCAACAAATTTAAAAGGCCCTAAACTTGCTTCGTTTGTGTTATAGAAGCATTCTCAACAAGAATAGTATTTCATTAAAATCGAGCTTTCAATGATTGAAGTAAAGGTTCATTTTTTTGCCATTCATTTCATTCCTCAACTATAACTTTTTTTTCATTGAGATTTTCTAAACTGGTTTGGGTAATTAATCTTAACATTTCACCAAAATCTGAACAAAAATTATAAAGGGAAATTACGTCTTGTATAACCATGACTTACAAACTGGCATTATGACAAGGTGGGGACCAATATGTTTTATATTATTTCTTAAGCAAAATTTGATAAAAATTGTTAGAGCTGATTTTTAGAAAATTATAATTTTGTGTGTATTTTTGTATGGCAGCACCTCCAAACTTTATCAATAAAAATTTTTTTTAATCCTGAGATATGCCAAAATATGCCCACAGACCAAAATTTGATTAAAATATGTTCAAACATTTGGGTTATAGAACACTGTGCATAGACACCAGATTAACATATTCCAAAAAGACTTTTTTGTGGTCAGGGAACTTTAACCCTTAATTACTACGCAACGGGCTACCTGATGTGTTCTCGCTTCAGGTACCTTCACACACAGGCTCCGCAAACCACTTTCGGTTTGCCTTGACACACCTTGATCAGTTTCGGAATGGTTCAGAGTGTTATTTATGTATATTTTACGAAGTATTTGTGTTACAGTAGCTGCAGTCTTGTAAACCTACCTTAGTAATAGTGTTTTGTAAATTATTTGATTTTTAATTATTATAGTGCTTTTTTTTTTATAGTTTTTAAACCTTAATATTTTCAACAATGGGTGAACAACCCGGTGTCACAATATCTGATGGATAGTCAGGTAAAAATTGCTACTCGACCAGTTTTATACTTTTTAATTTATTTTTTTATATGTATATGTTATATATACAGCTTTTATATTTTATTTCAATAAATATATAGCAATTTGTACATGTACACATCTTTGATTTGAAATAAACTTAATTTATATTTATATTTGTTTTTTATATCAATTAATAAAAGTGTTCAGTATATCTACAGTTTCAATTTCCGGTCCAATATTATCTTTAAAAGAAACCGTTTCAACTGGAAGTCTGAGATCTCCAGCTGATTTGGGGTATCCTTTGTCTCATATCAGCAGTCCAAGTTTCAACCTCAAACAGGTAGCCTAACGGTATTTCTTCATCCGCAGATACAAATCATTTTTTTTAAAGTTTCTTTTTATACGCATTTCGGCCAACAATTAAGTTATTTATGACTCAGAAACAATTGTCATGTTTAGTTAATAAGAAGAACTCAAGTGTTTTTTGTTATGGGTTTATGATTTAAAATTGTACTTAGTTTTGTGCGTTTAGAGCAGCTGTTCTCGCGTGTGCACACAGGCATTCTTAACGACAGGACATTATCAAGAAAGGAACGCCGCCTCTACAAGGTACTGTGACATTAGATTTAACTAAACATGACAGCAAATTAATCAAAACCATTTTATTAGTTGTTAAAAATTTCAAAATGTCAATTAACCTTTTCATGTATTTTTCAATTTCTATCGACTTCCCAATCTAAATTAAATTACTGAACCATCCGCTTTTACCACAGTCGTTAAACCAACCGCAATATCGAACAAAAAGATTACCCTATTTTTTGTATTTTACAATGTAACACATTAAAAAAAGAATTTGGCTGGATATTTTAAAAAAATTTAATTTTTATGATGTGGTTGTGTTAAATAGGAATAAAAAAATTAATAGGACCATATATATATAAACTAATGTAAATATTGTTTTAAACTGTTTACACAAATGTAGGCCTACATTTTTTTACAATAATTTAATTTTTATTACACATATAGCAATTTAGTTATATTTTGTTTAAAAACATGTTAAATTTTTTAAAAAATAAGAGTAAAATAACTATTGTTTTCCATTAGAACATTAAAAAAATATTATTTAGTGTAAATATATATATATATATATATATATATACACTTTTTTATCATTACTGCGTCCATACAAAAAACAGTCATGTTGCGTCCACAAGTAATAGTTAACTAAATCATTTTATTACTGTAGTATATATAGGTTATTATAGTCAATAATTATGGTTATTACATTAGTTTTTGATATACATATCACAATAAAAAGTCATAGAAAATTTCTAACCTCTATCATTGATGCATCCATTCAAAATCCTTCATTACAACGTCCAGTGTGTAAATTAACCAAACTCATGCATTATTGCTTCCTATGGTAGTATATCACTACCCGAAATCAGCTAAAGCTGCGTCCTGCGACGTTGCCGTTTATTTCATACCTGACCAGGGGGTAGGGGGTAGACCCTAACCAAACTCATTTATTGTTCAGTTTCTTCAAAGTTTTAAAATATCTAACGAAAATAAAGAAAACGTCAACTAAGCTTTGGTCGGTATAGCAGAAAACTTTACGAGTTTTGTTTCGAAAATGGGATAAACACAATAAATTATAATATAAATTATAATTATTTAGTAGAACTCTATTATATTAATGAAATAAAATAGAACAAATTTAAAAAAAAAAACCAAATATATATTGTGGATAAATTTGATTTATAATATTTAACTAAATCTATAGATAATCATATATTTTGTTTATAAACTTTAATCTATATCACTTTGTTGACCTATAAACCTTTTGCGAAACCTTAATATAGCGGCAAACTTCGTGGTGTTATCGGAATTTTTTAGAAAAAGCACAGAAATGGTTATTTAGAGTTTCACTCTGTAAAACATAGCACTTTTTTGACATTCGACTAAGCTTTATTATAGCGGCAAACATCATGGTGTGGTTCCATTTTGTTTAGTAAAAGCGCATTGCCAATTCAGAAATTGTTATTTAGAGCGTCAATCTGTAAACACTTTATTTACATTTCACAGAGATTGCTTATAGGATATTATTTAACGGTTCTGGGGAAGGTGTAGCCTAGTGAACTTGTTATTATGAATCAATATTTTTAACAAATATTTTAACAATCTTCAAAATATTATATTTTTGTAAACTTTAAAATCGATTAAGTGAATCAACATGGAAGGAAAGTAGGGTGAAAAAGGACACTGTACAGTTAGTAAATCCTTCACAAATAGTGAAATAGATTGTTTAATTATTTATACTTAAGACCGTTAGTACTTGGTCAAAATTCATTATGTATAATAAAATGAAACAATAGAAGTTGTATTTAAACAAATTTTCATATTTTGTGGAATTGAAAAATTTGTGGAAATACAACTTCTATTGTTTCATTTCATTATAAATAGATCTTTAGCTACAAAATATTTTGTCCCACACCCTGTTTCACAGAATGACACAAGTGACTGTACCTAGGTGTAGGCCTTATTGTACCTAGTATATAGTTCAATAAATATATTTTTATTTTTAAATAAATGCTCTAAGATGTTTATACTTAAGAAATATTTTTTTTATTAAAAAACTGTGTATTATCATATAAATTGAGGGTAATTTTTATTTTTCTCTGCAATTTTGTTTTTGTGACTCTTAAATGAACCATCAGTCAGTTGCAATATTTTAATAACTTTAAAAAGCATCAATTTCTTCCATTTTTAGCACAAAGACGCAAAACGAGACAAAATGCAAATGCAAACTGCAGAGACACAAAACGCAAACGGCGAAGAGCGGTTCAAGCTGTCTTCACTGCGCGACAGATCCCGGACGATTAAAAATCGTCTATTGTGAAAGTGTGCATAAGGTCACGTAGGCCACTGAGCCGCAGGACGACCCGGCCCCGCGGCACTAGACGGCTGCAACACGACTAAAAACCGTACCCGGGTTGAAACCGTGCAATGTGAAAGGCCTCGTACTCTTTATCCGTCGACTGAAAAAAATTAACCGTCCAATTTTTTCCCGGCCGGGTGAAACCGTATAGTGTAAAAAGCTTATTACTATGGTAAGTAACTTATTTTGAAGATGTATAAATATGTATAAGACTGTAAAAGTATTGCTACACAAAGTAGGTTTTATGTAATTTTGTATTTTCTGACACTAATATATATATTTTATATTCTGGCAATTATATATTATTACCTCATTTTAGTTTTTTTTTCTTCTGACATTTATTACTCATTCTTAACAATTTTAAACGAATAGGCCTGAGATGAAAAGAAAACAAATAAAAGGTTAACTGTAACTGTGTGAAATGGACTGAAGCGATTTACTACTTTGGATGTCAGGTACGGAACATGTTCAGTTTCATTGTTTTTATTTTATAAAAAAAAATAATAATAATTTATAACCGTTTACATTATAAACGTAAAGAAGAGAGTGAATAGCCGCTCTCGACGAACTGACTTTCAAGATTTAATGTTTTAGTAAGTTATTAGATTTGTAATTTTTATTTGGTTTATTTTAGAAAATAAAAATTTAGAACAAGTGTTCCTTTCAGTATTTTGGTTAAAGTTTGAAAATAAAATATATGGATTTACAAAATTGGAGAAAGTCGGAAATTTATTGACATATTTTGAAACATTGTGGAGATAATATAAAAAAGAAAATTTCAAATTTGAAGTAGAAAACATTATTCCAAAGCCAATATTATGTCAATGCAGAATTCACGTTATGCTTTTGACAAACATTTTTTAAACAATAATTATTTAATTCTAAGTTGTGTGTTGAACAAACAGAATACTGTACATCATTTGCTCGTAATAGTTTATTAGTAGCAATCAAATATCTTATATTTGTGTATTAATATGGGTTAAAATAAAAATTCAAAATTAGGTTATGCAAACCTAAGTTGTACGTTACGTTAAAACATAAATGAGTCTGTAGTAACATTAGGTATAAACAAAGTCCCAAAGTATTGTTTTGGCCGAAAATCGTTTTAGTAAATACTAAATAAAATAATAATTTTATACGTAAATACGTAAATAACCTTATAAAGGATATCTAGAACTCATACATTTTGTAAAAGAACAATAATGAACAACATTTTTTATATTAATGAAATGTTAGTTCTAGTATTTTTTATTGAGCTTATCTGTGAGATGGTGCACTTAGAATAATAATAGCCTAGACTTAAAAAACTCACAAATATATGTATAATAAAATTAGTAAACGTGTTCCAGCGACAAATGTTAGTTGTTTAAATTATTATAAATAGTTATGGTTTGGAATTGTCGACATGGAAAATCTTGTTTAAACATATAAAATTACTTTTTATTTAGCCTATTATTATTGACACAAAATGAGACTTAGTAACATATTTATATTACCTATTTACCCTGCATCCAATGCTAGCTAGGGTATAGATTATAAATAACACAGTTATTAAGTCATATATAGGATTAAAGCAATACATTCTTCACCATGGATGAAAATATTTTCATCTTTTTAACATATGAAATTTGGATTTTTACAATTTTACCAGTTTTTCCTTAATTGAAATTTTAATTGTATACAAATTAAATTCCAAAAACTACAGCGAAGTCGGCTACTATTCTCATTTGTCATGAAATATAATAAAACTACATTTTTTACATTTTATAAATAGTAAATCAGAACAATACCATTAACTCTGCCGCTATGTATAGGCGTGCCGTGACACCCACAACCTCCTCAGAAGAAAACCAAAAAATATTACTATTTAAAAATTCATGAAAAACAAAAAAAAAAAAACAAAAAAAACCGTATATGGATATTTTATTTTATAGCATATTAGCAGTTGATATTCATTAATTTAATTAATACAATGGTCAAAATTCATGAAAAACAAAAATGTTGAAACTGTCGACGGAAAAACGTTTTAGTACCACACATGGTTTTCAAATATCAATTTCCTTTTAAAAAATTCGCAATATGCCGATATTGACTGAATATACATTGTATTTCAGGCAAAATAAAAAAGGGCCCAAGTCGCCTAGGCGCTCACACGTGAAAATCCTGCACACGCGTTTGCCGCTATTCTCAGGCGTCAATAAACGTAAATTAAGGGAAATGGTTTGCATTTTGTAAACAATAAATAATATTGGGGGCGTATTAATCCGAACCATACCATATAGACTACCGGTACATTCAGGCGATATTAAATGTAAATAGAGCGGCAAGTTATACTGTTTATAAGCAGCAAATAAGAGTTTAAACATTTAGGGTGTAGGCCCATTTCAATATAGATCCGAACCACAGCATGATGTCGGCAACTATAATTAGGCTTCACTAAATGTAAAAAAAGGGACATCATTTGGATAAATTTTAAACAGAAAATAAAAATACCTATATTTGGGGCGAAGCCCCTATTGCAAATAAATCAGAATCTTACCATGTAGGCTATCAGTTCATTCAGGATTCATAAATTGTAAATAGAGCATAGCGCCTATTTTATGTTAGTATATAATATAAGCACACGAGTTTACAGAATATATATTGTTAACAATATTTTGGGCGTAGTCCTAAACAAATAAAATTCAAACCATATAACGAATATTGCAGTTTTACTTACACATCATAAAGATAAATAAAGCGCCTTAGTTTACAGCATATATGCCGTTAACTATATTTGGTGCGTACCCCTACACGAAATAATTTAAAACCATATAAACAATAATATATACATCATGACATGTAAATAAAGCCCTGCTGTAGTTTATAAACACTAAATAACAATTTGTAATTTGGAGTGTAGGTCTTTCCATATTACGTTTTAATAAATCACGGAATAGAAAAAGATTGTATCATCTAAAAGCTACGGAATGGAGAAAACTACAAGTCAATACTTAAACATTGTTGCCAAATTGATGGACGCAACAGTAAACTACTTTAGTTATTCTGTATATTAATGAAAATATACAACGTCGATTGCGGCGACTCTGTCGGAAGAACACGGAACTATGAAATGTATATAATTTACTAATTTGCTATCATTTACGCGTCCACCAAAATAGTTTCTACATGTTATATAGTTCGAAAAAATAATTAGAAATAAGATATGATATTTTGCTAAGCTACCTTATAACTTATAGGACAAACGTAATTATTAAAATATCACATTAGTTCACGACATAATTATTTAACATGGGGTTGTAAAGCTGCGTCCTTATACGGACGCAACTTTACAACCGGACGCAACTTTAAATGTAAAATCCTTTAACATGGACGCACCAATGATATAAAAGTGTATATATATATATATATATATATATATATATATATATATATATATATATAAGCTGTCTGGGAGACCCCTGTATAGTAATAGTGGAACTATTACAAGGTGTAGTAATTAAGGGTTAACAGATATTTCGGAGACAAAGACATAGAATTTTTAACCCATCACGTAACATTTTCTATACTTCGTATGTGTGAGCAAGTAAAATTATGAAAACATCTCAACAAAAACCAAACTCAATTCTAACTCTAAATCAATTTTACTAAATGGAACGAAAACCGGAAGGATTGAACTAATTATAGACAAACTTCAAACATTTATTAATAATACAATTTACACTATTGACTGAAGGTACTTGGTAGAACTCCATTTTAATGAAGAAAAAAAAACCAATAGTTAGTAAATTCTACAATTTTATTGCATCTTGCCGACCATGGTTTCGCCAGTCACGGCATTTACAAGGCAGCCTAACACAGACTAAGGAAGATAGCTGCCTTGTAAATGCCGTTGCTGGCGAAACCATGGTCGGCAAGACTCAATAAAATTGTAGAATTTACTAAATATTGTGTGTTTTTTCATTTATTAAAAAGTATTTGCAGGACAATTTAGGATTTACTGGCCGTAAAAAACCTCAAACACAGAACACTCAAGAAAAACTAACTAAGAAAAAATTAATATTTCCCCAAAAGAAACACTTGGGGTTGGATTAATTATACATTTTGTAAAGCAGAAACACATATTACAAGCTAATTTCTTGACTGAAACCCAATGGGGAAAAAGAAGATAGGTAGACCGAAGGATTCAACGAAGAAGAACATCAGTCAGATTTTTTAAAATATGGTTGGAACTGAAGAATGCGGTAAAAATAAGAACCTGGTGGAGGAGTTTGGTTGAGGCTATAACCTCCCAACTAAAGAAATTACGTCAAATCAAGTAATAAATCTCAATAATTATTTACAAAATTATTTCAGATTTATTCATCATAATCAAGCAATCAAAAATATGAACTTAACTTTGTAAGTCATTCTACAAGTTTGTGAAACTAACAAATATGATTTGTTTTAGGCAGTAGATAGTACTAACTAGTAAACTAAGTATTTTTTTTGTTTGTTTTTTGTAAGATACCACAAATAATTGGAATTCAAAATATAATTAGTTTATGTTTTGTTGGTTTTATATTCATACTGAATTAATTTCAATTATAATTGAATATATAATAAATAGTGAATGTAAGGTAAATAGTTAGAACAGTGTTCTGATATTTTTTAAATAAATGATTTTCTAGATTCATTACCTTCAAACTTTACTTTACAAGGGAAAAATAATATTTTAACAAAATGTTCACTTTTTCACCATACAAATTTTAAATGAAAAGTAAAAAATACACGTACACAAAGTTATGTATTATTACAATAGAAATTTGGAAGTTTATATACAGTTGTTAATTAACTTCTAAAATTATATCTTTTAAAGCATATTTTAAAAAACAATACTTTTCTGTGCAACTAATTTTTAAACGTGGAATTTACACATAAAAATTACAAAAGAATGTATTTTTTAACCCTTAAATTCAAACATAATAATTGGTTTATTGTGAATCCTATGTACAGTGTAAATGATTTTAATACACCAACTTCATTTTAATGTTAATTATGTATTTATTTATCTAATGATCATGAAGGATGATGAAGTTTATAATTATGTGAAGGAATGTTTTTAATATGTGAATGTAATGTTTTATATATGAATTATTGGTGTTGATATAAATTGTTATTTAATTACACTAGATAAAGTTTGTTATCCGATACTATTATTCAGAATTATTGTGGTTTAAGTTAGGTCTTTATAACACTATGTATCATACAAGATTTCAACACCATATTATTTACAGTTACAAAGATATGAATAATCAGTTTGTTTATAATCAGCTGGTGTGTAACATTAATAGATATGTTACATATGAGTCTTCTAGGAAGTGCAACATAGACAATAAGTAGATCATAAATGGAGAGATTGAAATAAATTATAATTGTATAAACAAAATTTTATATGTTTGACGTTGAGACGGACCAGAAAGGCTTAGCCCGTATCAAGGTAACTTGTAAGGAATGCCAAGGTTACAAGTATCAAAATAGAAAGGATTACTTAGCAGAAACAAAGCAGCGAAAGAAGTTCACCCCAAGACCATTACAAATCAAAAGGGCAGATTCTTATAATATTGAAATATTTACTTGTGTTCTAAGACAATGAAAACTCATTTTTTAAAAAAATATGTTTTTTATTTTTTATAAACCTATGTACCGTTCTTATGATGCAATCATGTAAAATAAATTATTTCTTAAAATCAATAATTAATAAGTTATAGACCATAGAAGGTCATATCCAAAATTTAAATTTTATATCAGTTATTAAAGTTAAAATAATAATTAGATTCAAGATTGAAAATATTTTACATGATTATTTTGGGGCTCTTCAAGCTTGATAATATAGCAAAATTTGAACAACATGGGGCATAGGACTTGTGAGTTATGATGGTTATATGGAAGGAAAACCGCAATCTTTTCATATAACCAAAATATAATGTTTTTGACAATTAAGTAATGATTATAATTGTTTAAATACATGTTAGTAACCAATGCCCATGAGAATTAAGTATAATTCCCACATAAATAAATGAAAAATTGTCATGATGATTTCGACGAAAACACACTGATATTGAGAAAAAACAATAGTCAGGTAATTGAAAAAGTTTTAAGATAAACTCAACGTAGAATTCATAGGGTATTATAAAAGACCTCAGTTTTAAAGTGGTAAGTTTAAATTTTATTTCATTTTCTTCTGTGGGTTTTCCTGAAAATATTGATGTATAATGTGTCATATTTCAGCCAATAAAAGTGTATTATTTCCTGTAATAATAAAAGCCTTGCGCAGAGCGTTGAACTAGCTTAGCACTGAGGACTAAAATAATCAGCACTTGGAGGGTTAAGTGAAACGGAGAGAATTACTCTGCTCATGATACATGGTTATGGTGATCGAATTCGATCCTATAAAGAAGTGTGATTTGTTTAATAATGAATTACCAAACTGTGATCCCATTTCCAAATCTACAGAAACAAAACAAAACAATTTACATACACTGTATATATATACAGTGTATCTACTTTTTAAGTACTCATAATTTTCCGCCGCTATATTGATTTCCACCATCTTGAATTTAACTTTACAAAATTTAATGGGAATGGGGTACTATGACACATCATTTTTAATGTGGAATTTCAAGAGGAAATCGGTGGTGAAGTCAGTTTTTAGATAAACCTATTCACTCACGATTCACACTACCCATTATCAAAACACTTCAATTAAAAGTGTAGGTATGAAACTGTTATTCCATGTATGTACCCATCTGGCCAAACCTGGCCATAACCTGTGACATATAATTATATCGCCCTACTTATTATAGTAAACAAATTATTAACTTCAATAAACTTATGAAAGGTTTGGCCCAGTGGTTATATATATAAAGCCACCTGGGCAAGCCTGTTGTGACATATAAATAGCGATCTAGCATAGTCATTGTGTAATACGCTATTCTCATTGCCATTATGTTTTAACCTACAAATATGTAGATTTGATAGTTTTTAGATTGTGATTTTTCAGTCAAAAAGTGACCTCCGCATTGAAAACATTATTTATTCTTAGAAAGTAAGGTATGTAGTAAAAGATTTTAAAAATCTCGAAAATTAGCAATCACCTTTATGTAAACAAATACCCTTGTAATATCAATACAACATGTATTTCTTTACTTAAATATTATATAAAATATGGTCCACACTGTAATCTCAAAGAATAAAATAGCCCTCTGATAAACAGAAGTTGACTACCCCTCCCCTACACTTTAAATAACCTATTTGAATGTGTATTTCATACTTTAAATTTTTACGTTGAGAAAGAAAAAATTGCACAAATATTATAATTCCTTTTCAAATATAGTTGAAGTTATTGAATCTAAAAAAAATTTAAATACCAGCATTCTGTTCTAAATTTTTACCTCTTACTGAATATAAACTTAATTATAATCTTTAGTTTATATTTTCATAATTTTTCTCCACTCTAAATTTTCAACACAAAACTCTTGAAGGAAACACAAGACTTGAAGCAATTCTTGAAATAAAAAAACTATGAATGACAAAATATTTTCTAAATGTGTAATGTCACTCAGAAGTAAACTGAAAAAATGACATCTTTAAATATTGAATTTAACCTCTTCGGACCCTGCGTCGCCTATAAACATCATAAAATATGTTCTAATAATGTGTGGTAGACCTGTGGTTGTGTTGGCAACATTGTAATCAGGTTCAGTCATTTCAAGATAGATAGCAGCACATACTGGTTGATTTCCATCACTTGTAGATTGTACCATATTGCCACAGCACAATTCTAAAATGGCGGATCGAAGTAAACGCTGTATTGCTAGTATTGATGGAAGTATTTTTTTATTGATTGTTTAATAACATTCATTACTAATATTACTTCATTAATTTTATTGTTAATAGCTAATTATTCATAATAAAATATTTCCATTTTCATATCTATTTTTCATTTGCAGCAAGAAGCTGCTAAAAGTGTATGTTGCCTGAAGGCGACTTTGGGTTTTAATGTTAACATGCTGCAGTATATTTATGTCGCCTATAGGTTTTTATTTGATATGACTTTGGTTTTTATTTTATACTTTTTAAATTACACGAAGTAGTATTTCTCTTCTGCCATTTAGCATATTTTGTCTGCAAAAGAAGTAATACAAATTTATACAAACTATAACTTTAAAACATATTGACTGCTGATGACTCACTTGAACGTCATTGTTGGTTTATTATTTATTTATATGCGGACAACGCACTTTTGAGTCATGGGGCAAGGACTTTTTTGATAATACGCTCTAAATCAGTTTGTAAATTAATATATATTAATCAATTAATTTAGGGGCATACTAGTAAAATATTTGTTCTCTAATCTTTCTCTTTCTTTTCCAGATTCATCTTTATTGCCATCTTTCATTGAAGCAGAACTCGATTTAGACATTTCAGACTTAGTTCTCACTGATGATGAGATCGAAGATCCAACTTTTTGTATAGACAGTGTCAATATTTCTCAAGACAAAGATGATTTTTCGGATGATGAATGTAGCATTCTGCCAAGTTCTATTTCTCAAACACCTCAAGATCGTAGAACATTTTGGAAGAAAACTCAAGATTTCTTTCCTCTTCCACCTGCACCTGAGCACCAAGAAGAAGCAATCATCGGCCTTGAGCTCACTCCAGAAGTGTGTGTTAATAAATACATTCCAGATCATATATATCACTCATTGTGTACGTATACAGACAAAAGATACCTTTTCGACACAGGTAAGATTCTGAATTGCAACGTTACTGAAATAAAAGTATTTATAGGCATCACAATTTTAATGTCAAACCCTTAAGTTTCCTAGAGTAAGGATGTACTGGGCCCGCAAGACACGTGTACCTGCAATTGCTGATCAAATGTCTAGAAACAGGTATTTCACTATTAGACACAACCTAAAACTCCTTGATGACAATAATATATCACAAGATGTACGAGCAAAAAATAAGTTTTGGAAAGTTGAACCTCTGATACATGCAGTTTAGACTCGTTGCAGGGAAAATCCTAGGTCCAAAAATATATCTGTCGATGAACCGATGATTCCTTTCTGGGGGCATACATCAATTAGACAGTTTGTTAAAGGTAAGCCAAATCCTTGTGGAATTAAAAACTTTATAGCTACTTCTCCTGATGGTCTTCCTTTAGAAATTTTTCTGTACCAAGGAAAAGGTGACACTATACTTCCTAATGACAGCTACCAGCATTTAGATCTAAGGGGTAAGGTTGTACTTAGGTTATCTGAGACTCTCCCTCCAGGTGTTACAATATCCATGAATCGCTATTTTACATCGGAATCTCTCTTGGAAATTCTGCATATTAAATATGACTTGCAGGGGACAGGCACAATTCAAAGAAATAGAATACCAAAACTCAGTAATTTAAAAGATGACAAAACCATGAAAAAAAAAAAAAAAAAAAAAAAGAGGGTAGAGGTTCAACTGATCAATCTGTGAGGAATAATGGTCAAATTGCAGTTGTGAAGTGGTTCGATAACAAAGCAGTAACCCTGATTTCAAACTCAGAGGGTGCCTATCCATTAAATGATTGCCGTCGTTGGTCAAAAAAAGATGGCATTTACATAACGATTAAACAACCAGGACTCATAAAATCGTATAACAAAAACATGGGAGGCGTGGATTTTCTAGATAAAGTTATTAGTATGTACAGAATCTGTGCCAGAACAAGGAAGTGGACGGTAAGGGTGATTATGCATATGTTTGACTTTTCAATTGCTGTGTCTTGGATTGAGTATCGGCGCCACCAACAAGCTTTACAAAAACGAAAGAAAGATATTCTTGACTATTTACAATTCAGGGAGGGATTTGACGAATATCTGTTACATTCTGATACATTATCTGATCATTCAAGCGGAGAAACGTCAGATCACTATCTTCATGAAACAGTAATAAAACGTAGTAAAGAAGTTACACCACACCCTCCCGATACTCTGCGAAAAAAGCAAACTCTTCATTTACCGGAATTTTCAGACCCAGTAACGATAAACCGCTGCAGACTACCAGGCTGTAAATCAAATAAAGCCTGAATTCGATGTTCAACTTGCAAAGTCTTCCTGTGCCTTCAAGATTCCAGAAACTGTTTTAAAATATATCATGAAATGTAATAGTCTAAATTTTTGTGTGTACTTAACTTTTAGTATTTAAAAATTATTTTAATGTAGTTTATTTTTTCATAAGTTTTTACATCACATCTTGTAAATTTAATAATTTTGAAACGGATTAGAAATTCTTGAAAAAACAGTTTACATTCATTTTACTTTTAAATTTTATATAATATATTATATTAGCATCACCCACTTTGGAAAATAAAACCTTTCAACTTGACTACAGTGTGTAATTTTGATTTGAATTATCTATTTCCAGTACAAAATAATAACCCAATGTCGCTATTAAGCGACATGATTATTACATTACTTTTAATGATTAAAACCCAGTGTCCCCTACAGGCGACATGGGTTTTTGGGCATATGGGCAGTAAATTATTTTTTTTTAATCAAAATATTTATTCAACAAGAAAATACTAAAACCAATATTTTTGTAAAGAAAAAATATCCTTGGGTCTGAGGAGGTTAAATAGACAAACATACTAAGGACTTTATAGTACCACATATTCTACAAACATGTATTTTCCTCCACAATATTTATTTTCATTTAAAAACAAGCAAATATTGAATTTATACCTTACAGTCCCTTGACTACAATTCATATTTAATAATTGTGCATATATATGCTATGAAAAATTAATGGATAAATAGATAAGATGTTACACATACATATTTGTCGTAGCCACTAGCATCAGTTTCCCTGAAGAACTTATGAAAAAGTACAGCAGCTGTAGATATGGTTAAAGGATGAGCATTTAGTTTTATACCTGAACAAAAAAGAAGGTAAAAATCTTAAATAGTACATATAATATACAGGTTTTATTAAAATTAATGATGTGTTAAATTCAAGTAAATGATCTATTCAAAACTCTTTAAATTTATTGCTTGTAATGATAAAAAGTACAAAGCTTATACGACATTTTATAATTTCGTTGATACAACTGAAAATAAACCAACATCGCTGCACCATATAGGGACACAAATCTGAACTAACAATGACCCATAAGAAATTACGATAAATCCCATACCATTATTGGAAAATACAAAAATTATGAAGGAGAGATAAATAAACAACTAGTATCAAAACTATGAAAATAAAATCTTTTAAATTTCGTAACTCATTCGCCCAACCAAATATATGTCAGAATTGCTTTCACAAACATTTAAAAGAATCGAATACAGAACGGAAGAGGAAAAATCTACCAGACCTTGTTTAAAGCTATTGTAGGTTACTCTGATTGACTACAGGAAAGTTTTATTATACAAAGGCGTAAAAGAAATTTAAAAATTAATAGCCCATACCACATTTTTATAAAAATCTCCCATTTTGATATACAAGTGATCAAAGTTAACTATTTAACTCAGAATCGGGAAAACCAGCTGCCAGCTGCCATATTTTTGTCTTGATACGATGTTTCCCGGACTCTTCCTATTAATTTTCTATTGACCCTGAAACAATTCAAAATGTTTCTATAAAATATGTAAATGAAAACGAATAGAAAATGACATTTAGAAAAATAGTGATATCTAGTGAAGCCTAGATCAACTTTAATGTAATGCTTGACTATTACCAAATTGGCCTAGATACGATCAGAAAATTATAAATTAAAACAACTTTCCGACATTTAAAGACAAGGTTACCCATATCAAAATTACATAAAATTAAATAATGAACCTAAGAAAATCCTCAAATCAACACGACTCGATTTTAAAAGAGAAATATCTAAATTTTAAAAATACACATTGAGAGTTTTGCCAAACGTCGATAGGCGAGATGCCGCGAAACTAATACGATTATAAGAAAGGGAAAAAAAGCAAGAGAATGTAACATCGCTAATATATTAAATAGAATCTGCTGCATCCAAAAGACATTGCCAAAAATATATAGGATATACGAGTAAATTAAGATAATAATAAAACCAAACCAATTCCCAAATAAATCTGGAAGACATACTCAAGATTTTAAAGACTCGATTGAAAGACACACCAACTTATGAAACTAGCGCTCTGAATGGAGGAATAAGCTTTACCGTGTAAAACCTAAAATCGACAGTGCAAACTATATTTTAAGAAATATGTAAATTAGATATTAAGATTAACGTACTAAAGAAGTTATTTGTTCGTTATTAATATAACTCAATATGTTTGGAATTTTTAAATTATATTATTCAAAAATAAATAATATTATAATAAAATAAATTAAATAGTTAGATCTTAATAATTTTTTTTTTTAAATATATAATAATAAATTTTCATTTGCATACCATCGATTAATAAGAAAACACAGCGATACAGTTAAAAGTGATATAGAAGGCGGGTATTTTAAAAGGCTTTGGAATTTGATTCTTGAAGAATTGTTGCTGGATTTTCTCTGGACCAGATCAGACATATTCTTCATGTTACAAAATATAAAATAGTGTTTTATTATCTTTAAGTATGTATAATAATTATAAAGGATATAATTGTAACAAAGGAAGAGTCACATATTTCAAAAATCAAAATTAATTAAATGCTATATTTAAATGGTATTAATAGTAATTTAGTCTGTAACAAGCCTCAAACCCAGGACCTATAAAGCAGGGTAGCCAATCAGGAACGTTCTTGTAGCCTAAAAAGGGAACTTTAGCGCCATAGGATTTTAAGATGAAGCGAATTTTAAAAGGAGTGTTACTAGGAGTCTGTGGAGATGTTTCCTACAGTTCAGATGCACCGCAGCACCCTTGGTGCCCATATATAAATACAATAGAAGAAAGTGTTTCATTTTCAGTATGTTTATGTTGTGTGTGTGATTATTGTATGTCCCAGTAGTGAAGTGTAGCCCCCATATAACTTAAAATCAAAATATATGTGTGTTGGTGAGATATTTGTGAAAAGATCCAGGATCTTGGTGAGATCTTTCCATTTCTTAATACTTAGTTACATTTTAGCACTCTTTTACAAAATCAAGTGTTGATTCACTAAACCTTTTAAGTATTTATATTCTTATTCCATGAGTAAACTAATTAATCGAAAGCTTATAAAAAACAAACAAGTATGGTTAATTTAAAAATAAAGCCTAGACAAAACTGATTAATTATATGAACTAGCAGAAATTTTAAAATTAATATTTAATAGATCAGATTTAGTTAAGAACATTTTATGAATATTTAATAATAAAATAAAATATAAAAGGAGAACGATATTCGGACATTCTTTAATTTATAAAGATACAAATATATAGATAAATAGACATATCCTCAAACTGATATAAACTATAAAGTGTATCTGCGTAACTAGAACAGACATTTGAGTTTGAGCAGGCCTTCTGCAAATTTCAGATACTAATTATTATATGTATTAAGTTCTTTGTTGTTTTTTCAAAATTCATAGGCCAATTTTTAATAATTTATTGAAATTGAACCAATGAAACATTTTTCTATGAGAAATCCTCTAGAAATAAAAACTTGCTGATTTTCATTTAGTGAAACATATTATCCAGCATTCTGGCATAAAAATTTAATGAGTTCAAGTTTATTTTTAGGGTTTGCCATGATTTTATATTGGTAGGAATTTTCGTTGCTCCGTATTCAATAATTATATCTGATACATCAATGTTTTTAGCTCTATGGCATATAATTTTCTAAATTTAATGCTAAGTTCATCGTACATATCAAATAGAATATGTATTTTAAGTACATTTAATCTTTAAAATAAGAAATTACATACTTATAAAAGGCTAAAGAGAATTCACAAAAATTTCAAAATTTACTCAATTGTAATAGGAAAACAAGCGCCATACCATCAAATATATGAATCTTTTTGTCTTTAAAATGTGACAGTGCATGCATACCTTGATTACAACCACTGCACAGTTCAATTACGTTAATTAAATCTGATTTAGAAGATTTTTTGTAAAACCCATTACAACCAGCAAGTGATTTTGGATAATTTAACAATTCAAAATCAACAACACTTTCAACAGTAAATATTCTTTGAACCAATAACATAATTACTTGTTGAATATTTATTAATTCTTTGGCATTTATTAATTCTTTGTCTTCTTCCTTTTTCTTTGATTTTTCTATGTAAGTAAAATTCTTCACACTAACTCAAGAAAGTTGATCAAAAACACTTTTCTCTTTATTTACTAATCGTTCATCAATGAAACCATTAAAAAAGTATGTCCCCACATTCTTTTAATAAATAAGATGCAATACTGGCGGCAGCAACTTTACAATTTGAAACTTTATACAAACCAATAGAATCTGTTATCAAAAATGTTCTTAGAATTTAAAAAAATCTAAAATCACTGTCATCTTTGGCCATGCAACTTTTACTCCATTCTTTGTGAGTGAATGATTTAATATTATCATCATATAGATCATCAGTCATTTCACAAAAAGATAGAAGCAATTGGCGGGTAGTATTTTTTACAGGATTTAATAAAAGCTATTTTTGTAAAGCTGTTTTGTTGGTCGAAATGCCCACCCAACCTCCTGAAATAGCAGATGACCTATTTTGAGTTTGCTCTAAAGCTAAATCTCCTCCAACTGCATTGAATTCACCATCCTATCTTTTTACTGACACCATACTACATCTAAATTCTGTTTTCACAATATCTGGTTGTTTAAAGCATATCTTGCAAATAGAGCAAAACTCCTTGTACATATAGAGGTTGGTTCATAGAAAAGAAATACGGTAACATGTTTGCGGTGGATTGTAAATGCAAGTCAAAATCACCCGATCTGTCAGCCCTAATT